>JAVANC010000024.1:17704183-19190433 GCA_033319125.1 Parnassius glacialis | reverse complement strand
CTCTACCACGAAAAAAAAACGTTTTGTAAAAAAAATAACTTAAGGGGACATTGTTTTTTCTATATAAAGTATTATGTACAGCAAGAATTTATTACCGAATTTCTCTTATTTAAGTCTTGTTATTTACTAACATATTATGAAACAACGATATTGCAAATTGCTAGTTGTTAGAACGTTAAATTTTGTTATAACCATATGGCTAAATATTCAAAACTTAATTAGGAACTAAAACTTAAAAAAAAACTAAGAATTAATAATTGTAGAACGTTATACTTTTAAAAATTATACCATTATTATAACAATAATTATTAATAGATATTAAAATCTTGGGACATACGCTCGTTTAAAAAAATAACTTACAACTAAAATGTTAGCATTAAGGTGTATCGAGCCTTAATGCTAACGTTTTCTATTGGCCACAAGATAAAGTTGCTCAGAAATACCAGGTACCTATGCGATATTACAATATTTGATGCGGTAATGGGTACAAACTTATTCATTTTTAAACACTGTTCGTTCTCACGATCTTTCGAAATGTAAATTATTGTTTCAGTTGTTTTAAAGTTCGTAACATTTCTTTATGTTGTATAACGTGTTCGAGCATTCCCTTGCTAATATTTTGTCGGCTTTTAGGGGACCGTATTTTTTGGTCTAGAAGGGAGGCCTATGTTCAGCAATGGACTTGTGGTGGGATGTAGTAATCATTATATGAAAATTCTATTCGTGAAATATCTTGGAGTCATAATAATGAAAAATTTAATAATCAAACTTGTTTTTATAGTAGACAGAAATCCTAATCGATCTTGGAGTATCGTCAAATTTTGCTGTCTGTCAAATTTCCTTTAAAGCCTAGTTATCAAAGCACCAGAGCTCTCGACCTCGTGAGCCTCGTGAATTTATTGATTGCAAAAGAAGACATTCACGTGAACTGTAATTTCGGGCCAAAAAATGATATAAAATATTAAAATTACAACTTAAATCTGCAATGCATGACATTAAATTTTATAACGTGCAATAAATTGCCAGTTACGGCACTCTTTGTTGTACAAATCTATATTTTATTGGTCATATTCACACCTGTTGCGTCTGAGCAACTGTATTCGTGCATGTTCCAATGGTACGGCCTTGCTATATAACGTTTATTTTAGTTTAATTCCAAGGTTCTGGGAGTCAGTAATTCAGATACGTCTTCACGATCGGAAGCATTAATTATTCGTGAACCATAATCGATTAAATCAATTTCATACAAACGCTATTATATACTTACAAAATTTAAGTGTTTTAGTATGATATGTAAATACTAGCTTCCGATTAGATCCGTCTGCGCTCGATTAGTGTCGATGAATATGATGTTGTGTAGGTTATTATTTCTTGTGATCTGCGCATTACCATAATATGAAACGAGAGATGGGCAACAGCTTCTTTCTGATAAAAAAAAAAAACTAATTTAATAAAAAACACTGCGGTCGCTGACCCGCTTGCCATGCAGTGCAACTTTTGATAGGCTATAATAGTAAATAAACCCGGATTACAACACGAAGCATTTTTCTAAAGTATTTTGTTTTATATTCGGTCATATATTTATGTATTTAAAAACGTTGTCAAAATGAAATTTGGAGAATTAACGAACTTTATATTATATATTTAGTATTATGTGATCATGATCTTCTTCATCGCAATTTTTGTTGGTCCACTGTTAGAAATAGGAAGATACGAGATCTCCGTAAACCTAAAATGCACTAGCTGAAACGCACTTCCTAAAATAGTTATTTATTTTGTCATTTTTTTTTATAGAATAAGGGTGACAAACGAGCACACAGTCCACCTGATGGTAAGTGGTTGCTGCGGCCCATAGACATCTACATCTATCCTCTAATACAAATCAAAATGTAGATGCGTTGTCACCCGTGAGGACTAAGATGGAATGACTCATTTCCAGTAAAAAAGGCTTCCGGCCACCTGCACTCACCAAGCGAAACGCAGAGGAAACCTCTACTTCACGCTGGTTTTCTGTGAGGTCGTGGTACCACCCCGGTTCGAGCCGGCCCATCCGTGCGACAGCAAAAGCTGCCGCGTGGCTCTACCACTGTTAAATTCTATATTTTCTTTCTTTCTATATTTCATTCTATATTTTCTTTCTTATTTTTAAAAGACGTTACATCCACACTAGGACACACTTTTCTCGTGTATCTCGGGGGCAGTTTACATACATAGATTTCACAAGAACAAACATCCAGACCTAGAACAATTATTTGCAGGCCATACAATTTCTTATTCCGTGCGGGATTCGAACCCGCGGCCCTTAGCGCTGCAACTCCTTGCTAAGGCACTGCGCCACGGACCCATCAATTTTGATTAAGTACTATAAAAATATACTTAACATCATCAAGTCATTCTGATTAAGTATTATACAAATATACTTAAATCCTCTGAAGTAAACCTTGAAGTATGAAATAAATAATAATTAGTGGATTTAAAAATAATAAACTTCATTAAAATGGAGTAGTTTTATTGTCGCTTTTATAAACTTCTTCAGAACGCATCCTTATAATGAGTTAAATCATGCGCAAGATGACAAGTGCACAATGTACTCAATAATATTGAATAACATAATTCACTAACTTCTGTCCGTTCCCACTGTATTTTGTTCATACACAAATATCACGCGATTAATTACTATTTAAGCATATTCAAGGGCGTGTCTATTTAATTTATTACTGTTGAGTCGAAACAATGGCAGTAGTTGAGTAAGTTGGTGGGTGGCGTTTCAAAATTGCCTTGGACAATGTAAGAGTTGGATTCTCACCGAGGTGCTAAAACAGAGCTGTGTTGCGAAAATGTTTTATTTAATCTGTGGACAACTATAGCGTGAAATACTTAGATGCTTTATTTAATATTGATATATCTATAGCTCTGTTTCGAAAATATTCCGTCTTTTAGATCAGTATTCCGTAAAATTTCATAGGCTTCTCCGGTTAATAAGGAAATTTGCCTTAAGGCGATACCCTGACCAAAACCTTGCGACAGTGCGTTTTTCTTCGTTATTCAGAGACTATTAACTAATGAGTTATGAGAAATAAACTACATTTTAAAGCACATTATTAATGTTTGATATCCTATCATCACATTCCACGTTCTAATTTGTTTTTATGTGTTATAAATACATTTAAAATATACTTTTAAAAAATTATTAAAATTATTGATTACATGCATCTGTTGCTAAAGGCAACGCTCTATCTCTGCTTTTATTTTTTTTAATTAACTAATTTTATTTAGTAAATAGTTTAATCAATTCACTTTTTCAAATTTTATTCAATAGATAACTTACCTAATAATAGACGGCTCCGTGGCGCAGTGGCAATTGAATTGGAGCGCTAAGGGCCGCGGGTTTGAATCCCGCACGGAACAAGTATTTGTATGACCTACAAATAATAATTGTTCCGGGTCTGGATGTTTATCCTTGTAAAATTTATGTTTGTAAACTGCCCCCGCGCTACAGTAGAAAATCCTAGTGTGGAGGTTACGTTTTCTTTTAAAAAAATAATATGATATACTTACCTAATAACGTAATGATTATATTATTTGACTAGGGATCCGCCCCGGCTTCGCACGGGTGATTTCTGGATTTCGACAACAGTGCCTACCGGGTCTAAATGTGAATCTAAACCGTCTAGGGACCCATTACAACCCAAAATTCAAAAATTTCAATTATAGTATTTAGATATCGATACCCAACACGTCCGCGAAGTTTCACTAGCTAATTCAATTTGATTCTGTACCTATAGGTACAGTACATACTTTATAATAGTAAATGGTAATAAAATTAACTTTATCATGTTACTTTCCTACTTTATCACTGTCTGAATAATAGGTAACTCACGATCAATCTAGAAAGTAAACGCATGGACGTTATTAGTATAATCACTGAATTCATGACCAAAATTATTTACATGCACCAACAAACGTTCCTTTCTTTAAAATATTTTTTTTATTGAATGCCGTGTCTGTCTAAGTGTGTGTGTGTGTGTGATTTTTACTTATATTCGTAAGTTTTTCGCCGTATGGCGTTAGTATTATTTTACGAAGTATTGTAGAGGCGGGGTGTGACAACGAGGGAACGGATGCACAAGGTTATTTGGTCAGGAAAATGCTTTAATTGTCACGCTTGTGAGGCGGATTGAAGATTGTGATAATAATTGCATCATCATTATCATCATCATCATCATCATTACAGCCCTTCACAAGACCACTGCTGAACATAAGCCTCCCCAAAGGAATGCCACAAAGCACGGTCCTGAGACACATGCATCCATCGACTTCCTGCATGTCTTACCAGGTCGTCACTTCACCTAGTGGGGGGACGCACTACACTTCACCTGCCGGTACGAGATTGCCACTCCAGAACCTTTCTTTCCCATCGGCTGTCGGTTCTTCGAGCTATATGGCCGACCCATTGCCACTTCAGCATACTAATTCTTTGGGCTCTGTCGTTTATTCTGGTTCTACTGCGGATATCCTCGTTTTTAAGTCTATCACGCAGCGAAAATAATTGCATAATATCTAATAATTTATATAAACATAAAAATATAGCAATGAATGTACCAAAAGGTTAAAATTGTTAAGGATTGTTAGAAACAGGAGAACACGTACGTTTTATAGAACAGCTATACCAACATTCAGGCCAGGTTCGATTTAAATTTAATAAAATTTTAAATTTCAGTAAATACTTCTAACATTAGAAAAAGTTGGCTGTTTTAAAAATATTAGAAAAAAATTATGAACACTTGAGTTTTGCGTATGGCGTACCATAGTAGGATTTTTTCTGAATCTTGGAGGCAATTTACTTGCATAAATTGCACAAGAACATACATTCAGAGCCAAAAAATTATCTGTAGATCATACAAACATTGCACTCATACTTCCAAATGCACTGCAAAGCCGTGACCAAACGCTTAGCCACTGCACTGCGTAGCAAGCTAAACGGAGTAATTTATACTAGTATCGTCGTGAGAAATTAATTGCTGTCTCACTTAATCATGATAGAAATATATTTTCCCTAAAAATAAAGTTCTCTACTAGAAAAGGTTTCAAAGCTTGTTTGTCAAGGTATTAGCGCTTTAAACACAGATTATAAGAGGTGAGGCAAGACGATCTAACAGATTCCTTTAAAAGGGTATAGTTCAAAATACTTCATGGATGAGAATCACTTATGCAACGGACAAAGCTGTGGGAAATAAACGAATGTTCATATACCTTATACGGTAACACGATTTGAAAATGCTTAATATATTTAACGATTACTTAAAATCGAAATTGTTAATTTTTATTTACATTATAGTAGGTGGAGTTAGAAAAAATAATTTAAAAACTAATTAATGAAGTAAATTTTTCGTCGGTCCAAGGTATTCCACAAAGGTTGAAGTTTATAAATCCTAATAAAGAAAACAGAATTTTAATTAAGCATTTACTACTTATGATAATAGTGTACCCCTGGCTAATTTTAAGGACGGTGACGTAAGTATTCATCTGTATAAAGTATATTAGTGTTTGAAATGTCAGGATGATCTTTACCAGACACCACTTATGCTCACCTTATCGAAATAGGTACAGAGATTGAGCAATTAAACTGAAGAAGTTTCATAGGCAGATTGAGAGATAGTTAACCTGCAATTTTGTAAGACATACGAGTAAGTTGTAATTATAAGAAGGTCTTAGACAACGACATTCGTAATACAACACACACACACACACACACACACACACACACACACACACACACACACGCGCACACACACACACACACACACACACACACACACACACACACACACATACATACACACACGCGCGCACACACACACATACATACACATTTCACACTATTCATTGCCCAATACTTGCGATTAAATTTTTTTTTACACAAATACTATAACATTCGGGTATTTGCAGCACAGTGAATCCTAGTATTGTTATAGAGTCTCTGCGACTAGTTTTTGTAAAACATCGATACATCGAATCAAATTAGTATTAGATGTATCGAATTTGATCTGTACTTTTATAAAGCGATATAATGATTTTTTTTTCTAAATTCAAAAATGTATGACATTCTGTTGCTTGACTTTCAAGTGATTTTATATCAAATCTTTGAGTTAAACACGGATACTTTAAAAATTTAAGTAATTTTCGAATACGAGTTACGACGTAATTCTAATGCAGCAGAAACTGCTCGCAATGTCAATGCTGCGTTTGGAGACAATACTTCTAACGAATGTACTATGCGATTTTATTTTGTTTTCTTAGTGGAAACTTCAATCATTGAAGTGGAACTTGAATCACGAGGAAGACACCAGACACTAAGGTAAATAAAGATTTAAAATTCCAGATCCCAAGAGTTTTATCGCAAAGGCATAAATGAGATTGAGATGACAGAAATGTATTATCTATATATACATAAGGGTTGATAATTTCGATTTACAAATTTTTTTCCGACAGTTTACTAATCCGTAAAGTATATATAATTTATTTGAAAATGTTGCAACTGCGGTATGACAGAGATGACCTTAGTGCCATCCACGAGTATAACGTGCATCGACGTTAATGTACACAAAGCGACCAACGTAGGGTCATGTCGAGAACTACAGACAATTGCTTCATGTTTGTTTCCAAATCAGATTTACAGTCGTTTTCACATAACGTTTTCATTAAATCTGAGCAGGCTATGCTAATCTATACATATAAATAAAACTGAAGTTTTAAAATTTTAGTCTGTCTGTCTGTCCATGCTTATCTTCGGAATGGCTAAACCGATTGTAATGCATCTTTACAAGCGAGAGCAATGCCATGTGTGATCTAGCCTTAATTTTATTCGACAAATTTGGACATTAAAAAATTGTTAAATCTAAATAATGCCACATTAATAGATCCCACCCAGGCGAAGCCAGAACAGATCGCTTGTTAAGTAATAAACACTATGTTACTAAAAAATTCCATTAAAATTTTTTTAACGGAAAAGTTATTATTAGATATCCTACTGATTTCATAGAACTAATCAACAATCGAATATTTCGCGTATTGTTGTTTATATCAGATGAATTATTAATCTCTGTAAAGAGTTTAATTAGCATTTGAATTGGTTTCCATGCAAAAACCAGTCTTCTATCGTATGCATTGTCCTTGACTTATGCTAAAATTGACCAGGCTTATATTATTTTTTAATTTTTATATTGACTGTGCAAAGGTGCGGTCCATTATAGCCGCGATTACGTAACGATATATGATGTGGTCTATAAAATATTAAATTTACGACAAGCTATATGTACATATTATGATAATTTTATTTAGTGATACCCAGAATTATCTTTTATTTAATTTATAAAGAATAAATAAAACAAGCATTATCGTGTGGTAGTGGAGTAAGAAAATCCAAAAGAAGAATAAATAAAAAAGGGTTGCTGTATAGTTAGCTATTGAAAGGGCTGTTTTTGCCCTTCTGATCTTTTTTTTTTATAGGATAAGGGTGACAAACGAGCACACAGTCCACCTGATGGTAAGTGGTCGCTGCGGCCCATATACATCTACATCTATCCTCGTTTGCGAATCAAAATGCAGATGCGTTGTCACCCGTGAGGACCAAGATCGAATGCCTCATTTCCAGTAAAAAGGGCCTCCGGCCACCTGCACTCACCAAGCGAAACGCGGAGGTAAACCTCTACTTCACGCTGGTATTCTCTGAGGTCGTGGTACCACCCCGGTTCGGGCCGGCCCATCCGTGCGACAGCAATTCTGCCGCGTGGCTCTACCACTGTTAAAATCTCTCTTCAGAAATCAATCACCACCAAATGGAACTCAAGGTCGTGTCAGATTAACGTTCCACTGTACTATGTCAATGAAGAAATAGTGAATCAAATTCTAGTATAGCTAGTATTTTTTATAAAATAACAGTGACAAACGAGCATACAGTGCACCTGATAGTAAGGGTGTGCTGTGGCCCATAGACGTCTACATTTATACTCGATTAAGAATGAAAATGTAGATTCGTTGTCCCCCTTCAGTACTAAGATGATATGCCTCGTTTTCAATAAAAATTGTTTTCGGTTCTCTACACTCACCATACGAAGCAGGCAGCATTAAGGTTGAGAATTGCTATATATGCTAATAAGTCTCTGTTGAGAATTGCTGCCGTGAACTAAATTCTGTCTAGAAGACATTATTATTCATTTAAAAAATAGGGAGTGACTTTATTATTATATAGAATACTAGCTGGCCAGGCAGACGTTTTTCTGCC
Source organism: Parnassius glacialis (assembly GCA_033319125.1). NCBI lineage: Eukaryota > Metazoa > Arthropoda > Insecta > Lepidoptera > Papilionidae > Parnassius > Parnassius glacialis. The sequence goes on along the minus strand of JAVANC010000024.1, from coordinate 19,182,149 downwards.
GACCCGACTGTTTCGACGTCCTATAAAAAATCCTTAATTTCGCAATTAAATATATAGAGGGTCACTTATCGGGTCTTAACTATCCTATATCACAAATTGGAACAAACAATACACATTTACAAAATTTCATTGGAATCAGTTCAGTGGTTTCGGAGTTCATCGATAACAAACAATGTGACACGTAATATTTATATATAAAGATGAGGCTATAGATTTGTACGCCAGCCGGTACCAATACATCTACAAAAATGTTGGATTTCAGATTTGAATGTACTGCGATATGGTACTTGCGTTTCTGATATTATAAATATATAAAGGATCACTTATTAGGTCTTAACTATCCTATATCACAAATTGGAACAAGCAATACACATTTACAAAATTTCATTGAAATCAGTTCAGTGGTTTCGGAGTTCATCGATAACAAATAATGTGACACGTAATATTTATCTATAAATATTAGGCTATAGATTTGTATGCCAACCGGTACCAATACATCTACAAAAATGTTGGATTTCAGATTTGAATGTATTGCGACATGGTACTTGCGTTTCTGATATTACCTTTCAGCATATTTTTAATAATTATGGATTACGTAAAGTTATCTAACAATGCACTTACATGTGCAGTTGTAATTCTATGATATATTAAACGTCGCTTTGGTAAAAGATAACTATGCTAAAGAATTGCAAAAATCTTTCATGGGACAGTATTTAGGATAATATTTTGTAATTTTAATAAGTTTTTATACGTGGTAGAGCCATGCTGCAGCTATATTGTGGTTGTAGCAATATGGGTCGGCTTAACTGGAGTAGCACCACGCTCTCACAGAATACCAGCGCTAAATAGCAACTTAATGCGTGTGTGTTAAAAATGAGGCATTCCAACTTAGTCTTCAGGGATGACAACGCATCTGGACTCTTCTTTGTTTGAAGTTGGCTGCAGATGTCAATGAATTGCAGTAGTCATCCGGGTGGCTGTAAATTTGGTTGTCACTTCAATTTTATAATTAAAAAAGAAGGTTTTAACGATGAAGTTAACAGCTGTCGTTTAAAATAATTAGTAAATTAATAATTATACTGGAATAAATGTGTTAGGTCTATATTGATGATGATGGTTTCACCAAGCGGTAAAAATCACAAATAAAATTACAAAATTAACATTTTATTTAAGAGCTACTTTAGTATAATAATATAAGCTTAGAAGAGGTCAATGTCATTTCATACTGGGGTCGTTAGATTGCTTGATTAAAAACTGCCGAAATATGCTATGAAAATAATATTATGCGAAGTGTTATTTGTATAATTAATTTCATTTCGTTGACAACTATTTAGTATAATTTTGCATATTAAAGACCTTTTATATTTTTATGGAAAGTTTGAACTGACTACAATGACAATTATTAACGTCGTCGAAATTTTTTTTTGTTTGAAGATTATCTTTTTTATAGAATATGGTTTATTACCGGACACCTAGTCTATCTGTTATTAAATGTATGCTATGGCCCATAGACATGTATGATACATTTTACAATTTATCATCGATCAAGATTAAAAATGGAGATGCATTGGCTCCCTTAAGGGTTAAAGGTTCGGTTTTTCACACTCACGATACTTAACAAATCAGAATTATTTTGCTGTTTTACGAGGGTATTATGAGAGCGGAGTCCTAGCCCGATCGAACCAACGCATTCGTGCTGCAGCTATATATAGCTAGCATAGCAGCGTCGTTCCATAACCAAACATTTTGGTATAATATAAGCAGTCTAAAGGATAAATAAATCTATGAACAACGAGTTATAACTTCTAAAGCCGATGTCACGAGTCGTTACGCCAAGTACCAAAGTAAGAAAGATGTCTTATCCTCGTAATGGAGTATTTTTTGGTTGGATGGCTTCAAGAAAGTGCTTTGCGTAGACAACTGCAACCAAATTCAAACAGAGAAGATTACAGATGTGTTGTTACCTCTGAGGACTAAGTTAGAATTATATAAGCCTGTGATTATACTGACTCTCTATACCCTTCCGAACCGAAAACAGTAACGTAAGCACTGCTATTCGGCGGCAAAAATAAGCCTTTTAAGATTTTGTACCATCAGACTTAGTCTCTTAAAGTTTTTTAATCAGACTTTAATTTTCTGAACTAATGGTTTTGTTATAAACTAATTTGCTTAATTCCGCGTAAAGAAAGAAAATAATGTGTCCTGCTCAGTTTTAAGGGGATCGCCCACCCTCCCTCAATCGCGCGCACTATACCCGTCGCCGTCAATCCGGGCACCACCACACAAGGCACGACACACCACTCTCGAAAATACGACACGTGTTTCGCCTCTACACGAGGCATCCTCGGGTGAAGTAGACTCTGCGGAGGCTAATACTTAGCGGCCAGCCTCCGCAGAGTCTACTTCACCTGAGGATGCCTCGTGTAGAGGCGAAACACGTGTCGTATTTTCGAGAGTGGTGTGTCGTGAAATTAAGTAAATTAGTTTATAACAACCCCATTATACTGAATTCCCTCAAAGTAACGCCTGATTCTATTAATTATTTTCATTGTTGTTGTCTATAAAATTTCTTTTATTTACTGGCAGTTCGTTTATGTTGCTAGTAGAGATAAATGGAGAAATACGTAGAGTTCGTTATTGTTCAAGGTTAAATTTTCAATGTGGTGATGGTGGAAACAAGTTATTGTCACGTTTTTCTTATCTTCACGTGTTTAAAACAGGTTTAGAAATATGAGAAATGTACGCAAATAAGGTAATTAATATTCGGTACACTCTTTTCATTTCATGTTATTATTTATCAGAATTTTAAGAGTTTATTAAATAACGAGTCGTTACGGATAAATTTTTTTTGGAAGGTACAAATTTAGAAACAATTTTTGAGTACTTTCTCATATGCAACTGAATAAAGGAGGGTTTTAATATTATACTAATAAATAAATGTTCTCATAATATGCCACTTCCCTTTGTATTAAAGTTTTCACGTTCCACTACAAGTTAGTAGGATTCCCTTGTGCCTAGCAGTCCGAGTGGGTATCATGTTTCTACTGTGTTGCGATCTAAAGGTTATTGAGAGCCAGTTTAATTACGGGCTAGGAGGCATTCCACGGAACGTAAGGGCACTGAAGGAACACGGATGGTTTTTAGTCAGTAAAAGTCTGACACTCCCTTCCGCTCCACCCAGAGCGAAAGGCGTCATTTGATGATTTTCCATCCACAAAAAAAAAAAAGGGAGCTTTTCTATAGGGCTAAAGTTAATAGTTCACAAATGTAGCCAACTGCGATTAAATTCCTTCTTTAGTAGCATTAATTTATTCAGAAGTTGATCTGATACAGATTCAACACATTATTATAATTTAATATTAAAAATTTTGTACAATCGATTTCAATATATTTTTTTTATACGAGAGGGGGCAAACGAGCATGCGGCTCACCTGATGGTAAGTGACTACCGCCGCCCATGAACAACTGCAACACGCCTTTTAAAAAGGAGTACGCTCTTTTCTTGAAGGTCCCTAAGTCGTATCGGTCCGGAAAAATCGCTGATGGTAATCGATTCCATAAGGAAGTCGTGCGAGGAAGAAAACATCTTCTAAATCGCACAGTCGTGGACCGCCATTCATCCAGATGGTGTGGATGGTATCGGGAGTTCTGCCGCGATGTGCGTTCGTGAAATTTGGCGTAAATTTTGAAATTTTAATTTTATTAAGGATAACTCAAAAACTATTCGTCAGACATTGATCAAATTTATATGAGACTACGTGAGACATACCAGTTTTCAAATAAAAAACAATAATTATCAAAATTTGTTTACGTAGAAAAATGTTATGAGGTAACACATAAAAAAGCAACATACAGTAGAATTGAGTACCTCCTCCTTTTTGAAGTCGGCAGAAAATGAATCTGCAGGTTATTTAGGTTACATATATCAAGATAAAGCGCAATACAGTATTTTATATTCATTATTTCGGTTAGCTTCAGAAAAATTTACTTGAATTTATAATAAAAATATTTTAATTAAAATATCTTAACAACCAAATGCTTTAGTCGAGTAAAATATTTTTCTTTTTGTTTCTGTCAGTAGTCTCTAAATATCTACTGCTGATGATGAGCCTATCTCACTGTAGTAATTATTTACATTAATAAGATGTACTTCTCGGCAATTTCGATTGTAGCGCAGACAACTATAATCAATGTATTAATACCAACAGAAATTGTAAACTATACTCGGTATATATGCCGTACATGTATAAGACATATGGCAGCGGCATCAGCGAACTCACCACCCATTTCGAAATACCAGAAAAATTTTGCATCTATAACAATTTCGGACAATCGGTACAATATCATGAAGGCAGCACTGAGAAAATCCAACTTGTTTTAGCCAACTTGGTAAACTAGCTTTTCCGAGGTGTACACACAATCTCGTTAACGCTAGTAATTAAATATTCAGACCGACGGCGGTTAGCAGCGTCTTTTGAATGACACTGGGATCATCGAACCCAAACGAATTCTTAGTGTGACGAGCAAGAAAAATCCTCAACAACAGCAATAATAAAAGCACATGAACAGCAGTGTTCTTTTACGTAGTTATGATGAAGCAAAAGGAATCTAGAGAGATCATCTTATTTAATAATGCGCGCGCCTTTCTTGTATTTTTCGTAGATATTATTACTTCTATCATGCCAAATATAGTAAAAATACTTTAATCTACTATAATAAAATAGGAAAGGCGTGCACATTAGAGTTTTATGATACTTCTCAACACGGTATAAAACAAAGTAACTTTCCATCGTCTGTACGCTTGGGTTTTTAAACTACCCAACGAATTTGGTGCAATTTTCATTATTGGACAGAATAAATCAAGAGAAATGTTACATTTATTATTTTAAATATATGTATATTATATATAAAATGATTCTTCGCAGAATACCAGTGTGAATTAGCAAGATAATTTTGCTGTGTTTCGTATGGTGAGTGTCGCGAAGTGGAGACTCTTCTACGGGTAACGTGGTATGTTGTCTTAGTCCTCAAGGAGTAAACATATGTCAACATATTATGTAGGTATTCTATAGGTCAGCTATAGGACAAAGCATCCACTTACCATAATTTGGACCATGTACACGTTTGTTTTTATTACCTATATAAGAATTACAATAATTACGTCCTTATTAATTACATAAAGTGTAATCACGTATGTGGAAATACGGTATATCGTGTCAAGTTGGAAAGCTTTGTTCAGCTCGGATTAATATATTACTATTGAGTGGATGTTACGTGCTATTATGGAAGTTTAATTCAGCAGTGTTATGCAATATTATCTAAGCTATTGTTAGCTCATGATATAATCTGCGTTCTTTACAAATATTGATGATCTGTCGATGTAATAGGCGAGAACAAATGAAGTTTGTTCAATGATTTAAAAAGGAAAGAAGTTCAAAGGTTAAAACAGTATTCTAAAAACACGGCTTCGTAAAAAAGTTTACTGAAAAAAGAAAAGTTGTATATCCTATGTCACTTCTACTACTAAGACGATTCTAACGACATATGTTAAGATTTATCAAGCCATTTAGGCTATGGAGCGTGCCAAAGAAATAGACATACATACAAACATTCAACAACATTACTCTCCTTCTGGGGCAGTCGGGTAAATAAGTATTTTATTAATTTTAAGAATAATTTAATTTTTATAAATAGTCAGACATTCTAAGTAATAAATTAATAGTCGAACTCTTATTCTTCTTTTTAAAGAACGTTACTCTCACACTAGGATTTTCTCCTTTATCATGGAGGCAGTTAACAAACATAAATTGCACGAGGACAAACATCCAGACCAGTAACAAATAACTTGTTCCGTGCGGGATTCGAACCCGAGGCCCCCAGTGCATCAACTCATTGCTAAGCCACTGCGCCACGGAGCCGTCAGAACTATTAGTATCACATTCGTTTTAATGGTATTCGTTTTATTTAGTACACGACAATGAACCGTGGTAGCTTAGTGGGTAAATCTGCTGCGTGGTAGTTTAGTCTGCTAAACATAGACCTCCCACATAGATTGTCTCATAGAGTTTTGCCATAGTTGCCACGGTTGGCAGGCAGGTTGTAACCACAGCTTTTTATAATTATAAGTTGTTCTCAGATAGATGCTGCTATCCATCTCCAGTTTCAGTTTCCCTCTATCGCCTCTTACGATATGCTCGGGACGATATGGGATAGTGGGTATTACTCCTCCACCACACAGATTAGCTCACCCAAGCGCTCGCTTTAAATTTAAATAGAACGCGAGCAAACCGAGTTCGTTTTCTATTGAAAGTAATGAAACTATTGAAGTTTTAAGTACTTATTTACCAGTTGCTCAGCGGTCAAGAAAAATATTGTGAAAAAACTTGCATGTATACGAAATAATAAAAACTCAGGATCACGTATACGTGGTAGAGCCATGCTGCAGCTGTATTACTGGTATGGTTGTAGCACGAATGGATCGGCTAGACCGGCGAAGGAACCACGCTCTCATAGAATACCAGCGTAAAATAGCAGCTTAACGCTGCTGTGTTTCATATAGTGTGTGTAGAGAGCCGGAGACACTTTTTACTGTAAACGAGGCATTACATCTTAGTCCTCACGGGTGACAACGCATCTGCATTTTCATTCCAACCACTTACCATCAGTTGGACTGTGTGCTCGTTTATTACCCTATTCCTATAAAAAGAAATCATATGAAGTTCAGGGACATTACGACGGTATTTCCCATCCCTCTATATAAAACCCTGTCAAATATGATAGGAGGTCCGTGCTCAGTTGGAGGACGTTCTTAATATAATTATAGTAATTTTCTACAGACCGAATTTCAGTCATGGCAGCCAATCTCAACGAAGACTAGCCATTTGCGCAGGATTATATGAACTATTGTGCGGTCAAGCATAGATGCACTCTCTATCCCTTTATTGTCTCTTTTGTGGGACGGCAATCTCACTCCGAAGAGAGATCACGCGCAGGACCTTTACGTGCATTCCAAGGCACTGAGGTAAACACCGCCATCTTCTTATTTCCAGGCTACTATTAAAAAACTTGAAAAAAATCAGTTTGGCCCGAGCCGGGACATATTCACCAATCACGCGAATGAGTAACGAGGCAGTCAAGGCTCTTACTTTTAGCACATAACCTACAATAATAAGTATCTTTTTCACTGTACAAATAATAGTCACAGTTAGATTCAAATAAAAAAAGGTATTATGAAATGTTAAGGAAGTGAAAATGTACGTGTTAATACGATAAACACTTCCTGGAATAAAACAATCGCTATTGGACTATATCGAATCACATGTGAATGCTTACAATCAAACCGGAATGAATTCGTAAGATTAAGATTTGTAAAGACGAATGTCGTCAAACAATGGACCATCTTACCTATTTCCCACAACGACGTTAACTTTCTCTCTCGTGATCGACTGTTTCGAGCGTCAATCTCATCTATGAACTTGACGTATTGACTTAACGTTTCCGTTGTTGTTTCGTTGTCATTTTCACTACATTGCAGCAGACTGTCATTGTAAATTTATATAATCTAATGATTTCTTATTATCACGCGAACACTACACATTGAATAAAACTACCTTCCTATATCCTTCTGATGATACATGAGGCTATTAAAATTAAAAATAAAATATCCTAATTTCAATAGAGAGGGAGGCTGGGTACTACAACCTGCTTGGGATCCTGTAATCAATAAAATTAAAACTAAACCCAAGCATACCACTGCAAGACTTCAAGACACAGTATATTCATTCTGCGTAGATCGGACCAAAATTAATAATTAAAAAAATTTTAAGCTACTCCGTGTTAACTCTGACATCGGGATGTCATTCACCTCAGTCCCCCGTGACCGCGGGTGTTGTAAAGCACCCGAAACGTCGGGAATAAATAAAAATAAGATAAATAAGTTTATTAAACGCGAAAAAATCCGTAAAAGTAGTTTTATTCAATGTTTCATAATCTAAATCTATACATATGAATAAAATTGAAGTGTGTCTGTAATATCGAAGTAACTACCTTTTATTGAGATGAAATGAAAAAAATTAAAAAAAGTTTTTGTAATTTTTTTTACATTTGCTTGTCATTGAGACATGAATAGCCATTTTTTAAAAGTTTTGTCTGTCTGTCTGTCTGTCCGTTCGGACTAATCTTGGCGAACAGTTAGAGATCAAATGACGGGAATGATCTAGGCTATATTTTATCAAAAAAAAAACATAAGATTGTTTTCAAAAATCGAATAATTATTAAATTACATGGTCTGTAATAATAATCTTAAATCTAAATAAGCACGTTAATAGGTCCTACTCAGGCCAAAATGGGGTGGGTCGCTAGTGATTAATGTATATGCTTGAAAATTAAAGGATTTTTGACACTGAGCAAACGTGTAGTAAGGGAAGAGCCGATACCTGCGGACAGGTAACGCTGCTTCTATATAACCAGTCCTTAAGATTTTATACTACAAAGGAAAAAGATGGGAGTACCAAGGTTGGTTGTAAATTTCTCTATGTTCACAGTACGAGACTTATCCGAGTTACCGGTATCAATGGAATTGTTCATTGCAATTTTAAGTGCTGATTAACCATGTGAAACTAATACATTATAATTGATTATGAATACAAGGTCTGGTCTGTTCAGGTTGGAACGTAAATTATTGAAAAAAATAAGATTTCTTTATGGACATCGCAACAAAGTTATAGATGTTACTGTGTCATCAAAATAAAATTTATTACTGAAAACTTTGAAAGGACAAGGACAACGTGTCTCTTAAACTTATTTTATCTGTGTCAACATCACACTTATTTTTTATTTTATGGTTCAATTAAAAGAACCTCTGTCATTGTATGTTAAGAATTCTTGAAAATAATCATGATCAAATTACGAAAACATGTAAATTTACTAATAAAGGTGTCCCAAGATACTTAAATATATCTGATATTTTAATAGTAATAGAAAAAAAGAAAGATGAGGATCTCGACTCAAAACTACATGATTATTATTTTGAAAAGCTCGAGTGACCTTTGATAGTCGGATAAATATAACCTTGGGAGGAGCATTTTAAAGATGCTCCAAGCCATATTTAAAACGTAACGGACAGAAAACGTTTCTTAGGCAAGATAAACGCTAATTTATTTTATCGTCTATTATTTATAGTACCTGGGCGACTGATATATATATAAGAATTTAGAGATTGTGCAAAATTTATCGAGCGCTGTTGAGGAATCAATGAGGAGTATGAATGTGCCATGTTGATTTGTTCAATGCTGTTGATTTAAGGTCAAAGAAATGATTGTACCAGTCTATAAAGCAAGGCGATAGCGACTATTTCATACTAAATGCAAGCTCTTTCTGTACTAGCAAATGCTTCAATTCTCATCAGCTAATAGTGAAAAATATATCTATATTGTTCACTGTTAGCTGATGACATTACGAGTATATATGCGTAATAGATGGCATGCTAAGCTTTGAACTATGTTTACGCGACAAGTGTACTGATTGCTGACAAATGCGGTTTTAAAAAATAGTATACAATATGTTACTTTTACGTTGTTTTTACAGCCTATCAAAAGTGCTAAACAAAGGTCTCTGCCATAGATTGTCTCATGGCGGAGGGGGGGATACTTGCGATAGTTGCCACTTTTGGCAGATGAGTTGGCAACCACAGTTCTTTTGTTTTTTAGTTCGGACGATGCTGCTGCCTTACTCCTGGTTTGTTTCCCTCTGTCGCCTCTAACGACACTCACGGGAAGATATGGGGTGGTGGAAATTCTTACACCGCCACACAGTTTACAAATATGTAATTGTGTCCAACAGACATTGCTTAATAGCTGCTGCACACCATTCTAAAAGGTATGTAAATAAAACTTACAATTTTCGATCGTATTAAATGGGGCATATGTAATGTTTGTTGTATTTAGTGGTTAGTGCGTCCTCGTATGTACATCTTGCAGAATGTCGAATAGTTGACTTTTAAACAAGTTAATTTATGCAAATATTGTGTAAAAATGCCAAGAAGCAGTCGGCACACGTTTGCTTTGATGACGGATAGATACGATTGTGGACTGCCTATTTAATACAATAATAGTTTATTTAAAAACGCTCAGCTGCTTTACGTGTATCGAGTTATTTATTCACGTCTGTGCATTCTTGGATTGTATTTAACTTGTCTGTTTATTAATATACATATTAATATTAGATAAATTAATTATGTGTATTTAGTGTTAGGCAATGCTAACTAGATTTCGGCAAATAATTAAACGGTGCATATTCAAAACTTTAAATCAACATTAATTTGTAGAATTACATGATGACATAATACTAGTATAATTTAAAAATTTTACTTCCTGTTCTGTTGTAAAACTATAATTTTTTGTAAATTTAATTTAAATAAAAAATAAAATGTACTAGGATCATTTATTATGAGGCAAATATGACATATTGTGCAAGTAATTGCCTTGTTATTATAGTGGTGGTAAACGAAACTGCTAATCATGAGGTTACGGGTTTGAAACTCCGGTTAGGCCAAAATTTGTTATTGGGTTTGTCTGTTAAGAAATTTTCAGTAGCAGCCTGGAGTCAGAAGGTGATGGTTTTCACCTGCATGCCTTAAAAAATTGAGAGTGCACCTGTGCTTGCGCATACACTCGTGTACTATTTAATCTGCACGGATGGCTAGTCTCCGTCCGTCTCCGTAAAAATTTGGTGTAGAGAAAATTATTATAGAATTAGTTAGCAAAACAGACCCCACGTATAGGAATTATAAATCAATTTATAGCAAAATAATCTTCAAGATCTTAATTTTAATTATGTGTAAAAAATTGCGATTGATAAATAGTAAACTTTAACGAAGCCTTTCATTACTACTGATATAATATAGTTTTTTGTTGTTTCAATTTTGTTTGTTTATTAAAATACAGTTAAACAGGTGAGGGGCAGAAGCATCTTCCTGAAAACAACTCAAAGTAATAAAAAAACATTGCCATAGTTGCCAAGCGTGGCAATTATGGCAAAATCTCCCTATGAGATAATCTATGGAAGAGAACTATGTTCTGCAGTGGACGGATGCGGATGTATAGAAAAAGAATACTAGCAACGTTACTAACATTAATAACTCTCCCACTTAAAATGCTTGGGTCATGATTGGTTTAAAAATATAATCGAATGGCGGATTCGAACCTACGACTTTCTGCGTTTGCAGTCCGCTTCCTTAACCTATGGTATATATAAACATGGGTAGACTTTTCAATCCTCATATAAAAGTTATTCGAAGAACAAAATACACATAAAGAAAGTAAAAATTACAATTTTGTAAATAAACTAGTTCAAATGTTTCACTTTTATATTTAGTCAGGTTATAATTTATTTGATTGATAACTTTTATGTGATAAATATAAAATCAGCCCTAAGACTCCGCCTAAAGCTTTATTGGTCTGAGCCCTTAGATACATAAATTTTGAAATTATATTTCTTTTTGATTTATGTTATAATTTATGACATTTTTTTCAATCGATCTCAATTTTACTATAGTTTAATTTATTTAGTTTATTAAACATAGTTTTGTAAATTAATCTTAGTTAATCATCTTTGCTTTTCATCTGTGGACAAACTATATTTTACTTTTTAGTATTTTTTTTTTAGGAGAGGGGGCAAACGAGCTTGCGGCTCACCTGATGGTAAGTGACTACCGCCGCCCATGAACAACTGCAACACCAGGGAGGGAATTGCAGATGCGTTGCCGGCCTTTTAAAAAGGAGTACGCTCTTATCTTGAAGGTCCCAAAGTCGTATCGGTCCGGAAAAATCGCTGATGGTAATCGATTCCACAAGGAAGTCGTGCGAGGAAGAAAACATCTTCTAAATCTCACAGTGGTGGACCGTCAATCATCCAGATCGTGTGGATGGTATCGGGAGTTCTGCCGCGATGTGCGTTCGTGAAATTTGGCGGCTGGGATTAATCCGAACAATTCCTCAGAGCACTCCCCATGCTAGATGCGAAAGAAAATACAAAGGGATGCAACATCTCTTCGCAGTGCCAATGAATCGAGCCGATCGGAAAGGGCTCGGTCGTCGACGATTCGAGCCGCTCTGCGCTGGATGCGGTCAAGTGGAAGGAACTGGCACTGGGGAGCCCCTGCCCAGAGATGGGAACAGTATTCCATGTGAGGCCGAACCTGCGCCTTGTAAAGTTGCAGGCGGTGTGCCGGCATGAAATACTGTCCCGCTCTGCTGAGCACGCCAAGCTTTTTAGAGGCCAATTTGGCCTTCTCTTCCAAGTGACCACGAAACTGCACGTCACTCGATATGTCGACGCCGAGGATTCCGATACTAGCTGAGGCAACTAGGGGAGTGCCTTGAAACTGAGGAGATACGACAAAGGGGTTCTTTTTAGCGGTAAACGCGCAAACTTGTGTCTTCTGAGGATTAAACTGGACTAGATTTAGTCGCCCCCAGTCCGAGACTTTGTCCAGCAAAGACTGGACTTCAGACACAAGTTTGTTCCGGTACTCGAAGACGTTTTCCCGAGAAATATTAGCACGGCCGGTGTATAGAGCATCACCAGTGCTGTCATCCGCATAGCAATGAATGTTACCAGTTAGCAACATATCATTGATATGCAGAAGAAACAGCGTTGGTGATAGCACACAACCTTGTGGAACACCAGCGTTAATAGGCTTGTAGTCAGAACATGCACCGTCTACAACGACTTTGATGCTCCGATCTGCAAGAAAGCTGGTGATCCAATTGCACAATTTCTCGGGAAGCCCATAGGAAGGGAGCTTCGAAAGAAGCGCTTTGTGCCAAACCCGATCGAAGGCCTTTGCAATGTCCAGACTAACGGCCAACGCCTCCCCCTTCAAATCTACTGCCTCCGCCCATCTATGGGTCAGGTAGACCAAAAGATCACCAGCTGATTGACCCCGACGAAAACCGTATTGGCGGTCACTAATCAGCTGGTGATCCTAAGGTACCGGATGAGCTGGCAGTTAATAATGGATTCCATTATTTTGGAGAACAAGGAAGTGATCGCGATAGGCGACTATAGAGTTGGACGGGTCTGAGCGGTCACCTTTTTTAGGGATCGGGTGGACAAAAGCTGTCTTTCATGAATTCGGGACTACGCCTTGGGAGTAGGAGTACCGAAAAAGACGCGTTAGAACCGGTGCCAACTCTGGAGCACACGTCCTCAGCACAATTGGGGGGATTCCGTCAGTCCCACTCAACTTCTGGATGTCCAGGGAGAGAAGTGCTTTGCGAACCGAGCGCTGTGAGAACAGCACATCCGGCATGGAGCACTCACACCGCGTGATGGTCGGCGGTGTTTTCCCCCCGTCATCAAGAGTCGAGTTGGACGCAAAAAGGGAGCCTAAAAGGTCGGCTTTGTCTTTAGCGTCTTGGGCCAGTGAGTCGTCCTCACTGTGCAGAGATGGTAGTGATGGCTTACAGAAATTCCCTTGGACAGCCTTGGCGAGAGACCAGAATGCACGGGTTCCCGAAGGAAGGCGAACTATTTTCTCGCCAATTCTGCCTATGTGCTCCGACTTTGCCTTGGCAATAACTCTTTTGAAGGACCTGGGGGCGAAGTTATACTATGTCTAAAATATCTAACTTAGGTATAAATTCGTAGACATCCGTATTGTGTTATATTTATATCATCAATATTAAAATTTGCAATGTAATTACATAAACTTAACGTTACATAAGAGTTCCATTTTTTTTGAGGGTCGTTAGGATAAAGGTTATTTTTTAAATAATACTGTGTACCATTAGGCAGTATTTATTTTTATTGTAGTACTACTCTAGATTAAGTGTGATTATCTGAGAATTATTGATACGACTATACAGCCTACCCCCGGTTTTATAATAAAAATGCTACATCGGTTATGAGTAGATTAGTACGTGTAAGTGCCTTCTGTATTTGCAACAAATACTATTACATACTTACGGCACTATGTTGTATCCTGTGCAATTGAATTGCGAATTGTTAATTTTCGAAAGTTGTAGCGATGGTTTAAAAATCGACCAGGAGGACATTTCTAAGATATTTTATGGACAGCGATGACTTTCAAATGAAAGTTTATAAGTTTTAATTGCATCCGACGTTAAACCATTACGTTCGGTTTCCGAATAATATAATCCGTGATATGTTAGTACCCGATACTTTCTAAAAATATTGAAAACTAGAGGTGACCTTCAGTTATAATTAAAACAAAGAATTGATTAAAAATCACAATTAAAATTTGAATTTTCTCATCTATTTAAATTGCATATTATTAAAACTGCTTCACAATTAACAAAAATTGAAATTCAAAATGCATCTAAATTTCGCAATTGAAAGGATTTAAAATAAAGCATATAAGACTGCATATTATTGACGGCCATGATCTACTCAATTTTGACCATGGCATCAAGATTCTGATTAAAATCGTAAGCTGTCTGCTGCGCAGGATATATTCTAGTCCCAAAGTAAACTAACAAACACGACGAAACATGTGTCTAATCTGTCATGACTGAACTTCTTTTTCTTTATCTCCAGCTTGCAAAAATATTCAAGGAAGAAGATCGCATTAATACACATTTAGCCTTGTTGTCGGGTATCACCATCTATCTAATAAAATGAAAATGAATTTAAATAAGTTTTATGTACTGTATAATTAATAACAATGATTCTATTCTATTCTATCGGAACCTACACGATTTTTCTGACATCTCCCTCTGTCGCCTGTTATGACACATATTGAGTGAAATGAGGTGATGAATTCTCTGTGGTACCATCTAATATATAAATAATCATTATTGATCGAGTCGCGAAATAATTTTCGAGGAATCACTAAACATAAATATTCATTGATCAATTTAGCACCTTATTTCGCAATCTCCAAGCAAGCAGAACGCGTAGTTTGCTTGTTTCTCCCGTATTGTTATTAACAATGAGTATTGTGGTTGACGTATTTTACGACGTTTGTGACTATAGACCCGTAGTTTACTACCGACGCGTAATAACAATGTTTCGTGGAGTTTACAGTCCTACTTATTACGTAAAAGATTGAATAATATATTTGATAATTATTTTGCTTTGAAATTGTTACTTGAATACAAATTTTATTAAATCAAATATGAGTAATTTTTTTTGTAATGGATAAATCAGCCCTAAAGAAATAATACAACTTGACGTCGGATAAATAGTTCGAACCAGAGCAGCGTATAAAACTTGCTTGTTTTTTTAAAAATGCCGGTACCTATATAGATGCACTCGAATTTTAATAAAATGCACACTTTTCTAATAGTTGTTTTTATGTGGGGTCTGAACCTGTAGCTTCGCAGCGCCGCAGCCTAATGTTCTCTGTATCAAGTATCAACTGTACTTGAGAAAACCCTTGAATGCTTGTTTTATGGTAAGGGGGTTATTCTAAATTATTATTTTAAAAATGAGTATCTAGCTTGGCAAACATTATTTGACCTACTGTGATTTTCAGTCCGCGGTCAGTTTGTAACTTTATTGCAGTGCAGACATAAAATATATTAGTAACTTGACTACAGCGCCAATTAACGACGTTAAATCAAAATATTACAAACGATGTCTATTGATGTGCCGCGCAGAGAAAAAAAAACTAATTGAGTTTTGGAATTATAAAAGGAATTAAATTTTATAATACATTCATATGATTTGTAAATGTATAAAAGCTTATTTTTTGAGCTTCAGTTTTTTTGGAACAAGAATATAAAATTTGCATATAATTTTTTATGTTATTCTTTAATGTGTGCTTTCCGATGATTAGGAGAAAAAATTGTAACAAATATATAAATAAATATATCACAAAGCTTGAGACTAAGTTGTTTGATGAAAAGGAAACTATAAAATAATTACTTAAAAAATTACTGAAGGCAATACCTACACATAAATATAAAAGTACTGAAAAATCGCATTAACATTATTAAAAGAATACATTATTTTAATTGAATAAAGGAATATGATAAAATCAGGAATAGAATAAAACTTAATGATTATTATACTAACACGATAAAAATCAGATTGATGAATGTAAAAGTTCTTCACAGAAAATTGCTAATGCATACAATGAATAAAAACCGGACAAAGATAGGTAATTTTAAGTATGCGGAAACTGCCCGCCTGTATAACATTAAAAGTCCGTGCAAAAGAATGTTATTCTAGAGGAAACAATGACAATAATACCAAACTTAAACAATTATAAATATGAAGGATATTACAATGGCGTAAATACGAAAATCATTAAGTACTATATGGATAAAATATAGCATATACTTAAAAATTTAATTAATCAGTTGAGTTTTTACTTATACTGATAAAGGTATGAAAAAAAAGCTTCCTGTATCAATTCTTTCCGTTTTCTCCCAAAATCTTTGAAAATGATATTCAGAGTTTGTTCGGTTAATTAATAATGTGAAAATATCTAACGGTTGACATAGTATTTGTATTTTTAATTTAAATACTGTATTTTATTTAATTATGAAAATAATGATTTAAAGTATGTAAAAATAATTTTCGCTTGCAAGACGTTGTAAAAATATGAAATAATATGTATAATATGTAACTATTTGTTACGTATGTTTAAGTAAATAAAAGGTATAATGCTTATTATATATAAAAATATGGGTAATTTGGTCCATAAAGACTTGGTTAGTAACTCAACTGCATCGCTATTTATTGAATCTTAGCATTAATATGAACGTCGCCTAGACAAAACCTCAAAGTTAACCAAAAGTTACTGTTTATGTGCGCCTCACAGCTGGGAACAGGCTACCTCTCATTTCTTAAAGCGTTTTTACGGCAAGTAAATGGAAGTTTTCTAACGCGTGATGGTGGGCTTCACGACTTTTTTATATTTCAGACATACAGCATATATTTCCTCCTAATTTTTTTAGAATAAGGTTGACAAACGAGTACACAGTCCATCTGATGGTAAGTTTATGCTGTGGCCCATAGAAATCTACATCTATCCTCGGCTAAGTATCGAAATGCAGATCATCACCCCTGGGGCCTAAGATGGAATGCGTTGTTTCCAATAAAAAGCGTCTTCGTTTCTCTACACTCATTATACGAAACACAGCAGTGTTAAGCTACTATTATACGCTGGTATTCTGTGAGAGCGTAGTCCTATCCCGGTCGAGTCGACCCATACATGCAACAATTTATATAGCAGTAGCGTGGCTCTACCATGTATAAAATGCTGTTTTCCTATCTACGAGTAGCTGACTCGCATTGGTGCTGTCAAGAATCGATCCCGGGCTTCTCGCGCGCTGTGTAATTTACGGCATGCGCTAAGTACCTGAGGCTACCACACCACAGCCATTTATTTAAATATATAAAGACATATTGTGTTAACTAATATTATATAATAGCAGTAATTTCGATAACTTCAAAGTTAAGTTTGTGGCAACGACAAAAATGCCTACATTATTGACACGACAGACCTAAGTCGAAGGTGTTAAATATACAGTTACGTTTTATCACTTTCGCTTTTGCACCGACGAGTATGTGTGAGACGAATCTCTTTAAAGTTTGGTTTGACCTAATCGTGTCACCTCTTAGGATAAGAACACACTGGGATATAATAATATGGTGTTTGTTTTAATTTGATTTCAGTCGACTTAAAAAATATGAGATTTCCAATTTTATTGTTTTTTTGTATACATGCATTATAATGTAATACAATAACACGATATCTGAGTCAATTCGGAACCGATTTTAATGATTATTTTTTTATCAAATAACCCTACTGATGAATGAAATTTATTTAAATTTCATTCCAAAGTGGGAAAAATTAAGGCACATGTAGGAAGTCGATGGATGCAGGTGGCTCAGGGCGTGCGTTATAGCGTTCCTTGGGTTTGGACTTCGTTTAAATTGTTGACTTGTGTTTTTTTTAATAGGATAGGGTGACAAGCGAGCACACAGTCGGCCTGATGGAAAGTGGTTACTGTGACCCATAAACATCTACATCTATCCTCAATAAAGACTCAAAATGCAGATGCGTTGTCACCCGTGAGGACTAAGATGGAATGCCTCTTTTCCAGTAAAAAGTGTCTCCGGTTCTCTACACTCACCATACGAAACACAGCAGTGTTAAGCTGCTATTTTACGCTGATATTCTGTGAGAGCGTGGTCCTTTCCCGGTCGAGCCGACCCATTCGTGCTACAACTATACTACTAATATAGCTGCAGCATGGCTCTACCACGTATATAAATCAACGTGTGTTTTCTATTGAGTCCGAAACTGATAGATCTCCATACACGACAGGATATGCGCTTGACTTTCCCTTTGTAAAAGGTCTCTAAATTTTTAATTATCGTCTCTTTAACCAGTATACATTTCTCAATAATTCGTTACATACCCTACATGAAATAATTGATTATATCTTCATGCTTTTGTGTAAACTCTAAAACGAGTATTCAAATAAATTAAAATAGAACAATATTCTTATAAATTGTTATAAATTAAAAAAAATGAATTATACATGCTTTTGTATTTGTGTTAAAATTTAAACTTGATTGTAAATATTAATTTTTAAGACATATCCAAGGATAATTGACATTCATTAAAATAAGCAGATGTCGCAATAAGATCTGCTGCGCGGTCATGGAAAATGAAACCATATATGAGAACTTGTTTTAATTACGAGACTGACCCAAATGAAAATAGACCTTCTGCAACAAATTTGATGCGGCCTATTTTGTAATTCGTAATTTGAATTTGGAAGTATTAGATTTATTTATTTTCTATGTTGATAGTTTTAGTTTAATATTGATTAAAATTTAAAATACTTATCAACTCAAAGTATTAATAACAGTGTTTATTACGTTTCTAATTAATTAAGAGACACTACAACTATAACATACGAGTTATTTGGCGTAATACATTATAATATAAATAATTGAAACAATCTGCATTATATCCGCAATAACAAAGGTCGTGGGTTCGAAACCAGCATTTGACTACTGTCGTGAACCACTCCTAGCACGAACTTTATAAGCTTATCAGGGGTGGTTAAAGGAATTTTTAGAAATGTGAATAGCATTGCTAATATTTCAAAAGAAAACATGCGGATTTAGTAATACAAATAGTAAGTTATTTTTTGGAAAATAGACTTGACAGTAAACATATACCACTTGATATTAAAAGCAGCATTATAACTGCAGCCCATAGACACGTGTAACGTGGACTAGGACAGTTTTTTTATAGGATGGGGTGACAAACGAGCAAACAGTCCACCTGATGGTAAGTGGTTGCTGCGGCCCATAGACATCTACATCTATCCTCTATTACAAATCAAAATGCAGATGCGTTGTCACCCGTGAGGACTAAAATGGAATGCGTCGTTTCCAGTAAAAAGAGTGTCCGGTTCTCTACGCTCACCATACGAAACACAGCAGCGTTTAGCTGCTATTTTAGGCTGTTATTCTGTGAGAGTATGGTCCTTTCTCAGTCGAGCCGATCCAGTCGTGCTACAACTATACTATTAATATAGCTGCAGCATGGCTCTACCACGAAAAAATGCCTGACAGCCTGCAATTATGCTGGCTCTCTACACCCATGAGATCGGTACACAGTAGTGTACGCACTATGTAAGAGGCTGGTATCTAGTCAATGGAGTTGTCATGGAGTTTAACCCAGTAATAATGCTTTAAATTGGTTCGGTAGCGCAGAAGCTAAGCGTTTCACTCTGACGTTGCGGAGTAGCAGGTTCGAATACTGCACGATACAAATATCTGTTCCAGGTCTGTATACTTCCATGCCACAGATTTTAACTGTAATTTTTTTGCAATTTTAATATGTTTAAAATTTATCAAGATTTCGTTATCTAATCTTATAGGCAAAAGTAATAAACTTTCGTTAAGCTAAGCCAGTGAGTGCACTTTACCATCTTCGGTTTTGTCACCTCTTATCATCAGCTAGGAAAGTTGTTCAGCACTGGCTAATAAAAGATAAAAAATAATATTCATTAATACGGGTGAAAAATGAATTTAGGATTATGTGAACTTAATCGCAAGTGAATCAGATCTACACCTTCAGTGTTATGTCAATATGTCCCATAGCCCCAATAAAAATTATAAGTTGAAATACTTTGTCTTGGTGATTCAAAATAGCACTCACTGTAGTTATTATAATTATGTAACTATAATAATTAAAGGATAAGCTAAAATTTTGCTGTGTAGGCCGTAAAATTATTATATTTAATCTTTTGTTATTGATCAAATGAAATACGTAATCAAACTGTGTTTCATGTGATCAATAATGAATATTTATAATGCACTGAAAGACAGTTGACATTTATTTGCTTTATAATTACACAGTTACAAAAGCCAACGTTCACGAAGCCTGGGACCACCTTTATTTATGGTTGACCTATCAAGAAAACATTTCCACTTATCGATATCGATACGTCCGTCGATTTCGTAATCATATTGAAGATGATCGATTATTGGGTAGATTACAGACTGCATTGGGATCCGCTGTATATCAATAAATACAATTGAATTGTAATTACAATGGTCATAAAACATTTATGTTGACTATAAATGTGAAATTTAAGTTTTGTTGTGACATAATATGTGGGTATTATTAGTTATTAGATGTGCATAAATGTTAAAATTACTTATATATTGTTTGCTTTGTAATTACTTAATTTATCGTTATTTTTATAAATACATATACAAATACAATACATATAATAATACACACGACGTTTGTTGTTTTTATCAGCTCTTAGTAACTATTTCGAAAAGAAGAAAATTAAATATACGATGTTACTCCCGAATTGTAATAGAATGGAATGTCCGTAATTGCAAGAGTTCTTTTACTATTCAAAGTGCAATACGACGACAGGTTCCGAGGAAGAAAAGGAACATTACTACTAGTTTAAATATATTCTAAGAAATTATGTCTTTCAAACTGTGTATTTGATCCATAAACATTTTAGAAATGTGTAATCAAATTAGTAGATTTAATTTAATATTAATATTATGTATAGAATGTAAGCATGAAATCCACAAACTGTAGCTATATCAAATCTGGTTTTCAATGTATATTTATTATCATATAACTATCTGTTTTCTATTTAACAAAAAAAATCACTTCGCTATTTATTAAAGTTGTGGTTACCTGTAAGAAGATGAACACATAGCATGTAGTCGCATTGTTAAGTTATATTTTTGTTAGTATTGTGTATCGTCTGTTGGTGATCCAAATAAAGAGGAAAAAAAACTGTAACGGCGCAAAAATATCCACTATAATATGTATAATTAATGCCTTTCGTTTTATTAATATATGTTGATACTTTTGTTAGTAGAAGTTTATCTCATAAACTAATTTTTATGGTTCGAATATGCAGTGCCTAAACGTTTGACTTGTCGCTATGGTTACAAATAATTTTCCCGGCTCTGAGTGTTTTTTTATATAATTACAATTTATACTATATTAATACGTGTATACAATACTTGAATGATACAGGAGAAATTAATAACTTTAATATACTATGTAACAAAAGTTATAATTTTACTGGAGTAATGTTATATGGTGTAGCGAAAAAAAACCCTTAAAACTATAACGTAATAAAACTTACACTAGTTGTCAGTTAATCGTGGGAAATGACGCTCATTATAACGGCTATTAGATGTCATTCATTACAATCACGTTAAAATAACGCGTTAATTTGAATTTTTATTTTTGAATCATTTCTAGTGCGTGAAATAACATTTGGAGATAAAAAAGTAACAAAATAATAGAAAACTTAACAATATAACAAATATCATTTAATTACGAATTTCTTAATTAATTTTCGAAATTATTGTTTTAGTGGACCTTTTAATCAGCAAAATACATTATCTGTATTTAATGTTAATTTATTGCGTAGTATAGTATAACTAAATTTATAATATTATTGAAATGGTATAGTAGTTCAGGTGTATTTACATATCATTCTATGTGGTGGCATCGTAAAAAAACCCTCCGGTTTCCATCGCATATCTTCCCGTGGGTGCCATAAGATACCATCTTCTCCGGAGGCCTAGACGAGCAGTAGTAGCAAACATTGGCCCCGATAGATGGTGGTTTTACCGTTACAGCCTATTACAGTCCACTGCTGAACATAGGTCTTCCCACAGATTGCACCATAGGGGAGATATTTGCAATAATTGCCACGCTGCAAGCGGGTTGTTTATTTTAATCATTATGAGAGAGGCGCTGCTGCCCGTCATCATGATTTGTTTCCTTTGTCGCCTTTATTTTATTAGGCAGGTATTCTTACACCGCGACTAGACTATATGGTGGTACTTCGGTGGTATTACCATTCTAGATACGCCAGACTTAAAATATTCAGGATACTAATAGCAAATAGTCACACAAATTAAATATAGATTTATTGAATTTATAAACCTGTTGTATGTTTACATACATTTTTAATATTTTCCATGTCGTACATTATAATTTTATGTAAACTTAAATGAATTGACAACGTTTTAGATATAATTTATTTAATAAATATTTGACCATAAAACAAGGGATAAAATATAAGCTATTTTAGATTCGTAATTTGCTGAATATATACGAATATGGTGGCTGATCTAAAGTTCAAAGAAACAATGCCACGTAATACACTGAAATAAAATTCATTTTGCTCTCTCTAAGAAGTTACAGCGGAGATAAAGTTGTCTGAGGTCGCCGGAGCACTATCAGCTATTGTTGAACACAGCCTCTCACGGAAGTATTACCTGCGGCGGCATACTTACACAGTTCTTTAGTTGCGTAGCAACGATGAATGTTACTATATTTACAACACATTTTGAAGATGTAAAAGGTCAATGAGGATTATGGCTTTTAAATTTGAACACAGTGATTTGAACCAATTAATAGTAGGTACGTAATATCTCATCCGATGGCGGTGTATGTATCTCATATTTTTCTGTTAGCATAAATAAGAACATCCCTCCCAATCTAAGAGGGAGGTCTATTTTCAGCAGTGGACTATATAGGCTATAAAGATGGATAGAGGGGATGAATGAAATAAGAACATTGCATTATGTCAAATAGATTGATTGCAAATACTGCCAAGCATGACGATAACGGTAAATATTCTCTATTAAGGCCAAAATAGATAATAAAATCAGCTTTATTTTTCGAAAAGTATTTTTTACATTAAATAAATTAAAAAAAGAATATTCAGAACGAATTTCGGACACAGTTCAAATTTCTGTTCAATAATCATTTTAATTTTAGTTCTTCTTTTTTTTAAAGTCCACTGTTACCATGAATTAGTTGAAGGAGTTGCTCATATTCACCATAATGTGCAGGCGGATTGGTGCAGTCGAGACGTACTTTGTAATGCCACATTGCTAGTCGGTGTGATTTAAAGTTTGGATGTAAGGATCATTAATGAAATTTTAATAAAAAAAAAGCTATTTCATTTCAAAATACCCCATTCTGACCTGTTTTTAGCTAATGATGTCTATGACTTTTCTTTGACACGATTTTGACATATAAATATATTCCTTACTCTCATTGTAATATGTTTCCTGCAGCGGATTCCAAAAGTCTATATTTTCAGCGGATTCCAAAGGACTTTATTTGTTAGTTGGTATGTTTGTATGTTTTTATATCCAGCCGTAACTTCTGAACTAGTCGGATTACAAACTTATCTCAATTCATTATTATAATTGAGCAGGGAATACAGACTATGATGTCAGTATAAGGTAAATAGGGTTGGCATGAACTATCAAAACCTTGTAACCTTAAAAATAATAATATGTAAATGTAACACGTAATGCATACACCAAAGTTATAAAGTAATTTCCAATAAACGCAAAAGAAACATCCAAATAATATTTATAGCTTGTATATGAAATATTACTAAAGAAATTATCCTCAATATTTTTGAAAATTCCTAATATATGTGCACAGATAAATACTAGTTAACAAGACAGAAAAGTATTGCAGTCGCTGTACGAGTGTCATGTAACTGAGTCGACAATGGACATAAACCGGAGGCTTGATGTTTGTCAAGTCATTCCGCGGTAGCTGCAATGTGCATTTAAATTGTTTATGAACTAAGAATGTAGCAATAAAAGCTACTGATTTTCTGGATTATACTCGTTTATCCTCCCAATGCAAAAAATAGGTAATATATTAGTTTAGGCATGCAATCCAGTGTTGTCGATTTTTATAACTTTTTTTATATATTCTTAATTCTTAAGTGTCATTATTTATTACAGTAATTCCTTAAGAAAATGATGGAGAAGGTGCCGAGTAATTTAAGGTATTGGGATGATTTCGAAGTTTTTCATAAAAAACCACACCACACCAGCCTACTACAAATTTGGAGGATATGTAGGAAAGAAGTTTGCCCTACCAAAAATATATTAGCAAAAAAATGGATGCTTAGTTTTTTTAACTTTGTTCGGTAACTTGCGTTTTATGTTGACTTTAAATGTAAAGTAATTTTTAATAACAAAAGTAAGTTATTAAAATAATCATTGCTCATCTTGTATTACTGTAGTAAAAGTTGTACAAATAAGTAAATCTATACATCTATACAAATAAATAAAATTGAAGTGTCTGTTTGTAATATTAAAATAAAAGCTTTTTACTTAATGCATATGAATGTATATACGGTACTTATAACAAAAACACAATTTTTTAAATTTTTTCTGTCTGTCTGTCCGTCTGTCTGTCTGTCTGTTTGTTCCGGGTAATCTCCGAAACGGCTGGACCGATTTTGACGGGACTTCACTGGCAGATAGCTAATGTTATAAGGAGTAACTTATATTTGAGAAAAAGAATTAGGGTTTTGAGCAATATAATTAAAACCCTCAATTACACGTGGGCGCAGTCGCGGCGCACAGCTAGTTTTTTGATAAAATCACAACATTCTTAGAAAATTAGCATGTTACCGAGTGACCCGTTCAGAGCTTTGTAATCAATGTAATGCCGTGGATATTGTGCAATGGATACGTAACATCTTTGCTTTCGCTCTCGACCTCTGACATTATTACCAGATTACACTAGTGGACAGGTTAGGAGCCATTTTTATTATTATTTTAGTGATTTATAGTACAGCATCTGTTTTAGCAACATATAATACAGTGTGTCTATTATGTAACTATTTTGTAAGTCACTCTGTGATAATTGTTGCTTATGGTATTGAAAATATCAATTTAATTATGATAAATAACATTTAAAAAATATAAACCGTCATCAATAACTAAGAAGAATAGAATAATTTAGGAATTGAATTAATTCATACACTATGTTTTAGCGGCGATATCAGAAGCTATTTAATTATGTGGAAATTATTTTATTTCTTTGAGATTTTGAAGTGACGCTGCCATTCATTGATGATCCTATTAGAAAATTTAAAGTCCCTCAGCGAGCAATGGAGAGGGTTTTCGCATGGAATTTCTTTGAGTTATAAAATTAGTAATAGAGATATCCGCAGTAGAATCAGAGTTACTGTCATAGCCTGAAGTGACAATGGTCGATCATATTACGCGAAGAGACGGACTCGAAGAAGAATTGGAAACGTACGAAAGAACGAAAATTTCGAAAGAACGAAATTGAAGAAGCGACAATTGATGAGGACGAAAGGTTCTCGTGTGCCAGCCTCGCACCGATTAACAAAGTGTGGGGTGACCTCAACTAGATGGAGTGGGGATATGATTAGATATGCAGCAAGTTAATGGAAGTAATAAGCTCAGGATCTTCTAAGAAATGCACTACAGGTTGAATATTATTGGAAAAGTCTATGTCCAACAGTGGACAAGCTGTATAAGTCGATAAGCTGTTGATATCATGATATCTGATACACTATTAGTTTGTATTATATTTATTCATATTGAATTTTAGTTTAAAATTGTATCGAAGTTTACTAATAGGCTTAATTTCGATCATTAATCTCTTAGTAAATGACTAGGAATTCTAAGTATGTTAATTATTTTAAAGTTGCAACGTGTATTTATTTGTACTTGTATTTAAAAACAATCGTGATTTCTTCTACTTACAGAAACAAATAAAATGGATACAATCGTGCACATATTATATTTATGTAGGTACTCGTACAAGCAAAACGCTTTCGACAGGTTTCTGCCATTATTACTTTCGTGAACGATAATAATTAAAGTTTAAAAAAATACCAAAAAATTTGAACAATAATGTTTATGCTTAGCAAATTCGAATCTTTAATATAATTCATGATTTTAGAAGTTATTTCAATATTTCCAGCCAGTACGAAGTCAATTTAGTGCAATGGCAATAAAATATAATAAAATGAAATATTAATTTAATTCCTTAGTCTTATTTTATTTGGACTGACCACTTGAATAATGTAGCGACATTGCAGATAACATCTTTTTCAAAATAAAGTATGTCAAAATGACTGCGTCTTATGGAGATAAAAATATTTTACTTCCATAAAACGTCTGCAAAGTTCAAGGTTATGAATTTATAAAAATCGATGAAAAAGAGACGGTGACTTATTATTTGCATGCAAATGGCAATTTTATTGCATATGATAATACAATCATAACCTCTGGATTACATTAAACATTTAATTAGCCACAGTAGAAAAAAATTAATCTGTATATTTGTATAATTATATAACATACTTAAAACTTTTATTTGGACATTTTTCGCGAAGCAATTAAAATATATAATTAGTTAAGATTCCTTAATGCCGACAATGTATAAGTATATAAACTTATGCATTGTCATAGTGATATCCATTAAGAGGTTTGAGGTAGAAAGGAGAATCTAACCTCAAAAGACACGAGTTACTTACAAGTTAGTTTAGCGAAAGTTTACGAACATGTTATACTGGCTTTTATAGTATTTCAATATTTAATTACAACAAATTACTTTAATACTATTACAGGTTGGTTTGTTGAATCCACAAAATATTTAAAAGAAATATTTCTGTTATGTTTCATATGATGAGCAGGTAGCAAGTGTGGTTTTTCCCTGGTCCAGCCGCGACAAATTATATATATGTACGTACTGCAGCCATAATACACCTACAACGTGATTCTACGGAAATAATTTTCCTTTCTTACCTTCGCGTTGTGTTCACAGTAAATTTTGGGATCTAGTAGCGTGTCAACCAAGTTGTCAAATGAAGAGCCTCACCAGTGTGCATATTTTATTTATACCAACCATTTCGAGCTACTTTTGAATTCCCCATAACGCAAAAACTATTATACGTCCTTCCTTGTAATTTTGCATACCTAATAGGGACAGCACAAGAAACCAGAACCATAAATTTCATGTTTATTCAGGTCTATTATATTTCTTAAGTTATTAAAATATTAAAAACGCCATTTTTATAACTAACTCAGATCTCAACTCTATATCTTCATTAGCGAAGCCGACAACTCCATTGTACAGAACTTGGCCCCCATTTCACATTTTTATTTTTAGTGGGATTAAATCTTCTTAATTTGTCACTGATGTTCAGCAATCCGTTTTGCTTTAACATTTTGTACGTATTAAGCCTAGTTTAAATATTAAATTTTTCTCTAGTATAAATTGTTTTTTAATATTATAATAAAATTCCATTATTTTTTAATATTTATTAAATATTTTTCAATAAGATTTATTTTTTAAATTTGTTTTATTGCATAATATTTTTACATGTAACAACTTTATTCTCGAAAAATATTTTCTCACGTCGTTTTCCTTTACCGCCAAGCCATGGTATGACAACACATAAAACTGCAATTAACGATTTCATCGGTGCCAGCCGATTGAACCCAATTTGCCTGCGTACTTTGAAATTTCGCTCACTCGCGTGATGAATGTAATTAAATAAAAATAAATATAATTATACCGTGTTTAGTGGTGTAAGAATATGAACAACCCCATATCATATCCGTGGGTGTCATAGGAGATGACAGAGGAAAACAGAAATAGAAAATTGGCAGCAGCATCTTTCTGATAACAACTGCAAACAATTAAAAACCCTATATACGGAGGAGGCATTTGTTCAGCATTGGAGGGGAGGCATTTATGTAGGAAGCTGTAATAGTAATGGAAATTAATAATTAAATAATTGAAGCGCACCCTACGTTATGTATGACAACCATGATGACAACCATTAAAGCGTCCCCGCATTGTGCACCCTTTCGAAAGACACCCAAGTCACTTTTTTTTGTAGAATAGGGGTTACAAACGAGCACACAGTCCACCTGATGGTAAGTGGTTGCTGCGGCCCATAGACATCTACATCTATCCTCGTTTGCGAATCAAAATGCAGATGCGTTGTCACCCGTGAGGACTAAGATGGAATGCCTCATTTCCAGTGAAAAGGGCCTCCGGCCACCTGCACTCACCAAGCGAATCGCAAAGGTAAACCTCTACTTCACGCTGGTATTCTGTGAGGTCGTGGTACCACCCCGGTTCGAGCCGGCCCATCCGTGCGACAGCAAAAACTGCCGCGTGGCTCTACCACTGTTAAAAACACATTCATTTAACATTAATATAAAAATTACTGAATTTTAAGTTAGTGTCTTCTGGAAAAGATGCGCAATGCCAACAATAGGTGTCCGCGGAAGACCAGCGTCTTGACACAGATATATTTACTGTGGTCTTGACATAGTCATTGCGAGCATGTCATGAAAAATGCTGAACGGAAGCCTGTTTTGGCACAGTATTAATGTATATATATATAATTTACTGTTAACCATTTGTAAATGTGCATGCACTGCTGTGTCAATAAAGTTTATTTTGTTTCTATTTTTTTTATTTTTATGTATAAGACTGCGTGTACCCTTTAGGAAGATCTACATTCATTATTGCTAAAGCGAACCTTTTTAAAAGATAATTTTGTAATACTTCTGTTAACAAGCGTGAGAACTGTCTGGGAATTAGTGCTCAATTGTCTCAAACTGTTTCCTCTGTATCTGCAGTAATGTTAATAAAGTTCCAACGCATCGTTAAGGAAGACATTTAAAAAGTATCAACGAATAAGCTACGGTGTAAGGTAGGTTAAAAATATAATGTTTGATTAGCTTTACGCACGAGTCTTTATGAATAGCCTTTAAGTAAAAAAATTTCAGTAAAAAATTGAAATATAGGGTAGGGTTTTTCGGTCTAGAAGTTTGTCTGCCTACTAATGACCTATGAGCGATTAAATAAAGCATTATTTTCCGAAATGCACACTTAAGTATACGTGTATTCTGCTCGTTGCTTAAATTTAGGCTTTGACTGGTCTACCCGGTGACTGGTTTACTAGTAAGCAATTGAGCGCAGTACATCGGGAGTTAGTCTAACAGATCGCATCTGAAATACAATTCTGCATTCAAAAACTCAGATAAACCGATGTGACGCAAGGTAACGTTTTTCTCAGATGAGATTGGACCAGATAATATATCTGTCGTATGCCAAACGAGATGTTGGGCCTAAACTACTATTAAATGAGTCCTACAATGCGTAAAATGGTAACGCGGCCGACCTAGACGAAAATGGGGAGACCAGCTTGTCTATTACGAGAAGGAACGAGACGAAAGGGCTTTGCTCAGCAGTTTAACAGTACAAGCTAATATAAGAACATAATATAATATTGATAGTTGAAATTGAGTAATATTATTTAATATGAATTCTTAGATCATAACTACCATGTAATTAGCAGAAATTGATCGTATTAATCTATATTTTCTGCCGACTTCCAAAAAGTAGACGGCACTCAATTCGACTGTATGTTTTTTTTATATGTGTTACCTCATAACTTTGTACTGGGTGAACCGATTTCGACGATTCTTTTTTTATATGAAAGCTGATAGTGATTTCATCACGGTCAGACCAATGGTTATTGAGTTATTCTGAAATAACCTATATTGAAGTCGCTTATATTGAAGTCGGCTGTACAAAATTTTTAATTTAAAATTATTCAGATTTTATGACTACAATTCACGACGTTTGAAGTGCTTTGCCACGGGTTTTATCCGTTTATGTAAAATTTAAAATAAATTTTTTGTAGAAAAAAAAATGGATGGATGTAGTACTGCAGTAATATTAAGTATATTATTATTAATTTCTAAATTAGATAGTGTCTGAACTGGCCTATTTCAACGGAACCATTTTATTACATTATGATATACAGAACAAGTAGCATATTTCCACGAGAGTAAATTCCTTGTATCTTCTGATACGTGCATCTCGACCTTTGACTGTCAACGTACGCCGATGACTCGACCGATGAATACTAAGCAGGTTGTCTTCATAAAACGCCTCTTAAGAGCATTTGCGTAATTATTTGTATTCGATGACATTAGGGCGAGAATATGTGGATAGCTTCACGACTTATATTGCTAAAAGTCGTCTTAGTTTTAAGGTGCAGTGATGCTTACTAAAGATGGAAATATTGCTTGCAGAAATAGTTGAACTCTGTATGTAATATAATAATTTAAGTAATATTGTTGCGAAAAAGTCATTATTTTTATAATTAAAATGCTTACTTTCATGTAGTCTAGTAGAAAAAGCTAACTAGTACTTAGTCTTTAATTTTTTATTTTAAATTGATGAATTTCTTTTATTGTAGATCTTACAGAGCCGTGGTAGCTCAGATTGTTAGCGCTTGCTGTAAGCTTTACAGTACGCGAGCAATCTGGCTTCGATTCCCACCGGTACCAATGAAATTGTTAATTGCAATTTTAAGTGCCACCACGTGTTCGGCGATTCAGTAACTTTCTCATCATTCAATAAATTATCAAGTAAATAATCAATAATCCCTATTTAATGTAGTAAATGGACTATTTTAGATACTGTGATGGATATTTTGATAATTATTTTTTGATGAAAAATTGGTTAACTGTCCACATGATAAGTGTCTACACCATGGACCTCTGAATCCAACTAAGACTAAATGACTGAACAGTTGACAATTAGAAGTTGTTTACTGTCCAGGGTATATTAAAGTACCATATAAGAGAGCCCGAACATACAATTATACTCACCTCCACTATCCTATACGATAAGATATGTAAAAAAGTAACCTTATGAAATTGTCCTGTTTTTCTAATACTTATAAATTCTTATAATTTATTGTTGCGTGTATGTATTAATTACTATAATAAGTATTTTGTTTGTTTGTATGTTAATATAAGTCAATATGCATAAATTTTACTTTAAAATATGTTTTCTCGCTTCAAGGAACGGAAGGTTGTCCATTTTCCTTTTGACGTAACATTGTTATCTTAATTATTTAACCGACGATGTGTAAGTTTGTCGTTGCGTCCGATGTCGCGTTGATGTCTTATGAATGAAAAAACGTAATATGCCGCCGTCGTAAAATTAATAGACAAATTATAATATATTGAAAATAAATTTTTGCTAATTTATGTTTTGTGGTGCTTAAAATCCTTTAAGTTATGATCTTGAACATAATATTAATAATATGCAAGTGTGCTAATTATACAATAAATTAGAAATATATCAATGTAGGTAAATTACTATGTTAAATATCTATATTAAAATAAAAAGTCAGTAATGAAATTTATTCTTCATGAATTTGAATACTGAAAAAACACATTTTCTGGGCAATTTATATGTTACACATTATGAAAAAATGAAACATTCGTAAACTTTAAACTCACCTTGCACACACGAAAAATCACGACAAAACGTCACTAGCACTTTAAAAATTGTGTGTATGTCCGTAACGCGCGGTGCTTAGGGTCAGAGTGCGTATAGATCGGGGTGTCATCCCGCGACTCGAGCGCTCGCGTAGTGAAAGTGCTTATATAGCTTCGGAGATGCAATTCAAGCTTGCGCTCTGACATCACATATTTTGCTTGCAATGAATTTATGGACTTGTAAAACAAAGTCCTTCAAAAATACAGATGGCTCGAACATTATAAGACTCTTTAAAATTAATATGGAAAATTTTTTCGTAGTCTTTGATGTGTTGTTTTTAAAAAAATACTTTTTAAAGAAAGAAGTATCTAGAGTACGTGAGGGTAATATTGTCATCCGGTTAATATGGTCAGTTTCTTATAACTCAAAAACTATTGCCTTGTTTGCATAGATGGCTTTATGATACTATAGTTCTTCATCAGTCATTCAAATAATAAAGGGTCAAAAGGCCGCCGCTTTATCGACGCTATTTTGACAGTTGATATTATAGTAAGTACGTAAGGGTAATATAGTCACCTTAAGCTTTATCGCCCTATAAAACCAAAATAAGGAGGAGAACAGAGACAAAAAACACAAAGTCGTATATGATAACTAATATATAAAAAAAAAATTGCAAACAAGCTTTGGAAATAATTAGGAACACTTCGAAAAATCTACTTATAAAATCTAACTACACTACATTGTACAAAAATCCACTAAAATAATTACAATAATATCAACTGTCAAAATGGCGTCGATAAAGGAGCGCCTTTTTGACCATTTATTATTTGATAGACTGATCAAGAGCTATCGTATGACAGAGCGTTCTATGCAAACGACGCTGCAGTTTTTGAGTTATAAGAAAGTGACCATATTAACCGGATGACCATATTACCCTCAGGTACTAAAATTAGTTTTTTAAGTTGATTTTTCGAAGTGTTGCTAATTATTGCCAAGGCTTGTTTGTTATTTTTGTCTTTATTATTTATATTATACGACATTGTGTATCTGTGTCTGTCCGCCTCCTAGTTTTGGTTTTATAAGGCGGCAAAGCTTAAAGTGATCATATTACCCTCACGTGCCTTATTATTATTTTGTTATTCATTAATTTTCATTCATTACAATCTATCATGTATCAAGTAAGTCCACTTAATGATTTTTTATATTTACGCGAAAACTACACATTGAATAAAAATATGTTTACGGATTTTATCGCGTTTAATTTACTTATTTTAATTCCCGACGTTTCGGGTGCTTTACAGCAACCTATTATTACTGGGGTGAATGAGATGTTTGACGTCCCGATGTCATAGTTAGCCCGGCTACGTTCAGATTTCTGCCGACTTTAAAAAGAAGGCGGTACTCAATTCGACTTTATGTTTTTTTATGTATATTACTTCATAACTTTTTACTGGGTGAACCGATTTCGACGATTCAATTTTTTTATTTGAAAGCTGATACTTCACTTGTGGTCCCATATGAATTTTTTGATCAAGGTTAGAATAATATTTTTCTTTTTTTCTTTTTTTCTTTTTAAAATACGTTACCCCCACACTAGGATTTTCTCCTTTATCGTGGAGGCAGTTTACAAACATAAATTGCACAATGACAAACATCCAGATCCGGAACAATTATTTGTAGGCCATACAAATACTTGTTCCGTGCGGGATTCGAACCCGCTGCCCTTAGCTCAGCAACTCATTGCTAAGCCACTGCGCCACGGAGCCGTTGATATAATAGTTTTTGAGTTATTCTTAAAAAATTATATTGAAGTCAGCTGTAAAAAAAATTAATTATGTATTATTGAATATTAATTTTTGGTTCGATCTACGCAGGATGAGCCTACAGTATCTTGAAGTCTTGCAGTGGTGTGCTTGGGTTAGGATTTAATTTTGTTAATTATAGGATCCCAAGCAGATGGCTGCACCCATCCATCTTCTCTATTGAAATTAGGATGTGTTTTAATTTCAATAGCCTCTCGTATCATCCTTGGTCGGAATCAGTGTTCTTTTGCGAGGATTTGTGGTCTATCAAATCTGATGCAATGGCGGAAACAATCTTGAATATGTTCACAGGCTGCGGACTTCCCAGAGCTTCGGTGCCTCACGTCAGCTACACATGTTCTTTCACGCGGGTTTTAATAGATCTTTTTGTTAGTCCTGTATAAAAGAGACCACATTTGGCAGTGATATAAGGTACTAAATTATCTTACCCCGCTAGTAAATATCTTAATATAAAAATCAATTGCAAGTAGTCTCGCAAAAATTCGAAATTAGCTCGACCAATTTTGATGACATTTTTGTGTGTATTTCAGTAAGTATCTGGATGATCTAAACGATTCACAATTGGACACGCAAGGTGACGCTGCTGTCGAGATCTAGAAATCAACTGTGCGAAGCTGGGGCGAATTTTTAACGAGTTATAAGTAAGAATAAAATAATAAGTGTAATGTAATGTGATCACGGGGTGATGAGCAATAATAATAGTAATGATGATGATGATATTATTTCAGGGCCGAAGCCTTAATTTGCGTAGTATGCCGACAAACTTCGCTCACGCACGCATGTACGCACGTATGCACGCACGCACGCACGCACACACGCACGAACGTACGCACGCACGCACGCACGCACGCACGCACGCACTCCCGCCCAAGCCCGCCCGAAATATGATCATATTTCCGAGTACTGTATTAAGCTCAAGTGGCTTCCTATCAGACTTCGTGGGAGTACTCATATTCTATCTCTACTGTATTGTGTACTATTCGATCCTAAAACACCGAGTTAACTTAAAGAAAAATTTGAGTTCATGGGCGCAGATAAAGATCATTCCAGAATCGCTGATAAACTTATATTGCGTATGCCTGCTCACAACTCAAATTTTTTTCATTCCTCTTTTTGTGTCAAAGCAATCAAATTATGGAACTCGATTCCTTTAACAATTAAGGAAGCCCAAAGCATTGAGCATTTAAAAAATAAGGTTAAAGATTATTATTTAAATATGTGTTCTACTTAATATATTTTATTGTCTTATCTACTTTTCTTGATAAGGTTTATGTATATGATATAAAATAATAATGTATTACAGAAATATTTATAAATATGTATGTGTTCTATGTATGTATATGTAGGTATATGTGTATATGTATCATCATCATCATCATTACAGCCTTTCATAAGTCCACTGCTGAACATAGGCCTCCCCCAAGGAATGCCACAAAGCACGGTCCTGAGCCACTTGCATCCATCGACTTCCTGCATGTCTTACCAGGTCGTCACTCCATCTCGTGGGGGTGTCGCCCTACACTTCGCCTACCGGTACGAGACTGTCACTCATGAACCTTTCTTCCCCATCGGTTGTCGTTTCTTCGAGATATATGGCCGGCCCACTGACACTTCAGCTTATTAATCCATGGGGCTATGTCGGCTACTCTGGTTCTACTGCGGATATACTCATTTCTAAGTTTATCACGCAGAGAAACCCCGAGCATAGCCCTCTCCATAGCTCGCTAAGCGACCTTGAGCTTCCTCATACGGCCAGCAGTGAAGAACCGCGTCTTAGATCTGTAAATCATCACTGGCAACACGCACTGGTTGTACAATTTCGTTTTAAGGTTTTGAGGTATGTCTGACGAGAAGACGTGTCGTAGTTTCCCGAACGCTGTCCAGCCGAGTTGAATCCGTCGATTGACCTTTTGTATATGTATGTGTATATGTATATATGTATTTGTATTTTATGTATATATAATATTATGTATTTGATTATTGCATTGTCTTATGTACTATATATACCTTATACTATTGATATATACTTGTTTATCTACTATTTTTGCACACTTCTATATATTTAAATGAAAATTATCTCCTTCTGGGTGTGCTAAACTACTAATAAACTAATAGCTAAACATCTATTTTCTAACGTTCTTAACCTACCAAGGTTTGCCTGGAAAAGATAGATGTTTAGTTATAGAGCCACCTAATTGTACATTCGTTTATAAATTTAAGTTTGCTGTGTTGTGTAGTATTTTGTGTGCAATAAAGAGTATAAATAAAAATAAATAAATATATACGAGTATGTAATATATTGATTTCTTCAAATTGTTTCCTAAGAAATTTCTTCGTGTTAGTGGACTTTACACATGCTCGAAATATTCCTCCGACATGCAGGTTTCCTAAAGATGTTTTTCTTAACTGCATATTACGTGTTACATTAGTACTTAAAACTGCAGTTAACAATGTTATTAGTGTTAGTGGGGATCAAACCCGGGTTATTTACCTATACTTGTGATTTTTTCAGTGAACTTCTAGCCCCTGAGCTAATACAGTTAAATTATAATATTTTTAATATTTTAAGGTTTGGTATTTACAACCTGAAGTTGCTTTAAACTTTAAAATTTTTATTTATATTTACGTGAACGTAATATATACGATAAAACAATTGACAATTACTGAGCATTAGCGTTTCTAAGAATGCGCAGCAAATGGCAAGCATTATTTGGAAGACTTGCATTTTTACACCGCATCTGGTATGCTTTGGTGATTTTAGACTTGATACCTTAGGATTAGTTATGTTGCTAACCATCACCATCGTGTGAATGGTTCATCGTGTCGTGGCTGATGAGCCAGTGGGTCACAAGAGCTTCATCGGCCATTACTTATATAAGTGATGAACGTTTGCCGTATTTAACTTACACAGCCGAATTGATGTTTTGAAAAGATCGAACAGTCTTGAGTGTCATCAAGAAATGTTAATCGAAGCATAGGGCAAAAAAACGCCTTGTTTGTCATTTCCGGTGTATTCAACAAGGAATTTTTCATCTTCCTCATTAACCCTTAAAAGTCCACTGCTGGATACGAGCTTCTCCTGTTGTAGAGAGTATATGCCTTAATCATCATCTGGTCTGAATATTTTACGTTTGGCGTAAACTAAATTAAAAAATTGGAGCTGTAAGATTTTCTTGAGTTTTCCAATAGTCACCTTTTACGACAGGATGATATATAGTGATATAAATCATCTTATTTTGAATACTCTTATCTAATTTCTTAAACATAACAACAAGTTAGCTAACATCCAATGATAAACGACGATTTGAGATCACAAAACACGACACCAAGTGACAACAAACTAAGAATAAACTTACAAGTTTACTATAACCCTGAGGACTAATATAAAATACCTTCATTATTGTTACCGTTATCCGTTGGGGAGATCGGATAAATAGCGACGCAGGAAAACTTCGTAGGTAGTTTTAGGGTAGAGCTAAACCTTATACTCAATCCCAGGGGTGGTGTACATCAGATAATTGAAACAATTAGTTCGAATTATGACAAGAGGAATAATTATATTTATAATAATTAAAATTTAATTTTTACTTTGTGGTAGATGGCATTACTTCTTTTACGCCTAAGAGTTGTAGGTACCATACTTTTGTTTACTTTTGCCGCCAAATAGCAGTTTTTGCACTACTTTGTTCCGGTCTGAAGGATATAGAGACCCAGTATTATTAATAAAATCTCGTAAGCTTTTACTCCGTTTGCCATTAGAGTTTTTGAATCTATCAAATAGTCTAAGTAAATACCCTAATTAAGTTTAGTAGCAAGCGGAATCCATTAATTATCTTTCGGTTTATAATTTGTGATTGGGTCCCGCCTACTACTAAACCTAATGCGGGTATTTAACTTACGATTTCAGCTCATAATGTAGTCCGTTAAACCTGAGTAGAGCTTACTTTGTTTATAGTTTATTTCAATTTTGTTTTCTATTCTCAATCTTGTTTCAGTCTTTTTAGTGCATTACTTTTAAATTGTCTTTTATGCAGTCGGGTTAATATTTTTTTATTATTTATTTTATTTTAGACTTTTTAGTGTGCCGAAAAACTATTGTGAACTAAAATTCAGGTGATAGCATGAAATCCGACAAAAATATGGCCCTTTTTTACTCTAACAAATTTTTTTACACTTATTTAATATTCCTTATTAAATTTAAACGTTTAACTTATATATATTTTTGTAATTTCCTTTACTTTGATACCCTATTCGATAGGTATATTTTTTTAAATTAACTTATTACCCTTTCGCGCCAAAAATCCGTAATTTTGTTTATTATTTCAAACAGCTATCTAACAAACAACATTTGGGTTTTGAAAACGAATATAACGATATATTAAGTGTCGTAATCCATCCAGTAGTTTGGAAGATAAGAGGTAACAAAAATTTCCAAACGTACATTTATACATACAAGAAACGCGCGAAAAACATAACCCGTCCTTGGCAGTCGGGTAAAATAAAAATAAATAAAAAATTAAAGGGGGCTCTCTTACTAGAATCGTGTATTACGATGGTACGGAACCCTTCACGTGCGAGTCAGACTCCTACTTGGCCGGTTATTATATTTAATGAAAACAAATTTTAACAGAAATAAGTAAATTTTAGTTTAATGCTAATACTTAGTTCAATGTAAACAAATACATTTTTGCAAGTCTGTAAAATATTCATAGAAAAGACATCAACGGGTGCGAATATAGAGCCTCCTTAGAAATATGTCAAACATAATCTAATATATAAAATTCTCGTGTCGCAGTGTTTGTTACCAAACTCCTCCGAAACGGCTGAACCGATTTGTATGAAATTTTGTGTGCATATCGGGTAGGTCTGAAAATCGACAAACATTTATTTTTCAAACCCCTAAACAATAATGGTGACCCACCCCTAAATATCTTTTTAATTTTTTGAGAAATATTATATTTTTATTTTATTATGATTAAGCATTAAAAATACATAAAACTTTAAATTTTCACCCTTCTACGGTCAAGCCCTGTTTTTTAATCGCGATTTTTAAATGTAAAAAATGTTTCCTAGGAATAATGTATATTTAGCAAACAACGTTTGCCGGGTCAGCTAGTAACATTATAATATAAAGTATAAACCGACAACCCACAACCAGTAGGGATGAAAAGTTTTCTAGAGTGGCAGCTTCGTACCGGTAAGCGAAGTATAGGTCGAACCCCCAATAGATGAGTGACGACCCGGTAAGAGTTGGACGGTAGATGCAGGTGCCTCAGGACTATGCTTTGAGGCATTCTTTAGGGGAGGCCTATAATCAGCTGTGGACTCGTGATAGGCTCTAATAATGATAGTGATGATTATAAATGAAAATGCTAGCCGCTTCTCTGTTTTGAAGTCCTCTGAAACCTCACTTTTATGTACCAGCCATCCTGTGAAATATCCACCTACTTTATTATATCATAAAAACAGACGTATAAAATAAGTAACAAATTTTGGTGTATCTAAGGGT
This sequence comes from Parnassius glacialis, assembly GCA_033319125.1. Taxonomy (NCBI): domain Eukaryota; kingdom Metazoa; phylum Arthropoda; class Insecta; order Lepidoptera; family Papilionidae; genus Parnassius; species Parnassius glacialis. The sequence continues at coordinate 19,143,199 of JAVANC010000024.1, read as the reverse complement.
TGAAAGATAGTGAAGTCTTCTATTGCGCCATTATATAGCATTAATAACACCTCCGAATATAATCAAATTAACATAAAATCATCAAAATGTTACTTCTTACGATCACTTGGATAATCGCGGGGCTCGTTAAGCGCGTGAGGTCGTTTCACAAGTCTCCACACTGGGATGGTCTCACAGAGTTACTTAACAGTGTAAAATGTTATAAAATGCGCATTAATTTGTAATGTCGCGTGATTTGTCATAAAGTTTTAGTAATTATTTTTCTTACAGACATAATGACATCCTTTCAAACATTCACTGACTGAATACAAAAACTATGTAACTTCTTAACTGTAAAAAATCTTTTATAAAAATTAATCATCAATATATATAAAAAGACAAGTCTCAATTCCACCGACTCCAGCCCAAACAAATGTGTATTCATATTACTATTATACACACATAAGTGTTGTAATAAACATAGCGAGCAAATTGACTCAGTTTGGTAGGCTACGGATATGTTACTATAATTTTCTCTTAAACACATTTATATCATCAGTAATATCATCTCAATATTTAAAAACTGCTCAAACATGTATATTACGTAAGTATATAACGTTTTTGTTAGGATTGATTAACAGCTAAGTCACGATATTTATCTAACCATACGGACACTAAAATATTAACAATGTAGTCAGACAATGGAGACCGAGAATTTGCTCATCAAAGGCAGATTTGCGATAATAATATCTTACTCAAAGGATGGCGTCCTGCTGTTTAATGTAGGACATTGCGAAATTTGAGTTTACTCTTCTACTATTTTTTATTCATAGATAGATAGATTAGGCTTTGTTGCTGATGCGATTATGCCGCCCTAGTAATGATATTCTTTCTACTTTAAGATGTAACGTAAAGTAACTATGCTGTCAAACAAAGCTTTTAATGGATAAAGGACATTGCTCTGCGCCCATACATTGTTCGCCCTGGAACCAAGAGCATCGGAAAATTATGTGTTTTATTGTCGATCATTAGTAAATTCCTATATGATCTTATTTTTATAGCGGACTAGCTGCATAATAGATATATTTAAAAAAGTATCAGATTTTGAGGTTATAATCGAACCATGAATATTACGATTTATCTGCCGACTTCCAAAAAGGAGACGGTACTCAATTCGAGTGTTTTTTTTATGTGTGTTCCCTCATAACTTTGTACTGGGTGAACCGATCTCGATGATTCTTTTTTTATATGAAAGCTGATAGTTCTCGTGTGGTTTGTGGTTGATCAAGGTCAGACCAATGCTTATTGAGTTATTCTTAAATAACTTATATTGAAGTCGCTTATATTGAAGTCGGATGTACAAAATTTTAAATTTTAAATTATCATAGCTCCGAGTGATTTTTAACAAACTGAAAAACGATGTCCTACAACATTTAACTATTTTTAGTACCTATCTAGATAACTAGGTATGCAGTTTTTGTTCTAAAGCCTAAGTGTATGTACCTAAGTGCAACGTATAAATGCATAGAATCTAGTTAACAAACCTGCTTTCTTAGCATTGGTTTTGAAATGAGAGATGTTTGTGTATTAATGTAAAAATAAAAATGTATGTACATTTATAATGGCTGTTAGCATTTAGATGTTGTCACTAGCATATACGGTACGGTAAGATACCTAGTACCTAAATGCATAAAGACTTAGGCTGGTTTTAGTCACACCGCTACACATGCCGTCGTACAGCGAGCGTATCAACCATGGTTTCAACCAATTTTCAACAGCGTGCGCTTGATCAGCGTGGATATTATCGACTACTATTTAGTGCATTTGCAAGCGTGTGCATCTGGACGGCGCTGTTCAAACGTGTGACTATGAAACCAGCCTTACCAACTTAGTACCTAATTGGTAGTATAAGTTGTTTTTACACCTACATTAACTTATTATGTTTGAATTAGAAATAAAACACAGATTAATTTAATGTTTATTGTTCATTTTCTACATTGAAAATTAGAATATTGGTTAAAACCTGTGCAGGGATGTCGATATTATTTGATGTCTCGTAAAACTCAAGTACCAAATAATGGTCATAACATGGGCGCATCAACCGATGCTTCTTTGTACAACGATGTAATTATAGCAATATTGCACGATTTCTTCTCTGTTCGTCTTTCAACAATATTGAACCATCAGCAGAGGCGCAATTTACACAAAATGCACTTTCCATTGCGTATGAGTAAGTGCGTTTATGAATTGCTAAGTTATCGTTTGAGCGGTACAAAGTTCTGAAAATTACAACAAAATAAGTCGTTCTTAAAAGCAATCAGAGTTCGTTAAAATAGCCAAGTCATATTTTTCAATATATAGTCCCGAAAGTAACCAAAACACCGATACAATCACAAAGAGCAAACGACGCCAACCAATGTAATTTTGACAGAGTGAGAGATGACAGTGACAGTACAAAGTAGGCATGACGATTTGAAATCGTTTAATCGATTGTTTATAGTAAAATAATCAATTTACTATGAATAGATTTAGATATTTCTATATAGATCTGAAAAATCCTTGTCCGATGTCCTGATATCGACCTACAACACTCCATCGATTAAATGAATCGATCCAAAACCTCTCGAATCGGATAAAATTTCTGTCCCAAGGAACATCTGTTCCTTGGGACAGACAGAAACACTGTTTTGTTCTGGATTCGATCCCAGGGTAGGGCAAATTATTATTGGGATTTTGTAACTTGAAGTTCCCAGTAGTAGCACGGAATCTGGATTTGTGCCCCGTGTTTGGCAATACGCGCACCCCTATTACATAGGACGTAAACATAACAGTACTACACACCTCTACCTATTCCTCCTGGGAAATACAAGGGTGATGTTTTGTTTATTAATTTAATGATGTTTCTATATAATTATTTGTATTTACGGTAAATTATCGTCAATAATGTTCTATGTTTATACTAGGCATGTTGAAAAATGTCGCGATTGATCGAAAATAGATCTTATAATGCTTGATTTAACCGAGAATCGATTCTAGTATGTTCGATTTGAATCATTCATCAATCAATCATTGACAAGTGATCATTTAGTGACATAAAAATAGAAGCGTCAAATACAATACTATTTATGGATATATCCTAAGATTTATTATGGCCATACGTAACAAACAGTATTACATACATCATTTTTTGTCATACGATAATATGACAATATCCAACTTTACTTATAATAACACGTACGTCTCTACTTCTTCCATATTTGTAACAATATTAATAATAACATCTGTGTCTAGTCTGCAATATTGCTCTTTTAAAGAACACATTTATAATTAATGCAGTAACGATAAGTATTTTTTTTTATATTAAGTGTCGTAAACTCATAAGTTATAGTTTAGGAAGACGTAAAATACACTCCCTTCTAAACGATCATTTGAAAATCATGAATAATTATCTTATATTTACGAATGTTTTTTTTTTTCAGAATTATTCTAACTACCTATTCGAAATCGAGTATGACTTCATTCATTAGGTATAGTAAGTTTTTTAAATTATACTTTTGGGGAATAGTATGAAAAAAATAAAGAAATGGTAATTTAATATTTTTATTGTAGTTTACTACAATAAAAATTAAAAATTGAAAATTGAATATAAATTAACTAATTTGATTTTGTTTTCATACGTATATCGTTATTACACAATACGATCAAAGATTTCTTTATTTCAAGATGAACGGTAATTATGAAAATACTACAGAAAACATTTATTATTTATCTATACTACAACTAATGGTTTATTTCATATATTATGCGTAAAATATTTTAATTTTTATTTTCATAATAATCAGATTAGCATGAAATACCTATTAAGTATCTGTATTGCTTAATACAATGCGGAGTACTCATCCAAGAGCTCTAGAGTGAGCCTATTAATTTTTATCATATGCACCGTTATGATTGTAACCTTTTGGTTATATCGAAATTGTTAGGTATATCGACTAAAAGCGACTTAATGATATTATATTTAATGTTAGCAGGTGGGGACACCAGATGGAAATGTTTACAATGTGATAAAGTCAAGGCTACGAAAGGGTTTCCAATCTATTGCTAATAAGTGGTGTTCTAACCGGAATAGAGTGAGATCTTATAAGTGTAATATGTTGAAAATCATACTTATGTAAATTTAAAATTTTATCAATAAATATACTAAAACGCACAACTATAATGGTTTTATAGAGTATTGTGTATAAATAAAATTACAAAGTAGAACGAAAGTAAACTAACAGTTAAGGGTATGTGAGGCGAAATTAAAAGGTCATGGGCTTGAATCTGCCTTAAGACTACGTTCGTAAATCGCTCAAGTGGTGTTGATAGTATTTCTGCCACACCACACGATTATCCAACAGAATAGCCATTGAAATATCGTAGTACTGCATCGACCAGCACATATTGGTCTCAAACTACCTGTGTTCTGTACAACGGTTTAGTAAACTCAGTGCTATATCTAGTGCCAGAGAAGATGCATATTTATTGTTATTGTACTAATGTTAACTTCGATTGGGCTTCAAACTCGAGTGATTAGTAGTTAGATAATCTGACGACTATCGAGTTTTTTAATTTGTTGTAAATATCAACTCTATTGAGTCACTGTGTCAAATGTCAGAGAATTTTAGGTCGATACATACAATGCAAACGCCAAAAGTTCAATGAGGAAACATCAGTCTGATATTTCATGTGAATGTTCTTCTATTAGGAGACTGTAAAAAAATTGTATATATTTTTATCTGTGTTTTTGTTAGTTTTTACGATTTCTATATTTTATTTTACTGGTAATGAGACAATCTTTCTAACAACGCAACTCATAGTTGACGAGTAAACAGTCCACTGGAATCTATCATTTAACATTTACCACGAGATTAAATATTGACTCAATCTTTCTTGTCTTTTACAAACAACTACTGAAGAATCCCATACCCAGATAGAATTTTATGCGTCATCGTCTATTATTTAATTATGTTTTCTATGAAAATTTTTCAAAAATGAGAGGAAACATAAAATTATAATTCTAATGATTTCACTAGTCATTTTTACAAAATTATTTTATATACGAATATTGTAATTTTTTACTACTGAATGTTAATACAAAGTACTTATATAATGTATTAAAACTTTGTAAAAACCATTGATTGTGTTTACACGAATCATTTAAATTTATTACAGAAGAAAATCGGATAAGTATTTTTGCAGACAAACTAGCAATTTGAATGCTAATTTAAGCTTTTTTTATGTTTTTCTTTTCTGCAATTCTTTCAATGTTCGTTTCAAGATACGAACTTATAAGCTAGAAGATTGTTTGTTTGACGAAATTCAGACAGTCAGCAACCAACCCTTGACGTTGAAAAATTGAGTTTCTTTTCTCTTTGAAATGCGCTTAAATTCAACACATAGCGCCTTAATCGTGGCCTAGGAGGCTATCAATTCCGTCGTTAGTCCATAAGATTGACTAATTCCTTGCGAATAGGCCACTGTACCAACCAATCAGTTGAATAGTGTGTTTTACGTCATTACTAATTGGAAAAAAGATATTCTTAACTTAGCATAGCCGTCAAAATTATGTCACTACGGAGGATTTTTTGATATTTTTACATTTCATTTCTTACATTGTATTTGACTTGCATTACCATTTCACAAATATTGTCAACAATAATTGTTTATAGAAAAATGCTGTTCTCATCTGTTTTAGAACCACAAATGACCTTAAAATTAATTTTATTAAAAAAAAAATTCCATTGTTAAGGCTTGCGATCAATTTGCAATTGTAATTCGGTATCTAATAATCATATACTATGCGCTACATACTGTATAAAAACCAACAAAATAATTTTGTTTATTAGAATTTATAGAAGAGAAACATTATCTCAGTGTGAGTGCTGTGTGGTGGTGGCTAAAATAATTTATCTGCCAGAAAAATCTTATAGTTTTCGATAGGTGGCGGTATATCCAACACGTATACGTCAGACCTAAAATATCCAGACCAGCGATAGGAAGCAGCATTAAACTGGTGCTAGGATCGACAATACGATTAAGACAAATCTTCCTTACACCAGGGAGAGGCCTATGGACAGCAGTGAACTTTTACGAGCTGATGAAACGGAATGAAGTGGCATATTTTTAAGATACACTGGTGGGGTTTCGAGTATTTTTGTGTTCCACATAACTCGAAAAACTGACAACCGATGGAGAAGAAAGGTACTAGAGTGGCAGTGTCTTAATGACAAGTGCAGTATTGGGTGACCTTCTACTTGATACAGAGAGTTCAGGCAATACTTTGTGGTAACTACAGGAGAGACTTAATGTCAAGCGGTGGATTTATGAAGGTGATGACGATAAATATGAAAACTGGGATTTAGGAAAGATGTGCCCGTTTAGAAAGACTAATGTAAGAAGAATGCTACAAAGCACACGATAAATTCTTAATTTATTGCTATAACGTGTGCTATTTATGATTGGGTGGTACTTATAAAGGCATCGTCTTCATTGTGATGGAATTTGATGACACAGCTGTTCGTGTGCGGAATGCTTGAGATAATGTATGAGTTTATAATAATAAGTATTGACGTGAAGTATGCGCAGATCCACTTTGATAATGCTTATTTAAATTGTGTTCGTTATTCATGCGTGCAAAGATAATTTCTGACTGTAATATTAGTATGTGCGAAAGTGCTCTGCTTGTTTTTATGATTCAAGCGTTCTAAATTAGAAATCTTTTTTGGAATCATCTTAATTAATATATAATATATAATATAATCATAAGGAATCATAGTAATTTTAATTAGAAATTAATCGTGTTTTATTCCTAAAGATAGCGGGAGCAGAGTTAATACGGTTATAATCAATTCTGTGGTCCATATGTGTATCTCCATTAAGGTACGAAATGCATATGCATTGTCACCCTTAAGAGGTTAATATGGGTGTCCTCGTTACCAATAAATGTATGCGCTTTTCGTCACTCATCATATGTAGTGTAACAATATTTTGCTGTTATTTAACGCTAGTATTCTGTGAGAATTTTTTCTTTCTTCAAATTGATCCTACCCATTGTTGCTGCAGCCATCCACGAAATATAGCTGCAGTATTGCTGTTCCTCTAAGTATGTATTATACCTGCATACTGGATTTAAATTATATTTGTAATATTTGAACATCTTGTAAGGACTACGATCTATTCTGGAGTATAATACACTTATTATACAGTTACTTTTTGCTCCTTCAATCTTTCAGAGCTGAAAGCGGACTAAGCCCAACATACTATTATATGCTAATATATTATGTTGATATTCAATGAAAGGGTTAAACTGAATAAATATTAAATACTGAAGAAGTTAAAAAATTAGAGAATAACTATATTCATTAGCGGAATTCCTATAGACTTTTGTTTATATATATTTTATTTTTAAGAGGTAATTTATTTAAGTTACTTATAATTTAAAATTTTAATAATATGTTTAGTATATTAAATAAATACACAAGCGTCACCTAATGTACTCGTAGATTACATAACGCTGGTTATATTTTTGAATGTTGAGGCTCGTGTATTCTGCTATTGGTAAAACATAAGTCGTGCTAAAATATTCATATTTGAATGTTACATTCTGACGTTCGTTAAATTTTTTTCTCGGTTTATATTATCTTAGATATATTATATCTATTATATATATATATATATATATATATATATATATATATATATATATACATCTACATATATATATATATATATATATATATACTTAACATAATACATACATGAACACTCACGCCTGTCACCCAGAGGGGTAGGCAGAGACTATGGACTTCCATTTGGCACGATCCTGACACACCTCTCTCGCTTCCTCCACATCCAAATACCTACGCATACACGCTCGTCGGTTAAAGGTACTCCTGATTTGGCCCATTTTTAATATATCGCCAATTTGGTCGATAAACTTTCGCCTAGGGCGACCCTTCCCGACTCTACCGTTCACCTCTGCAACATAAATTTGCTTTGTCACTCTTTCCTCATTCATTCTTTCAACATGACCAAACCACCGAAGCATTCCTTTCTTAATCCTGGTCACAACATCATCTTGCAAACCACACTCTTCTCTTATTAAACAATTTCTCACTCTGTCATTCAGATTCATCCCTGACATACTCCTTAATGACCGCATTTCTACAGCATTTACTCTACTCTCGTACTTCTTCTGCCACACCCAACTTTCACTACCATACATTAAAGTAGGTACTAACACAGCATTGTGAATTGCCATACGTGCCTTTTTGGACACATTCTGACTTTTCACAATAGAGTGTAGAGCCCCATTCACTCTATTTCCTGCATTCACTCGTCGTTCTATATCCTTATCATATCTACCATCTCTGCTAAACACACATTCTAAATACACAAACTCATCTACTTGCTTTACCAACTTCCCTCCTATTCTTATTTCACAGATCGTTTTACTTTCTTCTCTTTCAAAAACCATAACTTTCGTCTTACTTGCGTTCACTTTCATTCCTTTTCTTTTAATGTCCTGTTCATTAATGTAACCATCATTTGCAACTCGGCTGCCGACGATGCAAGTATGACTTGATCATCGGCGTACAAAAGGCATTTCACGGTTTATTCACCCATTCTTAACCCGCATTCTTCTACTTTCAAATTTTCCCAACAACTGTCTATAAATAGGTTGAACAGCCACGGGGAAGCCACACAGCCCTGTCTGACACCTTTATGGATGCCAAACCAGTGCGAGTAGGCCCCGTTGATCCAGACACAAGCACTAGAGTCCCTATACAGAGACTTCAATGCCTGTATCAAGCCAGCGCTCAACCCAAGTGAGTTCAGTGTTTGCCATAACACATCCCTGTCCACTCTGTCATAAGCCTTCTCCAAGTCTATGAACAAACAAAAAATTTTTTGGTTTTTGGCCAAGAAGTTCTCCGCGATCATGCGCATGGAAAAGACCTGATCCGTACATCCCATTCCCTTTCTAAATCCCGCTTGCACATCCCAAATTTTTCCATCAGTTTCTTTCATAACTCTTTCAATTAGTACCTTAGCATACAGTTTTCCCACAATATATATATATATATATATATATATATATATATATATATATATATATATATATATATATATATATATATATTTAATTAAAAAAAGGTTATGGAACTTCATTATGTCCATGCATTGTGATCTATTAAATAACCATCTATGTAATATTTTAAAGCTACCATAATGCCAAATTTTAAGTTTCTAAGTAACATAGAAGAGGTGAAATTGTGTTTATTAGACCTTAAAAACGCAAGAAGTACAATGGGTTTATTCATGAAATGTGTATTTGTAGATATTTAAGTAGTTCTTATTAGGTATGCAATATACATGCGTATGTATGTTTACTACGTTTCGAGTGATGAGGGTTCAAAAATGGCTTGAAATGTTACTTATAAATAAACTAAGTTTCCGAATATTTTCCGAACTTGGCTGTCTGCCACTACCGTGTGACTAGATAAATAAAACTCTAAAACACTTAATATGAGGCTTTCAATTTTAGTCTCGATGGCTCCGTGGCGCAGTGGCTTGAGTAATTAGTTGTTGCACTAGGGATTGCGAGTTTGAATCCCGTATGGAACAAGTATTTGTATGGCGTACAAATAATTATTCTGGGTCTGGATGTTTGAGGGATGTGTCACTCCAAAGGGTCCTCAGAAATGAAATAGGTTTCACCGGATGTGGAATATTTATAAGCTGTTACTTTACTTTATGTTTACTCTTTGTTTAAATTTATTTATTTTTATAAATAGTAATCAACTCGGAAAAAATATAAATCATCACAAAATTTTATTATTTGAATAAAAGAAAACATTAATTTAATAAAACGTACAAGATGCTGGAGTCTGGAGTAATAAAAAGACAATGCAGATTTATGAACAAAGATCTATTGCTGCAGGTGCCGATGATATGATAGTGGATTGTGTAACGTTTTTACCAAAGATACCATCTCTTGCAGCCAATGTATTTTCAATTATCATCTAGCCGCAAATACTCGTGGTTGATTTCTAAACAATACTGTCGTTGGCTATGAAATTTCAATGTACGCGAGCGCACCAGTAACAACGAAAGTATCTTAATGAGAGACTTAAGATCATAGATTAAATAAGCCAGAAGATGCGATGACAGAATAATGCCAATAAAAATAAAATGCGGACCATGTTACAGCATCAAGAATTTAGAACAATACAGTATGTTTTTGCCTTATCATAGCCTAATATTACTTATTTGTGTAATTCTACTTTTAAGATAAAAAACGACGATCTTAAACCCACTTTCATAAAATAACAAAACAAAAATAAAAATGTCATATAACTATCAAAACTCAGGAGTTTGTTCTCCATCCCTTCAAATATTCATTGGATTTATTGAAGCATTCACAGTAGGTTAAAACTTACAGATGACTGTAATTAAAATAATCTGGAGTTTCTTGATACTATTTACGTTTTTATTTTTATTAAAAAACTATTTTACTTATATAAAGTCAGTGCTTTACTTTAATCGTTGGTAAGTGGTGATGAAGCCTTAGATGTTAAATCAGAAATAAAGGACTTAAATGTGGAATACGGGGCCTAGAATCTCATGATGATTGAAATATATATGCATCTAAATTTTTTATACAAAGTATACATTTTGGACATTAAATTTAAACTTTTTAGTTATTTAAATTTTATCAATTATAATGAACTTCCGTGAAAGGTTTTATTTTTATTTTTATTTTATTTAAAAGGACAACCAACAAGACGAACACTAATACATGGATTTTGAGGTAAAATTAATATAAAACTAAAGCTAAGCGTCATCTTAATTATAGGCTGCCACGGCATGCAAATGTGGACTATGCATATCAAGTAACTAACATTTACCAATTAATAGCTGCTAACCTGCCTTTAACATTTGAAATGCATACATCATGTATATGTAATTAATCTAAGATTTAAAATAAATAGTTGTAACTTCGATTGTTTGACATTAAACTTACTATATTGGATGTAGTAAAAATACGATATATCCTGAAAAGATGAATACATGTTTAATGAGCAAACGTGTTATCCTCTAAAGTTTTATAAAATAAAGCAATTAAACGATATTTTGTAAAAGTTTCACTTATTTCTGGACATCTCGGTGAATTTTAAAATCAATTTATTGTCAAAGAAAATCCATGACATCAATACAAAAATTAATTTTAATTAGATTTCTAAGCAATGTCTTATTTCCTGTGTGAAAGGAAATGCAATATTTACTTCGAAAAATGCCAAAAAGAAATTCGATGTGGAATTCGACATAGCTGACGAAGGCTACCCCAGCTTTTAAATATTAATTGTTAGTCTGATCTAAGCAAAACGATGTTATAGTATTTAACGCATCTAACTTTGTGGTGAGGTGCTTGGGTTTGGATTAAATTTTTTAAATTTTGAATCTCAAGCAAATGCTAGCGCCCAACCATGTTCTATATCGACATTAGACTTTTTTACGTTCAATAGATTCGCGAAAAATAAAGCACTAAAAGCCGTAAAATCTGTTGATGCAATGTATAGTTATTCGCGTAAATATAAGAAATCATTATGTAGTGGTTTTTATTTCAATTTTTTCTTTTAAATATACGTTATCTCTATGAAATTAAAGAAATCTTATATTGATCTAGCAGAATCCGTCTCTCAGCGTTTAGTTTTTTTTTTAATTAATCAAAGGTATAGCCATTTTAATGATGTAACTTGAAGTAAATTTTAAGCATATTGACTATGTAATTAATTTTTGTAAATATTAAATACGCTAACTTTATAAAATTCATGTCACGTCTTTGTGTTCCAGATCCAACATCTAATCCACCTCATTTAGAGCTTGCAACAGTAAATTGAATAAAATTGTCTATAATTGTGTGTGCGCTTATAATCCTTCATATAATATTCAAACTTAGGAAAAATACCAATTAGAATAGACGGAATATATTTAAAAAATAACAATAAAGTTATGTTCCGATTGAGGATCAAGACTACAAAAATAGAATTCTTCGACGATACGAATGGGTACTTTTTTGTAAAATAAAACAAAGATGCATTCCAACGTTCGTGTTGTTACCAATGTGACTAAATAATAATTCCAATACTGGATTTAGTGTTATCAACGCGTAAGTGTTTTTGAAACAAGTGACGGGCAACAACAACTTTCCGATAACAACTCAAAATAATAAAAATGTGGTTGACGACCCGCTCACCAAGCGACAGTTGACAACTATAGTAAAGTTATATGCGAGGCAATCTATGAGGGTGGCCATGTTCAAGCAGTGGACTTTTATACGCCGTGATTGATGGGTGGAATGGTACGCTTCAGTGCGGTCTTATTGAAGAAAACAAATTAAAATTCCTAATGAAGACATTAGCAGTTATCCAGAGTAAAGAATATAGCTTAAGGGTTTATTAGTGAGCTAGATTGGCAATAGGCCAGCCATAATATGGCGTGAATAATCGACAACCAATGAAGAAGAAAGGTTCTCGAGTAGTGACCTCGTACCGTTAAGCAATGTGTTGGGCAGATTATAGGGTAACGAACTGGTAAAATGTTTAGAAACGCGTATGGTATATTATGTGGTATCTCTTTGGTGGGAGTCGTATGTTTAGCTATAGTTAAACAGTGGATTTGTATAGGAATGTTTAAGCCCTTTTACATTATAGTTACATATCTGGCTTAGTTTTTAGGTGTAAAAATGCGTAGAATGTAAAATAAATCTACTTTTTTTTAATAATTTAATAATTTTTATTGAAAAACATACAACGATTTTATATTTGAATTTATTTCTATAAGCGACTAATATCCCGTTATTTATCATATATTTAATTAATGAGAGCTTTCTTGCAATACAATTTTTGCCACGGTATTTTTGCAAATTTTTCGCTTCGGCAGTTGTCTATGATTAGTTTAATATAATATGACATTTATAAACTTTACAGATAAGTGGGGTTTAGAAAGACGGGAACCGGCATTTTGGGGAAGTTTAAATGTTAATTGTAATCGGTGAACATACCTAAAAAATATACGAATTGAATATGAAACGTTCTCGTTTTTTTTGAACTCGATTAAAAGTACAAATGGTTATACTGATGTCATTCCCATTAATTATTAATTGTCAAAATCCAAAACTTAAAATGCTATGAGATTTTAAATTAATTATTGTTTTAGAATTAGTACAATGATCAATCTTCATAAATTTAAATCATAGTAATTAAACTAATAACCACAATAATATCATTGAGATCACCGATGAGCAAATTTATATGTATTTATGCAGATTCAATTGCCAATTCATCGAATATGAATCCATCAAGTCATCAAAGTCGTGTATTCTTTTTTAAATACCAATTTGCCATATACATAAGTCTCGTTATCTATTATATCATTTTTATCAGGGTCAGGAAATTAGTAACTTCTGTTTATAAGGTTATCGGCGACATATATTTTACTGTTACAGTATATTTAAGCCCACTGCTGAACATAGGCTTTCCCTATTGATTGTCTCATATGGAGTATATTTGTCAGGCTTAACAGGTAACATCTTTATGTTTAAGATGGCGAGTTTAATCTACATAAGTAGATAAGATCCATTACTGGGTAGAATAGAATAGAATAGAATATTTTTTTATTCAATATAAATCACATGTGTAATTCTTATTGAAAGTCATTTTTTACTTTACCACTGGTTCGGAAAAAAACTCTGTCCTGGGAAGAACCAGCAAGAAACCCAGCGGGACTTTTTTTTAAAAGCATATTTTACATTAATGGTTGGTACAAAGTTTATTTTAGAATCAGCTTGGAAGCAAAAACCTCATTCTCAGGGGTTATTATCAACCATGTATTCATTTATACTATAATAACCGTTTTTATACAGTTTAAACGTAACAAAAGATTTAAACTTGTTAATAGAGAGAATCTGTACACTTTCCGGGACCCTGTTGTAATAGCGTATACATTGCCCCAAGAATGAATTACTGACTCTGTGGAGTCGAGAAAATGTTATCACTGGCTTGTGTTTGTTTCTAGTGTTTACAGAATGTATATCACTTTTTTTACTAAAACCACCTTTGTTTTTGTGAACATACATTAAATTTTCGTAAATATACTGAGAGGCCAAAGTTAATATATTTATTTCTTTAAATTTATCTCTAAGAGACTCTCTCGGTTTTAGGTTGTAAATAGCTATAATGGCCCTCTTCTGTAAAACAAAAATAGTTTCTGAATCAGCCGCATTTCCCCATAGCAAAATCCCATAGGACATTATGCTATGGAAATAACTGAAATAAACTAATCTAGCTGTCTCGACACTAGTGGGACCTCTAATCTTTTTTACAGCATACGCTGCAGAACTTAGTCTGCTTGCTATTTTGAATATATGGGGGCCCCACTAAAGCTTTGCGTCGAGAGTGATGCCCAGAAAAACAGTGGATTCAACAGGGCTCAAATCTTTCCAATTTAAAAACACATTGGTACTCAGATTTTTAACTTTCGTTGTTTTAAATTTAATACATTTAGTTTTATTTCCGTTTAAATGTAGATTATTAACGTTAAACCAATGCACTAATTTTGATATAGTATTATTCACTTCGTCACATTTAAATGATAAGTTTAAAAATCAAGGAAGTATCACAAGCAAATATTATTATATCATGGATATCCCCTACAAGAGAAGGTAAGTCATTAATATATACTAGAAAAAGGAATAGGCCGAGAATGGAGCCCTGAGGGACACCCATTAATACATGTGACCGGGAAGAACTTTTACCATTGATAATAACATTCTGTATTCTATTACTTAAATATGAAATAATAAATTGAACCGCTGTGTTCTTGACACCATAGTACTGTAGCTTCCTGATTAATGTCTCATGGCGAACGCAGTCGAAGGCCTTGGAAAGGTCACAAAATATACCCAAAGCATCCTCTGAATTCTCCCGTGCGCAAAAAATATGTTTACTCCAGCGTCAGTTGTTGTAAAAACGTCCTTGTAAAGCCGAATTGATTTTTATGTAGCAATTTATTAATATTAAAGAAACTTAACATCTGATCTAAAATTATTTTTTCAAAAATTTTACTAAACGTTGGTAGTACAGAAATTGTTCTAAAATTGGTGGGGTCTAATGTACTACGAGGTTTAAATAAAAGTATGACTTTACTATGTTTCATTGAATCAGGAAACACACCAGATTCGACGCTTGTGTTAAATATAGTGGCTAGATAAGGTGCTATTATATCTATTAAAGATAAAATAACTTTAACGGAAATCTACCATAAGTCTGCCGTTTTCCTAACATCAATAGTTTTCAAATATTTAAAGATATGTTTTGGCAATATTCTATGGAATTTAAAAGGATTTGAACAAGAAGAATTGCGAATAATTAGCCTAATGAGTCAAGTCATGAATTAATTTCTAAATATCACGGACGCATAAATACCAAATTTGATGAATAAATCTGATAGCCTGTTCGGCTTTAGATCAGGAGTTGGCATAAGACAAGCTCTATTAGCAGGCTTTACTAATATTAATAACTGTTTAGGCCAAACAATTAACTTTGAAATTTGCATTCACACTCGTTTCCGCCCGCCGACTTGTAAAGGTCACCTTGGCCTTACTTCCGTGCGTCGTCGGTTAGAGTGCAGAACGTGAGTGCAACAGAGTTGCTAGAATACAGTGCTATCGAGAGCACGTCTTAAAGTCGCCCGGGAAACCTCCATTTTGGAGTCGGTTTTGTTAGCAAATTTTTGCCACGACGAGGGTTTTGTGTGTTAAATTTAGAATTAGAAGCCGGGCTAACAAATTGTTAGGAAGTTAACATTGATTGCGATCAACGTCTGAATTTTGTGTTATGTGCGCCTAATTTACCGCGAATTCGGTTATTCTAATTTGATAGCGTATGACAAAAAAGCGTGCATTTGACAATATTAATTGCTCGTGCGGCCTTTGATATAGTTCGGATACGTTTTCGGTATTAGAGGTGTGTTACGCTTTAGCTTAGTGTTAATGGCGTCTGGAAGTATACTTAATTACCAACATAGAAACGGCCATAACAACCTACTATGCGTATGCGCACGCTTGGCTGAGTTACGGCATCATTTTGTGGGGCAACAGCACGGATGCAGCCTCTCTATTCACCCTTCAAAAGAAATTAATCCGGATTATAGCAAATATAGATCAGACTGATAGTTGCAGACCGTTCTTTTTTAAATATACAATATTAACTTTACCCAGCTTATATATATTGGAGATGTGTAAATTTGTTCGAAAAAATAAGCAATTTTATACAAAACGTGAAGATTTACCATGCAAATACACGTTACGACACAAAAATAAATTAGTATTGCCAACTTCCCGATTAAAACTAAACAGTTCTAGCACATTAAGTTCTTCCATAAAATTATATAACAAACTACCTGATATATTAAAAAATGAAAATAATGACATCATATTTACAAAAAAATTAAAACAGTACCTAACTAATAAATGTTACTATGGTACTAATGAATATTATACAAATATGTAATACTTATATAGGTTTTACAAAATGATCACTAATTTAAATTGAATTCTATCTCAATAAGTCACCATGACATTCTTATAAGTAGTTAAATAAGCTTCCTCTTTCCTAGCCCCTAAATTGCGTGCCCAACAGGGTCCATAACACTGGTCTCACATTATTTTATAACATCTTGTGTACATTATGGTTTAGCAATAAAAGTTTGAGTTTGAGTTTGAGTTTAATAGACTGTCATAGGGAAGTATAGAATTAATAGTGGTAGAGCCACGCGGCAGCTTTTGCTGTCGCACGGATGGGCCGGCTCGAACCGGGGTGGTACCACGACCTCACAGAAAACCAGCGTGAAGTAGAGGTTTACCTCTGCGTTTCGCTTGGTGAGTGCAGGTGGCCGGAGGCCCTTTAACTGAAAATGAGGCATTCCATCTTAGTCCTCACGGATGACAACGCATCTGCATTTTGATTTGTAATAGAGGATGGATGTAGATGTCTATGGGTCGCAGCAGCCACTTACCATCAGGTGGACTGTGTGCTCGTTTGTCACCCATATCCTATAAAAAAAAAGGGAAGAAGGAAGAAAGTGACAGTGGGTGACGCCGCGGGAGATTACCACAATTTGGAGCGGTGCCGAAGTCCGGTCTGCTGCCGACTTCGAAGGTCCCGTCAGGTCTATCACCACCAACACCACAAAACACCACTATACTCAACACATACACACCTACGGCCTGACCGAGCCCTGAGACAGCAGTCGCCTCATATACAGGTAAGTAATATCTATTTGATTAGTCTCCCTATTAAATTTTATTAGGATAAAACATTTTCTATATAGCTTAATATGATAGGAAATTCTTCCATATAGCCATTCGGGCTCGAACCTGCGGCTGTTTGTTGAATCTCCGCTTATGGGCCCCGGATATTGAACCTTTGTAGAAGCAGCTGTAGGCCGTAACATTAGTGGTAGCAGAGTGTGGTTCCGAGTTCGATTCCCGGTCGAGCCCGACAGTAGTACTTGATAAAAATTAAACAATTTTGGTGGCAGGGAGCGTTGGTTTGATTGGTTTAATTTTGTGTCTACAATTACGCCCGGCCGTAATACGTAAAAATAAAATTCTTCTCTTTTGTTGCTTTGTTGCTTGCCTTTTTTGTTGTTGGCGGGTAGTTGCGAACGCCACGCCCGTAGATTAACAAGC
Source organism: Parnassius glacialis (assembly GCA_033319125.1). NCBI lineage: Eukaryota > Metazoa > Arthropoda > Insecta > Lepidoptera > Papilionidae > Parnassius > Parnassius glacialis. The sequence goes on along the minus strand of JAVANC010000024.1, from coordinate 19,125,423 downwards.
GGGAATTTTGTTAAGGCTAAGTACTTACCGTAGTTTGTTAAGGCGAGGTACCTTGACTAGGTAGATAAGGTTGTCACGTAATCGGAAAATTTGTTGATCGTGCTAGGGTTTGTTACTTGTTAATTTGATTTGTGTTTTTTCTTTGGGCTAACTTGTATTTAATTTAATAAATAGTAATCGTATTTGTGTAATTTCTATTTAATTTGATTTGATAGGAACTGTATTTGTTATTTGTTAATTTGATTTATATTTGAGCCGCGTATTAACTGTATTTAGTAGTGATGCCATCGCACAAGCTACTGATTCGTTGCTTGCGGACTGAGCTGCGCCGGGCTACCAGCGCACATGCTTTGATAGGTCGACCGGATAGGGTCTATAACTTGAGGAAGCGGCTCGAGCAGGTCGATGCTCGAAGGGCCGCAGTGGAGGAGGCTTACGCTGAGCTCGAGGATTTTGATGGGGAAAGTCCTTGACTCCTGCTTCGCAAATTACGAGCAGTTCTTTTCGCTTACGGACGAGTTGATCGCGGCTGAAGGCAGGTATGCTGAGGAGTCGCGTGAAGCTCGGATGAGTGGCCTGCCCGAGTCCTCTCGGAAGCAGCTTCAGCCGGAGCTGTTGAGAGGACTCCCAACTGGACGCCCGGAGGGACTTGACTCCGAGCCAGAAGATGGCGTACCTCCTGGACTCACTGTAGGGGGAGGCCTTGGGCGTCGTCGGTCACTTGAGATTGTTATAATAATAATAATAATTTATTTATTTCTCACCACAAACGACATGGACATTGCATACATTAGTGTTACATCTCTATTAAACAATATTATGTCATTCGTGGGAGACTGGTGCCCATGTAGGTTCAAAGACCCGTATTACAGGTCACCAGGCCCCCCCCGAATTAACTAGGCACTTAGTATAATATACAGAGATAACTTATGTTAAGATTAGAAGTTATATTATATAGAGCGAATTAACAGTTTGGCTATATAGAAATAAATAAAATAAAAACTATGTAATTATGTACGTATGTATGTGAGTGTGTGACTGTTAGTATATTTGTGTATATGTTTGTGTGTATTTATGATATTATTTGGAGTAATTGTTCAGTGTCTGTGTATGATAGAGTCTGAAGATATCCCACGAGTCTATTTTTACATGACCATTTGTTGACTTCATAAATAGACAATTTTTGGTGTAATTTATTATACAAATACGGTCCAAAAACGTGAAGAATTTCCTTGCAAAAGACGTGTTGCATTGCACTGATCGAGCTACAAGATGATTACGGCGATGTTCTTTTTGAGTTACTTTTGTAATTGTGTGTTGTCTTAAGACTATATGGAGTATGAATAACTGTCGAACTGTAAGAACTTCGCTAATTTTATACAGATCTAAAGTTGGATATAGGTAAGGTTTAAAATGTATAACTTTTAAAAGTGACCTTTGCGCACGTTCTAGTTCAATAACATGTGTTTTGGTGGCCCCGCCCCAGGCTTCAATTCCGTATGTCAATAAAGATTGGCACAAGGCATAATAAGCCAATTTTACGACTTCTCTATTAGCAACATGTCTCAGTTTTTTAAATATAAAAATTAATTTACGCACTCTACCACATAGTGTTTTAATATGAGAGTAGAATGTCAAGGTGTTGTCAAATAATATACCAAGATATTTGATACTGTTAGTCTTCTCCAAAACGGGACATGAACATTGGAATGAGTTAGAGTTACTACAACGGTGAGCAATGATTTTGTGTATGTTTCCAGGTAAAAATGAGGTACGGATAGCAAAAGACATATACTTAGTTTTCTTACAATTGAGAGTTAGTAAGTTCGCACTAAGCCAAGCACATGCAATATTAAAACCAGCCTGAGATTTCCGGAAAACATCCTCCCAGGTGTTTCCAGAAAAAAGGAGAGCTGTGTCGTCAGCAAATGTAAATATCTTGCCATCATGAAGATTAAGGTCACACAAATCATTGATGAAAATGAGAAACAGGGTCGGGCCAAGAATGCTGCCCTGAGGAATACCAAAAGAGACGGGAGAATCGGAGCTGATAACATTATTAAGCAATTTGACACACTGAGATCGGCCACTGAGATAGGAAGAAAATAATGCAAGTTGGTGGCTTCGCACACCAATATTCTCAAGCTTTTGTAGCAATAGTGGAATCGAAACGGTGTCAAAGACTTTCTCTAGATCTAGAAAAATGGCTAAGCTCTTTCTACCCCTATCTAAGTTTGTCGTTATAAAGTTAGTAACCGAAAGTAACGCATCTGATGTTGATTTTTTTGCACGAAAACCAAACTGGGAATTTGATAACAAATTCTTTTGCTCAAGGTAGTTCACCAGTCTAGAATTTATGATTTTTTCAAAAACCTTAGATATCGACGGCAGAATTGATATAGGACGATAGTTATTGGGTAGGCTTCGGTCGCCATTTTTATAAATTGGATGTACCACAGCTCTTTTCAGCACCCGCGGGAAAACACCCGCTGTCAAACACAAGTTGATAATAAAGGTCAGAGGACGCACAAGGATACTTTTGTACTTTTTCAGTAAACCAGTGGAGATGCCATCCCACCCAACAGCTTTATCTGATTTTAGAACAATTATGATCCTTTCAACTTCTTCTTCGTCTGTATTTAAAAGAACGAAAGAGTTATCTACCAAATTGGGACTTAAAACCGCAGAAGGGGCATGAATTGTGATAGCTGTCCTCTGGTCAAATTTTTCAGCAAGAAGCTTGCCAGCACTAATAAAGAAGGAGTTAACTTTATCAGCCGACTCCCTTGGGGATGGACACAACTGTAATAATTCGTGGGCTGGTGTTGTTCTAGAGCTAGTATTGGTAACGTCTTTTATTGTATCCAAATACGTTTTGAGTCTTTTCCAGCCTCAGCAAATTTACTTCTTTCGTAATCGCATTTGACTCTCTTGAGCAAAGCATTGCAATAATTTCTGTAGCGCTTGTAGGTGACTTTGAGAACCACATTATCGGGTGACTTCTTCAGTTTCTTGTGTAAGTTGTCCCTATTTCTAAGACACTTTAGGAGTCCTGGGGTCATCCATGGTTTAATAATTCTACGCCTTCTAGATGGGATATAAGTTATAGTAGCATAGGAAATGGAGTTACGTATAGCATTTATAAAATATTCCATTGCAGAATTTGGATCATTTAAATTAAACAAGTTCTCAAAATCTACACCTAAGAGACTTTGACTCAATATTTCTTCGTCTATCTTGCTAACACTTTTGTGTGGCATGTACTGTACTTTCTTTGAAAGTGAGAATACCACCGCATAGTGATCAGTTACAGTGGCTTCAACAACAATAGTAAGGGCTGGGTAAGTGGTTTTGAGTAGAACATGGTCAAGGCACGTACGGTTATGTGTAGGTATTAAATGGGTAGGGAGAAGACCATGTTCAGCTGTCAAGTTAAGATATGCAGGAGAGTTTACATCAGTATTAGTAGAAGATATATCAATGTTAATATCACCCAGCAAAATCACGTTTCTAAATGAACTTAAACTACTAAGTAGTGTATCCAACGATTGAAAAAATGAGTCAGTCTGTTTACGTAACGCATCAGGTCGATAAATTGCTAATACCGCAGTATCCTTACCTATCTTAATTAAAAGAGAGCTTGAATCTAAGAGCTGTGGTTCTTCCACTGAAATCCTCTGTATGTTATCTTTTATAAAAACTATTACACCATAATTTTGATTATATGGATTTGTAGACGCCATGTGCTTATATCCTTCCAAGGGAGGAATACAATGATTGTACTGTAACCAACACTCGGTAAGCACTATTATGTCAAACTCGATGCTAATTCTTTCCAGTAATAATAGGAAACTGTCAATGATGGCATTTACGCTTCGTATATTTTGACAAATTATATTGAGTGACTTAGAGCTGAACTTTTCTAATAATTGTGTACAATTTTCTGGAGAGATTAAGACAGCCTCGGAAGGGGACATTCTGTCCAGTGCATAGCATATATCAGATTGAGAGTTGAATTTTAATATATAAAAAACTGCTGTTCAAGTAACTAAGATATAATAAAAATAATAACTTATATATATTTTCCTCACGAAATGTAAGGAGGTTCATGGATCTCCTATTTTTGTAAGGATATAATATTACAAGTATTAAAATGATGTGCCCTTGTTGAAGACATATCAGCTGAGTGCTCACAATATGCGATATATATATAAAGCAAGGGAAACCGTTAAAAATGATGAGCAAAATTTCTGATTGTTGGACGATGCCTACCAGACTGCTTGGGACCTCCTAGCCAGAAGATACGCCAACGTTCGGCGAATTGCGGACGAACATTTTAAGCAGCTTCTAAGCCTCCCACTGCTTAGTGACCGGGCCAGACTACGTCCGGACCTGGTGAATCCAGTCTTGGGGGCCTGTAATGCGTTGAGGCGGCTGGATTTACCAGTGGGCGAATGGTCCTTTTTGTTGCTCCACATCGTGTAGTCCCGTCTACCTCTCGACCTTCGAATACATTTTGAGGAGAGGTACAGCGGGGACGGGGCCTCCTATATTCCGCCCTTCAATGACTTGCTGCGGTTTTTGGAGGAGCAGTGCCGGCAGATTGAGAACAGAACGCGGCGGGCACCGTTGATGACTTACGAGCCGTGCCCAGTGAGAGGCGGAATCCGCCGGGCAAGTCGTCGTCAAACCCCCCCCCAGGCCTATCCGGAGATCCCGCGGGAGGGCGTCGTTTCCTACCATCTTACAGTGGCCTAGTATCCAGGGAGGCGCCCCCCTGCTCCTATTGTCGAGCATCTTATCACCGGGTGACGTCGTGCCCGAAATTATTAAGTAAGCCGGTTCGGGCGAGGCGAACTATCGCCAAGGAGCACCGCTGGTGCTACTCGTGTTTGGAACGGCACCTCCAGCGAGACTGCCCACACCGGCGGCTCTGTCCGCATTGCCAGAGCAATCACCATGCAGTTTTGTGTCTGGGGGCGAACGGCGTCTCCTCTCGGGGCTCTGTTAGGCCCTCGACCCCCACGGGCGGGGGCGCTCAGCCACACCCTCTGACGAGCGACGCTCGTTGCCCGCCGGCAAGCCACCAGGCCCCTAGGTTTGAAAGGGGTCCCTCCCCCGACCAGTAGGGGGTAATACCCCCAGGGGCGGGGGTGTCATCGCCCCCCCCTCTCAGCGTGTGGAGAGGAACTTCACGGCCACTCATCAGTCCGCTAGACCCTTCTCACCCCCGTTAGCTGAGTGGCCGCGACTGGTGTACCACCGTTCCCCATTTGATGGAGGCAGCCCTAGCTAGCTGCCGCCTTAGCTCCCACCATGGCCGCCTCCCCTGAGCCTTGTGCCGTCAACAGTCCACTTGTTAAACTGTTCTGTTGCCGACGGCCTCAGTGAAGGCGTACAACCCGAGTGGCGACTGTTAGCGGTTTGCGCTCTATTAGACTCGGGTTCACGCGGTGTGGCCTCCACTTGGTGGTGGGAAGATTAGGGCTCCCCTAGAGCGTTGAATTACTTTGTCAAGGAGTATTAGATTTGGTTTTGGTGTTTAAAATTCTTTAAATAAAAAATAAAAATCCCTTTAGGTTTTCCGCGAAATTTTCATATTTGTAGCGGTTGTGATTAAAAGGGTGAATTTAATATACTCCTTGAATACATGTGCATATGTTTTGTAAATATATTTGATCATGAGGTTTGCTTTGTTGAAAAGAAAACTGAAGTTTAGTGAAACTGTTTGTGCCGAAGGAAATAAAAATCCATCCTCTCTTTGTTTTCATATTTTGTTGGCATTGTCGAAGATATTTATTTGGGAAAAAAAAGGGGGAACTTTTTTGGCTATCTCTTATGTTTGCCGTTTTGCTTAGTTTGTCTGTTTTGATCTATGCGCATCAAGAAATAAATTTATTACAGTTTGTTTTCAAGTTCTACATAGTAGATTGAGTAATAATGCTTTTGAAATTTGGTTGAAATATAAGCATAGGACTACATATCTAAAAGGCTAGCTGGTTGAGAGATTATCAGATTGAAATCAGCTACTGCACAATTAAGTGAATAGTTATATAGTAGATGGCTTAATTATGCCTACTGTTAGAAAATCTATACTAAGGACTATCTGTGCGTTTCGTTTGGCTCTCCACAGACGACGTTCATGTGGAATTTGTGGGTGCGCTCTGCACTGAAGCTAAGGAGGCCGCGCTGGGCCGCTTCGTATCGCGTCGCTGTTTGCAGACCTGATTCGGTCGGATTGCGGAACGAATCATAGGGGCACAGATAGGTGTTTGAAAGAGGTCGTCGTCGGTCTTCTGTCCAGTAACAGGACTTGTTTAGGTGCTGCGATGTGCAGGAAGGGCATCCAGTTGAGGCTCAACCCTCCGGCTTCCCCACATTGGGGCAGTATTTTTGAGGCGGCAGTTGGGGTTGCAAGATCTGATGGGGTGCCTTAGGTGGCCTAGTTTGGTTGCAGATTCGGTCTTGCAACTTGCCGTCGCGACCCTGTCCCGCTGGCCGGTTTGCTCGCGGACATAAATCCTTCTGTCCGGGACGGGGGTTTGTTTAGACCAAACAATTAACTTTGAAATTTGCATTCCCACTCGCTTCCGCCCGCCGACTTGTAAAGGTCACCTTGGCCCCACTTCCGTGCGTCGTCGGTTAGAGTGCAGAACGTGAGTGCAACAGAGTTGCTAGAATACAGTGCTATCGAGAGCACGTCTTAAAGTCTTTTGTTAGGTTTTGTTAGCAAATTGTTGCCACGATGAGAGTTTTGTGTGTTAAATCTAGAATTAGAAGCCGGGCTAACAAATTGTTAGGAAGTTAACATTGATTGCGATGAACGTCTGAATTTTGTGTTATGCGCGCCTAATTTACCGCGAATTCGGTTATTCTAATTTGATAGCGTATTTTAGTGCATTTGACAATATTAATTGCTCGTGCGGCCTTTGATATAGTTTGGATACGTTTTCGGTATTAGAGGTGAGTTACGCTGTGTTACGCTTTAGTTTAGTGTTAGTGGCGTCTGGAAGTATAGTTAATAGACTGTCATAGGGAAGAAGGAAGAAAGTGACGGTGGGTGACGCCGCGGGAGATTACCACAATTTGGAGCGGCACCGAAGTCCGCTGCCGACTTCGAAGGTCCCGTCAGGTCTATCACCACCAACACCACAAAACACCACTATACTCAACACATACACACCTACGGCCTGACCGAGCTCTGAGAAAGCAGTCGCAATCATATACAGGTAAGTAATATCTATTTGATTAGCCTCCCCATTAAACTGTATTAGGATAAAACATTTTCTATATAGCTTAATATGATAGGAAATTCTACCATATAGCCATTCGGGCTCGAACCTGCGGCTGCTTGTTGAATCTCCGCTTATGGGCCCCGGATATTGAACCTTTGTAGAAGCAGCTGTAGGCCGTAACAATAACATTGCTAGAATTTCAAAAATAATCTATCTTTATTAATTTATCTGAAAAGCCTCCAGTGGATAAGATTAAGTCTCTTTTTGTTATCCTTACTTGTACTTGATAAGGATTCCACTTTGCAATGAATGATAAATACGTAATTAAGTAAATATTGTCACGCTAAAAACTTATTACAAAACCCTGTGTTTATGGTGATACCTACGGTACTATAATATATCGTATGCAGTTGACGATTACCAATAAACATTAAATTAATTATATCGAATAAATGGACATCATTATGCTATATTAAACTATAAAAGTATGTATTGTGTAATTCATGTATTGAGTAAGATACGTTAAAATATCAGTTATACTGTTAATTTGTAGTGATTGCTATCTTAACACTGCAAACACTGTTTGTTTTTATAAGACAAGGGTAACAAACGAGCACGCAGTCCAACTGATGGTAAGTGGTTACTGTCGCCCATAGACACCTACATCTATCCTCGACTTTGAATCAAAATGCAGATGTGCTGTTACCTGTATCCAATAATAAGCTGATGTTTGGCTAAGATTCCATGTTAATTTTAAGTAGTAATACAATCCTATATGGTAAATACGTTAGCCTAAAAACGCCAAGATTAAAATTAATAATTTTCTAAGTGCAATTTACACATCTGGGTGACGGATGTTTCGAGGATGTCCTCTCTGCAGCGAGCTTTGCTTGGGGGAGGCCAATGTTCAATAGTAAACTTGAGATGGGCTGTAGTGATGATGACGATGAGGGATAATTATCTTGAATTCTAAAGTGTTTATTTTAGTTTTAATGTAAAGTATACTGTTTTTTCTGATATTTTAAATATTTAGAAGCATCAATAAAATTGATGTGGGGATGTGACACATTGCAAACTACTTTGAAAGTAAGTTATAATCGCACTTACAAATATGTGTCCGTATATTTTATTATTGTATGATCTTAAAACAGATACTTATATATTTTTTCCATTTGTTAAAAAATCTTTGTAATAGGACTTGAAAATAAAAAAAAATTATTCTTATTTTATTTTATTTAAAAATTGTGGATACTCTAACACCGCCACTACACGGTTATTGTGCCTTAAATTATAAGTATTTTTTATTTTTACCATTATCGTATGAATAATTGTTTTTTAATCATACGATTATCATATGATTAGCGGCAGCCGTTAGAAGTGTCAATTCATAGGATAATCGGACAACTTCCTATATTAAAGTACAAATCTATTTACAATTGTTCGATTTCGAGGTCAAAATCCCTAGGCAGTATGAAATAGAAATACTAGAAATACCATCTTAATAATTAAAATTTAAAAATTTTGTACAACCGACTTCAATACAAATTATTAAGAATAACTCAAAAACTATTGGTCAGACTTTAATCAATTAGTTATAGAACTTAATCAAATAATTAATTCACAAAGGACCACATTGGAAAAACGGCTTTCAAATAAAAAAAGAATCATCAAATCGGTTAACCCAGTAACAAGTTATGGGGTAACATACATAAAAAAACATACAGTCGAATTGAGTATCGGCTCCTTTTTGAAGTCGGTAGAAAATAAGCTTCTTTAACATTCTTCAGTCCGTAAAATTTACCGCTCGGGCCTCTCCTGTTGTAGGGAAGATTTCTCTCAATTGTCACCCTGTGTAAGTGCAGTCGCAGTACCAGACGCCTTGCACTTTGTTGCTGATGCTTGTCTCTATTGAAATGTATTTAAGTCCCGCTGGGTTTCTTGCTGGTTCTTCCCAGAACAGAGGTTTTTTTTCGAACCATTGGTAAAGTAAAAAATGACTTTCTATAAGAATTACACATGTGATCTATATTGAATAACTAATTATTCTATTCTGTTTTATTCTATTCTATTCTTTTCCACGTTTAGCGTAATCGATGTGGTTAAATCGTCATCTATCGGAAACCATAAGATTTTTCTGGCATTTCCAATAATCTCCTTTATCGCTAACTACGGAATGATATCGGCTCGATAATGAATAAAACAAAATACATTGAATCTACATATTAAAATATCAACAGGGTTATTTTGCAATAACCGGCCAAATTTGCAGAGAAGGTTCAGAATAAGTAATATAGGCAAATGCTGAAGAAAAAAAAATAAAAAAAATCGCAAACATTCTGTTCTTTTTATATTTTAAATTCAAAATTCGTTGTAATGCCTTTACTTATCTGTCTTATACGTGGTAGAGCCATGCTGCAGCTATATTATGGTTGTAGCACGAATGGGTCGGCTCTACCGGGGAAGGACCACGCTCTCACAGAATACCAGCGTAAAATAGCAGCTTAACGCTGCTGTGTTTCGTATAGTGAGTGTAGAGAACCGGAGACCCTTTTTACTGGAAACGAGGCATTCCATCTTAGTCCTCACGGGTGACAACGCATCTGCATTTTGATTTGTAATCGAAGATAGATAATATGTCTATGGGTCATAGCAACCACTTACCGTCAGATGGACTGTATGCTCGTTTGTCACCCTTATCCTATAAAAAAATGCATTATTTTAACTGAAATTTACTGTGCACATTTGTAAGAGTCGATCGATAGGCAAAAATGTTGTTGCCCATAAATCACATTCAATTTGGAATAATCTATACAAATAAATAAGATTGAAGTGTCTGTTTATAATCTCATTAACAGCTTTTTACTAAACGCATACGAAAGTATATACGGTACTTATAACAAAAACTCAATTTTTAGAATTTTCGTCTGTTTGTCTGTCTGTTTGTTTCGGCTAATCTCCAAAATGGCTGGACCAATTTTGATGGAAATTTCACTGGCAGATAGCTGATATTATAAGAAGTAACTTAGGCTACTTTTGTAGTAGAGAAAGAATTAAGGTTCCGCGCAAAAAAAATTAAAACCCCAAATTACACGCTGGCGACATCGCGGGGAACAGGTAGTTTCAAATACAAGTAGAAGCCTTATTTACTTGTATTTCCGAAATATGCAATAACGGTATATCATTATTTATATATTCGGTTGATATCTACGTGATTCTGCAACTCTGTAAGAAAGTCGGTATTCAATACTAATACGCGATTTTTGATGGAATTGCTTTGCTTAGATTTAAAGATATAATGTAATATACATGTATATTAAAACATATTGGTTAATATATCGCACTAATAGTACAATACTGTTGTAACTCAAAATATGTTCAATTTGAGATAACATCATATTAAAACGCAAAATTCAGTTCCCTACGCGTCAATAATACCGTCATTTGAATAGTGCAATAAACAAATAAGAGATGGCTCCATTTGTCATTGTTTATGATTGACCGACTGTTGTAAACCCCCACCCAATATTGTATCATCTTTAGTAGAGATGCGCAAAACAGTGCGTTTTAACGTGATGTAATATGACATTAGATTTCGTACCGAGGAATGTTACGTTATACCATGACTCCAAACATGACGCGAAATGACGCGCCACAGGATGGCTATTGTAATGAAATGCTAGCTCGCGTTGTAGAAGATATGCTTGTATTATGATGTGACAATCGCCAAACGCAATGCCCTGGCTACTTGCTGCGCCGGAATGTACACTTGATTTTGTTATCATATTCATAAAGTCGATTTTTCTTCACACTTTACCCTAATCTACTGAACTATTCAAACAAATTGACATTCCGGGCTTATGGCTGGCAATAAACATAGATTGCAATATTGATTATTGACCAATACTATGAATATTGGCGTTTTTAAAAATTTATTTTATTTACAGTGATTGTTTTTTTTTAATTTGCTTTATATTATGTTTTTTGTTTTTTTTTAATATCTAACGGTCTTGTTTTTAATTACATGGTATTTAAAATTTTTAATTACAAGTAATAAAATTAATTGTAATAGTTTCGTTTTGTCTTCAGCCATTTAAGAAACTGATAGAGATAGCACGACACGTAACGGCATCGTAAAAACATAAAATTAAGTAGCGTTTGAATATTTGGGCAATAGAGTCATAAAGTGTCAGTAAAACGTTAACCTTATTTTATGAATGATACGATTCTAATTCTAAATAATAGTTACTTTATTTCTTAGTTAGCCGACCGGCGCATGTTCCTTCTTACTTACACACAGTGAAAATTAACGAGATAATACGGACACCGAACAAAGCGCTGTGCGTCATGTTTAAGTGTCATGTGCCATGTTTGCTTTGGTCGAGTCATGTACAATGCTACAGTACGCGGTCGGGTTATATGACGCGTAATGCAACAATCGCATCACTTACACAAGTCTAATCTTTAGTTACGATCGAAACTCGGCTAAGAAGGGTGTGCCGCATTGTGTTTTAGACCGTATTAATTCGAATTGGGACGTTATTGCTGAACAGGTATGTAAAAGTTAGACCATTTAATTCCAGTTAATACATTATAGTTGATTTAAACCTAAAGATAAATTTGGTGTATTTCTAGTTGTTACATTATTATTGATTCACAAAAATGAGATTTAAAATAATATTTTTACTTACGACATTTTTGGTGGTTTAGTAAGTAATTTTAGACTTAATACAGTTTTGTTGAAAAATTTTCATTACCTTGTTACTTGTGATAATTTGTTAACATTTAAACAAATACTTATTTGTTAATCACAGCATTTAAAATTACGCATTCAAACATGTTAAAGTAAAAATAAGAATATTCTTATTACCTATTTTTTTTATTATTATTTAGAGTTATTACATTCTTGTTGACATACAATATAGTCGTATAAGGTGACTTACGCAATAAATAATTGTTTTTATTTGTAGAATAAGTATGCACTGTGGGCGATTGCTTGTGGATATGGCGACAAAAACAAAGTCAAAAAACCACCAGGGGAAGGAAAACGACGAACTTTCATTATTGAAACCGGTGAGTGCAAACAATAAATGTTCTCAGAATGATGACATAGAAGCTGCGAAAGAACAACCGGCGTCCTCGATAACTTCACCTTCTACACTAATTAATCCAGTTCTTCAAGAAATTAACGTGAACAATATACTCAGTACGTCTAGTAATGTTGAATCAATGACCCAATCCAACCAAACGAAATATTACATTTCACCCCTGCACTCTGATAAGAGTGATTTTGATGATTCCGACTGTGAACCTCATTTTATTCCTGGTTCAACCAGTAAAGCTCCGAGTTTACTTCGAAGTGGTGCAACAAAATCGTCATGTAGTTCTTCGTCAAGTAGCTCTTCATCCAGTAGCTCTTCATCAAGTAACTCAGATCAGGAAGCTGAGAATACCTTAAATCCCGTTGCATCAACTAGTAGATCAGCAATTCAAACGGCTACAGAGTCAAATGTTCCCTCAGAAGTGCAGGACAACAGAAAAGGCAAAAAGAGGGTACGTAATGTATTAAATTGGCAAAGTAATATAGCTAAAACACTTCGCAATACTGGTAAAGCATACTAATCAGCGACTAACAAACCGGTACCAGCAAATAAGATGGGACCGACATGTGGCGAAAAATGCAGGTTAAATTGTGGTTCAAACATAAATGAGACATCAAGACAGAATATTTTCAAGAATTATTGGAGTTTGGGAGATCTTCAAAAACAAAGAGAATTTATAATTAGACATACTATGGATATTAAACCAAAATACAGATACTCATCCACTCAAAATTTACGTAAATTAAATACCGCATTTCATTTCCAGCTAAACCATATTTATATCAGAGTCTGCAAAACATTTTTTAAAAATACACTAGCAATAAACGACAGACCAATTGCTACAGCATTATCGAAAAAAACAGAGACTGGTTTCGTATTGGAAGATATGCGAGGGAAACATGGTAAACAATGCACTGTGGAACCTGAAATCTATGATAGTGTCAAACAATTTATTAATACCATACCACGAATCGAATCACATTATCTTAGAGCCCAGACATCACGGGAGTACATTCAGTGTGATAAATCTTTAGCCGACTTATACCGTGACTACAAAGAAAATCGTACAAAAGAGAACCTACCATCTGCTTCTGCGTCTACTTTTAACCGCATTTTTAATAAAGATTTCAATATTTCCTTCCATACGCCAAAGAAAGATCAGTGTGATCTCTGCGAAAGTTATAAAAATGCTGACGAAGAAGGAAAACAAAGGATTCTTATAGTTTACGAAAATCACTTGAAAGAAAAAGAATTGTCCAGAAGAGAGAAAGAAATAGATAAAGCCAGGATAGACAACACAATTGTTGCTGTCTATGACTTACAGGCTGTAATGCCGATACTAAAGGGTCAAATTTCTTTATTTTATTACAAAAGTAGGATAAATTGTTTTAACTTTACTGTGAGCGACTTATATGCTAAAAACGTTGAATGTTTCTTCTGGGACGAAACTGAGGGAAAACGAGGTGCGATAGAAATTGGGAGTTGCATACTAAATTATATAGAAAAATGTACACAGGCTAATCCTAATAAAGAACTAGAATTCATATTTTACTCAGATAATTGCTGCGCCCAGCAAAAGAATAAGTATCTCCTTGCAGCTTACGCTTATGCAGTACAAAAAATGGATGTTAAAAGTATAACCCACAAATTTCTGATTCGTGGTCACTCTCAAAACGAGGGTGACAATGTGCACAGCGTAATTGAAAAGCAAGTAAAGCGCTTCCTTAAATCTATGCCAATCTATGTTCCACAACAATACGTCACTTTAATTCAGACCGCTAAAAAGACGGGACAACCTTATAGAGTCAATGAAATGTCTAATGATAAATTTTATGATCTCAAATTACTTCAAGAGCAGTGGGGTAACAATTTTAATGTGAACACGGATAGAAACCAAGTAAAATGGCACGACATAAAGGTGCTTCGTGTTGTAAAGGAACATCCAATGACTTTTTTCTATAAGAATTCTTACGAAGATAAAAACTACAATAATGTTTCCGTACGTAATACACGACGAGCTGGGAACCAAACGTTGGATTTATTTTCTGTTGGATTGACACAAGCATATACAAGTAAGATACCTTTGAATCAAAATAAAAAAAGAGACGTAAAAGAACTGCTTGACAAAAATATAATTCCCAGGTCCTATTATGAATCATACTTTCGAGCTGTGATTGATTAGTTTTAACTAATTAAAAAAAGTATTATTATTAACATTGTGATTTGTAATGTTAATTATTTATAACTAATGCTCCCTTAAACTTGTTTAAGTATACTTATTATAGTATAAATGTTTTTCGCCCAGGTCCAGTTTAATGCCATTACTGTGCAATTACAACAGTAACTAATTATTGATATGTACCTAAAAGAATAATTATAGTATTTTAATTTCTCCTGTTTTTTATACTAAGACTAATTTTGTACTTGTTTTGGAAGGTTTATTTTGTTATTTTTTTATTTAACTAAGTACAAATGTTCAAGTAACATTTTAATTATCTTTTTTATGAATAAAGACTGAATATGTGACTGTTTTTCTAGATTACCTGGTTTTCTGCCGACTTCCAAAAAGGAGACGGTACTCAATTCGGGTGTATGTTTTTTTTTATGTGTGTTACCTCATAACTTTGTACTGGCCGAACCGATTTCGATGATTCTTTTTTTATATGAAAGCTGATAGTTCTCGTGTGGTCCCATATGAATTTGATCAAGGTCAGACCAATGGTTATTGAGTTATTCTTAAATAACCTATATTGAAGTCGCTTATATTGAAGTCGGCTGTACAAAATTTTTAATTTTAAATTATATTTATCTATGTCCTAACTTTAGTATGACTATAAATATGTTGAAGTTGGAAAATGAAATTTAAAAATTGTTGTAACTCAAAATGTTACTCAAAACCATAGGAAAAGATCACCTTAAAATTGTAGTAACTCAAAATGTTTTGACAATAACTATACAACTAAAAATAATTCATCTTTCTGAAAACTTTGTTCCGGACAATACAGTCTTAACTCAAAAATTGGTATTTATATTTATTGCCGGCAAATTTAAAAAAAAATGTTAAATGATAATTGCGTTAATTTTATTAATAAACCTTATAAAGCATTAAACTTCTTATAATTTATAACAGGAAGTGAATAATACATTTTTCGACGATTCTGAAAAAAGTCACATTTTGAGTTACAACAGTATTGTACTATCAGTGCGATATTATGACACTCTGAAACGAATATATCCTACAACGAAGGGTCGGAGGCAGGTATATCTGTTTTACTCAAATGTATTCTTTCGCGCGCTTATGATTCGTTCGAATTTCGTATTAGTGTATCATATCATAGATATTTTACGCTGTTATTATTTACCTCGAATACGGTGATAGATGTTCTGTAAAGTGAGGATGTACAGCAGCGGTATCTAATACATACTTAGTTTTATGCCGATATATAGTGTTTTTACATTGTTAAGCGTCAGTAGCCTAATGGCAGGGCGCAGACCGCGAACTCGAAAGGTCGTGGGTTCGAATCCACCATTCGACTACTGTCGTGAACCACGTCTAACACAAGCATTTTAAGCTTACCAGAAGTGGTTAAAGGGAATATTATTAAGGTTTTATAGCATTACTAGTATTTTTTTTAAGAAAAAAATTTCTTTTTCTATAAATCTATATATCAGTACATTATATAGTTATAGATATTGTATCTTTATATAATTTATATTGCCCACTACTCTTGTTTTCTTTTCGGAATGTATACATACACCATTTTAACTTTCGGGATCTTACTTTTAACAATTTATAATATAGTTCATAAAAATCCAGCGGCATTCAAACTTTTAAATGTTTATTTTGAAATTTTTGAATTTGACTAATACCAATACCCAAATATCCTCGAATTTTCTCACAGGTCATGCGCCGGTTTTCTTCAAATAGTAGCCTGACAGTGGCCACTGTCAGGCGACGCGTAACGTGTGACGCTCAACTGTGATCACTGAGAAAATGTGGCTACATTTTCTCAGTGATCATATGTGGCTACATTTTCTCAGTGATCACAGTTGAGCGTCAACATTCACGATTTTTTTTCATAATTCATAATTCATTTATTACATTAAAAATTAAATTACAATATTTACAGTACATAATCTGTACGTTATTATTAATTTATTTATTTTATTAATAAATGTTTTTATCTTGAAGAGGTCATACCATACTACTTCGGCTGTATTACCACTTACCACCAGGTGGGATAGTTGTCAAGCATTGGCTTATCATAGTAAAAGGTAAACACGGTTATGATTAAATTTTGCATACTAAGCGCGCCTTACTGTGCGTAAATGCGGTTGTTATGTTCTTTATCTAATATATCGCGCTGTATCTATATAATGCCCTATAATGGAACCCCAGTGGAACCATAACGAGTTCCTTCCATTTCACCTATCAGCTTTTAAATCCTTGTCCGCAGATCGTAGCTTTTTATGTTGAAGGTCTTGGTATTCTCATCCAATATATAGGATATTGCTGGAGAAAAGTAGAGAATATAATATATAAAGTTATGTTAATAATTAACAAATGACTGGAAAATAATCTAATTTCAAAAAACACGCTGTTATTACCAAAAAGCTTCGGAATAATTGTAAAATATGTATCTATTTTAATATCGTATATGACATGTTACCTATGATATTACATAAGAAGGTCAAACTAAAAATACGTGTCCTTACAGCGATTGAGGCAGCATGGACACCACAACCCCAGACAATAGGTTATCAAATCATCTAAATGTGTTATCATGATAATAATATTTTAAATTTGTCTATTTTTTATTATTTGTAATCTATTACAGAATACCTATTCGTTAGGTAGGCGGCTCGAGCGAGTGTTCTTGTAAGCTTCACACGCGTTCCACAGTTGAAAGGGCACATGTGAAGGCCGTGAGCTGACCGCATCCGCTTGGCGCATCACTAGTGACTAACACACTTACATATCGATGTCGTGATTATTTTTTAAAACAATAAATTCTAGTGTGAGGATAACGTTATTTTAAAAATATTCCTTTATTGCGCTTCAAAGTATTTAATTAATGATACATTGTGAATATTAGTTTAATTAAAAGTAGTTTCGGAGTTAATAATATTGGTAAATATTCCTTTAAGACATCTGGCTTACAACGCTTGCACAGTATTGTCTAAAATGCTTAGTGTATATTTAAAACACTTAAAATACAAAAATGTCACGCCGCTCAATAAAAATGAACACATTATTTATTATACATATTATTTTTATTAATATAAATTAACACAAACTTAATGCTTAAATCACAACACATAATTAATATTTACGTTTATTGAAGTATTAACACCAAAGGCTAAAAGTATGTCGATATTATCGCACCGATTCAGTGCAGATTTTAATTTCATTTATCAAGAATAAATCCGTCTATATTAGTATTTTTTTTGTCGCAATCAGTGTTTAGAGTCAGGGCTATGTTGCGTTATAAGACCTGGGTTCAGGTCCCAAATATATATAAAATTTTCTATTTTTTTCAGTACTTTTTATGAACCCAAACAAAAACGTTTAACCAGTTTCGGAAAGTAAATTCCTAATGAAAGGAATGCTTCTCTACTTATGATTTAGATCAAAACCAGTCACAGTTTTTAGTTGCTGTGTAGGACACATGTCGAGCATTGGAGGCGGTCTCCATCTAGGACGATCTTTTTTTTATAGGAGAGGGGCATACGAGCATGCGGCTCACCTGGTGGTAAGTGTCTACCGCCGCCCATGAACAACTGCAACACCAAGGGAATGGTAGGTGCGTTGTCGGCCCTTGTGATCTGCGCATGTGGGCAATAGCACGGGAAAGGCCGAAGTTTAGGCTAAGTAGTTCACGTTGAAAGCCTTGGATTTTAATACGTTTAACCTATTTATGTATATATTTCCAACTTTCAGATGCTTTGCAACCATGGTCATGACCTCATGTTAAATAATAGTTTCGTTTAGTGTTTTATTCATTTAGTAAAACTTTAACAGCATTCTATAAAGTACTTACTATTAAGTCCTCCTTGCTGCTTGACAACCACGGCGGTATCTTTCAAATAATCGGATGTCATAAACTACGCATAAAATAAATACTTCAGGTGTACAAGTAAAAATCGAGGTGCAGTAATGTTTCCAATGTTACGATTATTTGTTTATCGGAGCCAATAAGCAATAAATTCATCTTCTCTGTTGGTCTACAACACTGTCTCAAATTACATTCGAGCTAACACACGTACTGAAACTGAACGTAGATGTAACATCTTATGTTTTTTTTTAGAAGAGCGGGCAAACGAGCATGTGGCTTACCTGATGGTAAGTGACTACCGCCGCCCATGAACAACCACAAAACCAGGGGAATTGCAGATGCGTTGCCGGCCTTATAGAAAGGTGTAAGCTCTTTTCTTGAAGGTTCCTAAGTCGCATCGATCCGGAAAAATCGCTGGTGGTAATTGATTCCACAAGGAAGTTGTGTGAGGGAGAAAACTTCTTCTAAATCGCATAGTGGTGGACCGCCAATTATTCAGATGGTGTGGATGGTAACGCGAGTTTTGTCGCGATGTGCGATGGTGAAATTGAGCGGTTGGAATTAGTCCGGACAATTCCTCAGAGCATTCCCCGTGATAGATGCGATAAAATACGCAAAGAGATGCAAAATCTCTACGCAGTGCCAGTGTATCGAGCCGATCAGAAAGAACTCGGTCGCCGACGATTCGAACTGCTCTGCGCTGGATGCGGTCAAGTGGAAGGAGCTGGCACTGGGGTGCCCCGGCCCAGAGATGAGAACACTATTCCATGTGGGGCCGAACTTGCGCTTTGTAAAGTTGCAAGCGATGTGCCGGCATGAAATACTGTCTCGCTCTGCTGAGTACGCCAAGCATTTTAGAGGCCAATTTGGCCTTCCCTTCCAAGTGACCACGAAACTGCACACTATTCGATATGTGGACGCCAAAGATTCCGATGCTAGCTGAGGCA
Organism: Parnassius glacialis; assembly: GCA_033319125.1. NCBI lineage: Eukaryota > Metazoa > Arthropoda > Insecta > Lepidoptera > Papilionidae > Parnassius > Parnassius glacialis. The sequence goes on along the minus strand of JAVANC010000024.1, from coordinate 19,106,086 downwards.
GCAAGGGAAGTGCCTTGAAACTTATGAGATACGACAAAGGGGTTCTTTTTAGCGGTAAACGCGCAATTTTGTGTCTTCTGGGGATTGAACTGGACTAGATTTAGTCGCCCCCAATCCGAGACTTTGTTCAGCAAAGACTCGACTTCAAACACAAGTTTGTCCCGGTACTCGGCGACGTTTTCCCGAGAAATATTGGCACGGCCAATATATAAGGTATCACCAGTACTGTCGTCCGCATAGCAATGAATGCTGCCAGTTAGCAACATATCATTGATATGCAGGAGAAACAGCGTTGGGGATAGCACGCAGCCTTGTAAAACATCAGCGTTGATAGGCTTGAAATCAGAGCATGCACCGTCTACTACGACCTTGATGCTCCGATCAGCAAGGAAACTGGTGACCCATTTGCACAATTTCTCGGGAAGCTCATAGGAAGGAAGCTTCGAAAGAAGTGCTTTGTGCCAGACCCGATCGAAGGCCTTCGCTATGTCTAAACTAACGGCCAATGCCTCCCCCTTGGACTCTACTGCCTCCGCCCATCTTATGAGTCAGATAAGTCTATCTAGTCAGAAGATCACCAACTGATCGACCCCGACGAAAAACCGTACTGGCGGTCACTAATCAGCTGGTGATCCTCAAAGTACCTCATGAGCTGGCAGTTAAAAATGGATTCCATTATTTAGGAGAACAAGGAAGTTATGGCGATAGGCCCGATAGTTGGACGGGTCTGAGCGGTCGCCTTTTTTAGGGATCGGGTGGGCCAAAGGTGTCTTCTATGAATTCGGGACTATGCTTTGGGAGTAGGAGCACCGGAAAAGACGCGTTAAAACCGGTGCCAACTCCGGGGCACACGTCTTCAGCACAATGGGAGGGACTCCATCAGGCCCACTCAACTTGCTGACGTCCAGGGAGAAGAGTGTTTTACGAACCGAGCGCTGTATAAATCGCACACCCGGCATGGAGCACTCACACCACGGAATGGTCGGCGGTGTTTTCCCCAGTCATCTAGAGTCGAATTGGACGCAAAGAGAGAGGTCAAAAGATCGGCTTACTCCTTTGTGGCCAGTGAGTCGCCCTCGCTGTGCAGAGATGGAAGAGATGACTGACAGAAGTTCCCTTGGACAGCCTTGGTGAGAGACCAGAATGCACGGATTCCCGAAGGAAGGCGAACTAGCTTCTCGCCAATTCTGCCGATGTGCCTGGAGGTGGAATAATACTTCTTTTTAAGTGCGCTGGTGTTTACATCCCGAGACGTTGATGCGTCCGGATGAGAGGTCAGCAGAAGGTCCAACAGGGAAGGTATATGGTCTTCCACATCCGGGATCCGCATAGGCGAAGTAACCAGTTGTGTTAGACCATATGCCAAAGCAAAGTCATAGACAGATCTAACCGCATGATCGGTTGAACGAGAAACAAGCCATTCAGCATGGTGGGCGTTAAATTCACCGAGTATCACAATCTCTGCGGATGGGACCTGTTGTAGCACGGATTCTGCAGCCATTTGGACATGGTCGATGAGTCGGTCTGTGTCAGCATTACCGCTATGGGACCTATAGAGGCACCCGTAGACGCGGGGATGGTCGTCGCTATCTACGCGCAACTATATGATGGACAGGTCCGTACCTTCAAGACTGCCGAGGCGTCGAAAATACATGTCCTCTCCGACGTATACGCTAACTCCAGCCCGAGGCACAAAGGAATGTTCCAATTTGTAGTCGCGAGCGGAATTCCCCCCCCCCCCCCCCTCCCCAGAATACGCGTGGCAACCTGAGCACCCACGCTTAGTAGTGGAGTAGTTTAATTCCACTACCATGCCATCCGTGCGACAGCGAAAGCTGCCGCTTGGCTCTACCACTGTTTAATATGTTTTTATTTTTACAGGATAGGGTGACAAACAAGCACACCGTTTACCTGATTGTAAGTGGTTGCTGTGATCCATAGACACCTACATTTATCCTCAATAAAGAATCAAAATGCAGATGCATCGTCACCCGTGAGGACTAAGATGGAATGCCTCTTTTCCCGTAAAATGGGTCTCCGGTTCTCTACACTCACCATACGAAACACAGCAGTGTCAAGCTGCCTGTGCTGTGTCCTGAGGTATGTCACGTCTAGATTAAAAAATAACACACTCACGGCATCGTCACTCCTACATATCATCGTAAGTAGTGCACAGATAACTACAAACAACTACGTTAAACTGGCAAAGTAAAGTATTTAATCTATTCAGCACTCTACGTTTTATATCCTTAATAGCTAATAGGTTGCACAACTAATATATGTATTTGAAATTAAAGAAATTCTACTACCACTTGGCCCAAGCTCTGTTAACATATGGCATTACCTTCTGGGGCGGTCCTCCAGAATCTAAAATGATTCAATTGTAGAGAACGCGGAGAGCCACCTTAAATGTAGTTTTTTCACTGCCGTATCACTACCGTATTACTGCCATACAGCGCTCCTATATAAAGAGATGAAAATTTTAACAGTGCGTCAACTGTTTATCGATAGAACCTTATTAAAACAAAATGCTCTAATAAAGAACAATCCCTTATTTTCTCAACGCAAAAGGCTTTTAAACCAAGTGGATCGCTGTCATATAACTCTATCCACCAAATATTCTAAAGTTTTCTTATATATGTGTATATATATATATATACACACACACACACACACACACACACACACACACACACACACACACATATATATATATATATATATATATATATATATATATATATTTCGTTAAAAGCTTACGTCTGCATGCGTTTTTTAAACTCTAATGTAATAAAGTCGTCACAACCGTCAGTAAAACGTGATTGAGCACCAGTGTTAGACTAGTCGTAATCATCTTGTAAGGTCGGGTTATGACTGTATTTCTTATGTCAATTATATTAAGTTCCTTAAGTTTTAATAGATAATTGATATACCCAAACTTAAATTGAGCAAAGCTAATATTTAAATACACACATACTATTTATTATTGGTCCTAACGGATCCGATCAAAATTTTCAATTATTTGAATATTTGAAGCTTTATCTTCCTTCCGTTACGAATATAATTTATTTTTTATTCATTATTTTTCTCACCACACGATGCATTTTGTTGAAGAATGCAAAAAGAATAATCAGATAGGTAAGCATAGAAATGTCAGTAGTGATCTAGGCTATACATATTATATTTATATATTTCTGAAGTTAAATTAAAATTTGTTCAGCAATTTTGTGAGCTCGAACTACTAGCTCGGACCGAGAGACAAAATTATTAAAACCGTTACTCATGTCGTAATGACATGCAAATAACCCATTCGATCAATAAAGTACAGTGATTTCGATGTTATAGACAGACACTTAAATTTCATTTATATGTGTAGGTTATTCTCAGCGATACTATTTCAAATACATTTGTGGTCTTAATAGTAAAAAATATTAAACACAATATAACGAAATAAGTAATAAAATCAAATTGTTTATTTTATTTATTACATAAGCATACTTACAATATATATATAAAACATTAACAAGTAAGTTATATCAAAAGTAACACGCTCTCTGATGTGTATATCAACAACAATGTACATAACATTCTCCAACAAATACATGTTAACATTGATAAGGAAAAAAGGAAAAAAGAAAAGGTTTTTACAACTTAAATCTTTTAGTCATTAGTCTGGACATTGCGAAGGCCTTCGATCGGGTTTGGCACAAAGCGCTTCTTTCGAAGCTCCCTTCCTATGGGCTTCCCGAGAAATTGTGCAATTGGATCACCAGCTTCCTTGCAGATCGGAGCATCAAGGTCGTTGTAGACGGTGCATGTTCTGACTACAAGCCTATCAACGCTGGTGTTCCACAAGGCTGTGTGCTATCACCAACGCTGTTTCTTCTGCATATCAATGATATGTTGCTAACTGGTAACATTCATTGCTATGCGGATGACAGCACTGGTGATGCTCTATACACCGGCCGTGCTAATATTTCTCGGGAAAACGTCTCCGAGTACCGGAATAAACTTGTGTCTGAAGTCGAGTCTTTGCTGGACAATGTCTCGAACTGGGGGCGACTAAATCTAGTCCAGTTTAATCCTCAGAAGACACAAGTTTGCGCGTTTACCGCTAAAAAGAACCACTTTGTCGTATCTCCTCAGTTTCAAGGCACTCCCCTGGTTGCCTCAGCCAGTATTGGAATCCTCGGTGTCGACATATCGAGTGACGTGCAGTTTCGTGGTCACTTGGAAGAGAAGGCCAAATTGGCCTCTAAAAAGCTTGGCGTGATCAGCAGAGCGGGACAGTATTTCATGTCGGCACACCGCCTGCAACTTTACAAGGCGTAGGTTCGGCCTCACATGGAATACTGTTCCCATCTCTGGGCAGGGGCTCCCCAGTGCCAGCTCCTTCCACTTGACCGCATCCAGCGCAGAGCGGCTCGAATCGTCGACGACCGAGTCCTTTCCGATCGGCTCGACTCATTGGCGCTGCGAAGAGATGTTGCATCTCTTTGCATTTTCTTTCGCATCTACCATGTTGAGTGCTCTGAGGAATTGTTCGGATTAACCCCAGCCGCCAAATTTCACGAACGCACATCGCGGCAGAAGTCCCGATACCATCCACACCATCTGGATGATTGGCGGTCCACCACTGTGCGATTTAGAAGATGTTTCTTCCTCGCACGACTTCCTTGTGGAATCGATTACCAGCGATTTTTCCGGACCGATACGACTTAGGGACCTTCAAGAAAAGAGCGTACCCCTTTTTAAAAGGCCGGCAACGCATCTGCAATTCCCTCCCTGGTGTTGCAGTTGTTCATGGGCGGCGGTAGTCACTTACCATCAGGTGAGCCGCATGCTCGTTTGCCCCCTCTCCTATAAAAAAATCAGGACTCACCGATAGATGATCGATGAGTCTTTTTTTAAAAACAGAATAAGAGTTGTGAAATATGTCGATGCCAGGTATAGGACATTTAATTATATTTCCCACATATGCGAGCGATCGGAGCTGGCTTACTCAGATGCGTTCTAGCGTAAGCCATGTGAAATGTTTTCGAAAATAATTGCAATAGCGAGGATATCTACTTGGTAGCGATAAGGGAATCTATTCAAGCTGCTTATTGCACTTGATTTTGGAATGGATTATTTTATGCAAGATATTTTAATTGATGATAATGAGACTATGAAAAAATATCAATAATTTACGATAAATGTGAAACACTCTCAGAGAAAAACCTTTTTCACACACAAACAGAAAGACAACGAGGTAATTGTAAAAGTGCTCTATTTTGTTGAACTTTGCGTGAAGTTCTATGTATTAAAGGATTAAACAAATTTTGGGGTGAAATCGTTTAGTTCTAGGACAGAATTTCACTTTTACCGTCATTGTAATGAATATGAACTACTCTGTGTTGTTCGCGTAGTGGCGGTGTTAGAGTATCCATAATTTTTAAATAAATGAAAAATATATAAATCTTTGTTTTAAGATTATACAATAATAAAAATATACGAGTAAGTATTTGTAAGTGCGATTATAACTTAATTTCAAAGTAGCTTGCAAACTTGTAATGTGTCACATCCTCACATCAATTTTTATTGATGCTTCTAAATATCTATAAAATCTGAAAAAGAAGTAGTACAATCGATTAAAATTAAAACGACCACTGGAGAATTCAAGATAATTACACACGCATTACACCACATCACAAGTCCACTGTTGAACATTGGATTTCCCCAAGCAAAGCTGACTGCAGCGACGACATCCTCGGAACATCATCACTCACATGTGTCTAAATTGCACTTAGGAAATTATTAATTTTAATCATGACCTTTTTTAGGCAAACGTATTTACCATATGGGATTGTATTACTACTTAAAATTACATGGAATCTTTGCCAAACGGCTTATTATTAATAAACAGTAACATTTATCTAACGGGGCTCATATGTGTCATAAAATGAATTAAAGGAAAAAAGCGTGTACTCGTAAGGGACAAGAGCACAAATTGTTCATTTTATATTGTTATTATTCTTATTTTAAAAGTATTTCGGCGCATAATCTTAGACACAGAATAACCTCTCAGGTTACATTTAATTACTACTGCGTGCACGAGAAATGAGTGACTTATTTCGAGCCAGCCATTAGCTATTTAAAACGCTAACTATGAAGTGGCGGTGTAAAAATATCTACTTTCAGAAATGAAGGAGAGGCCTATGTTCATCAGTGGACCTTAGAGGCTGTAATGGACGGATGGAATTTAAAATTAATGAATTTAGTAGAAGACTTTAAAATTCTCAAGAACAATAATGATCACAGGTGGATTAATAAAAAAAAAACATTAAATGCACTTGATGTTCTTTTTGTTTATTTATTTTGCATAATACGTGTGTTTATAAAAAATAGTATAACACATTAACCATTTATGGTGTACAAAATTATTGAATTTTAAAAATATTAAGTAGTACTAAGTTTAATATATAATATGAGCAATATGCTGTAAAAAGTACAAAGTTTTGTATTCACGTATTAATTTATACATATTGGCAGTTTCATCAACGTTTCTTATTTTATTTATATTTTTTTTTATATGATAAGGGTGACAAACGAGCACACAGTCCACCTGATGGTAAGTGGTTGCTGCGGCCCATAAACATCTACATCTATCCTCTATTACAAACCAAAATGTAGATGCGTTGTCACCCGTGAGGACTAAGATGGAATGCCTCATTTCCAGTAAAAAGGGCCTCCGGCCACCTGCACTCACCAAGCGAAACGCAGAGGTGAACCTCTACTTCACGCTGGTTTTCTGTGAGGTCGTGGTACCATCCCGGTTCGAGCCGGCCCATCCGTGCGACAGCAAAAGCTGCCGCGTGGCTCTACCACTGTTAAATATTGTTTCTCATATACTTACTAATTCAGATATATTATGAAATAAACTATAAATAAAAACTCAATTAATGTTAGCATCAGACATTAGTATTAATAAAGTAATTTATGGTGCTACGCTTATAATGCTGTAAACAATAAGATGTTGCGGAATCAAATTAATGCATTCAGTGAAATCGCACCGACGTAAAATATGCAAATAAGTTCTTTATAAGAATTATCAGATTTCAAATTCAAAATAGGCGAAGAGTAGTGATATAAAACCTATCGATATATAGTATGAATAAAACAGAACTAACGTTGAATATAAGACATAACTTGTAGTTTATCCCATGCATCAATCAATAGTACTTTGTTCTACATAACCGTGTGGAACTAAGTAGTTCATCGGCATATTAAAGTTATAGACCGCTCACCTTATAGGAAGGATTTACCTTAATGGTCACGCTTGGAACGTAGATAAATAGATAAATATATAGTTACAGACCCCCACGCACCTTTGATGATGCTCCCCTTCACCAGTCTTGGTATTTTATGCCTCGCAATGATTATACCATCATCCTCTCGAAGGCCTAAAATCTCTCTGGAATTTCCTACAGTCGCCTCTTACGAAGCAACATCACGAGATAAAATGGTTGTTGGCAACGCGTCTATAAAAATATTTCAATTTATTAGTTAACCGATTACGAATAACATCTAAAATTAAATTATCAAGCAATAATTGTCTTATAAGAAAACACTTAGTTAAATCTTAAAAAAATATCGAATTAATAATTTGAAAGTCTTGGGTTCGATTCCCAGGTCGGACTAGTTTGTCGTTTTCTTAGTAATATTTCGTTAATAAATTCGTATAGGGAATTTTTAAGATATAAATCATGTTTCCGGGTTCAGTTCCCCGGTTGAAATTACCTTTTCAATGTCATTTTCAATTTAAAGAAATATTAAAATAAAGTTAGAGACCCGGATTTTTTCCCCGGTCCTAATGATCACTTTGTGTATAAGTGGAATTAATGTAAAATAATGATGCATAACATTGTCTTATATAAGTTGAGTACATTTTGTATGAAAAATAAAATGTCTATTTTCAATGTTTGACTCATAAAATATTTTCTTTGTGTTATCTGATAAGAACACGATAACTGATAAGAACTTTGATAACTTATAAGAGATTTTGTTGGATACTACTTTGCCGACAATTGGGTGTCGTACAAAAATTGATTGTTCACCTTATGTTCGTTGATGGCAGTATATGCTAAATTCGCAACCTGCTTTACCGACAATGAGAGTCGTGCAGAGAGTAGTTGTTCACCTAGTTGCAGATAAAAGCAGTGCGCTAATCTGTAGAATTAAAAGTCTAAATAAGTGGAAATTTAAATGTTTGTAAATTTCAGCAATTTATGTCAAATTGACTTGTAAAATCATTCAGGTTGACTGTATGAGCAAAATAGGTGAATTCTGTGTTGTTTTCATGTGTAACTCTTATCATAGTGAAATATTGATAGTTTTGTATAAGAAATTTAAAAGTGTTTTAAATAGTAAAATATGTAGAAACAATGTAAATTAAACTATTATATTAGTTAAGATATTTGTATTTTCAAATAAAGAATATTGTTCCTTATATGTTAGATATTTAAGAATTCTAACTTAGTACATATGTTGTAAAATAGGCATATTATGTTGAATAAATAAAAGGTTTTTTGTGATATAAAAATGTAATGTATATCATAGTATAGATATTTTTTGTGCTATCTTTATAAATAAAATGTATAAGTGTATGTCTTATACAAATAAAGATATTGGGCAAACCGTGGGAAAGTGATAGTACAAATTTGATGTAATTGAGTTGCGATATCGTACAGAGGGCGCGGCTTTCTTTCAAGTACAGCATTTTTGATACGCCATTAGGGTAAGCGCGCACTACGGTACGGCAAGTTGCGGTTGCGGTTTTATAACTGGTACGGCAAAATTCTGAAATGGTTTGCGGCGCGCACTGCGGTTAAACACCCGCAAGTTTTGCCATTCGTATAGCGGGAGGTCGAACAGCATGGACTACGATACCAGACTCCGAATTTGCATTTATTTAATATTAACGGCAAGAAAACAGAAACGCAAGCACTATTGGGTTCATCCATTAACAGCAATGAGACATATGAAGGGTTTTTTCTATATGAGATATAATGATTTATCTGCATATTCTTTATTACTTTTATCCCAAAGTACGGGTCGGCTTTGTACTTCCACGATCAGTGCGTCAATATTTACATCGGCGACCGCTTGGGCCTCAGCGTCGTCGGACGCGCTCGGCGACAACATCTTCTCGTGGCTGCTCGTCCACTACTGACTACCGCGCGCTCCGGTTTTTCTGCCGCAGTGCGCGGTGTTTGATACAAGTTCATAGGATGCAAAAAAAACGTGCGGCGCCGCACCGCAACAAATCTGTGGCAAATCACAGATTTTTTAGCCGCTTGCGGTTGAACAACCGCAATGCGCGCACCTCTACTGTGGTTAATACAACACATATTTTTGCGGGAGCAAACCGCACCGATTGTTGCCGCAGTGCGCGCTTACCCTTAGACTGGTTTTCATACAAATCGTTCAGTTCGTCGCGGGCCGTGCTACAGTGCGGACGTGTTTAGTCGCGCTCCCGATATTGTGTACGTGTTGTGTCAGTGATCGACTCCGCCGACGTCGAGTTCGCTCCGTCAGGCGTCGAGGCGTCGCTGGCGCATCTCCTGCGTCGAGCTACATTTAAGGTAAGCGCAAAGGTCACTACCTACGCTGTGCCCTACTTTGCGTTTTATCTTTTTTCACTGCACCCTCTTTTTATTAATAAAAAGTGATTGTAAGTGTGCCGCACTTTGTGTGAGTAACCGCCCAATACCAACTGCATCTCACACACCCCTCCCTGCTCGCGGGCGCCTCGCTGGGCCTCCCTCAAGGGTCTCACCCGGTGTGGTTGCACGCGCTGAGGGGAGTAAGGTGTGTGATAGCTAAGGGCTGAGCACAAGTAAAAAGTTAAAGAGATGTCGGACAAGGGGGAACCCCCCCCCCCTATACGCCGAAAACCACCCGATAGGCGTATGGGAGTTCTCGACAGGCCCCTCATGGAGCGAAACCTCTTCGCTCCCGAGAGGTCGAGAGTGCTCCCACCTTATAGCCAACTCCCGAGGCGGACAGGTAGTACACCGGCCACTGGCACCGCGCTCGGTGCTGGTGAAGCTGTGTCTCCACACAGAGTCGAACCGGCTCCACTACCACGCCGGAACCTAGCTTTGCGTGGAAGAACTCCACCCCAAATAAATGCAGACAAGCTCCAAGAGGAGAAAAGTCTGAAAGCGGCTTCTGACTCACTGTCTGACTCCGCATCGCCCACTACCTCGCCAACTCCACCCGAAAGGCAAGCCCTTCAACCCTTAGTGAGGCACAACATCCCACCCAAATCTCCGTCTCCAACCACCTCTCCGGTCTGCACTGCTGACATGCAGGAGTTCGATGAGGAAGACCCAGAAGGGGAGAGGGAGTGGGACAATACGTCCTACGCCACTCTTGCCCCCATACAAGACCCCCAATTTATAAACCAGGAGCCCATACCTGGACCGTCCACCGGACGCACCGGACTCCTATGCGTGCATTGCAGCAGCTCCGAGATCGGCGCCACCAACACCACCACCACCACCTGCACAAAGATCTCAAACAGTAGAGAACCAAACTGCCAAATATCCCCCTATCATAGTTGAATGCTTCCCAAACTGGGCGAATCATTTCAAAATCATACATCAACTTCTGGGCCACGCTCCGAACGCTCGCCCCTTCGGGAAGGGGGTTCGTTTCCGGCCACAATCTGACGATGAGTACAGAAAGGTACAACGTTACCTTATAGACCGAAGCAAGGAGGACGCCACCTTCGTGTGGTATTGCTACGCCCCACAGGAGGAGCAACCCACAAAGGTGGGGTTAAGAGGGCTCCCTGCTGACACAGACCCAAAGGACATACAGGAGGCCCTCATAGAGAAGGGCTTCCCAGTCACTTTTGTCCGCTCTATTCCACCTAAAAGAGGCAGGCCCGGCTGCCTCTTCCATGTAAAAATGGACCACCTAAGCCCCGAAGAGCTCAGCAGGCTGTATAAAAATTGATGAGCTGCTCTACATGCCAGGGGTAACCATAGAGGGCTGGACAGGCAGAATTGGCCCTGCACAGTGTCACAGGTGTCAAGGGTTCGGACATGCATCCTATAACTGCTACCGACCCTTCAAATGTGTGCGCTGTGCAGGTGACCACCTGGCCTCAGCTTGCCCACAACCGCGGGATGCGCCACCCAAATGCGCAAACTGCGGGAAAGACCACTCGGCGAACGACAGGCGGTGCCCAGTGTTGCAGCGAATCGCAAGGAAGAGAGGCATCAATATGCAGCCTCCTATGCCCTCGCAAGCAGCACGGGCACTGCAACGTCAACCACCTCCACCACAATGGCAACCACCGCCACAACCACCCCAACGACAACCACTACCACCACAAAGGCAATCTCAACAACAGCCCCAACAGCTGCAACTACAGCAGCAACCACAAAACCTGACGCCTCAACCACAGCGACAGGTATTAATAGCACCAGCTCCAACAACATTTGCAACGACTGGGTCGACCTTAGCCCCACCGTCAAATGATGCCACGGAGCGCACAGAGCGCCCCAAAAGAAAGCGTGGAAAGAAGAAAAAGAAGAGGAAGAAGACGACCACCCAACCAGAGCTAGTGGGAGGTACATCAACTCCTCTTCCTCCACCCATTGCCACCACACAACAGCGTCAGCCACTGCCACAACCGCGATACACAACATTCCCCCTTTGACCAGCCAGACAGAGCAAACCATATCCCAACCCCGAGAACCACGCCCACCAAAAAGGACAATAACTGTCACACCCCAACAACAGCCCTAGGCACCAACCACCATCGAGGAGGCCCTCGCTCAACTGGTGGGCATGGTGATCAGGATCTTAGGAGAGGTCCTGACTGCCATGACCACCGGCACCAATCCCCTTTCGGCCATTCTAAGTGCCCTAGCCCAACTTACCACAGTCAGCAGGCCATCAACTTAGGATGTGCTACTGGAACCCTGGCGGCATCGTAGGGAAGGTCGCCGACCTGAGAACCCTGGTCCAGCAGCACAATATACAAATTGTGCTGCTGGGGGAAACCAAGCTGCGCCCCTCTGCTCAACTAAAGCTCCCCAACTTCTTCGTGTATCGCCACGACGAGATCTCCCCAGAAGGAGTCGCGTACAGAGGTACCGCGGCCCTTGTGAGGAGAGACGTCATGCACGAAGAAGTTGGCACCAACACTCATTTCACGTCTACGAGGACTAAGGGAATCAGGTTGAAGGTGCACTAGGATTTTTGCCGCCTACAGACCTCCCGGCACCTCGTTTGCCCCCCAGGATATAAGAACTATCTTCAATTCCTCAACACCTGCCATTATCGCCGGAGACCTCAATGCGAAACATCCTGTATGGGGCTCCGCGCTGATAACACCACCTGGCGGGAAATTATATGATGACGCCGAGGAGTGGGGGTGCTGGGTCCAGACGAGCCCACCCATATCCCCACCAAACCCGAACACCAGCCCGATGTATTGGATATAGTGCTGTGCCATCTAGTGCCGTACCCAACACGGGTGGAAGTGTTGTATGACGTGGACACAAAACACCTCCCCGTGCTGATTACCATCGACACCAGTGCGGATGCCGTAGTGCCCAGAAGTCTCCGAATGAAGACAAACTGGGTGCGCTTTCGCAGTGCGCTGGAGGACCTCCAACTCCGCGCCTCTATTACCACCCATGAAGATGTGGAGACAGCGGCCCTACAACTTCATAGTACTATCAAAGATCTATTACAACTCCATTCCTACCCTGTCTCCACGGGGCGCGGGAAGGAGGAATTCCCACGCAGGCTGCAAACCCAGTTGTCTGAAAAACGGAAGCTGAGGAGGCTCTGGGCACGGACACGATGCCCATGGCTTAAAACAAAACTTAACTCCATGACGGAAGAGCTGTCGGAAGCTATGAGAGCGTACAGGGGAGAGGCATGGGAGAGGCGAATCGACGAAGCTTCGGAGACACCCGCCTCCCTGCATCTCCTCAACCGGCAGCTCACAAAGAAACCACCACCTGTCTGCCCACTGGTGGACAGCACGGGGAGCAGAATCTACGACCCCCACAAGAGGGCAGAATTGATGGCACAGCACCTTGAACAGCAATTTATACCCAATATTATAGCAGAGGGGTACGCAGACCACGTACAAGGCATAGTGGACCGCGTACAGGAATACCTTTCAACCCCGGCGCCGCCCTTACGGGGCGACGACTTTATATCACCAGCGAAGGTAAGGCGCACCATCATGCGCCTACCCACCCGTAAAGCGCCGGTATATGACGGCATCACCACCACAGCCATTAAACAGTTGCCCAGAAAGGTAACAGTGGCACTCGCCAGGTTATATAACGGCATCCTGCGAACTGGCCACTTCCCGACCATCTGGAAGCAGGGTAAAATCATCGTGCTGCCGAAACCGGGAAAAGACAGGAGGTTCCCGGCCAGCTACCGCCCCATAACGCTATTGCCGCACATAGCAAAACTCTTCGAGAAACTCACCCTTACCAGAATTCTTCCACATGTCACCTTGCGGGAGGAGCAATTCGGATTCCGCAGGGGGCATTCCACAACCTCTCAGTTGGTCCGCGTGCTGCACTACCTTGCGGCCGAATATAATTTCGGCCGCACTTGTGTGGGGGTTCTTCTCGACATGGAGAAGGCCTTCGACAGGGTGTGGCACGCAAGGCTAATCTATAAGCTTTTTCAGAATACCACCTTGCCGCCCATGCTTGTGCGGCTAATAGCGTCTTTCCTGGAGGGGCGGAGCTTCCATGTCACCTTGGAAGGGGCTGTCTCGGCAGCATGACCGATTTTAGCCGGAGTGCCACAGGGCAGCTGTCTGTCACCGCACCTGTACGCGGTTTACACCAACGACATCCCCACCCTTCAAGGTTATTTGGAGGAGTGGGAAGATGACGTAGTCCTTGCGTTGTACGCCGACGACAGTGCGTACTTTGCGTCATCACGTCGGCTGGACATAGCTGCCAGGAAGTTGCAGCGGGTACTCGACCTCTTGCCTGAGTGGCTGGACAAATGGAGGCTGGCGGTCAACGTCGGGAAGACCGTCGCCTTCATGACCAGGCTGGCCAGAACACCTCCAACTCTGAAACTCCGCGGGCAGGATGTGGGTTGGAGTAGTACCATCACATACCTAGGATGCCAGATAGATCGCTCGCTGCGCATGACCCCGATGGTCAATAACGTCGTAAGACAGGCCAGAGCCGCGCGAGCAAAACTCTATCCAATACTGGCATCCAAACTACCAACAAGAACGAAAATAGGTATCTACAAAACCTACATCCGCTCGCGGCTGACCTACGCAGCGCCAGCCTGGTACGCGTTGACCTCGGCCACTCAGCGCAGGAGGTTGCAGGCCCAGCAAAATCTTGCGCTCCGGGTAATCGTGGGAGCTGGTCGCTACGTCAGGAATGATGTCATCTCACGCGACCTCAAGGTCGAATCCATCCATCAATTTGTGGTCCGTTCTGCGAGACGGATGTTCGATCGCGCAGATAACGGGCCACATCCCCACCTTCAGAATCTAGCTCCCCTTCATGCCCGCCCACCTGACGGGCGGCCGCTCCCACGTGAACTCCTACGCTCACCACCCGGCGACGGGGAAGCCGGGGATGAGTGAGCTTCCCGACACCTGATTTGATGGCGCTAAGTGCGCACCACACCAACCTACAAGCTGCCAACGCAGCACCCAAGACCGGGGGGTCGTGTCCTCCTGAGATGCCGCCCATGTAAAGAGGGTCTCCTCGATACATGAAAAACCTCTATAAGGAGAAGAACCACCATGTCATACAAATCGTCCGGGACCAGCTACCAGTATAATATATATATATATATATATATATATATATATATATATATATATATATATATATATATATATATAAATATATATATATATATATATAATCAAGAAAGAAAAACATTTAGGGAAGTGATAAGGAAAGTAATTAATCTCTCACAGAGCGGTTTGAAGATAATTGCTGTTTTATTCCCAAGGGATCCTTCACCTTCAAACATTACTATAGTCCACCTTGTGCCGCTAACGTAGCACATATTGAAGAATCAAGGCGCTGGAACCGGGACGACCTCGGAAGACCCGTATTCCCCACCTGAACCTATTTTAAGAAAAGGAAGCGGCAGACACTCTCGTGTGATACTCCTTCACGGGGTTCACATACGCCTCGTTGCCTCCCAAACCCAACGTAGGTGTCATTGGAGATTCAGGATCAAGGAATCCGCTGTTGAACGCGCCGTGTTCCTTTTCAATGGTATTATGGAATAACTTACGCCGCCACTGTATGTATGCAGTATTGAAGTAATCCTATTATTAGGTATTGTTTCGGTGAGTTTTGATAAGAACCCTTTTCGTAAGCTCAATACAAATTGCGGCCCGCTATTTATTTTTGCTGATAGATAACCGCCACGTCACAATCTCCCTGGTGATAAGTGGTGATGCAGCCTTAGATGGTAAATCGCACTGTCTTAGCGTAACAAAAGCCTATTCACTCTTGCCTTGACGACGCCCAGATTCTATTCAGACGGCAAATTATTCCATTTCTTTGTTGAACTCTCGCCGAACTGATTTTAGATAGCACTAATATAAAAATCGACGAAACTTTTATTTTTCTTGAGTGTATATAATAATATGTTCTTCTAAAGCAACAGTAGCCTAATGGCAGGGGCGAACCGCGAAATCAAAGGACGTGGGACTATTGTCGTGAACTACTCCTAACATGAGCATTTTAAGCTTACCAGGAGTGGTTTAAGGGAATATTACTAAAATTAATAACATTGCTAGAATAAAGAAAAAACTTTCGTTATCCCTTTATCTCAAAAGCCTCCACTAGATAGGATTAAGTCTCCTTTTGTAATTCTTACTTGATAAGGATTCAACTTTGCAATGAATGATAAATACGTAATTAAGTAAATATTGTCACACTAAAAACTTATTACAAAACCCAGTGTTGATGGTGATACCTACGGTACTATGATACATCGTAAGCAGTTGACGATTACCCAAAATAATTGAATTAATTAAATCGAATAAAATGACATCATTATGCTACATTAAACTATAACAACTATGTGATTCATGTATTGAATAAGATACATTAAAATATCAGTTATACTGTCAATTTGTAGTGATTGCCACCTTAACCCTGCGAAGACTATTTTTTTTAATAAGATATGGGTAACAAACAAGCACGCAATCCACCTGATGGTAAGTGGTTACTGTCGCCCATAAACATCTACATCTATCCTCGACTATGGATCAAAATGCAGATGCGTTTCACCCATAGGAATTAAGATGGAATGGCTCGTTTCGAGTAAAAAAGGTCTCTGGTTCTCTACATGCACCATACGAAATATAGTAGCGTTGAGCTGCTATTTTACGCTGATATTATGTGAGAGCGTGGTCTTTCCCCGGTCGAATGGACCCATTCGTGCTACAACAATACTAATAATAAAGCTGCAACATAACTCTACCACGTATAAAATCTGTACATTTCATTTGTTATGCCATTATTGGCAATACTTTTGGTTATTTGAAGTGTTTGTTATTCAATCTAATATGCTGTTGGTTTTCCTAAGAAATAAAAAAACATACATTTCAACGAATCCATTTGTAATGAAAAGGCAACGCGAGGATCATTAACAAAACACAAAGAAAAAAATAAGAGTTAAGAGTTTTAAATACATAAATAACCACAAAACTAACACATTTTCGCGGTAAATGACAAATAATACTCAAAATACTAAATATTCGTACAGATCATTGGACTTCTTGGGGCTGTTGTGAGTTTTGACTCTGAATTTTGGTCTTAAATACAAAATAATTATCAATCTTCATCAGCATTTTGCAAGGAGCGATTTAAGAAAGCTTGGAATGTTAATATATTGTAGGCCACGGACACACCAACCTGTAATGAGTAACATGTTTCATAAAATGGATAAGGAAAACTGTATATAAATAACTGACAGCTATTTCTGTCAGTCATTTTTCCTAAATCCTGGGATGTAACCCTAATATTGTGTAACACCCACGTGAATATTAGTTTTAGAACCTGAATTTATAAATATATAGAGATTTTTGAAATAGTGTGACGACGCATTATTATTAATCAACATCATCATCATTAAAGCTCTTCACAAGTCAACTGAAGAACGTAAGCCTCCTCCAAGGAATGCCACAAAGCACGGTCCCGAGCCACCTTCATCCATCGACTTCTTACATCTCATACCAGGTCGTCATGCCATCTAGTGGATGTAATATTAGTAATAATTGTTTTTTATTATTAATTTAATTAATTAATAATAGTTGATTCCTATATTAAGTCTTAGAAATGTAAGTTCTATACAAATGTCATAGAAGTAATATGATAAACAATCAAAATGCATTAATAATCATAAAGTTAAAATACGTTCATTTCGAACATTAGGTAAGTATTATAGTAAAGAAACGGCATAATTTCGACCCTAAAAATTTATTAAATTTACTAAAAGATCTGCTTAAACTTCGCTAGGTATTAAATAATAAATATATATATAAGCGTCAGTAGCCTAATGGCAGGGCGCGGACCGAGAACTCAAAAGGTCGTGGGTTCGAATCCGCCATTCGAATACTGTCGTGAACCACTTCTAACACAAGCATTTTCAAGCTTACCAGAAGTGGTTAAAGGGAATATTAGTAATGTTTAATAGCATTACTAGTATTTTTTAAAAAATGACAATTATGTTACAATAATAAATAAACATTACATTTATGTCTTACATTATAATTGGGAAATGGGTCGAAATATTTCTAATTTATAGAGGCGTGTTCATGCAATGCATGAGATTAGTTATATTTACCGAAGCTTTAGCGACAAGTTCGCCATAAAAATGACTCATTATGTTCCAAGTAATTCCATTTCTTCGTAAATCTTCAAAGAATCCATTTTTATGAAAATAAATACAAAATAATATAAATTCAAAATGTTCTGATAATATTGCCGCATCTATTCAAGCGGAAAACTGCTCGGTCGTCGCTATTGCCCTGCGACTGTAGTAACGCGAATGCCGAAAAGATTTTGCTTTAAGCTTTGTGGCATAATAAATTTTTCATCATCATTATTGTATTCCGTTATGACCGCTATACATAAACCTACAAGGTTTCAGAACAAAAAGTAATAATTAAGTGAGCTGTTAATTTTTAATTATTAAATTTATTAACGATTCAATCAGGTGACTTAAAGTGTTATTATGATAATGAATAAAGTTTATTAAAATAACCGACATTTAGTATTAAATGGACATAGGAAGCAATTAAGCTGTCAATAAAAAAATTAAAAAAAAATCTGACTTTTTAATAGATAGAGTATTGCACTTAAAACCAAAACTTATAACACGAATATTGTGTCTAATAATGTGGCCAAAATAATTTAACTTTATCGTGAATTACTTCTTAAATTGCCTCTCAGGACATCCAGGTGATGAAATTTCTCATGATACAAGACTGCAACCACATCATTAATGCAGTGATATTTTATTCAATGAACAGTTTTCTTAATTACCTTAAAATATTACTTAATTAGTAAGAGTATTAGCCAATGTTTATTAGACAATGCTGTCTCAGATTTATCACAAAAAGATGACCTTTCGACCATCATAAAGCAAACATTAGTGGGGACAGCAATTGAGAATTTGCCAAAGCTATTATGCCGAAACATATTTGCGTGGTGGTCGTGGCAGGTTATCTTTAAAAATCACGACTTATAGTGACTATGGCCCTCGTGTGTATCGACCTTTTGACCTGAATTTGTGTAACGTGCTTTTGTAACCGATACTAATTGCTTTGTATCATCAATAATATGAAGTGATCCATTACAAAAAATAGAATGTTAACAATTACTATTTATAAATTACATGGATAAAAATGTAAGGTCTAAGAAGAGATATGTACGTGTTTATTTATAAAATGGAAATGACAACTGAGCTAACGGTTCATCTGATGGAAAGTGGCTATTGCAGCCAAACACCAACTGTAATACTGAGGCAAAGTAAGAGCCTTTCGACTCAGTATGCATCTTTACCTCCTGGTTTGTGTTCTAGCCCCTTTTAAACCGACTTCAAAAAGGAGGTTTACAATTAGTCGGAATCTTTTTTTATGTATGTACACCGATTACTCAGACGCCTTAACCGATTTGGAAAATTCTTTTTTTGTTTCAAACTTACTTCCCACGTAGTCCCATTTAAATTTTATCGAAATCGGTCGAGCAGTTTTAAAAAAATCAGTAATAAATATTTGTATTGAAGTCAGTTGTACAAAAATTTTACTTATACCACTAGTTAATTTGAACATTTGAAACAGTTTAATGATGCACAGTTGGTCTACAGATGATTGCAACTCCAAATTTTTTCTCTCTTAGTCAATTTTAAAAGAGAATCACGTAAAATAATTTGGACTTGTTTATGTCGAATAGATGTAAATATACACAAGCGACAATAATATTGTAATTTGAACGGTTTACAAAACTTAAATTTTAAGACCTCACAAATTGGGTGCATTTTAGGCTAAGGAGCCAATATGAAATTTAAAAAAAAATCCTGTTTATTGTCACGACATCTATTTACTTGCTATTTCCTTGATTATTTACTTGACCATGAAATTGCTTATTTATATAACAACGGAATTGATAATATACTTACGTGACTATTTACTTACTTTTTTACTTGACTAAATACTTGTACTTTTTACTTCTTTACTCACTTGCTTATTTTTTGATTATTAACTTTCCTATTTATTCGCATATGTACTTGACTAAATGCTTGACTATTTTATTGTCTCTTTACTTGAATATTTATTTCAATACTTACTAGACAAGGGGTGCTAAGAATCTCTGGTGGAGGTTCGGTTGCCACCTACGACGACTCGACCTGGCAACTTATAACGCACGCACCCTGAGGACTGATGAGAAGATCCTGGAGCTGGAAGAAGAGTTGCGCTGGAATATCATAGGATTATCCGAAGTCCGAAGAGAGGGGGAGGACACGGTAATCCTCGAATCCGGCAATTTGTTCTATCACCGGGAGGGCGACCATCTGTCCCAAGGAGGTGTCGGATTTATCGTCCACAAATCTCGTTGTAAACGTTGTAAAGATTGAGAGTTTGTCGACGAGGGTTACGTACCTTATACTCAGAATCACCAAACGGTACTCGTTGAAAGTCATACAGGTTTACGCACCAACCTCGGCACATCCCGATGAGGAAGTGGAGGAAATGTATGAGGATATCTCTAGAGCTATGCATTCCTCCAAAACCCACTATACGGTGTTAATGGGAGACTTCAACGCAAAACTGGGCACAAGAAAGAACGGTGAGCTGAAAGTACGGAAATTTGGAATAGGGCAACATAACTCAAGAGCACAGCAGCTGGCGGACTTCATGGAAAAAGAGGGACTCTTTATGATGAAATCTTTTTTCCATAAGCGGCCCCACAGGAAGTGGACCTGGTCGAGCCTGACGGTTCGACAATAAATTAGATTGACTTCATTATGACGACCAGACGACAACTGTTCAGTGATTTTTCAGTGATCGCGGTGAAAACCGGCAGCGATCACCGAATGTTGAGAGGCACACTGAACCTAAACGTTAAGTTGGAGAGGTCACGTCTAATGAAGTCAACGCTCCGTCCCCCTCGTGTTCTATTCCAAAATCCCGAAACCTTTCACCTCGAACTACAAAACCGTTTTCAGTGCTCAGAAGATTGCAATGCAGTGGACGATATAAATGACAAGCTCGTGGAAACTGTCCATGCGGTCGGAGCTAAGTTTTGCAAGACCCGCCGCAGAAGAACACAAAAACTCTCCGATCACACTCTTAATCTCATGGCTGTTAGACGGAGTAGAATAGAATAGAATAGAGTGGGGGTGCTGCTGTCGTCTCGGTTGGTCGATGTTATGACTGAATATAAGGTTATGAAATCAAGACTTCTCTGGGTTCACAACCTTAAGTTATTCCTTTTGGCTTTTTATGCGCCGGTAGCTTCGTCGTTCAGGGCTGAGCTGGAGGAGTTTTGGGAGAATGTAAGAGAAGTTCTAGATCTGGCTAGGGGAAACGAAAGAATTGTTGTGTGTGGTAATTTGAATGGATGGGTTGGTACCGCTCGACCAGGGTAATGCTTCGAAAGGGTCGGTGCTTGGAAAAATTGGCGATAAAAGGGTTAATGATGCTGGCAAGCTTCTACTGGCGGTATGCAAGGAAAAGGGTCTTCTTGTGACAAACACTATGTTTAATCACAAGAAAATCCATATGTATACTAGAGAAAGAAAGAATGAGAGAAGTATGATCGATTTGTTTATGGTGGATGACCGACTGCGAAAACAGGTGATGGATACGCGAGTGTTCAGGGGTGCTGACCTGGGAACGGATCACTATCTAGTGATTACTACATTTAGGGGTCTGTTCGCGGGTTGGCGCTACCGGACGGCAGTAACAGAACCACAGTCGGTCTGTCGCATCCGAAGCTGGAAGCTTTAGGAAGCGGATACTAGGGACAAATATCATACGAGGGTAGCCAAAAAGCTTGACACCATCGATGGCAGAAATGAATGTGTGGAAAGAACATGACAGAACCTTAGGAATGGAATGGTAAGTGCAGCGGAAGAAGTGTGTGGAACAATAAAAAGAGGCAGTAGTAAAAGAAGATGAAGTGAAAGAAGCTGTAGAGAAGAAGAAGAAAGCATGGTTAGACTACTTGGCCTCTAGTAATGATAAGGATATGAGAGAGAAGATGAAAGAAAGATACAAGCTGCAGAAAGTTCACACGAAAGCATTGATTGAGGAAATGCGTGAAAGGTGTAGAATGGAAGCGGACGAAAGGTTGTCGCACAACTTTAAGGAGAACTCCAAACTCTTCTGGAAAGAGGTTGGAAGGACCCGAAGTGGTGCGACGGCCTTAAGAATGAACAAAGTGCTTTCGAGAACTAATGACGTCCTCACAGAAAAGTCGGACGTCATGCAGCGATGGAGTGAATTTTATAGAGAAATGTATGCGTGTGATGATCTTAGTGAGGGATCCGGGGATGACGCCGTGACTGGTATGCCAGACCCGGACCTCGACGACACTGAGGTGATCAGTATGAAAGAGATTGAACGTGCGATTCGAAGTTTGAAATGTGGTAAGGCTGCGGGACTAGACAGAGTTACTGCTGAAATGGTTAAGTATGGTGGGCCTCGCGTCTGGGATAGCTTTTATCTGCTGTGCAATTTGTGCTGGCGGACGGGGGATGTCCCAGATGATTGGCGATCCGCAGTCATTGTGCCTTTATATAAAGGTAAAGGTTCACATTTTGACTGCGGATGCTATCGGGCGATCAGCTTGACCAGTTTAGCAAGTAAAGTCTACTCGAAGGTTTTGACACGTAGGATGCAAGAGAAATCGGAAAGATTTCTATGGAAGGCACAATGCGGATTTAGACCTGGAAGAGGATGCACGGATCAAATGTTTTCTCTACGCATGATCACGGAAAAGCTTCTGGCTGCTAACCAGAAGATTTTCTGTGCTTTTGTGGATCTTGAGAAAGCATTTGATAAGGTTGAAAGGAAGAAAATATGGGAACTGTTGCCGGGGTACGGTGTGGATGGTCGATTGCTAAGGGCTGTGCAGTCACTTTACTGTGACTGTAAAGCCAGTGTGCGGGTAGGGCATGACCTGTCACCCATGTTTAGCGTCCAAACGGGCGTAAAACAGGGTTGTGTCATGTCTTCCTGGCTGTTCATACTGTATCTCGACAGCTGTTTACAGAAGCTGAAATATAGCTGTTTGGGTGTGAAATTGGGTGACATAAAAGTAAATTGTCTGCTGTATGCTGATGATGCAGTGCTTATTGCACCATCAGAGGCAGAACTGCAGGCATTAGTTACGTGTATGAAAGAGGAATGTGAAATTAAAGGTCTCCGTTTGAATGCTAATAAAACTAAGGTTCTGGTATTTGAAAGGGACAAAGAGAGAATGAAGTGTGAAATATGGGTAAATCAGGAATGTCTAGAACAGGTAAATGAAATTGTATACTTGGGGAGTGCTTTTAGCCGGGACGGAAGATGTGATTTAGATGTGGACAGGCGTGTCGCTGCCGGAAACAAAGTCAATGGTGCCCTGACTGCGTTAGTCAAAAGGCAAGGCGTAGTGAAGAGTGCACGCCTTTCAATACATAACGCAGTGTTGGTACCGACTTTGTTATATGGCAGCGAAACCTAGGTATGCCAGAAGAAGCATAAAAGCAAGTTGAATGCAGTGGAGATGCGATCTCTTCGTAAAATTTGCGGCGTTACCATGGCCGACCGAAAGCGAAACGAATAGATTCGCAATATGGCAGGTTTGAAAGATGACCTTATCACAAAAATTGATAAGGGCGTGCTTCGATGGTTTGGGCACGTTGAGCGAATGAGTGAAGACCGAATGGCGAAGAAAATATTTAGCGCGAAAGTTAATATTAAAAGATGTCGAGGTAGACCGAGACTAACTTTCGAAGAACATGTGAGCAAACTGCTCGAAGAGGGGAGGGTCAAGAGTACTCGGATACGTAGACGTGCATGTATGAAGAAGATAATGAATCTGAAAGAAGCGAAAGAGGTATGTAAGGATCGTGACACTTGGCGATCTGTTCTCTTTAGCTACCCCGTCAGGGATTGTGCGTGAAGATAAGTTAAGAATAGAATGATTTTTATTCAATATTGATTATTAAAAGTTACTTATTGAAGTCATTTTTTTATTTGCCACTGGTTCGGAATATACCTCTGTCCTGGGAAGAACCAGCAAGAAACCCAGCGGGACTTTTTTTTAAACATATTTCACATTGACAATAATTTCGATTATACAATTTTTAAATGAGTTTTCATAGAACCAACATGGTGGCGATCACCTTATTCCCAGGGGTTATTTTGATTCATGTACTCCTCGATATTATAACAACCCTTTTTGTACAGTTTTTCTTTAATAAAACTTTTAAACTTGTTTATTGACAAAATTTGAACATGTTCTGGAATTTCGTTGTAAAAGCGTATACATTGCCCCATAAATGAATTACTAATTCTGTGGAGTCTAGTAACTGGTATTACAAGCTTATATAGTTGTAGTTGTAGTTCTAGTATGCTCCTAGTGTTTAAGGTATGAACATCCTTCTTCTTATTAAAGCTTTTTATGTTTTTATGTACATACATTACATTTTCATAAATATATTGCGATGCCAAAGTTAATATGTTTATTTCTTTAATTTATTCTCTGAGGAAGTATTTACAATTTAGATTATAAATCGCCCGTACTGCTCTCTTTTGCAAAACAAATATAACTTCAATATTAGTTGCATTACCCCATAGCAAAACTCCATAAGACATTAAGCTATGAAAGTAACTAAAATACACTATAGGTTAGTGTATTTTAGTTACTTTTTTTTAGTTGCTGTCTCAACATCTGTGAGACTTCTAACCTTTCTTGCAGCATATGCTGCAGAACTAAGTATTTTTGCTAATTTAGATATATGGGACCCCATTGAAGTTTTGAATCAATAGTAATACCAAGAAAAACAGTGGTATCCACAAGACTCAACTCCTCTCCATTTAAGATCACATTGGTTTTAGAATGTTTTACATTAGGTATTGTAAATTTAATACATTTTGTCTTATTGACGTTCAAGAGCAAATTGTTGGCGTTAAACCAATGTACTAATTTCGATAGGGCATTATTTATATCGTCATAATTAATTGACTGCCGTTTGAGTTTAAAAATTAAAGAGGTATCGTCAGCAAATAATACTATATCTTGATTGTCCCCTACAAGATAAGGTAAGTCATTTATATAGATTTAGAACAGGAATGGACCAAGAATCGAGCCCTGAGGAACGCCCATTGATACTTCCGATCTGAAGGAACCTTTACCATTTATCACGACTTTTTGAGTTCTGTTACTTAAGTATGAAGTAATAAGTCTAAGCGCAAATTTTTTACACTGCAATGTTGTAGTTTCCTGATTAATGTCTCATGATGAACACAATCAAAAGCCTTGAAAAGATCACAGAAAATACCTAAGGCATCTTGTGAATTCTCTCTGGTATTAAAAAAGTGTATCATAAACTCAAAACCGGCGGAAGACGTCGAGCGACCCCTTGTAAAACCAAATTGGTTTTTATAAAGTAATTTATTTGTATTAAAGAAAAATTACAATTGATCCAAAATTATTTATTCAAAAGTTTTACTGAGAGTTGGTAGTACAAAATAGGTCTATAAATTGCGGGGTCCAATGTACTACCAGATTTAAATAAAGGTATTACTTTACTATACTTCATTAAATCAAGAAACATACCAGAATCGATACAAGTATTAAAAATAATAGCAAGATAACTTATCTTCACGCACAATCCCTGACGGGGTAGCCAGAGAGAACAGATCGCCAAGTGTCACGATCTTTACATACCTCTTTCGCTTCTTTCAGATTCATTATCTTCTTCATACATGCACGTCTAGGTATCCGAGTACTCTTGACCCTCCCCTCTTCGAGCAGTTTGCTTACATGGTCTTCGAAAGTTAGTCTCGGTCTACCTCGACACCTTTTAATATTAACTTTCGCGCTATATATTTTCTTCACCATTCGGTCTTTACTCATTCGCTCAACGTGCCCAAACCATCGAAGCACGCCCTTATCAATTTTTGTGATATAGCAAGATGAGGTGCAATTAAATCTATTATGGACTCAATCACTGTAACGGAAATCTACCATAAGTCTGCCGTTTTCTTAACATCAATAGTTTTAAAATATTAAACGATATCTTTTGGCAGTACTCTATGGAATTTAAAAGTATTTGAACAAGCCTTTACATTTTGTTTAAGCTTGTCTTACTAAGTTTACAAATGGTTTTGCAGTATTTCACAATATTATGCGGTAATACTTTTTCAAATGTAAATTTTCTAAACAGGTATCAACATTCTGTTTAAGTAATGACTCGGCGACAGTTGGAGAAGTATTCAATGACTCGGTTGTCAAGATAGGAATATCAGTGAAATATTTCTCAAACACCGCTGCGACTTCTTGATTTGATTTAGTCAATTCATTGTTAATTTTTAATTCATAGTTTGAGTTACGAGGTTTGTCTTTACCGGTTTCATTATTAATTATACTCCACGTCATTTTAATTTTATTCTTAGCCGTCTTAATTTTGTTGCTAATATGTAACGATTTGGCTGTGGAGCAAACTCTTTTAAACATTTTAGAATAATTTTTAACATATTTTTTAAAAGCATCGGAAAGATTATATTATGATCTTTCATGGTAAAGGTCATATAACCTTCGTCTGTTTTATGAATTCCTACTGTCGCCCACTCATTAAATGCCTTGCGACTGTTTCTGGAGAATGTTTATATAATATAAAGCTGCAGTCTTCAGTAGATTTGACAGTGTGGCCGTAGGAAGGAAAAGGGGAGATCTTCCGCCTGGCAAGGTGTTCTGCCCGGGGAGCGGCCAACGCTGCATGTGGTAGTTCGAAGCTTTTCTACGAGTATATATACTGTTTTAATTTCGGAACTTTGTTAGCGAGATTTAGGCTTCGATGTGTTTCGCTTGTAGTGCGACCACAGCGCCGCCACATCACCCCCCCCCCCCCCCCTGCTCAGACCGGAGGTGGATAGTGCAGTCCGATTGCCGGTGCGTCCTTAATGCCGGTGGCTAATGCATGCTGTGTGTGTAAGGGCAAGTGACGCCGGTGCGAACGATATGCCGGTATGTAATACATGCCATACTACGCACTTCCAAGTGATACCGATGTGAACGATGAGCCGGAGCAAGTGCTAGGGATTGCCTTGTAGTATTCGGTGAGTCGAAAAGAAGGCAAGTGATCTGCGAGAGTGCTGTGAAGCAGAGGCGAGTAGTAAGGCTCAGAGCCGTGCCAAACACTGTAGCGAAGAGAGTAGCTTGAAAGAACGGGAAGCATTATTATTCCAGTGCTGCGATGAACCTTTGTAAAGCTAGATGGCTTGCAGAATGTAAAGACTGCAGACAATATCTGCTCGGGAGCGAATGAATGGAATACTTGAGGACGAAGACGAATGTTTTGAAGTTATAGTTTCCGAAGGTTGTTGGTTGCGTGTTCATATCTCGTCGGGGTCACCACAGTGGCCGTAGGAAGGAAAAGGGGAGATCTTCCGCCAGACAAGGTGTTCTGCCTGGGGAGCAGCCAACGCTCCAAGTGGTTGTTCGGAGCTTTTCTATATATTCTGTTTTAATTTCGGAACTTTGTTAACGCGATTTAGGCTTCGACGTGTTTCGCTTGTAGCACGACGATAGCGCCGTCACAACAGCATACAGGAAACTGAACAGACATATCTCCAAATGCATGCAGCGGGACTTAAGCAACTTTAATGAAAAACCAGGGCTCCAAAATCTTAGCTAGAGATCTGTCTGCCAGAAAGAGTCAACTGTAGAAGCTGAAGACCGAGTGTGGCAGCGTCGTTTCCGGGACACCTGAGATTTTGAGTGAGATTGAGAGGTTCTATGGGCAGGTGTACACGTCATCGTTGGAGCCATACGTAAGTGTGAGTAACGATCCAAGGGCGAGTCTTATCCGACACTATTCCGATTATATCCCGGACGTCAGTCTGAGCGAGATTAGAAGGGCTCTCCAGCACCTAAAAACGGCAAGGCCCCAGGCGAGGATGGAATTACAGCGGAGCTCCTGAAAGCGGGTGAAAAACCGGTACTTGAAGTCCTTCAGAAGCTCTTTAATTCCGTCCTCAATGGTGGCATTACACCGGAGGCGTGGAGCAGAAGTGCGGTTGTCTTGTTTTTCAAGATAGGTGACAACGCTCTCTTGAGAAACAACAGAACGATTTCCCTTCTGAGCCACGTCTACGTGCTGTTTTTGAGAGTCATTACGAATCGTCTCGCGCGCAGACTTGACGACTTCCTACCTCCCGAACAAGCCAGTTCCCGAAAAGGCTTTAGCACCATAGACCACATACATACCCTTCGAAAAATTGTACAGAGTTCCGAGGAGTAAAATTTGCCACTATGTCTGGCGTATGTGGACTATGAGAAAGCCTTTGATTCTGTAGAAATTTGGGCAGTGCTGCGGTCCCTTCACCGGTGCCAAGTTGACTATCGGTATATCGAAGTGCTGAAGTGCATGTACAGTAGGGCTACGATAGCTATCCGAGTACAGAACCAGAATACGAAACCTATCCAACTGCAGAGAGGTGTAAGACAGGGTGACGTTATATCCCCAAAACTCTTCCTCGCTGCATTGGAAGACGTTTTCAAGCTTCTGGGCTGAAAAGGATACGGTATTAACATCAATGGCGAGTACATCACTTACCTTTGATTTGCCGACGATATAGTCCTTATGGCAGAATCGCTGGAGGACCTAAGCACTATGCTCAATGACCTCAATAGTGTTTCCCAACGGATAGGTCTTAAGATGAACATGAACAAAACAAAGATCATGTTTAATGTCCATGTCACACCTATGCCAGTAGTTGTTGGGAGCACTAAGCTCGAAGTTGTTGACGAGTAGGTTTACCTGGGACAAATAGTCCGACTAGGTAACTCCCAATTTGACCGAGAGGTCAATCGACGGATTCAACTCGGTTGGGCAGCGTTCGGGAAATTACGGCACATCTTCTCGTTGGATATACCTCAAAAATTGAAAACAAGACTGTACAACCAGTGCGTGTTGCCAGTGATGACCTATGGAACTGAGACATGGTCCTTCACTGCTGGCCGGATGAGGAAGCTCAAGGTCGCTCAGCGTCTATGGAGAGGGCTATGCTCGAAGTTTCTCTGCGTGATAAACTTATAGATAAGGATATCCACAGTAGAACCAGAGTGACCGACATTGCCCAACGGATTAGTAAGCTGAAGTGGCAATGGACCGGCCATATAGCTCGAAAAACCGATAACCAATGGGGAAAAAATGTTCTCGAGTGGCGGCCTCTTAACAGCGGACGAAGTGTAGGGCGTCCCCCCACTAGATGGAGTGACGACTTGATAAGATATGCAGAAATCGATGGATGCAGGTGACTCAGGACCGTGCTTTGTGTCATTCCTTGGGGGAGGCCTATGTTCAGTAGTGGACTTGTGAAGGGCTGTAATGATGATGATGATGATGAGAAGGGCTATAGTGGAATTGTCGAAGCATCAAGAACAAGAAACCTGATATAATTTATTCAATAAATACTTGTAATCCTTCAATACTTGCAATATTGGAGACCAGGATTAAGTCAGGGTTCACATTTCGAACCCCAGGTTTTGCCTGTTATCGTAATAATAGGAGTGACGGCTAAGGTGGCGCTGTGATTTTACTTAACTAGGATCATTCCTTTATCATACATTCCTCTTCCACCTGTACAAGGCAATATAAAAGCAGTAGTTGTCTAGGCAATAGACATCACATTTCTATCGATTTACATCTCGGATCCCACTCTTTCTTGGACTCTATAACTCAATTAAATTCTATAAATCATTTGTCTACCTTACATTATTCTTGGAGACTTTAATAGCCATTATGTTGTGTTGGGTTCTCATAAATCCAACACGTTTTCTTATTTGCTACTTCATTTTTTCATTGAATTGAATTTTTGCTTCTGAAAAGTTTCCTTATTTTTTTGATAGTTATCACTTTCCCATCCTCTTAAATTTATGTAATAGAAGTGTTCTTACTAGAAATGTTTCTCTCCTTTTTAAATTTTGTCTATCTCAATCAGAATCAGAACGTAATATCAATTAATCTTCCCTAAATATCTTCAGAAGATCTTCAGAGTTATATTATTCAGAAGGTTTAAAAATTGGGGATAGACATCCCCAATTTTTAAACCTTCTGAATAATATAGCCAGCAAAATTTTCCCTTTAAAGAATTACTCTACAAATAAGATCACAGCATGATGGGATGCAGACTGCTCCTTAATGAGCCTGACAAGTAAGTGAAAATTTGGCATTGGAATATACCTATTATTAAAGCTTATTTTACGCACATTACACTAATTTTTGTTTCACGCCAATACATGTAGTAATACTGAAGATATTACTACGATAGATAAATTGGGGGCTGTTTTTCACATTCCCGTGATTTCGCGCGCTCGTAGTGTAAGGTCTCGCGTCTCTCACTGCATGGTTTCCGTTATTTATTCCTATTTAATTTTAAACGTTTGTAAGAGTTATTGTAAGCAGGTTAATTTTAACAATTTAACCTGGAAGTCGGCTATGAAAAAGGTTAACCTGACAATTTACCTAAAGCGAATGGTTTTTGGTAGCTCAATATATTTTTTTAAATAGTGAGGATGGCAGCAAGGAAGTCATTAACTTATATATGAAGTAGTAGAAGGCCAGTATATTCTAAGTCTATGGTAGAAGGTATTTTAGGAATATTACATGTCATGTCGTACCTTAACCAGGACTGTTGCAACAGAGCTAATTAACTAAGGGTCGCTTTAAACGAGAAGTTCAATAAGAACTAAACTTGTGTAAAGTAGACGCAACATCTCCACTTACAGTTTCATACAGAATTTTCTTATAATTTCTGCTTTTTTAGGTTTATCTACAACTAACCGTACAGTTTTTCATTTAACTACTTTTGACAAAGAAACTTGTGAAGCACTACGCCTTTCTTAATTTTAAGCAATTCTCTGACTCGTTTAAACTACACATATACATACCATGCCATTTTCAATTTGAAAACAAATTTATGATGTCCTGTGAGTTGTAGCTCACTGTCAGGGGCTGCGGGTTCGATTTCCGACCGAAAACGATTCTGAGTAGATTTGTTATTGTATGAATGATATTTTCAAAAAGTGTTATTCAAAATAGTTATTGAGGTTCTAAGCACAGCTAGAAATATTTCCGCACATTATTTAAATGCAGGTCTCAAGCTTGGTAGTCTTGCCTATTCTATACAACATTTTTATTGCAATTTTTATGAATACATTGGTGGTCACATAACTAAAGACACTAAAGGGAATATTAAAACAAGAAAGTTTATCTACTCTTTATTGGCTTGTTGCAATTTAAGATGAGCTAGAAAAATATTAAAATCATTCGGACTTTAATAATTATATATAGAATATAGAATTAAATATTGAAAATAAACCTCATGTGTCCCGAATATTTATTCAGTTTAACTACATTTAGACCACCATTACCTAAGCAAAGACTTGGCCAGCTAATTAAAGACGCACAAAATAAGTAATTATGAAAAAAAATTGTAAATATTGAAATCAACTTTATTATGATAAATTAAAGACATATTATAAAAACAAAAAATCACGTTATTAATATTTTGTCGTGTGTCCTTTAGCAGCAATAACAGCCCGACATCGCCTTAGTATTGAAGCGATCAATTTATTACAAGTTTCAATTGAAATTTGTTCCCATGCTTCTTTGAAAGCCTCATAAAGTTGGTGTACGTTAGTGGTAGGTTTTGATGCAACAATGTTTTGACGCAGTACATCAACATTTCAATGGGCTTAATGTCAGGGCTGTATGGTGGCCAATCTAACACGGTTACTGACTGGCTCCTTAGGAATTCTTTGACTAATTTTACTGTGTGTTTCGGGTCATTGTCGTATTGGAAAGTCCAACCCACCGGAAAACTTTCCTCTGCATAGGGTATCATGACTTCTTCTAAAATATCCTTTACTGGAATTTATACATGTTCCCTTCTAATTTCTTGACCTATACCATGACCAGAAAAACAGCCCCAAACTTTAATATTTCAACCTCCACGTTTTACAGTTTTCTTCGTATACTTTGGATCCATTTCTTTTGTAGGAGGACCTCTTATATACATGTTTTCATCAGAAGTTATTATAATTATTTTCGTGTTATCAGAAAAAAGTACATTTTTCCATTCACGTTTTGTTCAGTGTTCATGTTTTTTGGCAAACTCTAATCTAGCTCAGATGTTTTCCTTCCTAAATTTACATTACGAGATATTCTTCCAAATAAGTTTGCTTCACACAATCGCCTTCTTATCTCTCAATCTTCCTTCACCAAATATTTCTGAGCGAATCAGTTCTGATCCTTTAAACGGTTCCTTTCTTGCCAACAATACTATTCTTGAATCTTCTCGTGGGGCTGTTTTTCTAGGTCTAGTCTTCCTGGGCACATTTTTTGTTAGTATTAAAGTTCATAAAATGCCGTATAGCATTCATAACCATATCTTTAGAGCATCCTTACTGATCTGCAATCTTCCTATATTGCCAACGTTTGCCATAAAACTTGAGGATCGTCTTCCTTGTAGATGGATCACAGCTTTTGTTTTTTCCCATAATAACACTAATAAAATTTAATGATTTCTATTATGTACAAAGCTAGTTTTTAATTTTTATTCCATGTACCGTGAATATTCGCGCCAAATGAAAAATAACATAACTGTTTTAATATTATATTTTAAATTTAGAACACAAAAAACACACCGTCTTTAATTAGCTGGCCAGCGGTTAACTTGCCGAATTTTTTTTGTTTTGTTTAACCCTTTCGCTGTCCCGTGCACTACATATAGGTCATTGCTATTGTCTTACTATTGTGTTTTAAAACCGGACAGTGAACGTGTTAAAAAAGGAAAAAAATCTCAACTATTGCTAAATACACGTTTTGGATGTTTTCATCATAATAATACGATCTCCGTGTAAAGATTAATAACTGTGAAATATAATTAATACCTTCATTGGGTACTCTACACGTCTGTAAACTGTTGTATGTGGTCCCACAGAAGAGTCTTTAATTATGTGACTACCACTGTATGTTACAATTATTGCGGCCCACTGGGTGCTGTAATCAATTATAATATAATAAGCAAAATTAATATAGGTAAGCCATATTAGTTATCTATATATATTTATTTTTGAATGCACTCATATGGACCTTTATACGCCGATGGCTGTGTGATACCAAATGTGAAATTTAATCTCGATATGAGTACCTAGTGTGTAATATATTGGAATCATAATTATTATGCTTTGTCAAATACACAATTATATAAAATTATTTAACATTAAAAATGATTCTCACAACAGAATGCGGTAGTGTTTTTTTTCAATATAATCTGCTCTTTATAAAACGATCATCCACTTTTTTTTGATACTTGGTTAGTATGGAACCATAAAAAACAATTTATTTGGTAGTTTTATTCGTATTGTATTATTCGGGGAAGACACAATACTTACATGACAAATTTAGTCAAAAAAAAATCGCAGCGGTGAGTGATCGCTCGAAATAATTGCGAACGATCAGTAAGTTCCTTTAGGCTGCGTTTCCACCAGAGATGTGCGAGGATGCGTAACGAGAGAAGATGTGTTCGTTAAAAACTAATGGAATCACTTCATTCACCTAGTCTCGATCAGCGCAGCTTTGATGGAAATGGCTCAGCGGAGCGAGGTTATTGTATTTACAAAATAAGGGACGGATGTGTGCGAGGGAAGTGTTGCGAGGAATGTATGCGAGGGAGGTGTTGCGAGGGATGTGTTCTAGGGAAGGACGCAAGAAGCAGCGGGCAGTGGTGCGCGCGCTCCGCTTCCACCACACTTCACCTCGCTCGCAGCTGAAACGAGCCCGCTACACATCCTCGCACCGTTCATCTGCGCACCGTATCATAGCCTCACAACCAAGCCGCGTACCGCCCAGCTACCGCGCAGATCTCTGGTGGAAACACAACCTTATAGTGCGCAGCGAGACGAGTGATAACATCATCGTACTTTGTCCAACCGGCTGAATTTTGCACCAACATCGCGAAGTAAAGCGCACTTTATCTTCATTTTCTCAGCCATTTTTATATAAGGCAGGAAACAAATATAAACATGACTTTTCTAAGAATTTTCTCTAGTTTCGTAACAGACAATAAAAATCGTTGTCAATTATTAGAAAACGAAAGACAGCAGAACGGACCAGCACCAGAGGCGCATCGAGCAATATGTTGAAGAGCAATCTTGCTATCAGTTAATATGACTGTTTTTTGAAAATCTGTTGTACCAGCATATAATAGGGCATTATTTATAGCTATTAATTCAGCTGACATTATCGTCAAATTATTAGGAATTTTAATCTTACATTTATTACCCAGTAGTGAATCTACATAAGAGGCACTTACCCCACATTTATCCTTAGATCCATCACAAAAAAGCTTGTATCATCCAAAATATTTAACATTCAACTCATTGATCACATTCGACTTTAAAGAATTAATCTCCTGACATATTTTAGCACTCTTGATACAATCTAAGTCTTCCTAAATTACGGTTTTAATATTAATACTTGATACCCAAGTATTTAAAGAGAACATATCTAGTGGATCCGAAGAATACAAATTACTATTATTAACTTGTTCTAACGTCATAGCTAGAAGCGGTTTCTTTTTATTTTGCCAGTACCTATCTTTACAGAATTAGCTGAGTTCTGTTACTAGCTTAATAGTTGTATTATTAGTTCTAGATTTACTTTTTAGACAATATTTATATGCTAGAAATGTTCTTCTTATAAAAAGGGGCGTTATATTTAATTCACTTTCCATAACATGTATTGGCGTGCTTTTGATAAACCCCCCTATAATTCGTTGTGCTTGATTTTGGATTATATATAATTTACAAATGTGTCTATTAGCACACATATCATATAAAAAGCAGCCGAAATCCATTCTGCTTCTTATAAGCGATAGGTATAACCTACGTAAATGCTGCAGATGGATGCCCCAATCATGACCTGTTAATACTTTTAATATATTTACAAATTTTGTTATCTTCTGGCTAATTTCATTAATATATTTAGCCCATCTTAATGATCTGTCCAGCAACATACCACATGTGTCTATTAGCACTCATCTTTAAATATAAAAATTACGTGTCGCATTGTCTGTCCGTGATGAACTCCTAAACTACTGAACTGATTTCAATGAAATGTTTTACAATGTGTGCAGTTTGGTCCAACTTGAGAGATAGGATAGTTTTTATCCCGATAAGTGACCTTCAATTTTTTTTATTGTGAATTTAATTATTTTTTTAGGACTTATGGTCGTTGGAAAGGGCAGAACAACGTCTGCCTGGTCAGCTAGTATCATATAAAAAGCAGCCGAAATCAATTCTGCTTCTTATAAGCGATAGGTATAACCTACGTAAATGCTGCGAATGGATACCCCAACCATGCCCTGTAATATCTTTAATATATTTATACATTTTGTAATCTTCTGGCTAATTTCATTAATATGTTAAGTAAAGTTAAGATGGGCTAACATCTTAATGATCTGTCCAGCCAAATACCCAAATATTGTATATTATCTGTCCGAACTATTCTTTTGCCGTATAGTTCTAATTTAATTTCCTGACGTCTAAAATCTACTAAAAATCCTATGCTTAGTCTTGTCGATAAAAATATCTAAGCCTATTTTATTAAGTGAATTTACTATAGAGTTTAAAGCATTCCGAATGTTGTACTCATAATCCTTAAGATTATTTGAGCTCGAATAGATTACAAAATCGTCTGCATATTGAGCGATAGATCCATTTTGCATTTGACTACATATATCATGTGTAATAATGTTAATAAGCAAAGGAGACAAAGTGTCACCCTGCGCTAAATCCTTATTGGCCCATCTTTTCAATCCCTCCTTACGCGATTCCCTTTCTATAATAAGACGTCTTTCCCTTAGACTTTTCTACGGTTATTGTCTCAATAACGTTGATAAACCAATATTTCGCAATTATTTTCGACGGACAAGTTGTAAGTTTATGGTTACTATTTGGCAAATGTAAGCGGAGAATTCGAAGGGTAAAAAAATCACACAGAAATTGGTTTTTTAATAACAGATAAATTAAGAATAATAACTTTCATGAAAAAGCTGTTTAAGGGCCAAGTACTAAGGATCTTTAAATATTCAATAATTATATATTTTTAATACTAACGATCATTTATTTTATTTTTGTTTAAGAAAATGAATTTATACATAATCTAAAATTTGCATTTATAATCAAGGAGAGGCATTGGCCGTTAATTTCGACAGAGCTGGCTGATCGGAGCATCAAGTTCGTAGTAGGCGAGGCATGCTCCGATTACAAGCCTATTAACGTTGGTGTACCACAAGGCTGCGTGCTATCACCAACGTTGTTACTTCTGCATATCAATGATATGTTGCAAACCGGTAAAATTCATTGCTATGCGGATGACAGCACTGGTGATGCTCTATACACCGTCCGTACCAATATTTCTCGGGAAAACGTTGCCGAGCATCGGAAGAAACTTGTGTCTGAAGTCGAGTCTTTTCTGAACAAAGTATCGGATTGGGGGCGACTAAATATAATCCAGTTTAATCCTTAGAAGCCACAAGTTTGCGCGTTTATCGCTAAACATAACCCTTCAGTCGTATCTCCTCAGTTTCAAGGCATTGCTCTTGTTGCCTCAGCCAATATCGGCATCCTCGGCGTTGACATATGGAGTGACGTACAGTTTCATGGTCACTTAGAAGAGAAGGCCAAATTGTCCTCTAAAAAGCTTGGCGTGCTGAGCAGAGCGGGACAGTATTTTCTGCTGGCACACAGCCTGCAATTTTACAAGGTGCAGGTTCGCCCTCACATGGAATACTGTTCCCATCTCTGGGCTGGGGCTCCCTAGTGTCAGCTCCTTCCACTTGATCGCATCTAGTGCAGAGTGGCATGAATCGTCGATGATCGAGTCCTTTCTGATCAGCTCGATTCACTGGCGCTGCGAAGAGATGTTGCATCTCTTTGCGTATTTTATCGTATCTACCACGGGGAGTTCTCTGAGGATTTTTTCAAACTAATTCCAGCTGCTTAATTTCACCATCGCACATCGCGATAAAACTTGCGATACCATCCATACCATCTGGATGCTTAGTGAACCACCACTGTGCGATTTAGAAGATGTTTTCTTACTCGCTCAACTTCCTTGTGGAATCGATTACTACCAGCGATTTTTTAGGACCGATACGATTTCTTTCAAGAAAAGAGTCTACTCCTTTTTTTTAAATTGCTATTTTTAATTGTTGTGTTGTTAATTGTGTAACTTACAAGATTGTAAGCTGTTATTTTTTTAAAAGAACTACTAGTTCGAAAAAAACCTCTGTCCTGAGAAGTACTAGAAGTACTTCTCAGGACAGAGGTTTTTTTCGAACTAGTAGTAATCAAACAAAAGAGTTATCTATCAATGAGTATTATTTATAACCTATATTGAATAAAAAGTTTTTGTTACTGTTTCTATATTTGGAATATATTTAACAATCTTGTTAAAACTGCAAAGTCATCGATTATAGAAATCACATATTCCAAATTATTCTCTAATCAATAAAACAAGTGGATAAACGTTGGAAGCTTTGAAGATAAAAGCTTACAACGTTTATTCACTTGTTTTGTTAGCAATATAATTTCATCAACTCTTTACACTTGATGTAATATATTATTTTTTTATTCATAAAATTTTAAAAACCATAATAAACACCTTCAATAATCAACGTTACAAAACGTTCATTTGTAAGTCGTAAAAATATCATTACCATTATACTTATCGATTGTGTAACAAATCAGAAACAAACATACGTCCGTGAACTCTGCGGGCAAATTGAACTTTCAAGTGTTCTTCATGTTATTCCTCATTCGAAGTAATTACGGTTGGCATTTAGCATTAAACTACAAAGCCAACTGCCGATATAAAAATACTAAATGATTTCTTAACAATGACTTATGAAGTAAACGAGAGATTTACACTCAACAGTATTGCGTGTAAATAATTCATTTTGGTAGGTGGTAGTACCATACTGTAGCTACATTATTATTGTAGCACGAATATGTCGGCTCGACTGGGGAAGTATCACGCCCTCACAGAATATCAGCTTAATGCTGATGTATTTCGAATGGTGAGTTTAAAGAACCGGAGACACTTTTCTTCAATTTAACTTCGATCTTATAATATCTATCTATATAAATAACACCGCATCTGCATTTTGATTCTTAATAGATGTCTATTCTATAAAAAAAAACACTGGATAATGTTAAAGCTTCATATATTTCTTCCAGGCATTCGGTAAAATCCAGACAATCGATATTTGCTGATATCTATATGCTGGTCCTAATTTTTATACCTGGATATCTTATGATAATTTTTTTACAATGAGTTCTTAAATTCACTCGAGCACTACACGTTGAATAAAATCATTTTACGAACTAAGTCACTTTTCATATTATCTTATTTGACGCTTCGAGGGCAAACAATTTATTCCAAACCTAATGCAACCTTTAAGATAAAATAAGCTTAATCGGTATAGATCGACCCAAAATTAATAATTAAATGCTGAAGGTTAACTATGACACGTCAAACAACTTAGTCGTATCGTGATAACAGGTAATGCATCGCACTCGAAAAGTAGGATGTTAAAAATAAAGTTTAACAATAAGTTGATGTCAAATAACTAAATAGAATAAAATAATTTTACTATCTGAAGTCGATGATAAGCCACAGTGAGAATATAGAAGAATTAAAGCTCCCACTTCAGAATGTGAAATTATTTTAATTCTTATTAGTTCTTTGATGTCGGCATTTACTTTTCATTGGCTTAAAAAGGGAGGGGGGGGGGGGGTTTCTCAATTGGAATGTACTTTTTTATTTATTTATTTAAAAATTTATGTACACACAAAATAATGTTACAATGAAGAAAAAAAAAGATATTTTGTACAAAGGCGCTGCTTATTTCATATTGAAATTTCTTCCAGCAGGCCTGATACTGGACAAATTAAAAGAGAAGCTGATCTAGTGTGCACTCTCATAATAAAATTTTATAATATTAATATACTTAACATAAAGACAATAATAACAAATATCCATGTAAACATACATATAACTAAATACCACTATAAATACATATACACACATACACACACACACACACACACACACATATATATATATATATATATATATATATATATTACATATATAAATATATAAATATAATAATATATTATATATATAATCATTGGGACAACAAAGAAAGATAGTGCTCTTTGACTCGCCTTTTGAACACGGACACTGTTTGAGCCTCTCGAATTGCAGCAGGAAGAGAATTCCATAACCTAACTGCATGTACTGTAAAAGAGTGAGAATAGGACTTAGTTCTAGAGGAAGGGAAATTTAGGACGGTTTTTAAATGTGATCTGCAAACTGCATCGGGGGAGTGCTCAAAGTGGAATCGATCACGCAGATAGGGTGGTGATGTTGGATTATTTTATGTGTGTTACCTCAGAAGTTTTTTCTAGGTGAACCGATTTTGATGATCCTATTTCTTATTTGACAGCTAGTGCTTCTCATGTAGTTTATGGGTTATCCTTATTAATGCGTATTTCATTTACTTCGACTGCATTGACAATGTCTGATTTTATTTATATTGAAGTCGGTTTTACAAAATTTTTAATTTCATCACTTGTCGTTAAAATAATTTGTATTACCATTTTGAGGAATATAACAATCTTAATGTCGCCTGAATAATTAATCCAATTACTTATTTTTGTTAGAGGTGGAACTTTTCTCAAATTTTATATACCTCCTGAAGTAAAATATATTTAAAAGAGAAAAAATCTTCAAAATCCTGTCTCAATTGACGAATATATCGCATAAAATACATACAAAAAACATACAGTCGAATTGTAGACCTCCTCCTTTGAAGTCGGCTAAAAATAAGTTTTATTCAATGCAAAATGACTAAAATTTTATATAAATCAGTCATTTGTTAAGAATTTGAAATAATAGTATAATCAAATTGCGATCAGATTAGATCATACGAAATTATAAATAAAAAATAGAAATAGATTATACGAAATTTGTTTGTTTATGTTAATTTTGCTCTTTTTGATTTTCAACTGCAGCAAAAATCAAATTGATTAGTAGATAAGTTTAGAATAACATAATACCTCCGTTGTGTTTTAAATTACGCAACATTAAAAATATAGATATTATTATAATATTTGTGTTTTTTTTTTATGTTACTTGTCCATACATTTTAGCTTATTGAATTAATTTTCAAATCGTAAACCCAATTTGAATACTGCCAGCAACACTGAAATTGTTTCTTGAAAATTTAAGCGCTGATGTTATCTTGTGGTAAAGTAAAAATATTAAGTAAAGTCAAGCATATGTGAAGACGGCATATTTCCAATGAAACTGTGTGAAAAGTTTTTTTTATTAAACTGAAGTGACAAACGAACTTGCAGTCCACGATAAGTGCCTACTGCAGTCTTTGGACGCCTGCAGCCAACTTCACACAAAAGAGGCTACAGATGCGTTGTCACCTCCTCTGCCTGTGATTATACTGCTCTCTATACTGACTGAAATTCAACACTGTTCTTTGGCGGCAAAAATAAGAAAGATGGTACCTCCACCGACGAATTCCTAGACGGAAAAGGATTCTTACCACCTCGTAAAATATGTCTATCCGTAGCGTGGTAAACTATAACTGCGGCAAGTGTAATACATGCTATGCTTGTCAGTATATTCCAGGCGTTTCGAATACTTTATAATACCCATGGTCACAGTGGGGCTGAGACGTCCCAATGACCCAGTTAACCACGGCTACCTTCAGTTTATTATTTTAAAATTTTTGGTCCTAACGCAGACCAAAACCTAGTTTTATTATATTGAGCAGAGTTCTTAGCATCAAGCTAAGTGCTTCTCATAAATTTCAATTTCGCGAGCAACCCGGGACCATGTAAATAATATTTTGAACACTTGAAGTGAGTCAACACGCACTAAAGCAGCGAGGCGGGAGCATTTTTCTCAAATCCTCTCAAAACTGAAAGGCGGATTGTGCCCAGTTGTGGGACATAATATCATTTTGTATACACACAACTATATAAATAAATACCAAATATTATACAGACCTGAACGCCATAGTTTCACTCGGCACTAGAAAACAATTATTAATTTATTATAAATTAACTATAAATTTAGAAAATAAAACATTATCTCAAAAGATCATCTCAGTCGTTACAGATGTTTCCATCTACTTAACGAGTCGATATTACTTATTTTATTTAACATACTTGTAACAAAATTTAAAAGATATCATATCTATGTAAAATATAATATATATAATATACTTACATAAATCACCTATATGTATCTCGTTTTTATCTTTTCACTCTATCTGCAGTCTATTACTGCAGTCAGGTTTCGAGCTTTTTAAATTCTTTTATAGTTTTGATGTCTGTCATTTTTATTTCATTAATATGTAAATTAGATTTTAGATTAGATTTACTTTGTTCTTAATTAAATTTTTGAAATTCAAAATCACATATTATTAAATATTATAAAATAGATAGCTTTTCACGAAATTCCTTTTTTAAAATTACTGTTGTATATATAAAAAATAGTTACAGCCCATATACCGTCCCACAGCTGGGCACAGGCCCCCATTGCTGAGAGGGTTTTTAGGACAAGGATATGTCCGCTGCGCTGCCTGAGATATATTTATTTTTTTCTCAGACAAGCAGATTTCTTCATAATGTATTTCTTCATCGGTGAGCACGTGGTAAATCAGCACTTAAAATTGCGATTTACAATTCCATCGGTCCCGGCGGGGATCGAACCCAGGTTGCTCATGTACGGTTCTATCACGGTTATATATACACATACTGGTACTTCTAAACTAACTTAAATAAAAATTGGGTTCCTTCTTCTAATGAAAGAGTTTGAGAGTAAGATCTATGAAAACATTTACTATTTGATTGTACGTATGTATGTCCGACGGATTCAACTCGGTTGGGCAGCGTTCGGGAAATTACGGCACATCTTCTCGTCAGGTATACCTCAAAACTTGAAAACGAGACTGTACACCCAGTGCGTGTTCCAGTGATGACATACGGAATTGAGACGTGGTCCTTCACTGCTGGCCGGATGAGGAAGCTCAAGGTCGCTCAGCGAGCTATGGAGAGATTCTCTGCGTGATAAACTCAGAAATGAGGATATCCGCAGTAGAACCAGAGTGACCGACATAGCCCAACGGATTAGTAAGCGGCAATGGGCCGGCCATATAGCTCGAAGAACCGACAACCGATGGGGAAGAAAGGTTCTCGAGTGGCAGCCTCGTACCGGCAGGCGAAGTGTAGGGCGTCCCCCCACTAGATGGAGTGACGACCTGGTAAGATATGCAGGAAGTCGATGGATGCAGGTGGCTCAGGACCGTGCTTTGTGGCATTCTTTGGGGGAGGCCTATGTTCAGCAGTGCACTTGTGAAGGGCTGTAATGATAATGATGTCCGACGTAATTCGATACTATTTTTTGAACTGTGTCGAAAGTGTGCTTTAAGTGCAAAATATCAGATACATTTGTCTAATTTTAATTGGACTAAGAGTTATACTTTATAAAATATCTTAATAACATAAAATCTCTATTATAAAAAAAACAATTGCTGTTCGTTAGTCTCAAAAAAACTTGAAAATGGCTGGACCAATTATGATAAAATTTTTGCGTGTGCGAGTGGTTCCCTGGATGGTTAAGATTCACAATTGGACCCAGTAGATGCCGCTGTTTTCGAGATCCAGAAATGATCCGTGGGAAACCCGGGCGGATTGCTACATTTATATTGAAATTTAGTAATTAAACTTGTTATGGAATTAAAAATCTTTAAGAAAAAGATATTATAAACATATTATTAACTATAAACATTGATCATAAGCTGTGATGATCCTTGTAAGAATATTTCGTCATAACCATATAATTATTGTATTGTTATCAGTTCTTAACACCCTTGCGAAATTGCATATTATTCAGACATCTAGAAATGTATGAAAACTACAGGTAAAGCGTGTTGAAAAGACAATTAATTTTGAAAAATGTAAGCACTGCTTAACAATTAAAATATCAATCTTGTAGCAGTTTTTAATTCACAATTTTCTATTATGATCTAAATCTATTTACTTACATATAAATAAAATTGAAGCGTGTGTGTGAATTGAATATTGTAATAACTAGCTTCTCTCAAGCTCAGCGGGTTATTTGCATGCTATTATGCAATAAAGAACCATTTTTAAAATTCCATTTGTCTGATTGTGATGAAACGTTACGAACAGATAGACATTGTAAAGCTCTATGCAAAGAGGGATCTAGGATATTCATAATCATCATCATCAGCCTGCGGTAGTCCACTGCTGGATATAGGCCTTTTCTTAAGGCGTGCCACTTAGCCCGATCTTTGGCTTCACGCATCCAGTTGATGGCAGCTGCCTTGCGCAGATTGTCGCTCCATCTAGCCAGGGGGCATCCCACACCACGTTAACCTAAAAGCGGTCTCCATTCTATGATGAGCCCACTCCAACGGTAATCGCTTCTGCAACGGATGTGACCAGCCCATTGCCACTTCAGCCTGCAAATGCAGAAGGCTATGTCGGTGATTTTGGTTCTCCACCGGATTTCTTCGTTACGAATCAGAGAAACTCCAAGCATAGCACTTATCATCGTCCGTTGGGTGACTTTGAGTTTGTGAAGTAGTCGTACCATTAGTGTCCACGTTTCGGCACCATG
This sequence comes from Parnassius glacialis, assembly GCA_033319125.1. NCBI lineage: Eukaryota > Metazoa > Arthropoda > Insecta > Lepidoptera > Papilionidae > Parnassius > Parnassius glacialis. Next base: position 19,062,529 of record JAVANC010000024.1, on the reverse strand, counting down.
TGTTAGTAAGTACAGGCAGAACGCACTGGTCAAACCTTTTGTCTTCAAGCTATGTGGTGTGAGCGACGAGAAGACCTGACGAAGTTCTTCGAGTGTTGCCCAGCCCAACTGAATCCGCCTATCCGGTTTCTTTCTTGGAGTCGTTTTATCTAACTGCACTATCTGGCCGAGGTAGATTTACTCTTGAACAACTAAGATTCTCACCATTAACAATAGTCGAATCTAATTCTTAAATCTCTGAGTAAATTAAAATCTGATTGTTAAACATGACTTTCGTCTTATTTAAATTTTTACGGAAACCCACACGTTGGGAAGATTCATTTAGGCTGTTCAGCATGTCTTACAGTTCTTTCAGCATTCGACGTGAGGACGATATCATCGGCAAAGCGTAAGTGTGAGATTTGTTCGCCGTTTATATTGATGCCGCATCCATACCAGTTTAACGTCTTAAAAGCACCTTCCATTGCATTTGTGAACAATTTCGGGGATATTGTCTCCCTGTCTCACTCTACGATGCAACTGAATGGGTTTTGTAAGATCAGCCTGTACTTGGAGCTTGTGGAGTTTGAATGTCTCAAGATATATATATATATATAATATTATAGGATAAGGGTGACGAACGAGCACACAGTCCACCTGATGGTAAGTGGTTGCTGCGGCCCATAGACATCTACATCTATCCTCGTTTGCGAATCAAAATGCAGATGCGTTGTCACCCGTGAGGACTAAGATGGAATGCCTCATTTCCAGTAAAAAGGGCCTCCGGCCACCTGCACTCACTAAGCGAAACGCAGAGGTAAACCTCTACTTCACGCTGGTATTCTGTGAGGTCGTGGTACCACCCCGGTTCGAGCCGGCCCATCCGTGCGACAGCAAAAGCTGCCGCGTGGCTCTACCACTGTTAAAATATATATATCTTGAGACCATAAGATATATTTATCTTTGGCCTTTGTAATATACGAGTATATCGCCAGTCAATCCGGCTACAATCCAAGGAATTTATAACAGACCAAGTTTCGACGAACTTAAAGGCTTTCTCGTAGTCTACAAAGGCTAAACACAGAGGCTGATTATACTGATTCATCTTCTGTATATTTGCCTTACTGTGTGGCTGTGGTCTATGGTATAGCACGCGTCACGTAAAAAGAACGCTGGAAGAAAGTGGTGGGAGTGTGTTTGCGCATGGGTACTACGCGGGAAGCAAAGCTCAACTGATGAACCAATAGCGCATCGGTAAACATGCGGCGCGTGGCTCACCCGCCCCGCGCCCTACCTCATACCACCAAGTAGACCGATAAATCGCCTATGCGCAGCTTGACCGCCAGCGTTCTTTTTACGTGACGCGTACTATACCATAGCCTCCTCTAAACCCAGCCTATTTGGGTGGTTGAAATTCGTCAAGTCTCCACACGAGTCTAGACTATTATATTTTCTGAATTTTTTTTTTGTAAAAACGAAAAATTAAAAAAATACTAGTCTTTGGTCCTTGGTTATGTGACATCTATATAACGCAACATTAAGAGATTCTATAGAACAGGGGGCAACGAGCATGCGGCTAACTTGATGGTGTACGTAACAAGGAATACAAAACGAATTATTCCAGATCTGGATGTTTGTCCTTGTGAAAATCATGTTTGTAAACTGCCTCTACGACACAGGAAATAATTCTAGACTAAGACAAATGATTTCTAATATATACTCGGCAGTGAAGTGGTTGAATTTGATGGTTTGGTGTGTAGGTGTTAAAACGTTACTTTACGGAAGCACTAAAGCTACGTAAGTCCAACGTCGGAGATATGTCAGCTATTTTATTTATTTAAAAACTTAAATGTAACACCTTAAGGTAAAGGGTACATAGGGCAGACTTAATGCCATATGACATTCTCTGCCAGTCAACCCTGGGTGTCAAAGACAATTGTAGGCAGGTGCGGAACATAATACAAAAATAAAGTGTACACATATTAAAATATATACATACATAAACAACATATATTTGAATATACATATTTGAATATATATAAATATATAAATATATATATATATATATATATATATATATATATATATATATATATATATATATATAACATATATTTACACACAATAATACATACATACATATATGTAATGTGTATACATGCTTATAAACATTATAGATAAATATCCGTATTAATATATAAATAAATATATTTTTTTGAAGAAAAAAAGATGTCAGTTAGTAAGTGCTCTCAGGTAATGTTGTCGTAGAAGTAATTAAAGGAGTTTTTATTAGTTGCATTCTTACCCTTTTATTATATTAGACCTTATATTAGACCTAAAAAAATTAAACCTATGCTGTGGAAACCTTATAACCAGACGGTTTGATTGTCGTAGTGTTCGACCGTCAATCAAATGAAGAAAATGAAAGTTATCAAGATAAGAAGATAGCCTTTGGATCGTTAAAAATTGAATAAAGTACAAGTAAAATTCTAGAGCATCGCCTTTGACGTATAGGCAGCCATTATATGATACTTACGCAAATATAGGTCATACTTACGTAAACCGAAAATAAACCTTATGGAATTATTAAGAAGGCGCTCCAACTTGTTTAGAAGATTTTGTGACAGATTTGGGTAACATACATCTGCATAATCAATCTATAATAGTAGAATGACGGAATGAACAAGCGTAAGCTTGGTTTTGAAAGGTAGGAAATTTTTAAGACGATAAAGGGAACGCAAGGTGGAACCACTTTACGACTTACTTCAAATATCTACAATTTTCAGGTCATAGTTTTGTCAATGTACACGCCAAGCTTTTTATGGAATCACAATATGGAATCAAATTTCCATTATAAATTACAGGAGAGAGATTTCCATAATCAATCTTAGCCAATAATTGCGAACTTCCGAACATTATGACTTTGCATTTGGCTAGATTAACTGAAACGCCATATTTACATGACCATTCTCTTAAGGCTTTCAGGTTATTATTTAGTTTATGTATTACAAATTTAAGATTATTTAAGTCTGCCTACACATAGAGCTGAAGATCATGCAGATGGTACGAACAATCTAAAACTGAGGAAATAGAGTTTATAAATAAGGAAAACATAATAGGAGAAAGTATTCCGCCTTGCGGCACACCAGCTATATAATTACAACTCTTTGGTCGTGCGGCTAGAGCGAGCGCTCGCGGTGCTTGAACTGTTCGATTTTGTTTTATATTATAAGAAAAAAACTCGAAATCAATTCTCAACATGACATAAAAATAATCCATTCAGTCATATCAGCCTATCAAATCTCTGCTGCTGAACATAAGCCTCTTCCATACATTTCCTCGCAAGGCATATTATGCCATAGTTCCACATGCTCTGCAGGTGAGTTGGCAACCGCAGCTTCTTATTAGTTTCAGTTGTTTAAGTATAATACTGTTCCCCATTCTCTGTTTTAATTTACCACTCTTAAGACACATACAGTATGATATTATGGGGCGTGAATATTTTATTATGGAATTACTGCAAGTTCAAATATTATATCTATTTTCTATGGTGTTAGTGATATTAACCAGTTGGCTTACAGTTGGCTAACAGCGTGTTAAGTGTGTCAATGTTACAGCTTATTAAGTGTGGCAGCTGCACCATAAACTACTGTCGACCGGTGACACCTTGTTATACAAAAACTAAAACTACATAATACTTGGTTAAACTTAGATGTTGTATTCGATTCATCATAATATTTAAATTTCTAAATCGGGGATAACTGTAGATGTCTATTGGCCACATCATCCATTTACTAAAAAAACAGATGACAGATAACGCGTATTAGTGTGTATGAATATAACCTGTTTATTCAACGCTTTTACAAATCAGGCGAAATTAATAAGTGTTACATCAGTATTTCTAAAGTATCTTTTGTTTAAGAGAAATATTTTCTCCATTTTTTCAATTGGTGGGATTTTTTTTACCAGTGTAAACAATTTGTTTTGCTGTTTTTTATGTGTTAACCTTTGGCTTTTAAACTTCATCAAATGTCACCTATATGAATATGAGGTACAGTTGTCGTAATTAAATTAAATATATTATCTTTTTACACAATCAATTTTCACTCTGCTGCGTTTTCTATCTACCACGCAGAGATACTTCGAGCATGTTCCTCTCTAAAGGTATCTTCACCACTTTAAGTTTTCTCATACGATCAACAGTGAGGACCATATTCCATTTCCATAAGTTTCATAGGCAACAAGATGTTTGTAGGCTTTTCTTTTAGGATTTTGTTTAATTCTTACCCTTTCTAGTAGAAAAATTTTGTTGAAAGGTTTGTAAGTAGTAGCCAGCCTTTCGGTTTTTTAGAGGATACATTTCGGAGAGTGTGCGCAGGAAAACGGTTCGCCACATCGTTCGTCATGCATATAGCAAAGGAGTGGAATAAGTTGCCAGCATCTGTCTTTCCATCCGATTACAGTGTGGATGTCTTTAAGGCAAGAGTAAATAGGCTTTTGTTAAGTCAGTGCGCTTCACCACCTTAGACTACATCACCAATTACCATCAGGTGGGATCGTAGATAAGCGCTGGTTTAGTAGAAAAAAAATATTTCGTTGTTTTCGATATAAAGAGTAGTAAAAGTTCTAGCAAGAGTCAAATAGTTACGCCGATAGAATTTCTTAACAATTTCGTGCCACTAAAGTAATTTAATCTTACTTTAGTGTCATGAGAAGATATAGACAAGTTGCGCTGGAATATTATTGGATTATCTGAGGTCCGAGGAGAGGGGGAGGATATAGTAATCCTCGAATCCGGCAACTTGTTCTATCACTAGGAGGGCGACCATATATTCCAAGGAGGTGTAGGATTTATCGTCCACTAGTCTCTCGTTAACAACGTTGTAATTATTTAAAAAATACTAGTAAAGTTATTAAACATTATTAATATTCCCTTTAACCACTTCTGGCAAGCTTAAAATGCTTGTGTTAGAAGTGTTTCACGACAGTAGTCGAATGGCGGATTCGAACCCACGATCTTTCAAGTTCGCGGACTGCGCCCTGCCATTAGGCAACTGACGCTTTTGGATTGGAATTGGGAGTGTGTCGACGAGGTTTGCGTACCTTATACTCAGAATCACCAAACAGTATTCGCTGAAGGTCATACAGGTTTACATACCGATGAGGAGGTGGAGGAAATGTATGAGGATATATTTAGAGTCATGCATTCCTCTAAAACCCACTATACATTGTTAATTGGAGACTTCAACACAAAACTAGGCACAAGAGAGAACGGTGAGCTGAAGATAGGGAAATTTGGAATAGGGCAATGAAACCCAAAGGGCCAGCAGCTGGCTGACTTCATGGAGAAAGAGGGACTCTTTATGATGAATTCTTTCTTTCAGAAGTGGCCCCATAGGAAGTAGACCTGGTCGAGTCCCGATGATTCGACCAAAAATTTGATTGACTTCATTATGTTGACCAGACTACAACTGTTCAGTGATGTCTCATTAATCGCGAGGGTGACAACCGGCAGCGATCACCAAATGGTGAGAGGCACACTGAACCTAAACTTTAAGTTGGAGAGGTCATGTCTAACGAAGTCAACGCTCCATCCCCCTCGTCCAATAATCCAAAGTATCAAAACCTTTCAGCTCGAGCTACAAAACCGTTTTCAGTGCCTAGAAGATTGCCATGCAGTGGACGATATGAATGACAAGCTCGTGGAAACTATCCATGAGCTTAGTTTTGCAAGACCCGCCGCAGGAGAACACAAAATTCTCCGATGGCACTCTTAATCTCATGGCTGTTAGACGGGAAATAAAGCTGCAGTCTTGAGTAGATTTGACAGCATACAAGCAAATGAACAGACAGATCTCCAAACGCATGCGGCGGAACTTACGCAACTTTGATTCACCTTGTATTGAAGAACCGATCGAGCGAAACCAGGGCTCCAAAGTCTTTGCTAGAGATCTGTTTGCCAAAAGAGCCAACTGTTGAAGTTGAAGACCGAGTGTAGCAGCGTCGTTTCCGGGATATTTGAGATTTTGAGTGAGATTAAGAGGTTGTTTGGGCAGCTGTGCACATCATTGTTGAAGCCACACGCAAGTGTGAAAAACGATCCAAAAACAAGTAGTATCCGACACTATTCCCATGATATCTCGGACGTTATCCTGAGCGGCATTAGAATGGTTCTCCAGCACCTTTAAAACGGCAAGGCACCAGGTGAGGATGGAATTACAGCGGAGCTTCTGAAAGCAAGTGCAATACCGGTATCTGAAGTCCTTCAGAAGCTCTTTAATTCCGTCCTCCACTACACCGGAGGCGTGGAGCAGAAGGGCTGTGGTCTTGTTCATCAAGAAAGGTGTCAACGCTCTCTTGAAGAAATACAGACCGATTTTCTTTCCGAGCCGCGTCTACGTGCTGTTTTCGAATGTCATTACGAATCGTCTCGCATGCAGACTCGACGACTTCAGCGGTTTTAAGTTAACCGTCGGTATATCGAAGTGCTGAAGTGAATCTACCGTTTTATCTCATCCCATGAATGTTAATAGTAAAAAGAGAAAAATATCGTAGTCTACCGTAAATATATTATTCTTGATTCAATCATCTAGAAATATGGCAAACCTGAAATCAGCGAAATAAATGAAACTGCAATCGCTAACCCGCCTACGAAGCGTGCTTTTACCGCAAGTGCTCTCACCAAGAAAAATCTGATCAGGTATTAGTAGTCAGTATATACCTAATTAGTAGCATGAGTATAGTTGGTATTGTCCTCAAGAACAGCCATACTAGTAACCCACAGAGGAGAAACTTATTCCAGCGATTCGTCAGTAGTATTTAATCAAAATGTGAAAGTTGTATTTGACACCTTGAATGTTAGCGCCTAGCATTTCTTATATTGCAATTACAATCACCTACAATTAAATCTATTTTAAAATGTAAGGGTTAGATTGGCAATGAAATAGCAAGTTAACAGAATAGAACCAAATTCGTGTTAACGATGTTTTTTGGCCAGACAATGACCTTTAAATATACCGACATTTGCATTTTAACATTTGTCCCTTTTATTTAAATGTGTATGTATATATTAATATAATATAATAAAACTCTCCAATCGTATATTATGAGTTTTTAATTTTATGAAATAACGTTAAAATTCAAAGAATATGCTTGAATAAATGTACCATTCAAAATGTCTTTGCTATCATTTCGTTACTGAATAGGGATGAATAAATGTGATGTTATATATGTGTTTTATCTATGTATATATTCATTTAATAAGAACTAGATGGCGCTCCTATTGTATAAAATTGCGATACGGTTTTACCTATTTCCTGTATTGCAAATAGGTTAAGATGTTCAAATATTAGAGGATTTATTAGATTATTTATCCACGATACCACCAAAGTACGAATTCCAAGCTGCGTTTGAAACTTTTTTGACCGAAAAATCCAATAATCATCATTAATAGTAATAATTATTAATTGTGGTAAAGCTAGGATATAAACTATATTATCAATAGGGGCTTGCACTATATATATATATATATATATATATATATATATATATATATATATATATATATAAAATGTCGTGAAGCGACAATTAAAAAAATGAGAACCTAACCTAACAACAACGAAACAACAAAAATAGAACAAAAAAATAATATATTTAAAATTTTAAAAAGATATTTACAATTTTATATAAAAAAATGAAGTATGATGATGGTGATGGGTGACGTGAATTACAATTAAATAGAAAATAAAGATAGATGAACACTGAAGCGGAGCCTGAAGATCAAATTGGCACACCGCGCTTGGCGGTGGTGGCACGCAGCGCCTGGTCTAGGCACACCCAGCGCCTGGAGTAGGCACACGCAGCGCCTGGAGTAGGCATACGTAGCGCTTGGAGTAAGCACACGCAGCGCCCAGAGTAGGCACAAGCTGCGCCTGGAGTAGGCACACGCAGCGCTTGGAGTAGGCACACGCAGCGTCCAGAGTTGGCACACGCTGCGCCTGGAATAGGCACACGCAGCGCTTGGAATAGGCACACGTTGCGCCTTGATTAGGCGCTCTCAGCGCCTGGAGTAAACGCTCGCAGTGCCTGGAGCAAGCACGCACAGCGGCTAAAGATAGCACGGGCACTAGTAGGTGGAGGCGTAGGCGACGACTTCAGGTGAAGGCAAAGGCTTGCAGGATCCCGGAGCAGTGCGGCCCCGCGCTTGGAGTAGGCTAGGCGACGACTTCAGGTGAAGACAGAGGCTTGCAGGATCCCGGAGCAGTGCGGCCCCGCGCTTGGAGTAGGCTACGCCGACGACTTCAGGTGAAGACAGAGGCTTGCAGGATCCCGGAGCAGTGCGGACCCGCGCTAAGGGCTTTAGGAGATGCTTCCAGTTTGAAAGCTGAAGCGAGACTGCCGTATTGACCGATTGTTCGGTTTTTATACCTTTTTAGAGAGAACGAGAAATTACTCAAATTAAAAGCAAATTTTTGTAAATGGTCCAGAGGAAAACAGTATTAATGTGGAAATATTGAAGTAAAAACATCAGACCGGTAACGAATTTGAATAAAAATTGCCATGACAACCAGATAAACAACGATGTCAAAACATGTAAATTTTTGGTTTCAGGCTCATAATTGAAAAACGGCAAGATTTAAGTAAGAAATGAGATATTATTGATATAGGAAAAAAGGTAGCGCAATAGCGCGCACGAAACCCGAAATTGCAGAGTTACGGAGAACTAAATAAAAGATCGAAAAAAGGTAGACTCCATTGACACCGATTTAAAAAGTGCTGGTAGCGTGAAAATACGAAGTGAAAATGATTTGTTATTGTATTCTTATGGTCTAAAAACGTTACAGGATCCTATGGAAATAAAGGTGATGCAAAATATGAATGCAGAAAATCAAAAACAGAATGGAAAAATAGATGCAAAATGGTATGTAAGTAGCATAACACTACAATATATATATATATATACAGGCTTAAAACTTCAACAATTATGTGATGGCATGTTTTGATAAATGCCTACATGTAGCAAAATATTAAAAATTAAACGCATCTGCATTTTAATTTGCAAACGAAGATAGATGTAGATGTCTATGGGGCACAGCAACCACTTACCATCAGGTGGACTATGTGCTCGTTTGTCACCCTAATTCTATAAAAAACATAATCTCCTTTTAAAGTCACATTTTGTTAAGAATTCGATGATGTAAGTTTGAAGTTAGTGAACGATATCTGCGAGTAGTAAGTTCCTCAAATATGAATGAATGAATGAAATGAATGAATGAATGAAATATTTATTTGCATTTGGTTAAGGTACATTGAAAATGGTCACAGTAATTAAACATCCGCTTAATCAGCCATTATTAATAGCATGCAAATCTTAAAACTATAAAATATCGAGATAATAATATTTAAGAGTATTGATTATAACAAAATGTCAACAGGTAGTTAATAAATAGAAAATAATTAACAAACATTTCACAATTGGTCCCTTAACTTTGTCAAGTTCCTATTACCTATCGTACTCGTAGTTCAAATATTTCTGTACAGTGTAAAAAGACTTTTTACTGAGAAAGTTGTATAAAACTCTTTTAAATTGAATGAAAGGTAGGTCTCGAATTACTTGTGGTATCTTATTATATATTGTCATACACATCCAGTAGCAATTTTTATGTTATCTCGCACTCTTAGGAATTACAGCGGAAACCAACCTATTCCTATTTCTGGTGCTTCGTTTGTAGACGTCCTTGGCTTGTGTAAAATAATTTATATTGTTCTTTACGAATTTTGCCGCTTCAAAAATATATAGACTAGGAAGTGTCAAAATGTTCAAAGATTTAAACAAAGGCTGACATGGTTCGTCAGGTGCAGTACCACATATAGCTCTAACACACTTTTTTTGTGCAATGAACGCCTTTTTTATGTCTGTGCTGTTACCCCATATGATCAGTCCGTATCTCAGAACTGATTCAACGTAAGCAAAGTACGCAATAAGAGCTGTACTCCTTCCTGCTATTTTTGTTAATTTATAAATTGCAAATGAGAAACGATTGATTATGTTGCACACTTTTTTAACTTGTTGTTTCCAATCTAATTTTTGATCAATTTCTATACCCAAGAATTTCGTTGTTGTTGTATTTTTAAGTATTTGTCCTTCATAATTTATATTTAATGTCAGATTTTGTATATTATTAAAGATAATTAAATTCGTTTTGTCAATGTTGATAATTAAATTATTATTTCTAAGCCAATTAATTATTTGAATTATAGTTTCATTAATGTCATTTTTGTGGTCATTTAATGTCAATTTTTATATTTTTAACAGTGGTAGAGCCACGCGGCAGCTCTTGCTGTCACACGGATGGGCCGGCTCGAACCGGGGTGGTACCACGACCTCACAGAAAACCAGCGTGAAGTAGAGGTTTACCTCTGCGTTTCGCTTGGTGAGTGCAGGTGGCCGGAGGCCCTTTTTACTGGAAATGAGGCATTCCATCTTAGTCCTCACGGGTGACAACGCATCTACATTTTGACTTGTAATTGAGGATAGATGTAGATGTCTATGGGCCGCAGCAACCACTTACCATCAGGTGGACTGTGTGCTCGTTTGTCACCCTTATCCTATAAAAAAAAAATATTTGTTATCAGTTGTCACTATTACAAATATATCATCAGCGAATAGGATACATCGATGCTTGGTCACATTTGGGAGATTATTAATATAAATCAGGAATCAGGTCCTAGTACACTTCCTTGAGGGACGCCCAACTTATTTTCCCTAAATTCAGACCTGTAGTTTTTCACTACATGGTTAGAGTCAAGTTTGGCAATTTCGACTGATTGCATTCTATTTTGTAAATATGTCTCTATCCAGTTCAAAGCAGTGCCTCTAACACCACAGTGCTCTAACTTTACTAGAAGTTGATCATGCGAAACAAAATCGAAAGCTTTCGACATATCAAAAAAGAGCCCCGTTGTATATTGTTTATTATTTAATTGTGTAAGGGTCTCATTCACTAAGTTATATACCGCATGTGAAGTGGATTTGTGTTTTCGAAATCCATATTGATTATGTTTTAGTATATGATATTTATCGAAAAACGATGTAAGTTTTTCATACATAACCTTGTCGTATACTTTGGATAAGATAGGAACCAGCGTAATGGGCCGGTAGTTACTAACGAGTGTCTTTTTGTCCTTTTTAAATAGTGGCTTCACCAATGAGAATTTTAATCTGTTTATATCCCACATACCATTGACTGATTTATGAGAAACGCCAAAATAACGCCTAATTGTTCATTACATATCTTGATAATCTCTGTAGATACCTCTTCGTATCCTTCTGAATTTGTGTTATTCAGTGATAAAATTATTTTTCTAACGTGATATTCGTAAATGGGGGTCAAATAAATAGAGTTCTTGAAAATGTCATTAGGAGTTTCACGTAATATATTTGCATTATTTTTATTTGTCAATTCAATAAAATAGTTGTTAAAGGTAGTCGCAATCTCTATAGGATCATTTATAACATTGTTTTTGTATTCAATTGAATCTATATTATAATTATTAATATACTGCGGTCTAGCGTGAATTTCATCCCGTATTACTTTCCACGTGGCCTTACAAATATTTTTGCTTTTTAATACGTATTTCTTGTTTGTTTGTATTTTAGCTTGGAATATACATTTTTTTAATAATTTAGAATAGGTGTAGTATTTATTTTTGTTAGTATAATTTCTTTTTTTATAATAATTGTACCGTAGGATTCTATTTTTACTGCAGCTTTTTTTAATTCCCTTTGAAATCCATGGTAGCTTTGCTTTTGTATATATTCTGACTTTACAAACAGGAAAACAAAGTTTATAAAGTAAACAGAACCAGTCATGGAATACATTAAAAGCTGCATTTGGTTCCTCCTCAATATACACATCTGAAAAAGAGATACATGCCAGATATTCTTTGAATTTTGCAATATTTTCAGTAGAGTAGCATCTTTTATAAATATGTATAACTTTTGGTGGGTATATAAAAGTATATAAATAGTATATAATATTTTTTTATCTTTTTATTTATTTTAATACTTGTTCGCTTAAGAACACGTAAGCTGCTACTGTAGTTGGTTAGAAATAAAAGGATAAAAATAAACATCAGTATCACTATTTCTACATCCCATCGTAAGTCTAATGCAGAATATATGCCTCCCCGTTAAATGCCACAACACATGGCCCTATCGTGATCGATTTCCTGCGTATTTCATTTGGTCATCGCTTCATCTAGTTTTAGGGTAAAGGGAGAAGATGTATTAATTGCCCGTATTCCAATAATCCCTATGGATTTTCCATTCCAGTTCAAAATAGTCCAGTTTCTCCTGAAAGCAGCATTGGCGGTGACAATAAGCAAATCTCAAGGACTAACACTGAATGTAGTAGTGTACATTTAGAAAAAAAAAACTGTTTTTCTCATTGGTCATACAAAATCTTCATGCTTCAGCAAAGGACGGGAAACCAAAAACCAAATTTACAAAAATGTTACATCTCATTGATTGACCAATTTACTGACATTTTGATAATTATCTTTTCACGTCAAAACCACTGATTAATGAAAGTTCGAATTAAAATAAATTATTATTCGAATTTCTAATCCTACTTAGTCGAAATCGAATATCGTAATATATAACTTTTTGCAGGCGGTTGCATATGACGAGATGATGAGATGAGATGAAGAAGTTGATATAATTTGAAGAAATAACATATAATAAACATTATATAAAATTTGGAAAACATAATAAAACAAATAATAAAGAAAAGTTTCAATTCTTATTTTTAATGATCTAAATACTGTAAAATCCTGCCATAGCCTCTGCTAAATTGAGCAACGTAGCCGAAAGCTTTTTCAAATTCTGAAGTCGAGCAACAGTATGTAAATCCATTTTTCACATCGCTCCAATTGATGCCTTTCATCCAGAATATCTTGTGACATATATCATCACAAACTGTATACCATTTCACATCATCTTCTTTTAGATCGGGCACATTCACCTGAATGATTGCAAGCGAAGCTACTGTGTCGTAGTCTTTTACAACCTGAAAATAAATTAACATGTTGAGTAAATATTATTTTCTATTGTCTAAGTGAAAATTACTATAAAGTCGATCAAGCAAATTAGACTAATGAGGGCTAATAATTTTACGGTCACTAAATAACCCTAGTTGAGAGTAAGGTGAACTATATCATGTTATGTCATTAATGATACAAAATCATTATTATAACTGAGAAATTACGTTTAAAAGAATAGTTTATCGGTTTCTAGAGCGTTTAAATACACAAAAAAATGCATCAGACGTTTGCTCTTTAGTGTTTTGCATATCTTTTAACTCAGTTTTGAGTTTTTCTACTTTTAGGAATATTCGTTGTTTGGTTAATCCATTTCTAATTTAATGGATATAAAATATTACTACTATATCCGATATAAACATTATCCTTCAAGTATATTTTTCGAAAAACATACAAACTTAACAAATATATCAGTCAAATATATCAATCCCGAGTGGCGCTGACCTGGTGCTAAAAAAGTCGTGAATGATAGAGCTTCGTGCCCATTTTTTGATAATGTTAAGCATTTATTCCCGTGAAAATACAGGTTTTTATAGCTTTGCTTCTTATTTCCTTCAGAGAGTAATTTATAATATAATTTAAAATAAATCATAATTGAAATAACTTACTTTCCATAAGAATTGCGGTACTAGCCTCTTTTCTCCAGCTCTGTCACTTATATATATAGAAACATTAGAAGTTCCATCAAAGAGCCTCAGTGGTGAAGATATTCCTGTCGTAATACTTAAAGCACGTTTTATTTTTCGCGTCTGTACTCTAAGCAACTCCTCTAAGCTATTCCAATTCTATAAATAAAAAGAGGTTCCATAGTATGAGTACTTCAAATTAGGTACAGATTAACGCAATATCAAAAAGCAAACAAAGTGTCGAGTATTATTGATCTGTGAAAATGAAACACTGTTAGCAAAACTTAGAGTACTTAACAGAAACAGGCGTTACTTTGCGGAAATCCAATATATTAAGGATGTAAAACATCTTTAATATGGTATTGTCTAAAATTAAGTCGCAATCACCGTTATTTTTTAATAAAATTAATAATTTTTTATTCTCATCACTACATGTTCTTTCCAAATAATCATATGTTCTTTTCATGTAACAAGTAAACTTATATGCCTTGCCCACGGCATCGATGAATGCGTAATAAAACTCGATATTATCGACTTTTATTACGTATTCATTGTCTTATATTATTATAACATACTAGCTGTTCTCCGCAATATCGCCCACGTGTAATTTAGAGTTTTTGTCATGTTGCGCGGAACCCTAATTCTTTTTCTAAAATATAAGTAACCTAAGTTACTCCATATAACTTCAGCTATCTGCCAGTGAAAGTCCCGTCGAAATCAGTCTAGCCGTTTCGGAGATTAGCCGGAACAAACAGATAGACAGACAGACAAAAATTTTAAAAATTGTGTTTTTGTTATAAGTACCGTATATACTTTCATATGCATTAAGTAAAAAGCTGTTATTTTGACATCATAAACAGACACTTCAATTTTATTTATTTGTATTATGTACATATAGGCGTCCGATGATTTCGCACAGCGAGTAAACCATTCTTAAGTCAGATTAAGCTGTAAAAGCCAAAAGCTCAACAGAACATACAAAATAGCAAATGAAAGTAAAGTTGCATACTTTAATTTAAGTAAGTTAAGTTTATTGGTGAAGTAAATTAAGTGTTTGGCAGTACAATACGCGCCGCGTATGAAGAGACTTGAATTTGTTCAGCAACATTTGTGGAAAAATAATATTATTACGGTGGGGTAGTACATATGGTACATGCGTGCACAAAATAGTTATACATAGTTACGTATAACTATTTTGTGCACGCTTGGGGGGATGCTTTAAAGTTTAAAGTAGGGATATTTCGATGAAATTTTGCGGCAGATGTTAATTCATTATACATTCAACAATTCAAGTTATCATTACAGCCCTTCAAAAGTTCACTGTTAAACATAGACATCCCTCAAGGAATACCATAAAGCTACGGTCCTGATTTACTTGTATCATAAACATAATTATTAACAATTATTGAACACGCCAAAATGGCTATCTGTCTATTATGTGAAATATATAAATTCACCGCGGGAATCGCGTGTGAAACCGAGAAGACCGTATAAAAAAGTTAAAAATTAAAGTTACAGGATATATACGTCCCACTGCTGGGCACAGGGCTCCTCTCAAATCTGTGAGGGTTTTAGCGCAAGGAAATGTCCGCCGCACTGCCCAAATGGTTTTCTCATGCACCGAGCACGTGTTAAATCAGCACTTAGAACTACAATTAACAATTTCATTGGCGCCGGCGGGGATCGTACCGTGAAATTTACAGCGAGCGCTAACAATCTGGGTATGTAAATTACAAATTGGAGGATGTCGGGTATTTCTGCCTCTGGGCCATTACGCTTGCGTGTGTGCGCGCGTTACGTTTTGAATGTCTGTGCGCAACGGTGATGAGCTCATGATTTCTGGAGATGCTTTACTCTTTTTTCATTACACATGTTTATAAATAAAATGGTGTACCAGTGAACGTACAGATCTGTTAGACTGTATGTTATCTATGTATGAGCGACCGCAAAAATTATCCGCAGTACCCTGATGATTTTACACAGGTGCGAATCACTGACGACCGCATCGCAGCTGTCGAAGTGAGGATCGCCTACCGTTCAATAATTTGCAGATGATACAGGTAAGGTTTCTGAACATATACTTATTATATAGGATCAACTTCTACCGGGGATTTAAGCTATCATAAAATATCACACGTTATCATTTACATAATTTATAAATGATAGAGTTTAATAACCAATCCGTAAAAGATTCTAATATTAAAATGACATATTAAAGAAAGGAAAGATAACACGTTATGGTGGGATGATGAGGTACAGATGGAAGTTGAAGCAAAGAAGAAAGCATGGCTAGATTTACTAGCAGCCAAGGCTAGTAATTCTAGCAGTATGAACGATGATATTGAAAGGAAAAAAGCAGTCTTTAGGCACCTAAATAAGAGAGTAAAAGAAGTAGTTGAAAGGAAAAAGCAAGAAAGAACGGATAAGAATGATAGAAAAATATCGGATAACTTCCAGGCAAACATTAAAATGTTCTGGAAACTCGTAAGAACTACTAGGGGAAATTCAAAACAACCTAGAATGAATGCTATACGAGACCAGAACGGCTGTATTCTGTGTATGACGAAGTTTTGAGTTTAAGGAGATGGAAGGAATACTTTGAAAGCGTGTTTATGAGTGATGAGACGGTTGAATTAAATGAAATAGAAATTCCGAAAGAAGAGGAAATAGATAGAGATATAAGTATAGATGAAATAATGAAAGCAATGAAAAGTATGAAAACAGGTAAGGCAGCCGGATATGATAGAGTATCTCTCGAAATGCTAAGGGCTGGAGAAGGAGTGGTGGCAGACCTGCTGTACACCTTGTTTAGTTTATGTTGGGAACTTAAGCGGGTACCGGGAGACTGGTGCAAAGCCGTGATAGTCCCAATATATAAAGGAAAAGGATCACAGCAGGACTGTAAAAACTACCGTGGTATCAGCCTTCTTAACATTGTGGGAAAACTGTATGCTAAGGTACTAATTGAAAGAGTGATGAAAGAAACTGATGGAAAAATTTGGGATGTGCAAGCGGGATTTAGAAAGGGAATGGGATGTACGGATCAGGTCTTTTCCATGCGCATGATCGCGGAGAAGTTTTTGGCCAAAAACTAAAAAGTTTTTTGTGCGTTCATAGACTTGGAAAAGGCTTATGACAGAGTGGACAGGGATGTGTTATGGCAAACACTGAACTCATTTGGGTTGAGCGCTGGCTTGGTACAGGCATTGAAGTCTCCATATAGGGACTCTAGTGCTTGTGTCAGGATCAACGGGGCCTACTCGGACTGGTTTGGCATCCATAAAGGTGTCAGACAGGGCTGTGTGGCTTCCCCGTGGCTGTTCCACCTATTTATGGACAGTTTTTTGGAAAATTTGAAAGTAGAAGAATGCGGGTTAAGAATGGGTGAGTTAACCGTCAAATGCCTTTTGTACGCCGATGATGAAGTCATACTTGCGTCGTCGGCGGCCGAATTGCAAATGATGGTTACATTAATGACCAGGACATTAAAAGAAAAGGGAATGAAAGTGAACGCAAGTAAGACGAAAGGTATGGTTTTTGAAAGAGAAGAAAGTAAAACGATATGTGAAATAAGAATAGGAGAAATCATATAGGGTGTGGAGTGCTACTTTGTCACGTTATGTGATTATGACCGAAATTTATTACGGCATTAGAATTATTGCATTTGCGCTACTCTAAATATTAGTGCGTTACGCAGTTTTATTGCAAAGCAAGTTGGACATCAGCTCTCACACTATATTATTTTGATATTATTTTGACAATAACTACTTAATGATTTGATTCTTCTATTATTAGTTAGTAGTTCTTTATTCGTATCATGGCAGCATCTTTTTAACACCTCTATTTCAAAATCGTCTAAATGGGTTTTGGTCTTGACCCATTTTTTCTGGGAGTGCTGAAAATTTATGGTAACCCAGTTACTTTTACTTTTACTTCTATACATCATTTAAGTTGATGATTTAGTTGCAGCTGCTGTACGGATTTGTATTTGTTTCAAATGTTGTACACCTTTCTTCTTCTTTGCCATAAAGTTGTACATGTCATAAATCGTTTTCCTACTTTGCCTTTTCGTTGTATTACGTCAAAAACATGGCCATGATTACAAAAAAGAGAACAAAAAAATCCTACACAAAGCTGCACTCGTATATGCTACGGCTTTAAGTGACGTGAACGGGATGAGAACAACGGGAGACAACTGTCTACTGCGCTTTGTGCACCCTTTCTCTCACCACGATGAAACCAGGCCCCTCTCTGGCGTCTTATGATGTATCATCTATTAATTTATATCTATATTATAAAACGTCTACTGCGCAAGTTAAACAACGTGGTGTGTTAGGACTGATAGTTCGTGCCACATACTGTAACTTAAGTTTTAGGTAAATGAGTTCATTACTAATTAGCCCATTAATTAAAAAGTATTCTTACTTTCATATTGCATGTATTCCAAAGTGGGAAGACGTTCAGGTAACTGTGAGTAGATATTTGAGGTAAACCAGGTGTTACGTCCCTTTCGTTTACTAACTGCCTCGCAGCAAAACAGCAGTTGTCTTCGCTGTGAAATGGCCTGTTCAAAAGTGTAGATATGACATTCTTTTGCTGTTCACAGTCGTACATCTCATTTATATCGTAATTAATTATATCGCTATGCAACCATCTTTCAGTCGGCACCGATTTTACTCCAGCTGCGTACACCATTAACCGATGCTGTGCATATAATGGTACTTTCAGTAATTTATGAAAGCATATCCGATAGATTTCCGTAAATTCTCCTTTAATGTTTATTCCAATTTTAATAATTTCTGTGTCATTATACCCACACATTTTTCCAGTTTTTAAGGTTACTGGTTGCATTCTCTCTACACATTTTATTTTTGAAAATTCTGCAATATCTTCATTTATTTTAAAACTTTTACCTTCTAAACATGTAGCTTTAACTGCAGTGCCTGGAAATTTGTTAAAACCTCCAGCGCACACGAATTGCGCACTTTTATTTATTGGTATTGCTAGGTGTCCATCTTTAATATTAAAATAAGATAATCTAAAGTCATTGGCTACCACAAGTGGATGATATGTGTCAAAATCTTTTGAAATATCTAACAAACAATCTGAAAAATATATAAAATATTATTTTAATGTACGATTATGCGGTCAAAATTCAAACTTATATTTAAGCTCAAAACAACCAACCATTGGCTTGAACAATAAACGTCTTCTCAATTTTCCCGAACACGTTTTCAACAACACATGTATATTCTCCTATGCTGCTAACTTTGTAGTCAAAACAATACGTCATATCATTCTCAGCGAGTTTCTTTTTATTAAACCACCACGTTATCTGTGAAAGACCATTGTGTTTTATATTAAGTTGCCCATTTATTAGCATTTTGCAAAATAGCTGTGCTTGCACTAATGTGTGCCAGTCGGTAGAGTATAATATATAGAAAGGCAGTATAATTATAGCCGATGAGTCATTCCATCTTAGTCTTCAAAGGTAACTACAAATCTGTAATCTGTGTCTTCTTTGTTTGAATTTCGTTGCAAGTATTCCAATGAGGCCAAAACGAATAAAATAATCTTTTTTTGTTAAAGTGCAGAAGAATACAATTTTAATTAAAAGCTTGAATTTATCTCGCTAGACAAACTCCCTTTTTTCACCTCCACGTTCCGATAAAAGCAGTCTATACAAATAGGCCGGAATCAATCAGAATATACAATATTTATGCACATATATTAATATAAGATATAATGTTATATAGATACGGTTAAGGCACGTTTTCATTAAAAAAATAAAATATTATTCGTTAAACAGTTGAACATTTTATGACAAATTAAGATGAAAATTTAAACATCATAAGATTTATTTCAAAAGAACGATTATGAATAAATTAATATAATATATAATAATATAATAAATAAGATATTGGTAAATCCAATTGGGCATACCTTAAGCGCATTAAAAAAATTACGTATAACATGATTATACGGAATTTTTAAAGTAGTTAAAATACATTTCGACAGCACTATCGGCTTCAACATCCTCGAAAACCATGAAAATGACACCCGTGATGAAAAAATTGATACCTATTGCAGCCGCCATCTTGGATTTACATTTCGACAGCACTATCGGCTTCAACTCTCTCGAAAACAATGAAAATGACACCCAAGATGAAAAAATTGGCACCCACTTCAGCCGCCATCTTGGATTTACATTTCGACAACTCTATCGGCTTCAACTCTCTCGAAAACTATGAAAATGACATCCATGATGAAAAAATTGATACCTATTGCAGCCGCCATCTTGGATTTACATTTCGACAGCACTATCGGCTTCAACTCTCTCGAAAACCATGAAAATGACACCCAAGATGAAAAAATTGGTACCTACTTCAGCCGCCATCTTGGATTTACATTTCGACAGCACTATCGGCTTCAACACTCTCGAAAACCATGAAAATGACACCCAAGATGAAAAAATTGGTACCTACTTCAGCTGCCATCTTGGATTTACATTTCGACAGCACTATCGGCTTCAACATCCTCGAAACTCATGAAAATGACACCCATAATGAAAAAATTAATACCCATTGCAGCCGCCACCTTAGATTTACATTTCGACAACCCTATCGGCTTCAATTCTCTCGAAAACCATGAAAATGACACCCATGATGAAAAAATTGATACCTATTGCAGCCGCCATCTTGGATTTACATTTAGACAGCACTATCGGCTTCAACTCTATCGAAAACCATGAAAATGACACCCATGATGAAAAAATTTATATCTATTGCAGCCGCCATCTTGGATTTACATTTCGACAGCACTATCGGCTTCAACACCCTCGAAAACCATGAAAATGACACCCATGATGAAAAAATTGATACCTGTTGCAGCCGCCATCTTGGATTTACATTTCGACAGCACTATCGGCTTCAACACCCTCGAAAACCATGAAAATGACACCCAAGATAAAAAAATTTATATATTTTGCAGCCGCCATCTTGGACTTACATTTCGACAACACTATCGGCTTCAACACCCTCGGAAACCATGAAAATGACACCCATGATGAAAAAATTGGTACCTAATTCAGCCGCCATCTTGTATTTACATTTCGACAGCACTATCAGCTTCAACACCCTCGAAAACCATGAAAATGAAACCCATGATGAAAAAATTTATACCTATTGCAGCCACCACCATGGATTTACATTTCGACAGCACTATCGGCTTCAGTACCCTCGAAAACCATAAAAATGACACCCATGATGAAATAATTGATACTTATTGCGGCCGCCATCTTGGATTTACATTTCGACAACCCTATCGGTTTCAACACCCTCGAAAACCATGAAAATGTCACCCATGACAAAAAAAATTATACTACTTGCTTTTAGTACGTACTACTATTATTTATTCTGTGCTTTTAAATATTGTAATAAAAAAATGTCTTATTATTATTATAATTAAGTATTTAAGAAATTTGGTTATTCGAATATTGTGTATTTGTACAGCGATCTTTTTGAGCCGCTGCAAACAACCGAAACAATGTCCACTCACGAAGGCGACTGAAGCCAAACCACAGAAAAAAAAACAAAAAACCAGCACAAACTATATAGAAACACTACCAAACCAGTGGCATACAGTCCATACTATAATTTTTCTTAGAGGTATTATTATGTCATGACAGTTTGTCCATGTTGCAGTAGATGTCGCTTTTTTAAATTTAGCCATGCTTGGCCAATTAAGAATCAAACAAATTAATGAATAGTTTAAAATACAATCGAACCTTGCTAACTTACTATTTTGTTACAAAACAAATTTGTAATTAAATTTTTAGTATAATTTATTTATTTTACATTATTCCCTATATATAATGTACTCTGTGAGCCAAACTAAACTACTCATTACTACTCTGTGGCTGTAGCTTCCCATTTAGAGAAAGAGTTTTGGCGGGAACTCGACCGGCGGCGGCTTGCTGCTCCTGAATTATTGTTTAAATAATGGTTTGAAGTGGACTTTGATATGTAAAAGTAGTGCGATTTTGTGTATTAAGTGTCTGCGCATGTGAACTATTAATGGAAACTGTGAAACAAGTGCTCTGATGGTGATGGAATCTCAAGATAAGCTGTTTGTTTGCATAGGCGCCTTTAGATACCATCGCCAACTGTCAGCTGCCTGCTGGCTCAAGTTACCGTCAAAATCTCCCAAGGCTGCACAATGTGACGCATCAACATATTGTGAAGCAGTGAAATATGAAGGAAAATTATACATGAAGACAAGGCTGTATGGCATAGTTCCTTTGCCTGCTCTCTCGAGCGAATAATAAAAACAACAACAACAACCATTTAGAGAAATATTTTTGTATACGAGGCTAACAAATCAACGAAAATTTCGCCATTTTGGAGCCGAAAAAAATTAATTATAGCTAAACAAAACAAAACTACACTGCCATTTACATTCAGTGGCTTCCCACATGATAGATGAAGAGATTAAAAAATAGATTGAGTTAAACAATTAATATTTTCAAAAGTTATTGTGTTTACAAGCCACAGGGACATGATAAATCCACACCATAAGCCACTAAAACCCTTTTTTTTATTTAAAAATAGCAATTAATCGATTTAAAAAAAATATTAATAAGTTCAACAATCATTTATCTTTCTAACAATGTGCTTTTTATATCTTTTATATGTATAATATGATTGCTAGATACGATTTTATTCGATAAAATGTTGGAATCTTAATTTTTAGGCGATAGTAGAACATACCTTGCGCTTCCGCTTAAGGTATGCAATATGTGTATCATATAATATAATTATTTTAACACCTACCTTGGCTCTTGGTTTTGCTGAATAAGTGCAATACAAGTTACGATTTCCATTATCAAATAATAAACTCGAATGAGAATCGTACGTAAATCGTGGCTTATGTCCAACTTGAACATAACATGTGCCTGTTTTGGATTGAACGAAATTGCTTACGCGGCACTTATAGCGGCCATGATCCTTATTCTTTACTTTTGAGAATATTAGTTTTCCTTCTGCAATAATTTTCCTTGTGCTTTTCTATAAAAATAATGTATTTGATTAATCTAAATTCAAATTTATCGGCACCGGTGGGGTCGGACTCGGGTTGCTCGCATACCATAACACTCGTTTATGGCGAGCGCTTAGCTCCTGAACTTTTATTATTTAAAGGAATTTTCAAATAATTTGTTATCACTTTATTTGAATCAATCGAGAAAGTAATAAAAAAAATAAAATTACGAATGAAAAAAATACTAAGACATGTTAAGAAATACATATTATAATATAGTACACCTTGTACCACCGTACTAAATCCGTACGCTCATGAGGGATATTGCATTCCATCTCTGCTGGTTTATTTTCCTCTAAGTATACGTTTGTAATAGGACCATTATGTTCAGGAAAATCTGTAAAATTAATATATTGTTTTTGTAATGTTTATTTTTTACATAAAAATAAGTATTTCTGTCGGATTACGCTTAAAGGCTTACTAAATTTATTGCGTCTTTAGTATACCTTTAAACATACACCCACATACAAATCATATACAAAAATCTATAAGATCAGAAAGGCAATTTTTAATCACCTTTGTCACACAATAGTCATTATCTAATGAAATAAAGTTTTAGGTAAAGTAAAGTTGGAGCCTGCTACTGCTACTGTTTGTTTTCCCTTTGTCACCTTTTGCGAGAATCGCGGGATGATACGGGATAGCAGGTTCTATTACGCTGCCTCTAAACGGCTATTATTTATTGTTTATGAAATAAAACGTAACTACCGACAAACAACAAAGGAAGGTAGGTAGATGAAGCGTTACGTATGCTTCAGGTAGCACCGAAATCATGTTACCACCAAGATACTCGACTTATTGTTATTGAACTCAAGCACACATGTGCATCCTTAATCATTATCAACCAACAAAAGGCATTTAAGTATAATAAGTGACATTTTCGGCTGTGAATTTTTACTGTTAAATGGGCGCATTAAGAAGTTTAGCATGGTTTCGGTAACATTTAAAGTGTAGGCAGCGTTCCGTCTATCTTTCTATGTTGGTCTGAGACTACCTTTAAAATTCAAGATGACCAATAAAACAATAGATAATTAAGAGCTACAGGCGCAACCCCAAATAGGATTTGAACTTAATTTCCTTTTCAATTCAAAGTGCTGATGTTCTTACTATCTACTTCTTTATTATTACTAACTACTTGAATAATTTTCTCACGAACCATTTAGAATGGAAAAATAAAATCGAGTTACGAATCATCAAATGTTTAATGCCTTAGAACTAAATATTTTCTATAAATTTACGTAAAAATTATCTGTGCAATTAAGAGCATCGTCGTTATTAGTAAGGCACTGCTGCCCATCTCCTGATTTGTTTCCCTCTGTCGCCTCTTATTACACTCACGGGATGGTATGGTACTTAATGCTACATATACGTAAGTACATGTATATACACAAATAAATATAGCAGTTTCTACTTCAAATGAAAAGGAATAGAAATTTGAAAGCTTTATTAGAATAGAAAAACCACAAATTACTCTGGAGCTAGCGTTTGAACGATGCTTTTCTCGTGTCTACACGTGATCAAATAAAAATTTCATTAGCGCCGGCAGGGATCGAACCCGTGAAAATTTATAGCGAGCGTTTATTCCCTGAGCCTTCCGCTTCTCTCATATCTTAAAGTAGAGCCATGGTACTCTAGTCTAAGAAATGAGAGGAGGTCTGTGCCCAGCAGTGAGACGTATGTAGGCTGTAACTTTTACTTTTAACTTTAACAATCACTTTAAGCAAGACAAAGACTTGCTTGAAGACGTGGTACGAAACATACACTCTGTGGAAAATTCAGAAAATATTAAAATGATTATCGGAGGATATTTTGTAAAAAAAACCTAACAAAATCGTAAGTGTATAAAATACATTTCGAATATTTAGCATGATCATTTGACAATATCAAAGGTTGTCAGGAAGATGATGCTGCCTATCTTCTCTTTGTTGTCCTATGTCGCCTTTTACGACCGGACGATATGAGGTGGCGGATTCTCTTTCACCGCCACAACAAGGCGAACATTTTTCTACTCCCGTTTGAGTGTAGTACTTCCCACGTTCACTGTGAATAAAATTTATAAGGAATAAAAGAAATTTTAATGATTTTATCGTGTTTAATTTTAACTTTTTTAATTCCTAATGTTTTGGGCACTTTATAGCACCCATGGTCACGGGAGGACTTAAGTGTTTGACGACCTGATGCCATAGTTAGAAAAGAATAGAATAAGAATAGTATAGAATAGAATAAATGCAGTAGTATACTTGGGTTTGAATTTAATTTTATTAATTATAGGGTCCTTAGCCAATGGATACCCCGTGTAGTGGCGGGTAAGAATATCCACTACCCCATAACTTCCCGTGGGTGTCGTAAGAGGCGACAGAGGGAAACTGAGGCAGAAGATGGACAGCAGTATCTTTCTGATTACAGCAAAACAACCAATAAATAAACTGCGGTTGTCAACTTGCTCGTCAAGCGTGGCAAATATTGCAATATATTCCCCATGATTAAAGTTACGGAAAGACTGTCCCCAGTCCCCAACGGCCCCGCTATTCCTTGCTACGGTTACGACCATGGTAACGGCGGAGCAAGGCGTACTAAGAATCTCCGATAGAGGTTTGCTTCCCACCTAAGATGACTTGACGTGGCAACATATAACGCATGCACCCTGAGAAGTGATGAGAAGGTCCTGGAGATGGAAGAAGAGATAGACAAGTTGCGCTGGAATATTATAGGATTATCCGAAGTCCGAAGAGAGGGGGAGGACACGGTAATCCTCGAATACGGCGACTTGTTTTATAACCGGGAGGGCGTCCCAAGTAGGTGTCGGATTTATCGTCCACAAGTCTCTCGTGCATAACGTTGTAAAGATTGGGAGTGTGTCGATGAGGGTTGCATACCTTATACTCAGGATCACCAACCGGTATTAGCTGAAGGTCATACAGGTTTACGAACCAACCTCAGCATATCCCGATGAGAAGGTGGAGGAAATGTATGAGGATATATCTAGAGCCATGCATTCCTCCAAAACTCACTATACGATTTTAATGGGAGACTTCATCGTAAAACTATACACAAGAGAGAACGGTGAGCTGAAAGTAGGGAAATTTCGAATATATTTCAAAATTATTATTATTCATTTTTATGAATTATTAATTTGGACATAGAGACACAGACACCGAGGTGACTCTAAAAGTGATTGAATTATGCTAAATTTGGCCCTGAACTCAATTCAAATTCGATTGATTAAATTCTAATTCTAATATGTCGGGATTAGGCCTGCTGATTAATTTAAAATGTTAAATGATGCGGGAAAACTATCATCACATTATAATAGTAACTGTAAGAAACTTATACTAACTGTACAATCACATTCATGTATTTAAATATAAATAAAAGAAGAAAGGTTACTTACCGTCGACGTGGACATCAAACCTTTCATTAGCTATGCTTAAATTGTTTACTGCGTTACAGGTGTATGATCCAGCAGAAGCTTTGTTAACATTTTTTATTATTAGAGTCCCATCAGATTCGACTGAGTACCATTCAGATTCTAGATAAAGAATAAAATATAATATGATATTGTAGAAACTTGAATAATAAATTTATACATGGTAGAGCCATGCTACAACTGTATTAATAGTATAGTTGTAGCAGGAATGGGTCGGCTCGACCGGGGAAGGAATACGCTCTCACAAAATACCAGCGTAAAAAAGCAGCTTAATGCTGCTGTGTTTCGTTTTGTAAGTGTGGAGAACCGGAGACCCTTTTTACTGGAAAAGAGGCATTCCATCTTAGTCCTCACGGCTGACAACGCATCTGCATTTTATTCGCAAACGTGGATCGATATAGATGTTTATGGGCCAGCAGCAACCACTTACAATCAGGTGGGATGTGTGCCCGCTTACACATATCCTATAAAAATGAATAGGATGACACAACTTCTTTCTTTACTAACAATTGTTACGTAAATGTTTAAGAAGACTTTTATAATCATTATAATATAGTACAGCACAATAAGACAAGGCCAATGATATACAAAATGGAAGCAAATATTCAAAGGCACTTTAATATTTTTATTTAATTTTTTTATTATTGATTACGTTAAGACTATATTTATACCGCTTTTCGCAGTATGCGCACACGTCTGTATAATTTAGCCGTTGAATGTCCGCACCGAACACATTTATCATGATTTTTTTTGTAAATCATGATTTTTATTGTCAACAATTGCAAAAATAAATAACAAAAAAGTAATGATAACAATTAAATTTATAATAAATTTCCGACAAAAAAAAGCATTATGTAAGCACTTTGAACACATTTAAAACAGGTCTTAAATTTCAAATAACCGGCCATGCGCGGGTCGAACTCGCGCATGAAGAGTTCCGTACGAACGTAATACACGTTTCAAGTAGGGGAGCCCTTTTTAATTTTTAATTTATATTAATTTTTATTATGAGTTGTTATAGCGGGAAAAGATATACACATTCTGTGAAAAATTCAACTGTCTACCTATTTCGGATCATGTGATACAGCCCGCAGACAGACAGACGGACGGACGGACAGCGCAAATTTAGTAATAGGGTCCCGTTGGTTACCCTATGGGTAGGGAACCCTAAATATGACCCAAAGACTAATTGCACCGCCACCGACCATTTCCTAGACTATAAATTAAAAAGAAAACAAGAAATTAAAAATCTGTGAGTTCTCCTACAAACAATATTAATGAAATTCATGTTCTTATAATACAGTAATGCTAATACATTCATACTTACTTCTTATTCTTATTTAGAAACGTTACCCCTGCACTAGGATTTTGTCCTGTATCGCCTAGAATGCACTGCACCACGGGGTCGTCGAGTTGTTGGATACAAAGGTCCAAACTAGATTAAATTCCCTAGCCGGGGGCACATTTGTCGTTATTGCAAAATGTGATAACAGTAGATATCAACAGCTCGCAATCATATGGTAGTTAGTTAAGCGAACGTCATCCTATATACATTCTTTATTCCATCTAGTCAAATCGCTGAATAACAAATTGCCAGATTATCAATAGCTATATACACTACACTATAGACCTATGACCGTTTAAAGGTAGGCTGGCCGTGGGCTACAGTATCTCCGCAGTTCATTGCAACTCGAGAAAGTCGTTATTGTCCATCAAAGTATTAAATCATACATGTGATGTCTGCTTCACCCTAAAATATCTAGCTATAACGTTACAAGTCTTAAATTGGAATTTTAGTTGAACACCTTGCACATGCGGGAGATCCCCCTTTTATTTCCAAGATCAAATAGCCATTAGTTCTCTAAATTAATTGTATAATGAAATAATTATTGTAATACAGCTAAAACTCAACTCTGACCAGTATATTACCATTTTCGGTAAAACAGTTATAAAAGAAAAAATATTTCACATATTATGTCATTAATACACACACTGTAAATCTCATATTTCATATTCTCATCAGGTTTATACACAGAATATTTCTTTTAATTGGAAGCCCAATAAATGGTAATGACAACATTCTGACATTTTGTTCTTGCTATACATTTAAACCGATATGTTGCACCACACTATGTGACTTTTGAAATATCGTAATATATTTAGCACTCCAACATCTACCTCTTTTTGAAATATAGTCGTTTATTACAAGCGCAAACACAAAAACGGAGGCATTCGTTTACTCCTTCGATCTATCTTTTATGTTTTAACCTGCTTCATTGTAACACATAATATATTAAGTAAATGTCAGCAGTAGGATTCAGTGGAAAAATCACAACCAAACTTAAAATTATTTGCACAAATATTGGTTTTATCCGAAGTTTGAATCCCAAACATATTACTCTCCGTCAGTTAGTGTGACCAATAAACCATTACCAATAAATTGATACGAAAATTGTTTAGTTACAAAAAAATAATCATACTCATATTTAAAAGGTATCCATTCTTCATCCATCTTATTTTTGGTTTAGGGTTCCCAGTAGTATAACAAGGTATCCTTAAAACTCGATCTCCAACGACAGCCTGGATATTTTTCTCTGAGGTGTTGGTGAATATGACAGGGGGTGCTGCGAATTTTTATTTTGTTTTATTTAATAAAAATAGGACACACGTTTAATTATCTAATTTATAATACCTTTTTGTGGAATCGTTTACTACCGGCGAGTTTTTCCGACTGACACGATTGAGGGACCTTAAAGCTTACTCATTTTTAAAGGCCGGCTACACACCTTTAATTCCCTTGGTGTTGCAGTTGTTCATGAGCGGCAGTCGACACTTACCATCAGGTGAGCTGCATGCTTGTTTGCCCTTTTTCTATTAAAAAGGACTTATAATTTTTTCGATCAGACAAGCAAATTGTTATTTAAGTGGTTTTATCTTGTTCTATGCGTGTCTACGCTATATTGATTAAAGTTCCCGTGATAAAGGATAACCTCACTTTTTAAAAGCATCAAAAAATTCGAATACAAGAGGGTACAAAGCAAAAGATAAACATACGTACAAAGGCAAATTCCTACGTACACATGAAAAGAATTACACTTCTGGTGCCGTCGTGCAAGCATTAGTCACTCGAGAAACTTCGAGAAACGATTCGTTAAGTTATATGACCGTCGTATTAGTTCTTCAGCCTTTTACGGTCGGTAGGTTACTAAGTTCTCTACGAATAACTTCGTTACAGATGCAATCACCCAAGGAAATTTCGAAAATACTCTGAACATACTCTCCGTAGCCCTCTGAGTGCCTTTGAACTTTCTTATACGATTTTTAACTGAAAATTACCTCGTCTTGGTTCAATCTCTGATATACGCACTAGCTTAAGCTTATTTTTGAGAAATTCTGAATAACAAGTATAAACTAAGTTTTTAGAATGCTACTATGTTGAATAGGATTCGACGAATGTCCTCTAGATTGAACATCTTAGTCAGATAATTTGTCGTAGGTCAACACACTCATTAATAAATTCAAGCAATGTGTCTCAGTAGCTACCAGAAAAGATGTGGAAATGAAAGTTTGTCATGGTCTTTGTATTCCCGTGTTCATCTTAAGACTTGCTCTTTGGAAGACACCACGGAAGCCATTGTGCATTGTTTAACAATTGATTCTGGCATTATGATTATATTGTTGGTAACCACTCAAGTTAATTTAAGTTTGTTTCTGACAACATTGTATTTTTGGTTTTTCCTTTTAGGAATAAGTATTATGCATGTAATGTGGGCAAATAGAGAATAGAGTCAGTCAGTACTACATAGCTGTTTCATTGTTTAGTTCTCTGAGCCACCACTGAAAACGAGGGCCGTGTCGTCTTCGAAGGTAATGACTTTTGTATGAGGAATTTTCATTTAACAAAGATTATTTATGTGCATAAAAAGAGATATGACTACCTATACCATATGAATACCTAGAATGCTTCTCTGAAGAACTCTAAAATCTACACAGAATTATCCGCTAATGATGCTATCAATTTGTACAAACTGTGTTCTGTCCGTTAAAATATCTTGTAGAAGTTTCAACTGGAGGTCTCTGATATCAAGCAATTCAAGTTTTTTTTTATTTTAAATTGGGACAGATACATATGCTTTTGCCAAATCACACAAAACTGTTTTTATTTTTTAATTATAAATTTGCTATGTAATTGGTTAGTTTAAGCACCACGTCTGATGTAGATCTATTTGCTCTAAACCTAAATTGTGTTATTGATAGAAATTTTTTATTTTTCAAGTAATTTACCAATCTATTATTTATAAAACGTTCAAAATGATTTTAGATAGTAGGGAGAATATGGAAAATCGTTGGATCCGGCCGGTATTCAAACTCAACCCGCAAAACCACGAATAAAAAAATACTATCATAGCTATTAATAAGTTTTTTCATAGTATATATCACTATAAGTAAGGTATCTTCTACGAAACTTGTCAATGATAAAATTAACCTATTACTTCAAAGAATCGTGAACAAATTCTTTGTAAATTATTGCTGTGTAGATGTAGATTCTTAAGAACTGTTTTCCGTTTGCTTCCAAAACCTCTGCTATAATTTCATCCTAACCCGGTGCCTGTCTAATCGTAACTTTGCTGATAGTAGTTGTGATCTTACTTAGACTGACGTTCGGGACATCATCGAAATAGATACTGTCCAAAGAGACTTGCTCATTAGGTCCTTCCGTGAATCAAACAAAGATGTGTACTTTTGTTTGTGGAACCTATTAAACTCAATAAATATTTCCGCTTACCCGGAATGCCAATTTCACAGTCTTTATCTTCTTTCCATCATACAGATCTATAACAAAAACCTTGGATCCTTGGTTCCACTCAATCGCTTCTTCAATTAAAGACGTACACATAAATCAGGAGATATTGTGGTGTTTTGTTCTCTTCATATAGGTTTAAGAATGCAGTATTATTTTAGAATACAGTGAGTTTAGTTAAACGTTCGGAGTGGCTGGGATCTATCTTCGAGCGGTCCACCTGCACGGCAATGTCATCACTGGATACTTTAGCGTATGCTTACGGCTAAATATTCTATCATGTGGCGATAAGCCTCGCAAGAGGCTGCCTGTCTTTCTACCACCCTCCTGTTCGAGTTAGGTGTGAAGCAGCTCACTGCATTCCATTTGTGAGCAGGAAAACCAGTGCCTTTGTTTGACAGAAGGGCCACCAGTTGCACCGCTCAAAAGTAGTCTGGACTTTTAAGCAAAGCTATACCGAGTAAACGTTACCCAGGTTACGTAAGTTTTCAGGGATTTTAGCGATGTGGCTCTTGGTGGAACGGTGTAGAGACAACCTGTATGCCTGTGTTTATCAATCGCACAGTAGAGATCAGAAAGGCTGATTAAAACACCTGAAAGAGATTGCAGATAAAGCCCAACACCGGTATCTATCTAGGAGCTTTCGCGGGAAGATTAACGCCCATCATATGGAGTGGTTGTTCCCAAACAAGAAAACTGACCAAACTGGAAGAAAAGTGCGCAATCTTGCGTTATCACTACATCTCGCTCAGATGGTTTAAATAGCGAAGTGGAGAACGGATGTCGCCGGACATACACAGCATTGATTGAACCTTCTGCTTACAACAGACCCAGACACGCACTCGATATCTATCTCAGCTCCGCTGGGATCAACAGATCACTGTCTGGTGAAATCTGTATCGGTCATTTCTCCTCAGGATAACGGTATAGCGGCCACGAATAGAGAATGACAATACAAGTCAGCAAACTGGGATGAGATGCGGCAAGGGTGCTTTTTTCGGATGAACCCTCCTGCTTGGACGATGTGGTTGCGGAAGTAATATAGCAGGGAATGAAATATGTTAAAGCAAGTATATATAGAATATAGTTGGCTACTCTCCGAGCAGAACACCATGCCTGGCGGGAAATTTCGTCTTTTCTTTCCATGGCTAGAGTGGTGACCCCGACGTTTTGTGAACACGTAACCAACAGCCTTTGGACACTACAACTTCAATCCTTTGTCATAATCCTCAAGAACCCCTACCCTTCACTCCCAAGAGTCGGCTTCTGCAGTCTTCAGCTCCTGCAAGACAGTCCAACTTGTTTTTATCTCGACTCACCGCAGATTTATCACTTGCAAGTGCGTTGTACGGCATGCATTACACACCGGCATAACGTTCGTACCGGCATCACTTGCCCTTACGCACACAGCATGTATTCCCCACCATCATTAAGGATGCACCGGCAATCGGACTGCACTTTCGACCTCCGGTTTGAGCAAGGGGGTGATGTGGCGGCGCTATCGTCGTACCACAAGCGATTCACGTCGAAGCCTAAATCGTGTTATCAAAGTTCCGAAGTAAATCAAGCATATATAGAATAAACTCCGACTACATGCTACAGGAGCATTGGCCACTCCCCAAGCTGAACACTTTGCCCGACGGGAGTTCCCCCATTTTCTTCTCACGGCTATAGTCGGTCACAAGGTTCGGCCCTGGTATAATGTAGACTGTGCTTGTGCCCGCCTACCAAGACTGGATTCCAGCTCGTGATCACAAAAATAAGGCTCGGGGAATTCGTGCGAAAAAAAGAGCTTATAATTTTACTGTCAAGTCCTGCAAGCAGGTTCTGCGCAGGGTACGATTCGACCCTGTCAGTTGTATAGGGGCTAGACTTGCTTCTAACCCTTCTGGTAGTAAGCAATCAAGTTTTGGTCCTTGTTGAAGGCTGTCAAATCCAACTTCTGCAGTCCCTCATTGCTACCAGATATGGAAAGGGTACTGAATAATAAACTGGTGATATACCTTGAAATAAATCATCAATATAGTTTCCGCCGGGGACGATCCACTGGTGATTTTCTTGTGTATATCACGCACTTCTGGGGCAAAGGCATTGAGAAGAACGGTGAAGCTCTAGGTGAATATCTCGTAGGCTTATAATAGGATTTGTTACGCAAGTCTACTGAGTAAGCTTCCTGATTACGGCATCCAAACCGAATTTTGCAATTGTTTAACTTTCTGAGTGAATGGTTGATCAGGGTCGTGATAGATAGCTGCTCTTCTGACCGAATACATATTAATGCCAGAGTTTTTAGGAGTCTGTTCTCTCCGTGACTCTTTTTCTGCTGTATATGAATGACCTACTTTTACCAGGTATTGTTGGGTATGCAGCTGATAGTGCAGTCACAGAGAGGTTCTTGTTCAGTACAAAAGACGGAATATGTGCATTAATAAATTCAGTAAGAGAGGCCGGATGTGGAGCGGATAAAGGCGAAATTAAGTCTTGTCTCCCAATATGGTGACGACAATCTGGTCACATTCAACGCCGCTAAAAAACAGGTCTGTCTGTTTTCCGCAAAATAGAGTCCACTTGATCTGGCTCCTACTTTTGGCGGTAAATTTATAGAGGTTAGTGATCATCTCGAGCTTCTCAGCATACATTTAAGTGCTAACCTCAACTTTAGCGCTAACATTGAGTCAAAAGCACAAACTACGGCCAAAATAGTATTCCAAACAATATGAAGCAATTCTTCACACCTGGACAGCTTCTTACTTTATACAAAGCTCAAGTCCGAACATGCACGGAGTATTGTAGTCATCTTTGGAGTGGGTCAGCAAAATACCATCTTGTCGCACCCGAATCAGTGGAATGCAGAGCCAAGTGGCTTACCGGTGACAAAAAGCTGGTGAAAACTAAGTTTCACTACTTAGTTCACCGCGGCCAAGCTGCTTGTTTGTCGATCTTCTACATATTGCACTTTGGAGAGTGTGCCCATGAGCTTCATAAGCTTATACCACCATTTCCCTTCTCCTCTCGGAGTAACATGTACTGTTGGTTACCATTCACACTTGGTTGACATTCCAAATATTTGCACTAAGTGTTATAAGTCATCTTTTATAATAGGTACAGCTAAGGAGTGGAAGCTCAGATAGCCGTGGTTGCTCAGATACTCGTAGTTAGCGCTGGCTGTAAGTTTTACAGTACGCGAGTGAAACCCGGGTTCGATCCCCGCCAGCACCAAATAAATTGTTAATAGCAATTTTAATGCATTGGGGCAGCGCGGCGGACATTTCCTTGCCTTAAAACCCTCCCAAAAATAAGAGGAGGCCTATGCCTAGCAGTGGGACGTATATAGGCCGTAACTTTACTTAACTTTTAAGGAGTGGAATGCCCTGCCGGCGGTTGTTTTTTCGAGTGCGTATAACCTAAACCTCTTCATCTGAAAAGGCTTTACTTAGGCAAATTCCCTCCATCGTAGACCTCATTTTTGCCTCCGGGCCAGATGGAGGTCAAGAGTCAGACCATTGTTAATTAAAAAAAAAACTTAATTATCAATCTCTTCAAAACAAGTCATTGCATTAATAATATTCCTCCATAGAGGTAATTTTGGTTCACTCGACATTTAAGTTCCAGTTTTAACTGTATCGTTGGTCTAGTGGTTATTAACGCGACTTCCGATCATGAAGTCCCAGGTTGTGCCAAAAAATTAGTTATTGAGTTTTTCCTGCCAAAAAATTCTCGTTAGCTGTCCGGAGACAGGAAGTTCGTGGTATCTCACCTCCGTGCCTTGGAAAGCACGTAAAGTCGTGGCTCCTAGACCTGATCTCTCTCCAGTCATGTCGTTATAATGTTGTAAGGCGCGACAGATATCAATCTAATGTACGTAAACCCGAGGGTGGGGGAATCTTAATTGCCGTAAAAAAAGAAATAAATTTTATCCATCAAGCTTCCTGGAATAGTGAACTGGAAGACTTGTGGATTATCATATTGCCAAAAACCACTAATGTTAAAATTATTAATATTTGTCTATGTTATCTTCCACCAGATCTGCCTTTAGACTGCATTGATAAATTTTATACAAACTGTCAAAACGTGATTATGCGATATCGTAACACAGAAGAATTTCCTTGCATAGGTGACTTCAATACACCCGATGTTCACTGGTCTAAATCATCTCAATATAATTATATGATTCCTCTTCATCCGCGAGGTCAAAAAGCTAATCTGCTTTATGATACGCTTAGAATATGTAATCTTCATAATTATAACAGTATACCAAATAGCAACGGACGATTTTTAGACCTAATTCTTTTCAGTTCGAACAGCATTCAGGTTTATGAAGTGCAGCCATTGAGCCGCTTAAATCACCACCACCCGTCATTAGTTGCAGACGTAAATTTGTTTGAAATGAACTCAAATAATTTTAAGAACAAAAACCTAAAACGACCAAATTTTTTCAAAAGTAATTTTTCAAAAATAAATCTTGAATTAAAATCATTTGAATGGCATAATATATTGTCAACTCATGAAGATATTGATAGCATGACTGACGCATTTTATGCAGAGGTCAGGAATATTATTACAAAACATACACCTATGACGAAAATTGACACAAACAATTATCCAGTATGGTTCACACCTGCTTTGAGGCAAAGCTTAAAAGAAAAGCGAAAATATCATCGTCGTTTCAAAAAATATAAGAATTCTCGGGATTATGATACATTTTCCATGTTACGCAACAGATGTAAAAAACTTATTAGTAATGACTATAAAAATTTTGATTCATCTGTCGAATCTTTTTTAGATGATAACATAAAATTCTATTGGCGTTTTGTTAACGATAAGAAAAATAATTCTAATAGCATTCCCAAAACGATAAAATATGGTAATCACATCTCTTTCGATGAAAAAGAAATATGTGAGCTTTTCTCTAATTATTTCAGTTCCGTCTTTGTAAATCCAGTGGAGCCTAGTTTATATTCTCATAATGAATCATCCAATCGTAGTAATTGTATCTTAAGTGGTATCGTAATCACACAAGAAGAAATACAGCAAAAGATTTCGAAATTAGACCAAAGAAAAGGCCCTGGACCAGATGGTCTTCCTCCTTTATTGATTAAGAAATGCGGTAAGGAATTAAGTAATCCCTTATGTATTCTATTCAATGCATCCATTAAGACAGGTGTTTTTTCTTCAGTATGGAAAATAGCTCATCGTTCTGATTTATAAATCCGGCGACAGGTCTAATTGCGAAAATTATCGACCCATTAGCATCTTGTCTTGCCTCGGTAAATTGTTTGAATCATTGGTGTATGATTCTCTTTACCACCATATTCAACCCTTCCTGTCGCTCAGACAACATGGCTTTATTAAGAACAGATCGACAACTTCTAATTTACTTGAATAAAAACACTATCTTTGCAGTGCTTTCGCCAAGAGAAAACAGGTTGATAGTATATATACCGATTTCTCGAAAGCATTTGATAAAGTAAATCATAATATTTTATGTAACAAATTAGCATGTTACGGAATACATGGGAATCTGTTGAGATGGACTGAATCAAAACCTCAACAGGAGGAGTCAGTTAGTTACTATAAAGGTTTCAAATCCTCACCCGCCCCTGTGACATCGGGTGTGCCACAAGGGTCCCATTTAGGTCCTTTATTTTTATAATATGTATTAACGATCATATTGATAAATTAACATAACCATGCCTGTTGTATGCAGATGATTTGAAGCTCTTTTCTGTTATCGATATACTCAGCGATTCGTTCAATCTTTAGTCGAATTTAGACTCCATTCATAATTGGTGTAAAGAGAACTACATGCATCTGAATACAAGAAAATGCTTTATCATATCATTTAGCAATAAGAAACACAGGCTTACTTTTGATTACAAAATAAATGGACAGGTACTTGATAAAAAATCATTAGTGAAGGATCTTGGAATAATATTTGATGAAAAGCTTACGTTCCGCGATCAT
Source organism: Parnassius glacialis (assembly GCA_033319125.1). Classification (NCBI taxonomy): domain Eukaryota; kingdom Metazoa; phylum Arthropoda; class Insecta; order Lepidoptera; family Papilionidae; genus Parnassius; species Parnassius glacialis. The sequence continues at coordinate 19,025,535 of JAVANC010000024.1, read as the reverse complement.
TACGATCATGTGATATCTAAAAGTACAAAACTTCTTGGTTTTATATTCAGAACTGCCAAGACTTTTAAAAATCCGCGAAGCCTTCTCATTTTGTACTGTTCTCTAGTACGCAGTATTTTAGAGTACAACATAATTATTTGGTTTCCATACTACGCTGTCCACATAGATCGTATTGAACGTGTTTAAAAAAATTCTATCAATCTTGTGCTGTAGGTATGGTTTAAATAGAAGTCTGCCCTCGTAAGAGGACAAACTTAAAATTTTTAAAATTATGTCACTACAAACCCGGTGTAAATATCAGGATATGACTTACCTTTTCAAAATTATTCATTCCCTTATTGATTCCCCCACCCTCCTTTCATTTGTCAAGATTAATACTAAGCCCCATCGTCGCTATACTTTCCTAAACACTTTTGTTTGCAAGTTTACAGAAATAATACGTCCTATTATAATCCTCTAGTAAGAATGTGTCGCCTCTACAATGACTTATTGATTAATAATAGTAAAAATATCGACATTTTTAATAGCAAAGTAAACAATTTCAAAAAATCTGTATTAGATATACTTTTTAAATAAGGCAATATTTTTAACAAAGAATTAATTTTTCTAAATTTTCCACAACTTAAGTTTATAAGTAAGATTATAAGTATTTGCGCTATAAACTCGTTACTGTTACCTAATATCATGTTGTGTGCAAATACCTAATACATATCTAATATCATGTTTTGGAATACCATCCAGATTTTTATTTTGCATTTATTATGTTCAATTGTTCATGTTTTGATATTATTCTGTTTTGTGTACCTAAATAAATAAATAAAATAAAATTACCGTCTAATCGGACTATGAGGGTGAGGGAATACGAGTAGAGAATAGATATGGCTACTCTCTGTTGAGACTGGGCGCCGTAACCGAAATTTGGTCTGGAGACAATTTCCAACGTTCATAACTTTTCAGACTTTTTAAGCGATCTTTTGGTGATAGACGGCATTTATTTCGTAATATCTCATTTTCTGATTAAACAAATCATACATTGAATATACGTTATAAAACACACTTCTAAGACTTAGCATATATATAATTTCGGCGATAGCCACCGGTAGGTGATCCAATAAATGTACCGGTTTGCCAATTTTCTCACGAAACACTAAAAATATATTAAAACTTAATTCATTTACCATCTACGTGAACTAAATATGTTAGGCTTACATAACCCCCCAAGTTTTTGGCTGTACAAATGTAAAGTCCTTCGTCATGAAGCTGAATTCTTGAAATTACCAACAATTCAGAAGCATTCAAATATCTGTGAACAAAGATGTTTTAAATCAGATCGTTACACATTGTAACTCTAAAGCCTACATCGACTCAAAGAAAGACGTTCAAATATCCGGTCAAGTCAATAAGCAAGCCAAGCAATAGTGACCTGAAGGATGTAGAGAAGTATATAGAGACTTGAAGAATATAGTGACCTGAAGGATATAGAGAGCTAGTTTAATTATCTATCTATCCTCAATGATGACAACGCATCAGAAGATTTCTCTGTTTAATGTTGGTTTCAGGCGTCTATGCAGTAGCCTTTTACCATCAGGTGGACGATGAATTATTATCAGATACGATTGGATTTCATTGGTTTTCGATTTTTTGCGCGAATTCCTAATGGTTTTCTAAAGTAAAAGTAGCTTTAGTTGCTCCTTATAACATCAGCTATCTGGCAGTGAAAATACTTTCAAAATTAGTCAGGCCATTTAGGAGATCAGCCGGAACAAACAGACAGATAAAATTTTTAAAAATAGTTTGTTTTTAAATTATAAGTAAATACTTACATATTATATGAGTTTTGTAGAAAAAAACTGTTATTATAACATAACAAACACGTACTTCAATTTTATTTATTTGTATAGATATAGAACATTGAACACAGAATGGAAAAATATAACACATCCATCCTTTGAAATTTAGCGTAATTTTATCATTAGTTCAATAGGCAAGGTATCTGTCCACCATTTTAAACTGTGATTGTCTAATGACATGACATTTAGTGTAGGGAAGACTGTCCCCACGTAAGCAACATACGCGATGTAACGCTCTTACGTTAGTTTACATACTTAACCTATGTATGTAACGTATGTTTGGCGTCAGGCAGTCTTGTAACTTTTTATCGCGATCGCGACTATGAAAACTGGCAGCGATCACCGAATGGCGAGGGCACACTGTTCCTATACGTTAAGTAGGAGAGTTCACGTCTAATGAAGTCAACGCTACGTCTCCCTCGTGCGCTAATCCAAAGTCCCAAACACTTTCAGCTCGAGCTAAAAATCGTTTCCAGTATCTAGAAGACTGCAATGCAGAGGATGATATGAATCACAAGCTCATGGAAATTGTCCATGCGGTTGAAGCTAAGTTCTGGAAGACTCGTAGCTAAAGGACGCAAAAACTGTTAGACAGGAAATGAAGCCGCAATCTTTCTATTTTAATGACAGCATACAGGTAACTGAATAGGCAGATCTCCAAATGCATGCGGGGGCACTTACGCAACCTCAACATAGCATGTATTGAAGTGGTCGAGTGGCAGCAGGGCTTTAGTGTCTTTGCCAGAGATCTATATGCCATAAGAAGCCAACCGGGTTACCTGAGATTATGAGTGAGATTAAGAGGTTCTACGAGCAGCTCATTGTTGGATCCACACGCAAGTGTGGGTAACGATCCAAATGCAAGTCTTATCAGACACTAATCCGATGATATGCCAGAGGTCAGTATGAGCGAGATTAGAATGGAATTAGGACGGAATTACTGCGAAGCTTTTGAAGCGGGTGAAGACCCAGTACACAGAAAAGAACCAGTATTCAGAAGCTCTTCAACTCCGTTCTCCATGTTGGCACTAAGAAGGCTGGAAAAAAGGTTATGTGTAACGTCCATGTCATGAATAAGTAAGTCCAACTTAGACCGAGAGGTCTATAGATGTATGTGACTCGGCTGGGCAGCGTTCGACACATCTTCTCGTCAGGTGTACCTCAAAACTTGAAAACGAGATTGTACAACCAATGCATGTTGACCATACAAGGAAGCTCAAAGTTGGCTCGGGGTTTCCCTGCGTGATGAACTTAGAAAGAGGATGCGGATATCTGCAGTAGAACCAGAGTAATCGACATAGCCCAATGGTAAGTTGCTATATAGCTTGAACAACCGACAATCGATGGGGAAGAAAGGTTCTCGAGTTGCAGCCTAATACCGGTAGTCGATGTGTAGGGCCTCCGAGATACGACCTAAAAAGGGTATGCAGAAAGACCGTGCTTGCTGGTATTCCTTGGGGGCGGCCTATTTTCAGTATTGGACTTGTAAAGGACTGTAATGACGACGATAAATGAACATAATTTTTAGAGTAAGGAGAATAAACTGAGCCGTAAACTATGAATTAAATTAAAAAAATATAGCATGTAAGAAAAACTAAGCTTACTGTATCGGGTATCACGTGTTCGATTCTACAATGAATGTGGAATTAGGCGAGTTTAAGTTAGTTAAATGTACATTGAAGCTAATAGACTGAAAAAGTGACAATGAAGAAAGAAATGGTCCAGCGGTGGAGCCTGCTGGAGCGATGCAGCATTGTGGGGCATCCTGGAACTCGGCCGCTACCGGTCGCCTAAGTTGGTCAAGGTCTCAGACATTTATACATCACTGAACACTACTTGCCATTCGCCTTACACCCACTCACGGCCTGACCGAGCCTTGGTGCGAAGTTAGCTTCTGATACTGGTACGTACTATGTGTATCTAGCATTCTCCCATATAGTTTATTATGATAGAATATTTCCATATAGCCATTCGGGCTCGAAACCGCGGCTGCCTGTTGAACCTTCCGCTCATGGGCCCCGGATATTGAATCTTTGCAAGGGCAGCTGCGAGCGTTGGTTGGATTGGTTTAATTTTGTGTCTACAATCACGCCCGGCCGTAATACGTAAAAATAAAATTCTTTTCTTTTGTTGCTTTGTTGCTTGCTTTTTTTGTTGTTAGCGGGTAGATGTGAACGCCACGTCCGTAGGTTGCGCAAGCGGGAGTTTGCTAGAGCTAGATATGCGTTGGGTAGGTAGATGGTTATTATCACGTAATCGCATAATTATCATCATCATCATCATCATCATTACAACCCTTCACAAGTCCACTGCTGAACAAAGGCCTCCCCCAAGGAATGCCACAAAGCACGGTCCTGAGCCCCCTGCATCCATCGACTTCCTGCATGTCTTACCAGGTCGTCACTCCATCTCGTGGGGGGTCGCCCTACACTTCGCCTACCGGAACGAGGCTGCCACTCAAGAACCTTCTTCCCCATCGGTTGTCGGTTCTTCGAGCTATATGGCCGGCCCACTGCCACTTCAGCTTACTAATCTGTTGGGCTATGTCGGTTACTCTGGTTCTACTGCGGATATACTCATTCCTAAGTTTATCACGCAGAGAAACTCCGAGCATAGCCCTCTCCATACCTCGCTGAGCGACCTTGAGCTTCCTCATACGGCCTGCAGCGAAGAACCACGTCTCCGTTCCGTAAGTCATCACTGGCAACACGCACTGGTTGTACAATCTCGTTTTAAGGTTTGGAGGTATGTCTGACGAGAAGATGTGTCGTAGCTTCCCGAACGCTGCCCAGCCGAGTTGAATCCGTCGATTGACCTCTCGGTCGAAGTTGGACTTACCTAGTCGGACTGTTTGTCCCAGGTAAACATACTCGTCAACAACTTCGAGCTTAGTGCTCCCAACAGCTACCGGCATAGGTGTGACATGGACATTAAACATAATCTTTGTTTTGTACATGTTCATCTTAAGACCTATCCGTTGGGAGACACTATTGAGGTCATTGAGCATAGTGCTTAGAACCTCCAGCGATTCTGCCATAAGGACTATATCGTCGGCAAATCGAAGGTGAGTGATGTACTCGCCATTGATGATAATACCGTATCCTTTCCAGTCCAGAAGCTTGAAAACGTCTTCCAATGCAGCGGTGAAGAGTTTCGGGGGTATAACATCACCCTGTCTTACACCTCTCTGCAATTGGATAGGTTTCGTACTCTGGTTCTGTACTCGGATAGCTATCGTAGCCCTACTGTACATGCACTTCAGCAATTCGATATGTTGACAGTCAACTTGCCACTGGTGAAGGGACTGCAGCACTGCTCAAATTTCGACAGAAACAAAGGCTTTCTCATAGTCCACATACGCCAGACATAGTAGCAAATTTTACTCCTCGGAATTCTGTACAATTTTTCGAAGGGTATGTATGTGGTCTATGGTGCTAAAGCCCTTTCGGAAACCGGCTTGTTCGGGAGGCTGGAAGTCGTCAATTCTGCGCGCGAGACGATTCGTAATGACTCTCGAAAACAGCACGTAGACGCGGCTCAGAAGGGAAATTGGTCTGTAGTTCTTCAAGAGAGCGTTGTCACCTTTCTTGAAGAACAAGACCACCGCACTTCTGCTCCACGCCTCCGTTGTAATGCCACCATGGAGGGCGGAATTAAAGAGCTTCTGAAGGACTTCAAGTACCGGTCTTCCACCCGCTTTCAGAAGCTCCGCTGTAATTCCATCCTCGCCTGGGGCCTTGCCGTTTTTAAGGTGCTGGAGAGCCATTCTAATCTCGCTCAGACTGACATCCAGGATATCTTCGGAATAGTGTCGGATAAGACTCATAGTGTCGCATAATTATCGTTGTCGTATAATTATAGTTGATTAATTATCGAAGGGTCGGTTGTCTGAGCGAGGCATTTTTTGTAGATCGACTGTGATGTGTATCTTTATTTGTATTGTGGTTTGTATTTAATCTAATAAATAGTAATTTGTATTGGTGTAATTTGTATTTAACTTGATTTGATAGGAACGGTATTTGTTACTCGTTAATTCCTTTTATATTTGTTATTTGTTAATTTGTAATTTGTATTTGAGCCGCGTAGGAATTGTATTTAGGAAGTGATGCCGTCGCGCTGCCAGGGCTCTCACCATGCCGTTTTGTGTCTGGGTGCGAACGGCGTTTCCTCTCAGGGCACTCCCGAGCCCTCAACTCCCACGGGCGGGGGCGCTCAACCGCGGCCCCTGTCGTGGGGTTGTTCCCCCAGGGGCGGGGGTCGTCACTCCCTCGCTCAGTATGTTGAGAGGGACTTCACTGCCACTCAGCGGTCAGCTAGACCCTTCTCACCCTCGTCAGCTGAGTGGCCGTGACTTGGGGTACTACCGTTCCCCCTTTGATGCAGGCAGCCCCAGCTAGGTAGCTGCCACCCTAGCTCCCACCACGGCCGCCTCCACTAATTCTGTGAGCCGTCAACAGCTCACTTGTCAAACTGTTCTATTGTCGATGGCCTCAGTGGGGGTGTACAACCCGAGCGTCTATTGTTTAATGGTACGCGCTTTATTGTTTCCGAGTTCACAATCCGGTTGGCCTCTGCTTAGTTGTTGGGAAGACTAGGGCTCCACGGGAGCGTTGAATTGCGCTGTTAGGGATTGTATGATTTGGTTTTGGTCGAGCACTTAATTAACGATGCTTTGAATTAAAATTCAAAATGGTTTTGTGCCTTCCGCTAAATGTTCATATTTGTGGCGGTTTTGATTAAGAAGGCGAATTTAGTGTGCTCTCTGAGTACTTATACATATGTTTTGTAATTGTATTTGATCACTGTGTTTGTTTTGTTGAAACGAAAATTGAAATTGAATGGTGTGCCCTTTGAATGCTTGTGCGTATGTTTTGTGATTGTGTTTGATCATTGTGTTTTGTTGAAAAGAAAATTGAAATTGGATAACCCTATTTTTTCCGAAGGGAATAAGAGTCATTCCTCTCTTTTTTTCACATTTTCTTGGCACTGTCGAAGATATTTATTTGGAATGAGAAATAGGGCTGTCTCTTACGTTTCTCGTTTTGTTAAATTTGTCAGTTTGACCTATGTGCATCGGTGATTAATTTGTTTGAATTAATTCTGAAGTTGAACATTGATGCTTTTGAAAATTAGTGTTAAATTATGAGCATAGGACTACTTGTCTAAAGGGCTAGCTAGTTTGGAGATTATCAGATTGAAATCAGCTGCCGCACTATTGAGTAAATGATTATATAGTGGATGGCTTGGTTATGCCTACTTGTTTGAAAATTCATACTAGGGACTATCTGTGCGCTTCGGTTGGCTCTCTACAGACGACGTTCATGTGGCATTTGTGGGTGCTCTCTGCACTGAAGCTTAGGAGGCCACGCTGGGCCGGTTGGTGTCGCGTCGCTGTTTGCAGACCTGATCCGGTCGGATTGCGGAACGAATCATAGGGGCACAGATATGTGTTTGAAAGAGGTCATCGGACTTCTGTACAGTACAGGACTTGTTAAGGTGCTGCGATGCTCAGAAGGGGAATCCAGTGGAGGTTGATCCTCCGGCTTGCCACATTGGGGCTATCTTTTTGAGGTGGTGGCTAGGGTTGCAAGATCCGAATGGGGTGCCTAAGGTAGCCTAGTTTTGGTGTAGATTCGATCTTGCAACGTGCCGTCGCGACCCTGTCCCGCTTGTCGGTTTTCTCGCGGACATAAGTCCTTATGTCTGGGATGGGGGGTTTGTTTATGCCCAAATTTGGTCATTTTTGAACGCCATCCAATTGCGTTCGAGCTGGTGCCTCACGCGATGGTATGTAGGTGAGGTAAACGCCGACGTGGGGCAGCCGTGTGCAGCTTGCAGTGGCGCGACGCGTGGGCGAAGTGAGAGTGGTTCGCTGACCGCGAGGCGGTGAAGCCGCGTATCTAGGTCATCGTGGCCGAAGGCACGCGACCGTGTAGGGTTCAGATAGTTAGATTTAGGCTTGTACTTCGCTACGTGGATATGTGAATTTTGCAATATTTAACTTGTTCGGGTGATGCGGAATTGTGCACGCGCGTGCCGAGTAGATATACGGTCTAGGATTCGAACCGCGCATACCTTGGTCGAGAGCGTCTCCCGATTGATTGTACGGAAATCATGATAATTGTGCCGTCGCGTTAAGTGCCCCTTTTTGTGTGTTGGTTGGTTCGATAGTTTACGTGTCAACGAGGCGTATTCTGAATTCTTTTCGCGACGTGGTGTTTGGTGTCGAATGTAGGAACTTAGTTGTGTTTAACGCTGAACCGTATAACTCATTAAGAGATCGCTTTAGTTCCCTATTTATAATTTTGTGATAAGTGAATCCGGGACATTGAATGTCGAATTTCGAACTACTGTCTTTACTGTGTCGGGTATCACGTGTTCGATTCTACGATGAATGTGGAATTAGGCGAGTTTAAGTTAGTTAAATGTACAATGAAGCTAATAGACTGAAATAGTGACAATGAAGAAAGAAATGGTCCAGCGGTGGAGCCTTCTGGAGCGATGCAGCATTGTGGGGCATCCTAGAACTCGGCCGCTGCCGGTCGCCTAAGTTGGTCAATGTCTCAGACATTTACACATCACTGAACACTACTTGGCATTTACCTTACACCCACTCACGTCCTGACCGAGCCTTGGTGCGAAGTTAGCTTCTGATACTGGTACGTACTATGTGTATCTAGCATTCTCCCATATAGTTTATTATGATAGAATATTTCCATATAGCCATTCGGGCTCGAACCCGCGACTGCCCGTTGAACCTTCCGCTCATGGGCCCCGGATATTGAATATTTGCAAGGGCAGCTGCGGGCCGTAACAAAGCTTTTATTTTATAGGATTTGGTGAAAACGAGCACACATTCCACCTGATGGTAAGTGGTTGCTGTGGCCCATAGACATCTACGTTTATCCTCGTTTGCGAATCAAAATGCAGATGCTTTGTCACCCGTGAGGACTAAGATGGAATGCCTCTTTTCCAGTAAAAGAGGTCTCCGGTTCTCTACACTCACCATACGAAACACAGCAGTGTTAAGCTGCTATTTTACGCTGGTATTCTGTGAGAGCGTGGTCCTTCCCCGGTTGAGCCGACCCATTCGTGCTACAACTATACTTCTAATATAGCTGCAGCATGGTTCTACCACGTATAAAAAGTTAATCTGTCGACTGTGATTTCCTTGACTGGAAATACCTTAGAAATATTATATAAAAGGATTATTAATCACGATCCAGATGGTACAATTCTTACATATTTATTATAAATTACTAGTATTATAATATTAAATAAAAATAATTAATATCCTATGTCAAATAAACAACATCTCCCGAATCAGATGTTTTATTCTATTTTTTAGTCACTGATTGCCTGTTTAGTCGATGGGGATACCTAAAATTTTAATTCCTGATTATAAATTCTCCTGGGCCCAAAGAGGCTAGAATAAGCTACTATAAAGAAAAGTTTATTTAGTGAGAAAATTAATAACTGTAAATCTTTTTTTAAACAATATAAAATAAGCTTACCTTTTAACATTAGTTTGTGATGAAGTGAATAGCCATTTAATAGTAGGACTTGGATAGCCTTTGACGTTACAGGGTAATTCAAGGTTACTTCCAACCTGCACTTTTATATTGGTATCTATAGGTACATCTATGGCCACTGGTTCTGAAAAATAAAATGTAGAAATTTAAATATATAATGTAACATAAATGATAATTAGAACAATTCACCTTGTTCAAAAGTATTATAAAAAATGCACAATCACAGTAAATATACACACAGTATAGACTCGATTTTATATTAAATGCATCAGATTCTATCGCTTCACGTAAATTACTAATTACGTTTACGTTTATTGCATTTTATTTTATATTCCCGACGCTTTGAATGCTTTGGTCACGAGGAGCTAGGGGGATGTTAATTAATTATTATTGTAGCACAATCTACGCGTATTATGTCCTAGTGTCGCAGTATTGGGCATATAGTATATAGTATTACGCTTGGGCTAAGATTTAATTTTATTTTAAGTCGCAGGCAGACCTAGTTTTGAATAATACCTTTTAGAGTTTATTGCATAGGCATAAATTACTTTTTTAGTTTATAACCAAAAATATTATGTTTAAAAGAAAAAAGATTTGTGTTAAAAATGTAGTTTTTGACTTTTTTTTAATTTCCTTAAAGCCGTGTAGTGGCGGTTAAGAATATCCACTACCCCATATCTTCCCGTGGGTGTCGTAAAAGGCGACAAAGGGAAACAGGCAGGAGATGGGCAGCAGCATCTTCATGTTAACGGCAAAAATACAATAAAAAAACTGCGGTTGCCAACCCGCTCGCCAAGCGTGGCAACTATGGCAATATACCCCCGCATAATGAAAGTTACGAAGAGACGGCTCCCAGTCCCCGGCGGCCCCGTTATTCCTGGCTACGGTGGCGACCATGGTAACGACGGGGCAGGGGGTGCTAAGAATCTCCGGTGGAGGTTAGGTTGCCACCTACGACGACTCCACCTGGCAACATACAACGCACGCACCCTGAGGACTGACGAGAAGATTGTGGAGCTGTAAGAAGAGATAGACAAGTTACGCTGGCATATTATAGGATTATCCGAAGTCCGAAGAGAGGGGGAGGATACGGTAATCCTCGAATCCGGCAACTTGCTCTATCACCGGGAGGGCGACCATCTGTCCCAAGGAGGTGTCGGATTTATCGTCCACAAGTCTCTCGTTAACAACGTTGTAAAGATCAGGAGTGTGTCGACGAGGGTACCTTATACTCAGAATCACCAAACGGTATTCGCTGAAAGTCATACAGGTTTACGCACCAACCTCGGCACACCCCGATGAGGAGGGGGAGGAAATGTATGAGGATATCTCTAGGGCCATGCATTCCTCCAATATACGGTGTTAATGGGAGACTTCAATGCAAAACTAGGCACGGTAAGCTGAAAGAAGGGAAATTTGGAATATGGCAACGGAACCCAAGGGGCCAGCAGCTGGCCGACTTCATGGAGAAAGAGGGACTCTTTATGATGAACTCTTTCGTCCAGAAGCACCCCCACAGGAAGTGGACCTGGTCGAGCCCCGACGGTTCGACAAAAAATGATATTGACTTCATTATGACGACCAGACGACAACTGTTCAGTGATATCTCAGTGATCGCGAGGGTGAAAACCTGCAGCGATCACCGAATGGTTAGAGGCACACTGAACCTAAACGTTAAGTTGGAGAGGTCTCGTCTAATGAAGTCAACGCTCCGTCCCTCTCGTGCTTTGTTACAAAGTCCCGAAACCTTTCAGCTCGAGTTACAAAACCGTTTTCAGTGCCTAGAAGACTGCAATGAAGTGGACGATATGAATGACAAGCTCGTGGAAACTGTCCATGCGGTCGGAGCTAAGTTCTGCAAGACCCGCCGCAGAAGAACACAAAAACTCTCCGATCACACTCTTAATCTCATGGCTGTTAGACGGGAGATGAGGCTACATTCTTCAACGGATTTGACAGCATACAGGCAACTGAACAGACAGATCTCCAAATGCATGCGGCGGGACTTGCGCAACTTCAATACAGCTCGTATTGAAGAAGCGATCGAGCGGAACCAAGGCTCCAAAGTCTTTGCAAGAGATCTGTCTGCCAAAAAGAGCCAACTGTCAAAGCTGAAGACCGAATGTGGCAGCATCGTTTCCGGGGCACCTGAGATTTTGAGTAAGATTGAAAGGTTCTATGGGCAGCTGTACACGTCATCGTTGGAGCCACACGCAAGTGTGAGTAACAATCCAAGAGCGAGTCTTATCCGACACTATTCCGAAGATATCCCGGACGTCAATCTGAGCGAGATTAGAATGGCTCTCCAGCACCTTAAAAACGGTAAGGCCCCAGGCGAGGATGGAATTACAGCAGAGCTTCTGAGAGCGGGTGGAAGACCGGTACTTGAAGTCCTTCAGAAGCTCTTCAATTCCGTCCTCCATGGTGGCATTACACCGGAGGCGTGGAGCAGAGGTGCGGTGGTCTTATTCTTCAAAAAAGGTGACAATGCTCTCTTGAAGGACTATAGACCGATTTCCCTTCTGAGCCGCGTCTACGTGCTGTTTTCGAGTGTCATTACGAATTGTCTCGCGCGCAGACTAGACGACTTCCAGCCTCCCGAACAAGCCGGTTTCCGAATGGGCTTTAGCACCATAGACCACATACATACCCTACAGCAAATGGTACAGAAGTCCGAAGAGTACAATTTGCCACTATGTCTGTCGTATGTAGACTATGAGACAGCCTTTGATTCCGTCGAAATTTGGGCGGTGCTGCAGTCCCTTCAGCGGTGCCAAGTTCACTGTCGGTATATCGAAGTGCTGAAGTGTTTGTATAGTAGAGCAACGATGGCTATCCGAGTACAGAACCAGAGTACGAAACCTATCCAATTGCAGAGAGGTGTAAAACAGGGTGACGTCATATCTCCGAAATTCTTCACCGCTGCATTGGAAGACGTTTTCAAGCTTCTGGATTGGAAAGGCGTATCAACATCAATGGCGAGTACATCACTCACTTTCGATTTGCCGACGATATAGTCCTTATGGCAGAATCGCTGGAGGACCTAAGCACTACGCTCAATGACCTCAATTGTGTCTCCCAACGGATAGGTCTTAAGATGAACATGGACAAAACAAAGATTATGTTTAATGTATATGTCACACCTATGCCGGTAGTTGTTGGGAGTACTAAGCTCGAAGTTGTTGACGAGTATGTTTACCTGGGACAAATAGTCCGACTAGGTAAATCCAACTTCGACCGAGATGTCAATCGACGGATTCAACTCGGCTGGGCAGCGTTTGGGAAGCTACGACACATCTTCTCGTCAGACATACCTCAAAACCTTATAACGAAATTGTACAACCAGTGCGTGTTGCCAGTGATGACTTACGGAACTGAGACGTGGTCCTTCACAGCTGGCCGTATGAGGAAGCTCAAGGTCGCTCAGCGAGCTATGGAGAGGGCTATGCTCGGAGTTTCTCTGCGTGATAAACTTAGAAATGAGGATATCCACAGTAGGACTAGAGTAACCGACATAGCCCAACGGATTAGTAAGCTGAAGTGGCAGTGGGCCGGCCATATAGCTCGAAGAACCGACTACCGATGGGGAAGAAAGGTTCTCGAGTGGCAGCCTCGTACCGGTAGGCGAAGTGTAGGGCGACCCCACACGAGATGGAGTGACGACCTGGTAAGGCATGCAGGAAGTCGATGGATGCAGGTGGCTCAGGACCGTGCTTTGTGGCATTCCTTGGGGGAGGCCTAAGTTCAGCAGTGGACTTATGAAAGGCTGTAATAATGATGATGATGATGAAGTTTCAATTTCTTTCAAGTAAGAAATTTTCGAAAATATTACAAATAAAAATCTTTATTATATTAATATAATATGTGTATTCAAAATCATTATATATCATATCTGTCTCATATCTCTGTTAATTCTTTTCTCACAAAACTATAAAATGTTCAGGCAACTGCAATCCACGTCTTTAATATATGTATTTCACTCACCAACTAAGTATGTACTTAGTCGGTAAGTGAAATACATATGAAACATTTCAGCTACATTTTTTAAGCAATAACATATATATCTAACGATGCCAATAAACGCCTAGTTATTTTGATTAAAATATCAATACAGACATACCAAAAACTTTCACTGTCGTAGTCTTTTTAGCGGAACCTAATTTGTTTACAGCTTCACATGTATATTGTCCCGAGTTTTTTTCAGAGGCCTTAAATCTGTCAACAAAAAACAATAATTGTCAATCATGGTCATCCGTGCATAGGTGTTTAAGCTTATGTATCAATAAGAGGACAGTTATAAAACAAGTGTAGATAAACATCCCCCTAAGCAACAATATTAAGAAACGGCTCCTAGTCCCGGGCGGTCCGGCCATTTTTGGCTACGGTGGACAGAGGGTGCTAAGAATCTCAGGTGGAGGTTCGGTTGCCACCTAAGTCGCCTCGACTTGACAATATTTAACGCTAGCACCCTGAGGACTAACTAGAAGTTCCTGGAGCTGGAAGAATAGATAGACAAGTCGCTCTAAGATTATCTCTAGGATTATTTGAAATCCGAAGAGATGGAGAGAACATGGTAATACTCGGATCCGGCAACTTGTTGTATAACCGGGAAGGCAAACATCTGTCCTAAGGAGGTATCGAATTTATCGTCCACAAGTCTCTCGTTAACAACGTTGTAAAAATTAGGAATGTGTCGCCGAGGGTTGAGTATCTTAAACTCAGAATCACCAAATGGTATTCGTTGAAGATCATGTATGATGAAATGAAACCTGTAAGTTTATGCACCTATTTCGGCACATCCCGATGTTGAAGTAGAGGAGATGCGCGCAGCATACACGTAACACAACAAACAAATCTCCAAACACATGCGGTGAGACCACGCAACTTTAATAAAGCTGGTATTACCTACAGTAATTATTACACCTCCTTCGGGCAGATGGTCGATCTCTCAATGATGGAACAAGTTGCTGGATTCGAGAATAACCATGTACTACCTCTGTCTTCCCAACGCAACTTTTCTATCTTGTTTTCTAGCTTCAGGTCTCCCCTGGCGATTCTAAGCAATCCTTGCCTCGCCATTAGCATGGTCGCTACCGCACTCAATAATAGCAGTGTCGCTGGGAACTGCGGGCCACATCACTGTGTAGTTTATTAAATTGTAATTTTGCTGTTATCAGAAATATGCTGCTGCAAATGTGTAAAAGGTGTGAATGGGAAACAAACCACCACTGGTTTGTTACCCATTCACACCTATTACGATATCTATGGGACGATATACAGTAGTGGATATTTTACACTGCCAATACACGAAAACATAGCACTTTTAATTCCATAACGACGCTGGAAAGGAAAAAATTACTAAGCGACACTTTTAATTTCAATTTCAATTTCAATTTAATTCTTTATTTGCGCAATATGGGTACAGATGGTGTTACAGCGGTCAATTTACATTGTTGATCGCCATATTTAGGCTCATGCCATGCAAAAATTCTCAATTACATGCTATAGTTTAAATTAAAATTATTACATATCAAATTACAGTGTCTAAATAATTATTAAAATAATGTCAAATTAGATTAATTAATACACAATCTCAATTTTGTAAAATAAATGTCACATAAAATGTCTAATTAATGTCACAGTACCACTAAGCCGGTTACAATACTACATCTAATAATTTGTCTTCAAGAAATTTCCTTACCGAATAATATGATTTTTCTAAAAGTAGTGTCTTCACTTTTTTTTTAAATAAATTATTATTTGAAATTTCAAGCAGAGAGTTGGGTAAATGATTATACACTCTAGGAATCATACAAAATACACTGTTGTTTAAAAGTTTAGTTTTGTTAGACATGAAGCTTATTTGGAAAGGGTATCTCTTGCTTTTTAATTTAATAAATAAGTTACTATTATTTCTTACAAATAGTACCATATCCAGTATATAAATACACGGTAGTGTCAATATTTTAATTTTTGGAAATATCGACCTACAGCTCTCGGTTTGCTTCATTCTATATATAGCACGAACGCATCTCTTTTGCGCTCTAAAGACCAACTCTTTTCCTACAGAGTTGCCCCAAAACATAACACCATACATTAAAAGAGGAGTAACATGTCCATGGTAAGCCGTTAAAACTGTGGATGTACTGGCAGTTTTGGACAACATGTAGATCGCATATGAATATTGATTAAGTTTCGAACACAACATCTCTGTATGTGACTTCCACTTTAGTTGAGAATCAATGTTCAGTCCCAAGAATTTTGTTGTCTCTACTTCTTCAATTTTTGTTTGTGTATAGTAAATTTTCATGTCCGTAAATTGTGAACTCTGTTTTGAAACGTCATTAATTTAGTTTTTTCCAAATTTATTTTTAAATTATTTAAAGTCAACCATTTAATAATATTGTCTAAGGTATTGTTTATCTCCAATTCTATTTGAGTTTTATCCTTTCCTGTAAATATAATTGTACTTTGGTCGATATTGAGTTATATATACGAGTATCATTGGAATCAGCTTTTTTTTCTGCGTCGATTGGTCCTACTTTCGTGCTTCTACGATGAATTTAATGTCGTTTAGTTATTTTAAAATTTGAGAATTTTTTGAAGTTTTCGGCGACCAACCGACGATAATTTTCGTCATTTAAAAAATATTGCGTTTAGGACAATTTTCAATCTACCGTATTTCTACTTAGTAAATTTCTCCTGTTTTTAATATAAATTATTTTGGTTTTATGTTACTTTTTCCTGAACTTATGAAAAATTAAAAATTTATTTGGCTATCTTTTCCTACGAAAAAAAATTATGTTTTTTCACCTTATTACCTTTTTACCTGTCCTTAATTTTAGCTATTTGTCATTTAGATATTTTTTACCAGGTCTGATTAACAAAAAGATGTTGTTTAGTGATATTTTTCCTTCCTGTAATTTTGTCGCTTAGATGAATGTGACCTGCCGTTTTCTAATATATTTTGGCGTTAAGATATCTCTTCCAGAAATATTTATTTAATAAAACGTCAGTTGAGCCTTCCGCGTTGATCTTGAATTGTCGTGTAACTAGGTTGTGATTTAATATTGAAGTGGTAGTTAGGAACAAAAAATTAAATCACCGTGCTACAAGCTGACGCTTGGTGAATAGATGTGTGACCGCGCGTCCCAATGACTCGTCGCTTGGTCTAGAAAAGCGGTAATTATTTTCATTTAAGTACTACATAATATTCTTTAGTTGTGTGCTAATGTTTGAGTTACTTATATTTTACAACTGCGAAAGCATCTGCATTTTTCGAAATTAATAGACCTAGCTTTGGTTAATGCAGGTATTAGTCCCAAGTACCTCGTTAGAAGATAATATACCAAGGATTAGTTAATGTAATTAACTTTTATTTTGATTAAAACATAATTTTGTTTTTCTTTTCAAGACTCCTTAACCATACAAAATGATTCTGAAGATTATAATGTCGTGTCATTCTAAGAAAAATATTTGATTATTTTGAAGTATTTCAAAGTTGCTTCTCGCCGGATGATTCCAACGTTGTTGCTGATTTGGTAGCTGATATTGAACTTCAGGGAATGAACCTTTTTCATCATTTCATCATTTGTAGTGCCCCTCGGAGGTAGATCCCAGCTTTGAATTGATAGCTCATTTAAAATTGCATCTTGCCATAAGCAGGAGTGCTACCGGGCCTGGACTGACGCGTCGGTGTCCCGGGATGCAAACACCAAGAAGAAAAGAAATATAATAAAATTAAGAAAGTTCCGCTTCTAGCTTCTACAAAAGAGTCATTGCTAACGCAAAGCAGTGCACTGATATGTGCGTAAATCTGTAGAATTGGCGAGATATTAGTCTCGTCTCGTAGAGAGTTCTAGTCTCTCGCCAAGGCTGTCCAACGGAACTTCTTTCAGCCATCTCTTTCATCTCTGCACAGGGAGAACGACTCATTGGTCCATGCCACAAAGGAGAAAGCCGATCTGTTAGGCTGTCTTTTTGCATCCAACTCGACTCTCGGTGACGGGAGGAACACACTGCTGACCATTCTGCAGTGAGAGTGCTCAGTGCGCAAAGCACCCCTCTCCCTGAATGTTAACAAGTCGGGTAAACCTGTTGAAGTTCTTCATATTGTGCTGAGGACATGTCCTACTAGGCGTAGGTGTAGTCCTGAACTCATGGAGATAGCTTTAGTGCACCAGATACCTAAAAATAGCGACGGTTCAGCTACAGACCTACCACCTCCTTGTAGTCCAAAATCATGGAAACCATTATAAACTTTCAGCTGATTACGTACCTTGAGGTCCACCAGCTAATTAGTAACCGCCATTACTGATTTCATCATCAGTCATCAGTGATGACTTACGGAACTGAGACGTGGTCCTTCACTGCTGGCCGTATGAGGAAGCTCAAGGTCGCTCAGCGAGCTATGGAGAGGGCTATGCTCGGAGTTTCTCTGCGTGATAAACTTAGGAATAAGGATATCCGCAGTAGAACCAGAGTAACCGACATAGCCCAACGGATTAGTAAGCTGAAGTGGCAGTGGGCCGGCCATATAGCTCGAAGAACCGACAACCGATGGGGAAGAAAGGTTCTCGAGTGGCAGCCTCGTACCGGTAGGCGAAGTGTAGGGCGTCCCCCCACGAGATGGAGTGACGACCTGGTAAGACATGCAGGAAGTCGATGGATGCAGGTGGCTCAGGACCGTGCTTTGTGGCATTCTTTGGGGGAGGCCTATGTTCAGCAGTGGACTTGTGAAGGGCTGTAATGATGATGATGATGATGATTACTGATTTCGCCGCGGTCACTCAGCTAGTGATCTTCTATTGTACCTAACCCCAAGATGATGGATGCAGTAGAGACCAAGAAATAAAGACCTTGGCCGTTAGTTTTGACATTTATCAAAGGCCTTCGATCAAGTTTGGCACAAATAGCTTCTTCCGAAGCTTTCTTCCTATTTGCTTCCCAAGAAATTGTGCAATTGGATCATCAGTTTTCTTGCATGCTCCGACTGCAAGCGCATTTATGGTAGGGTTCCACAAGGCTGCGTGCTAACACCTCCACTGTTCATGTTGAATATCAATTATAAGTTGCAAACCAGTAACATTCATAGGTATACGGATGACAGCACAGGTGATGTATTTTACATCGGCCGTACCAATGTTTCTCGAAAACACGTTGTCGAGTACCGGAACAAACTTGTGCCTGAAGTCAAATCTTTGTTAAATAAAGTCTCGGATTGGTCTCTAAAGACATAGGTTTGCGTGTTCACCGCTAAAAAGAACGCCTTTGTTGTATCCCTTCAATTTCAGGACTTTTTCATTCTCGGCGTCAATTTATCGAATGATATACAGTTTCACGGTCACTTGGAAGGGAAGGCAGAATTGGCTTCTAAAAAGCTTGACGTGCTCAGCAGAGCGGAACAGTATTTCATGCCGGCACACCGCTTGTAACTTTACAAGACGCAGGTTTGACCTCACATGGAATACTGTTCTCATCTCCAGGCTGTGACACCTCATTGCCAGCTCATTTCACTTGATCACATCCAGCAAAGAGCGGCTCATATAGTTGATTATCAAGTTCTTTCTGATCAGCTCGATTCACTGGCGCTGCGAAGAGAATTTGAAGATTTGTTTGGATTAATTCCAGCCACCAAATTTCACCAACGCACATCGTGACAAAACTCACGATACCATCATCCACACCATCTGAATGCTTGGGGTCTATCACTATGCGATTTACTTTGAGTTTCTTTCCTTTTTTGTGCCACAACTTTTTTGTGCAATTGTTTACAACCGGTGGTTTTTCCGAACCAATATGTCTTAAGGACTTACAAGAAACGAGCTTAGAGCCGCATGCACGTTTGTCCTCTCTTCTACGTATGTAAACAAAAGTTTATAGTTCGTTAAGTAATTCTAAGTAATTAGCGTTACAATGTACTTGTGAATTCTTTTTATTTTTATAAAACCGAAGGTCTCTGACGATATTTGTAACTTGTGAAGGTACTTTTAATTTTAGTTTAGAAGGGTGTTTTGTTTCGGGAACGTGATTTTGAATCACGAAATTCAATATTTATTTATTAAAAAAATTCATGTTTAATAAACAAATACTGGTGCTTTTTCCTTTTTAAACCTAAAATCCGCATTAAATTATTAGGGGCCAAACCTTACTTTAATTTGTTCTCTGGTAAAAATATCACAGACAGAAATTGATCAATCATGAAGTGGTAAGTAAATTTTACCAGATCATAGAAATGTTCTTTTTATTATATAGGTATTTTTTCCATGCTCAAATTCTTCAAAACTGTCTAATTATGAATTTTTTTCGGGTTTTACTGCTGAAGTCAGTTGTCGGTAGGTCGATTTTCCCCGTTCGTGATTTTTTTATTTTTTACTAAGCGACACTAACTTCGCCAATGGTAAGCAAATCGGGAACTTACATAAAGTAGGTAATAAAGTGTCCAAACCGCTTTTTAATCATGTAAGAATCATTCCAATAGGGTAAATAGTACAGTTAATATGATTTTTTTTTTAAATCTCAAACTTTAATCAGCTCTCCTGTAAAGTTGCCTATATGTCGCTTGGTAACTTTTTCCTTTCCACCGTCGTAATAAGTTGCTATTTTACCCTGGTATTCTCAAAGAATAGCAAAGTAAAACAGGAGCTCAATGATGTTGTGTTTCCAATGGTGAGAATAGAAAATCGGAGACCCTCTCTATTCCTAACGATGTATTCTATTTTTATCCTTAGGTGTGGCAATGGGTACAGCTGAGGACTAGTTTTTCGTTCTTATTCGAAGATAGATGTAGGTGTTTGCGAGCTACAGCATCTATTTAAAAATATAAAAAATGAATACGTGAAAGAATCATTTACGCGTTGTTGAAGTAAAACTGAGATATATTGACTTTGCGTCCCTCTTAGATATAATTTTAAATAAAACTATTAATCATACTTTAAAGTGTTATCCCTGTATATACGATATTGGTGTCCATCGCTTATTTCTATTCCATTTAATGACCATGTAACGTCTGGTATTGGTACTCCATCTACCAAGCATTTGATGGTGGTTTGTTGACCAATCTTTTGGATTAATTTCTTATGTGTCCTATCTTTAATAACAGGAGCATCTGAAAATATAATTTATTAAGTATAACATAAATTTACAGCGTAAGTTAAGACACAAGTTAGACTAATCCTACAAAAAATTTTATTTTTAGGAAATTCTACGAAAGCGTATAAAATTGTTAAAACAATTCGTAAATGTAGTTTTTACAAACTTTTATTTACGGTCTGTTATGAACCTCAGGGCGTCGGCTGCGTTAAGCGGGACACCTACGCGGTTACAAGTGCGCGTGTTTCTCTGCTGCTCTGTTTCTTCAAAATTCAAAAGCACCGCTACTTTGTGGGAACTGTCCGCTACACGCGGGCCGTGCTATCGGTCCGCGTGTAGGCAACCCATCGCGTGATCACGCGCGAGTGCTTGTTTCATACAAATAAAAGAACGCCGCTGAAAGACGCTGACTAGGCACGCCTTTTATTAATGAGTCGCTGATTATTAAGAATATAATTCTTTAAGCCCTTAACAGTGTTAATGTTAAAAAAAAACAGAAGATCTTTGGAGTAAAGTCAAGGTCAAGTCTGGAAACTTTACCAATGGAAGTTAACTTTGCCTTCGGGGATGTGCAGGTACAAAATTACGATTAATACGGAAAAATGCCGAAATATGCCAGTTTTTGGAAAAAAAATTAATAACTAATTAACAGCACTCTTTTTTTGATATGGCAACATGAGCGTTATTTTTGGCATTTTAAGGCGGAATTTTGCCGGTGAACAACATATTTGTTCAGTGCTCCATAACTTTTGTTGATTTTGATTAAAACCCTGAATGTAGATGTCTACATCTTTGTAAAAAGTTAATATTAATGCTCAGGAAATGTAATATTTTGTTTTTAACATGGTGATCTTAATATTGATATATAGAATCTATAGAATCTTATACGTGGTAGAGCCATGCTGCAGCTATATTAATTGTATAGTTGTAGCACGAATGGGTCGGCTCGACCGGGGAAGGACCACGCTCTCACAGAATATCAGCGTAAAATAGAAGCTGAACACTGCTGTTTCGTATGATGAGTGTAGAGAACCGGAGACCCTTTTTACTGGAAAAGAGGCATTCCATCTTAGTCCTCACGGGTGACAACGCATCTGCATTTTGATACTTTATTGAGGATAGATGTAGATGTCTATGGGTCACAGCAACCACTTACCATCAGGTGGACTGTGTGCTAGTTTGTCACCCTATCTTATAAAAAAATAGAACTGACTTGGCAAAGTTATATGACTTGTCATGCCACGATGTGACGGTTAGTTTGCCATGTTTTGCTACTACCAAGGATAGTCACTTTCAATCTATATTTTTAAACGAGTACGGTGATTCAAAGAAAGGATTCTATACTTGACGTTCTATGTATTTATATGCTTGTATAGATTTTTCAGCGAAGCAGTCTATTTAACCAACTTTACCTAATGAGGTGTTAATCGATTCATCATTATCATAAGTGAAGGAATAGGATAGAGAAATCTATACATATATATATATATATATATATATATATATATATATATATATATATATATATATATAAAATATGTAACGTAATTAACGCACACTCTCAGACACCCCAATTAGTATATTATGTTATAATCATTATACATACACTGACTTTTTAATTAAACATGTTTATGCATTGATTATTTATTAAATTAGTTATACTAATTCCGGAACAATGTTGTGGTCACAGTATAAATCCACGAACGCACGCAGTCGCTCACGTAGACTAGGTTTTGAGGGTCTTTCTATCACAGTAGGTACCTATTCGCTCGCGTTCACGTTCGTCGCTCGTGTTTAAAAGATGTGAATCAAGATTACAATAATTTTAAGAATCAAATATTTAAATTACTGATAGCCTAAACTCTCATGCAACGTTGTATTTTAATACATTTTCAAAATGTCCACCACGGCTCCGTGGCGCAGTGGCTTAGCAATTGAGTAGCAGCGCTAAGGACCGCGGGTTCGAATCCCGCACGGAACAATATTTGTATGGCCTACAAATAATTGTTCTGGGTCTGGATGTTTGTCCTTGTGAAATTTTTGATTGTACACTGCCCCCACAATACAAGAGAAAATCCTAGTGTGGAGGTTACGTTTTAAAAAAAGAAAAAGAAAGAAAATAATTTAGAAAGTAATTCAGTGTCATTTTTCACTAATCTAAAAGATAGAATTAATTTGTCTCACTAAAATCAACTAATGATTTAATACGTATTAATGTTTAATACGTACGTAATCAGGTGATCTGGGAGGTCAATGGCCCGGCCGCCGCGACCTTTATAACGTACTCCAAACTCTGCATTTGTAGACTTTAACATACTTGAAATAAGGTTCAATTTTCTTTATTTTGTATTAAATGACGGAATTTGTATAAATACAAATAAAAACTGCACCTTTAAGTCTTATTGCCTTGAGTTACGGTCCATTTCCGTGTGTATTAACTTTACAGGTTTAGTGTGACTGTAAATTACGTAGTTTCAATTATTTTTGGATAAAAAAAATTACCTATATTAAAAATGATAGAAATCGATTCAGTAAACGATTCTGAACAAACTACTTTCTCAAAGTGCGTTAATTATGTTACATGTTGTATATTCATTAAAACTGACACTGTCCTTTGGGTGAAAATTGCCGTTTTGCTATTGTGAGAAAACAATATTTATGTTGATTACAATTTTATTTACATGATGGTAACAAAGTCATAATGATGACTAATAAAAAAACGAATTCTTGTTAAAAATTGAATCGCTCCATGTTAAAAGGGCATGAGTCACCATTTTTAAAAAATGAGTTACTGGCGCCATCTATTTGAAAACACTCCAATACACCTCGATGGATGGATTTCGAGATGGTTTGGCGTCAAAACTAATTATTATGGCGATAAGCTTTATTTTTGATCTATACTATGATTTATTTAAGCTTATTAATTGCATCAGTTTGATTTTTAATTTAGACGAGTGTATTTTTTGTTTGATATAGGTACTTTAGATTTTTACCTAAGAAATTATTGTTGCAAGATTTAAATTTTAACAATTGTTCGTGGTATTGTGTAATATACGTAAATAAAATATAGGTAAATATATAAGTAAATAAGGCTTAAGCAAAAAAAAAACATTACAAGAAAAAGTGATTTTTTTAATTTTCTTCACTACATCGATAAAGAAGTTTTGTTTAAAAAATGAGTAAAGTACGTAATCAACGATTTTTGACAACCCTGACATATTATTAAGTTTCTATGAAAAATTTAATAATGACTGAGCAATTTTGCCACTAGCGTAAACTTTGTTAATTGCAACACAATTGGAGGATCAAATAATAACTCTGAGTTGAAGTTAAATCCTATTATTTTTATTAAAAAACCCGAAGGCATAGTTGCGACAAAGTAAGTACTTTTTTTAACGTTACCATTTTATATTTTTGTCTATTTAATGTAACTTTTTTATAAATAACTAATAAAAACCAAATCTACGAAGAATATAGTGTAACATTTAGCACTGAGATTTGTGTTGTACCTTGACTACCTTTTATGATGGAACATTGGCCCTAGTCTTTTAAGTCCTTCTAAAAATGGCCAGGTTACCCGGTATCTCAACTACAACTTTTAAATGAATAATTCGTGCACTTGCACCACGACTAAGTAATATTTTTAATAATTGGCTTTAGTGATATTTTTAATTTGGCTCGGTGGGATGGTGGTGTACTATGTTTATAAAGCAATTTAAATCCAACTATCTGATTGATACTAACATTCAACAACCAAGTCTACGACGTGAATGTCTTTGCCGATTTCATTTTTTGCCAGACATTTGTAAGCGCCAACCATGGCTAAATTTGCTTTCTCAATGTATAAGTTTTCAGCATGTTCCTCAATCTTGTTAAATACATCACTTTTTTCGTGTTTGAAAGACCAGTAAATCATTGGTGTTGGTTTACCTTTCAAAATTCTATAAACAGATTTTCATATATTATTCGTTGCATGGAATAAATAAACGGTTTAGGTAAAAACGTCTCGAAAGTTCCAGGAAATAAAAAAAAATCACCTGCATAATATACTCACGCTGGATCCTTTACCGACAGAAATTTCAGTAACATTTTTGGCTATTTTTGGATACTCTGTGAAATAAAACTATATGTGAAGTTGTTTGTAGACTATTACTTATTTTACCGAATTTATAAATGACACTTACCAATATCTGTAATTGATAGTTTTATATTATAAACACCTCTTTTTAAGTTGTTCCGTACCTCACACATAAAGTTTCCAGCGTAATTTGGCTTCATTTGATTGATAAACAATGAAGATCGATCAGATGACATACTTATTTCATTATTCATCTCAATTTCCTTGCCATTTAAATACCAAGTAATATTTGCAGGAGGGACTGCATTTACTTTACAATTTAAAGTTTCCTTCTCTTTGTATTTAACAGTTTTATCTGTCCAAACAAAATATTGATGAAATAGTTATTAAAGTAATAAACAGTAAACAGTAAAGCTACAACATGGTTAATATAAGGTACTTACTATATTTAAAAAAATATATATATTTTTTTCTATGACTATTTATTATTGTTGATTGTTTTATATATATAACAACATAATTACAGTTTACCATACTCCACTGATGAATATGTTCATCCCCCACAGATTGTCTCATGGATATATTCGATGTGTCTGGTCATCGATGTCGGAGACTTTGGAGGTGAAATGCGGTAAATTTTATCGACAAATCACTATCCCTATTTTATTTCATTTTTCCATGATGAAATGGCAGCAATTTTGTTTTTTTTGCCTCGAGGCACGAGTGCTTGTACTGATTAAGCCATAGCTACTTATGTACAGGTTCTAGGAAGACGGAAAAGAAGTAGTTTTATAGTTAATAATGTAGAAAATAAATAAATGTTAACAATATTGCCGTTTCTTTCTTATAAAAGAGAAAAAGATAATTTTTAAAACAAAAAAGATTTTCTTTTTATATTTTTTTTTTAATTATTAGTTTTGTCATAAAATCTAAACTGTCAAGATACATGTTTTATTTTTACTTTTGAACGTTATAACAAAACGTATGCTTAAAAATAAGTCTCACTTCTTAGCCTTAAGTAAGGTAGTTTAAAAGTTATGACGATTTGTATATGACCCTTGAAAGCTTAAATATCCTACTAATAAAGAACAAGACCCACGGTTTCAAGCAATTCCAAAGGTGGGTCTTTAGAAAATGCTCCGTTTTGTGTCAAGAGCATGTAAGGAAATCCAATATACGGTGTTAATGGGAGACTTCAATGCACAACTAGGCACAAGAGAGAACAGTGAGCTGAAAGTAGGGAAATTTGGAATAGGGCAACGGAACCCGAGGTCAGCAGCTGTCCAACTTCATTGAGAAAGAGGGATTATTTATGATGAACTCTTTCTCCCAGAAGGTTTTTAACTGTGTTTGTTTTTTAACAGTGATAGAGCCATGCAGCAGCTTTTGCTGTCGCATGGATGGGCTGGCTCGAACTGGGGTGGTACCATGATCTCACAGAAAACCAGCGTGAAGTAGAGGCTTACCTCTGCGTTTCGTTTGGTGAGTGCAGGTGGCCAGAGGCCCTTTTTACTGGAAATGAGGCATTCCATCTTAGTCCTCACCGGTGACAACGCATCTGCATTTTGATTTGTAATAGAGGATAGATGTAGATGCCTATGGGCCGCAGCAACAACTTACCATTAGGTGGACTATGTGCTCGTTTGTCACCCTTATCCTATAAAAGAAAAAAAAAGAAGCGGCGCCACAGGAAGTGGACTTGGTCTTGCCCCGACGGTTTGACAAAAAAATTAGATTGACTTCATTATGACGACAAGACGACAACTGTTCAGTGATGTCTCCGTGATCGCGAGGGTGAAAACTGGTAGCGATCACCGAATGGTCAGAGGCACACTGAACCTAAACATTAAGTTGGAGAGATCTCGTCTAATGAAGTCAACGCTCCGTCCCCCTTGTGGTCTGTTCCGAAACCCTTCAGCTACAGTTACAAAACCGTTTTCAGTGCCTAGAAGACTACAATAAAGTGGACGATATTAATGAAAAGCTCGTGGAAACTGTCCATGCGATCGGAGCTAAGTTCTGCGAGACCCGCCGCAGAAGAGGTTCTACGGGCAGCTGTACACGTCATCGTTGGGGCCACACGCAAGTGTGAGTAACGATCCAAGAGCGAGTTTTATCCGACACAATTCCGAAGATATCCCGGACGGTCAGTCTGAGCGAGATTAGAATAGCTCTCCAGCACCTTAAAACGGCAAGGCCTCAGGCTAGGATGGAATTACAGCGGAGCTTCTAAAATCGGGTGGAAAACCGGTACTTGAAGTCCTTCAGAAGCTCTTTAATTCCATCTTCCATGGTGGCAGTACATCGGAGGCATGAAGCAGAAGTGCAATGGTCATGTTCTTCAAGAAAGGTGACAACGCTCTCTTCAAGAACTACAGACCTATTTCCCTTCTGAACCGCGTCTACGTGCTGTTTTCGAGAGTCATTACGAATCGTCTCGCGCGCAGACTTGACGACTTACAGCCTCCCGAAGAAGCCAGTTTCCCAAAGGGCTTTAGCACCATAGACCACATACATACCCTTTGGCAAGTTGTACAGAAGTCCGAGAAGTACAATTTGCCACTATGCCTGGCGTATGTGGACTATGAGAAAGCCTTTGACTCCGTCGAAATTTGGGCGGTGCTGCAGTCCCTTCAGCGGTGCCAAGTTGACTG
This sequence comes from Parnassius glacialis, assembly GCA_033319125.1. Taxonomy (NCBI): domain Eukaryota; kingdom Metazoa; phylum Arthropoda; class Insecta; order Lepidoptera; family Papilionidae; genus Parnassius; species Parnassius glacialis. Next base: position 18,998,330 of record JAVANC010000024.1, on the reverse strand, counting down.
TCGGTATATCGAAGTGCTGAAGTGCTTGAAAAGTAGGGCTACGATACGGTATTGACATCAATGGCGAGTACATCACTCACCTTTGATTTGCCGATGATATAGTCCTTATGACAGAATCGCTGGAGGAACTAAGCACCATGCTCAATGACCTCAATAGTGTATCCCAACGGATAGGTCTTAACATGAACATGGACAAAACAAAGATCATGTTTAATGTCCATGTCACACCTATGCCAATAGTTGTTGGGAAAACTAAGCTCGAAGTTGTTGACGAGTATGTTTACTTGGGACAAATAGTCCGACTAGGTAAGTCCAACTTCGACCGAGAGGTCAATCAACGGATTCAACTCGGCTGGGTAGCTTTCGAGAAACTACGACACATCTTCTCGTCAAACATACCTCAAAACCTTAAAACGAAATTGTACAACCAGTGCGTGTTGTTAGTGATGACTTACGGATCTGAGACGTGGTTCTTCACTGCTGGCCGTATGAGGAAGCTCAATGTCGCTCAGCGAGCTATGGAGAGGGCTATGCTCGGGGTTTCTCTGCGTGATAAATTTAGAAATGAGGATATCCACAGTAGAACCAGAGTAACCGACATAGCCCAATGGATTAGTAAGCTGAATTGGCAGTGGGAGCTCGAAGAACCGACAACCGATGGGGAAGAAAGGTTCTCGAGTGGCAGCCTCGTACCGCGGTAGGCGAAGTGTAGGGCCATCCCCCATATGATGGAGTGATGACCTGGTAAGACATGCAGGAAGTCGATGGATGCAGGTGGCTCAGGACCGTGCTTTGTGACATTCCTTGGGGGAGGCCTATGTTCAGCAGTGGACTTATGAAAGGCTATAATGATGATGATGTAAGAAAAGGAAGTGTTATTAGGTAAGATTAAGACAGAATACCGCTTGTGCTTATATTGGGCGCCCTGAAAGTTAGTCGCCCTTCGCCCGGCGAGGTTTGTGTTTACACTCTCTTGTACCAACAAACTGTGCGTTGTTATTATTGAACATTATTGTTTAGTTTTTGCTTCGTTATTGGACTTTTGTTTTGTTGTGGGCTCAGTTATCGTTTCTTAGTAGATGAAACTTAACTAAAATCGAAGTGGTCCATTATATGAGCCAGGATGTGGCTAACATCCCCTTCGTCTATGGTTTGTCCAACAGGGACGCTAATGCAATAGAATAATGTAAGAGAGTATGCGAGAAGATTTCCCAATAAACCGACGCCGAATGCTCGCACATTCATAAAATTACACCTGAATCTAGCTAAAATGGTGTTAGAAGACTCGCTAACGTGCGTACTCTTTAAGTGTCACCGCAAGTAGAAGAAGAGGTATTACAATAATGATCACTTAAGACTAAGTGTCAGGCGCATTGCAATTAGACTCGGTTTATCCAAATGGACATAGTGGAAGATTTTGAAAGGGAAGGATTGCGTCCATACCATTTTAGAAGAGTGCAAGAATTAATTGAACTAGATGTTGCACGAAGGGCAGTTTTTTGTTCGTGGATATCAAGAAACGCGCGACCTAACCCAAATTGTTTGAAAAAAATTTGTGGACCGACGAAGTCCCTTTGACACGATCAGGGTACACAAACCACCGCAGCGAACATCTGTGTCTCTACGATAATTCTCATGCAGTAAGACCAAGTAGTTTTCAGCACCAATTCTCGGTGGGCTGGAATGATTGACGATATACTGATTGTGCCTCTCATTTTGCCAGCCACGATGAATGGCTCAAGATTTTTGGAGTTCCTGGAAACTGATTACCTAGTACGCACTAATGGAAATACCATTGGCTTAGAGGTCACGAATGATACTAGTAGTAGACGGAGATTGGGCATATTTTGCAGTAAATGTAAGAAACTACTTAAATGAACGATATTCGACGTGGACGTTCTCCGGTCTTGACCCCCTTGATTTTTACTTGTGCGACAAAATAAAGCAGAAAGTAGTACGTCGACGTGCTAAATACACCCAAGGAACTTATTGAAAAAATTATACAAGTTTGAAACTAATTGAGGAGAGACAAAGACTTGATCCGACGCGCTACACAACATGTGTCAATTAAAGCAACACCTTGTCTGCAACACCAGGGAGGATATTTTGAAACGTTGCCGTAACTTTTGAATTGATTTGGACAGAGTATACCATTATGGTAATCGATTTATTTTGTTTTATTTTTTCTTTTTCTACTCCAGGATTAGAAACACTACCATGTTTAAATCATCGTAACTTCTAAACTATCTTATTTAGAGCTAAAATGTAACAGTTATTTTTAAGCACACATTCTGTACTAATGTACAAAAACAAAAAAACATGGAGCCTGATAGTTTAGATTTTATGAGAAAGCTAATAATTTTGTGGTATAAATTGTTAGCTTGTGCTAATAAATTAAAAAGAAAATCTTTATTGTTTTATAAATTCTCTTTTGCTCTTTTATAAAAAAGAAACAGCAAAATTGTTATCATTGATTTATTATCTACATTATTGGGTATCAAACGAGTACACTTTCGTATTCCTAGGATCTCTACATGGGTAGCCATGGCTTAGTAAGTACAAGTACCCGTGCCTCGAGGCAAAAAAAAAAACAAAGTGACTGGCATTTCATCATGGAGAGAGAAAAAATGAGATAGTGATTTATCGATAAAATTTACCGTATTTCCAACCCCACTCCCCAAACCCTACGACACCGGTGACCAGACACATTGTATAAAACATGGGGATATAGCCATAGTTGTCACGCTTGGATGGCGGGTTGGCAACTGCAATTAATTTTATATTCATATAATTATTTTAAGTTGTTATCAGGAACATGCTGCTGTCCATCTCCTCTTTCAGTTTTCCCCTATTGCCTCTTACCGCATAACGTCAGCCTGTGGGCATTGACCCACTGGATGGCGTTATGCGGTATTTGGTTCTCTTACTCCACCACTCCACGGCTAAGTATTACTACAGTGATTATAATATTAATATTAATTAATCAATATTTCAAAACACAATATTACCTTTAGAAATATTCACAACTTCAAAATGACTTTTTATTTTGACGTCAACAGAAGTCACATAATTTCCAAATTCGTTGCTTGCTTTACAAAAATACGTATTATTCGTGATAATATGATCTATATCTAATACACTAATATATTCATACGGAAGTTTTTTTGGTGAGACCTTAAAAAAATTACACAATATTATGATTATGCCATTTCATATATTTAACAAGTTACTATTTTACTTAAATGAAATGTTAGAAATGTTTTAATACCGTAAATGTTAACGATGAACCTGATTTGTCTTCCCATACAATTTTAGGTTCTGGATATCCAACCACGCTACATTTTAACTGCAAAGGATGATCATAATTAGATACTATTTTTGTTTCTCCCATGATATTTGTTATAGGTGCCTTGTTCTCTATGGGTTCTGTTAACAGAAAATACGGCTTAATTACTAAAGATGTATCAAATTCCAGATATTATTATATTTTTTAATGTTGTACTAGGTTGTATGTTATGTCAACTCATCAATATATACATTGCATGTTGTATTCCACTTTTTGTTTAGGACGATGTGCGGTAACTTCCTGCCTGTTTTGATGTTTCCAATACTACCTCGTATCCTAGTATACCTATCTTTTGTATTTATTTATTCATAACATTCTAATAAAATCCACCGCTGAACCATATACCTCTCCATGAGTTGCCCATTTTGCTATAGTTGTCGCGTTTGATAGGCGGGTTGGTAACCAACCGCAGTTTATATATTTTCAAATTCTTATAGAAGACGCTGCTGTCTATCTCGTAGTTCTTTTCCTCTGTGGCTTCTTACGATACCTAGTCTTAGAAGTCATGAATGATCTTTCAGTCATTCTAGCATGGAAAAAATCCTCTTCTTTGGAAGATACCCATATTGTGTTCCGTAGGAATAAAATTCTATGCTATACGCATTATTAATCTTTGGAGATTTACAACTATAGGATAGAATCCCCCCACACATCTTATTATCATATAATGAAAAGTAAATGGGTTTATCAAATGAGTTATTTTTTTTAAATTTTACATAATATTTATACTTTTTATGTATAATGCTTAGTTTTGCTTTTATGAGTTCTCTTTTACTAACATTTTTTTTTTACGGTTTTTACTTTTTTGCGGTTAACGAGCGAACTGAGGAAAGGAATTTTGTTTTCTGTAAACACCTTAAAATAATAATTAGTAGAAATATTTAGGGGATTATTATGATTCTCTTGCTTGGAAAACAATATTTATAAAATAACTCGCTAAATCATTCAAACTTCAATGTTGGATCTGTCCGAGACCTGCCATGTAATAGCAAACGTTTAGTAATGTAATCATGGAATCCCACCATAATACGGTCTAGCAAGACACATGTATTCCCTTTAAACGATTTTCCGACAACATGCGTAGTATGAACTTTTAATAACGACTTATCAAAATAAAAGACTGCTACAATTACTATACTTTTATCAGGAGCACCAATCGTGTAGTTGTAATTTTTCTGTTTTTTAATTTTATCAAATTATTGAATAATTTTAAAAAACTCTGTTTTAGAGAAAATAAAATTAAATTCCAGTTAACTTGTAAATCAGCAAAAAAAATCGATATCATTCTTGACATTTTATGCAGTTAAATAAGGCAATAACAAATGTTTGAATCAATTTTCCTTACCATCTGAAAGCTTCTGGGGTGCCACGGGTGAACTATGTACTCTATGTATGGTTTCATTTGTTTTTTCGTTGACTCCTTCAATCTACATGCAATAGTTAAATATAGTAAAAATTAAATTAGGTGTAATATTTAATACGAAGTAATATTTAACATAAACATCTAATTACCCTAATTTTGAAAATTTGGTCTGGGGGAGTGACTTGCTCTGTAATATAAAATTGATTTTCAGTATTGACAGTCCACAGAGGTTCTTCTAAAATAATATTATTTTCAGTATCTAACAATTGTACTTTTTGTAGTTTTATTACTTCTTCTTTAGTTTTAAGTTTAATAGACAAATAAGATTTTCGGCCTGAAATTAAAAAAAAATATATCTTACAAGACTTAAGAACATAAGAACTACAAATTGAATTACACCAATTTTACGGATTTTATCACGTTAAATTTGAATTATTTTAACACACCACGTTTCAAGTGCTTTATAGGTAACGTCCTTAACCTGTGAAAAATAATTTCTGTCGGATCTATGCACAATGAGCTTACTGTGTATTGAAATGTTGCAAAGAAATACTTGGGTTTGGATTTAATTCTATTAATTTTAGGATCCCAAAAGATGGAAGTACCCAGCCACCTTCTGTATTGAAATTTGGATGTTTTTTTAAATTTCAATAGCCTTTTGCATCATCATTGTTAGGAATCGGTGTTCTATTTTTTTTTGGATTTGGTTTAGGGTTTATCAAATCTGATATAATGTTTGGGGCAATCTTGAACAAGTCTACTAACTGTTCACTTCCCGTAACGTTGTTATTTCAGCTATATGTTTTTTATTTATTTAGTAAACTTCAAACAACTCGCTGTATAGGCGGACAGAATGGTGAACAGACCTTTTGAAAAAACAAAATAATACATATACCCATACACAAACTTCTTCATCATTATCATCATCATCATTACAGCCTTTTACAAGTCCACTGAACATAGGCCTCCCCCAAAGCATGCCACAAATATTTTTGTAAATACACATATATATATATATATATATATATATATATATATATATATATATATATATATATATATAAATAGTACTAATGAGATTATTCTGCTGGTTTATTTAAATAATAATGATTTCTTATATTTACGCGAACACTACACATTTAAATAAAACTAATTTTACGGATTTTATCGCGTATATTAACTTATTTTACATTCCCGAAGTTTCAAGCACTTTACAGCACCCATGGTCACGGGGGGGGGGGGGGGGGGGACTGAGGTGTATGATGTCCCAATGTCATAGTTAACCGCGGCTACCTCCAGATTAAGATTAGCTCAGTCCCCCCCGTGACCATGGGTGCTGTAAAGTGCTTGAAACGTCGGGAATGTAAAATAAGTTAATATACGCGATAAAATCCGTAAAATTAGTGTTATTATCGATGTTCCCGAATTTTTATCTTGATTATGCATTCAAGCCGTTAACCGTTTAAATTTCAAAATGAGTGCGTTCCAGAGGAGAACCGACTGTACAGTAAAGGAAGAATGCAGGAAGCTAGATTTATGAAAGGGACACTTTAGTAAAAGGTTATTCAAAGAACGCAGGTTTTTGTCATGGCTTGAGCAAAGAAACTGAAAGTGAAAATTAAAGAAGGGGAGACACATCAGAATGGATTATAGAATTGCGAGTGCACGCATACTCTGTCACTGACGAATGGTTAGCCACTTAAGTTGGGATCGATAATTAGACACACATGATCATACTTACGAAGATTGAAAATGAATCGAATGCGGTCAAGAAGATCTGCAATCATGTCAAAATAAAAAAAATCCTCACATCACATCATCGTTTTTAATCAGGGGAAAAATTAAGGGTTGCACATTTATTGCTTTGGTCCTGGATGGATGAAAGTTTTTCAAGCAGTAAAGAACACGCAGGGTACCGGTGATTTTCTGGCTAACATTTATCATTTGTGCATACCAGCTCAAAGTGTAGTCAATTCTTAACAGAAGGACATGATCCCAAAATAGAGCCATTGAATATATGATCGGGGGTAGAGCTGTTGTATGCAATTTTTTAATTATGCGATGGATCGCTACTACTACCATCACTTGACATTTGACACAGGTTAACCAAACCTTTTAAACCAGCTCTTAATATGCTCTATATATACGAATATATATCTTATATCCACCGCAGCGGACACACAATCATCATTCGCTTGTGCGTACAACTAATGATCATCGACAGATAGATAACACGTACAATCTCTTACCATCTCTTGTACTCTCAGTAACAAAATTTTTTTCCATGGTAGCTAACTGTAATGGTTGGAATTGAGATTCAGTATTTAAATATCAGTTAATATGGCGTTTTTTTTTCTATATACGGACTGACTAATGGTGTTATTAGGATTTTAATTGACTAGGTGATGAGAGCTAAAGAATTATTTATTTCTAGATATAAGAGATAGATATTTACCGAGTTAAGTTTGTCCAAAAAATATCCAAATTTCAATAGAAAAGATGGCTGGGAGCTGCCATCGGCTTGCGTTCTTAATAAAATTGAATCAAATTTATCTAAGCATACCACTACAAGACTTAAAGATACAGTAAGCTGTATTCTGTATAGATCGAACCAAAATTAATATCCAAAAGTTAAAGCTAGCCCCGATTAACTATAACATCATTCCCCTATGCCCATGGGTACTGAAAAGCGCGTGAAACGTCAGTAATTAAAAATAATTAAAATTATAATGGAAAAACCTGTATAGTTCAAATGTTGGTTTTATTCAAATGTATCTTACATTATTTCGCGATCACTACGATCATGTGACATCTAAAACTACAAAACTTCTTGGTATTAAACTTTTTAGTTTTGTACTAATCCCTAGTACGCAGTGTTTTAGAGAATAACACAATTATTTAGTTTCCATACTAAGCTGGCCACGTAGATTCTATAGAAAGTGTTAAAAAGAAATTTCTATCTATTCTGTGTTATAGGTATGGCTTAAATAGAACCCTACCATCCTATGAAGCGAAACTTAAAAATTGAATTATTCTGTATATCCACCCTAAGGCGGAAACTACGTGCTATGTTACAAATCGCCTCGCACGCATACTTGATGACTTCCATCCTCCCGAACGGTTTCCGAAAGGGCTTTAGCACCATAGACCACAACATACCTTTCGGAAAATTTTACAGAAGATCGAAAAGTGCAATGTGCCACTTTATCTTGCGTATGTGGACTATGAGATAGCCTTTGATTCCGTCGAAGTTGGGCGGTGCTGCAGTGCCTTCAGTGGTGCTAAGTTGACTGTCGGTATATTGAAGTGCTGAAGTATTTGAACAGTAAGGGCTACGATGGCCTTTCGAGTACATAACCAGAGTACGCAACCTATCCAACTGCAGAGAGATTTAAGACAGGGTGATGTTATATATCCGAAACTCTTCACCGCTGCATTGAAAGACTTTTTCAAACACCTTCGATTTGCCAAAGATATAGTCCTTATATCAGAATCGCTGAAGGGCCTAAACACTATGCTCAATGAACTCAATAGTGTCTCCCAACGGACAGGTCTTATGATAAACATAGACAAAACAAAAGTCATGTTAAACGTCCATGTTACACTCATGCCGGTAGTTGTTGGAAGCACTAAGCTCGAAGTTCTTGACGAAAACGTTTACCTGGGACAAATAAATAGTCCGACTAAGTAAGTCCAACTTCGACCAAGAGATCAATCGACGGATTCAACTCAGTTGGGCAGCGTTCGGGAGATTACGACACATCTTCTCGTCAGGCATACCTCAAAACCTCAAAACACGGTTGTTCAACCAGTGCGTGTTGCCAGTGATGATCCATATGATGATCTGAGATGTGGTTCTTTCACCGTTGACCGTAAAAGAAAGCTCGAGGTGACTCAGCGAGCTATGGACAGGGTTATGCTCGGGGTGCCTGTGCGTGATAACAAATGTAGGGCGTCCTCCGACTAGATGGAACCTGAACGACCTGGTAAGACATGCAGGAAGTCAATGGATGCAGGTGCCTCGAGACCGTGCTTTGTGTCATTCCTTGGGGGGTCTATGTTCAGCAGTGGACCTGTAAAGGGCTGTAATGATGATGATAATAATGATGTCACCCGTGAGGAGTAATATGGAATGACTCTTTTCCAGTAAAAAGGGTCTCCGGTTCTCTACACTCACCATAAGAAGTACAGCTGTGTTAAGCTGCTATTTACGCTGGTATGAGAGCATGGTCTTTCCCCGGTCTAGCCGACCCGTTGGTGCTATAACTATACAAATAATATCGCTGCTGCATGGATCTACCACGTATAATAATAAGGCGTATCAATGCAGTAACGGATATGAACAAAAAGGAAAATTTATTTTACCTTGGATAGGTTGATTTGTTGTATCGTTTCTTGAAGAGGGCTTAATGATGGAGAATCCATATTGAAAATCAACATTAGTCGTACCAAGCACCGTCACTGCTGTATCACTTAAACTTCCTACTTCAATACTATGAACACCTGGTTTTGGATCTATTACGTTGACAACCTAAAAAGATAAAGACCGTATAACAATCTTTATTATTATTTAGTCAATGTTAAAATAAATTTTACGAAGATGACTTAATAAGTTAAGAAGTATTACAAAAGGAATAGTTTATGACGGTACAAAGCTACAGAATCGCATACGTTACCGGATCTGTTATGCTGTAAATTGAAAAACATTTTAGGCACTCCTAGTATGCTGAACATTGTTATCGGTCTCGTCCAATATGAAGTCCAATATGTTCCGTATAACATTTACCGCAGTTTTATTTTTTATTTTTAAGTTGTTATTCGGAAGACGCTGCTACTTACCTCACGGCTTGTTTTCCTCTGTCGCCTCTTACGACAGCAGCGGGATGATAAGAGTTAGGGGATATTCTTACACTACCACTACACGGTCCAAGTAAAAAATTCGCATAATTTTAATAATGCAAAGTAAAATCTTATAATTAGATATATGTAGTATAAGTATCTAACAATATTAGTTATGCTTAATAATTTAAAATTATTAGTTTATTTATTCGCGAAATTTGTTCTTTACTTCAAAAACAGGTAAAATATTATTAAAAATAAATGTACTCCTATATTAACTATTCGGCTAACATATAACAACTGATCTATTGACAGATCAGAGAACAAAAATTCAATTCAGGTTATTGATTTTATAGTATTTTATCATAACTTATTTTAAATCATGGTACCTGTGATGACATATTGATCTGAGACATGTTCATGAAGAAGCTTAAGTTCACTCAGCGAGATTGTAATGAGCATGATTGCAGAAAGTAGAAAGAGATTTTTTTTATAGAATAAGGGTGACAAACGAGCACACAGTCCACCTGATGGTAAGTGGTTGCTGCGGCCCATAGACATCTACATCTATCCTCGTTTTCGAATCAAAATGCAGATGCGTTGTCACCCGTGAGGACTAAGATGGAATGCCTCATTTCGAGTAAAAAGGGCCTCCGGCCACCTGCACTCACCAAGTGAAACGCAGAGGTAAACCTCTACTTCACGCTGGTATTCTGTGAGGTCGTGGTACCACCCCGGTTCGAGCCGGCCCATCCGTGCGACAGCAAAAGCTGCCGCGTGGCTCTATCACTGTTAAAATAAGAATAACCAAAAAAAACCAACGGAGTAGAAGTTGAAAGTGACAATGGGTCGATAATATAGCTGAAAGAACCGACAACTGGAGTGGAAGATAGGTTCTCAAATTGCCTCAGCCTCGGACCGGTAAGCGAAGAATATAATGGAGTGACGATCTGGTAAGAGATTTCTGCATCAGGACCGTGCTTTTTGGTGTTCCGTGGGGAAGGCTTATGTCCAGTAGTGGACACTTGTGTTGACTTATGATGATGTAGATGATGATGAAATCACGATTGGATAACCTACAATTTTGATTTGATCTACGCCCTATATAACATATATAGTGAGCTAAGAAAATTTATTAAGTAAAACATTTTTGTTGGAAAAACTGTCATAATGCTTAAACTGATTAAATAATAATTATAAATGAGCACATGTTATTTTAACGATGGTAGAGCCACGCAGCAGTTTTTGCTGTTGCACGTATGGGCCGGCTCGAGCCGGGTTGGTACCACGACCTCACAGAATACCGGCGTGAAGTAGAAGCTCTGCTTCTGCGTTTCGTCTGGTGAGTGCAGGTGGCCGGAGGCCCAATCCCCCCCCCCCCCGCATCAACGTGGTAGCGGAATTACACATTAGACTACCCCAGGAGGGTACCAGTACCCCTGGAGAATCCCTCGCTGAGCATCCACGACCATGTTATTCCAATCCTGAGCGTGGGTGCTCAGGCTGCCCCGCATATTCTGGGGGGGGGGGGCAAAATTCCGCTCAAAAACATAACTAATCGGGGCAAACTGAGCAACAGTATCAAGGCGACCCCTGCCACGCTATCCGTGAATTTCTGCAACATCAGGGGACTTCACTCTAACCTAAACGCCGTCCACTACTATCTCGAGACGGCGAAGCCGGCCTTGCTCTTCCTGATCGAGACGCAGGTTTCCTCTCCGGCTGATATTTCGTATCTCTCCTACCCGGGGTACAAATTGGAGCACTCCTTTGTGCCTCGGGCTGGAGTTTGCGTGTATGTCAGAGAGGACATCTGTTCTCGACGCCTCGGCAGTCTTGAAGGTTCGGACCTGTCCATCCTTTGGCTACGCGTAGACAGCGACGACCATCCGCGCGTCTAAAGGTGCCTCTATAGGTCCCATAGCGGTAATGCCGAAACAGAACGACTCATCGACCACGTCCAAATGGCTACAGATTCCTTGCTATAACAGGTCCCATCCGCAGAGATCGTGATCCTTGGCGATTTTACTATTTTGCTTTGCGATTTTTACTGGTTTGGTCGCTCCTGTAAAACTGCATTACGCAGTAAGCAGGAGTGTTATCAAGCCTGGGCTGCGGCTTCGGCGACTCGGGATGTAAACACCAGCATACTTAAAGAGAAGTATAACTTCGCCTCCAGGTCCTTCAAAAGAGTTATTGCCAAGGCAAAGTCAGATCACATAGGCAGAATTGGCGAGAAACTAGTTCGCCTTCCTTCGGGAACCCGTGCATTCTGGTCTCTCGCCAAGGCTGTCCAAGGGAATTTCTGTAAGCCATCACTACCATCTCTGCACAGGGAGGACGACTCACTGGCCCATGACGCAAAAGACAAAGCCGACCTTTTAGGCTCCCTTTTTGCGTCCAACTCGACTCTTGATGACGGGGGGGAAACACCGCCGACCATCCCGCGGTGTGAGTGCTCCATGCCGGATGTGCTGTTCTCACAGCGCTCGGTTCGCAAAGCACTTCTCTCCCTGAACATCCAGAAGTCGAGTGGGCCTGACGGAATCCCCCCAATTGTGCTGAGGACGTGTGCTCCGGAGTTGGCACCACTCCTAACGCGTATTTTCCGGTACTCCTACTCCCAAGGCGTAGTCCCGAATTCATGGAAGACAGCTTTTGTCCACCCGATCCCAAAAAAAGGCGACCGCTCAGACACGTCCAACTATAGGCCTATCGCGATCACCTCCTTGTTCTCCAAAATAATGGAATCCATTATCAACTGCTAGCTCATCCGGTACCTTGAGGATCACCAGCTGATTAGTGACCGCCAATACGGTTTTCTACGGAGTCGATTACGGTGATCTTCTGGTCTACCTGACCCATAGATGGGCGGAGGCAGTAGAGTCCAAGGGGTAGGCGTTGGCCGTTAGTCTGGACATTGCGAAGGCCTTCGATCGGGTTCGGCACAAAGCGCTTCTTTCGAAGCTCCCTTCCTATGGGCTTCCCGAGAAATTGTGCACTTGGATCACCAGCTTCCTTGCAGATCGGAGCATCAAGGTCGTTGTAGACGGTGCATGTTCTGACTACAAGCCTATTAACGCTGGTGTTCCACAAGGCTGTGTGCTATCACCAACGCTGTTTCTTCTGCATATCAATGATATGTTGCTAACTGGTAACATTAATTGCTATGCGGATGACAGCACTGGTGATGCTCTATACACCGGCCGTTTTAATATTTCTCGGGAAACCTTCTCCGAGTACCGGAACAAACTTGTGTCTGAAGTCGAGTCTTTGCTGGACAAAGTCTCGAACTGGGGGCGACTAACTCTAGTCCAGTTTAATCCTCAGAAGACACAAGTTTGCGCGTTTACCGCTAAAAAGAACCCCTTTGTCGTATCTCCTCAGTTTCAAGGCACTCCTCTGGTTGCCTCAGCCAGTATCGGAATCCTCGGCGTCGACATATCGAGTGACGTGTAGTTTCGTGGTCACGTGGAAGAGAAGGCCAAATTTGCCTCTAAAAAGCTTGGCGTGCTCAGCAGAGCGAGACAGTATTTTATGCCGGCACACCGCCTGCAACTTTACAAGGCGCAGGTTCGGCCTCACATGGAATAATGTTCCCATCTCTGGGCAGGGGCTCCCCAGTGCCAGCTCCTTCCACTTGACCGCATCCAGCGCAGAGCGGCTCGAATCGTCGACGACCGAGTACTTTCCGATCGGCTCGACTCATTGGCGCTGCGAAGAGATGTTGCGTCTCTTTGTATTTTCTTTCGCATCTACCATGGGGAGTGCTCTGAGGAATTGTTCGGACTAATCCCAGCCGCCAAATTTCATGGACGCACATCGTGGCAGAACTTCCGATACCATCCACACCATCTGGATGATTGGCGGTCCACCACTGTGCGATTTAGAAGATGTTTTCTTCCTCGCACGACTTCCTTGTGGAATCGATTACCATCAGCGATTTTTCCGGACCGATACGACTTAGAGACCTTCAAGAAAAGAACGTACTCCTTCTTAAAAGGCCGGCAACGCATCTGCAATTCCCTCCCTGGTGTTGCAGTTGTTCATGGGCGGCGGTAGTCACTTACCATCAGGTGAGCCGCATGCTCGTTTGCCCCCTCTCCTATAAAAAAAAAATGTAAACTAATGCAATTTTGCTGACTTTATGTTATACGGGAACGTAATCTTGCACCCTTAGAGATGGTATTTTATTGGTATCTTTCAGTAGCAACAATTTAAGTATTTATAGGTTACTTACCTTTACTTTTGAAATATTCACGATATTATTTACTTTAACTATATTGCCATCGTCATCAGTTATATTCACACTTGGCCGATTTCCTGTGACGGATACATCCAGAGCCGAAACTGCACTATCTACTGTACACTAAAACCGGAAGATAATAATATTATGTATATAAATATATCAAAGCCACATCGTATTATACATCATGTCATTGACGGTGCTTGCATCGACTTTTTTTCATGAAACACAACCAATCCGTAATTTTTTATTTATTTATTTAAGTACTTCTTAAATAAATAAATAAAAAATTACGTAACATAATATATATATATATATATATATATATATATATATATATATATATATAACATAATCTATGCTCTGTGAACCCTGTACTAGGTAAACCTGTCTTACAGGGTTCCAGACCTTCCATAATGTATTGTTAGTCATTGTTACATAATACAATTACAACCAAACGTAAAAGGAATAATTAACACAGTTAGAAACAAACAGAATATAGAAAAATACACTCAAATCCATATAGTACAAAATATGACAAAAACAATGGGTAATGGATAAAATTTGTTTAAGATAAATGGATAAATAAGTGTAAAGCTTATTTGTTAAACGTGAGTTATGTATGAGGGACAACGTGATTGGCAGGTGGTTAGGAGTTAGTTCGTAATCTAGCGACAATAACCAGGCGTGTACCTTTTTTACACAAATAATAATTCAGTGGAAAAATGTCCAGTTCTCTGTGTAATTTGTTGTAGAAATGTGGGCCAAGGAAGCATTGAAAATGATGAGAGAAAGCAGTGTTAAATTTAGAAACCGGACATATATTATGAGCTCTTCTTTTTATTTTATATAATTTTGGATCAAGTAAAGTAGATTTATGTTGCCTGAGAATACTACTTAATACAAAAAGTTGACGAACTATTAATAATTGACAGTCAGAGTAGAGATGTTTAGTAGGAAACTGAAATTATTTATAGGTCATTACCTTGATGATCGATCTTAGAGCTCTTTCTAGTGGGATAATCATACTTTTAGAGGCTCCTCCCCAGACCGAGTTGCAATAAGTGAGTATAGATTGGCATAAGGTAAAGTGTGCTGTTTTTAAAAGAGTTATATCTGAAATCCGTCGCAATTTATTAAAAACCCAAACTAATTTGCGAATGTGTGCTGATACAGTATTAATATGATATTGCCAGTTGAGTTTTGAGTCCAGATAAATAGCTAGGTATTTAAATGTAGATACTTTTTCAATAGAGATACATGAACATGTGTTATTATTGTTATTTCCACATTCATGAGCCCTGATAAAATTAATACTATTGAGTATGGGGTCTCCTCTAATTGGAAAGGGAAGGAATTTAGTTTTTTGAACATTGATTGTCAAAAAATTTTGTCTAAGCCATCGAATCATCCGAAAAAATCCTATCTCCACAGTCTTTCGTACCTCATCCCAAGTGTCTCCGTGAAAAACTAATGCTGTGTCATCAGCAAAAGCGAACACTTTTCCATTACTAAGATTTAACTGGCATAGATCGTTGATGTAGATCAAAAAGAGACTCAGACCCAAGACACTGCCCTGCGGAATACCAAATGTTATCGAGGCGTCAGAACTATAGTAATTATCAATTTTAACCCTTTGAACCCTATTGTGTAAGTAATCTGAAAAAAGATCTAAAGCCCTACCCCGTATCCCAATATTTTTCATTTTATTTATCAGCTTGGATATGGACACGGTATCAAAAGCTTTTTTAAGGTCTAGGAAGATACCCAAACATTTACGTTTGATTCCATAATTGAACCGTTTATTACTAGCCATATCGTTTAAATGTTTTACGATTTATTCATTCACGTTTGACCATGTAATAAATACACAAGCAACTATCTAGTAATATAAGCGACAGTAAGATGAGGTGTATAAAATATAAATTAAGCGTAAAGTTAAACTTATGGAAAATAATGCGTTAAAAGCAAAGCTAGCGATAAATAATTTATGGCCACGTTATGGCCACAGGTGCTATCCGATAAACAGAGGATATTTTTAATGGCCGGTACAGGTAAAAGGGAGATCTTATCGTTCAAATCGTACGAAAAGATCTTTTTCAATTGCTTATTATACTAAAAAGATGTTAAATAATGAAAAAATTTTAAGAAACTGGCTGGTTTACTCTAAATCAAAAAACAAAAAACAATGTTTATTATTTTTATTGTAAACTTTTTCATGTCGTTGTCACTCCACTCCTTTTAATGGTAAAATAGGTTACAAAGATTGGCAGTATTTGTCTATAGCTGAAGAACTTAGGGCTCCTATTATGTATTAAGAAACAAATTATATTGAAAACGAATTTAAAAAAATTGCTAGATTAATTGCACCAAGTTTTTTTATAGGATAGGGTGACAAACGAGCACAAAGTCCACCTGATGGTAAGTGGTTGCTGTGGCCCATAGACATCTACATCTATCCTCGTTTGCGAATCAAAATGCAGATGCGTTATCAGCCGTGAGAACTAAGATGGAATGCCTCTTTTCCAGTAAAAAGGGTCTCCGGTTCTCTACACTCAACATACGACACACAGAAGTTTTAAGCTGCTATTTTACACTGGTATTCTGTGATAGCGTGTTCCTTCCGCGGTCGAGCCGACCCATTCGTGCTACGACTATACTACTAATATAGCTGCAACATAGCTCTACCACGTATAAATTGAAATCACGTTGAAATTCAAACACTCGAACGAATAATCAACATAATTGAAGCGTCAGTAGCCTAATGGCAGGACGCGGATCGCGAACTTGAAAGGTCGTAGGTTCGAATCCACCATTCGACTACTGTCGTGAACCACTTGTAACACAAGCATTTTAAGCTTACCAGAAGTGGCTAAAGGCAATATTAGTAATGTTTAATAGCATTACTAGGATTTTTTTTAAATTAATCGTTTTTAGTGAGACAATGTCTGGTTTTTTCGAGAGAGTCTGGGAAAATTTACGATTCTGATAATGGTAATTTTTTAAAGCTTGTTGACTGTAACTTTAATTTTGATAATGTGCTTGCAGAACACATTGTCTTTATTTAAAATGTAAGTCACGCCTAACTCTATTTTGTCGGCCATAATATTCAAAATGAAATAATAATAAATTTATTAGGAGACAGAATAAAAAAAATAACTATTGTTTTGGAATTGAAACAATCCAAATATTTTTCAATTATTTTAGATTGCTTTCCAGATATTGCACACGAAGAAAAAATATCGATTTTCGTACGGTACGTTCTTTTCAATGCAAGCAACAAGAAGGCTGAAATAAAAGAACACTTTCTGTTTTTTTTTCTTATTATAAAGTAGAGTAACAAAACTTGAGTTAAGCCCGGACCAGTAGTGTCTAATAACACTACTGGTCAGGGCTTAACTCAATTTTTGTTAAATTGTTTAATCTCAAACGAAGTTGACATACAAATATGGCTGGTCAAAGTTACGATAAGGCCGCGTTCCGACTATACGCACCCGCTACGCGCACGCCACGCGCGTCAGCAGCCGCGTCTAACCCGCTTTGAAATTTGTTACATATAATTTGAGTCTTATGGCAAAATAATAAATCTGACATTGCGTTTATCGACGTTCAACCGCACACGCCTCGCATACGCCATGCGCCCGCCTCGTTCCCGCTTCGCGCCGGCCCCGCGCTCGCCCCGCACACGCTCTGCGCCCGCCCCGCTACGCTCTACGCTCGCGCTTTTTATACAATTTCAGATTTATTGATTTGTCATAAGACTCAAATTATATGCAACAAATTTCAAAGCGAGTTAGACGCGGATGCATGTCGTCGGAACGCGGCCTAATGGTGCTAACATGAAAGGAAAAAATATAGGTCTACAAAAACGAACTTTAGACTTAAACCCTCCCGCATTTTATGTAATATGTACCTTATACGGCGGCACATAGCCTTTTCAAAGTAAATGACGCTGGAAGTTCATCAAAAATTGTCAATTTCTTTCCAATTATGCAAGAATTTTATGTTCTTTTACTGCGTCAACAGCACGTTGGCAAATACTTGCGAAAGAAATGCCAACTTTAAGTCTGAAACGCTAAACGCTTTATGGGCAGTTCCTTCACGGCGCAAAAACTGTTGCGGAAGAAGTAGAGGCAATTACAGAATTTTCCAGACTTGCCCGCCCTCGCACACGTAGAAGGTCTTTTTACCGATAACAGACGTGAAAACACATTTTAAAGTAAATTTTTAATACTATTTATTGGATACCGCAATAACTAAGTTGGAACATTTCGAAATTTTGAATCAAAATTATGTATATGAACCTAACATGACCTAACAGTGGTAGAGACACGCGGCAGCTTTTGCTGCCGCACGGATGGGCCGGCTCAAACCGGGTTGGTACCACGACCTCATAGAATACCAGCGTGAAGTAGAGGTTTACCTCTGCGTTTCGCTTGTTGAGTGCAGGTGGCCAGAGGCTCTTTTTACTGGAAATGAGGCATTCCATCTTAGTCCTCACGGGTGACAACGCATCTGCATTTTGATTCGCAAACGAGGATAGATGTAGATGTCTATGGGCCGCAGCAACCACTTACCATCAGGTGGACTGTGTGCTCGTTTGTCACCCTTATCCTATAAAAAATGTAATTTTTTCATTTATACAAAAATTAAAACATTGGAAGGATTTGGAATTAGATACAAAATAGCACAATGTTCTAATTTAGAAAATAAACTGTATTATGTTGGCTCTTCGGATGTGGAGAAGTTCGAATTCTTTAATGAAATCGAATTATCACAGATGTTTATTGATGATTTCACTACGCCGTTAGATATTTTTAATTATTTGTTTACGAATAAATTAATTTCAGTGTTCTAATTAAATCTGTCCACAGCACTGGCAATTTTCCTCACATTTCGAGTCACTGTATCAAGTAATAAAATAATAAGTATTGAATATGAAGTCAGTGACATTGTTAAATATTTTGTTAATGCAAAAGCATGAAAAGTAACTTTTTGTAAATATATTTGTGTTGTATTACAATCGTTCTGTAATGAAACTACTTTTAAAATTAAATATTTTGATATTACTTCAAAGTTGCGCTTTTGTATTCTAGAAATCCCTTCCTTTCTAAAAAAAAATACTATGTACTAAGTTGTACCATTGCTTCCCGAGATCATTTAAAATTGCACCATTTGCACCCGAATTTCCGTTTCAAAATATAAATGTAAGTATTCCATTTTGACCGCGCTCTTACTAGAGGGTGTCAGGGTATTGGTTGCACACGGGTGGTACAAGGGCTAGAGCCACCTCTGATAAATAATGTAAATTAATACTTAATCCAAATTTTAAAATGTAAATAAAGAGAACACACAATTTTAACGTGGTAGAGCCATGCTGTAGCTATATTAGTAGTATAGTTGTAGCACAAATGAGTTGGCTCGACCGGGGGAGGACCACGCTTTCACATATTACCAGCGTAAAATAGCAGCTCTACGCTGCTGGGTATCGTATGGTGATTGTAGAGAACCTGAAACCAATTTTACTGGAAATGAGGCATTCCATCTTAGTCCTCACGGGTGACAACGCATCTGCATTTTCATTTGTAATCGAGAATAGATGTATATGTCTATGGGCACAGCAACCACTTACTATCAGGTGAACTGTGTGCTCGTTAGTCAACCTTATCCTATAGAAAAAACATTAAGTATGTATCAGGAGAGCGCCTCAAAGGCAGCGCGATCGACTCTTCTCCGCTCCAAGAAAACCCTCTCAGAATTATGGAAATATTCCAACCATGTGCATAATACATAAGGCAACATAAGGCAGTTAACTGCGAACTATGATATCGGAACGTCAAACACCTCAGTCCCACGTGACCACAGATGTTGTAAAGCACCCGAAACTTCGGGAATTAAAAATTTAAATTAAACGCGATAAAATCCGTAAAATTAGTTTCATTTAATGTAGGCTGTTACATTACTCTTTAATTGAACTCTTTACATTTATTGCACTTTTATCAGATAGGCGCTATTAGATAAACTATATCACAGCGCATTTAATTTACATTTAATAAATTTAAAAAAGATTAACATTGGTATATGAGCTATTTTGCCTATGAGTTTTATAAACATGAATAGCTAAAAGCAACCCGCTATTTTGCATCGCCTTTCTCGGATAATAGTAAGAAGATTACATTTACCGACCTAATAGTCTTATATCATAACTTGCATATAATAAAACCATACGGTGCTTTAAAATACATTTGGCGTTATCTTGGTAAAATTAACTTTTTTACCGATTGTTGCACTAAAATAAGAACTATGTTATTCAGCAAATAACGGGTAGGAATAATTTTTTTTTTTTTATAGGATAAGGGTTACAAACGGGCACACAGTCCACCTGATGGTAAGTGGTTGCTGCAGCCCATGGACATCTACATCTATCCTCTATTACAATTCAAAATGCAGATGCGTTGTCACCCGTGAGGACTAAGATGGAATGCCTCATTTTCAGTAAAAAGGGCCTCCGGCCACCTGCACTCACCAAGTGAAACGCAGAGGTGAACCTCTACTTCACACTGGTTTTTTGTGAGGTCGTGGTACCACCCCGGTTTGAGCCGGCCCATCCGTGCAACAGCAAAAGCTGCCGCGTGGCTCTACCACTGTTAAAAAATAATATTAAAACAACTCCAATTTGATACCGTAATTTTTCAATCTCACAACAATGTAAAGTTTAAAAAGTTGTAACTGCAAAAGGGAAGATTATGCCTACTGCCCAGCTCCTTTGATAGAGACCGTGATGATATATATTTATTGTAACGGTTCTACACCTACGTAATACTATAGTGAAAGTGCCATCCAAATCCCTTCACAGGTTTTTTCGTGATGCATGTGTAGACAGACAGAAAAAGTTTCCATAGAATATTGTTTTGGCATCTGCATCGATAATATAGAAATTTCAAAAAAAAAAAACTAATAAACAGAAATCATCGTGTTACTAGAGATTTATTATAGTATAGATATTTGTATTTACCAATGCTGAGGTCGTGTCAAATAGTATTTTGTTCGTACGATATTCTAGTAGTTAAAAATAGACACTAGTGACAGTGTCAACTAGTGTGGTAAGCAATTTTGTTCCAGAAGTCATAAAACTTATTGGAATTCGACCTCCAGATCTATTGTCATTATCATTATCTCTTATCAACAAAATTAATAAAAATTAAAACTTACCTACATAAAAAATAAGGGATATCCAAATAATATTAATCTTAGCATAGTAAGCATAAGCATAAGCAACACAATTTTTTTTAATAAGCATGATTGTCACAGAAATATAAGAAATCAAAACTTACGTTAAATTTGTACCCGTATCCAGGGGGAAACTTCTTTCTCGCCAATTCCGTTTTTCTACTCTCTACCACTCTTGCGACGTAATTTAATAGCTTGAAAAATAAATTTTGTAGATATTTGTGAATGCGCATTTTGAAATCATGTCGCTGTCGCTGTGCTGTTATGAATTTAATTCAGACTCATTTATCAATATTTTTTGTTTACTGTCTTTAAACAATGCTTTTATTTATTTATGAATTGCAACAAAATAAGCACTATGTCATTCTATATATTATGCATTAACATCGTCGTTTTTACTTACGACTTAGTATCAACTTCACAGGTAGTCACAACATGCGTTTTACGTGGTAGAGCCATGCTGCAGCTATATTGGTGATATAGTTGTAGCACGAATGGCTCGGCTCGACCGGGGAAAGACCACACTCTCACAGAATACCAGCGTAAATTAGCAGCTTAACACTGCTGTGGTTCGTATGGTGAGTGTAGAGAATCGGAGACCTGTTTTACTGGAAAAGAGGCATTCCATCTTAGTCCTCACGGGTGACAACGCATCTACATTTTGATTTGCAAACGAGGATAGATGTAGATGTCTATGGGCCACAGCAACCACTTACCCACCACTCCCCCAAGGAATGCCACAAAGCACGGTCCTGAGCCACCTGCATCCATCGACCTCCTGCATGGTTACCAGTCGTTTTCACTTCTACCACCGGTACGAGGCGGCCACTCGAACCTTTTTCCCCATCGGTTGTCGGTTTTTCGAGCTATATGGCCGGCTCATTGCCAATTGAGCTTACTAATCCGTTGGACTATGTCGGTCACTCTGGTTCTACAGTGGATATCCTCATTTCTAAGTTTATGACGCAGATAAACTCCGAGCATAACCCTCTCCATAGCTCGCTGAGCGAGCTTGAGCTACCTCATCCGGTCAGCAGTGAAGGACCACGTCTCAGTTCCATTGGTCATCACTGGCACACGCACTGGTTGTACAGTCTCGTTTTCAAGTTTTGAGGTGCACCTGACGAGAAGAGAGAAATTACTGCACATCTTCTCGCCAGGTATTTTATTACAAGTTAAAAATAAAATCGATAAGCTATCCTCGGTCGCTCAGCTACTTAAGAATTAAGTGCTTTTAAATACAACTAAGTTTTAGGGATGTTATATTAACTTAAATTTCCAGTGTTTCAAGTACTTTACAGCATCCATGAACAAGGGGGGGTGGGCTGAGGTGTTCGGCGTTCCGATTTCATAGTTAACCACGGCTACCTTCGGTCCAATAAAGTTGTATGTTTGGGGTTGGGATTTAATTTTATTAATTATAAAATCCCAAGCAAACAGTAGTAGCCAAGCATCTTCTCTATTGAAATTACGATGTTTTTCGATTTCCATAGCCTCCCGAATCATACTTGGAAGGAATCAATGTTCTATAGCGAGGATTTGTGGTGTATCAAATCTAATTTAGTGATGGGGGCGATCTTGTACGTATTCACAGACTGCAGACTTCCTGGAGCATCAATTCTTCATATCGTATATGTGTTATTTACACGGGTTTTTAGTGGTTTTTATCAACAATTATTAATCACAAAGTTATCACCTACAGTATTTGAAATGATAATGTATATATAGCGCCCTCTTCCCCGCTCAAGAAAACTTTTTTATAGGACAAGGGTGACAAACGAGTTCACAGTCCACCTGATGGTAATTAGTTGCTGTGGCTCATTGATTTTTGCATCTGTCCTCGACTATGAATCAAAATGCAGATGCGTTGTCACTTGTTAGAAATAAGATGGAATGCCTCGCTTCAAGTAAAAGGGATCTCCGGTCTCTACACTCACCATACGAAACACAGCAGCGTCAAGCTGCAATTTTACGCTGGTATTGTGTGAGAGCGTGCTCTTTCCTCGGTAGAGCCAACCCATTTCTTCTACAACTATATATTTCAAATATAGCAGCAGCGTGGCTCTAGCACATATGATACACCTATCAAGGGTTATGTACAATTAAAAAAAACTACACTCGAACATGTACCAACACAATAAACAGGACAGAATTTAGGTGAAGAAAACAAAACAGTAGAGAAAGCATCTAAGAATACATATTTCAATTAAGGAAGCTGGCTAAAACCTGCAAATTTACTGAAAGTGATGATCAAATTAAATGTCATTAGTAAAATTGATAACTCTAGCATGAGGTTTTGAAGCATTCTTGCGTTGTGGAAAAAATATGACAGGTACATCACAAACAAGTTATAATGTGGTGCCAATGTTTCAAATCAGAAACGTAGAAAGAAGTATAATAAACTAAGAGGAGAAAAGGTATCCAGGTAGCAGTGAAATGCTATTATTGTGGAAAAAAACAATCATGTGCGAGCAGAATGTTTATTAAATAAGAAGTCTTGCTCCGAATGTGGCAAGCAGGGGCACATTTTTTAATGTGTCCTACTAAATTGTGGTCGAGGTCGACTAATGTTGTCACTATAGAATATAATGAAGAATTACAAGTCAATGTTTAAGTAGAACCAGAGTCTTACTTCACAACTTCTATGTTTGAGGAGTATCAAGTATCCTCATTGGGGGTAAATAAAATTACACCACATTATGTAAAGATCAACGTAAAAGGAGACGATATTGATTTTCTATTATATATATGATCAGAGGTTACACTTATTCCTTTTAAAATAAAAAAAAAATGTCTTCCTGACAAAGTTAAACAACAGTGTAAAATAATTTCCTAATACTATGACCAGAGCTTAACTGAACCAATTGATATTTTGAATAACTTAACATTCAGATATAATAGTGTAAATAAAAAAAGGAAATTTTAAATATTCTGGTCTAGTCGAGGTTAATTTTTCGTGTACCGAAATTCTATAATTACATTTATGAAATACATTTTAAGTACGAAACCGAAAGTGCAGCTTTGGTAAGAATATTTGATCCAACTAAAGCAATATCTAATATGGCAGCCAAAAAGCTTCAGCACCATGCTATATTTATATCTGATATCAATTTCCAAGTTCAATACAAAGCAACTGTAATCATGCAGATTATCTATCCAGAACGTACAAAGTTTAAATAAAGAAGAAACAAAGTTGCATAGCATTTGTGAAGACGGAGATATTAGCAATGATTCTCTTTGCAGTGATTCAAAAATAGAAGGACAAGACTGGAAGAAATAAAATAAACCAATGTGACTATGACTTATTTAGAATACTAAGTTATACTACTGATGGTTGGCCCTCGAAAGAATAGATTTAACAATTGTTCCAGTACATAGTTTATAGAAGATATAAAATTAATTAAGACAGAGGCTGTCTATTTTGGGGATAGAGAATTATAGTTTTAGGAATTTAAGAGAAAATTTATTGCAAGAATTTTACAAAAGCCGTTTTGGAATCGTCAGAATGAAGGAAATTGCTAGATCTTATTTCTGGTGACCAGATCCAGAGCATGAAATAGACTAAGTCTCTAGAAATTGTAAAAGCTGTTTAAGCAATAGTAAATGTCCTGCAAATCAATCTTGCCTATGGCGCCATCTGTATAGTATAGAATATATGCCGATTACTTAGGAAATTTCATAAAATAATTATTTTCGTAACAGTAGATAGTTATTCCACGTGGGCTGATGCTTTTATTATGCCAATTATAACTACCACAGCTGTATTAGAAATATTAAAAAAAATTGTTTACTAGGTTTGCATTTCCACATCATTTAGTAGCTGAAAATGTTACTAGTTTGACCAGTTCGTATTTTCAAGATTACTGTAAAAAGTTGACATCAAACATACATTTTAGCTACATATAACTATGACACTAATGGTGCAGCAGAAAAATACCTTTTTACAAATCCCATGTTATGTGAATTCAATTTTAACTATGCAATAAATTTGTTTTTATTTGACTATTGCTGTACACCACACTGTACTTCTGGGATCACACTTGCTAGATTTATGTTAGGACGGGAAATCAGAATTCGACTTTCACTATTGAGGCCAACGCCAGTAAGAGATAAAATTTATGAAATGCATTTCAAGCAAAACAATTATGCATCGAGAGGAAGAAGTAATGTAAACTTTTCTATACGACAAAATGTTATGATTAATAATGTCCTCCAGACCGCATTTTGGTCACGGCAGCCAGTCTCAACGGAGACTAGCCATCGGCGTGGGACAGGCTCATAGCAAGCACAAGTGTAATTCCCTCACTCTCATAGTCCGATGGGATGGTAAACCGACACGACCGTAGAGATATCAGGCACAGGACCAACGACTTTACGTGTTTTCCGAGGCACGGGGATGAGACACCGCCAACTTCCTGATTCCAGGCAGCTACTGAGAATTTCTTGATGGAAAAACCCAATAACTGATTTTTTTGGCCCGACTCGGGATTCGAACCCGGGACCTCATGATCAGCAGTCGCACTACTACAACCACTAGACCAACGAGGCAGTGTTATGATTAAAGATTGTAGGAAGGTACATCAACCTTCGATTAAGGGTGTCATTTTGCAAGAATCAGTTCCAGGAGTAACTCTCTTCATTGACGTTGATGGCGCCATTTGTAAAAAGCATGTTTTTTATAGAATTGGGTTGGTTTGGTTGCTGTGGCCCGTAAACATCTACATCTATCTTCGTTTGCGAATTACAATGCAGATGCTTTGTCAGCCGTGAGGACTAAGATAGAATGCCTCTTTTGCTACAACTACACTATTAATATAGCTACAGCATGGCTCTACTACGTAAAAAATTTTAATTAAAAAATAAATTAAATAAATTTTTTATTGTGGAGATTAGCAAGATGAAGTGGTTGTCATTGACTGGTAATTATACTTACTTTTAAACATTATCACTATTAAAAAGATTTCATTCAGAGTTACCTGGATTCACTGTAAATTTTTAATACAAAAAAAAATTATGCTATTATAAAGTTTATCTTACTATTTATTTTTAGTAAATTGTGTTCTCCATTGGTTAGTAAATATTGTAAGTTACAACTTTGTGACCTGGAGAGTGTAATGTATAGGGTTTGGGTCCCGGGACGTCTCGTGTCTCGAAGTCCCGGGACTTTTCGTAATTTTATTTGTCTCGAGTCCCGGGACTTTCGGGTCGAGACTCGAGACGAGATAAGATTGTCGAAATTGTTTTGTAATCATTTTTATTTTCAAATAATTGAAGGAGCCTAGCGTTATGTGTTAGTTTAATGAAAAATTACTTGCTCTACTAAGTAACTACTGAGTACGCATCACAATAAATGAAATAAATATGTCATTATGAGAATTAACAATGAGATTATGAACTATGATTAGATACTAGAATTACGAGATAATAGTAAAGTTATTAAGATTTAGTATGATTTTTAACTAAGTTCGTTTCATAACTATAAGATTTAACTGTTTAGAAGTGCACCTGTGTGTGACTAAAAGAAATAAACAAAGCAATTATTGAGGCTGAAATTAACGTTAAAGTTATTTAATTTTCTGTTTAATCTAATGTATAAAATTCTCGTGTCGCGGTGTTTTTTTACCAAACTCCTCCGAAACAGCTGAATCGATTTGTATGAAATTTTGTGTGCATATCGGGTAGGTCTGAGAATCGGCAAACATCTATTTTTCAAACCCCTAAATGATAGCTGATACCCGCCCCCAAATGTTTTTTTTAATTTTTTGACAATTTTTTTTATTTTTATTTTATTATGATTTAGCAGTGAAAAATACATAAAACTTCAAATTTTCACTCTTCTACGATCAACCGCTGTATTTTAATCGCAATTTTTAAAAGTAAAAAATATTTCCTAGAAATAATGTATATGGCAAAACATCGTTTGCCGGGTCGGCTAGTTGTTTAATAAATGTTGATTTTTACAAAAAAATTAGCCAGAAATTAACTCAAATAAAACTCTACAAAAAGGCTTACCCATCTTAAAAAAACAAAAAAGCTTTTTCTTAAAATTCTCGAAGTCCCGGGAATTCCCGGAACAGGCTGTACCGTGTCCCGGGACTCTGAAATTGTCGGGAATTCCCAAACCATAGTAATGTATAAAATACTTTATTAATGCACAAATAGATAGTTTCATAATTAGTGGTTTGTGTTTATAAGTTGCCATCTGTCACTGCACAGTAATAATTTATAATGTTGCTTTATCTCCAATCGTTTATTAAAATAATTCCGTAACTAATTTCCCAAGTCTGATTTAAAAATGTAAGTCATATTACTAAGAAAATACCTCTTCTACTTGACTCTTTCCGACAGTAAAAATGTGGCCTAATGTAGATTCAGCTAACTTCTCATATACTTGATATCCAGGAGATGTCGCGTTATGTTTCCGGCACATTCCTGATATCACGAACACAATCTGAAAGATTTGTACAGTGTGATTAAAAATCTTAGCTTATTAACGAACGAGTGTATGTAGGCTGGTTTTTTTATTCCATTCTTCGTAATCTACACTAAAATTACATTACCATGATAATAACCACTAGACTTAAAATATATTCTTATAAAATGAGAGTCAAAAACGAGCCTACAGTCCATCTGATGTTACGTTTTTATACAACAGCCCATGGACACATGCTACCGACTTCTATCAAAGTTGTCCGTAGTCTTTTTTAAATATTAGTAATTAGGATTAATTAATTAAATTAATTTAATAAAATTAATAGGATTAAACATTACTAATATTCCTTTTAACCACTTCTGGTAAGCTTAAAATGCTTGTGTTTGAAGTGGTTCACGACAGTAGTCGAACGTCGGATTCGAACCCACGACCTTTCGAGTTCGCAGTCCGCGCCATGCCATTAGGCTACTGACGCTTCTCACTCCTGAACATTTGATTTAGCCTTAATTCCATCCAATAACTTAACTAAATCTCAGTATAATTTGAACCGTAATATTATTTATTGACTTTACACTGATGCTTAGCCGCGGAAATATTTATAGAAGTAGCATTATTTATAAGTAGTTATCAAAGTGAGTAAATGTCTGTATTTTTTCCTTAGTCAATATTGTATACATTAAGTTTGTGTAACAAGCATGAGGGGGCTATTCCATAATATGTGTGTAAATTGTTTTATTTTTGTTTATTAAAGATAGCAATAGAAATGCGAAAATCACACGTGACGTTTAACTATTCCATAAAACAAGTGCGACTGAAGGCGAACACCTAGAGTTCATTCATGTTAAGAAAGTGAGTCACATTTGTCCTATTAATATACTGAGAAGATACATAGAGAGGTAAAATCACATTGAACTTAAGAAATCACTCGAGGAGGGCCCCTTTTTAACCTTATCTAGCTTTATGCATCAGTTATCCACCTATTGAGATGACTAGGGATCGTAATCTACTGCCCCAGCAATAAGTAAGATTTTTTTATATATATACTTACTTACTTACTTATCGTCACGCACAATCCCTGACGGGGTAGCCAGAGAGAACAGATCGCCAACAGATATATATATATATATATATATATATATATATATATATATATATATATATATATATATATATATATATATATATATATAGCAGTTATAAATATTACTCTAGGGACTGTCTAAGTATGCAGTCAACCTTGTACAGCTCGAGAACTCTCTTTAGCGATGTATGAAGCACCAAATCGAATTCCTTTCTGTAATCTATCCACGCGGCGGGGAAATTCTGGCATTAGTCTATTTTGGCTGCAATGAAAATTTATACCATAAAAAATAAACATCTAATTTACCTGTATCTCTTTGTCTATTGCTATTTTTTTCACTTTCTCAAACTTAGCATAATCCTTTGCAGCAGCATCGGTGAAAACGTATACATAGGATCCAAGGCGACTTGCTTGAAGTGCTAATTCTATTCCAGACATCGCTAACTCCGGACAGTCACCACCACCATGAACTCTTATTGACTTTAATGACTTTTTAAATTCATCGCGATCTGTAGTATTTGTCCGTAAAATTGTTCCTGTGAAATTAAAATTATAGTGTTTAATCTGAACGTAGGACACAGAATAAATGCTCTTCACTCTATCGTGAGAAGTCAAATTGTGTCAAAAAGGCACGTACGACAATTCACAATGCTGTGTTCATGCCTACCTTAATACATGGTAGTGAAAGTTGGTTGTGGCAGAAGAAGCACGAGAATAGAATAAATGCTGCAGAAATGCGGTCATTTAGAAGAATGTAAAGGGTGACTCGGAATGACAGGGTGAGAAATTGTGTGGATAAGAGAAAAGTTTGGTTTGCAAGGTGTTGTTGTGACTAAAATTAAGAAAGAAATGCTTCGGTGGTTTGGGTATGAAGAAAGAACGCATGAATAAAACGTGACAAAACATATTTATATTGCAGAAGCGAATGGCAGAATCTGCAAAGGTTGCCCTAGAAGAAAGCTTATCGACCAAAGTAGCGATATATTAAAGATGGGTCAAATAAAATGTACCCTTAACCAACGAGCATGTATGCGTTAATTAATAGTTATATGGATGTGAAGGAGGGGAAATAGGTGTGTCGGGATCGTGTCAAACGAAATTCCGTAGTCTCTCTATACCTCTCTGGAGGACAGGCGTGAGTTTTTATGTTCTTCTTGCAAACGTAGAAGAATGGAGTAAAAATATAAGACGCTTATCCAGTGAGGGTTAGTAAAATAAAATAAAATAAAATATATTTTTTGTTATTTAAATTCATCATACTTTTCTTAGACTTATAAATTGCATCACATAATTTTACTTCACAGCATGTAGTAAACCAGAACCAGGAATCGACAGATATCATGCATGTTACAGAATTTAAGAGCAATGCATTCTTAACGTAAACGGTATAAGAATTTATAACAGAATTACTTTTAAGAGAATCACAACAAATATATTTTCCTTTCCTCAATAAAGTGATCACCATTATTCTCATCCACGTCATACAGTTCCTGACATCAATCCACTGCTTATCGTTGTTAGAACTGCTTGTTTTTTATTTTATTATTTCTCATATCGTTCCTATTAATCAAACCGATCACAGCATTAAAATAAAAATGTATAGCTTTCAAATATTCGTACATATATTTTAACGTATCTCATTACATTTTCATTTTTAATGATTCAACTTAACCTATTTGGCCAAAACTATTTTAGACTTTTTCATTAAATTTACTTATGCATTTATGATGACAAAAGTTATGCTGAACAAAATACTAAAAATCGACATTTATGGTAATAACCATAATACGTAACAAATAACTATAGCAAGAAACAATTTATACAAAATAATTACAATATCTGAACTTAAACTGTACGATCAAATAGTGAATCATTGAAACAGTATTATAGTGGATGCAGCAAAAAATATCTTTAAGTTTTTTATTGTACTCAAACAAATTATCAATTATATAACTCACCAGGATCATTGAACGTAACAATAATAAAATTTTCTATCACTGATGCATTAGAATTGATAACAATATCGAAAATTTTGTCTGCGCTTTTGAGTACACTTTTAATTTCTGATTGCATCGACTGGGTGTCATCAAACACAAATGTTAAACTGCTTTTGCTCCCTGTCAAACTGAAGATTGCACATACTTGAAGAATATTTATTATAATAAAACTATAATGCACTCCGCCAGTCATGGCGCCCGATTACAAAATGGAAGCCCTGTGTTAAAATACCAAGCGAATGTATGAAATGATTTATCTTACGAAACTGCGTTACCGGATATTCATAAAAACACAATATCAAAAGTAATATTAACTAAATAATTGCATTACCAGTGTCAACCGTGTAGATAATAACGATTTTGAAGTAAAATAGTGTTTACTTAAATTCATGTTTATAGTATGAAGTTATGAAGTGTGTTGCGAACTCTTAAGGAAAAACACAAGTGACAAAGTTGTATATTTAGATTATCAACAAAAATTTATGACTAACCGTAACTAATAACATAAAATCCAAAATAAATTAGTTTTTATAAAATATCATTCATACGTTGCGAAGGCTCTATACCAGTCTGGGTATTATGAATAATAATGATTAAGTAAGTGGAGTACGATTCTTTATCATCTAGGCGAGTGGATGACTGATGTGGAAAACCGAATAATGGTACTGTAACGATTCCCCCGCGTCCTCTCTCTTTATACTGCATTTTTAACAAATTGTCATTTATTTATATAAATAAATGGCCGTCTGTAAATATATAAATATATTAAATAATACATAATTATGTCTTATATTTACGCGAATACTACACATGGAACAAAACTAATTTTACGAATTTTCTTGCGGGGGCTACCCCGTGACCATTAATGCAGTAAAGATCCCTTAATTTCGGAAATAAAAAAAGTTAAAACTTAACGCGGTAAAATCTTTACAATTGGTATTATTAAATAATACGTATAACGTGACTAGGCTAATGAGTAATAATATTTCCAAAGGATCTTTCTAAAGACTTAGTTATAGGCCATTTGTTAAATTTAGGCGAAATCGCCTTTACGTTATGTTGTTTGTTAACTTAGTTCTTCTAGATGTTTCTTGAAAGAATGAATATTCACTACAGCAATCGAAAGTCGTTGGTAGTATCTTATAAATATTTAAAGCTAAAGAACTCAGTTTACGAGGAAAGGTCTCAAAAAGTTAGAAACATTAAAAGTTAAAGTTAAAGTAACAGCCTACATACGTCCTACTGCTGGGCACAGGCCTCCTCTCATGTTTGTGAGGGTTTTAGGAAAATAAAATGTCCGCCATGGTGCCTCTATGCCTGTCTGCAAACTTCATATGTCTTCAAAATATTTTTTTCTTATATCTCAGACGTGCAGGTTTCCTCACGATGTTTTCCTTCACCGCCGAGCATGTGGTAAATCAGCACTTAAAATTGTAATTAACAATTTCATTGGTGCCGGCGGGGATCGAACGCGGGTTGCTCGCGTACTGTGAAATTTACAGCTAGCGCTAACTATGGCTGACTTAGTTTAAACACATTAAATCGTCCTTATTCTACTTGTATAAGGTTGACATCAGTCAATTCCCTATTAACCCTCCGTATACGAAGATGGGGTATGACATGCCCCAGTTCTTAAAAAATCGTAGTCACTTCAAAGCTACAAAAGTATGGGGTGTCTTATCACTAGCTGAAGAAGCGACGTTGCAACTCTGAATAGTGATGTTTAGTTGATCCGGGCGCTGTCACCAAACAAGTTAAACTCGGGTAAAGTTACCTCGTACAGCGTGTGGGTAAAATGTTATGTTACCTAATTGAAGTTTTTGTTTTGTTTTATACATTTTATGTGGAAATATTTCTCTTCAAATGTAATTCATACAAAAATGTCACAATTAAGGGAAATCCACATAGTAAGACCACATTTAGATGAAAACGATGACTTTGACTGAGAATATGTAGGTATAGAACATAAATCTGATAAAGGCTCTGGGCATTTGAACATCCAAAGTGATACAAATAGCGAGGTTAACGCTGAGTTACCTTATTCTGCCTCTGACATACCACTTTCGGACTTACGCCAATCCAGAGTAACATATTATAAGGGTGAATATGGGGTAACAAAATAGCAAAAGGATCAATTCAGAATTAATGTTCGTAGCAGTGCTGTAATTTTTTTTAATCATTTGCCTGGTATGGAAACAGTCGCGACAGATAAAATTGCATACCTTCAGTGTTTTAAACTATTTCTTTCTGATAAGATAATGAATGAGATTCTGAATTGCACTTATACGAACTAACTGTACAAACTCATGTACAAATCAATAATCATCAAAAATCTTAAACAGCAAAAGAGGAAATTAAAGCAGTTTTTGGATTACTTTTTAGGGTTGCGTAGCCAAATGGCAAAAAACAGAACCCTTATAGATTCGTCATGTCTGGCTGTCTGTCCGTCCTAATGTCACAGCCATTTTTTTCCCAAACTATAAGAACTATGCTGTTCAAACTTGTTAAATAGATGTATTCTGTGAACCGCATTAAGATTTTCACACAAAAATAGAAAAAAAAAAACAATAAATTTTGGGGGTTCCCCATACTTAGAACTGAAAGTTAATTTTTTTTCCTCAAACCCATACGTGTGGGGTGTCTATGGATAGTTCTTTAAAAATGATATTGAGGTTTCTTATATAATTTTTTTCTAAACAAAATGTGGGGGAGGCACACAGTTCCACATAATCCAACGCCATGTGCGGTGATCGCCAAACTGTACAACGCGTTCCCCACGAAGAGGGAAGATAAGTAGGGTACAAGACCACAGTCCACAGCAAAATACCTGACTGAACATAGGCCTCCCCCAAAGAATGCCACAAAGCACGGTCCTGAGCCACCTGCATCCATCGACTTCCTGCATATCTTATCAGGTCGTCACTCCATCTAGTGGGGGGACGCCCTACACTTCGCCTGCCGGTACGAGGCTGCCACTCGAGAACCTTTCTTCTCCATCGGTTGTCGGTTCTTCGAGCTATATGGCCGGCCCATTGCCACTTCAGCTTACTAATCCGTTGGGCTATGTCGGTCACTCTGGTTTTACTGCGGATATCCTCACTTCTGAGTTTATCACGCAGAGAAACTCCGAGCATAGCCCTCTCCATAGCTCGTTGAGCGACCTTGAGCTTCCTCATCCGGCCAGCAGTGAACGACCACTAAAATAAATAAAATAGGGCTTGGTAGTGCGTAATCAGAAACATCGTAATACGTAAACGCCATACAGAATACGATCAAATTCAGCCACAGTGAATACACGTCACATGTTTAGGGACATGTCGAATAATAGTCGCACTGGCGATAAAATTTCTCCGTGAGCACTACCACCTACACGGCACTGCTGCAGACGAGTAAGTGTAAGGCATCACCATCAATTGCATGACCAGCACAACTTCTAGCCTCAGAGCGTGTCATGAGTCTACTCTTCAGCTCAAGGAAATGGAGTCCCGCTTTGAGCGTTTTTCGGCCGTAGCCTTGAGTCTTCTCTTTAAAGTTACCACACGCATGAGGTCGACACATATGCTCCACCAACCAATACAACTGCAGATATAGCCAAAGACAAATATATAAAAATAAATATTAATTCAGCCATCAGAAAGTATTTGTGTATTTGACGTTGAATATATGCATTTTTCGATAGTGTTTGTCTCACCCAACATCAAGTTTTTTTATGGAAGAGGAGGCAAATAATCATGCAGCAGTTTAACGGTGGTAGAGCTACGCGGCAGTTTTTACTGTTGCACGTATGGGCTGGCTCGAACCGGGTTGGTACCACGACCTCACAGAATACCGGCGTGAAGGAAGCTCTGCTTTTGCGTTTAATCTGATGAGTGCAGGTGGCCGGAGACCCAATTCCCCCCCATCCCCATCAACATGGTAGCGGAATTACACCAAAGACTACCCCAACAGGGTACCAGCACCCCTGGAGAATCCTTCTCTGAGCATCTATGACCATGTTATTCCACTCCTGAGTGTGGGTGCTCAGGCTGCCCATGTATTCTGGGGGGAAGGGGGGGGGGGCAAAATTCCGCTCAAAAACATAACTGCTCGGAACAAACTGAGCAATAAAACCAAGGCGACCCCTGCCACGCTATCCGTGAATTTCTGCAACATCAGGGGACTTCACTCGAACCTAAACGCCGTCCACTACCAACTTGAGACGGCGAAGCCGGCCTTGCTCTTTCTGACCGAGACGCAGGTTTCCTCTCCGGCTGATATTTTGTATCTCTCCTACCCGGGGTACAAATTGGAGCACTCCTATGTGCCTCGGGCTGGATTTTGCGTGTATGTCAGAGAGGACACCTGTTCTCGACGCCTCGGCAGTCTTGAAGGTTCAGACCTGTCCATACTTTGGCTACGCATAGACAGCGACGACCATCCGCGCGTCTACGGTAATGCAGAAACAGACCGTCTCATCGAACACATCCAAATGGCTACAGATTCCTTGCTACAACAGGTCCCATCCGCAGAGATCGTGATCCTTGGCGATATTAACGCCCACCATGCCAAATGGCTCGGTTCACGTTTAACCGATCATGCGGGGAGATCTGTTTATGATGCCAAATGGCTCGGTTCACGTTTAACCGATCATGCGGGGAGATCTGTTTATGACTTTGCCTTGGCATATGGTCTGACACAACTGGTTACTTCGCCTACGGGGATTCCAGATGTGGAGAATCATACACCTTCCCGGTTGGACCTTCTGCTGACCTCTCATCCGGACGGATATCAGGTTTCCGTCGATGCCCCTCTCGGCTCTTCGGACCATTGTCTGATCCGGAGAGTGGTGCTACTCACGCTTCCCTCGCGGTTGCGTTCTGCAGGATGCCGTCGTATTTGGCATTACAGGTCGGCGGATTGGGAAGGAATGCGGTCTTTCTTTGCATCTACCCATGGGGGCGGGATTGCTTCTCGCCAGATGATCCCAGCGCTATTGCTGACTCTGTCACTGATGTGGTGCTACAGGAAATGGAACTATTTATTCCATCATCTGTGGTACCCATCGGAGGCAGATCTCAGCCATGATTTGATCGCTTCTGTAAGACTGCATTACGCAGTAAACAGGTGTGTTATCAAGCCCGCGCTGCGGCTTCGGCGACTCGGGATAGAAACACCAGCACACTTAAAAAGAAGAATAACTTCTCCTCCAGGTCCTTCAAAAGAGTTATTGCTGAGGCAAAGCCAGAGCACATGGGCAGAGTTGGCGAAATACTAGTTCGCCTTTCATCGAAAACCCGTGCATTCTGGTCTTTCGCCAAGGCTGTCCAAGGGAATTTCTGTAATCCATCACTACCATCTCTGCACAAGGAGGACGACTAGTGAATCAAAAAAGTCAACAAAGCTGACCTTTTAGGCTCCCTTTTTGCGTCCAACTCGACTCTTGATGACGGGGGGAAAATACCGCTGACAATTCCGCGGTGTGAGTGCTCCATGCCAGATGTGCTGTTCTCACAGCACTCGGTTCGCAAAGCACTTCTCTCCCTGGACATCCAGAAGTCGAGTGGGCCTAACGGAATCCCCCCAATTGTGCTGAGGACATGTGCTCCATAGTTGGCACCGGTCCTAACGCATCTTTTCCAGTACTCCTACTATCAAAGCGTAGTCCCGAACTCATGGAAGACAGCTTCGGTTTACACGATCCCTAAAAAAGGCGACCGCTCAGACCCATCCAACTACAGGCCTATCGCCATCACCTCCTTGTTCTTCAAAATAATGGAATCCATTGTAAACTGCCAGCTCATGAGGTACCTTGATGATCACCAGCTGATTAGTGACCGCCAGTACGGTTTTCGTCGGGGTCGGTCAGCTGGTGATCTTTTAGTCTACTTAACTCATAGATGGGCGGAGGCAGTAGAGTCCAATGGGGAGGCATAAGCCGTTAGTTTGGACATAGCGAAGGCCTTCGATCGGGTCTGGCACAAGGCGCTTCTTTAAAAGCTTCCTTCCTATGGGCTTTCCGGGAAATTGTGCAAATGGAGTTTCCTTGCTGATCGGAGCATCAAGGTCGTAGTAGACGGTTCATGCTCTGATTTCAAGCCTATCAACGCTGGTGGAATCCACAAGGCTGCGTGTTATCACCAACGCTGTTTTTCCTGCATTTGAATGATATGTTGCTAAATGGTAGCATTCAATGCAGACGACAGCACTGGTGATGCCTTATATACCGGCCGTGCCAATATTTCTCGGGAAAACCGACTAAAGGACACCGATTCCTCCCCAGGATGATTCGCGAGGCTATTGAAATTAAAAACCGTAGCCGTGATTAACTATGACATTGGGACGTCGTACATCTCAGTCCCCCCCCCTGACCATGGGTACTGAAAAGTGCCCGAAACGTCGGGAATATAAAATAAGTTAATACACGCCTTAAAATCCGTAAAATTAGTTTTATTTAAATGTGAAGTGTTCGCGTAAATATAAGAAATCAGCACTGGTAATGCTCTATACACCGGCCTTACCAACATTTCTCGGAAAAAGTTGCCGAGTACCGGAACAAACTTGTGTCTGAAGTCGAATCTTTGCTGAACAAAGTCTCGGATTGGGCACGACTAAATCTTGTCCAGTTTATTCCTCAGAAGACTCAAGTTTGCGCGTTTGTCTACCTAAAAGAACCCCTTTTTCGTATCTCCTCAGTTTCAAGGCACTCCCCTTGTTGCCTCAGCCAGTATCGGAATTGTCGGAGTCGACATATCGAGTGACGTGCAGTTTCGTAGTCACTTGGAAGAGAAATTGGCCTTTAAAAAGCTTCGCGTGCTCAGCAGAGCGGGACAGTATTTCATGCCGGCACACCACCTGCAACTTTACAAGGCGCAGGTTTGGCCTCACATGGAATACCGTTCCCATCTCTGGGCAGGGGCTCCCCAGTGTCAGCTCCTTCCACTTGACCGCATCCAGCGCAGAGCGGCTCGAGTCGTCGAAGACCGCATTTACCACGGGGAGTGCTCTGAGGAATTGTTCGGATTAATCCCAGGCGCCAAATTTCACGAACGCACATCGCGGCAGAACTCCCGATACCATCCACACCATGTGGATGATTGGCGGTCCACCACTGTGCGATTTAGAAGATGTTTTCTTCTTCGCACGATTTCCTTGTGGAATCGGTTACCATCAGCGATTTTTCCGGACCGATACGACTTAGGGACCTTCAACAAAAGAGCCTACTCCTTTTTAAAAGGCCGGTAACGCATCTGCAATTCCCCTGGTTCCCCTGGTGTTGCAGTTGTTCATGGGCGGCGGTAGTCACTTACCATCAGGTGAGCCGCATGATACTTTGCCCCCTCTCCTATATAAAAAAAAGCTCACCTGTTGGATGAATGATCACCATCGCCCATGAACATCCGCAACACCAGTGGAATTGCAGGTGCATTTCCGGCCTGCTCTTTTCTTACAATTCCTTAAATCGTATCGGTTCTGAAAAACCGCTGGCGACAGTGTATTGGACATTTTGGTTGTACGACACTGAATAACCACGATTTATTTTATATTATTATCAGAAAAAAATTGTTATAATATTGTTTTACGGCGCAGCAAAAACCACGCAGGTTTGTGTTGCGTGCTGTTCCTACATTTACAAAAATGGGGATCATCATCATCATCATCATTACAGCCCTTGACAATTCCACTGATGAACATAGGCCTCCCCAAGGAATGCCATCAAGCACGGTTCTGAGCCACCTGCAACCATCGACTTCCTAGGTGTCTTACCAGGTCGTCACTCCATCTAGTGGAGGGTCACCCTACACTTCGCTTACACTGCTGCCTACCACTCTAGAAGCTTTTTTCCCCATCTGTTATCGGTTCTTCGAGCTATATGACCGTGCCATTGCCACTTCAGCTTACTAATCGTTGGGTTATGTCAGTTACTCTAGTTCTACTGCGGATATCCTCATTTCTAAGTTTATCACGCAGAGAATCCCTGAGCATATCCCTCTGCATAGCTCGTCGAGCGACCTTGAGCGTCATCATACGGCCAGCAGTGAAGGACCACGTCTCAGATTCATAAGACATCACTGGCAACACGCACTGTGTGTGTCGTAATTTCCCGTACGATGCCCAGCCGAGTTTAATTCGTCAATTGACCTCTTGGTCGAAGTTGGACCACACGCACGCGCACACGTACTCGCACACCAAGCACACGCGCACGCACACTCACACGCACACGGATGTCTGTATGTCTATACATACATAATATTTTGATTTCTGACCGCTTAGTAAACTAAGAGGAGAGAATTACTGTAGAAAACGTAATAGTTTATCGCGAAAAAAATTGTGATAAAATTAAAAAAAATACAAACTTATCCAATCTATTACAGAAAAAATATAAAAAATAGTAAAGTAATGAGTTTGTGTCAGTTTTAAATAGTTTTTTTTTTATATAGAATAAGGGTGACGAACGAGCACACAGTCCACTTGATGGTAAGTGGTTGTTGTGACCCATAGACATCTACATCTATCTTCGTTAAATTTAGAAATGTGGATAACCGCAGTAGAACCAGAGTAATCGACATAG
Source organism: Parnassius glacialis (assembly GCA_033319125.1). NCBI lineage: Eukaryota > Metazoa > Arthropoda > Insecta > Lepidoptera > Papilionidae > Parnassius > Parnassius glacialis. The sequence continues at coordinate 18,959,247 of JAVANC010000024.1, read as the reverse complement.
CCCAAAGGATTAGTAAGCTGAAAAGGCAGTGGGCCAACCATATAGATCGAAGAACCGACAACCGATGGGTAAGAAAGGTTTTCGAGTGGCAGCGTCGTACCGGTAGGCGAAGTGTAGGGCGACCCTCCTCTAGATGGAGTGACGACCTGGTGAGACATGAGGATCATTAAGAATTGAAAACAAAGTGGACAGGATTCGGAAATCTCTGCGCTGGCGTATAGTCAACCACTTTAACTGAGAGCGAAATTCTGAAACGTGATCATATTTGCGCAGGCCAAAGACGAATCGGATACAGTTGTTAAGTAACCTGTCCAGTCTATTTTGCAGCTCCTGAGAAATATTAGTTAGACAAACATCGGCGTAGTCAAATAATGGAAGAATTAGAGATTGGACGAGAAGACGTTTAGTTGAAGTAGGCAGAAAGAACTTAAGGCTTTGTGACTTTACGACAAACCTCGGACACTTGTGATATCCAACTAAGAGTCGGGTCGATAATTAAACCCAGATCCTTTACATTATTTCTGAAGGGTATAACGCAGTTTTCATAGTAAATGGATGGTAGTTCAGATATATTATGTTGCGACACCATTCGACGACTACCAATGACGATAGCCTGGCATTTATTGGGATTTACCGTTATACCAAAGCGCTGTGACCAGTGTGATATACGTTGTAAATCACGATTAATAGCTGCGATAGCAGAATCAATTTCAGTCAAGGACGCTTGTGAGTATAACTGGAGATCGTCAGCATAGAGGTGGTAAGAACATTGAAGGTGAGGAGTTAGAAGATTGATAAACACCGAAAACAAGAGAGGAGAAAGAATGCCACCTTGCGGTACACCCAGAGACAGGTCGCACCAGTCGGAAAAATCCTGACCAGACCGAATAGCCTGCTGGCGACCGCGAAGATAAGAGGAAAACCAGTTCAGTGCTGACGAAGCGAAATTTAGTCGTGAAAGTATTTCAAGAAGTAAGTCGTGATCAACACAATTGAATGCGTTCGAAAAGTCAATAAGGACAAGAACAGTCAAAGATGACCTCTCCATGCCATCTCTAAAATCTTCTGTAACTTGAAGTAATGCTGTGGTTGTACTGTGTCCCGGGCGGAAGCCAGACTGAAATGTACTAAGGAAATTGCATTTTAAAATGAAAGAGGTGACTTGTTTTAGTACCAATGATTCAAGTGTTTTGGGGAGAAACGGCAGTATAGAAATAGGTCTAAAATGGGAAGGAAGCGATGGATTTGGTACTTTAGCGAGTGGCAAGACAAAAGCTTTTAGCCATAACTTCGGGAAAACACCAGTAGAAAGTGAGAAATTGACGATGTGAGTAAGAACTGGAGTAATGATATCGAGTATGAGAAGTATCATAGATCTACTCACCTCATCATACCCGGTTGCGAAAGATTTTATTGAAAGTATGACTTTTCTAGTATCCTCATCAGTCACTGAACTGAAGTTGAAAGAATTACTCGATAGCAATGGCATGGAATTAAAATCCTGGAGAGTCGTAATTTTAGTGGAATAATGCAGACGCGAAGCAGAAGAGAAGTGTATGTTTAAGTCATTGAGTGAAATATTTGGAATCAGAGAATTGGAATGTGATTTTCCAAATCCCAGGGAATTAAGGAACTTCCATATAGTTGCAGAAGAGGAGTTTAAAATACTATTGTGGATGTAGCGGCGTTTGGCAGTTCTTACCAACTGATTACAGCGGTTTCGTGCTCGCTTATAGTGTTGAAAGGTGAGACTATTACGATTCTTTTTAAAAATGTGAAAAGCTCGATCTCTTCCTATCATTGCTCTACGCACTTCATCAGTTATCCAAGGTGCAGGGGGTCGACGTAACTTGACTGCACGAACTGGTGCGTGCCTATCGAAAAAAGTCGAGAATTTGGGTGTTCAAATGAACAATTTTGTCGTCAATATTATTTGCCTCCAGCAATGGGCCCCATTCTATATTCTTAGCATCACGGTCTAGTTGAATGGTGTCAATTTTATTAAAATTTCGTAAATACGCAATTACTGGTCTTGGCTTGGGGATCTCTAATTTATACGACATGACCAGAAGATCGTGTCGAGAAAATGCTTGAACAGCTAGTTGATCATGATATATAACATGACCCGCTGAACTAGTACAAATGATGTCTAGCCATGAATCTTCGGTGTCCACTTTATGGTGAGTTGGGCCAGATGGAAGAATATAGAGATCTGCTATATAGAAGATATATAGAGTCCATGATCGCTTTGAGTTTGCGACTCTGATTTTAATTTTAATTTTACCATCAGACAAAGTAACTGCTTTTTTATTTTTATTTATTTTTATTTTTATTTGCTTGGAAAACTTACAGCTAATTTACGAAAATAGTATAATTATAACAAAAATGAAGGCCATTTACAAGTTTTCACTTATATAATACTTTATATGACAAGAGTGTGTCAGAAGAGATATACGAGTATAGCGGCAAGTAACAGTATATTTAACTATAAATTACAATATCAAAAAGAAATGAAGTTATTAGAAAGTGAACGCCTAAGTTGGATAATGCTGGAATGAAATAAATCAATATCTACATTATGAGCATGTGCTGTAGCATTAGAAGATCTGCATGATCGAATAATAAAATAATTTTTCCTGTAATTACTTTTCACGTATGGCACAGATAAATGTGTAGGTTTCCGCAAACCAGATGATGAGGTATGTAAACCTATTTTACTTAGTAGTTCAGGACAATCAACATTACCATTCATAATTTTAAAGAGGAAAGAGAGGAGAGATCTGCAATATTTCTACGCTCATATAAAAGGTAATATGTGATATTTTTTACATCGAAGAGTATAGCTGGGTATAAACTTTTTTGATTTAAATTAAAGAAAACGCCAAAATCTTTTTTGTATGCGCTCTATCCATAGGTCATCACTGGCAACACGCACTGGTTATACAGTCTAGTTTGGTGATTCTGAGTATAAGGTACGCAACCCTCGTCGACACACTCCCAATCTTTACAACGTTGTTAACGAGAGACTTGTGGACGTTAAATCCGACACCTCCTTGGGACAGATGGTTCTCCTCCCGGTGATAGAACAAGTTGCCGGATTCGAGGATTACCGTGTCCTCCCCCTCTCTTGGGACCTCGGATATTCCTATGATATTCCAGCGCAACTTGTCCATCTCTTTTTCCAGCTCCAGGACCTTTTCTTATGTCCTAAGGGTGCGTGCGTTATAAGTTGCCAGGTCGAGTCGTCGTAGGTGGCAACCGAACCTCCACCGGAGATTCTTAGCACACCCCTGCCCCGCCGTTACAATGGTCGCCACCGTAGCCAGGAAAAGCGGGGCCACCGGGGACTGGGGGCCGTTTCTTCGTTACTCTCATGGGGGTATATTGCCATAGTTTCCACGCTTGGCGAGCGGGTTAGCAACCGCAGTTTTTTATTGCTGTTTTGCTTTGATCAGAAAGATGCTGCTGCCCATCTTCTGCCTCAGTTTCCCTCTGTCGCCTCTTACGACACCCACGGGAAGACATGGGGTAGTGAGTATTCTTTCCCGTATATATATCCATTTGGGGGGTATCAATATACCCCCCAAATAGATATAGTAGATGTAATAGCTAGTTTTATATTGAAACTAGCTATTCCCCGCGACTCGAACTCGGATCGGATTTCATGGGTTTTAATATTTTTGCGCGGAACCCCTTATTCTTTTTTAAAACAAAAGTAGTATTAGTTAGTCCATATAACATCAATTATATGCCGCACACAGTCCACCTGATGTTTGCTGTGGTCCATAGACATCTACATTTATCCTCGTTTGCGAAGTAAAATGCAGATGCGTTGTCACCCGTGAGGACTAAGATAGAATGCCTCTTTTCCAGTAAAAAGGGTCTCCGGTTCTCTACACTCACCATACAAAACACAACAGTGATAAGCTGCTATTTTACGCTGGTATTCTGTGAGAGCGTGGTCCTTCCCTGGTCGAGCCTACCTATTCGTGCTACAACTATACTACTTATATAGCTGCAGCATAAAATAATATACTTTAATATGCATTTAGTTAAAAGCTTTTATTTTCACGTTACAAATAGCCACTTCAATTTTATTTATTTGTATTTGTTTTAATAGATTTAGTTATAAAACTTCTTATGGAATTAAAAATCTATAAAAAAGATCAACATGTTAATAACTATAAATATTGATCTTGAGCTGTGATGATCCTTGTAAGAATTATTTTTTGATAATCATAAAATTATTGTATTGTTATCAGTTCTTAACACGCTTGTGAAATTGCATGTTATTCAGACATCTAGAAGTGTATGAAAACTACAGAAAAAGCGTGTTGAATAGACAATTAATTTTGAGAAAAGTACACTATATTTTAGTATTTAATGTAAGCACTGCTTAGCAATTAATATACACAAGTTATAGCAGTTTTAGTTCACAATTGTCTATTATAATCTTAATCTATTTACTTAAATATAAATAAAATGTAAGTGTGTGGGTGTTTTTATAGGATAGTGACAAACGAGCACACAGTCCACCTGATGGTAAGTGGTTGCTGTGGCATAAAGATATCATTATCTATCATCGACTACGAAAATGCAGATGTGGTTCCGTCAGTGACGACTAAGATGGAATGCCTCTTTTCCACTAAAAGGGTCTCCGGTTCTCCACACTCACCATACGAAACACAGCAGTATTAAGCTGCTATTTACGCTGGTATTCTATAAGAGCGTGGTCCTTCCCCGGTCGAGCCGACCCATTCGTGCTACAACTATACTACTAATATCTAATATAGCTACTGCATGGCTCTACCACGTAAAAAACAAATGTATGAATTGAATATGATAATAACTAGCTTATTTTAAGCTCAGGGGGTTATTAGCATGCTGTTATGCAATAAATAGCCATTCTTTAAATTTTCATTTATCTGATTGTGGTGAAACTGAGCGAGATAAGAATGGCTCTCCAGCACCTTGAAAACGGCAAGGCCCCAGGCAAGGATGGAATTACAGCGGAGCTTCTGAAAGCGGGTGGAAAACCGGTACTTGAAGTCCTTCAGAAGCTCTTTAATTCCGTCCTCCATGGTAGCATTACACCGGAGGCGTGGAGCAGAAGTGCGGTGGTCTTATTCTTCAAGAAAGGCGACAACGCTCTCTTGAAGAACTACAGACCGATTTCCCTTCTGAGCCGCATCTATGTGCTGTTTTTGAGAGTCATTACGAATCGTCTCGCGCGCAGACTTGACGACTTCCAGCCTCTTGAACAAGCCGGATTCCGAAAAGGCTTTAGCACCATAGACCACATACATACCCTTCGGCAAATTGTACAGAAGTCAGAGGAGTACAATTTGCCACTATGTCTGGCGTATGTGGACTATGAGAAAGCCTTTGATTCCTTCGAAATTTGGGCGGTGCTGCAGTCCCTTCAGCGGTGCCAAGTTGACTGTCGGTATATCGAAGTGCTGAAGTGCTTGTACAGTAGGGCTACGATGGCTATCCGAGTACAGAACCAGAGTACGAAACCTATCCAATTGCAGAGAGGTGTAAGACAGGGTGACGTCATATCCCCGAAACTCTTCACCGCTGCATTGGAAGACGTTTTCAAGCTTCTGAACTGGAAAGGATACGGTATCAACATCAATGGCGAGTACATCACTCACCTTCGATTTTCCGACGATATAGTCCTTATAGAAGAATCGCTGGAGGACCTAAGCACTATGCTCAATGACCTCAATAGTGCTTCCCAACGAATAGGTCTTAAGATGAACATAGACAAAACAAAGATCATTTTTAATGTCCATGTCACACCTATGCCGGTAGTTGTTGGGAGCACTAAGTTCGAAGTTGTTGACGAGTATGTTTACCTGGGACAAATAGTCCGACTAGGTAAGTCGAACTTCGACCGAGAGGTCAATTGACGGATTCAACTCGGTTGGGCAGCGTTCGGGAAATTACGGCACATCTTCTCGTCAGGTATACCTCAAAACTTGAAAACGAGACTGTACAACCAGTGCGTGTTGCCAGTGATGACATACGGAACTGAGACGTGGTTCTACCTGCTGGTCGGATGAGGAAGCTCAAGGTCGCTCAGCGAGCTATGGAGAGGGCTATGCTCGGAGTTTCTCCACCACCAGAGTGACCGACATAGCCCAACGGATTAGTAAGCTGAAGTGGCAATGGGCCGTCCATATAGCTCGAAGAACCGACAACCGATGGGGAAAAAAGGTTCTCGAGTGGCAGCCTCGTACCGGCAGGCGAAGCGTTAAACGTTCCCCCACTAGATGGAGTGACGACCTGGTGAGATTTGCAGGAAGTCGATGGATGCAGGTGGCTCAGGACCGTGCTTTGTGGCATTCCTTGGGGGAGGCCTATGTTCAGCAGTGGACTTGTGAAGGGCTGTAATGATGATGATGATGATGGTGAAACTTTATCTTTGATCTAGGATATTCATAATCATCAACATCAGCTTGCGGTAGTCCACTGCAGGGCATAGGCTTTTTCTTAAGGCGCGCCTGACATGATGACGATATCATCGGTAAAGCGTAAGTGTGAGATGTGTTCGCTGTTTATATTGATGCCGCGTCCATTCTAGTTTAGCGTCTTAAAAGAAAACGAGCATGCGGCTCACTAATTGACGGTAACTGATGTAAAGCGGTGGCATGATAGGATTAATCACGACATTTCATTCCATGTATGTCATAAAATGTGACATAAAACGTGACCATAACAAACCCCAGAAAAATCATACGGCTCCGTGACACAGTGGCTTAGCAATGATTTGTGGCACTGAGGGCCGCGGGTTCCAAATTTGTTCTTGTGAAACTCATGTTTGTAAACTGCCTCCACGATATGGAGAAAATTATAGTGTAAGTAACGTTTTTTTTTAAAGAATAAAGAATCTTATGATTTCTAATAAATACTCAGCAGCGAAGTGGTTAAATCTGATGGTTTAGTGTGAAGGTATTAAAACGTTACCTTGCGAAAGCACTAAATCTACATAAGTCCAACCTCGTAGATGTCTCAATTATATACTTACTAATGTTTGGTCTCGGCGGGCGTTGGTCGTGAGACTAGGTTTTTTATATTTATTACCTTATAACTTTTTTTTGGGTGAACCAATTTCGATGATTCTTTTTTGATTTCATAGCTGGTGCTTCTCATGTAGTCCCGTATAAATTTGGTCAAGGTCTGAACAATAGTTTTGGAGTTATTCTTAATAATTTATATTGAAGTCGGTGTATAACATTTGTAATTTTAAATTATTGCACAATCAATATTCACCCTGCTGCGTTTTCTATCTACCTATCTATTTCAGTTCCATAGGTAATCATAGGCAACAAGATTTTTGTAGGGTTTTGTTTTAAGATTTTGTTAAATACTTACCCAAATTAAATATTTTTAAAGGATTTAATTATTTCGTTGTTTTCGATATAAAGGGTAGATAGTTCAAGCAAAAAGGCAAACAGTTACGCCGATAGAACTTCTTAACAATGTCGTGCCACTAAAGTGATTTAATCTTACGTTACGTTAGTGTCATAAGAGAATCTACCGCTTTATTTCATCCCATGAATGTTAATAGTAAGAAAAGAAAAATATCGTAGTCTAGCGTAGACATATTATTCTTGATTTGATCATCTAGAAATATGCCAAATCTGAAAACAGCGAAATAAATGAAACTGCAATCGCTAACCCGCCTACGAAACATGCTTTTACCGCAAGTGCTCTCACCAAGAGAAATCTCACCAGGTATTAGCAGTCAGTATATACCTAATCAGTAGCATCAGTGTAATTGGTATTTTCCTAAAGAACAGCCACGTTATTAACCGATAGAGGAGAAACTTATTGCAGCGACTCGTCAGTAGTATTTAATCAAAACCTGAAAGATTTATTTGGCACCTTGAATATTAGCACCTAGCATTTCTTACATTGCAATTACAATCACCTACAATTAAATCTATTTTAAAGCAAGCTATACAGAATAGAACCAAATTCGTATTTACGATGTTTTTTGGGCTGTGCAATGATATCGACATTGGTATTTTAAGATTTATTTGTACTTTATCTTTAAATTTATATATTAACATTATATAATAAAACTCTCCAGTCGTATATTATGAATTGTTAATTTTATTAAACCGTCCAATATACGTTAAAATTCAAAGAATACACTTGAATCAATGTACCATTCAAAATTGTTTTTCTTTCATTTCGTTACTAAATTGTCCAAGGAACCAAACCAAACACCTTCCAAAATCCTAAACGTCGCAACAGTAGGTGTACCCCTTCTTCACATCACACCACTCCATTTTGTTATTTTTTGTTACTGGTTTCATTTCTTATTTGCATTTTATTTCAGAAAATGAGATAATATTATCCCTTATCTTTAGCTTTGAATCACTAACGCAAATTGCATCAACAATAACATAAGGGAAATTAACAAACCCTTTACGACAATATAATGGAATTGACTCTCCCCTTGGAATATGGACAATATTATCAAACGCACCATTCCGTAAATCAATTGACAGAATATCTGGGACATCACTGGTGCTCGTTTTAATATTTAATAAGCATCCTGAAAATAGATTTTTATTACAAGCTTATAAAACTATATTCCAGCAATTTAATACTTGAAATTAACTCACCACTTGTGCTGATTTCAAAATTACGAGTTATTGTTCCAAAATTATTATTAACATCACAAGAGTATCGACCCAGATCACCAAGGGACATGCTAAGAATATGTAATATCTGTTCAGTTTTATCTAATATACTTTGCCATTATGCCGCCAAGTAACCTAAAAAATAAAATTATAGTTGTAATTTAGCGTTCTTGCGAGTGACGTTTCATTTATAATCATTAATTATAATACACCTGTGACTATAATGACATCTATACAAATAAATAAAATTTAAGCGTCTGTTTGTAATGTCAAAACAACAGCTTTTTACTAAATGCATATGAAAGTATATACGATACTTATAACAAAATCTCAATTTTTTAAATTTTTGTCTGTCTGTCTGTCTGTTTGTTCCGGATAATCTCCGAAACGGCTGGACCGATTTCGACGGGAATTTCACGGGTAGATAGCTGCTGTTCTAAGGAGGAACTTAGGTTACTTTTATCTTAGAAAAATAATTAGAGTTCCGCGCAAAAAAATAAAACCATAAATTACATGCGGGTGAAGATGTATACATATGTAAATAATAAATAAATATGTATAGATATAAAAAAATTGAGGAACGCAAATAAAAGATTTGATTTCTCTTGTTCTAATTATTGTGCGTACTGGCCACAAACATTAGTAAATGTTATTAAAGGAAAGAAAGTTTTGGAATGTGTTTTAACGAATTTCATTTGTTTTTATGTAATTATTGTGTAAAACTTTGATTCTCATATTGCGAAATATTTTACCAACTTTTGAATTTGAGTTTTAATTTGACTATGATGCCTATACATTACAACCAGCCAGCTTACCGCACAGGAAAATCTACGGAAACAGCCCTGTTTTCAGTGTTATTGACAGGGTCGAAATAAAGGAATAGCCTTTTGCCTTTCTAGATATTGAGAGTTATTTTGACAGTAGTCCCACGTCATTGTTGATTGAGGGTTTGACATCTAAAAATGCTGACCTCACGACCACCAAGTACGTGCAGTCAATGTTCTCAAACAGAAAGGCACAAATGGCGCTGTTACAACCTTCGATTTAGGTTGAAGCTAACAGAAATTGTCCACAAGGTGGTGTATTTTCACCCCTTTTTATACTCTCGCGGTTGACCAATTATTGTACAAGTTGGCAGACCTTCGCATTAACACACTGGGTAACGCTGATGACCTTGTGGTCATAGCAAGGGGCTTTTGCCAAAGTACCTAATCATCAATTATACACAAAGCCCTAATCACCATAAATAACTAGTGTTGGGTCAATAGTTTATCAGTTAATGTTGGTAAAACTGTTAAATACTCTTTACGAAAAAACGACGGTTGAACAAATTAGTTCACGGAAACTCAATGGTTATAGAAGTACCATTTTTCACTGAAATTACATATTTGGGCGTAACAATCGACCAAAACTAATTTGGAAGTCTCACCTTAGCAACTTATGTCGTAAGGCTAAAATTGCTTTATGTACGTGCAGTCGTATGGTTAGGAACTACTGGACCTTGCGTCCCAATATGATCCAGTGGTGGTACAGCAGTATAGTGAGGCTGAAAACAACTAACGCCTCCATTTTATATTTTCATAAGGCCAACCAAAAGACGAATGCAGACAAGCTAAGTAGTCTACAAAGAACTGCCTGTTTAATGGCAACTGAAGCAATGTGATAATCGCATGGAGAAGCTCTTAATGCTTCTGTGCCTAGTACCCCTTGATCTTTATGTAGATAAGACGGCTGGAGCTAGTTTGTATAGGATCAACGCCCAGATTGGTTTTGCTTTCCTACAGATTGAGATGCCTGATCGATTTAATGAAGAAAACACCTACTTTATGCATGATCTCAGATATCATGCGTCCGCTATAGACTTTTAATAAAATGTGTATAATGGAACTACCCTCCAAAAAGGACTGGCTGAATGGACAGGTCGTCTGTGAGGTCAGCACCCTTATATAATTTACTGATGTATCAAAATGGGCATCGACGTAGGCTTTGTAATTTACTGGGAACGCCCCAAATTTAAACTTAGCGTGAATTTGGGGAGTTCACCTTTGTATTCCAGGTAGAAATTTTTGCCATACTTCGACGTGCAGAAATCAGTCTGCAAAAGCGCTATGTCAACCATATCATTTATATAAGCTCTGATAGTTAGCAGCACTGCTACCGCTGAAATCAAATTTATTGACATCAAAGTAGGTCTCTGCGTGAACCGTTTAAATGTCCTGGGATGTAACTAAGTTTTGAAATGGGTTTCGGGTCATGCGGGCATTGTACCCAATATATACATTACCCAATTTGAATCCGAGCCATATATGTTCGTGAACTATATGTATTGGCAGCGATCACAATAGCTCTTACAGGTCGCAATAATACTTGTCTTTCTAGATCTGCATAGTAAAAAAATTAAAAAATATACTGAGAATGCCAAACTTAAACGACACTCAAGTTGCTAAAGCTGTTGTTTTAATGGAAACTGGTCACACCTAAAATATGTAGCCCAAAGATTACGAGTACCAAAATCTGTGGTACACGAAGTTGTCATGAGTTAGCGGCAGACCGGACGATATACGAGACTCGCAGAAGAGGGACGCAAACAAAAAACTGTAACCATAGAAGACAGGTTTATCGTTACCAGCGTGCTTAGAAGCCGGACCTTAACTTCTGAATGAGGTAAGAACGAAACTACAAGAAGTTCAAGAGGTTACAGTAAGCACAAAAGCTGTGAGAAACAGACAGAAATCGGCCGGAATAAATTGGCGCTTGCCTGTCAGAGGCAGTCTTCTTGCCTGTCAGAGGCAGTCTTCTTGCCATATGCTATTAAGTCACTAGAGTTTACTTTGCTCTTAATCATGAAAATTGGAATGACTAAGCTTGGAGTCAAGTTCAATTGAGTCTAAATTTTGACTAAAGCCAAACGATGGAAATATTAAAAAGTAGAAATGACCGGGAGAGAGATACGCTCAGTGCGCTCATTGGAAAATTGGCATATAGTAGAGGGTCAGTTATGGTATGGGGAGGAATTCGTATGGGGCACGATATCATATGTAACTGAGATTTTGAGGAAATTGTAATTGTATTGTGCTATTTTTAAATTAAGGAATAACAAGAAAATCCTAATTAATACACTTAATTGTCACAAATATCCATGATATTTTGTTTTATATACACTTTTTTGCGTTCCTCTAAATTTTATTACCTTTCTGTATATAATATAGAATAGAATAGAATTTTTTTTTTATTCAATATTGATTATTACATAATACTTATTGAAAGTCATTTTTTATTTCCCACTACCTATGTTATATAAACATAAGTTTAAATTATAGAATAAGGGTATATGAAAAATCTACCTGATGGTAAGTGGATACTGTGGCCATTAGACATCTACATTCATCTTCTATTAAAATTCAAAATGCAGATGCATTGTAATTGTCTAAGAACTTTGTCACCATTAAAAAGGGCCTCCGATTCTCTAACCCTCATCATACGAAACACAGCAGCATTTAGCTACTTATTCACTTTGGTATTCTGTGAAAGCATTGTCCATTTCCGGTTGAGCCGGCCTATTTGTACTGCAAACATAATATTGCTCCAGCGTGGCTCTATCACGTTCAATATAGTTTATGCATAACTAACTTTGAAATTAACTTAGCCTTGTCTTGAAAAAACACGTACATTTTGACGATTGCTCCTTTAGAACAAGAACGAAACCAAACGAAATAGTTTATGCTTAATATATGTTTTTGTTTATAGAATAAGGGTGACAAACGAGCACATAGTCCACCTGATGGGAAGTGAATGGGAAGTGAAGATGGAATACCTCGTTTCCAGTATAAAGGGTCTCCGGTTCTTTATACTCACCATACGAAACACAGCAGCGTTAAGCTGCTAGTTTACGCTGGTATTCTGTGAGAGCATGGTCCTTCCCCGATTGAGCCGACCCATTTGTGCTACCACTATACTACTAATACCTGCAGCATGGCTCTACTACGTATAATAAGATGTTTTTTATTTGATATAAGCTATAAAAAAAAAAACCTTTGGTGTTGGTTCTCCATTGGCCGCACACGATAGATACGCTTCCTTTCCTTCATAAAAATCCATATGTTCGTCTTCTTCTGTTATGAAGCTTGGTTTATATCCGACTATAACTCGCTTTGTTGCACTAGTTGAACCAGCAAAAGTACTAACGTGACATGTATATAATCCATCATCGGATAGTTTGATGTTATTTAGAACCAGTTCACTAGAAGCAATGATCTTTGAATCCTATTAAACACATTTTGTTATATTAGATCAATCGTATGATTATAAAATGCCATGTTAATCTATATTAGTTTTCCCGAGTGATCTAGAATCTATAGCAAGCTGTCACTAATTACTACGTTGATTGCGACGAAGTTACTGCTCTCATTTTTCTTTTATTATATTAAAGGTACAAATGATTTTCATCTGACGTTAAGGCTGCATGGACACCTTTAACCAAATTTAACAGAGATCATTGCAGCTGCGATGTTACCTCTGAGGGTTATGATGAAATGTCTCATGACTGAGTCATCATCATCATTACAGCCCTTCACAAGTCCACTGCTGAACATAGGCCTCCCCCAAAGAATGCCACAAAGCACGGTCCTGAGCCACCTGCATCCATCGACTTCCTGCATGTCTTACCAGGTCGTCACTCCGTCTCGTGGGGGGACGCCCTACACTTCGCCTACCGGTACGAGGCTGCCACTCGAGAACCTTTCTTCCCCATCGGTTGTCGGTTCTTCGAGCTATATGGCCGGCCCACTGCCACTTCAGCTTACTAATCCGTTGGGCTATGTCGGTTACTCTGGTTCTACTGCGGATATCCTTATTCCCAAGTTTATCACGCAGAGAAACTCCGAGCATAGCCCTCTCCATAGCTCGCTGAGCGACCTTGAGCTTCCTCATACGGCCAGCAGGTAGAACCACGTCTCAGTTCCGTAAGTCATCACTGGCAACACGCAATGGTTGTACAATTTCGTTTTAAGGTTTTGAGGTATGTCTGACGAGAAGATGTGTCGTAGCTTCCCGAACGCTGCCCAGCCGAGTTGAATCCGTCGATTGACCTCTCGGTCAAAGTTGGACTTACCTAGTCGGACTATTTGTCCCAGGTAAACATACTCGTCAACAATTCGAGCTTAATGCTCCCAACAACTACCGGCATAGGTGTGACATGGACATTAAACATGATCTTTGTTTTGTCCATGTTCATCTTAAGACCTATCCGATGGGAGACACTATTGAGGACATTGAGCATAGTGCTTAGGTCCTCCAGCGATTCTGCCATAAGGACTATATCGTCGGCAAATCGAAGGTGAGTGATGTACTCGCCATTGATGTTAATACCGCATCCTTTTCAGTCCAGAAGCTTGAAAACGTCTTCCAATGCAGCGGTGAAGAGTTTCGGGGATATAACATCACCCTGTCTTACACCTTTCTGCAATTGGATGGGTTTCGTACTCTGGTTCTGTACTCGGATAGCCATCGTAGCCCTACTGTACAAACACTTCAGCACTTCGATATACCGACAGTCAACTTGGCACCGCTGAAGGGACTGCAGCACCGCCCAAATATCGACGGAATCAAAGGCTTTCTCATAGTCCACATACGCCAGACATAGTGGCAAATTGTACTCTTCGGACTTCTGTACAATTTGCCGTAGGGTATGTATGTGGTCTATGGTGCTAAAGCCCTTTCAGAAACCGGCTTGTTCGGGAGGCTGGAAGTCGTCAAGTCTGCGCGCAAGACGATTCGTAATGACTCTCGAAAACAGCATGTAGACGCGGCTCAGAAGGGAAATCGGTCTGTAGTTCTTCAAGAGAGCATTGTCACCTTTCTTGAAGAACAAGACCACCGCACTTCTGCTCCACGCCTCCGGTGTAATGCCACCATGGAGGACGGAATTAAAGAGCTTCTGAAGGACTTCAAGTACCGGTCTTCCACCCGCTTTCAGAAGCTCCGCTGTAATTCCATCCTCGCCTGGGGCCTTGCCGTTTTTAAGGTGCTGGAGAGCCATTCTAATCTCGCTCAGACTGACGTCCGGGATATCTTCCGAATAGTGTCGAATAAGACTCGCTCTTGGATCGTTACTCACACTTGCGTGTGGCTCCAACGATGACGTGTACAGCTGCCCATAGAACCTCTCAATCTCACTCAAAATCTCAGGTGCCCCAGAAACGATGCTGCCACATTCGGTCTTCAGCTTTGACAGTTGGCTCTTTCTGGCAGACAGGTCTCTGGCAAAGACTTTGGAGCCTTGGTTCCGCTCGATCGCTTCTTCAATACGAGCTGTATTGAAGTTGCGTAAGTCCCGCCGCATGCATTTGGAGATCTGTCTGTTCAGTTGCCTGTATGCTGTCAAATCTGTTGAAGAATGAAGCCTCATCTCCCGTCTAACAGCCATGAGATTAAGAGTGTGATCGGAGAGTTTTTGTGTTCTTCTGCGGCGGGTCTTGCAGAACTTAGCTCCGACCGCATGGACAGTTTCCACGAGCTTGTCATTCATATCGTTCACTTCATTGCAGTCTTCTAGGCACTGAAAACGGTTTCGTAACTCGAGCTGAAAGGTTTCGGGACTTTGGATTAGAGCACGAGGGGGACGGAGCTTTGACTTCATCAGACGAGACCTCTCCAACTTAACATTTAGGTTCAGTGTGCCTCTAACCATTCGGTGATCGCTGCCGGTTTTCACCCTCGCGATCACTGAGACATCACTGAACAGTTGTCGTCTGGTCGTCATAATGAAGTCAATCTCTTTTTTTGTCGAACCGTCGGGGCTCAACCAGGCCCACTTCCTGTGGGGCCGCTTCTTGAAGAAAGAGTTCATCATAAAGAGTCCCTCTTTCTCCATGAAGTCGGCCAGCTGCTGGCCCCTTGGGTTCCGTTGCCCTATTCCAAATTTCCCTACTTTCAGCTCACCATTCTCTCTTGTGCCTAGTTTTGCATTGAAGTCTCCCATTAACACCGTATATTGGGTTTTGGAGGAATGCATGGCTCTAGAGATATCCTCATACATTTCCTCCACCTCCTCATCGGGGTGTGCCGAGGTTGGTGCGTAAACCTGTATGACCTTCAGCGAATACCGTTTGGTGATTCTGAGTATAAGGTACGCAACCCTCGTCGACACACTCCCGATCTTTACAACGTTGTTAACGAGAGACTTGTGGACGATAAATTGGACGCCTCCTTGGGACAGATGTTCGCCCTCCCGGTGATAGAACAAGTTGCCGGATTCGAGGATTACCGTGTCCTCCCCCTCTCTTCGGACTTCGGATAATCCTATTATATGCCAGCGCAACTTGTCTATCTCTTCTTCCAGCTCCACGATCTTCTCGTCAGTCCTCAGGGTGCGTGCGTTGTATGTTGCCAGGTCGAGTCGTCGTAGGTGGCAACCGAACCTCCACCGGAGATTCTTAGCACCCCCTGCCCCGCCGTTACCATGGTCGCCACCGTAGCCAGGAATAGCGGGGCCGCCGGGGACTGAGGGCCGTATCTTTGTTACTCTCGTCATTGGGGGGTATTTGCCATAGTTGCCACGCTTGGCGAGCGGGTTGGCAACCGCAGTTTTTTATTATAATATGGGCTATTATCAGGAAGATGCTGCTGCCCATCTCCCACCTGTTTCCCTTTGTCGCCTTTTACGACACCCACGGGAGGATATGGGGTAGTGGATATTCTTGATATATATTGGATTATATTATCGTCTACCGGAATACAACAGAGACGTCACGGCTTATTTTTTAATAGGCACTTGCCTAAATACCATGTCTTCACCGAAAAACGATAATATTGTAAGGTAGAGCTTTTTCATAGACATAATATTGCATAAGTTATTTGTTTTGTACCAATTAGTGTGCTAGATGTATTAGACATACCAATAACTATAATTTTACTTTACGTAAATTATTTTCTTTTATATGATAAACTTGTTGTGTGTGTAAATTCATCACCCAATTTAGTTACGGTTACGGGACTGTACATATATTATAGCTGCCAATGTAAGCGTAATGCCATCTTGTTATTAGGCAAAAATGAATATAAAAGAAGAAGGAAAATAAAAGATACCTAGATCATCAACGGATAGCAATTTCAAAGATACAAGATACCTGGTACCGCAACAAACTTAGGCAAGTCTTGCCAAGGATGACGATTAAAATAAATCTATCCTACGCCGGTAAATGTCTAACATTGAACCTTTACGGGTTGATTACAGCCATAAAGCCGCGTATCCACCAAAAATGTTGACAACAGTTATGTTTCCAACTTTCCAACAAGCGTCTCCATCGAGGGAACAAATGTTGGCAATAAGCGTATTCCTTTGATGTTGCCGCCGAAAATGGAAACGAGTTTTGTTAGCAACTGTTGTGTTGGCAACAAATCTTTGGTGGATACGCGGCTTTACAGTCATAATATTTTAGAACAAATGCAACATATTATAAAATGTCTCTATTCTGATTAAGACCTGCAATCTAACATTTAAGAAATACTATGAGATCTGGGTATAAACGTCAGTGTTAGTAAAACATATGTTTTAGTTTCCGACATTAATTTGAATTTTGTGCATTTTACCTTGTACCAACTTAGAATATCTGTTCGTTTATGAGGAATATCACAATCAATTCTTGCTGATTTTCCAACCTCAACATACACATTACTAGTAACCGAAGTAGGTTTTGGATATTCTGAAAACATTAATGAAAAAGTTACTACAGTTCTGATTTACTATTTTATAAGACAAATTATTCCCCTTGACTTTGATCCATGAAGTCGGCCACCTGCTGGCCCTTTGGGTTCCGTTGGCGTTCCCCAAATTTCCGTACCTTCAGCTCACCGTTTTCTATTGTGCCTCGTTGAAATCTACCATTAACACTGTATTGTAGGTTCTGAAGGAGGCCCTAGAGATATCCTGATACTTTTCCTTCATCTCATCATCGGGATTTGCCGAGGATGGTATGTAAACGTACATGTTTAAGCACCATCCTATTCGTTGAAGATCATAATATGATCTTCAACAAATACCAATTGGTGATTTTAAATATAAGTTACTCAACCCTCGCAGACACACTTCCAATCTTTACTTTGTTGTTAACGAGAGACTTGTCAACGATAAATCCGACACCTTCTTGGATCAGATGATCACCCTTGCCGTGACCGAACAAGTAGCTGAATTCGAGCATTACCTTGTCCTCCTCCTCTCTTCGTACCTCAGATAATCCTATAATATTTCAGCGCAGTTTGTTTTGTTTGTTCTTCCACTTCCAGGATTTTTTGTCAGTTCGGCGCGTGCATTAAATGTTGCCAGGTTGAGTAGCCCTAAGTGGCAACCGAACCTACACCAGATATTCTTAACATACCCCGCCCCGTCGTTACCAAGGTCGCCACCGTAGTCAGGAATAGTGAGACCGCTGGGGACTGGGGATCGTTTATTCGTAACTCTTGCCATGGTCGCAAAAACACGCTGTTCTGTTTCAGTTTCCTCCTGTCGCCTCTTACAATATCCACTGGAGGATGTGGGGTAGTAGATATTCTTACACCGCCATCATACGGTATTATCTAATCTAATAAGTATTAAATGACTCTAAAAGTTTGAAGAATAAAATATATAAATGAAAAATGCAAACCACTTACGCAGAACATTGATCTTAAAAATGTCTGAATCAGTTCCTATAGAATTTTGTGCAATACATATATATATACCTTCGTTGGTATCATCAATATTTTTTATAACTAGTGTTCCATCTTCTTCAATATCATGCCATTCAGTTCCTAAAAAAAGTAAAATATTAATTCTAATAGGCAGTTAATTAACGTTTTTATTTATAAGATGCAAACTCCAGGAAAGGCATTCTTGGATGGCAATAAATTAGCGTCTCAATTAAATATCCGTCGTTATTTCATCATCACGTCAGAACAATTAAACCCCTACAAAGTATGGTCCTGATTTAAGTTAAACACATCCAGCGTGAGATCACCAATTGTTGCCGATAGGAGATCCTCAGTAGTAGGTAGCAGGAGCCATAGTCGTTTCTGGCATCTTTAATTTATATAATATAAGAATAAATAGGCATAACTTTAATGATCGACAAAAATTAAATTACTGTAATTTTTAAATCGTGCATTATGTTTGGAGACAAGAAGTCCTTTAATGTCTTCAACATGTTAAGAAATGGTATGATAAAATAAAATTGACTATTACATTGTCATTGTAGAAGCAAATATTATCTTTAGTTTTTATCTCATAGGCGACGGTAATCACCGTTGCCTGTGAGATACTATCATCTCTATCTATCTACTATACTACCATCAGGTGAGACGTATACTCGTTTGGTCGCTCTTCTATAACTATATTTCTTCCAACTTTTAAATTCATATTGAATATAAAATTATTAACAGCGTGAGTTCTTATATTTATCTATGTTTTTAAAAGTTAAAGAGATATATCGGTGCCAATAGTACTGGAAATAGTATGGCTAGCGTTAAGTTAGTGTAATTAAAGTTAGGGTGGTCCCTGTAAATCTAATCTAATTGCTCTTAAACGAGCAGAGAGGAATGATAAATGTTTATACTTCTACGCCTTTTCAATAGCCTACAAAGGATCTTTATAAGCACTGCAATTTCAAACTGTGCAACTTATATTCGTCATCCAAAATATTTTACGATATCATTAACCTTTATCCAGAAATATTAATCATTATTTATTTTCTTGGAAACAGGCTGCACGTTACGTGAACGATCGCGGGGTAAACTTTTCAAGTTAGGTCATCCAATACTGCTGACAAAATAAAACATAATATTGCTAATAAATATAGATTGTAATTATGTAACAGAATTGTGACGGAATAAATAAACTCCAAATTTATGAAATTTTGAAGTTAATTTTATCCACATAAAACATATCAATACACATATTATATTCTAAAGTAATTTGATAACCTGCTGCTATATTTAATCCATTTTTCACCCAGGTTATCGTCGGTTTAGGATTCCCTGTTGCATTACATGGAATTCTCAACACTAAATCGCCGACAACAACCGCAAATGCTTTCGAAGAAACCAAATTTGTAATGGAAGGTGGTGCTGAAATTTCAGAATTCATTAAAAACTAAAAGTAAAAAGTAAAAAGGTAAAAAGGTATACTTAGGAATGATTGGTTACAGAAATGTAAAAGTAACAATAAATAAAAACATGCGTGTGTCGTGGAACACTCTGTTGGAACGAAGTTCCTTTCGTAGTATATTGATAAACATATTATATTATTGATTAATAAATGTGGCAAGATATGAAAAAGTGCGAGGGAGATGGATATTATTCCATCTCACTCGCACTATAGAAAGGGGGTCGTGACGAAAAAATCTCACACTATTTCTCGCTTAGCCCCCAACCGTCTAATTCATACCGTGCAGTGAGGAACTTCGTTCCAATAATATATTATGTAAAGAACTACTTTCGTCGGCAGTAATTTTGGTCCAATTCCAGCCCAAAAATTCAATTCAATGTAGTAAATCTACATGTATATTAATTCGTGAAGGGAAACCTTTGTAGCCTTTCTTAAGCGTGAGATTTGACACAAAGTTTTTATGAGGAAGGAGGGCAGAAAGCTAAATTTTATGTATAATAAATATTACAAATACGTTAAGTGTCGATTTTTCAGTCATCAGTTAAAAATGATTTATAGAATAAAATACAAAATAAAAACATAAAAATGAAGGTTTATATTATACAGGAAATTATAAATTATATATAGGAAATTATATATATTAGGAAATATAGTTCAATTGTTTAACTTTTAAATTCAGTGGGGTAATAATTTATTTAATAATAAATTAAGATAACTTTTAATTGACTCATGTTTCGATAGCACGCCTTTTTATTCAACAAACATTTACGTGACCGAGACTGACACGATTTTATTTTTTATAAAACATACTTAATAATTTATTTATGTTTTATTTCGTATTTACTTAATAATATTTTACAAACAAGTAGCTTTCACGTAGCTTAAGTAAAACCGTCGAAAAAAGGGTAATTCGCCCAATAACAATCACTTCCTATTTCTTTGCCACAAGCCTTACGTAAATCGCACATTGGAAGGTAGAGCTATACAAGTACAGCAATACTGCACCAGTATTCATTACTTCAAATGTGTTTAAGATGTCTCGCCTCATTTCAAGTGGAGCATTGTACTAGCCCAGTAAAAAAAATGGCTACTCTTACAAACTCACTTTGAAATCGTGTCCTACTCAACACGACTTGCACAAATTATGTCGTTTGTTAACGTTTATATTGCCAATATCTTAGAGTAAGTACAAGTCAACAGCGAGCACAACACTCACCTTCGATTTTCCGACGATATAGTCCTTATGGCAAAATCGCTGGAGGACCTAAGAACTAAGTTCAATGATCTTAATTTTGCCTTCCAACGGGTAGGTACATAGGATGAACATAGTTAAAACAAAGATCATGTGTAAGTCCATGTCACAACTATGCCAGCAATTGTTGATAGCACTAAGCTCTAAGTCGTTTACCGTTCCTCAAATATACCTCAAAACTTGGAAACAAGATTGTACAACTATTGCGTATTGTCAGTGATGACTTATGGAACTGAGACGTGACTCTTCACTGCTGGCCGTATAAGAAAGCTCAAGATCGCATAGCGAGCTATGGAGAGAGCTATGCTTGGGGTTTCTTTACATGAGGATATCTGCAGTAAAACCAGAGTGGCCGACATAGCCCAACAGATTGGTAAGCTAAAGTGGCAATGGATCGGCCACATAGCTCGAAAAAAGGTTCTTGAGTGGCAGCCTCGTACGCGTACACTACACACCTCGTACACTAGATGTAATGACGACCTGGTAAGATATGCAGGAAGTCCGTTAATGCAGGTGGCTCAGGACCTTACTTTTACTTTTTACATTGGGGAGGCCTATGTTCAGCAGTAACTTGTGAAGGGCCGTAATGATGGTGTAATGATGACTATAACAATAGGCTAGAAATAAAATTATTAAGATGATTGTTATACAAAATTCATAAAATACCAAGAATTTCAACTTCATAGGCGATATTAGCTGATCCACCGGTATTACGAGCAAAGCAGAAATAGAAGCCACTTTGATCAACTTGTACTCCTGATAAATGAAGTGCACCGGAAGCGTCACTTGAGCTAAAATGAAATAAATTATTAAAATTTGACTAAAGTTTTTACATTGAACCTTCTACAAGTTACTAGTAGTAGTTCAGATTATGTGGCAGAGTTTTAAGCAACAAAAATAATGCCCAATTGTTGTCCAGCAATAGATTACAGCTGTTGGAAAACAAGGAAACAAGAAAATAAAACGAAAACGGGTTTCTCAAAGAAATGACAAGGACAGTTTATATGTGGTGGAGCCATGGTGGAGCTATGCAAACATTGTACCACCAATGGGTCGGCTCGACTAGGAAGGACTCTCCCACAAAATATCAACGTAAAATAGCGACTTTATTCTGCTATGTGAGTGTAAACAACCGGTAATCCTATTAAATGAAAACGAATGATTGTGTGGTGGCGGTACATATACATTATGCCATGTCATACCGTGGGTGATGTAAGAGACGACAGAGGAAAACTGAACCAGGCAATGAGCAGCAGCATCTTCTAGATAACAGCTAAATGAAAAAAGGGGTTGCCAACCTGCTTGACAAGCATGGCAACTATAACAAATATGCCCCATATGAGACAATCTATGGGATTGGCCTATATTCAGCAGTGGACATATAATAGGATGTAATGGTAGTGGTAAGAAATAATAAAGAAGTATAAAAATATCGTCCCATGCTTGACTAGGATTCATAGGTCCTCTGTTGTTGTTAACCAAATAGTACTGTTTTACACAGTCGTGCATAGTAATTATTTGAGGTATAATACGTATCATCATTACAATCATTAGGACACTTCTTCACTCTCAAGTCGATTTCCGTGTTCAATAGGAGGCAGCAATGCCTTGAAACACAAACAGGTGTGTTACGTCTACTATTTTTCCAAACTCATGTTCATTTCAAGCCACGTGTCCTCCTATCGCTTATGGGCTTGCAACGCAAACTGTTCTGCCAAAAATGTCTTAAGATGATGCTTAAAAGATAGCCATGAAATTCGCTCACTTTTTCCATAATGCTCGTATTTCGTCACTTTGTCAGCAGCATTTGTTTTAATTGTATTGTAATATTGTTTTTTAGTATATTTATATAGGTGCGATAGGTTACTGTTGATAATAACGTGCGAGTCGAACAAGCGGGCGTTAGTGGCCGGCGAAGCACCAGAAGATTTAAGTAAATTAAAACAATTTTAAGACATTTCCTGATGTCCTGTCATTAGTATAGGTTAAGTTATAACTCCTTAAGAAGAAGTCACGAAATACGAATAAATAAAAGCAAGTTCAAATAAAAGCAAAAAACATAATAATACGTTGTTCTATAATTTATTTAATACATATTTTCCTTTTTGATAATATTATATCACTTATTCCTACTAAACTACCCATGGATATGTATACAACCATGGATTTGTGGATGTACACAAACATGTATTTGTGGCTCAGATTTTGATTCGAACACGTATTTGGAAAAGGAATTAGCCTAATAAATCTGTACGCGTTTAAAAGCAACAATGCCTTTTATTGAACACTGGAAAGGAAATAGGCGGCCTTATCATTGCCACTCACTGATTAATTACACTTTAAATATATATTTTATGTTCCGATTAGAAATAATTTGACAGTGTACATCGCACGCTTATATGAAATTTCTCACCTCAATTTCTTTTCATCCTTATGTTTATTAAAAAAAATCCACTCTATCTTTGGTTTTGGATATCCACTTGCCTGACATGGTAGTGTTAAGGAATTTCCAATTATCAATTCCAAATAACTTTGAATAGGCGCTTCGATACTTACTGGTACTGAAATATAAATGCCCACAACAGTCAATTTAAACCTGACAATAAAGTCAATTATTATCAACACCTGAAATATAGGTATATTTGTTACGTTTTAATAATCACCTAGGAATAGCGGTACAACCGGGGACTGGGGGCCAGCTCTATGTAACTCTCATCATGGGAGATATATTACCACGCTTGGGGAACGGTTTGACAACGGCAGTTTTTTTAATGTTATTTTCCTGTTATCAGAAAGATGCTGCTGCCCATATTCTGCCTCAATTTCCCTCTGTCGCATCTTACGATAGTAGTACGGGTAGTGGGTGTTCTGGTCCACCACTAGACGGGAACCATGTTAATCTCGATACGTCAATGGTGACTGTGGGGCAGTGTGTGCTAAGAATTTTCGGTGGAGGTTTGGTTGCTACCTAAGACGACGCAACCTTTCAACATATAACACACGCGCCCTGAGGACTGACGAGAAGATCCTGGAGCTGGAAGAAGAGGTAGACAAGCTACGCTGGAATATTATAAGATTATGCGAGGTCTGAAGAGAGGGGGAGGATACGGTAATCCTCGAATCCGGTGAAAGAAAGAAAGATCGAAGGAAGACATTTATTCACTGGAACTGTACACATCACAAAAATAAACAGTCAAAAGTATGGTAGGTTTAAATTACAAGTGATGAGGTGTGTATCGAGCCAGTGAAAAAGTTATTAATCAGCGTAATGTTGGAGGGCTGACGATTCTGTCATAACCACCGATACACGCACGATCCGCCTGGATGTGTTTATGAAATACATCACAAAAATTACTTTTATAAATTGAAATATTTCGTTGTTAATAAATATACATTTAGGGATATACACACATACATACAAGACATATTATACACATACATTCTATATAAAAATAAAAAAGTTCAAATATATATAAAATCAACATAACGATAAGCTTTGTAAATATACACTAAAAACAAATATTTTAAAATATTGGTAAATCCAATTGGGCATACCTTAAGCGCATTAAAAAAATTACGTATAACATGATTATACGGAATTATTAAAGTAGTTTAAATACATTTCGACAGCACTATCGGCTTCAACACCCTCGAAAACCATGAAAATGACACCCATGATGAAAAAATTGATACCTATTGCAGCCGCCATCTTGGATTTACATTTCGACAGCACTATCAGCTTCAACACTCTTGAAAACCATGAAAATGACACCCGAGATGAAAAAATTGGTACCAACTTCAGCCGCCATCTTGGATTCACATTTCGACAGCACTATCGGATTCAACACCCTCGAAAACCATGAAAATGACACCCAAGATGAAAAATGTATTGGTACCGACTTTGTTATATTGCAGCAAAACCTGGGTATGCCAGAAGAAGCATAAAAGCAAGTTGAATGCAGTGGAGATGCGATCTCTTCGTAAAATGTGCGGCGTCACCATGGCCGACCGAAAGCGAAACGAAGAGATTCGCAATATGGCAGGTTTGAAAGATGACCTTATCACAAAAATTGATAAGGGCGTGCTTCGATGGTTTGGGCACGTTGAGAGAATGAGTGAAGACCGAATGGTGAAGAAAATATATAGCGCGAAAGTTAATATTAAAAGGTGTCGAGGTAGACCGAGACTAACTTTCGAAGACCATGTGAGCAAATTGCTCGAAGAGGGGAGGGTCAAGAGTACTCGGATACCTAGACGTGCATGTATGAAGAAGATAATGAATCTGAAAGAAGCGAAAGAGGTATGCAAGGATCGTGACACTTGGCGATCTGTTCTCTCTGGCTACCCCGTCAGGGATTGTGCGTGACGATAAGTAAGTAAGTAAGATGAAAAACTTGATATCTATTGCAGCCGCCGCCTTGGATTTACATTTCGACAGCACTATCGGCATCAGCACCCCCGAAAACCATGAAAATGACACCAATGATGAAAAAATTTATATCTATTGCAGCCGCCATCTTGGATTTACATTTCGATAGCACTATCGGCTTCAACACCCTCGAAAACCATGCAAATGATACCCATGATGAAAAAATTGGTACCTACTTCAGCCGCCATCTTGGATTTACATTTCGACAGCACTATCGGCTTCAACACCCTCGAAACCCATGAAAATGACACCCATGATGAAAAAATTGATACCTATTGCAGCCGCCATCCTGGATTTACATTTCGACAACCCTATCGGCTTCAACTCTCTCGAAAACCATGAAAATGACACCCATAATGAAAAAATTGATACCTATTGCAGCCGCCATCTTGGATTTACATTTCGACAACCCTATCGGCTTCAACTCTCTCGAAAACCATGAAAATGACACCCATGATGAAAAAATTGATACCTATTGCAGCCGCCATCTTGGATTTACATTTCGACAGCACTATCGGTTTCAACACCCTCGAAAACCATGAAAAGGACACCCAAAATGAAAAAAATTATATATTTTGCAGCCGCTATCTTGGATTTACATTTCGACAGCACTATCGGCTTCAACACCCTCGAAAACCATGAAAATGACACCCATGATGAATAAATTGGTACCTAATTCAGCCGCCATCTTGGATTTACATTTCGACGGCACTATTAGCTTCAACACCCTCGAAAACCATGAAAATGACACCAATGATGAAAAATTTTATACCTATTGCAGCCTCCACCTTGGATTTACATTTCGACAGCACTATCGGCTTCAGCACCCTCGAAAACCATGAAAATGACACCCATGATGAAAAAATTGATACCTATTGCGGCCGCCATATTGGATTTACATTTCGACAACCGGTTTATCGGTTATCGGTTTCGACACCCTCGAAAAGCATGAAAATGTCACCCATGACAAAAAAAAATTATGCTACTTTCTTTTAGTACGTACTACTATTATTTATTCTGTGCTTTTAAATATTGTAATAAAAAAATCTCTTATTATTATTATAATCAAGTATTTAAGAAATTTGGTTATTCGAATATTGTGTATTTGTACAGCGATCTTTTTGAGCCGCTGAAAACAACCGAAACAATGTCCACTCACGACGGCGACTGAAGCCGAACTAAACTTAATACAAAGGTACTCTGTGAACTAAACTACTCTGTGGCTGTAGATCCCCATTTACAGAAACAATTTATATACGAGGCAACCAAATCAACGAAAATTTCGCCATTTTGGAGCCGAAAAAAATTAATTATAGCTAAACAAAACAAAATTACACTGCCATTTACAATCAGTGGCTTCCCACATGATAGATGAAGAGATTAAAAAATAGATTGAGTTAAACAATTGATATTTTCAAAAGTTATAGTGTTTACAAGCCACAGGGACATCATAAATCCACACCATTAGCCACTAAAATCCTTTTTTTATTTAAAAATAGCAATTAATCGATTTAAAAAAAATATTAATAACTTCAACAATCATTTATCTTTCTAACAATGTGCTTTTTATATCATTTATATGTATAATATGATTGCTAGATA
Source organism: Parnassius glacialis (assembly GCA_033319125.1). Taxonomy (NCBI): domain Eukaryota; kingdom Metazoa; phylum Arthropoda; class Insecta; order Lepidoptera; family Papilionidae; genus Parnassius; species Parnassius glacialis. Next base: position 18,932,167 of record JAVANC010000024.1, on the reverse strand, counting down.
CGATTTTATTCGATAAAATGTTGGAATTTTAATTTTTAGGCGATAGTAGAACATTACCTTGCGCTTTCGCTTAAGGTATGCAATATATAATGCTCAACGTTGCTGGAAGAAACATTTGCTGTAGGTTTCAAGGTTGAGCTATTTGTGAGTGTAATAAATGATTTTTATAGTGTGATTTAAAATTATACTATGAATTACACTCACAAATAGGCGGAGGAATGTCGTTCCAGAACCTAGTAGATATATATTTAAAGCTACCTCTGAAAGTGGTGAATGTTCTATCAACCAAGGTGGTGTCAGTTTTATCGTTCACTAGTCTCTCGTTAACAACGTTGTAAAGATTTTGAATATGTCGACGAAAGTTGCGTACCTAATACTTGGAATCACCAAACGGTTTTCGCTGAAGATCATACAGGATTACGCATTAACCTCATCACATTCCAATGAGGAGGTGGAGAAAATCTATGGGGATGTATCCGTGCATTCTTCCTAAATCCACTATACGGTGTTAATAATAATGATGATAATTTAATGCACAACCAGGCACAAGAGAGTCCAACTTCAACCGAGAGGTCATTCGAAGGATTTAACTCGACTGGGCAGCGTTCAGGATATTACGACAATTTTTCTCGTCAGGTATACCTCAAAAACAAGATTGCACAACCAGTTACCAACTTCAAATTAAGATTGTCAGTGATAACTTATCTATCTGAAACGTATGAGGAAGCACAAGAACGCTCAGCGAGCTATGGAGAGGGCTATTCTCAGAGTTTCTTTCCGTGATAAACTTAGAAATGAGGATATCCGTAGTAGAAACAGAGTGGACGATATAACCCAATGGATTATTAAGCTGAAGTGGAAATGGGCCGGCCATATAGCTCAAAGAACCGACAACCAATGGGGGAAAAAGGTTCTCGAGTGGCAGTTTCGTATCGGTAGGTGAAGTGTATGGTGACCTTATTTTAATGGAGTGACGACCTAGTAAGACATGCAGGAAATCGATGGATGCATGTGGCTCAGGACCGTGCTTCGTGGCATTCCTCGGGGGAAGCCTATGTTCAGCAGTGGACTTGTGAAAGGCTGTAATGATGATAATTATGATGAGACGGTGAATCATCAACTTAAATTTTTATGAGGTTTCTTTTATGTTATCTTTTTTCTTTTTTTTATAAGAAAAGGGTGACAAACGAGCACACAGTCCACCTGATGGTAAGTGGTTGCTGCGGTCCATAGACATCTACATCTATCCTCTATTACAAATCAAAATGTAGATGCGTTGTCACCCGTGAGGACTAAGATGGAATGCCTCATTTCCAGTAAAAAGGGCCTCCGGCCACCTGCACTCACCAAACGAAACGCAGAGGTAAATCTCTACTTCACGCTGGTTTTCTGTGAGGTCGTGGTACCACCCCGGTTCGAGCCGGCCCATCCGTGCGACAGCAAAAGCTGCCGCGTGACTCTACCACTGTTAAAAATCTTATCTTTGGTTTTGTATCATTTTAATAGTTAATTATAACGAAATGTGGAAAACGGAATAGATGTCATTACGCAATCGTGAACTACGTTAGAGGCTGATAAATGATAAGTTCCTATAACCAATGGCTATCAACTTAATTTATTTTATATTTATGTTATATGTTATTTTGTTACAGAAGTTAACTACTCCATACACAGATATCAAATAATTAAAGCAAGGCCTCAAACGCCCTTATACTTGTATTATATAACTCACGTACTTGTATTATACAAGCGTAATTGTTCAAATTGTATTTTTAATCAGATTCTCACCATACGTAACGACTTTAGTAATTTTACTAGCAGTTCCAAGCTTGTTACTAGCTTCACATGTATAACTTCCTGTGGTGGACATCGAGGCTTCAAAACTAAAAAGTGAAATCACTTGTTTAAATAATTAAGGCAGTGGAATAGGCTCTTGTCAGCAAAGATTTTAGTGCGCATTAGAAGTTTCAACTTCATCATTGCTTATCTTCATGTAGGATATAAGTTTAGCCAACGCTTAACTTATATCCTACTTGAACTACTCAATTTGAAATCATTAAAAAAGCTTAGAAATAATTTTTGTTTAATTAAACTAAAACTACTTCATTGATAGAATCAGGCGTTACTTTGCGGAAATCCATTGTAATGGGGTTGTTATACTATTACTAATACTGTATTTTCGAGAGTGGTGTGTCGTGCCTAGTGTGGTAGTGCTGGGGATGGTAGTGCTGGGATTGACGGCGACGGGTTTAGTGCGCGCGATTGAGGGAGGGTAGGAGGACCCCTTAAAACTGGGCCTAACACATCATTTTCTTTCTTTCTTTACGCGGAGTAAAGCAAATTAAGTTATAACAACCCCATTAAAACTACTACTAAAACTATGCTCTTAAATGTTTTACACTATGTTTATAAATTATTAAAATTGCTACAACTAATACACTTTACAAGAAAAGTACTAAAAACAAAAAATTGAAAACCTCAAAGAATTGTCTCGATAAATTTGTCGATGTAGGGACTTCTTAATCACGGATCCATCGAAATACCATTTCACTTCTGGTTTAGGAACTCCATCAACTTCACATAATATTAATATTCTTTCGCCTTCACGAGCCTCCACGAATTTTCGTCCATCTTTTATTGTTGGTGGGTCTACAATAATATCATTATGATTATAAAATATATTTTTCTTTGAACTGGATTTCCTTATTATCTCAAATAGCTATGACAGCCTTTATTATCAATTTCAATTAATTCGAAGTTTCAGAATATTATAAAGAGCTAGTTTTTAATTTGTAAATGGTGCTAAGGCCAATATATGAGAATATAATGTTAAAAAATCTTGAGGCACTTAAAAATACCGCACATACGAGAGCAAGTAAGAATTATAGTCATTTGGTTTAACTTCTTCTTTATTAGCCAGCTATAAGCGCTTGTTTAAATGAAATTTTGTATTAAATGAGATGCCTGTAATGCCATCTATTGGAAGCCATTATAACCCTATTTATGTCTCAAGTAATGAGACTGTTGTGATAGATTATCTTACTCTGATGTCACATGGTAGTTAAAATCTAGTTGTTAACAAAATAATCTATACTTACATTCAACTATTAAATTAATTTCATGACTATCTTTTCCAATAATATTAGATGCCTCACATTTATATGTGCCCGCATGGCGAATATCAGTTCGTTCGATATGATAGATATCTGATTCTTCACTAACTGCCGTAAACTTTTTTTCAAATTGTCTTTTGAATGACCAACGAATCCATGGCTGCGGTATACCATCAATTACTCTGTTTAAAAATAAATAAGGGTTATAATAACGATTATTTTATTGAGTTCTGTAAAGTATCATTATACATTAGAAAATAAAAATATTATCTCTTACCTACACATAATATCGACGCTTTGTCCTCTTTTTACGTTTACAATAGTAGCAGTTTTGTCTACTTTAGGCAAAGCTAAAATTTCCAATTCAGTTTAATTCAACAATTTCTTTAATAATAAACTGGAGGGTTTCTCATCAATAGTACTACTTTAAAAGCAAGTATCAATTAACATACCTGTACCAGACATAGAAAGGTTAATGAAGAAAACTTTTTTATTGAATTCATTCTTTACTTCGCACGTATATTTGCCTTCGTATTTTGGTTGCATTGTACTTATAGTGAGAACAGATCCATCAGAAGATTTTTCTACATCGTCATTGTCCTTTATTTCATCTCCATTAAAATACCATATGACATGTGATGGTGGATCAGCATCAATTATACAATATAATTTACCCCCGAATTCATAATCTATACTCGTATCTAAAAAAAAATATTATATTCAGTCAATAATTATAAGCTTTAAGCTAAGCAAGATCTATACTTGAATAATTTACAGTCAAATAGTCAAATAATAATATAGAAAACACGCCAGCAATAAAATGTTTCCTTCTATTTTTATTGATTATATTAGGTATAGTAAAAACAAGATCTTTCAAAAAACTACATTATCATCATTATAATGTCTATGAATCTGAAGATATTTTAAAAAGTATAGAAAATTCTATTTCATTATTTAAAATAATTTACCTTCTGAAACATTTAAGACATTGAACTTCGTAACTGCCTCTACTGTAACTGATTTCTTGTCTTCGCCATAGTCATTAACAGCTCGACATTGATATGAAGTAGTTTTCGTTATTTTTTCTAAATCGAGAACACTTATGTAGTCATAAGGTAGATCAACTGCAGCATACTAAAATTTATATATTATGATGACGAACAGTTAACACTACTAATAAAAAAATAGTATAGGGTGTATAATTTCCAAAATTATGCAAGAATACTTAAAGTTAAGAGCTTTGAAAATATAGTTATCAATCTATTAAAGTTTTGAAAAATTAAATCAATATAAATATTTACAATATTTAACAGTGGTAGAGCCACGCGGCAGCTTTTGCTGTCGCACGGATGGGCCGGCTCGAACCGGGGTGGTACCACGACCTTACAGAATACCAGCGTGAAGTAGGGGTTTACCTCTGCGTTTCGCTTGGTGAGTGCAGGTGGCCGGAGGCCCTTTTTACTGGAAATAAGGCATTCCATCTTAGTCCTCACGGGTGACAACGCATTTGAATTTTGATTCGCAAACGAGGATAAATGCAGATGTCTATGGGCCGCAGCAACCATTTACCCTCAGGTGGACTGTGTGCTCGTTTGTCACCCTTATCCTATAAAAAAAAATTAAAGTAACTACCTATATAATTCCACAATACTCTTCATGTTCCAAAAACATTCAGATAAGACTAATTATTATTTTAATTAATAATTATAAAGAAATACCTTTTGTTAATTTGTAATATCTATACGCAAGGCAGTGTGTCAGCCAAGTGTGGCAGTGTGTATATTTACACGAAACAGTACATACATTCGACCCCTTATAACTCATAAACTATTAGAATACCTAGAATTCCAAATTTTATATATATATATATATATATATATATATATATATATATATATATATATATAATATAAAAATGAATCGCTGAATGTGTTGCTAAGCGCAAATCTCGAAAGCAGCTGAACCGATTTCGCTAATTCTTTTTTTTATAATATTCCTTGAAGTACGAAGATGGTTCTTACAGAGAGAAAATTTAAAAAAAATGCCGAAATTAATCTAAAAACAAGACTTTTCTATATTCCCATACAAAAGATTCGTAATAATACTTAAAAATCAATTTGAACTTTAATACCATACCATAAAGTTTAAGTGTTAGTGGAGGGGTTCCGGGAAGGCAAAACAATTGAGTGACGGTATCCCAAATAGAGAATAAGTATTGAAAAAAAAATTAAAGAATTGACTGTTAGGCGGTATGAAGTTCGCCGGGTCAGCTAGTATATATATATATATATATATATATATATATATATATATATATATATATATATATATATTGTAAGTACTTGGTATTAACCTTTTCGATATTTCAATCTTATAGTTTAAATTTAAAAAACGGATACAAGAGCTAATAAACTTAATAATGTATGTAGATAGTTCATTTTTTATAAACATTCATCTGTGGAATCGACTTTTGATGAGTTTTAAATATAGATATCAAAAATTGCAATAACTTTTTTCTAATCAACCAAAGATCGTTGCTGATTTGAAAATGAAATTAATATTTCAATATTTATTATTTCAGAAACCGTAATAGAACTTTTTATGCACTGTACGATGTGTTACTTAATCATATCATTGTTCGAAGAGAAACACGCAAGTACAACACTTTATTCATTGAAACATTGTGAAAGATTCCTATAGTATACTCGTCTGGTTTGTATAATATAATATTTAAAAACAAATAAACAATTATGATAACAAGGCAATTGGCCTTTTTTCATTTCTGTGTGATGCTCCACTGCATGTTGGCGGATTCCATCTTCTCTCTGTATTAAATTAGCACTTTAAATTGTAATTAACAAGTTCATTCGATCCGTAACGGATCAAACCTTGGTTGCTTTCGTAATGTGAAATTAACAGCTAGCACTTAGCCTCTTAGATCCAATATTCAGCAGGGCCAAAAGTGGTGAGACCTGTATGATTTCACCATCTCGTAATCAATAACGAACAAAAAAAAATAATAAAAAAAGATTTAATCATTAGTATTATAACAAAAATGCTATATTTGATTTTAGTTATATGAAATTGAAAAACGCTTTTACCACTGAAGGCAGCGTAACTCCAGTATTCTCATCTATCCAAGTGACAATTGGCTGTGGGTATCCATTAACCTTGCACTTCAGCTGCAATGTGTTGCCGTATTTTATTTTTCTCGTATGTTCTCCTTCTATAGTAACAGTAGCGGCTCTATTAACTGCTCCCTCTAAAATGTTGAAATTATGTATAGTATTAATCATTCATTAAAATACTTGTAGCAATGCTCCTAGCGTACAGCAATGAGCTCTGTGTAAGACGAGACCATTGGATGATTTTGTTTTAGAATCCTACTTTGTGATAATTTATAGAAAGGCCAATGTTCACTAACATACATATCTGAGAAATTAAAAATATTTAGGGAACATGTAAATTTTGCGCATTGGGACAGTGCGGCGGCATTCCTTACTCTAAAACTCTCTCAAAGATGAAACAAGAGAGTAAAATATATGTAATATGTTGTAAAAAAATTACATCATGTAATTGGTTTAGATAGTTATTGCTATTTTGCCATGTTAATTAGGCGAATTTTCAACAGGAATATATATTTTTGGAAACAATAAGCCACTAGGTTATTTTAGTATAGGTTTTGTGGTCTCTTGTAAAACAACCAGAAATATAAAATAATTAGACCAATGACGTAAATCAGTATCAAATATTATATTACCTATATTATAATTATATGCTATTAGGTGGCATTGTTTGCGAGACATTTTGAAGTCCGATTTCAAAACCGGTGTCAAGCACCTCGATAATGACAAATCTTCCCAAGTTAAAAGAGCTCCATGTACAGCAACGTAGCTAGTTGTATAATTGTTAATAATATAACATAAATGAAAAACTCTCACCAAGCAAAAGTTTTTGAGGTTCAATAGGTGTTGAGGAAACTCTTCTTATTGGTGCATTTGTCTTTGTGTTATAGCCAATAACCTGTAACATTCTTTATATGGTTTTACAAATCTCAAATAGCCACTTAGCAATAAGTGTAGGTGAACGTGACGTTTCCATTTAAGCTTCATATAAAAAAAATCGGTAAATTATACTCACCGCGATTTTAAACATGCTATTAGGTGGCATTGTTTGTTCGGTCACGTAAAAATCTTTATCGACGTCATATAAAGGTTGTTCAAAAATAATATTATCATCCATATCCAAAAATTCCACTGATTTAAGCTTGACATCATTATCTTTATTTGACAATTCTATAGCTAAGTATGATTTCTTATCTGAAATTTTAAATAATTTCATAAATGTCGACGCTTTAATTAATGGAAATATAAAGTTGATACTAATACTACTACCAGTGGTGTGGAGTGGAAGTATAATATTCTTGTTTCTTTGTGAGTAATATTTTCAACCAATGTCAATGAGAAGACGTGTTGATCTGTCTAGATCTTTAATTAAACTAATCTAAACTTATTCTACTTTAACATTAATATATATTGTCGTAGGGGCTAAGCTACACCACCCAACGAAAAATGTTTACTATATATATATATATATATATATATATATATATATATATATATATATATATATATATATATATATATATATATATAGTTAAAAGTTAATCCTAAATATATTATTATATTATAGTCATCTTGGCTTTGGAAGGACGGCTGACCAAACTACTTATGCTTATTATAATTCCGTTGTCATAGTAAATTGATATGATGTATCATGCATATATACAACAAACATATTTAACATAATAATCAGGTAATACACAATATGTTAGAAATTCACACAACATCCAGTATAATATCTTCCCTTATTTATTTCCTTATACTTCTTCATTTCATCCTTTTTGGGGTTCCATACCCAAAGGGTAACCAACGGAACCCTATTACTTACTAAGCCTCCGCTGTCAGTCCGTTCGTCCGTCCGTCTGTCTATCAGCGGGCTGTATCTCATGATCCGTAACAGTTACACAGTTGAAATTTTCACAGATAGTGTTTAATTCCGTTGTCGCTATAACAACAAATAATGAAAATAAAATAAATAAAAAATTAAGTGCTCCCCTACTAGAAACGTGTTTTACGATGTTACGGAACCCTTCACGCGCGAGTCTGTCTCGCAATTGGCCGGTTATTTCTATATTTTAACTTCATTTATTTTATACTTACATATTCGGATAAACATTCTTAATTTTTATTTTACTCAATAGCATTTTAGCTATTCATTAAGAATTTGTGTCATTTCTTTCACATATATGGCTCGCGTAGATACAAAATTAAGAAAATGACCAATATCATCTTATTCCTTCTACACATTTATAGCAATTTAGCTCATATGATTTATTATTTAAATGTACCATTCCTTATTATTTTTACATTATTACTTTCACATACACGGCTCGCGTGATTACTTTACGTGGTGGAGCCATGCTGCAGCTATATTAGTAGTATAGTTGTAGCACAAATGGGTGGGCTCTACCGGGGAAGAACCATGATCTCACAGAATACCAGCGTAAAATGGCAGCTTGATACTGCTGTGTTTCATTTGGTTAGTGTAGAGAACCGGAGACCCTTTTTACTGGAAAAGAGGTATTCCATCTTAGTCCTCACGGTTGATTCGCAAACGAAGATAAATGTAGATGTCTATGGGCCACAGTAACCACTTATGATCAGGTGGACTGTGTGCTCGTTTGTCACCCTATCCTATAACAAAAAAGAACATGATCAAAATAATGTACAATGTTCCTATACAATTCTTAATACATTCTTATTTCCCCTCATACATTAAAACTCATTCCGAATTTCATCGAATCCGAAGAATCATAGTACCTGAACCTGATTGTATGTGGATATGCTAACCCTTGACAATTTTCTTTACCTATGTCACTCGCATCTACACACTTTCAATACTTTTCATTTATTCCATAACTTACCCACAAATTTATTCAAGTCTTTTATAAATTACTTATACTAGATACTAGATGTGCCCGCGACTTCGTTTTCGTGGAATCAGTACTTTATTTCGATATGTGATGATGATTTATTTGTACTTAAATCGCCGCAAAAATCTAGAAATTTACTAATCTGGATAAAAAGATTCAGTTAGTCAGTAAATCAAACAAACTAATGAACAAACTAATAAACAGAGCCACAAACTAAACAATAGACTGACCCACAAACAAACCAAGAAACGAATTGGGCAAACTATATAACAATTCTAATTCTAGTGTTAAATAAATATTTTTAAGCCTTCTTTGTTTGAAGTTGCTTCCATGTGTCCATGATCTACATTAATCACTTACTATCAAGTGGCCTGGAAGTTAATTTGTCACTTCGGTTTTATAAAAAAGTAAAGAATATCAACCTACCGGAAATAGGTCTTGTCACAGTGTCTTTAATTGTAGTTGGCTTAAAAGCTGAAAAACCATGTTGAAAGCTTAGTGTTGTTTCTCCAGTTACAACTGCTTTAGTCTCACTCTTACTGCCAACTTTAACGGTATGTATTCCTGGCACTGCATCCGGAACTTTAACAACCTTTTGATATAATAATTAATAAAATGATTTAAGGATGTTGAAATTATTTTGGCTGAAAGTAAGTACCCACAAACCGCTAGAAATGTAAGGTTTAATTTTGTTTGTGTTATAGCTTCGTCTTCTTTATAACCCCGTAAATGTTCACTGTTAGACGGGAACTTACCCCGTTGTGGGGAGGATTTGACTTAATCATCATGCTTGGTAGCCAGATTGGCGATCGCAATACCAGACGCATTGCACCTTTCACGTTCATATCCGTCGGCAGTCTAAGGCTCGTATTAATAAACGTTATTCAGGTCAAGCACACGCACTTGAGTACAATCTTGAGGTTATGATCTTATTAATAAACATATCTCAAGATGCGGTTTATCTTTACGATATCAGCTGAGTGCCACACTGATTAATAAACGAAACTCGACTCTCAAGTGTGTGTACTTAAGTACAAGTCACAGAACAGTATTCCTAAGTAGAGCGTTTTGAGATACTGTTTTTATGTGTTTCTTAATTAGCAACGATCTTGAGATTCTAATATCGCAATGAGGGCATATCAAATCAGAATCTTAGGCGTACCAGATTTATGACAAATAAAGTTGTTCTGGGAAAAGATTAGTCTTATGTAAATGTATTTTTTAATAATTTTTAACACATTCAAGAACATACTGGACGAAATTTGCGTAAATTAAGCTGCACACACATCAGGCAGTAAATTTAATATAATTTTAGTGTGATACTAGGTGAGGCCATCGCCAATAGTGAACTCATCTGCGAGGTAGTGAAAAAGAAGACGAAAAAAATTAAAAATATGCATTACTATAGCGAGGGCCATGCGCAATGGAATATAAGCATAATCTTACTGCAATTTTTTCAGTTTTAATGATGTCTTTAGTTTTCGCTTCACTTCCATCGGGTTTGGTGACACCTACTTTAGGTTTCACTCCTGATATAGCTATAATCACATCCTTCGTTTTGTCATCTACAGTATACTGAAAGTGCAATAAAGATTGAGTTATAAAACAGAACAAATTGTTTAATTACGTCATTATTTTTAAATATATCAATGTTTGGTCTATTTTATTTCGCTCCACGGCAAATGTGCATCCTCTATAATCCAAAGATCTAATATAAATAGACATTCCATCTTAAATTGATAAAGAATTTGGGATTAGAAATGTATAAATGTACATAATAAGCTGCAACAGTCTATTGGAGTATTTTCTTTAAACATCTCTTTAGTGTTTTTTTTTAATTAATTTATTTTATCTTCCCTTTTACAATTTTTTAACAGTTTTTCTCGGCCATACTAGAGAAGTTTGATTGTATATTCAACATATCATCATCATCATTACAGCCCTTCACAAGTCCACTGCTGAACAGGCCTCCCCCAAAGAATGCCACAAAGCACGGTCCTGAGCCACCTGCATCCATCGACTTTCTGCATATCTTACCAGGTCGTCACTCCATCTAGTGATCGAGAAGATGTGCCGTAATTTCCCGAACGCTGCCCAACAGAGTTGAATCCGTCGATTGACCTCTCGGTCGAAGTTGGACTTACCTAGTCGGACTATTTGTCCCAGGTAAACATACTCGTCAACAACTTCGAGCTTAGTGCTCCCAACAACTGCCGGCATAGGTGTGACATGGACATTAAACATGATCTTTGTTTTGTCCATGTTCATCTTAAGACCTATCCGTTGGGAAACACTATTGAGGTCATTGAGCATAGTGCTTAGGTCCTCCAGCGATTCTGCCATAAGGACTATATCGTCGGCAAATCGAAGGTGAGTGATGTACTCGCCATTGATGTTGATACCGTATCCTTTCCAGTCCAGAATCTTGAAAACGTCTTCCAATGCAGCGGTGAAGAGTTTTGGGGATATGACGTCACCCTGTCTTACACCTCTCTGCAATTGGATAGGTTCCGTACTCTGGTTCTGTACTCGGATAGCTATCGTAGCCCTACTGTACAAGCATTTCAACACTTCGATATACCGACAGTCAACTTGGCACCGCTGAAGGGACTGCAGCACCGCCCAAATTTCGACGGAATCAAAGGCTTTCTCATAGTCCACATATGCCAGACATAGTGGCAAATTTTACTCCTCGGACTTGTGTACAATTTGCCGTAGGGTATGTATGTGGTCTATGGTACTAAAGCCTTTTCGGAAACCGGCTTGTTCGGGAGGCTGGAAGTCGTCAAGTCTGCGCGCGAGACGATTCGTAATGACTCTCGAAAACAGCACGTAGGCGCGGCTCAGAAGGGAAATCGATCTGTAGTTCTTCAAGAGAGCGTTGTCGCCTTTCTTGAAGAATAAGACCACCGCACTTCTGCACCACGCCTTCGGTGTAATGCCACCATGGAGGACGGAATTAAAGAGCTTCTGAAAGACTTCAAGTACCGGTTTTCCACCCGCTTTCAGAAGCTCCGCTGTAATTCCATCCTCGCCTGGGGCCTTGCCGTTTTAAAGGTGCTGGAGAGCCATTCTAATATCACTCAGACTGACGTCCGGGATATCATCGGAATAATGTCGGATAAGACTCGCTCTTGGATCGTTACTCACACTTGCGTGCGGCTCCAACGATGACGTGTACAGCTGCCCATAGAACCTCTCAATCTCACTCAAAATCTCAGGTGCCCAGGAAACGATGCTGCCACACTCGGTCTTCAGCTTTGACAGTTGGCTCTTTCTGTCAGACAGACCTCTGGCAAAGACTTTAGAGCCTTGGTTCCGCTCGATCGCTTCTTCAATACGAGCTGTATTGAAGTTGCGTAAGTTCCGCCGCATGTATTTGGAGATCTGTCTGTTCAGTTGCCTGTATGCTGTCAAATCTGTTAAAGAATGTAGCTTCATCTCCCGTCTTACAGTCATGAGATTAAGAGTGTGATCGGAGAGTTTTTGTGTTCTTCTGCGGCGGGTCTTGCAGAGCTTAGCTCCGACCACATGGACTGTTTCCACGAGCTTGTCGTTCAAATCGTCCACTTCATTGCAGTCTTCTAGGCACTGAAAACGGTTTTGTAACTCGAGCTGAAAGGTTTCGGGACTTTGGATTAGAGCACGAGGGGGACGGAGCGTTGACTTCATTAGACGAGACCTCTCCAACTTAACGTTTAGGTTCAGTGTGCCTCTAACCATTCGGTGATCGCTGCCGGTTTTCACCCTCGCGATCACTGAGACATCACTGAACAGTTGTCGTCTGGTCGTCATAATGAAGTCAATCTCATTTTTTGTCGAACCGTCGGGGCTCGACTAGGTCCATTTCCTGTGGGGCCGCTTCTGGAAGAAAGAGTTCATGATAAAGAGTCCCTCTTTCTCCATGAAGTCGGCCAGCTGCTGGCCCCTTGGGTTCCGTTGCCCTATTCCAAATTACCCCGTTTTCAGCTCACCGTTCTCTCTTGTGCCTAGTTTTGCATTGAAGTCTCCCATTAACACCGTATATTGGGTTTTGGAGGAATGCATGGCTCTAGAGATATCCTCATACATTTCCTCCACCTCCTCATCGGGGTGTGCCGAGGTTGGTGCGTAAACCTGTATGACCTTCAGCGAATACCGTTTGGTGATTCTGAGTAAAAGGTACGCAACCCTCGTCGACGCACTCCCAATCTTTACAACGTTGTTAACGAGAGACTTGTGGACGATTAATCCGACACCTCCTTGGGACACATGGTCGCCCTCCCGGTAATAGAGCAAGTTACCGGATTCGAGGATTAACGTGTCCTCCCCCTCTCTTCGGACTTCGGATAATCCTATAATATGCCAGCGTAACTTGTCTATCTCTTCTTCCAGCTCCAGCTCCACAATCTTCTCGTCAGTCCTCAGGGCGCGTGCGTTGTATGTTGCCAGGTCGAGTCGTCGTAGGTGGCAACCAAACCTCCACCGGAGATTTTTAGCACCCCCTGCCCCGCCGTTACCATGATCGCCACCGTAGCCAGGAATAGCGGGGCCGCCGGGGACTGGGCGCCATCTCTTCGTAACCTTCATCATGGGGGGTATATTGCCATAGTTGCCACGCTTGGCGAGCGGGTTGGCAACCGCAGTTTTTTATTGTATTTTTGCCGTTACCAGGAAGATGCTGCTGCCCATCTTTTTCGCCTTTTACGACACCCACGGGAAGATATGGGGTAGTGGATATTCTTAACCGCCAATACACGGCATATTATTCATCATATATTAATTCTTATTAATCTCTCTACATGCATAGCTACCAAAGATCATAGAAGCAACAGAGTTGTTGTTTCTATGATCTGTGATAGCTACAGTGCTATTTAAACGTAGAAATGTAATACTAAAAATATTCCCATGTAAACATGTTCAGGGTCGTCCCAGCTAAAACATTAGATTTGTTAGACGACGAATCCTCCCAAAAGGGCACCGATTTTTACCAAAAATGGTTTTAGATATGTGCGACGTTTCTTTCAATTTTTTTAATAAAATTAGTTAAAAATACTTCACTTGATTGGTATAGCACATTTTTTTATAGGATAAGGGTGACAAACGAGCACACAGTCCACCTGATGGTAAGTGGTTGCTGCGGCCCATAGACATCTACATCTATCTTCTATTACAAATCAAAATGTAGATGCGCTGCCACCCGTGAGGACTAAGATGGAATGCCTCATTTCCAGTAAAAAGGGCCTCCGGCTACCTGCACTCACCAAGCGAAACGCAGAGGTAAACCTCTACTTCACGCTGGTTTTCTGTGAGGTCGTGGTACCACCCCGTTTCGAGCCGGCCCATCCGTGCGACAGCAAAAGCCGCCGCGTGGCTCTACCACTGTTACCTATTAAAATTTATGAATTTATGATGATAAACCTAGTAAAATTAATGAAGTTTATATTATGCATTAATTAATTATACTGAAATATAATTATTAATTTAAATATAAAAATTGCATTAATTTCCTTTAAATTAATGTAGATTGGGTCATCCATGTCGTTCCGATGAAACATTACACAAAACGTACGTTTTAATTTTTAATTTTACATAAAAACCATGCATAGTTTGCATTATTATCTTATTTAAAGGCTGACTGTGAGTAGGTCTGCCTTCAGTAGTAAGCTTTCAATTGACAGTGCGACGTAATTTAATGAAAGATGGTAGTTGCAAGTAACTTGAATTGAAAATAATAAAAGGTGCTCACGCTAAAAGTTTTTCCGTAGCCAGGTGGAAATTTCTTTGACGCTAATTCGGTTTTTCGGCCTTTCACCGTCTCAGCTACGTAATCTAATATCTGTAAAAAAAACATTAGTTAATCTTTAGGCGCCATTTCATTTTTTTTTTCATTTATGATGATTAATCATTTCACTTCCAGCAATCTTACCGGGTTGGATATCATCATCATTACACTCCATTACAAGTCCTCCGCTGAACATAGACCTACCCAAAGCAACGCTAAAAAGCACGGTCTTGAGACCTGTATCAATCGACATTATATCTCTTACCATGTCATCACTCCACATAATAATAATAATCACGTGTTTAAGATGGTAATAATGTTCATTGTTTGACTTTTAAAGGTAATAAATTACAAGAAATTTATTGTATTCATCACTCCATTACATGTGCGAGACACAGGCGTGCAATAGACATATATTTTTGCCTATTATTCATTAAATCTTTTCTTACTATGAGTGACTACGTCAAGAATTCTATAACCTCCCCGCTTTACCAATGATTGGGAACTATTTCGGAAAAGAACAGAAAAATACTAAAAAAGCTAGGTATATTTTAGTATGTAATATAAACTTCAAATAAAACATAATTTATAAAAAAATGCAATTGTGTTTTAGTTCAATCACAATGACAAATACACACGAATTTATTATGGCGTGTAATTGAGTAATTTTTAACTGCGCGTGTAACGGAGTGTTAATAAATCTAAAATCTGTCTATGATCGTTTCTAATCTTGGGATAATAGTATATTAAAATCCATATTATTCCTTTTTAGGGTTCCGAAGTTACACAACAAGGAAATCTTATAGTTTCGCCATGTCCGTCCGTCCATCCGTCCGTTCATCCGTCCGCGGATTTGCTCAGTTATAGATATTAAACCCGCCTACAAAACTGTGAAATAAAATCTTAAACAACATTTTTATTTTGGGTACTTCCCTACAAGTAAATAGAGGTGATTTTTTTAGCTGTCTATTCCATCATGTGGTGTAACGTTGGATAGTTCTTTCAAAACACATTGGGAATATGGAACCACATCTTTTCGAGTAAGGGGTCCGTTTGCGGAATATTAAGCTTTAAAGTGGTATTTTTCATTAGAGTCATGTGTCATGTTAACTTCAGGACCAAAAATCCCATTCTCCTTTACGTCACTCGAATAGTACTCGAGTTACGCAACTTGAATTGGCGGAACGAAGCTGTGTCACTTTGATACAAATTATTTTTACATTTGTTCTTTCATCCAAGGTAATTATTATTATTACTTAACTTAATAGGTAGTTTTATATTATTGATTTAAGTATAGACAATCTTCATAAAATAATATCACTCTAACTTTATGACTTAGCGTAAAGTTAATGTTAAAAAGTAAAGTTAATAATTTAACTATCACGAATTATACTTAATCTTAACTTACAACTTAAACTTAAACTTAAGCTTAATGACATTTCACAATAAATTACTCGAATTAGTAAGTCAAGTACATTACTAAATTGTAGACAGACACTGCATTGACCGTAAAATAAAGATGCGTCTCGAGTAAAATTTTGTGACTCGAGTCACTCGGGTTTTATCATGTCACTCGAGTTTTTGAGTTATTCGAATTAACTATTTACAGTCCCTACATCGAGTTGAAATATACTTCTGTCAGTCTACACTGCCTCCGCTGGTAAAACCAGATGGCTCACGATGGTGCATGCGCCTAAGGAGAAAGCGGACTTATTTGCTTCTCTTTTTGCTTTCAATTTGCGTCTGGACGGTATCAACAGCGTACCATCTCAATTACCAGATTGCGGTACCTCTATATCAAAGGTCCGTATTACCAACAAGGAGGTTATTAAATTCTTGCCAAGTCTAGATAGGAGCAAAGCTAGTGGACCTGATGGTATACAAGTTATAATTCTAAAGGTCTGGGAACCTGAGTTGCCTCCTGTGTTGACGCGCTTGTTCCGCCTTTCATACAGGACTACAATAGTGCCCAAATATTGGAAGCTGGCGAATGTACAACCTGTGCCTAAAAAAGGTAACCGTATCGATCCTACCAACTATCCGCCAATCAAAATTACCTGTATAATCTGCAAGATTATGAATCGTATATTGAACGCCCACCTTATGGCAAACCTAAAGCAGAATGATCTCCTCAGTGACCGCCAGTACGGGTTTTGCCAAAACCGATCAATTGAGGATCTGTTATTGTATGCCACTCAGATATGGGTCGAAGCCCTGAAGAACAGTGGTGAAGCACTTGCTATTTCCCTCGATGCTTCGAAGGCCTTTTACAGGGCTTGGCACGCTAGTTTTTTGGGCAAGCTTTCAGCGTACGGCTTATCTCCTAGCCTGATTGACTGGGTGAAGGATTTTCTGAGTAAACAATTTTTCCGAATCGTCATCGATGGCTGCTCGTTCAGTCCTATCGCGACAAATGCCGGAGTTTCTCAGGGGTCCGTTCGCTCCACAACTCTCACCAGCTTCCTTACAGGTCGGAGCATCAAGGTCGTTGTAGACAGTGCATGCTCCGACTACAAGCCTATTAACGCTGCTGTTTCACAAGGCTGTGTGCTATCTCTAACGCTGTTTCTTCTGCATATCAATGAATGAATGAATGAATATACTTTTATTGTACACCACTAACAAAAATACAAAATGTCATAACAAAAATCAGATTATAATATGTACAATTTGGCGGCCTTATCGCTACATAGCGATCTCTTCCAGGCAACCAAAGGTGTAAAGTAATACAAACAATGAATAGGTAGGTGGTAGGTGGTGCAATATAAATATACAAATAAAAAATGCAAAAAAAGATATAAGTAACTACGTAATACATGAAATAATATAAATTACTAACACATAATAAAAGATAAAGTAAAACATATAATATATACATACACATATATATATATATATATATATATATATATATATATATATATATATATATATATATACATATACACATACATATAAATATATACATAAATATACACAACACATATATATCAATATACATATATATACAAAATTCCTCAAACAATAATATAAAGCTGATACATACAATAAATACATAATCACACAATCTATCCTAACGGTGTTCGAACGATTGAGACAAGTAATGCTCTTTAAGTAATCGCTTAAATATAACAATAGTTTGTGCCTCACGTATACGCAAAGGTAGGGCATTACAGAGCTTAATAGACTGGACAGTATAAGATTTATTGAAAAATGATGTATTGTGAGTTGGTACACTTAAAATGAATTTTCTAGAAGAGCGTAAAGGTTCCCCCGGAAGCCCCACAAAATTAAACTTCTCCTTTAGATAGGGAGGAGTAGTAGGGTGAAATAAAACACAGTACAGAATAGAAAGTATATGCATGTTCCGGCGAAGTCGGATAGGTAACCACTTGAGACGTGAGCGAAATTGGGAAATATGGTCAAATTTGCGCAATCCAAATATGAACCGAATACTAGTATTTTGAAGTCTCTCAAGCTTATTTAGCTGGTCCTCAGTTATGTCTACATAGCTTGCGTCAGCATAGTCGAGAATCGGAAGGAGAAGAGACTGTGCGAGCATAATTTTGGTAGGAATGGAAAGAAATGATCGAAGGCGACGCAGTGAAGAGAGAGCGACAAAAGTTTTCTTACTTACCTCATTCAGTTGGCGTATTCAATTTAAGGAATTATCAATATAAATACCAAGATTTTTGACATTGTCAAAGTAAGGGATAACAACTCCATCAAATACGATAGGTGGCACAGAGAACCAGTCAATTCTTGAGATAAAGCTCTGGCTACCAATAATGATAGCCTGAGACTTTTTAGGATTGACATTTAGGCCATATGATTTACTCCACTCGTGAATAAAATTTAGATCCTTATTTAATGTAGCGATTGCATTCGGCAAATTCTCAAGAGTTGACTGGGTGTAAATCTGGACATCATCCGCATACATATGGTAGAGAGAAGATATTTTATGAGTGATTGAATTAATGAAAATGGAAAAGAGTAAAGGTGACAACACGCCGCCCTGCGGCACGCCTGCAGTAATATCACACCAAGATGAGTGAGTTTCATCGACACGAATACACTGCCGACGGCCACAGAGATAACTTTGAAACCAGTCAATTACTGATGGAGATATGTTAAGGGAACACAACAGACTCAACAGTATATCGAAGTCAACAGTATTGAACGCATTACTGAAATCCAGCAAGGTCATGACTGTGAGTTGTTTATTATCCATACCCCACCGTATGTCATCAGTAACTTTGATTAAGGCAGTAGCCGTACTATGACCAGGACGGAAACCGGATTGTAAGGAATTCAATAAATTGTGCTTATTAAGGAAAAGGGTCAGCTGTTGGCAAATAAGTTTTTCAAGGACTTTAGAAAGGAAAGGTAAGATCGAGATGGGACGGAAATCAGAGAGGTTGACGGGATAAGATCTCTTTGGAAGGGGTATAATATGAGCACTCTTCCAGGCTTGAGGGAATTTAGAGGAAGAGACACAATCATTGAGTAAATAAGTGATAATGGGAGTAATAACATCTAAGAGAGGAACAATCATATTACGGCTAATGTTGTCACTACCGGCAGCATTTGAGGAGATGGATAATATGGTCTTCTTAACATCACATTCAGTAAACTGACTAAAAACGAACGGAGGATAATTAGGAGTCGGAGTCACAGAAAGCGAACGAAGTGTTTGCAGTTTATGTTCGCTATCAAAAGAGTTAGAAGGATTAGAAAAATGTTGATTTAATAGTTCAAAATCAACACTAAGAGGTGAAGCATTTAGGGATGTTCTACCAACTCCAACAGTTTTGAGAAACTTCCACACCCTAGATGATTCGCCGTTCTCGACTGATGTATGAATATGGCGTCGTTGCGCATCTCTACATAATGTGTTGCATCGATTCCTGATTTTGGCGTATTTCCTCACGTTTTCCTCTGTTTTATTCCTCTTAAGCTTTGACAATGCCGCATTCTTCTGCAAAATAAGCTTTTTTAGATCATCAGAGAGCCATGGAGCAGGTAGGTGTTTAAGTCTCACATAATGCATTGGCGCGTGAACGTCATAAAGCTGAGTGAGAAGAGAACAGAACAGTTCCACTTTATCGTCAATGCATGGAGCTCTCTCGATCACTGACCAGTCAATATTATAAGCATCTTCACAAAGTTGTTCAATATCCATTCCTCCAAAATTACGTCGCAGAACTAATTTAGGTTTGATTTTAGGAGGGCGTAGTTTATACGACAGAAAAATTAAATCGTGATAAGAGAATGCATCAGCAGGACACTGTCCGTGCTTGAAAACTAAATTGGAAGATGACACCATTATTAAGTCAAGAAGGGAAGGATTACTGTTAGGAAAGTTATGAGTAGCAGAAAGTGGTAGGATTTGCATATTACACGCTTCAATTATAGCTTCAAGTTTTATAGATCGATTGTCGCCTTTAAGCAAACAGGTGTTAAAGTCACCCATCAAAATAGTGTGACTATACGTAGGGACTAGTGATTCTAAAAGAGATTCGAAAGAAGTAAAATAATTTATAGAAAGGGAGGGACTGTAGAAAACTCCAAGTAGGATTTTATTCTGAGACAGGGAGACCTCAACCAGCAAATGCTCAGCAGAATCAACAGGAGGTGGTTGACTTGACGAACTAACAATTTTAAATGGAAGGTAGGATCTAAGATAGATCGCCACGCCCCCACCACCCCTATTAGTGCGATCATTTCTAATTAGATGAAACCCAGGCAAAGAATAAGAAGTGGAAGGCAGACAGGGTTTTAGCCAAGATTCTGAAACTAAAATGGCGTGAATATTTTGGGATTCAAATGACGCAAGCATGTCAGGATAATGAGGATAATATCAATGATATGTTGCTAACTGGTAACATTCATTGCTATGCGGATGACAGCACTGGTGATGCTCTATACACCGGCCGTGCCAATATTTCTCGGTAAAACGTCGCCAAGTACCAGAACAAACTTGTGTCTGAAGTCGAATCTTTGCTGCAAAGTCTCGGTTTTGGAGCGATTAAATCCAGTCCAGTTTAATCCTCAGAAGACACAAGTTTGCGCGTTTACCGCAAAAAGAACCCCTTTGTCCTATCTCCTCATTTTCAAGGCACTCCCCTCCTTGCCTCAGCCAGTATCGGAATCCTTGGAGTTGACATATCGAGTGACGTGCAGTTTCGTGGGCACTTGGAAGAGAAGGCCAAATTGGCCTCTAAAAAGCTTGGCAAGCTCAGCAGAGCAGGATAGTATTTCATGCCGGCACACCGCCTGCAACTTTACAAGGCGCAAGTTCGGCCTCACATGGAATACTGTTCTCATCTCTGGGCAGGGGCTCCCTAGTGCCAGCTCCTTCCACTTGACCGCATCCAGCACAGAGCGGCTCGAATCGTCAACGACCGAGTCCTTTCCCATCGGCTCGATTCATTAGCACTGCGAAGAGATGTTGCATCCCTTTTCATTATCTTTCGCATTTACCACGGGGAGTGCTCTGAGGAATTGTTCGGATTAATCCCAGGCGCCAAATTTCACGAACGCACATCGCGGCAGAACTCCCGATACCATCCACACCATGTGGATGATTGGCGGTCCACCACTGTGCGATTTAGAAGATGTTTTCTTCTTCGCACGATTTCCTTGTGGAATCGATTACCATCAGCGATTTTTCCGGACCGATACGACTTAGATACCTTCAAGAAAAGAGCGTACTCCTTTCTAAAAGGCCGGCAATGCATCTGCAATTCCCCTGGTTCCCCTGGTGTTGCAGTTGTTCATGGGCAGCGGTAGTCACTTACCATCAGGTGAGCCGCATGCTCGTTTGCCCCCTCTCCTATAAAAAAAATGCAATTTTTTTACGCCTTACTTGAGTATTTTGAGCATTTGGAACTGTTTAGTTTAAAATAAACGATTATTCATTTAATACAATACCTTTCGAACTTCATTTTTCTCTAAATGAAATACTTGTCCTGAAGTTGCATCAGCCAATTCATGATACACACGATAAGCAGGATCACTATTGCCTTCACACATTCCGGTCAGTACGAAAACTATCTGTGAACATATTGCATTAACATTAACTTGACATGGAATGACTTAATTTTGTTGGTGTCACTTAGTTCATCTAAAGAAGAGTATATGGTCCTCACTGGCAACACATAATAGCTGAGTAATCTTGTTTTCAAGTATTGAGGTGTAGCTGAAAGGTGGAATGGAGAAAGGGTGAGGTATTCTCCGGTACACTGCCTAACCAAGTTAAAACCGTTGTTTTAAGACCTATCCGATGGAAGACACTATTGAGGTTATTAAACATAGTGCTGAGGTCTTTTAGCGAATCTGCCTTAAGGCGTATTATATAGTATCATTGATGTTAATACCGTATCCTTTCCACAGTATTTTTCGCATCCCATGGCATGCCTTTACTATGATCGCCTCCGTCGCCAGGAATAGCGGTGCTGTCGGGAATAGGGTGTCGTCTTTTGTCATAGTTGCCACAGTTTTTTTAGCAATTTTGCTGTCATGAGAAAGATGCTTCTGCCCATTTCCTGTTTTTTTTTCCACTGTCGCTTCTTACGACATCTACAGTATGATATGGGATATTGAATATTCTTACGCTGCCACTACTCGTTGGTGGATGGATTTAATTATAGGGGAGATATTTGCCACTGTTACCATGTTTTGCAGGTCGGTTTGCAACTGCAGTTTATTTATTATTTTAAGATGTTATCAGGAAGATGTTCTTTCACATCTGTTTCAGTTTAGTTCCATTGTCTCTTACGACAACCACGGGATCAAATGGGTTCACGTATTTTCTTACGTTATCACAAATTTTCATGGCGATTTACAGAAACAGAAACTTTTTTATTGAATATAGATTATAAATAATACTTATCGAAAATAACTCTTTTGTTTAATTATCACTGGTTCTAAAACCTCTGTCCTGGGAAGGACTAGCAAGAAATCCAGCGGTAGTTTTTTTTTTAAATAACAGCTTAACACCATGTATGTTACACAATTAACCACACAAACAAATTAGAAATAGCTTTGTAGCGATCACCTCATTCTCAGGGGTTATTATCATATGAATTAAAAGGTAAACTATTATTTATTTGTTAATACATATACAATATACATTATTACATATCGTTGTAATTGATAATTTTGTACCTTATATTGGCCGTATAGTTAACGAATTATTGTAGCCCAACAGCGGTATAACACAGGGTCTTAAACCTTGTCGTAAATTTTACAGTAGGCGAGAAACCTGGGTTTTATCCCCCCTGACACCAATTCAAGTTGTGAATGGCAATTTTCAACTGTTGATTTACCACATGCTCGGCGATAATGGGAGACATCGTAAGGAAACCTGCATCTTAAGTTTGTTAACATGCACTGGATTTGTGAGGTGGTTGATGATAACTTTCATAAATGAAAGGTGGTATCTTTTGCGCAGCAGTGGGACATACTATATATACATTTACTACGTGGTAGAGCCATGCTGCAGCTATATTAGGAGTATACTTGTAGCACGAATGGGTCAGCTCGACCGGGGAAGGACCACGCTCTCACAGAATACCAGCGTAAAATAGCAGCTTAACACTGCTGTGTTTCGTATGGTGAGTGTAGAGAACCGGAGACCCTTTTTATTGGAAAAGAGGCATTCCATCTTAGTCCTCACGGATGACAACGCATCTGCATTTTGATTTGCAAACGAGGATAAATGTAGATGTGTATGGGCCACAACAACCACTTACCATCAGGTGGACTGTGTGCTCGTTTGTCACCCTATCCTATAAAAAAGTATATGTAAAATGTAACTTATAATTTTTGTTCAGTAAATAATCTGAATTTTATACGTTAAGATGCAATGACAGTGCTTTAACTTACCTGGCATTGTTTTTTATGTGCGATACTTTTGACCCTTGGGAAGGTAATATAATCCTTGGCCGAAGCGTCTGTAAACACATAAATGTAGGACCCTGGCAGACTCGTTGTTACTGCTTCTTCAATTCCCTTCATCGCCATCTCAGGGCAGTCATCGCCACCGTCAACATGAATTAAATTTAAAGCGTGCTTGAAGTCATCTTCATTTGTAGTAATAGTTGCAGGTTTAATACCTGTAAATCACGTATGTATGTAATCACACATTTAATTATAATGTTAATTTGCTGCGGGGAAATAGCAGAAAGGTTTCGTGGTTTTGACAACATTACCATCTCGTATAGTAACCTACTTAAAATACACTGGTGGTAGGTAGGTATATGGAATATTTTAAATACTATGCTTATCAATCTGTTTGACAATCTAGGTGACAATAGAATCTTTGTTGGTATTGTGGAAAAAAAACTATGACCAGAACATCGATAAATGTCTGATATTGATGAAGAAAATAAGATTTATCGTACGTAATAGAAAATAAGATTTATAGTACGTAATAGAAGTCAATTTATAGAAAACAGACTACGGCTTCAAACAGCCAAGTTCCTTGCCACGCTTGTTAAGTGAATAAGCAATCTCAATATTTTGAGTTAAGAATTTATTTACGATGTAGTCATCATGGCAAACTAGTTGGAGGACCTCAATTATTAATGATCTGAATACTAGTCACTTATAGCGTATATTTCTTGAAAGAATACGGATAAGACAAAGGATATATATAAAGTCCATGACATACTTATGACAGTAGTTGTTGGGAACACTATGCTCGAATTAGGCAATTAACGAATGTGTTTTTTTATAGGAGAAGGAGACAAACGAGCACCCATTCCACCTGATGGTAAGTGGTTGCTGTGGCCCATAGACATCTACATCTATCTTCGTTTGCGAATCAAATTGAAGATGCGTTGTCACCCGTGAGGACTAAGATGGAATAGAATGCCTCTTTTCCAGTAAAAAAGGGTTTCCGGTTCTGTACATACGAAACACAACAGTTAAGCTGCTATTTTACGCTGGTATTCTATGAGAGCGTGGTCCTTCCCCGGTCGAGCCGACCCCTTCGTGCTACAACTACACTACTAATATAGCTGCAGCATGGCTCTACCACGTATGTATATATATATATATATAGGTATATATATATATATATATATATATACCTATATAAATCTTATATATATATATATATATATATATATATATATATATAAAAATATATATATGTATATGTTTATCTAGAACCAATTTTCCGACTAGGTAAGTCCAACTTCGATCAAGAGGTCAGTTGACTTTGCTCGCGTAACCTACGGTAAATTTTTTCGTGACGAATTCCTCAAAACTCGAAAACAAGAGTATTACAACATTTACGTATAAACAGTAATGACATAATATGGGTCTGATACGCTTGCCGTTGCCATGGATGGCAGGCAACCGATTCGTAGGTCAATTTTCGGTGGAATTAGTGTTGTTAGCTCGTTAGCATTTCAAAGTGGGATTGGACTGTACTTTAAAATAGCATCTAAGGAATTTGATTTTTTTAATTTATTATATTTGTAAATTAGACTTAACCGTTGTGTAATAATTAGAAACTACGCCGACGATCTACGTTATTCGTTTTGAAAACAGCGGCGTCAGTCGTAAAATGCAAAAAGTAGTATATTTTGACTCCAGTTGTTAATAAAATAATAATTAGAAAATTCTGATGTTTGTTTTTTATGGTTTTTTAGTTTTTTCGTTATTTTATTTTGATAATGTAATCTCTTAAATAATTTCAATAATTGCAAAACTTTTATTACTTTTATAGTTTAATTTGAAATGAAGCTTCAAAATTTATTTATTTTTTTAATCTACCCGTACGTCAAAAATATCAGCATCTGTTTTATAGTGTCCGATCAGTGGTTAGGGTCGATGATATGAATCAAATATCGCAAATAAAGATTATCCTGTCAATTAATAGTAGGCCATGAAATTCAACATTTCGTCAAAATTAAATTAACTTTATTCATTAATTTATGTAAAGAGTAAAATGTAAATACTATATAAATAATGTTTGCCTCGTACTGGTACACAAAGTGTAGGACGACGCCCACTAGATGCTGTGACGACCTAATAAGACATGCAGAAAGTCGATGGGTGCAATTGGCTCAGGACCGTACTTTGTGGCATTCCTTGGGGGAGGCCTATGTTCAGCAGTGGACTTGTGAAGGACTTTAATGATGATGATGACGATGAAAATGTAAATAAAATAAAATCAAATCGGATGTCATGCCTGATAAAAGTAAGAGGTGTTTCTGGACGTTTAATTTACTCGTAATTCTGAAAAACTCACCTATGTATTCCTGTAGAATATTATTATCTATGCCAAATTTCAAACATTTACGTTTGTGTTCGGATTTTTTTTTGAATTTTCAAAGAGTATTGAACAATATTCTCTGAGAATTCAAAAAATAATCCAGTGACAAACATGTGCCTCAATTGAAGCCCATGCGAGCAAATCCGTGGAAACGTAGGTCACTCAATAAGTTTTGAGATGCTCGAAATTTAAAAATGAAACGCACCCGTGTTATATGTTTCTAAAAAACAAAATTATTTAAAAATATAACTCCATAAGCCAATTGCTAAATATTAAAAAAAAACATAGTTCTATTAATTTTCCTGCAACACTTCCCGCGCTTTTCATTTAAAACGATGTTTCTTAACCGAGAACATTTGCGCGCTATATCAATATTATGATTTTAAATTTAGTTTAACCTAACAATTAAATTTAAAACGGATACAATCAGCATTAGCTCCAGCCCAGCTCCATCACTTTTTTTCTGATTTCAGAAGGGGTAAAATTAATCTTAAAGGTGACCAAAGAACCGGGGCCCCGCAAACAGCAGTAAAGGCAGAAAAAGTATGGACTACTGAAATCTTGGTGCGAGAAGACCCACGAATCACATATACAGACATTTGAGAGATTGTAGGCATTAGGTCGGGGAGTATTCATACCATCCTACATCAACATCTTGGAGTGAGGAAGCTTTGTTGTCGATGGACCCCTCGTTTGCTCTCCGAAAGCGAAAAACAGTCTCGTGTGGATTGGTGCCATGAAATGCGTCTACGTTTTGAAAATGCAGCATCTAGGCGTGTTTCAGAAATTGTTACTGATGAAGGACAGTTACCGACAAAATTGCAAAGACCTCGCAACGTCGGCAAAAAAATGGTGGCTAGTTTTTTCGCGGAGCGGACATTTGTCGACGTTAATGGTGGAAAATTGTTGGTCAGTCAACTCTGATGGTATACTACAGTTGCATTACCCAAAGCTTTTCAAGCTGTGCCGGAGAGAAGACCAAAGACCGGGCTTCGGGGAATCATGCTGGATCACGATAACGCCTTTTCACATACCTCCCTTAGAATAAAAGCATTTTTGAGGAATTTGGTGTTGAAACTCTAAGTCACCCACCTTACAGCCCTGACTTAGCTTCTAGTGATTTCTTTTTGTTTCCAAGAGTCAAAGAAGAATAAAAGGCAAGTATTTTTCAAGAGCCGAAGAAGCCGTGGCTGCCTACGAAGAAGCGATTTCTGACCTGTCAGATCAAGACTGGCAAAAGTGTTTTCAGAGTTGGTTCAGGCGAATGGAACTTTGTATAGAGCATGATGGAGAATATGTTGAAAAGATGTAAAATAAATATTAATAGTATCTAGAATATTTTTGTACATCATAAAACTAATTCAGTGTCCTAAAAAGCTAGTAAATAATCAATTGAATCAGGCGTTACTTTGCGAAAATCCATTATATTAACTCTGCGTTCCACATCACAGTCAACACATCAAAGTCCACATCACCTATTTTTTTTATAGGATAAGGGTGACAAACGAGCACACAGTCCACCTGATGGTAAGTGGTTGCTGCGGCCCGTAGACATCTACATCTATCCTCGATTGCGAATCAAAATGCAGATGCGTTGTCACCCGTGAGGACCAAGACGGAACGCCTCATTCCCAGTAAAAAGGGCCTCCGGCCACCTGCACTCACCAAGCGAAACTCAGAGATAAACCTCTACTTCACGCTGGTTTTCTGTGAGGTCGTGGTACCACCCCGGTTCGAGCCGGCCCATCCGTGCGACAGCAAAAGCCGCGTGGCTCTACCACTGTTAAAACCATCTACCACCTGAAGATGCCTCGTGTAGAGGCGAAACACGTTCCGTATTGTCGTCAGTGGTGTGTTTTTCTTGTGAGGACGGGAGGTGCTCTTCAAACTAGGTAAGATAAATCATTTTATTTTATCGAGAGTAAAAAATTACCTTGCGTAGGTACATCCACCTACGCAAGGTAATTTTTTACTAACTTTAGGCTAGTAGATATATAATTCGCTTAACCCACCAGGAGTAATAATATTCGGTGCCCTTTCATTAATAAGAATATTAAAAGTATTCTATGTATACATCGTTAATAGTTATTTTCTGCTGACTTCCAAAAAGGAGACGGTACTCAATTCGACTGTGTGTTACATCATAACTTTGTACTGGATAAAGCGATTTCGATGATTCTTTTTTTATATGAAAGCTGATACTTCTCGTGTGGTTCCATATAAATTTGATTAAGGTCAGACTAATAGGTTTTGTTTGAGTTATTCTTAAATAACTTATATTGAAGTTGGCTGTACAAAATTTTTAATTTTAAATTATAATTAGCTGTAACCGGCCTTGCGTTGCTGTGACCATAAGGTTTTATAAAAGTAGGTGCGTATTTGAATGCAATTTGTGTCCGAATTTCAAAGCAATCGTTGAAGAACTTTCAGAGATTTAATATTATGAATAAACGAACATTAATATATTTATACGTGGTGGAGCCAGCTATATTAGTAGTATAGTTGTAGCACGAATGGGTCGGCTCGACCGGGGAAGGACCACGCTGTCACCTAATACCAGCGTCAAATAGCAGCTTAACACTGCTGTGTTTCGTATGGTGAGTGTAGAGAACCGGAGACCCTTTTTACTGGAATCGAGGCATTTCATTTTAGTCCTCACGGGTGGCAACGCATCTGCATTTTGATTCGCAAACGAGGATAAATGTAGATGTCTATGGGCAACAGCAACCACTTACCATTACGTGGTCTGTGTGCTCGTTTGTCACCCTATATTATAGGGTATATAATATTTTGTTTAACAGTGGTAGAGCCACACGGCACCTTTTGCTGTCGCACGGATGGGCCGGCTCGAACCGGGGTGGTACCACGACCTCACAGAAAACCAGCGTGAAGTAAAGGTTTACCTCTGCGTTTCGCTTGGTGAGTGCAGGTGGCCGGAGGCCCCATTTACTGGAAATGAGGCATTCCATCTTAGTCCTCACGGGTGTCAACGCATCTACATTTTGATTTGTAATAGAGGATAGATGTAGATGTCTATGGGCCGCAGCAACCACTTACCATCAGGTGGACTGTGTGCTCGTTTGTCACCCTTATCCTATATAAAAAAAAATAATATTTTATACAGGTCGATTAAGTTATCCTTGATGTGGTCCTTCACTGCTGGATTTAATTTTATACTATGTTTTAACAATGTAAATAAATAAAATTCTAAGTAATTTTTTTATAAAATAATTGTTTTAGAAAACTCGTAACTTTCAAATAATATTAAAACTGCGTAGTTGTACCGCGGTTATTAGAAATTCAACAATCAAATTCAACAAACAAAAAAATATAAGGAAAACAGCAACAGAGATAGCAACAATCGTTTATTTATGTTTAGACAGTAAAAAAAACGTATTTTACAAAATTCCCTCCAGTTCAGATAAGCTATCAACTGACCACAAATCATTTTATTTTATAAGTTGTGATACAATTCATTGCAATTTGCAATGTTGTTATAATTCAATACTGTGTACTGTAGTAGCCACGTAGCAAAATATCTTATTTCATTACTGTCAACATTTGAATACATTACATACATGTACGTATACTATTTTCAAAGCAATCTAAAATACGACATACTAATACCTGAAAAGTTTATTATTTTTAAGGTAATTAACAATAACAAACCTTTGTCATAAACGGTGTATCTTTAGCGTACCTTCACTGTTACCTTTACGGTTACAACCCATCAAAAGTCCAATATAGAACCTAGGCCTTCCCATTTCCCACAGGTCGCCTAGTGGGAGTGATATTTTCTATAGTGGCACACTTGGCAGGTAGGTTCGCAAATCAGTGTTATTATTTTTTTAGGGAGGCGCTTATGCCCATCTTTTTTTTATAGGATAGTGTCAAACAAGCACACAGTCCACCTGATGGTAAGTATTTGCTGTAACCAATAGACATCTACATCTATCCTCAATAAAGAATCAAGATGCAGATGCGTTGTCACCCGTGAGGATTAGGATAGAGTGCCTCTTTTCCAGTAAAAAGGGTCTCCGATTCTCTACACTCACCATACGAAACACAGCAGTGTTAAGCTGCTATTTTACGCTGGTATTCTGTGAGAGCGTGGTCCTTCCCCGGTCGAGCCGACCCATTCGTGCTACAACTATACTACTAATATAGCTGCAGCATGGCTCTACCACGTGCAATAGTCTACCATCTTCTGTATCAGTTTCGCTCTGTCACCTCTTATGTCACACACGTGATGATATGAAGTGGTGGATTCTCTTAGGCCGCCACGAAACCGCCTGAGTATGGAAAATCCCTACATTTACTCTGTGACTAAACGTCGAACCTAGCTTATCCTATAGTAAATATGCATATATGCATATATGCAATATGATCGGAAGTATATTCCGTTTTTTTATAGAATTATGGTAACAAATGAGAACACAGTCCATCTGATGGTAAGTGGATGCTGTGACCCATAGACATCAACATTTATCCTCGATTAAGAATCAAAATGCAGATGCGTTATCACCCCTGAGGACTAAGATGGAATGTCTCGTTTCCAGAAAAATAGTATCCAGTTCTCTACACTCACCATACGAAACACAGCAGCATTAAGCTGCTATCTTACGCTAGTATTCTGTAAGAGCGTAGTCCTATCCCGGTGAAGCCGACCCATTCGTGCTACAACCATACATACACTTGCAGCATGGCTCTACTACGTATAAACATTGCATTGAATACAATCCGGGACGCCGAATGAGAGACCGAACGAGTAAACTTGTGGTACTATTACTTATTCTGAAGATGTCACCAGAGTTGAAATTGACCTGAAGAACGTTATTGATTTTATAATAACACTCCGCCCCAGCTATGCACGGGTGATAACTGGATCTCGACAACAGCGCCATCTATCGGACCCAACTATAGTTAAGAATCATCCAGGTGACCACATAAGTACCCCATACAATTTTATCAAAATCGGTCAAGTCCTTTAGAAATAGAAGAAATACGAACATACTCATACGAGATCTGAATTTCATACAAAAACATTTCCTTGAAGTATTAACTTTAGGGCCCTACTAATAAAAGTTACAATTTCACCTTACGTGGTAGACACATGATGCAGCTATATTAGTAATATATTTGTGACACGAATGGATCGGATTGACCGGGGAAGGACCACGCTTTCACAGAATACTAGCGTAAAATAGCTGGTCAACGCTGCTGTTTCGTATTTGTAAAGTGAGTGTGGAGAGCCGGACACCCATTTTACTGGAAACGAATACAATTTTAAACATATCTGTCCAATAAAGGCAATCATATACAAAATTGTTAGAAAAACCCGTTTATTGTCTAGCTTAGTCTTATTTGCCTGAGGGGCTTATGTGAACAAT
Source organism: Parnassius glacialis (assembly GCA_033319125.1). Lineage (NCBI taxonomy): Eukaryota > Metazoa > Arthropoda > Insecta > Lepidoptera > Papilionidae > Parnassius > Parnassius glacialis. Next base: position 18,900,615 of record JAVANC010000024.1, on the reverse strand, counting down.
AGCGGTACCAATTATTAAAAATAAGACAGGTGATGCTTCTGATATTTGCAACTACCGGCCTACCTCACTTGCTACCACCGCGGTGAAAATACTTGACACTTTGTTAAATGGTTGCTTAATAAAATATGTTGAGGTGACGCCCAGTTCGGATTCAGGGTAGGATTTTCGACGGAAAGTGCAATTCTTACATTGAAGCATACTGTCAGATATTACACGGCTAGGAAGACGCCGGTATACGCGTGTTTCCTCGACTTGTGCAAAGCTTTTGACTTGGTCAATTATGATATACTATGGAGCAAGTTGAGGGACGCAGGTGTGCCGGAGGATTATAATTCTCTGATCAAGTACTGGTACAGTAACCAAAAAAAACCGGTCAAGTGCGAGTCGGACTCGCGCACCGAGGTTTCCGTACAAATTTTATATGAATTTCAATATAATACCACTACGTGTTCATGAGGAAAGGAGTAGTAAGTTTAAAATTATTACAAATATTTTTATTATATGATGTAATTAGAAATTTATTATTTTCGCAATTTTTCCTTTAACTGTGTTATAAGACGTTGCTTCGCACCAAGTTTCAAGATTCTGAATTCACGGGAAGTACCCTGTAGGTTTTTATTCCCTTGCGAATGTCGAAAATTTGCAGCATATATGGCTGTATCTTTTGATTGCGTTGGCTTAGAAGTTTTATTTTTCACAGCTTCAAGGGATAGTAGACTTTAGTGTTTGATATGAATTTCAGCTTAATACTTTGACGCGTTCCCGAGAAAAAGGGTCTTGACAGACACACAGACGGACAACAAAGTGATCCTATAAAGTTCCGTTTTTTTCTTTTGAGGTACGGAACCCTAGAAATTAGGTGAGATGGCTGTCAGATCAATATAGATTAAAATTTGGTGTCAGACGATGGTTTAAGCTCACCGTTGTTATTTAATTTATATAATAACCAGCTTATCGTAAATCTGGTTAGCACACATGTCGGTTGTCATATTGGCGAGGCATGATAATGTGCTTCTATCTATACAATTTTGTAGCTATATTAAACGACTAGCTGTTTCCCGCGACTACGCCCACGCGAAATTTATTACGAGTGGATTTCATGGGTTTCAATTTTTTGCGCGGAACCCTAATTCTTTTTCTAAAATAAAAGAAGCCTAAGTTACTTCTTATAACATTAGCTATCTGCCAGTGAAAGTCCGGTCAAAATCGGTACTGCCGTTTTGAAAATTAGCCGCAACAAACAGACAAACAGACAGAAAGACAGACAGAGAAAAAATTTAAAAATCGTGTTTTTGTTATTAGTACCATATATACTTTCATACGCATATAGTAAAAAGTGTTATTTCGACATTACAATACAGACACTTCAATTTTATTAATTTGCATACAAATAACTTTAAAAATACATTGAGCAGGTAGGTACTTCTACAGTTTTATAGCATTTTTTTTAAATTTTATTAACGGTATTTCGGAGGTATAAAAATATCCACTACCGCATATCGTCTCGTGAGTTTCATAAGAGACAAAACAAACCCGGAGATGACAGTAGCGTCTTCCTAATACTAGTAGTAAATGAAAAAAAAATTTTAGAACCATGCTGCAGCTATATTATGGCTGTAGCATGAACGTTTCGTCACAACCGGTGAAAACCTAGCTCTCGTTGAATACCAGCGTGAAATAGGAGCTTAGAGATCGTGAGTGTAGAGGTGCGGAGACCCTTTTTATGTACTGCTGCGGAGACCTATGTTCAGCAATGGATTTTTATAGGCTGTAATGATGATGACGATGATAATAATTTACTATAAAAAGCGACAGTTATTTCACTTTTTACAAGTTTCTCGGTTTGACACGTTTATAAGACAGGACTTTGATTATAAAATCAAGGGTATTGGATAACTATTCACAAATATACGAAATAAAATCATCTTGTAACTCACCCGGATCGTTGAATGTAACTAAAATAAAGTTGCCGATCTGCGATGACTTGGAATTAAGAACTGTGTTAAATATAGCGCTTACTCCACTTTTTACCATTTCAATATCGTCGGTCATCGATCCAGTATCATCAATGACAAAAGTAAGGCTGCTTTTTTGGTCTTTTAATTGCCCAAACACAAATTGAATATTGCAGCCACAGAAAATGAAAAAACCGTAGTAACATATTGCTAGTAACATAGTTGACAACTGATTCTTTGCAGCGTCGCGTTATCACTAAAGCTATTTGAAGTATCATTTACACTAATAAGATAACCTATGTACGTCTAAACGACTTATGACTTTTACAAAAATTATATTTAACAGCGGGAATCCCTGACACTGCATTGGTGTTTATAGGCAACTCAGTGCACCCATAGAGGCTACCGGAGAGACTTAAGACAATTATAGGCATGCCGTTCGTCTGTTTAATGAATATAGTGTTACTTTTAAATATTTCATGTCACTTTTAAGCGGCGATACTGTTAGTATTTTTTTCATATTTTTAGTTTTAGTTTAAGTTATATCTTTTACTAAAATATTGTTTTGTCACAATGACGTCACGAAAGTGTATAGAGATGAACAAATACTCCGATTACAGCTAGAATTGAGCGAGAAAGAATTATTGGAATCGTTCAGTGATGTTGAGCCACAATACTTATAGAATATGATAAATATTAGCTCCCCTCTGACGCTTTTATCTTTGTTTATTTGTTTATTTTTTTAAAAAACGTTACCCCCACACTAGGATTTTCTCCTGTATCGTGGAGGCAGTTTACAAACACAAATAGCACAAGGACAAACATCCAGACCCGGAACAATTATTTGTAGGCCATACAAATACTTGTTCCGTGCGGGATTCGAACCCTAGCCCCCCATCGCAAGCAACTCATTGCTAAGCCACTGCGCCACGGAGCCGTCATCTTTCGGACAAAAGTCGTCATCTTCCGTACTTTTGGAGATGTAATCCATCCTGCCAAATCTCATGATTACTCGACTGCTGGCCGTATTGAGAAGCTCAACAACTACCGCTGGACAACTAGAGAAAAACCAATTGGTGGAACATCAGCTTTTAATCGTTAGCGTAACGGTAAAATATAACGTGTATTGGTCTGACCACTATACACTAGTAGTCGTATGTAATCTGGATAAATTTAAGCCAAAATTAGCCAATTTGGATATGAACGACCTATAAACCGTGTTATATGGGGAGAGAGACAGCAGCAGCTAATTGACCAATACCATGACCTCCGTCATGCTAAGTTAAGACTCATAGAATATCCACAGGAACTAAGTACATGTTGTTATGAGTTCTATAATAACAAGAATCATCACTCAGTCCTAGCTAAATTATATTTAGATATTATAAATATATTGTCAGAAGCAGCTATCCAAACACACAAAGTTAAGTGTCGAAAGAAGAGAGTTAAGTTATTGGATGGCATAAGCATTTTGCGCCCCCTCCCCTCCCCCGGGAGGCTAGGCTGAAATTTAAATTATGGAATTTAGCCGGGCGGCTAGCTAGTTGTCGAATTTTAACGATATAATATTAAGGAGGTATTTCAAAGCGAAATTTAAACGGTGGCTACATGAAAAAGTTTAAAAATTTCTGGGAAAACACAAATAAAATGAATTTAAGGCCGTGTCTCCCTGTGGATATTGTTGGTGCTTGTGACCATAAAGACATAGACATAGGAAACAGTTCACCATACAGTCACTCTTAAGTCCCATGTGGATGTGAGCGATAGTGAGACCGTCGTGAAGGAAGATACGTACTAAAATCGTGGCTCAAATTATTGAGAGAATGCAGTGTGGGAAGTGCCCGGGTCACGATCGTCTCAGTTTAAACATTTTAAATACGCAGAGATCCATTTACCACGAGTTTTTGCCATGTTTTTTACTCAGTGTCTAGGTTACTCTTATTTGCCTAAGGCGTTAATGCAAATAATAGTGATACCGATTGTTAAAAATAAGACAGGTGATGCTTCTGATATTCGCAACTACCGGCCTCTCTCACTTGCTACCACTGCGGCGAAAATACTTGACTTTATAGTTATTAAGTAAAATTGGTACTAATATACTTACACTTAATATGAACTAATTATGTCTGAAATAAATTTATATTATTATTATCAACACATTATGAGTCCTGTGCAAGAGAATAATAAATAAAATAATAAAGAACGGTTTTATGACCCCATTAATATGCTTCAAATATTTATGAGACGAAATGTTGAAGAAATAAATATATGCATTATTTTATTCTGCACTGTAGAACATAGAATTTAAATTACGTATTTTGTTCTATTGTACGAGTACTTCAAAATTAGGTTCAAGCTAACGCATTATTCAATCAAACAAAAGTAGAGAGTATTATTCATCTGCGAAACTGAAACACTGTTAGTAAAACTATAGCGTTAGATATAGCAATTTGTAACGCCGTTGTAGCTGCTCGGTATGCCCCATAGAGTCTGGAGTCTCCTCGAGTGGAGCTCGCCTTCTTCTCCGAGCTCTTGTGTACTGGCGCCGGCTCCGCAAGCAGATCGCACGAAGGTGTGCAATTTCTGCTGACCACCAGTACACCGCCCTGCGCTTGAGATGACTGGTTCTGGGCATCGAGACGCCGCATATTTGCGCCATCGTAGCCCGAAACCAGTTCGCTTCCACTTTCGGATCGAGCGTAACCTCTTCGGGTTTTTCTAGCCAGGCCGCGACGATGGCAGCGGCTTCGAGCTTGTCTCGGTCAAGCCGCTTGAGACACCAACGCCGCGGTGGGTTGCCTTCTGGACGACTGGTTACCTGCATATAACCAAAACTAACCAAACCATAAAGTATCATCATGTAATTGTCTATATACCTTTACAAAACTAACACTTTTTTTGTTTGTATTAACTTTTACTTTCATTTCCTTCTAAATAGGTACATACTGATAGCACTTCTATTTTATGGTAGTGGGTTCAGTTGGCATGCTGTGGAGTTGCAGCATGAGCCAAAAATCGGTTAGCCGAATAATAGAAACTTTTGATGAAAAATTATTGAGAAAACATATAAAATTCCCTATCACCCATGAAGAGCTACTTTGTATATATTTATTTCATTTTGTCTCGTTCTAATTTGTATTGGTGTACAGTAAAAAAATAAATTGATTGATTAATTGATTGATTGAAGAGCGGCGAGCAGTTAAAGGAAAAACTAGATATGCCCCACAGCAATTCCCAGATGCAGTTGGAGCCATAGAATACATAGCTCTTAAGTTGCATGAAGAGGCAAATGTAAGTATTAAATATGAGGGGTCATTCATTAAATGTACAAGCTGTAAGTTTATCTTCAGTAGTTATTTTTTATCTATTTACTTTCTCGAACACATGAACAAAGTATCTTCCCCTTACTATTGACAGTAATAAAGCTGTTATTGAAAACATTTCACTTAGCAGTTAAGTTAAAATTTAAATTTAAATTATACTTATTAATCTTATGGGCTTACATTATAATTTTAATGCAAGCACCTAGTTCCTCTCTGGAACATCATTATTATTAAAAAATCTATTTAATTATTTAGCACAAATAGGTACAACTAATGAAGTGTATTTTAAATTATTGTAGGTGTGTGATACAGACATTAATTTTAAACATCAACACTAAATGGACAGTAGCTAGACAGAACGCTGACATATAGACAAATTCACCTATATGCTCAACCATGAGGCGATATTTTAACAATGGGGATCATTACTTACACATTATGTATATTTACTTAGTGAGTTAAAGGTTATCTGGAAGAGAATGTCTATAAGGCTACTAAATGCAATTTCTATGTTTAAACTTTTAAGTGATGATAGATATCCTATGGAACCATGGTTGATGACCTTGCCTTGGAAGCGAGAAACGTCATAAAAAGTTTATTTGGTGTACTAGTCTATTTATAGGTGTCTGTCTCAACAATGCTAGTTAATGTATGAGCCATATATTGCTGTCCTAATAGTCAATATATATGTAGTGTTACACAACATGCATATTCTTATTTATTGCTGAGAGCATTTACTCTGAGAGCGTTATTTATTGCAAGTTTCCCATTAACACCGTATAGTGGGTTTTGGAGGAATGCTTGGCTCTAGATATATCCTTATACATTTACTCCACCTCCTTTTCCAGATGTGTCGAGTTTGGTGCGTAAACCTGTATGACCTTCAGAGTATACCGTTTGGTGATTCTGAGTATAAGGTCGCTAACGCAACCCTCGTCCACACACTCCCAATCTTCACAACATTGTTTATTGAGAGACATGTGAACGATAAATCCGACACCTCCTTGGGACAGACAGTCGCCCTTCCGGTGATAGAACAATAGGACTAAAGGATAGCCATGTCCTTCCCATCTCTTTGGACCTCGGATAATCCTATAATATTCTAGCGCAACTTATCTATCTCTTCTTCCAGCTCCAGGATCTTCTCGTCAGTCCTCAGGGTTCGTGCGTTTTTCGCTGGGTCGAGTTGTCTTAGGTGGCAAATGACCCACCACCGGAGATTCGTAGCACCCTCTGCTCTGCCGCTACCATGAATCATCTAACTATATGGTTGCCCCATTTCCACTTAAGGTTTCTGATCGGCTGAGCTTTTTTTCATTACAGGTTGCTCGGAAACGATTAAACGGTATATATACGGAACTCTACTATAGTAAGGCCAGGGTCACCGCGGCACTTGGCCGGTTGTATTTATTTCCGCCTTCAGGTGGTCACAGAACAATATTTGTATAGCCTATAATAATTATTTCTGGACTGGATGTTTATCCTTGTGAAATTTATATTTGTAAACCGCCTTCATTCAAACCGCATTCAAAAATTCAAAAGAAACTAAAGAAGATTTAATAAACATGTTCTTGTGTCTGTCAAAAAATATAGATTGTAAGGTTACTAAATATGATATTAAAGATGTATATAGAGTTCAGGGGAAAAAGAAAGATGGAAAGAATGATATGCCAATTATAGTTGAAACTTCGTCCACAATTTTGAAAACTGAAATTTTAAAGATGTGTAAAATTTTCAATATAAAACACAAACAAAAACTTTGTGCCAAACACCTAGGTTTTACTGTCAAAGAAGATACACCTGTTTATATTTCGGAACATCTAACAGCAAAAGGATCTCGTCTATATTTTGTTGCGCGAGAGCTTACTAAAAGCAAAGCATTTAAATATTGCTGGACTGCTTATGGCAGAGTCTATATAAGAAAGGATGAGAACTCTCCAATTATAATTATCAAAAATGAAGCTGAAGTTCATAACTTAATGCAGAAAATATGACTAATATTATACAAAGAATCTTGTTCAACAACTTGGCTTAACCTTGAGATAAATTTGTTATATTGTAAGGTTAAAACTATAGTAATTTTGTCAAAAACACACTTTTTCATGCATGTAAAATATTCAAAAACTGTAAACATTTACGCTCAATACATAAATAATCTTACAGTTACTTACTCTTTAACACAAAAATTCACACATACATACTATTTACATATACACGTACATAACTTTAAACACTAAACATACTATATATTATATTGTTTATCATATGTAGCAATTAAATATATGCACAATGTAAATAACGCTATATTATACCTCTTTAAGAGATTTTATATTGCGCATTTAGCAGTTCTGGGAAAAACACAAAGAATACTACATAATATTTTATATGTCTAAGTCGATTAATACACTAAATGAAATAGATGTACTGGATACAGCACATGCTTATGAATATAAAATTGAAGATTTTTCGCAATGTTTTCAAATCCAAAATACTGACTTCACGATAATTTCGCAAAATATGAGAAGCATTTATTCTAACATCGATGATCTAATCATTAACTTGACTTATTTTAAATTTAATGTTGATGTTATGGTACTCACCGAATGTAGACTAAATTCTAGAAAACCAATCCCCCAAATTAATAATTATACATCCTTTATAACCACTAACCATCTTAATCAATGTGATGGAGTAGTTGTATATGTGAAAAATAGTCCTGATATTAATTTTAGCGTAGAGTAGGTAAAACTTATGGATGCATCATGTTTACAAATTAAAATTTATAATATAGTCATTCTTGGCATATATCGTTCTCCTTGTAATAATAATGCAGAGAAATTCATAGACTCTCTCAATCTTCATTTATAAAAAATAAAATCATGTAGAAATATCATAATAACTAGAGATATAAATATAAATACATTACATAAAGAAATCGAAAACACATATGAGCGCACAAATAGATTAAGTTATCTTAACATGTTAACAGTGCATGGAATGCTTCCAGGACATACACTGCCAACGAGGAGAAAAACATGCTTAGACTATTTCTTTTTAAAATTAGACAAAAGCAAAACTGCCACATGTGTCGTTTTCAATACTACTATAACAGATCATCACATGATTTTTCTTAATCTATCGCAAGTTACATATGTAGAGAGCAATCCTAAAACAAAGTCAACTATTGACTTCGACCAAGCGTTTAACCTGCTAAATACTAAAAGTTTATTAGATTTGACTTCTTGTAACGATCCTCATTCCGTGGCTGAATGTTTGATAAATATAATAAGAGACTGCATAGTAAAAAGTACCATAATAACCTTAGTTCCGCGAAAAAATCGTACCATAAAACCCTGGATAACGTTAGGCGTATTGCGATGCATAAAAAATAGAAACAGTATGCAAAAGAAACTAAAATCTGACCCTGATAATGAAGTACTAAGAATAACGTATAAAAGGTATAGAAACTACTGTAACAATCTTATTAAAAAACTTAAACGTAACTATAATAAAGATCAATTGGCAGTTGCTAGCAAAAATCCCAAAACTTTATGGAAACCAATTAATACAGTAACATTTAGAAAACAAAACAACTCGCAAAACTTAGGATTATTAAAAATAAAGTCTTCACCCTATGATTCAGTTAATAACATTAATAACTATTTTGCTTCTATTGGACAAACTTTAGCTGAGAAGATTGTTTTACATAGAAACATTGTACATAATATTGAGGATACTTACAACATAACCTCACAAGTATCATCTTTTGTGCTTCAAGAAACTGACCCTGCCGAGGTATATTCTATTTTAATGGATTTAAAATCTGACAGTGCTCCCGGATGGGACAGTGTACCAACTAAATTTCTTAAGCTAACCAGTTCTTTTGTAGTTCCAGTTATTTTACACTTGGCTAATCTGTGTTTTAGGCAGGGTGTTATACCGGCATCACTTAAGCAAGCTATTGTTACGCCTGTATTTAAGACTGGTGACAGAGAAAATACATGTAATTATAGGCCAATTTCTGTTCTACTAGTTATTTCTAAAATAAATATCCAACAAAATGTTTGTATTCAATTTGTAATAACCTAACTGTAAGAAAATTGTACATATTGCATACAATCTTAAAATTACATAAAACCTTACCATATGACTCAAATTTACTAAATAAAAGAAGAAAATATATAGTTGCTCCTGTTGCTACAGTGAATTCAATGTTCGCTACACGACAATATAACACAATTTCTGCTTATTTATACAACTTAATAAATAAACACATTAATATATATTCACAAAATAAGTACAAATGTAAAATGTTATTGACAAACTGGCTAATAACTAAAAGTTATGATGATACGGAAGCTCTTTTCACAGCAGCGATAAGCTCTAGTTAAGGTAGTGGCATATTTATATACACACAACCACATCCACCCACTTACTCACACTCATACACACACACACACACACACACACACACACACACACATACACACACACACAAACTTTGTGGAAGTGACTTGTTATGGAAGAGCAGAATCTCCTAACACAGGTATCTTTTTACTTAAAAGGAGATTCTGGACACGGTTAAAACTGTACGAATTATGTTACTGAAATAAAGTTTATTTTATTTATTCATGATACAGCTACATGATAATAGTGTGAGGATAACGTTTCTAAAAAAATATATAAAAAAGAACAAAGAAAGGAGCAGAATTCACTCTTCGGTATTTTGTAAAATTTGCTAAAAGGTATGTATGTGATCTATGCTAAAGCCCTTTTCGAAACCGGCTTGTTCGGGAGGCTGGATATCATCGAGTCTGCATGCGAGACAATTCGTAATGACTCTGGAAAACAGAACGTCGACAAGAGAGTGTTGTCGGCTTTCTTGAATAACAAGACGACCGAATTTCCACTACACGCCTCCGGAGTATTGCTACCATAAATGAATTAAAGAGCTTCTAAAGGACTTCAAGTACTGGTTTTCCACCTGCTTTCAGAAGCTCCGTTGTAATTCCATCCTCGCCCGCGCCTTGCCTTTTTAAGAAGCTGGAGAGACATTGTAATCTCGCTTAGACTGGTATTCGGGATATCATCGGAATAGATAAGGTATAAGGTTTATCAATACGATTTATCACATAAAAATTTGGCGAAGTTACTTCCTAAACATTTAATGAATCAATACACAAAATTTTTAATAAACAAAATAAAACCAACAGTAAAGGAAACACTGGTTCAATGTTTGACCTAAGAATTAACTTTGGTTTTTAGGAATCTAAATACTGTAAAATCTTGCCATGGCCTCTGCTAAATTGAGCAACGTAGCCGAAAGCTTTTTCAAATTCCGAAATCGAGCAACAGTATGTAAATCCATTTTTCACATCGCTCCAATTGATGCCTTTCATCCAGGATATCTTTTGACATATATCATCACAAACTGTATACCATTTCACATCAACTTCTTTTAGATCGGGCACATTCACTTGAATGATTGCAAGTGAAGCTGCTGTGTAGTAGTCTTTTACAACCTGAAAATAAATGAACATGTTGAGTAAATATTACTTTCTGGGGTCTTAGTAAAAATCACTTAAAATTCGACCAAGTAAATTAATTAGATTAATGAGGGCTAACATTTTACGCTCACCAGATGTCGCTAGTTAGGAGTGAGGTGAATAGCAACACAATATCATTATAATTGAGGAATTATGTTTTAAATAAAATTAAAGTTTCTAAAGCATGTAAATACTTAAAAGAATGCCCGAGTGCTTTGCACTTTAATTTTTTGCACATCTTTTAATACCGTTTTTATTTTTTAGGAATATTCGTAGTTTTCCATCCATTTCTAATTAAATTTATATATTATATAAGTACTATTTCCGCAACAAAGAAACATTAAACTTCAAGTATGTTTTCACTACAAATTAACTCCCCTCGCTATGAAATCTGTCAAATATTTTACTTTATTCCAAAATGGAGCCACCCTGGTGGCAGAAAAAGTCGTCAATCAATATATAGCTTTCTACCTATTTATTTATAATAATATTAAGTACTTATGTACACACAAGTTGTTACAACTTTACTTCTTATTTCCTTCAGATAGTAATTTACTAATTTCATTAAAAAAATATAATTAAAATACTTACTTTCCATACGAATTGCGGTATCAGCCTCTTCTCTCCAGATTTATCACTTATATATATAGAAATATTAGAAGTTCCATCAAAGAGCCTCAGTGGTGAAGATATTCCTGTGGTAATACTTAAAGCACGTTTTATTTTTCGCGTCTGTATTCTCAGCAACTCCTCTAAGCTATTCCAATTCTATAAGTGAAAATAAGTTCTATAGTTTGAGTACTTCAAATAAGGTTAGATTAAGGTGTAATTGAAAGGCAAACACAAGTAGAGAGTATTATTGATCTGTGAAACTAAAACACTGTTAGTAAAACTACTCTAGTACTTAATAGAAACAGGCGTTCCTTTGCGGTAATCAAAATATTGATGATGTAAAATATTTTTAATATTGTACTGTATAAATTTAAGTCGCAATTACCGTTATTTTTAATAATATTTTATTCTCATCACTATACACGTTCTTTCCAAATAATCATGGGACAAGCAAAATTAAATCCCTTGCCCACGGCATCGATAGATTGCGGTAGTAAAGTAACGGCCTATTTAGCCTTATATATATAAGGCCCCTCTCATTTCTGAGAGGGTTTTAGGGCAAGAAAAAGTCCACCGCGATGCCCCAATGAGTGTTGGCGAACTTCACATGTCTTCGAAATATTTTTTCTTATTCCTCAGACATGCAGTTTTCTTCACGATATTTTCCTTCACCGTCGAACACGTGGTAATCAGCACTTAAAATTGCAATTAATAATTTAAATGGTGCTGGCGGGAATCGAACCCCGGTTGCCCGCGTATTTTGCAATAGTATTGAGTTTTATTGCGCAACCATTGTCTTATTATCATAACATATAAGCGTTGGATGATTTTGCATACCAAGTGACCAACCTCAAGTCAGATGAAGCTGTAAAAGCCAAAAGCTAAACATCACTAACATATCAGAACATAGAAGCAATTTCGGAGATGTTAGTGCTGTTTAAGTAGCAAGACTCCCATGAACAACCGTAACACCAGGGAATTGCGGGTGCGTTGCCGGCCTTTTAGAAAGGAGTAAGCTGACTTTTCTTCAAGGTTCCTGAGTCATATCGGTCCGGAAAAATCGCCGGTGGTAAACTATTCCACAAAGAGGTCGTACGCGGAAGAAAACTCATATTGAAACATACAGTGGTGGACCATCAAGCATATAGATGCTATATATGGTATCGGGAGTTTTTCCGCGATGTGCGTTCATGAAATTTGGCGGTTGGGATTAATCCGAATAATTCCTCAGAGCACTCCCCGTGGTAGATGCGAAAGAAAATGCAAAGGGGTGCAACATCTCTTCGCACTGCCAGTGAATCTATCCGATCGGAAAGGACTCGGTCGTTGACGATTCGATACGGTCAAGTGGAAGGAGCTGGCACTGGGGAGCCCAAACCCAGAGATGGAAAAAATATTCCATGTGAGGCCGAGCTTGTAAATTTGCAGGTGGTTTGCTGGCATGAAATACTGTCATGCTCTGATGAACACCCCAACCTTTTTAGAAGCTAATTTGGCCTTCTCTTCCAAGTGACCACGATACTGCTCGTCACCTGATATGTCGACGCCGAGGATTACAATGCTGGCTGAGGCAACAAGGGGAGTACCTTGAAACTGAGAAGATACGACAAAGAGTTTCTATTTAGCGGTAAACGCGCAAACTTGTGTATTCTTGGGATTAAAATGGACTAGATTTAGTCGCTCCCAAGCCGAGATTTTGTTTAGCTAAGACTCGACTTCAGACAAAAATTTAAACCAGTACTCGGCGACGTTTCCCCGGGAATTATTAGCACGTCAGGTGTATAGAGCAGTGCTGTCATCTGCATAGCAATGAATGTTACCGATTTCCAACATATCATTGAAATGCAGAAGAAACAGCGTTGGTGATAACACGCAGGCGTTGTGTAACACTAGCGTTAAAAGACTTGTAATCGGAGAATGCACCGTCTACAACGACCTTGATGCTCCGATCTGCAAGAAAGCTGGTGATCCAATTGCACAATTACATTATTACACCCCTTCACAACTTCACTGTAAAACATAGGCCTCCCTCAAGGAATACCACAAAGCAACGGTCCTAAGTTACCTATATCATGAACATAATTTATTTATACTTTGAACAATTATTAAACATTGCCATCATTACAGCCCCTTCACAAGTTCACTGTAAAACATAGGCCTCCCTCAAGGAATTACATTAAGCAACGCTCCTGACTTACCTGTGTCATGAACATAATTTATTAATATTATTAACAATTATTAGACACCCCAAAATTGCTATCTGTTTATTATATAGATTCACCTAGGGAATTGGGTACTACCACTAACCTCTATATATTCAATTACGCTGGACTGGCTATGCCATACAAAATGCTTAAGCGGATTTGAAGCACCCTCATTGGCCGTACCGGGAACTAAAATTGACATAATGTGCCTGTGTACAAGTCTGTTGTATTATTTAAATCATTTTTTTATAGAATAGGGGGCAAACGAGCATGCGGCTCACCTGATGGTAAGTGACTACCGCCGCCCATGAACAACCGCAACACCAGGGGAATTGCAGATGCATTGCCAACCTTTTAGAAAGGTGTAAGCTCTTTTCTTGAAGGTTCCTAAGTCGTATCGGTCCGGAAAATTCGCTGGTGGTAATTGATTCCACAAAGAAGTCGTGCGAGGGAGAAAACTTCTTCTAAATCGCATAGTGGTGGACCGCCAATCATCCAGATGGTATGGATGGTAACGCAAGTTTCGTCGCGATGTGCGATGGTGAAATTGAGCGGCTGGAATTAGTCCGAACAATTCCTCAGAGCACTCCCCGTGATAAATGCGATAAAATACGCAAAGAGATGCAACATCTTTACGCAGTGCCAGTGTATCGAGCCGATCAGAAAGAACTCGGTCGTCGACGATTCGAACCGCTCTGCGGTGGATGCGGTCAAGTGGAAGGAGCTGGCACTGGGGTGCCCCGTCCCAGAGATGAGAACAGTATTCCATGTGGGGCCGCACTTGCGCTTTGTAAAGTTGCAAGCGATGTGCCGGCATGAAATACTGTCTCGCTCTGCTGAGCACGCCAAGCTTTTTAGAGGCCAATTTGGCCTTCCCTTCCAAGTGACCACGAAACTGCACACTATTCGATATGTCGACGCCAAGGATTCCGATACTGGCTGAGGCAGTAAGGGGAGTGCCTTGAAACTGAGGAGATACGACAAAGGGGTTCTTTTTAGCGGTAACCGCGCAAACTTGTGTCTTCTGGGGATTGAACTGGACTAGATTTAGTCAGCCCCAATCCGAGACTTTGTTAAGCAAAGACTCGACTTCAGACACAAGTTTGTCCCGGTACTCGGCGACGTTTTCCCGAGAAATATTGGCACGGCCGGTATATAAGGCATCACCAGTGCTGTCGTCCGCATAGCAATGAATGCTACCAGTTAGCAACATATCATTGATATGCAGGAGAAACAGCGTTGGTGATAGCACGCTGCCTTGTGGAACACCAGCGTTGATAGGCTTGAGATCAGAGCATGCACCGTCTACTACGACCTTGATGCTCCGATCAGCAAGGAAACTGGTGATCCATTTGCACAATTTCTCGGGAAGCCCATAGGAAGGAAAAATCATATCATATCTCTGTATCATGAATTTTCAAACCAAAAAATGAAATTATTTTATGTGGTTTGATTGTTTGATTTTAGTTACATAATCAGAATTATTTTTAGTAATAATGAGAGTGTGCGTCATATGTAAAATCCGTTACCAAAAGGAAATTGGGAAACATTCCACAAGTAAGTGAATTTACAGCTAATATTAAACAAATTAAAATTATTTGCTAATACAGGTACTTAAAAATTTGTTACTAATCATAATTACCAACATGTATGTCTTTATATTACTGACTTTTGATAAACAATAAAATTCAATAGGGTTTTTGAGTTCCTTGTCTACAATACTTATCGATGTTTTTGTCTACCCATATTTGTTCACAACCAACCTACCTAGAACTATAAAACTTCACAGACGACTGTTTTATTGGACATGAGAAACGTACCACTTTAATAAATTGTAGTATACGCACAATATTTTCTGGTAATACCTGGTATAAAGTACAGTACCAGTAAGTATAAAAGTATTATATTGTTATTTCGAATGTCTTTATTTCTTCTCTCCTTATTTTCCCCCAGACTCAAGGGCCATAGCCAAGTGTAGAAAGGTCGCCTGATGATGACTTTGTGTTAATAAGACGTAAGTTTGTTAAATCTGTATAATTATTATGACCAATTTATTGTATCAAGGGAATAAATTTATATGGGAACTGCAAAATTATTAATGTCCTTAGTAAATTTGCGAAAGTTTAGGTGAGAAATAACTCCTCCCTGATCGGATTGCCGCTGTGTCGTGGTGGGAGGAGGAGGGGGGCGGGGTTAGTAGCCATGGCTTGGTAACCCATGGTAAACGTAGGCGACTCACATGGCTGGCCCGAAGTGAAAGGCTGGTCCAAGGTGGCTACTCTGACTGGGAATGTCGAGCCCTTAGATGTGAGATAGTGAGCTACGGCTAAAGAAAAGTCCTCTCTATATATCGCTGCAGCCGAGGTGGAGTCGCAAGGGAAGAGGATTGTTGGTATGGTAATGGCCACTCGACTATCCTCCGCGACTTTGGTGGGACTGTACCACTTGGTACTTCCGAGTGCTCGTTTTTTCTTAGCTCCATGGCCTCCACATATCGGGGTCGGGAAGTCGGGGAGGGAAGTCTTCTACTAAGAAGGCGTCCTCGCTGGTGGGGCTGCGGATGTGCTTGAAAGTGTTTCCGTGGCCCTGTCAATGTGTGGTGAAGGTGAAACATCGTCGTCAGCGTCGATTCTTGTTTTATATGAAGTATAAAGTTTGGGGCTAAGGTCTAGGTATTAATTGATACATTTATTTATTGTATGGCATTATAATAATGTGATACATAAATACAATGGATGTTACGGGTAGGCCTGGGTATAGAATTCTTATTTATATATTTTTTCACGCTGTCTTATCTCTATTATTAGTTCCGTGGACGTTCACTTCTGCTGTCAGCGCCAAAATGGTGAAAATCAAATCGCCTCATTATGTCACGGTTATAGCTAGTCCATATATAGAGGTCAGTGGGTACTACGTATCTCCGTATGAACTTGCGCATTGGAGGATGTAGTTTGTTTCCTCCACTGAGCTATTATGCTCGTGTGTGTGTGTGTGCGCGATACGTTTTGAATTTCCGTGTCATCTGCTAAGAGATGCTTTACTCTTTTTCCTTACATACGTGTGTAAATAAAATGGTGTACCTATGAACCTACGGAAATGATAGATTGTAAACATAAATTGAAGAGTATTCTTACTTTCATACTGCATGTATTCCAAAGTGGGAAGACGTTCAGGTAACTGTGAGTAGA
Organism: Parnassius glacialis; assembly: GCA_033319125.1. Classification (NCBI taxonomy): domain Eukaryota; kingdom Metazoa; phylum Arthropoda; class Insecta; order Lepidoptera; family Papilionidae; genus Parnassius; species Parnassius glacialis. Next base: position 18,883,787 of record JAVANC010000024.1, on the reverse strand, counting down.
TATTTGAGGTAAGCCAGGTGTTATGTCCCTCTCGTTTACTAACTGCCTCGCAGCAAAACAGCAGTTGTCTTCGCTGTGAAAGGGCATGTTCAAAAGTGTAGATATGACTTTCTTTTGCTGTTCGCAGTCATACATCTCATCTATATCGTAATTAATTATATCGCTATGCAACCATCTTTCAGTCGGCATGGATTTTACTCCAGCTGCGAATACCATTAACCGATGCTGTGCATATAAAGGTACTTTCAGTAATTTATGAAAGCAAATCTGATAGAATTCCGAAAACTCTCCTTTAATGTTTATTCCAATTTTTATTATTTCTGTGTTACTGTACCCACATATTTTTCCAGTTTTTAAAGTTACTGGTTGCATTCTTTCAACACATTTTATTTTTGAAAATTCTGCAATATCTTCATTTATTTTAAAACGTTTACCTTCTAAGCATGTAGCTTTAATTTCAGTGCCTGGAAATTTGTTAAAATCTCCAGAGCACATAAATTGCGCACTTTTACCTATTGGTATTGCTAAGTGTCCATCTTTAATATTAAAATCAGATAATCTAAAGTCATTGGCTAGCACAAGTGGATGATATGTGTCAAAATCTTTTGAAACATCTAACAAGCAATCTGAAAAATATAAAATATTATTTTAAAAGTCATTGCAGGTTGGGTAATTCAGGTGGCAAGGTATATTATGTACGATTATGTGGTCAAAAGTTGAAGTTACATTTAAGTTCAAAACAACTAACCATTTGCTTGAACACTGAATTTCTTTTCAATTGCCCCGAACACGTTTTCAACAACACATGTATATTCTCCTATGCTGCTAACTTTATTGTCAAAACAATACGTCATATCACTCTCAGCGAGTTTCTTTTTATTAAACCACCACGTTATCTGTTAAAGAGCGTTGTATTTCATATTAAGTTGTCCATCTATTAGCGTTTTGCATTTTTATTTTTTTAATCTTTATTGTTAACACCTTAAACAAATAGGGTAACAAAGAATGGACCTCAATGCCTATCGGCATTCTCTGGCAGTCAATCCGTGGAATGATGAGATTTTTTTGGCAGGTGCAATTGTGTAAATACATATACAACATGTAACATAATTAACGCACATCTTGAAAGTAGTTTGTTCAGAATCATTTACCGAATCCATTTCTATCATTTTTAATATAGGTAATTTTTTCCCCAAAAATAATTAACACTAAGCAAATTACAGTCACAATAAACATGCACAGTCCAAACAAACTGAAATGGATCGTAACTCAAGACAATAAGACTTTGAAAAATCAGTTTTATTTGTATAATAACAAACTCCGTCATTCAATACAAAATAAATAAAAATGAACCTTATTTCCTGGGAACCTGGGATAGAGCGAGATAGCATGATACCGGCGCGGGCGCTTCGCGCTAGCCGGCTATTATGAAAGCTAACTTAAATGTAAACAATATTAGTCATGCCCGGACATTATTAGTGGAAAGTACTAACGAGATTGTTTGCAAATAATTTTTCGCGCGCGATGGCTTTCCAATACAGCAACGTTCAGTACACCGAAATGGTAAGGACTTTGGCAGTGTGGTGATAATGTGGCTCTAGCTTGCAGAATATTCAACCTATGGTACAAGAGGAGACCACAGGACTATGTTAGCTGCTATTTAACGGCTTTGCAACCACGGAACGTTCCGTCCAAACACGGCCATCGACAGGGGAGCCAATGTGCACGCACTCGTCTTCAAAACGAAATACTGGACTATTTCGATGAGAATCCCTATGCCAGTACTCGAGAAGCAGCCCCACGCTTTCAATGTAGTCATATGCATGTGTGGAGACCACTTCGTGATGATAAAGAACATCCATTCCACCTCAGAAGATGCCAGGAGTTGTTCCAAACGATTACGCACCACGCTTGCAGTTCAGCCGCTGATTATTAGAAAATTAGTAGCGGAACATAATTTGGACACATGACAGTACATATATTCACACGTGTCCAGTGGCCTCCCAGATCAGCTGATTTGGGAGGCCACTGGACGGTTCTTGAATTTATTTTGTGGGGACGTATTAAATCATTAGTTTATTTTAGTGATACAACAAGTGCCGAGGATCTAAAAAATAGATTAGTGAACGCTTTTGGAATAGTGAAAAATGACCCTGAAGTGCTTTCAAAATTAAAATACCAGTTAAGAAAATGGTCATTAAAATGTATTGAACAAGGTGGTGGACGTTTTGAAAGTGTATTAAAAACACAACGTTGCATGAGTGTTTAGGCTATCGGTAAGTTAAGTATTTGATTTTTTTTAAATTATTGTAAATATTCACACCTTTTAAACACGATGTCTTTGATTTATGGTATCATATCGCCTCTTATTTTTAGCAGTTCATTATTACAATTGCAATTAAAATGTTATTCTAATGCATAACATTTTGTAACGAATATTGCCTATTGACATTGTATCATAATCAATAAACAAAATTATTCAGAGTTGACAGTCCAAATCCTGAAAAGTGTGATGGAAAGATGCAATCAAATGTTTACTGCTCTTAATAAACAGCTCGATGCTCGGAGTACGAACATCGGTTAATATTCATAGGTAGGTACTAGGTACATATTTCTTTAACATAAACAATAGTGTATTGTCGGCTTTTTTCGGCACTAATACCTACAGTTGTGTCAAGCGCGAGCGAATACCTACGAGTACTAGGCTAGCAAGACCCTCAAGACCTATACCTACGTGTGCGACTGCATGCGTTAGTGAATATGTACTGTGATCACAACATTCATCCGGAATTAGTATAACAAATTTAATAAATAATCAATGCATAAACATGTTTAATTAAAAAGTCAGTGTATGTATTATGATTATAACATATTATACTTATTGGGGTGTCTGAGGGTGTGCGTTAATTACGTTAAATGTTGTATTCATATGTAGCATTTTAACAGTGGTAGAGCCAGGCGTCAGCTTTTGCTGTCGCACGGATGGGCCGGCTCGAACCGGGGTGGTACCACGACCTCACAGAATACCAGCATGAAGTAGAGATTTACCTCTGTGTTTCGCTTGGTGAGTGCAGGTGGCCGGAGGCACTTTTTACTGGAAATGAGGCATTCCATCCTAGTCCTCACGGGTGAAAACGCATCTGCATTTTGATTTGTAATAGAGGATAGATGTAGATGTCTATGGGCCGCAGCAACCACTTACCATCAGGTGGACTGTGTGCTCGTTTTTCACCCTTATCCTATAAAAAAAGCAAGGGGACTTGTAAATGCAATGAAGAGTAATTTCCACACATTATTTTTGCCTGATTTGTGCAGTTTTGACCGCATATGAGCTTTTACTGTTACAAATACATACATACAACGATATACATATATTAATATTTTTGAGTGGTAAGACTCCTTATCTGCCTAGGAGTATGTCTGAGTAGGTTCAAACCTCTTACCAATTTCTGCCACCAGAAAGTACCTATATTTGATGGTTGTTTATTATGACAGGCCTCGAAGACATTATCAACCCTTTTTAAAACGCTTTTTATTTTTATCTTTCGTGACTTTCTTCCGTTTAGTCGAAGGTTTTTCAAAAATTTTACTTGATCCTCTTCCGATTACAACTTTTATATCCGTCGTGGGTTTTTTCAAAAGTTGTAATTTTGTTTTTTACTTTATACTTTTAGAGAATTCCTACGTTACTGTCGAAATATTTGTATATATAAGTACTCAACAATTTTCGAGTAGGAGAACTGAGCATGGAACAGTATCAGGTACTTCTGGAGAGGACTCATGTTCCTCTAGAGGAAAGCTTTACTGATGGGAAACTGTTCCTATATATCCCAACTTACAACTCGTCAACGCATTCAATGAGACAATGTTAACCAACCTAACAACGAAACTGTACGCCATAAATGTACAAAATAGAGTCCAGGGAACCCAACAACTATGGCTGAAACCTCCACCTGCTGCTATTCTAGTAGCCATATAATACAGGATGCCTAGTATCACACATGAAGTTGGGTGTGGCTATACGAGACATGTTAATAATGCACATTAAGGTCGGCGAAGAATAATTCAATGGCAATATGGGAATAGTTCAGGGGTTTAAGTGGAAATGGTTAAACGAGACCAGTTGGAAGATGGAGAGCTGCCCAAAAGGTTGTAATCCAATTTAATGACCGTTTTATCGGCAGATGTTACCATGGTGAAAATGGTTGGGTAGGCATAACTTCGATGAGAATAATTTCAGAATAAAAATGTGCTGGCAAAATAGAAAAGGTAATGTTTCCACTCGTTAGGGTGGTTCATTACAGTGCATAAATTGCAAGGCAGTACAGTCAATAAGGCGGTCATACATCTTGGACCTAAAACATTCACCAAAGGGCAATCTTATATGGCTCTTAGGAGAGTACAATCTTTAGAGGTCGTAGTAGTAACTGATCAAAGAAAAAAAAAGAAGAAAACTATTCAACAATCCACACAATCGCATAACGTTGGACGAGTTAGAGCGATTGATAAGCACGGTGCGTGGGTCACAAAATCTAAATCTATCACACCGTTTTGGAGATAAATGGAAACATTTATCAGCATGAATGTGTTTATTGCAGCCCCTTATGAAGTGTTAATACCAAAAAACCTATCTAAGAACCATCGCCGATGAACCACAAACCCTTAACAGAAGACCGTATCTAAATCAGTCAAATCGTTTTGGAAATAAATGGGAACATATTAGTTTCCATAAACATGTTTATTGCAGCGCCCTCTGGAGATTTCAAATCATAACACCTATCTAAGAATAATCGCCAATTAATTACAAACACTTTACAGAAACGTTATCTAGATTGGTCAAACCTATTTGGAGATAAATGTTCGTTTTTAAAACAGTCTATAATAATATATAATATATACCAATATTTCAGAATAAACAATAAAATTATATAGATATTTTTAACACACGTTTTCATAAACACAACAAATATAACTATACTTCATTGAATTGTTAAAAAAATTGAAAATATATTAACATTTATTTCAAAACAACGATTATGAACAACTTAACATCAAAATCATATTAAAATATTATTATTTTAATGCCTACCTTAGCTTTTGGTACTGCAGAATAAGTGCAATACAAGTGACGATTTGTATCATCAAAGAATAATTTCGAAATTGCTTCGAACGTAAATCGTGGCTTATGTCCAACTTTAACATTACAAGTGCCTGTTTTGGCTTGAACGAAATTGCTAACGCGGCACTTGTAGCGACCACGATTACTGCTCTTTACTTTTGAAAATGTTAGCTTTCCTTCTGCAATCATTCTGGTTCTCTACAAAAATAATATATTTGATTAATCGACATTCCTCAAAATTATTTAAAAAAATGTATTTCTTCCATCTTTTTAGTTCATTATCATCACCGTCAGCCTGGGAAAATCCCCTGCTGTCAATCTGCTTTTCTGATGCATGTATAATTTGCCAAAATAAAAAGGCGGATATTCCGAGGGTATGATGGCCCTTGGAATACCTTTATTTTTAGACATGCAGGTTCCTACATCCATCACGTTGTTTTTATTCGCCACCTAGCAACTGATAAGCTACTTTAATCACAAGTAACAATTTGCCGGTACCAGTGAGGTCCAACTTGGTTTTCTCGCCTTTTCGCCTTTCTTTTTATTGTTTATTTTCATTATATTATTCTTAAAGTGGTAAAGCCTAGCTGCAGCTATATTATGATTGCAGCACGAATGGGTCCACTCGACCTGGGTAGGCAGAATAACAGCGTCAAATAGCAGCTAAATACTGCTGTGTTTCATACGGTGAGTCTGGAGAACCGGAGATCGATTTTTACTGGAAACGAGGCATTCCTCTAAGACCTCAGGGATGATAACGCATCTGCATTTTGATTCTTAATCAAGAATAAACGTAGACGTTTATGGGCCACAGCATCCACTTACCATCAGGTGGACTTTGTGCTTGTTTGTCACCATTATTCTATTAAAAAATTACTTGATTTTAAAAAAATTGAAAAAGTAATAAAAAATCAAACTACGTATGAAAAAATATTAAGACAAGAAATAAATAATTATTATAATATATTACACCTTGTACCACCGTACTAAATCCGTACGCTCATAAGGGATGTGGCATTCGATCTCTGCTGGCTTATTTTCCTCTATGTATATGTTCTTAATAGGACCATTGTGTTTAGGAAAATCTGTAAAATTTATATATCACTTTTTAACGTAAGTATAAAAGAAGTAATACTTTTCAAGTAGGTACGTACATTTAAAAGGCCATATTAAAATTCGCAATAAGTACATACTATTCCTAAAAAAAGAATCCCACTTTATCATTTCAAACAAAAACAAGACCACTGTTATAGGCCTCCACCAAGGAATGCCACAAATCACGGTCCGGAGCCACTTGCATCCATCGACTTCCTGCATGTCTTACCAGGTCGTCACTCCATCCAGAGAGGGGACGCCCTACACTTTATCCGCCAGTACGATGCCGCCACTCGAGAACTTTATTCTTCATCGGTGGTGGGTTCTTCGACCTATATGGCCGGCCCATTACCACTTCATCTTACTAATCCGTTGGTCCGTGGATCCTATATCCGGTCACTCTGGTTCTACTGCGGATATCCTCATTTCTAATTTTATCACGCAGAGAAACCCCGAGCATAGCCCTCTCCATAGTAAACATACTCTTCAAAAACTACGAACTTAGTGCTCCCAAAAATTACCGGGATATGTTTGATGGACGTTATACATGATCTTTGTTTTGTTCATGTTCATATTAAGACCTATCCGTTGGGCGGCACTATTGAGGTCATTGAGCGTAGTGCTTAGGTCCTCCAGCGATTCTGCCATAAGGACTATATACTTGGAAATTGAAGGTGAGTGATGTACTCGCCTTTAATATTAATACCGTATCTTTTCCAGTCCAGTAACTTGAAAACGTCTTCCAATGCAGTGGTGAAGAGTTTCGGGGGTGTAACGTCACCCTGTCTTCGAGAAAGTCACTGCAGTTCGATAGGTTTCTTACCCTGGTTCTGTACTCGGATATCCGTCGTAGCTGTACTGTACAAACACTTCAGCACTTCAATATACCTACAATCAACTTGTTACCGCTGAAGGGACTGCAGTAACGCCCAAATTTCGACGGAATCAAAGGCTTTCTCATAGTCCACATACGCCAGACATAGTGGCAAATTATACTCCTCGGACTTCTGTACAATTTTCCGAAGGGCATGTATGTAGTATATGGTGCTAAAGCCTTTTCGGAAACCGGCTTGTTCGGGAGGCTGGAAGTCGTCGAGTCTGCATGCGAGACGATTCGTAATGATTCTCTTAAACAGCACTTAGACGCGTCTCAGAAAGAAAATCGGTCTGTAGTTCTTCAAGAGAGCATTCTTGAAGAGCAAGACCACCGTACTTCTGCTACACGCCTCCGGTGTAGTGCCACCATGGAGGATGGAATTAAATAATTTCTGAAGGACTTCCAATACCGGTTTTCCACCCGCTTTCAAAAGCTCCGCTGTAATTCCATTCTCGTCTGGGGCCTTGCCGATTTTAAGGTGCTGGAGGGCCATTCTAATCTCGTTCACTAGCTCAGTCAACTCTTACTTAAATATAATGAAATACTCGTAATAATATTTATAAAATAATAAGATTTGTTTTTAAAATGTGATTTATATTTTAACACTTTTACTGTCCGATTTTCAGACACAATAGTGAGACAATAGCAATGACTTATATGTAGTACCCAGGACAGCGAAAGTGTTAAGGTTTAGTGACTTTCATTTACCGAGTTTAAAAGATATTGCTTCAATGGAACCGGAGATATTAATATTAATATGTCTTAGCTAGTCAGCCGTCCACAGTGACTACAGTCCCCAATAACAATTATTGCCTTATCTGTCCATGGTGATTATAGTCACCAAACGACATCTTTCTGTTTAAACGTGTACATCGCAAAAGATAGCTGTTAAACAGTAAAACATTATAGATGGTGCTATATGAAACTTGTCATCTGTGAAAGTGAGTTTTATCTGTATAATAGTAACAAAATATTTAGAAAAAGAAGTTAAAATTAAATTTCGCCATTTTTGTTTGTGGAATGTTAGTGTGAGAAATTCGATCAAAAATGTAATAACGTTTCTCTTTTTATACGTTATTTCTAATGTTATTGTACATCGAACTAATTGTGAAGATATTTTCTTTAGTAAATATGTATCATTACGACAAATCCAAAACGTTTACATATACTAATTTAGCTCGAAATTTTAATCACTGTACCCGATCATCGTTTATTGATTATATGTTGTTTAAAATGTATTCTAATCAGTTTTTTGTGTTAAATGAATGCTAAATATAAAAGAATGATTCGCTATTAACACGTTGATAGCAATTTATAAACGAAATATCTGTTGAGATGTGTCTAGAAATTATTAAAACTTATTTTTATTTATTTATTTACTTATATATTCAAATTTATATTGGGTAAACATTATATACTTATGTATATTGAGTATATAAGATATTATTGATATTGGTGTCATTTTAAAGGGAATATCATTTACTATTATAATATAAAATATTTATCTCCAGTAAGTATTATACTTTCCTTGTAAAACCCGAAATAAAAAATAAATAGGATGTTTTTGATATTCCCATTTTTAAGCTTTATATTCAGCCTTTATTTTTAATTTGATTAATTTTATTTTAACAAAATTAAATTTTAATTATTTGCGTCTTTTGAGAATATTTTTTATTTGAATGCAGCTATAGTAGTTTTTGAGTAGTAATCGCTTTTGTTAAGACAGTCTCGCGCGGTCGTAAAAAATAGTGACATTTAATGCGCGGACAGGTCAGGCGAGAATCACTCGCGCGGGGTGAACGGTTAAGTGGTTAGAGAGGATTCTGGCTTGAAGACTATATATCAGAGACTAACTTACGAACGACTATACCTTTCGCTGTGAATTATGTGTCAAGATTTAGTAACTAATTGGTGACTGATAATTTAAAAAAAAAACAGTCTTTTATCAATCGAAACTTAATGAAAAACTTACTTAAATTTCGATATACATTTCAATTAAGGTACAAATTTTTAATTTGTTTTCAGTTTTTAAACTTCATAAAATAATAGGATCTATTTTAGTGTTTTTTTTTATTGCATTTATGTAAAACAAATTTTTGGAAATATCCGATTATTTCAAAACGTCGTTTCTAAAATTCGAAAACAATAACGCATAATTTTAACTTAGTTATTATTTCATTTATTCATAAAAAAAATTATGAAAACTCCACTCCTAAACATAGGACTTCCCATAGACTACCTCATGGGGATATTTGCCATTGTTCCTACTTTCTACCCTTGACATCCGTGTTGGAAACAGCAATATTTTCATCGCAGGAAGATACTGCTGCCCATCTCCTGTTTAATTTTCCTATTTCGCCTCTTTAGACACACATGGAAAGATGTGGGGTTGTAGGCAATTATAAAAAAAATAAAGTGCTAATTAAAAAATCTTAAATATAATATTTGTAGTAAAACCAGATTAATTGACATAACCCAATGGATTAGAAAGTCGAAGTGGCAAAGGCGCAGAAATATAACTCTAAGGACTAGCCACCATGAGGGAATTTTTGAAGAAGTTTTTGAGATGCATCCCCGTACTGGTAAAGCAGGCGACAAGTGTTAGGTGTGACATGAGCACAAGTCGAAAAAACTGCTACTGGCCTGCTTTATCAGCGTGCGCTGTCTAATTGATTGGATATGCGTGAAAATATTGTATAATTAAACTTGTTAGAACTAAATTTGCTTCTTTTCACGTTATTACGTAAATAGTATGTCCTACCCAGTTTAAACAGGAACTCGCGCCCATCCACAATTGCGTATACTAACCCCATTACCTCTAATCCCAGCACCACCAAAGTAGGAAATACACAAGATGCTTTAAAATACGACACGTGTTTTGCCTCTACACAAGGCATCCTCAGGTGAAGTAGGCTCTGCGGTGGCTGACCGCTAAATAAGCGGCGAGCCGAAACAGCCGCTATTCATACAACTCGCTCCCCACTTCAGTAGCGAGCTACTACGTCATCCGACCAATCCCTACTTTACGTAGCTCAAAAATTAACAACAGACCGCTGTGAATACCCTCATGTCACGCAACCGATTGCTCGCCGCCGTGACAAACGACCACATTTCGAGGCTGTATTTTATTAGGGCAAAGACTTAAAGATGTTTAAGAGAAGCGAGCTAGAAACATTTGCTTGTTTATTCAGTAGTGCAACGCCACTATTTTTAATATCTCTAACTGTTCCAGCACACGCTTTCGTAGTCCTTTATTACAAGTATGTAAGACTTTAAATGAGTGGTCATTGGCTAGATTATGTCTAGTGTACAGGAGATGATAGGAAAATGTGATTCATCGGGATTACAATTCCTGCACGCGGCTAAATGCTCTTGTTTCAAAGTTGCGATCAGTCTGACTCGTAAACCGTAAATGGCGTGATATTCGTCACAAACAAGTTTGTAAACAGCAGACTTTTGACAAATATCTAACTTGTCTTTATTATTTTTATTTTCTAAGAGCATTGATTGTTTGAATCGCTACGTAAACGCCGCTCTGTCGAAGAGTATAAGCTACTCTTCGACAAAGCGGCATTTATCAGATATGGAACCTAAATAGGTCAAACTGCTTGCATATCGACGCACACTGAGATTGAACCGCGTACAGAGAATTGTGAACTACTTGCTTTTATTTCTTTTATTACATTGTCAATGATATTTTTTGAATAACCGTTAGAGACCGCAATTTGATAAACATTAAGATTTTTTAAATAATTTTCTATACTCAATGGCACGATAAACAAACGATTAATATAAAAATCAAAGATGTTTGACCTATAAAACATCTTTGATAAAAATAAAAAGCGGTTAATTTATGTTATCACGGATGACACGATGACGCGAGAACGACCGTGTCGTGTAGTGTATAATCTAATATATAAAAATAAACGTTCATACCGACAAATTTATTGGAAAGTTCTGTTATCATTCGACCTCAATGAATGAATTGTCATTTCTAAATAAACAATGTAACTCTTCCAAATTTAAAACGATATTAACACAATTATTTATTCTACGGCTGCAACGCACTGTATATCGGTTAGTTGTAAATAAAGGTCCATGTACATTTTAAGTTGAACCTATGTTATTATATAATATCATGATAATCTGTATTTAGTTCCTTACTTACTATATAATGTATCAATTGTTGTGTGATTTAGTTTTTATTGTTACTAAAAGGCAAGTAATTTTATAAATATAATTGATTAATTAGCAAACTGAGTCTAAAAACCAGCTATTAATTTACACCAATCCATTTTTAAAATACAGTCTTTAAGGTTTTTTTATTATCGTATATTTCCAAAAAATTGTTTTACTTATATGCAACGAAAAAAAATCACAAAAGATATGTTACAATTTTTTTAAATTTTATACTGTACCGATACTGAAATGTATGTAGACATTTAAGTAAGGTTTTCCCTAAGTTCCGATTAATAAAGGACTGTTTTTTTTTTAAATTATCAGTCACCAAATAGTCACTAAATTTTGCCACATATGTATATATCATAGCGAAAGGCAGGCGTTCTGGAGTTATTCTCTGATATCCTAAGACACACGAATATCTCCGATTCCGTAGGAGCAATATACTTCAATCTCAGTAAATGATAGTCACCAATTAGTCACTAAATCTTAAAATAGAAATCAGATTACAAAAGCAAACAATAATGGTGTTTTTAAGAAGAGACTGCTAGCTTGAATTTAGGATAGAATCCTTCCCAAAAAAAGCTATATTACCTAAAGTATAAAGCCACTATTTTTTTCTTAAGTAAATATTGATAATTGTCACCAACTCCTCACTAAATCTTGACGTAATAAATTTAAGATATCTTTGGGGATAATTCCAGCTTCAAGGACGCAATAAATAACATAAAAAGTATTAAATCAATCAATCGCAACGCTACTAGATACACAGTATTCGATCAAATGAGAAATACGAATTATTCGATCCTTACAAATTTTCTTATTAAATTCCATGTCGAGTCTCTATTCCATTATTCGCTAGCTATGATTTTAGGGTACGAAGTGCATTGAATTCGATTGATTAAAAATTGTTAATTCGGGAGTGACCTGCTGATTAATGTATAATGTTCAAAGACATTTAAGTTAGTATACATATATATTTAAATCTCTTTGATAATGTTAAATGTTTTGAGAGAGCTGTCATTTTATATAAACACTAGCTGACCAGGAGACGTTGTTCTGCCCTTTCCGACGACCATTTGCTTTCCTAAAAAAAACTCCTGAAATTAGCAATAAAAGATTTTAGGGACACTTATCGGGATAAAACTATCCTATCTCTCAAGTTGGACCAAACTGCACACAGTGTGCAAAATTTCATTAAAATCAGTTCAGTAGTTTAGGAGTTCATCGCGGACAAATAATGCGATACGTAATTTTTATATATAAAGATTAATTGTAAGAAACTTATACTTACTGCATTGCACCCCTGTATTTTCAAAAAAATTTTTTTTGTTTGTTCTTAATGAGACTTACTGCTTACAAGAAAGGTTACTTACTGTCGACCTGGACAATAACATTTTTATTAGCTATGCTTATATTATTTTCCGCGCTACAGGTGTATGATCCAGCAGAAGCTTTGTTAACATTTTTTACTATTAGAGTCCCATCAGTTTCGACTGTGTACCATTCAGGTTCTGAATAAAGAAAAAAGAAAAAACATATTATAGTATTGTAGAAATTTGAATGATGAATACGCTAACACAACTCCGTTGTTGTACTTGAAATTGTTAGTTAAATATTTAAGAAGAGCTTTATAATCATTATACGCTACTCGTATAATATATTTTAAGACGGCGAAAAATAATTCGTCTCCACATCTCGTTTACAAGGTGTTGAAAGAATCGACTAAAGCAAGGCCAGCAAGATACAAAATGTATATTTTTATTTGATTTGTTAATTATTGATGCATAGAAAAATATATATAAATTTAACACTTAAGTTAGCCCTTTTAGTGTCCGCACCGAACATGTTTATCACTAAACAATTTTTTTTGTCAATTATGATTTATAGTTGCAAAAATTAAGAGCAAAAAATAATGATAACAATTAAGTTTAGACAAGCACCATGTAAACACTTCGAACACATTTAAAGTACGACTTAAATTTCAGACCCCAGCACTAATCGCACCGCCACCGTCCATCTTCCTAAACTATAAATTAAAGTGAAAACGAGAAATTAAAAATCTTTATTGATTTCTTCTTTTAATAATAGTATTTTACTCTCAAATTTTTGTTCTTATCTATATAAATAAAATATGGAGGTTTGCAGATGTGCAGGCATAACGGAAAAGCTACTGGATAAATTTCAATTAGGATTCTTTAAATATTACGATATTTTCATTCTAATACATTCATTTCATTATAAAGTTATTACTAGACATAAATTATACATATCATCAAACAAAATTAGAATGTGTTCAAAATTTTTCTTTGCTGGGTATAAATATAGATTCGAATGTTAATTTTAAATCACATATTCAAAAAAAATAAGTTAAAATCATCACAATTTATATATTATGGTTTACGAGAATTAAAAAAATCTACAAATTTATAAACGGCAGTGACAGCCTATCACGCCTACGCTCAAGCGTGGCTAAACTACGGCGTCATACTGTGGGGCAACAGTGTAGAATCACACGAACTTTTTATTTAAAAAAAAATGTATAGGCGTACTTGCAAATATCAAACAAAGAGAAAGCTGCAAACCTCACTTTCAAAGTCTTAACATTCTAACATTACCGTGCCTATATATATTAGAAATATGTAAGTTTGTAAAAAGACACCCAAGTTTTTACACCATAATCATAGACGCGCCCCGACACAATATACCTCGCTATAAGAATAACCTTTTGCAAACAAAATCTAAATTAAAATTACACAGTACAGGTCCTTACCCGATGTTAATAAAAATTTATAATAAATTGCCAGAATACATAAAAGCCGAAACAAATATTAATAAATTCATAAGATCATGGGTTGCATGGGTGATTACTTTAATTGATAAAAATAAAAAGAATATAGAAAATAAACTACATTATCTTATTTCATAAAAAAAATCTACAATTTCATAGATAAAGACCAGACGTAATTTGTTCTTATTCTTATTTTAAACGTAACTTCCCACGCCACTATTATCTCTTGTATCACCGCAACTACACAGCTGCGTCATGAAGCTGTCGATTTGTTGGAGACAAGAGCCCTAACTAGATTGAATTACCTAACCGGGCCACTTTTAACGTTATTGCAAAAGTGATAACAGTAGATATTAATATCTCGCAGTCATATGTAGTTAAGAAAACATCATCATATATTTATAATTTATTTCATCTAGTCAGTCAATTACCACTTAAAAAATTGCCAGATTATCAGTTTAGATGAGAATTTAAAAATGGGCTGGCGGTGGACTTAGTATCTTAAATTTGGCGATTGGTGACTACGAGTATTCGTTCCAACTCGATAAATGCGTTATTTTCCAACAAAATACTACTTCTAGATTGAAGATAAAGATTAATCATATGTACGATCGTATATGCCATTTCTGTGTTGCTCCAATAATACCGGGCTACAACGTTGCTGATCTTAAGTTCAAATTCGGGTTGAACTCATTGCTATATTATTATATTATATTATTTATTATATTATTATTATATAATCTAAGCAATTTTTAGAATACAGCTTTTGAAATAACATAATTATTCTATCATATACAATAAACGGTATTACAATCACCTGTGTCGTTTGTAGTTCATTCGGGTGATAGATTTTTTTTAATAATTATATCTTTCAAGATTCAGGTCCGGTAATAAAAAAGTTATTAGTATTACAATCATCTACAAACGATGCTGAATGCATTTATATCAAGATTTTTGGAAAATTATCATATTTCATGAAAAATTGTAACTTCTAGTAATTATCAGAAGATTTTTAGGACTACAAACGAAGAATAAACGGTATTACAATCAACTGCGTCGTGTGTAGTTCATCCGGGTGATAGATTTTTTCATAATAATAATATCTTTTAAGATTTAGATCCGGTAATAAAAAAATCTTAGTATTAAAATCATCTACAAACGGTTTTGAAGGCATCTGTCACTGAGATAGATCGGAAAGTAGAAAAGTTCATGACTTACAAGCAAATATATCTTTTTACAATCATCTGCATCGTTTATCGATTCTGAATTGCTATAACCTTTCTGTTTTATGATTGAAGCAGTTGCACATACGTTTTGCAGCTGACCCAACGTCATCTGCCTTACCCGATGTTAAGTATCTTTAGTCTCCAAATGCATAAGAGATTATAGTAAAAGCCCATTGTAGTCAACTCTCCAATAGTTTATATTCTTTTTAAGTCAACTGAGTGCTTTAACAGTAGTCAACTCTATAATCTACTAACATAGTGATTTAACCCTTAATCACTCGCGCCATGAGTGTGGCGCCACGTTTATTACATTTTTAGGTTTTTCTCGTGGTTCAATGGTTAAAAATATTTGAAAAAATTCTAATTCTCCCATTGAACTCTTAGAAAGACATTTTTACTATTTTTAGGAATAAATATGTTTTTGAATTATTATAAAAATTAAATTTATTAAGCGCGGCATAGGCACGCAGCACAGTGTCGCCCCGTGCGAGTACGTTGGCTATCAAAGAGCGGCAGGCAGTGTTGCCACCTCAGGTTTTCATCAACATAGTAGTGATTCTCGCATTTCGTGATTCTCTGTAAGTTTGGCAACGTCGCACACAATTCAACACGGCGGCACCGTGCTCACCGCGCGAGGAATTAAGGGTTAATTCAATCGAAATGCATTAATTTCACTCGATATTTGAATTTCCTTTTTATCTACCATGCAGATTGGTCAACGCAGTCCAATTGGAGATAATAAGCTTTCAGGGCGATTGTTGACGCAAAAGGCCTCCTCGAAGTTAAAGGCCATCCCCGCGGCCTCCGCCTCCATCATGGCGGCTGCGGAGGCCAACTTTGTTGGGGCCGAGCCTAATGAGAACGAGGTAGCGAAGCTGCGGGCGGACGTAGCCCGCCTGACGTCCGCCATGGAGACTCTCCAGAAGGAGAACGAGAAGCTCCGCGCAGACCTGGCCAGTCTACGTGAGCCTGCCTGTCGCGCGGCGCCCCAGACGCAGCGCCCAAGCCAGCCCGTGCCGGTGGAGAACCAGGTTCTGAACCTGGTCCGGCAGGAGCTGGCTGCCTTCCAGCACCGGTTCTCCGTGCTGGAGGGCATCGTCCTGCGCCCCCCCCCCCCCCTAGGGGCCAACAAGACGGCGGCGAGGCCAGCAACGGTCTCGTACGCGGCGGCCACAGCTGCCGCATCCAGGCCGGGGCCGTCCAGCCAGCCTTCGGGCGGGGCTGCAGTTGCCCCTCCTCCCCCTGAAAAGCCGGCTCCGGCAAAACCGGTACCGGCTGAACCGGCTCCGGCTAAGCCGGCAACGGGAAAGAGAGGCAAGGCGAAGGCAAAAAAGGGCAAAGCGGCAGCACAGGTGGTGGCTGCGCCAGCCCCAGTGCCTGCGGCGAATGTGCCAGCGCCAGCGGTAAGCCAGCTGCCGCCGCCGCCACCGCCCCCTCAGCTCCCTACACCTCCCGCGGCTGAAGCCGGTTGGCAGGTGGTTGGGGACAAAAATAAGGGGAAGAAGGCAGCCAAAAAGGCCAAAGAGCAGGAGCGGCAGCGCCAGTTCAGGGCGCGCAAGATCGCAGCTAGACTCCGCGCCCCGAAGACCGCAGCTGTAGTGATTACACTACAGCCGGACGCGGAAAAGAAGGGCGTTACCTACCGCGATCTGCTCGCGAAGGCGAAAGAGGCGGTCGATCTCGGGGAGCTCGGGATCACCGGGGGCCTCCGGCTCAAAGTCACCCAGACGGGGGCCCGTATGCTGGAGATCCCCGGGGAATCCAGTGGCGCGACCGCGGACGCTCTGGCTGCGAAGCTCAGAGCGTCCCTGGACGCGGACGAGGCCCGAGTGTCCAGGCCTGTCAGATGCGCAGACCTGCGCATCATGGGTCTGGACGACTCGGTATCGGAGGAGGAGTTGGTGGCCGCCGTCGCCAGGTCCGGGGGGTGCACTACTGACCAGGTCAGGTCAGGCGCCATACGCCCGGACCAACAGGGTATGCATGCCGCCACGGTGTGCTGCCCTGTTACGGCGGCCAAAACCATAGTGGAGGGCCGAAGGCTTCTGGTGGGCTGGGTCTCAGCGCAGGTTAAGCTGCTGGAGCCCAGACCTCTGAGGTGCTACCGCTGTCTCGTGGGGCACCACGTATCTGTGAAATGCGCCTCGGAGGTTGACCGCAGTGGCCTTTGCTTCCGCTGCTGTCAGCCCGGACACATATCGGCGAACTGCTGCGCCACGCCGCACTGTGATGCATGTGCGGCGGCCGGCAAGCCAGCCGATCACCGGGCCGGAAGCAGGGCCTGCGTGCCACCCGCCAAGGCCAAGGCCGCGGGTAGGGGAGGGCCCTCCACCGCCACCGCCTCTGTGGCCACCGCCGCAGTCGCGACTGCCGCCGCCGCCGCTGTCACTGTCGCTGCCGCCGCCGCCGCGACACCGACGCCCGCAGAGAGGCGCCCCGTGGAGGAAGCTGAAATGGAATGCCTATAACGGCCCCATTAAGCTTCCTCCAGGCGAATATCAACCACTGCGCCTGCGCTCAGGATCTGTTGCTCCAGAGCATGGCGCAGTGGTCGATTAACATCGCTGTGGTCGCTGAGCCGTATTTTGTCTGGCCTAGGGAGGACTGGGTGGCGGACCTTAACGGCTCAGTGGCCATCATTTCTTCAGCCGCCGCCGGTACCCCGACCCTTGAAGGTGTCAGGAGGGGTCAGGGGTGCGTAGCAGCACGGTTCGGGGAGTTCGTCGTTGTGGGGGTGTACTTCTCCCCGAACCGATCTCTCGCCGAGTTTCACAACTCTCTTGCAGAGCTGAGAGCAGTCGTCGTCGGAAGTTATCCCCTCCCCGTACTTGTCCTCGGGGACTTCAATGCCAAGAACTTGGCTTGGGGTTCTCGTCGTACAGATGTGCGGGGTAGGATGGTGGAAGACTGGGCTCTGGAGACAGGCCTGGTCGTCCTAAATCGGGGTTCTGTCCCCACGTGTGTGCGGATGCGGGGCGAGTCGGTGGTGGACATTTCGTTCGCTAGCCCCGCTCTGTCGCCGCGTGCCATTGACTGGCGTGTCATGGAGGGGGTGGAGACCTACTCCGACCACCGGTACTTCCGGTTTGACGTCTCCACCCAGCCCTCGAGCGCGCCAGTCCTACAGGCCCCGAGTGGTCCGCGTTGGGCGCTGAAGCAGCTGGACCGGGAGCTCCTCCTGGAAGCCTCGATCGTGCAGGCCTGGGTGTCATCACCGGACAGGCCTGCCGACGTCAATGATGAGGCAGGGTGGTTCCAGGAGGCCATGTCCGAGATATGTGACGTGGCAATGCCCCGCGTCCGGCCAGGAAGCGCCCGGCGTCAGGTGTATTGGTGGTCGCGTGAGCTGACGTCTCTGCGCGAGGCGTGTGTCGCCGCGCGGCACCTGTACGCCAGGCATCGCAGGCTCCGCATTCGTCCACCGAATGCGGCAGCCATTGAGGCGGAGCTGTACGAGGGATACAGAGCGGCGAAGACCGCCCTCCGGGAGGCTGTCCTGCGGGCCCGGGATCGGGCCCGTGAGGAGATGCTGGAGACTCTCGATAGAGATCCGTGGGGGCGCCCTTACAAGATGGTGCGGGATAAACTCCGCACCTGGGCCCCCCCGCTGACGCAGAGTCTCCGGCCTCAGCTCGTGGAGGATGTGGTGAGCGCTCTGTTCCCTGCGCGCGGTGTACATCCGCCCCCGCCTATGGCTCCGCCACCTGCGGTGCCGGAAGCGGACCACCAGGACGACGATGACGACATCCCGGAAGGGACCGGGGTAGACCTGAGAGTGGCGGTACGTAGGCTCAAGGCCAGGAATACCGCCCCAGGACCCGATGGCTTGCCTGGCAAAGCCTGGGTCCTGGCCTCGGAGGCTCTCGGGCCCCGACTGGAGGGGCTCCTAAGCGCATGCTTGGAGAGAGGCCAATTCCCGCTTCGTTGGAAGACGGGGAAGCTGGTCCTCATTCGGAAGCCGGGGCGCCCTGCGGACTCTCCGTCCGCATACCGGCCCGTGGTGCTGCTCGACGAGGTGGGCAAGCTCTTTGAAAGAGTAATTGCAAACCGCCTCGCCGAGCACCTTGCGGGGACGGGGCCGGATCTTGCGGAACACCAGTTTGGTTTCCGCAAGAGGCGCTCTACGGTGGACGCCATCATGCGCGTGAGAGCCCTCACGACGGGGGATGCAGTGGCCAGGGGGAGGGTTGTTTTGGCGGTGTCTCTCGACATCGCCAACGCCTTCAACTCCATGCCCTGGAGCTGCATTAGGGAGGCACTCCGGTATCACCGGGTGCCGACCTATCTCCGTCGTATAGTCGGGGACTATCTGACGGACAGGGCCGTCATCTACCCCGGTCGAAACGGTGAGTGGAACCGGCGAGAGATGTCGTGCGGTGTCCCACAGGGTTCGGTTCTGGGGCCGCCCCTGTGGAATATCGGTTACGACTGGGTGCTGCGCGCCGACCTCCCTACCGGCGTCAGCGTAGTTTGCTACGCTGACGACACGCTGGTACTGGCACAAGGGGGGTCGTACGAGGCGGCGGCGGAAACTATGACACGCGGGGTTGCGATAGTCGTTGAGAGGATCCGGCAACTGGGTCTCGAGGTGGCTCTGCACAAGTCCGAGGCCATGCACTTCCATGGTCCTCGGAACAGGCCACCACCGGGATCCTCAGTGATGGTAGGAGGGGTATCCATCGGCGTCGAGTCGACGTTGAAGCACCTAGGACTCGACCTCGACGGCCGATGGAACTTCGTTGAGCACTTCCGACGTTTGGCTCCCAAACTGGAACGGACCGGGGCTGCCTTCAGGCGGCTCCTGCCGAACCTGGGGGGGCCAAATGCCTCCTGCCGGAGGCTCTACGCGGGGATCGTGAGGTCCATGGCCCTTTACGGGGCCCCGGTGTGGGCGCGTGGTTTGGCGCGGCTTGCCGTCCACCACCTAAACGCGCCCCAAAGGGTGGTTGCCGTAAAGATGGTTCGCGGCTACCGCACGATCTCCCGCGAGGCGGCGAGCCTCCTTGCCGGATTGCCGCCATGGGATCTGGAGGCGATAGTCCTCGCGCGCCTGCACGAATGGCGTGCGGAGGCACTATGCCGGGGGGAAACCCCGCTGCCGCGGCAAGTTGTCGCGCAGCGGACAGACTTCCGGCATGATCTCATGGCGACATGGAGAGAGCGACTGTCGCAACCCCGTGCTGGGCACGCCACTATAGCGGCGATAAGACCCCTCTTTGAGGAGTGGCTTGAGAGACGCCACGGCGTCCTCACCTTCCGCCTGACGCAGGTCCTCACCGGACACGGTGTGTTCGGGAGGTTCCTGCACCGAATCGGGCGGGAGGAAACGCCCGGGTGCTCCCACTGCGAGGATCGACCGGAGGACACGGTGGAGCACACCGTGGAGGTGTGCCCTGCTTGGGCGGAGCACCGCCGTGTCCTCGTAGCGGCGATAGGCGGCGGCGACCTCTCGCGTCCGGCCCTGGTCGAAGCCATGGTCCGGAGCGAGACGGAATGGGATGCCGTCACCACCTTCTGCGAAGCAGTGATGCTAGCGAAGGAGGTGGCGGAGCGGGAGAAGGAGAGAGCAGCAGCTTTCCTTCCCGGCCGCCGCGGGAGACGCCCCGGGCGTCGGGGGCTACGTCGTGGCCCCCGGCCACCGTAGGCGCGGGCCTGTGGATGGCGAGCAATGGGTAGCTCGCCGTCCGTCCGTCTAACGACGACAGGCCGTGTCGACGGCGCGTTTTGTTCCACGCGCGCCTCAAAGAGCTGTCAGCATCGTGAAGGGGCCCGCAAGGGCCGACGCCTGCCGGGGCTGCGGGCTGTTTGAAAGAGATACCGCGGCTCCGGAACGTAAGGGCACTGAAGGAACACGGATGGTTTTTAGTCAGTAAAAGTCTGACACTCCCTTCCGCTCCACCCAGAGCGAAAGGCGTCATTTGATGATTTTCCATCCGCAAAAAAAAAAAAAAAAAAAAAGGGCGATTGTTGACTGCATCAAAAGAGTCTAGATATCTGAAGTTGACTACATCGGCGCACGAATATTCAGTTAATAACTAAGCTCTTCTCCATTGGTAAATTGTTAACTTTCTTACCGGAAACTATTGCGACAAACAATAATTGAACATAAAACAAAATATGGAGCCACAGTTGAAACTAGTCGAATAGGCTTCATTGATTGCAGGTCTAGTTGTTTAATGAATTAATTCCAAGTGAAAATGTTTCTCCACAATTTAAGACTTATGATAGAATAATTGTGTTATTACAATCATCTACAAACGATGCTGAATGCATTTATATCAAGATTTTTCGAAAATTATCATATTTCATGAAAAATTAAAACTTTTAGTAATTATCAGAAGATTTTTTAGGACTATAAATGAATAATAGGTATTACAATCATCTGCATCATTTGTAGTTCATTCGGGTGATAGATTTATTTAATAATAATATCTTTCAAGATTCAGGTCCGGTAATAATTTTTTTTAGTATTACAATCATCTACAAACGATTCCTAACGCATTGGTGATCAAGATTTTTTAAAAATTATAATATTTCATGAAAAATTACAACTTTTTAGTAATTATTGGAAGATTTTTTAGGACTACAAATAAATAAACGGTATTACAATCATCTGTGTCGTTTGTAGTTCATTCGAGTGATAGATATTTTTTAATAATAATATCTTTCAAGATTCAGGGCCCGGTAATAAAAAAAATTTAGTATTACAATCACCTACAAACGATTCTTGTCTCACTGATAATCAAGATATTTCAAAAACTATCATATTTCATGAAAATTTACAACCTTTAGTGATTTTCAGAAGGTTTTTCAGGATTACAAATGAATGAGGGTTATTACAATCACCTGCGTTGTTTGTAGAATATGTATCAATTTTTATTATCTTTACAATTTTTGTCAAATTATAACTTTTTTAGAATAAAATAATTTAAAATCTTTTAGTATTACAATCATCTACAAATTCTTAACGTATTGGTAATCAAGATTTTTCGAAAGATATTATATTTCATGAAAAATTACAACTTTTAGTAATTATCAGAAGATTTTTCAGGACTACAAACGAATAAACGGTATTACACTCATCTGCGTTGTTTGTAGAATGTGTATGAATTATTATTTTTTATTTTTTTATTTCGGGTTCCACGTTCACAGAGCTGGACCACACGAGAAGCACCAGCTTTTAAATAAAAAATGAATCACGAAAATCGGTTACACATAAAAAATATAGTCATACACATAAAAAAGCACAGTCCAATTAAAAAAAAAAACCTTTTTTGAAGTCGGTTGAAAATAGAGATTCAGTCATCCAATCTTGCTTTCATGTTTTATCCTGTTTGAGTGTAGCACATATGTAAATGTTGGAGGTAGGATGCAGAGGAAATATCACAAGAAAACCTAAAATCATTCGCACCAAAATTGGCTTCATCCGAAGTTTCTACCCAGAACTGTTACTATGTCAGGTAGTTTGACTATGAGCCCCTATTAAAAACTGATTCAAATATTTATTAGTTACAAAATATACTTATACCTATACTTAAAAGGCGTCCATTCCTCATCCATCTTATTTCTGGTTTAGGATTCCCAGTAGCATAACAAGGTATCCTTATAACGCGATCTCCAACGACGGCTTGGATATTTTTCACTGATGATGTGGTGAGTATGACAGGAGGTGCTGTGAATTTTAGTTTTTTTTTTAATTTAATACAAAATAGGACACACATTTAATTATCTAATATACAGAGTTATTTTTCTAAGACTGCCAAATTTTAAACTTAAGTTCAAATATACCGGGTTATTTTCAAATGGTAGCCAAATTTTAAACTTCATTTCAAATATATAAATTGTAATGATATACTGTTATTGCAGTTTTTGAAAATACGCGTAAACGAGGCTTCTACTTTTATTTGAAATTATCCCAAACTGAGTGTTATTTATGGGCAACAATGTTTTTGCCTACCGATCAACCCCTACGAATGCGCAATCAAATCAGTTAAAGTAATGAATTACCACACATTTTGAATTTAAAATATAAAAAAGATTTTTCTTCACTATTTGCCTATATTACTTATTCTGAACCTTCTCTGCAAATTTGGCCGGTTATTGCATAATAAACCTGTATAATAATTTTTCTTTGTGGAATCGTCTATTACCGAAAAATTTTCCAGACAGAATACAAGAGATTACAAAGCAAATTACAAACATACGTACAAAGAACCTTAAAAAAAATTACATGTCTGGTTCCGCCTTATAAACATTAGTCACTCGAGAAAATTTTAATCCTTATTAAAGTGTCCGTTCGCTCGTTACAGATAATATAATCACGCAAAGGAATTCCGAACATACTATTAGACCTCTCAGTAACTCGCTGAGTGCCTTTGAACTTTCTCATACTAATCATTTCACATTCATCAGTCGGAAAGTACCTATTCTTGGTTGCATAAGTCATCTTTAATATACGCACTGGCTAAAGTTTGTTTTTGAGAAATACTGAATAACATGATGTATCTAAGTTTCCTAATGCTGCTAAGTTGAGTTGGATTTAATGAATGACCTCTAGATTGAGGTTAGACATCCTAGTCAGATAATTAGTCGTAGGTGAACAGACTCATTAATAATTGTGTACAAAATTGTGTCTCAATAGCTAATAGCAAAGGAGTGAAAATGAAACTTTGACATGATCTTTGTATTTCCATGTTTATCTTAACACTTTCTTTTTGGACAACAGTGGTTCTGTTATTATGATTTTTATATATGTGTATATGTTTTTTTGATGTTGTTTTCTCAAGTAGTACACATACATCAGAAGATAATTTAGTGTATTGTTCTGTTCATATCGGATCGAGAATGCAGTCTTATTAGAGAGTTTTACCAAACCTTAGTTATTAATCTGTTCAAAACAATGCATTGTTCTAGTAATTTTTTTCCGTAGAGGTAATTTTGGTTAATTCAACGTCTAATTTCCAATGTTCATAATTTTTCACTATTTTTTTTAAAATATTACAATTCTGATTGAATTATAAATAAAATACAATTCCAAGACTAAGAATTTTTTTTAAGTACAAAGAGCTTATATTTTACATTTCAAGCGATAATTACAAAAATATATATATTTAATTTACCATAATTTAACCAAAAAAATTACATTTTTTAATGTACCGTTTTGTCAATTTTACGACTAAATACTAAAAAATATGTTAAAATTAATTTACCATCTACGTGAACTGAATATGTTAGGTTGACATAACCCCCCAAATTTTTAGCTGTACAAATGTAAAATCCGTCGGCATGAAGCTGAATCCTTGAAAGTACCAACAAATCAGAAGCATTCAAATATCTGTGAACAAAGTTTTTTTTAAATTTATATCGTTACACACTGTAACCACCCAAGCCTACATAGATTCAAACTAAGACGTTAAAATATGAGATCCTGTCATGTTTTATTCCAAATAGCAAACCAAAGAGCTGTGCACAGCTGGCAAGGGTACAGAGGCATTCAATCTACCTATACTCAGTGATGACAACGCATCTGTAGACTTCTTTGTTAAAAATTGGTTTCAGATGTCCATGGTTCATACTTATCATCACGTAGACTGTTAGTTCATTCGTCATTTCAATTCAATACAAATAATGCTGCGTAGCGTCCTAGGGCCTGGTATCATATTCATAATACATCATCATCATCATTACAGCCTTTCATAAGTCCACTGCTGAACATAGGCCTCCCCCAAGGAATGCTACAAAGCACGGTCCTGAGCCACCTGCATCCATCGACTTCCTGCATGCCTTACCAGGTCGACACTCCATCTCGTGGGGGGTCGCCCTACACTTCGCCTACCGGTACGAGGCTGCCACTCAAGAACCTTCCTTCCCCATCGGTTGTCGGTTCTTCGAGCTATATGGCCGGCCCACTGCCACTTCACCTTACTAATCCGTTGGGCTATGTCGGTTACTCTGATTCTACTGCGGATATCTTCATTCCTAAGTTTATCACGCAGAGAAACTCCGAGCATAGCCCTCTCCATAGCTCGCTGAGCGACCTTGAGCTTCCTCATACGGCCAGCAGTGGAGGACCACGTCTCAGATCCGTAAGTCATCACCGGCAACACGCACTGGTTGTACAATTTCGTTTTAAGGTTTTGAGGTATGTCTGACGAGAAGATGTGTCGTAGCTTCCCGAACGCTGCCCAGCCGAGTTGAATACGTCGATTGATTTTGTCGATTGTCGTCATAATACATAGAACGGAAAGAATATCACACATAAATCTGTTGCAATTTGCCGCAATTTTATTAAAAGTTCATAGACAAGGTATCTGTGCACGATTTCAAACTTTGACTATTTAACGAATTGACGTTTATTCTTATCTTTTATCGATTAAAGTGAGCAATGGCATCTCGATCAGAAGCACGTGATAAGTAGCTTGAGTTTTCAAGTAATATTTTAATGATTTTGAAACTAATTTATGTTTTCCATTTTAACTTCGGAGAGTTTTCATGAAATATGTTTTAATAATTGCTGGATTTTGCATACAAACTATAAAACATGTAGAAAATCTGAATGTGATACGGGTATAATAAGAGGTCCCATTTACTAGTATAAATGGAAGGAGTCCAATGTAATACATGTATGAAATAGAGATGTTTCTTTACACAGCTTTTTTTATATGATAAGGGTGACAAACAAGCACACAGTCCACCTGATGGTAAATGCTTCCTGCGGCCCATAGACATCTACATCTATCCTCTATTACAAATCAAAATGTAGATGCGTTGTCACCCGTGAGGACTAAGATGGAATGCCTCATTTCCAGTAAAAAGGGCCTCCGGCCACCTGCACTCACCAAGCGAAACGCAGAGGTAAACCTCTACTTCACGCTGGTTTTCTGTGAGGTCGTGGTACCATCCCGGTTCGAGCCGGCCCATCCGTGCGACAGCAAGAGGTGTCGCGTGGCTCTACCACTGTTAAAAGCTACATATTCTAATGTTATTTTTATTTATTTTGCTAGGTTTACGCGATAAAAAACTAGATGATATTTCAAACGAGTCAGAACTCGATTTAATGAAGAAGATGACCCAGAAGCGTTGCCAGTACCACAGAAGTAGTAGGGACTCTGATTCTGGTTCCCCACACTAATCAGATATTGAAGAAATATCGTCGGGGATTTGAAATATATTTGGCCGCCTGAATTACTACTGTCACTAGGAGTCGTGTTATTAGAAGGAGACCTAGAACGTGGAGGATGATCAAAGAGCCGTGTGAGAATGAGAGGTATGTATTGACAAAATAACAGATCGTCATTGCTTACAAATAACAGATACTTGATTACGGATTGATGAAGACAAATTAAAAGAATACATAAGTGAGGACATTTTAGAACATATAATATGGTTGGCGTGACCTCCCGATTATCTTAGCTTATAGATGGAGCAACACATAGTACATATTTATTGAAAAATGTAAAGGAGTTGAAACTAACCTTTAAAAAATCAAAGTTTCCGTTTTACTAAACTAAACAGATATATTTACGATGAAAGTTCAAGGTTCAAGGAAGAGCAAATCAGGTCGTCAACTTTACTTTGCCTGTTATTTTATCATAATAAAGTTAGCTGAAACTTTGCCAGCAATAGGTTTTAAATGAGTAGGCACAATTCAACGAAGCAAGACTCTCAGAATCTGCAAATTTGCTGCTGAAAAGGAATTTAAAAAGAAATCCAGAGGTACATTGGAAATATTAGCTGAGCGGATGGGACAATTGCGACTTCTTCCCTCGATCAATGTACACGGTGGTCCAAGCGCAACAAAAGATACGAAATGGTTAGTCGTCCGGAAGTCTTTAAGCATTACATACAAATTACGGACAGCGGAAATGTGGCCGACAAAATGTTGACAGTAAGTCCTTCTCGTGCATGCACCACAAAATAGATTACTCATTTTATAAAATGGAGTTAGCTGTTTTATAAAGAATAAAGGACTATCACAAACAATATCGCATACCGGCTAACAAAATTCCCAAGCTCAGTGCTCAGTCTAAATTGCCCGAATAGTGATAAACATTTGACAATCAACGATAAAGCACTCTGTCGTCAGAATCTAAATCATGCAGTGAATTTAAAGATCTACCAGCGGATCATTTAAATTGTCAGGCTAAACCCGTGCCTGCTGAAATGTTTCGCCGTCATGAAGCATAACTTTTGATCGCTTACTCTACCGTGCAAAACAGATTCAGAAAACCTAAGTGCAATATGACCACTACAGCATATGCCACATTTATTTTTATATGAAAATTTAATTTTTCCACCAAAAAGCTAGGTTTTTATGTAATTATTTATTTGGTCGTAACATGGGCTGTAAGATTATACCATAAAACCATAAATACCCGTAAAACCACATATCTTAAATAATAAAGGATTTTTTTAAATTACAGTCCTTTATTACTTTACTTAATACTTAAACTGATCTGCTGACCGTGAATTAAAGTAAAAAAATATTGCATCTAAGAAAAACTAAGCCAATATTTCAACTGTGATTTACCTAACTAGAAACACTTTAGAAACAATTAATAAAAGTATTGTTAATGATGACCTAAATGGTAGTCTTTATATAAATTTATTGCAGCTGCTCCGACAGACATCGTTCTGCAAATGCTATTGAACTGTTGAACTCCGAAAAACTTATCTTTTCTGGTCATGTTCTGGAAAAAATTGGCATTCCCTGACATGATCTCCATTTAATATATTTAAAATTAAAAAATTTATTTTTTACAGCATTATACACGTGCGTAAATATGAAAACATTTCTCAGCACACTATTAGTGCCAGAAAAGCTCCAGTATTCCAATTCAGACACGACAGATTTAGCTTCTAGTGTTATACTTGGCAGTTGATTAGTTATATTTCCATCTCTTGTTCGCATATTCTGCTAAAAATTATGGCAAGGGTTAGAAGTTTTACCAATATAATAAGTAAAGTGTACCTCACGGCTTGAATAACTCTTTGAATCTCATTATAGACGCTCTTGCTACGGAAGTGAAAGATTGTCAAACCGTATTTGAATTAGAATTGTAAGGCTAAGCGTCCACTAGGCTCGCCGAGCCGAGTCGAATCGAATTGCAGAAAGTCGCCTCCTATATATTTACTATGAAACTGCGTCCATTATCGACGAGCCGCGGCGCGCCGAATTGAATCGACCGCGCGACTTGCTTGACAGGCGAATTTCTTCGCCGATGCGATTCGATTCAACATGGCGCGCCCCAGTCGACGCGGAGAAGCGGATGCGCGCCAAAATATTTTTATTAATTTCTATTTAGTTTTCGTAAAAATCTTTTTTAAAATGAATGAAGAACTATTGATATCACTGGTCCAACAATATCCAGAGTTGTTTAATCATGAAGATTCATGTTATCACGATTTGCGTCATGGACAGCACGTCCATGACGCAACGCAAAAAGCGACCTATTTTGATGAAGAATTTGAGATGAATGAACAATTCGATTCGATTCTTTAGAGATGGACGCACTAGAAATAAATGCGACTCGCTTTGATTCGACGCATTTCTGCTGTAGTGGACGCCCAGCATAAGGTTTTGTTGTCATCACTAACTTAGGTAAGCGCCTGTGTTGATGAATTGCATTGATAAGTTATGAGAAAGACACTGCTGCTCACCTCCTGTTTCAGTTTCCCTAAGTCACGGCGATATGGGGTAGTAGATATTCTTACACCGCCACTATTATACTATACATTCTTGAAACATTATTATACATCATTTTCACATTTTTAATCTATAAGTTGGCAAAAGAGCAGGATTTGTATATATATTCAAATCCTGTGTCGTTTACGGCAGTTTGTGAACCCATCTGCTACTGGAATGTTATCTTTAAATAGGTTATGTATAATAAAATGACTTATTTCCTAGATAGAGCGAAACCCCATTTCTCTAAAACTTTTAGACCATTTGCTAATCTCGTTTCCGTTCCATGATCAAATACAGGTGGCCGACCAAGTGTATTACTATATATAATTATATATATATATATATATATATATATATATATATATATATATATATATATATATACATTTGTCGGAAATAGAACAGGTGATCCCACTTCTGATGTTAGAACGACAACAGGAGATCCCATTTCTGAGCTCGAAAATACACCAGAAGCGGTTATTGTTAAAAATAGTAAAAATGTGAAAGCGGATGTTCAATTTACTCTCTTGCTCACGCATTTAATCATTATCAGTAATAAGAAGCGTAACGCACTATACATTCAATAAGGAGCAATTACAGTTCGACCACACCATAACACATCTCTGCCCTAATCAGATACCAGTGTAACGTGAGGGACGTAATTACATGATAACACCAAAATATGCAAACCAACAGCAACACTACACATCTCAGTGTAACACAGAGCAGCCTCTTAGCAACACCATCTTCCTCGCATGCACCAGAAGAACCACTACGACGGACAGAACCACGATACCAACTTAGCACTACTACGACGTATAATGACTTAGACGGACTCTCTCGTTCTCGGCACCTACACAGAACTTTATACTGAACAAACGAGTGTTGGTTTACCGATCAACCCTCAATTCTACCCCGATAGCATCGATATGACGTTCCACTAGAGTAACGCAACCTCTCGCTCACTCTCGATCCATCCGGTATTTCACAGACATGTCGACATAATATATTTCCTCTCCTTCCTATTTTTTGTCCCTTGAATATTTATTGGGCTCACGTGTGAAAGCATTAATTCGCGCATTTTTGGAATCTAAATAATAATGTTTACAATAGAAAAATGGTCCCTAAAATATTATCGGAAACAATAAATTAGTTGGTGTAGGTACATCGCTAGTAAAATAGAATAAAACAATGAATTTAGTTTTACAATAATTAACTATTACAAACAAAATTTTTGGCATTACCACATAAGAATATATTATGAATTATAACTAATAAAATGTAATTTCTACACATTTGATTAAAGAAACCTCATTCTATTAGCGTTTAATATGATACAAAATGTAAAATATTTTACTCCTCCTTTTGTTGTTGTTCACATTCAAGACATAGCTGAATAAAACATATTTTAACTTTTTCAAATAAATTTTAGCTAAACAGTGAGATTTCTTACGATTTCGTAAGAACATGATAGTTGTATAAACTTTACTGCAATGTTTTGACGAACTTCACACACACGAATTACACAGACAGTGCGGCGTTGTCAAACTTATATTAAGTGTCTATTGTACTCGCAGCTAGGCTTCGTGGAATAGATAAAGATACATCATCACGAGTTAAATACATATACAGAGAGGGGCAACATCTTATGACAACGTCCATTATGATACTTTGTCCAAGATTAGGATAGTTAAATGTTTAATTCCTGACTATAAATTTTCTTGGGCCTTAGGAGGCTAGAATAAGCTACTATACAAAAGATTGAATCGTTTATTTACTAAGAAAAATATAAAGTGTTAATGAGTTTTAATTAATATAAAATATACATACTTTTTATCATTGGTTTGTGATGAAATGAACAGCCATTTAATAGTAGGACTTGGATATCCTTTGACATTACAAAATAATTCAAGGTTACTTCCAACCTGCACCCTTATATTAGTGTCTTTAGGTACATCTATGGTCACTGGTTCTGAAAAAAAAAGGAATTTAACTATATAATGTAACATTAATAATAATCAGAACAATTCACATAGTTCATCAAGTGTTATAATAAAATGCTCAAAAAAATTATTATCAGATTTTATCACGTAGCATAAATTATTTTGTACTTTTATGTATATTACAACTTTTTTTTATATTCCCAACGTTTTGAGTGCTTTTATAACCTATGGTCACAGGAATTAGGGGGATTTTAATTAATTATTTTGGTTCAATCTATGCATATTGCGTCCAAAAGTCTTGCAGTGTTACGCTTGGACATTAAATTTTATTCTGTTTTGAAATGAGGATTTTATCACGAAAATTTGATTACTACGACTACTACGCAGGTACGAGACTGGTACGCAGCACTGTGGTCACCATTACAACACAACATACAATCTATCTATGAGTAAATATTTGGTTCACCGACTAACACTTTTTTAATAACAGATTAATTTGTTGGTAAAAGCACTGGCACCTTACACAAACCAACCTTCATTGTCAATAATATTAATCATTAAACTTTTGAAAAAAAGCAATAAGTTCATTTTCTATCGCCACCGGATCGCAAAAATTACGAGAAAATTGATTTTTAATCTGCGTCCAGCACTGTGGTCACCGTTACAACACAACATACAATCTTATATGAGTAAATATTTGGTTCACCGACTAACACCTTTTAATAACAGATTAATTTGTTGGTAAAAGCACTGGCACCTTACACAAACCAAAATTCATTGTCAATAATATTAATCATTAAACTTTTGAAAAAAGCAATAAATTCATTTTCTATCGCCACCGGATCGCAAAACTTATGAGAAAATTGATTTTTAATCTGCGTCTCCTGTTCGATTATTTGCAATTTAATTGCAAGTGATCGTAATGAAGCTGCATGCACATATTGCACGTCAGATGTCGTATTTCCACTCTGGAACGTAGTGGCGATGCCTGCAGACATGCTTTCAGTTTTTCCTCTTTCAATAACTGGTAGTATTTATTTAATGTCGCCTGCGTGCAGACTACAACATCGTACTTCAGGAAAAGGTTGTTGCGAATATCCTGCAGACTTCGACTTAAGGCTTCTACCGCGCACCTATTCGACGTGGAGCAGCGCCAAGTGTGCCACATTTGCTGACATTACGCGTTAGTGTATCAATTTAAGTGGCACACGTCCACCGGGTAAAGTTTTTCAGGGATCCCTGAAAAAGCTACAGACAAGTTTGTTTTGCATTCCATGCATTGTTGGGTCAACAGTAAGTTCACCATGAACATATTTCTTGAGGTTACA
Source organism: Parnassius glacialis (assembly GCA_033319125.1). Taxonomy (NCBI): domain Eukaryota; kingdom Metazoa; phylum Arthropoda; class Insecta; order Lepidoptera; family Papilionidae; genus Parnassius; species Parnassius glacialis. Next base: position 18,851,542 of record JAVANC010000024.1, on the reverse strand, counting down.
AGTAGTGCATCGAGAGAGAAGAACCCCAGTCTCCAATATTTATGTGCTGCAGAAACATACGCCACGGCAATTCATTCACGACGATTTCTTACTTCATGGCGTTGTAGCTAAGGCCACTTATACCATCGCTTGACAATTCTTAATTTCGCTGCGGCATAGGTAAACCAAAATCACTGACTTTTTTACCGGAATTTGATATCAATTTATAAAACATAGTCTTCTTTTTTCACGTTTGAGATGGTTCTGTAACCGACTGTAAAAAGCTCTTTTCGAAATTTCATTATTTTTTTATTATATTGTCTGAGCTCATAGACCAACACGGGCCACCGGCGTACCGGAGGAGAGTAGTCATACTCTGGTGTTCCCCCTCTGTCAAAGTATAAGCCAATCCGGTCCTATGCCTACAATAAAACTAGGTACAACAGCACTGGTAACTAGACTAAATCTAGTTGCACGGCTGAATCCACTTCCTACAAAAATACCGAATTGTGAAAATTTTTGTGTAAAAAGAGATCAGCCAGGTCAAATTTACAAAAAGATGGCGTTACCTTTCATACGAGTATATAAGTAACTTTTAATCACGTTTATGCTATTAGCTTGTTTTTAAACTTAAAAATTACAATAATAACGGTCGTGTTGTTTCAAATTTATTTACCAAGATTGGTCGAGCGACTATCTGTCAAGCATCTATCAATCAAGTTGTCAGTGTCACTTATAGATTTTTACAATGTTTTAATTGTTATGTGTGAGTTCGACAGACGATTGTTTTTGTGTGTACATTTCCTCCCCAAAAACTGACAGACAGTTCTGTATCATGACAAAATGCTATGGCTACTCCCCTCCAATCTGCTGGTAGCCCGTGTTGCTCTATATCTGAGGTAGTTTTATTGATATATTACGACGACACGACTTTAAAATACAGCAAAATTCCTGTCATTAAATACTTTTGGATAATTTTTCATATGAGAGGGGCCAACGAGCATTCGGCTCACCTGATGGTACGTGACTACCGCCGTCCATGAACAACTGCAACACTAGGGGCATTGCATATGTTACGCTCAGGGCAGGGGCCCCAAACATCTAGAGATACAATGAGAACTATGTCTCTGATATGATGTAAAGTGATCCCAAGACATTGTGACAAAACTGGGGGCAGATAGCATTGCCCTCGGGACGTGCTTTAATAAAACAAAGCGAGAGAAGAGTCCCGGTGGCATTCTGAAAGGAGATCCCGGGACTCCTCATATACGCTTATAGTGACCAACATGGGGTTTTAACTAATAGGAATCCGAAAAGTAGATATAAAATCATCAAATCAAAATTAGTTTTACAGGTTGCTAAAATATGATAAAATCCGAATCACCATTTGATATTCTATAACAAATATTGCTGCAGATATATTTAATTTTCTATGGCATCAATTTTAAGGTTGCATGCTTTATATCACATTACTTCCTGATCAATTTAGTTATTTTTGCGATCACTAGAAGCATATTATTTGTTTATTATTATTATTTATTTATTTATTTTTCTTATTTTCACAGATTCACATTATTTGCTGACAAAATAAATATTTGAGCTGATCGATAATTAGCTGACGGTTTAAATGATAGTCTTAATTTATTAGAACTGTGAGTATAATGCAACAATATCAAGCAAATTAAACATAATAAATAGGTTGGGCAAAAAGTTTCTTCGTATTTTCTACCGACTTCAAAAAGGAGGAGGTACTCAATTCTACTGTATGTTTTATGTGTGTTACCTCATACCTTTTTTCTGGGAGAATCGATTTCGATTATTCTTTTATTTATTTGAAAGCTGGTACTTCTCATGTGATTCCATATTAATTTGATTAAGGTTTGATCAATCGTTTTTCAGTATTTCTTAATAATTCATATCAAAATCGGTAGTACAAAATTTTTAATTTTTAATTATTATGTTTGTATAACATTGAAGAAATATCTTTATGATTGTACTATTTATATCTGGCTGTTTTTAATACATATAAAACATTAAGAAAAATAAAAAGTAAAAAACACTTTCCCGCCGTTTTTAATTGGTTTTCTCAAGCGTTATTTCCGTCTACCTATTTAAACATTTAATTTTACTACGTTGTACGAACACACGAGATCTTCAAACCTAAGTTAAAACCACCAATACTACACTTTTTGACGATTTTTATTTTTTCAAGTTTCCATATTTTTATAACTAGCCCTTTTTTAATTCCCAATATATAATTCAGTCTTATATAAAGTCTTTAACACAATTCACTATTATAATCACTGTTAAACACTTTTGTAGATCTTTTCCTACCACTATTACTCAACACTCGTTATCGTAACAGTCCAAGATCCCAGGGCCACGAGACGTCACTTATTTTGTGACGATCGAAATGTGTATGATTGAGTTAAATTGACTAGTATTACACTGACTTGACATTGGCAGAATTCTAAAAAGAGGGGCCATAAAACTAAGAAAGAAGAAGAAGAAGACTAGTATTACTATGATCACATGCCTACCTGCCAGCTTGTCCAGTTGGCCATTTTCCAAGTATCAGGAAATCAAGGTACGTAAAAACATTACTAATTAAAATATTAAAAATATTATAATATAATACCTAGTATATTAAATAAATAATATATAATAAAAAGTATAATTATATAATTGAATTACAAAATTCATATTGAACTTATTTTAGGTTATTACGAACTGTCAAACCATAGCACGCATTTTTTTTCCTTTTAGCGACAAAAATGCTTTCTTCATTTTACTCACTTCACATAGCATAGTTAATGTTATAATTGTGTGTATCTGTGTATATATTTATTAGTAAATTTTTATATGTGTATATTATTTCTATTATTTAATACCTTTTGAATAGTTTAAGCAAAGATTTAGTAAATTTATCGAGTTTGTAAAAACATTATGCCTTTACTTTACTATAATACTTAATGATTGAAATGAATGTATTTTAACTTTATGATTATTTAAGCATTTTAATTGATCAAAGTATAACTTTTAAGATATTTTAGACGACTTTGTATAGAAATGAATTATTATTTATTATTAATAATAATGCGCAGTCACAATATTAATGATATGTTGTAAACTGGTAACATTCATTGCTATGAGGATAACAGCACTGGTGATGCTTTTTAGGTGTGTTTAATAGTACCTAAAATATTTCTCTTTATTTCTCGGAAACACGTCCACGACTACCGGAACAAACTTTTGTCTTAAGTCAAGTCTTTGTTGAACAAAGTCTCGGATTGGGACGACTAATTCTAGTCCAGATTATACCAAAGATGGCACAGTTAAATTCTTTAAATTCGTAATTTCAGAGCACTTCCCTCGTTGCCTCGGCCATTATCGGAATTCTCGGCGTCGACATATCGAATGACATTCAATTCCGCGATCACTTGGGAGGAAAGGACAAATTGGCCTTTAAAAAGCTTGGCGTGCCTTACATAGCGGGACAGTATCATGCCGGTACATGCAGGTTTACAAGGTGCAGAGTTGGCCTCGCATGGAATTCTGTTCTCATCTCTAGGCAGTGGCACCCCAATGAAGAAATCCTTCCACTTCACCACATTCAGCGTAGAGCGGCGTCGACGACCGAGTTCTTTCTGATTGAATCGATTTACTGGCGCTGCGAAGAGATGTTGCATCAATTGGCATTTTCTATCGCATTTACCACGAGGAGTGCTTAGAGGAATTGTTCGATATAATTCCAGCCGCCAAATTCCTCGAACCACATCATCTGGATGCTTGTCGGTCCACCACTGTGAGATTTACTAGGGTTTTCTCCCTCGCACAACTTCCTTGTGGAATCGATTACCACCAGCGATTTTTACAGACCCACCCGACTTAGGAACCTTTGAAAACGAGCTTACTCTTTTTTATGGGTTCCGTACGCAAAGGGTAACCAAGGGGGTCCTACATATTGCTAAGCCTCCGCTGTCCGTCCGTCTCCGATCCACAATAGGTAGACAGTTGAAATTTTCACAGAATGTGTTTTTTGTTGTCGCTATAACAACAAATAATAAAAATAAATTAAAATATAAAAGGGGCTCCCCTACTAGAAACGTGTTTTTACCTACATATTAAATCTAGTACGATAGTACAGAATCCTTCATGCGCGAGTCGGACTCGCACTTGGACGCTTATTTATTAAAAGACCAGCAACGCATCTGCAATTCCCCTCGTGTTGTAATTATTCATGGGCGGCGGTCGACACCTTCCATCAGGTGAGCCTCGTGCTAGTATGTCGCACTACTATACAAAATACGTACTTACATTATAGATGAGCTGTTAGCCCCTAAGGAAATGGAAGGCCAAATGTCAAGACCTATGTTCAGCAGTAGACTTGTGAAAGTTTGTAATGATGATGATGACGATGTTATCCTTTTGTGAACAGCTGTAATGATGATGAAGCTAGTTTAGTACAAGTTAATACGAGTACAAACTTACCAAAAACTTTCACCGTTGTAGTCTTCTTAGCGGAACCTAATTTGTTTACAGCTGCACATGTATATTCTCCCGAATTTGTTACAGAAGCCTTGAATCTGTCAAAAAAATAACTCTGGTCAAATGTGAATGGCTGCTTAAGATTATGCATTGATTAGAGGAAGGTTACAAATTTCTAAATTAAGTGTAGATAAACACATACCGTCAAATAAAAACTTATAAAATAGTTTAAAGCATCACTGGTACTAATAAAACAGAATAGTTGTCATAGTTAAAATAAAGCTTAAAAAATACTGAACGGATTAAATTAGGGTTACTAGATATGGGCAATGCAAAACAGTCACAAAACAGTATAACAGCCAGATTTCTGTATCTTTTATAATATAATTAAGGTGGTAGAGCAACACTGCAGCTCGACCGAGCATGAACCACGCACCCACAAAATCATAATTCATCATTACAGCCTTTCACAAATCTAATGATGAACATAGGCCTTCCCCAAGAAATACCACAAAGCAAGTTTCTAAACCCCCTACATTCATTGAATTCTTATCAGGACGCCACTCCATGCGAGCGTCGTCAACACTTCGTTTAAGAGTGTTGACGACGATTACGAGGTTGCCATTCGAGAATCTTTCTTCCCCTTAACATGGCGTTTTTTCGAGCTATAATGCTGACCCATTACTACTTTAGTCTATTGAAAATAGCCAAAGAACGAGATCTGCAGTAGCACGAGAGTAACCGAGATATCCCCATTTCTTAGTCTATCACACAGAGAAACTGGGAGCGTAGCTATCTCTATAGTTTTCTTGACATTGAACTTCCTATTACGGCCAACAGTGCAAGACCACATGTATTCTCAGATAAACATATCATCACTGGCAACACGCGCTGGTTGTATACTCCTTTCCTCAAGTTTTGAGATTAAAGCCGAGTTGAATCTGTCCACTGACCTTTCAAACAAAGTAGACTTTTACTTAGTCGGACTATTAACTGTCCTATGTAAACATACTCCTCGACAACTTTGAGCGTAGTACTTCCAACAACTACCGACATAGGTTGTGACATGGACGTTACACATGAACTTTGTATTATCAATGATTGTTTTAAGACCTATCCGATAAACTATTTTAGGGGTGTAGGAGTTGGAATATAAGTCCTTAGTTTCCGAAATTAAATTACTGCAACCCGCTAATAAGTATATTTAGTACCACGCAAGTACAAGTTGGACAGAATATCATTGCAAACAAAACATTCCTTATATAGTTAAAAATAAGAAACAATAAATAAAATTACATTGTGGTGACGAAATCTTATAGTCCGTTTTAGCTACTAATTGATTCACCACTCTATTGAGGTCATTAAGCATACTGCTGAGGTAGTCCAGTAATTTTGTGTAACGATTATATCGTCGGAAAAGCTGAGGGAAGGGATTTACTCGCGATTGATATTAATACAGTATTATTTCTATTCCAGTAGATAAATAACGTCTTACAATGTAGCGGTAAAGAGATTCGGAATTTTAAATCCATTTTGTCGTTTTTTAAATCACGGGAAAATCCTCGTTTGTACACTCGGCTGCAGGGGCAATAGAAAGGTACGGATGGTCTCATAATGGCTAAAACGCAATCAGCGTATACGTGGGATCCTGAAGAAGGCGAACAGGGCCACTTTGCTTTGTTGAAAGCACATGCCGGGGGCAATACTTGCTGCCCACAGCATTCTAGTAGTGTTATCAAAGCATCTAGAGATCACCTCCGAGTCACCGTCCTCCTCAGTGGTTACATTCTTTAACCGTAGCCTTTTTTTATAGTATAAGGTGACAAACGAGCACACAGTCCACCTGATGGTAAGTGGTTGCTGTGGCCCATAGACATCTACATTTATCCTCGTTTGCGAATCAAAATGCAGATGTGTTGTCACCCATGAGGATTAAGATGTGATGTGACTAAGATCTTTTCCAGTAAAAAGGGTCTCCGGTCCTCTACACTCACAATACGAAACACAGCAGTGTTAAACTGCTATTTTACGATGGTATTCTGTGAGAGCGTGGTCCTTCCCCGGTCGAGCCGACCCATTCGTGCTACAACTATACTACTAATATAGCTGCAGTATGGCTCTACCACGTAAAAACGCCTGTAACCTAAAAGGCCTTGGTTCTAATAGAAGAAGTCCATCGTCAAGGGGAGGGTCGGCAACATCATCTCTGAGTGGGATCTATCCTCTTCCGATACCGTTCAGCAGATTTTCAAAAGGCCCCACCTGAAGCTTATCATTTTGCCGATAAGGGCCCTTGCGTTTGCGATACAGTCCTCAATTCTTTTTCTCCAGGCTGGAATGGCGCTACTTTGTCCAGTAGCGCGTCCAGCCGTGATGAACTTGTCTTTTGCCGTATTATTGGCGCCAAGCTCTGCAACTAGTAGCTCTGCATTCTCAGCAGTAGCATTTTCATCCGGTGAGAGTATTTGTTTGATATTATTTGTTCAGTATCACGAAATATGTTAGAGCGTAAGAGGTACTGAACTCGATTTGCCATTGTTTGACTTAAAACAACTAGTGTACTCATAAAGGAACACTCCGAAAAATTAAAATAAAATTATAAATTAAAAAATTTAATCTAGACATAAAATCGATAATGTCTACGTGTGCCAAACCACCGAAGTTGTATGAGTTACCAAAAATACTCAAGTTCAATGCTCCACTACGTCCCATAGTGAGCCAAATCGATTCACCAACTTACAGATTGGCTCAACACTTAACGAAAATACTCTCACCGCTCAAGGGACATACAAGAGCACACACAAAGGAGTCCTACCATTTTGTCAGCGAGTTTAAAGACCTACATCTAGGCAGACAATGAAACTATGGTCAGTTTTGATGTCCAGTCTCTGTTCACATGCTTACCTGTTGAGGACTGCATCTCGATTATTACTAGAAGACTAAAGGAAAACAACATGCTCGTAGAATATGCAGTATTACTCAGACACTGCCTTACATCTGGCTACCTATTGTGGACGGAAGAGTTCTACAAGCAAGTAGATGGCGTGGCAATGGGCTCACCTGTATTTCCCATTGTCGCCGATATATTCATGGAAGACTTTGAGGAGAAAGCCCTGCTTACTTCTCCCGTAAACCCAAGATTCTACAAGCGGGACGTAGATGATACGTACGCAGTTACTTCATCTAAAGGTAGAATTGTGAAAGCACAATTCTACCTTTAGATAAAGTAACTGCATTTTTAGACCATCTTAACTCCATAAATTCTAAAATTCAGTTCACGGTGGAGTTAGAGGCAAACAATTCTTAAGCTTTTCTAGATGTGTTAGTAATTCGGAATCCTGATAACACCTTGAGCCCCGCTGTGTATAGAAAAAAGACCCATACAGATAGATATTTAAACGGAGATTCTCATCAACATCCTTCACAGTTACCTACCGTGTCTTTGTTTCATAGAGCACGAGGGATGTGTGACAGTAAACATCTGGCACGTCAAGCAAGTTTTGCACGACAAAAAGCTTCGGGTCCCGCGCCTACGTCACAGTGAACGAGTGAAGCTGGCCACAGTCGAGCGAGTGCCTGCTGTACTGCCATATGTCTGAGGTATCACTGACAAGATTGACTACATCTTGAAGCGTGCTTCCATTAAAACATACTTCAAGCCGCCGGAGAAGGTTAGTCAGTTTTTATCATCAGTCAAATGTAATGTCCCTCTGCAACATGCAGGAGTGTACAAGCTTGATTGTGAATGTGATTTCTCTTATATAGGACAAACCAAAAAAAATCCATAAAAACCCGCGTTAAAGAACACATAGTTGATGTGAAGAATTAACGCACCGGGAAGTCTGCAGTCTGTGATCACATTCAGGATCGCCCCCGTCACTACATTAGATTTGTTAGACCACAAATTCTCCCTAAAGAACATCGATTCCTTCCAAGGATGATTCGCGAGACTATTGAAATCAAAAAACATCCTAATTTCAATAGAGAAGATGGCTGGGTACTACCATCTGCTTGGGATCCCATAAGTAATAAAACTAAATTCCAACCCAAGCATACAACTTCAAGTCTTCAAGATACTGTAAGTTCATACTGCGTAGATCGGAACAAAAATTAATAATTTTTAATCTGGAGGTAGCCGTGGTTAACTATGGCATTGGAACATCATACACCTCAGAAACGACCCCCCCCCCCGCTCCCCTTGCGACCATGGGTGCTGTAAAGTGCTCGAAACGTCGGCAATATAAAATAAGTTAATATACGCGATAAAATCCGTAAAATTAGTTTTATTTAAATGTGTAGTGTTCGCGTAAATGTAAGAAATCATAAATGGTCCTCATGTTGATGGGCATAGATAAGCCTTCGCCCTCAGAGCTAGCAACCCTTCTCCTTTCAACATGGAAGACCGCACACTTATCCGTCCCCAGATTCTAATAGAATTACTAAAATAACAATTATTATTAATTGTTACGAAGTATCTTTGTCCTCCTAGGTAACAACTACAGTTGTGGACTAGTTTTTCATTCTCATTCGAGAAGAGATCGAGAATCGAGAAGAGACGAAAATGGGTATGTGTAACAATCATTTACGCGCTAATTAAAACTAAGACACATTGAATTTGAATAACTTAGCGTCTCTCTTAGATATAGTTTTAAATAAAAATAGCAATCATACTTTAATGTATTATCTCTGTATATGCGATATATGTGTCCATCGCTTATTTCTATTCCATTCAATGACCATGTAACGTCTGGTATTGGTACTCCATCTACCAAGCATTTGATTGTGGTTTGTTGATCAATCTTTTGGATTAATTTCTTATGTTTCCAATCTTTAATAACAGGAGCATCTGAAAATATACTTTGTTAAATATGATTTAGACTTACATCGTATGTTGAGAGACAAGTTAGACTAATCTAACTATATATAAATGTGTATAACATTTTTAAAGCAGAAACACTCTTATATAAAGATTTTACAAACTTTCATTTATAGTCTGTCAAAAGACGGATAACCCTGAGGGCGCCCGGTGCACGGGATACTTGCGCGGGTACAAGCACGCAAATTTCGCAAAAAAAAAACAGCCGCAGAGAAACATGCACGCTTGTGCGCATGTTTTTCTGTTGCTCTGTTTTTTTTCGAAATTCAGGACTATAGTATGTGCCATATCGATTGAGAAAAACGGACAATGACCTCAGATATGAGCCGAGTGTCAAAAGGCGTAACTTACAAAATCTCAATTTAGATGTGATAACAATATTTAAATATTGATATTATTCCCACTTCTAGGTCAGCACATATGTTTTGTTTTTTTGTTTCTTAAATAATATTGTCTGTGGTTCCTATAAACATAGTAAAATCTTACGGTACATCGCGAAAAATGTGTTATATTTTATATTTCAATTTATGGTAAGTAACGCAGCAATTCATTTAATAACAGTTTCATATTAAAAAAATATTTGAAGCAATATAATCACCATATTGAGCTTTTGCAAATTCATCCCTTTAAAATAAACAAAACGCGCGTTACGTCAGTTCGTTCTAAAAGAAACGTGACAATGGCAGCCAGAGATGCGTCACCTTTTTTGGGCCGGTCCGCCATTTTGTTTTCATTCGTGTTCGGATAGCGCTTGCGTGTGTACGTCTCGGGTAATTCATAGCATTCATTGCATTGTTTTAGTTGAGTTTTTACTGTTAAATTTGTTATATCGTTAAGTTTTTGTTTTTTGAATCTGTTATATTAGTTTTACTGTGACGGTCGTTACTAAATCGACATGAGTTCAGGAGAATTTGGTGAAGGACCCGGTCCTTCAACATCAAGTGGAAAGAGACGTCGCCGACCCATAATAAACGTAGCAGGTACGTACAAATAGGTACAAATGCGACGACGTAGCCTTTCTATTTCTTAAAGCGCTCTTTTTATGTGACCATGTGGTATTTATTTTCTAAAACAATATGTATTTATGTGATGTAGTACTATGGTAGTATATTTTTGTCATTTATTTACAGGCCCATCTTCTGGAGCACCTTTAACGTCACCAGTAAAAAAGAGAAAACCTACCACTTTGTCGGTCGGGGAACAAGAGATTATCATTAATGTATACAAATATGTCAAAAACACCTGGCCCGAAGACGTGTATCCTTCAAACGTTAATATGGTAGAAAAGGTTTCGGAGATCTCAGGAGTCAGCAAGAGCACTATATATCGCGTATTAAGCGTGTATAGAGATTCCCATAAAATACCAGAAAAGGGAATAATTAATAAAAGAAAAAAGTCTGTAATTGACAAGTTGGACGATTTTGATAAATCGGCTATAAGAGCGAAAGTGCATCAGTTCTTTCTTGCAGGAGAATTACCGACTTTAGACAAAATTTTGCTCAGTATAAATCAAGATGACCAGTTGCCAAACTTGAGCAAAACTTCCCTGCGACGTGTGTTGCGCCATTTAAAATTCAAATATATAAAGAGAAACAGAAAAAGTGGTCTAATAGATCGCCCAGAGATAGTTCTGTGGCGTACCAGATATTTGAGAGAAATACAAATATTAAGAAACGAGGGACGTAACATTTTTTACCTTGACGAAACATGGATTAACGCAGGTCATACTATGGGAAAGGTATGGGAAGACACCACAATTGAATCTTCTCGTCAATCACGGTTAGAAGGCTACTCTACTGGCGCGAAAGCCCCTTCGGGTAAAGGAAAGCGATTAATAGTTGTACACGTTGGCAATGAAAATGGCTTTTTGGAGGGATGTGATTGGGTATTTGAATCATCATCTACTGGTGACTACCATGAGAGTATGGACGCTCTCCATTTCGAGGACTGGTTTAGAAAAGTAATAGAAAAACTGCAAAGCGGCGATGTCATAGTTATGGATAACGCTAGTTACCACTCCAGACGTTTAGAAAAAACCCCAACAATGTCTTGGCGGAAACAAAATATGCAGGAATGGCTAGAATCTAAACAGATCGCATACGTGCCCTCGGACACAAAGACCCACTTAATGGAAAAAATAAAGGCAGTTAAAGATAACTATCGAAGTTACGTCACCGACGAGATGGCAAAAGAAAAAAGCATCACAGTGGTAAGGTTACCTCCTTATCACTGTGAGCTTAACCCCATTGAACTTGTGTGGGCAGATGTGAAAGGGTACGTTGCACGAAAAAATACAACTTTCAAGTTAAAAGATGTTAAAAATTTACTTAAAGATGGTTTAACTCAAATCACGCCAGATAAATGGAAAAACTGTGTTCAGCATGTCCTTAAGGTTGAACAAAAAATGCGTGGCATGGATGATAGAATTGACCAAACTGCAGATCGCTTTATAATTAATGTTACAGATAGTTCATCAAGTGAAGATACGAGTGATGATTGCACCGAATAAAAATAAAGTTCTTATATAATATTAAAAATAAAGTTTTATCTTTTGCATAAGTACGTACTTATTCGGTGTCGTTATCACTCGAATCTTTATATGTGTTATAAATTAATGTTTTTTGTTGTTAAATGAATAAAGTACTTTATAACAATAGATGATTTTTCTTCTACAGCGATCTTTCACATAACTTTTTAATAATAGTTAATAAATATATATTATATCAATCATTATAAAAAAATCATTATAAATAAAGAAAGTACTACATATAAAATGTGCCTATATATTGAAGGTTTGTAACCCCTGGTTAAACGACCGAAAGGTCATTGTCCGTTTTTCTCAATCGATTTGGCACATACTATACACGCTACATGCAGCCAATGTGATGAGTCCGCGCGAAGAGTACCCGTTGCGTGATCATGTGCGCGTGCTTGTTCCGTACAAAATAAATAAATGAGCTTCGCTGATTGAAGCAGATTAGGCACTTCGTTTATTAATTACTCACTTATTATTCACGAGCATAACTCTCTGTCTCACTCTATCCCACGATACGGGCCGATTATTACACGTTCCATATCAATCAAAGGAATGTAGGTGTTGATATTGTTATTACTATAATTTTAGGTGTTCGTTAATAATATATTAATATATAATCAATCATGTCAGCGGTACCTACTAAACGCGCGCACTGTACGTCACACACGACGGAGTTCTCTGCGTGTATCCGCAACTAGATCAGGTCCCTCGTCAGTAATTAGTTACCCTCAACTAACACGTTAAATTCAGTGTACTTTTACGACACGTGAAGCCTGTGTCACGCAGCGGCCCTCATTTATTTCCATAAAACAAGCCGCGCGCGGCATTACGTAGTAGCGACCAGCTCGACTGACGTAGCGGTAATCGTGAATTTTGAAGAAACAGCCAACGCGCAATATGCGCGCAGATCGAAGCACACGTAGTGCTTCGATCCGCGCGCATCTTCCACTTAACGCAGCGGAAGCCTAAAAATTCATATCGTATCTAAAGCATTCCTAATTTATCAGTAAACATTTTCTAATATTGTTATCATATTTATTTTACATTATGTACCTTACGAAAAAGAAACTTAATTTAGATTATTAAAAATATATAACTACTTAAAATGTAGAAGTGAGTTTTTAGTCAAGCATATCTTTGTTTACTAATGAAAGAAAATTGAATCAAATATATTTAATAATTTTAATTCTTGGGCGTAATAAACTAAAATGTCATTTAAAATATGTTTTTAAAATTTATTCAAACCTTTAAAAGAATATTGCATAAGCTAAAGCTAATTATATCGCGGAAAAAAATTTGTTATCTAAATTAAAACAACTATTATAAATCGTGAAACTGGTAAAACTTAAATCAAATTATTATCGTACATTTTTGTTAAAGATTATAATAGTATGGTCAAATAATATCACGCAATTGCCAATGTATCTGAATTTCTCTTGCAAAAAATACTGTTGAGACTACATTATGTACATAAATTCATGCTCGCAAGTTGCTGTTGTTTTTTACGCGTTGTTCGTTATTATTGCGAGAGTCTAGTGTTGATAATTGCCATAAAAGTTTCAATTAGTCTAAAATTAACAATGTTTGTATGATTATTGAAGCCCTTAACACGGTCAATATTATTAAAAAATGGAGATCTTTGGGGTATGTAAACTACCATTATTAAATCAATAATTCATTCTAATAATTATTTGCACAACAGCTAAGCGATATTTTTAATAATTTTCTTAAGTGATATTTTTAATTTGGCTCGGTGCGATGGTTTGTGTGGTTTTTTTTTTATAGGATAGGGTGACAAACGAGCACACAGTCCACCTGATGGTAAGTGGTTGCTGTGGCCCATAGACATCTACATCTATCCTCGCTTGCAAATCAAAATGCAGATGCGTCGCCACCCCTGAGGACTAAGATGGAATGCCTCTTTTCCAGTAAAAAGGGTCTCCGGTTCTCTACACTCACCATACGAAACACAGCAGCGTTAAGCTGCTATTTCACGCTGGTATTCTGTGAGAGCGTGGTCCTTCCCCGGTCGAGCCGACCCATTCGTGCTACAACTATACTACTAATATAGCTGCAGCATGGCTCTACCACGTTAAATGTTTGTGCGGTTGGATGATTATAAAGCAAATTAAATCCAAACTAACTGATACTTACATTCAACAACCAAGTCTACGACGTGATTGTCTTTGCCGATTTCATTTTTTGCTAGACATTTGTAGGTGCCAACCATGCCTAAATTTACATTCTCAATGTATAAGTTCTCAGTATGTTCCTCAATCTTGTCAAATACGTCACTTTTATCATGTTTGAAAGACCAGTAAATCTTTGGCGTAGGTTTACCTTTCAAAATTCTATAAAGAGATTTTTATGCATTATTCGGTGCAGAGAGTAAATAAAAAGATTAGGTAAAAATGTCTAAAATGCCCCAGAATATTAAAAAAAATCACCTGCATAATATACTGACGCTGGATCCTTTATCGACATAAATTTCGGTAACACTTTTATCTATTTTTGGATATTCTGCAAATTAAAACTAAAGGTGAAGTTGTTTGTAGACCTTTACTTATTTTACAGAATTTATAGATGATACTTACCAATATCTGTAATTGACACTTTTATGTTATAAATACCTCTTTTTAAGTTATTTCGTACCTCGCAAATAAAGTTTCCAGCATAATTTGGCTTCATTTGCTTGATAAACAATGAAGATCGATCAGATGATATACTTATTTGGTCATTTATCTCGATTTCCTTGCCATTTAGGAACCAAGTAATGTTTGCAGGAGGTACTGCATTAACTTTACAATTTAAAGTTTCCTTGTCGTTGTATTTTACCGTTTTATCTGTAAGAAATCATGTTTATGATATCGTACTCAAAGTAATAGTTATAATTGACTAACATGATGAAAGTAAAATTACGCTAGGTTTCTGACTTTTCGTATTATACATCGTACTATATTTAAAGAAAAGGTTTATTTTTCTATAGCTATAATGTATTGGTTTATTGTTGATCATTATATAATACTACTTTTACGTATTATATTAGATTATTATCATTGATTTTGTCATTATTATCATCATCAACTTTATTACAGCCTATCAAACTCCACTAATGAACATAGGCCTCCCCCATAGATTGCCTCAGAGGAGGGACTCACTCTTAGTTGTCATGCATGACAACTGCGGCGTTATGTTATTTTGAGTTGTTATTAGAAAGTTGATTCTGCCTATCTCTTGTTTCAGTTTCCGTCTGTCAACTCTTATAATAAACACCCACAGGATGATATGGGGTAGTGGGTTCTCTTACGCCGCCATTACACCAAATGATTATAATTACTTAGCAATATATGAAAGCATAAATTACCTTTAGAAACATTCACAATTTCAAAATAAGATTTTATTATAACGTCAACAGATGTTACATAATTTCCAATGTCGTTGCTTGCTTTACAAAAATACGTATTATTTGTGATAATATGATTTATATATAATACACTAATATATTCATATGGAAGTCTTCTTGGTGCGACCTTAAAAATATTTCACAATATTATAATTATGTTTAACAAGTTCTTATTTTCCTGAAATCAAATGATACTTATAGTTAAATACCGTAAATTTCAATGATGAACCTAATTTATCTTCCCATATAATTTTAGGTTCTGGATATCCAGCCACGATACATTTTAACTGCAAAGGATAACCATAATTAGATATTATTTTTGTTTCTCCCGTGATGTTCGCTATTGGTGCCTTGTTTTCTATGGGTTCTGTTAACAGAAAATATGGTTTAATTAATAAAAATTTATCAAGTTCTACATAATATGATATTTAATTAGTTATACCAGGGTTATGTTCTGTCAACTTACTACTACTACATGCTGAGTATACTGCAGGTTGTATTCCTCTTTTAGTTTAGAAATATATGCATAATTTCCCACCTTTTGATTTTTCTGGTACTCTATCCTTTTATTTTTTTTATTCATAACAGCCTTTCAAAATCCAAGGCTAAACATAGGCATCCCCATATATTGTTCATAATAGAGATTTTTGCCATAGTTGCCCCGCTTGGTAGACTGATTGGTAAGCGCAATTTATTCATTTTGAAGTTATTATTCGATAGACGCTGCTGCCCACCGCATAGCTTGTTTCCATCTGTCGCCTCGTTCCATGCGGTAGTGGATATTCTTAAACCGCTACTGAATTTTCATCATTTATTTAAACTTAATTTATTTATACTAGGTTTTTTTCAGTCCTCCAGCGATTCTGACATAAAGACTATACCATTGGTAAACCGAAGGTGAGTCATTTACTTGCCATTGAAGTTAATACGATATACTTTCCAATTCAGTAGGTTACAAACATCTTCCAATGCAGCTGTTTAGAGTTTGGGGATATAACGTCACCTTATCTTATACCTCTCTGCAGTTGGATAGGTTTCGTACTCTGGTTCAACTATACATATTCTTTAACACTTGGACATACCGACAGTCAACTTGGCCGCTGAAGCTAATGGAGTACCGTCAAAGGCTTTCTTATAACCCACATGCGCAAGGCAGATTATAAATGGTCTATGGTACTAAAGCCTTTTTGAATACCGGCTTGTTCGTGAGGCTCAAAGTCGTCAAGTGTGTATGCGAGACGATACGTAATGATTCTCGAAAATAATACGTAGACGCAGCGCAGAAGGGATGTTCTTCGACAGGGCGTTGTCGCCATTCTTGAAGAACAAGACCACCGCACTTCTGCTTCACGCCAGTGCTTCAAGTGCGGTGGCTTCTACTCTACGCCTCCGGAGTAGTGTCACCAAAGAGGACGGAATTAAAGAGCCTCTTAAAAACTACTGGTTTTTTACACGCTTTGAGAATCACGCTGTAATTCTATTCTTGACCGGAGCTTTGCCATTTTTAAGGTTCTGGAGAGCCTTTTTATCTTGCTCATACTGGTGTCCGAAATATCATCGGAATAGTGACGGGTAAAACTTGCTCTTGGATCGTTACGTAGTGTACAGCTGCCCGTAGAACCTCTTAATCTCACTCAAAATCTCAGGTGTCCCGGAAACGATACTACCATATTCGGTCTTGAGCTTCAACAGTTGGCAGCCTCTGGCAAACTTTAGCAATGACTTTGGAGCCCTGGTTCCGCTTTTACTTTTTCAATACAAGTTGTATTGAAGTTTCTTAAGTCCCGCCGCATGCAATTGGGGATCTGACTGTAAAGTTGCTTCAGGCAACTGCTATCATATCTGCTGAAGTCTACAGCTTGGTTTCCCATCTCACAGCGAGCTTAGCTGAACTTAGCTCCGACTGCATGGATAGTTTTCACGAGCTTGTCGTTTATATCGTGCACTCTATTGTAGTTTCCTAAGCACTGGAAACGATTTTGCAACTCATGCTTAAAGTTTTTGGGCTTAGAGCACGAGGAGGACAGAGCGTTGACTTCATCAGACGTGACCTCTCAAAGTTTAGTTTAGTGTGTATCTCACCATTCGGTGATCGCTGCCAGTTTTCACCTTCGCGATCACTGAGACTTCACCGTACAGTTGCCCTCTAGACGTCAAAATGAAGTCAATCTCATTTATTGTCGAACCTTCGGGGCTCGATTAGGGCTGCTTCTGGAAAAATAGTTTATCGTAAACAGTCCCTCCTTTTTTATGAAGTTGGTAAGCTGCTGGTAACTTAAGTTTCGTTTCCCTATTCCGAATTTCCCTAACTTTAGCTCACCGGTCACTTTTGTGCATGGTATTTTTTTTAAAGGATAGGGTGACAAACTATCGCACAGTCCACCTGATGGTAAGTGGTTGCTGTGGCCCATAAAATCTACATTTATCCTCAATAAAGAATCAAAATGCAGATGCGTCGTCACCCGTGAGGACTAAGATGGAATGCCTCTTTTCCAGTTAAATGGGTCTCCGGTTCTCTACACCCACCATACGAAACACAGCAGTATCAAGCTGCCATTTTTAATTTTGTTTTTCGTTAAAGTCTCCCATTAACAACGTATAAGTGGATTTTGGAGAAATGCATGGTTTTAGAGATATTCTTGTATATTTCTTTCACATCCTCATCGAAATGTGGCAAGATAGGTGTGAAAATCTATATGAACTTCAACGAATATCATTTGATGAATCACTAAATAAAATCATCGACGAAGGTTGCGCATCATAAGGTACGCAACTCTCGTCAACACACTTCCAATTTTTACAACGTTGTAACGACACCTCATTGGGACAAATTGTCGCACTTCCGGTGATAGAACAAGTTGCCGGATTTGAAGATTACAGTGTCTTCCCCGTCTCGTCGGAACTCAAATAATCATATAATATCCCAGCGCAAATTGTCTATTTCGTCTTTCAGCTCCAGGTTCTTCTCGTAAGTCCTCCAGGTACATGCGTAAAATGTTGCTACGTCATCTTAGGCAACCGACCCTCCACAGGAGATTTTTAGTACCCCCTGCCCCGCCGATACCATGATCCCACCTTTATCCTCAATAAGGAAGTGGGGCCGCCGGGGATTGGGGGCAGATTCTTTGTGTCTTTGTTCATGGTGGAATGTTTGCCATAGCTGCCACGCTTTGAAACTGCAGTTTTTATTGTAATTTTGCTATTATCAGAAAGAAGCTGCTGCCTAAATCCTACCTCAATAATTTCCCTCTGTTTCGTCTTAACACATCTAGAGGAAGATATGAAGCAGTGGATATTTTAACATCGTTAGTGTACGGTAAAGTTAGTAATATAATCATGGGATTCCACCATATCATGATTTAACGATACATATATACGAATTTCCTACGTCATGCACATTATGAACTTATAAATATTTTTATCATACCTTGATCAAATGTTCGTATTTCGACCCTACTTTCGGGGACGAAAGTGTCATTGCGTCCCGATTCAATTACTTATTAATTAAGTACGCATGCATCAAATTTCTAGCTCTATTGTTTTTAACGTCAAAAGTATATGCCATGATTATGGAGTGTAGAGTAGACCATCTCTGTATATGAAAAGTGTCCCTAAAAACGCGTCCAATAAGGGTGGCGCTGCAGTAGCATAGGATAAATTTAAAAAAAAGCGCCAAAATTAATTAGAATAAGATGGAGAAATAAACAAGGACCGACCAATCCGCTTGGTTTTGTAATACGTAATTAGTTGAGGTTTTGTATACTGGCATTTTACTAACTACTCTAGTCATGAATTTTTTTTAATATTTGTATTCAGCTGACTTCACTCCGTCTACAACAGCTATATTCATATCGTAGTTTTTCAGACGCCAGCGCTATTGTAGTAGGGTTTGGAACCTCCATTTTTAGTATACATGGTATTTTTGAAACGCCCCCGAAAACGAAGACAGACGACAGTACCAACTATACCTTTGACGATAGGTGTAATATAAAATCGATCCTGATGAAAAAACCATAATTGCATTAAAAAATCATGAAAATACTTAAATATTAAACCAGCAGTGAAATGAGATTTAATAATTTATTTATTTTAAATAAATAAATTATAAAATCAGCATACTAGGGTCAATATCTGCGTCGAAGTCAAACTCTTTTATCTAGCTCGTACAGGTCACGTCACGTAAAAATAACGCTGAGCGACAGCGGAGTGGGTATGTCTCATAGAAATATTAAATAGAGGAGAAGTGGCAAGGGGGCGTGTCTGTGTCCGCACGATATGATCAAAACGCTCAGGTTCTATTCAAACGGCCGTCTCTGCGTATTAGTATACTTTCAACCGTAATCGTGAAACAATATCAGAATGCCGTGTTATTCAGTGGTTTCTTGTTAAAACCGAATCCAAAACAAAATCTTTGTAGATCATGGAAGCACTTACCATATGTAAGAACAAGTATTTTACTATATTTATCTTTAAAATCATGAAAAACAACAAATCGTAAATATTTTTTGCTCTTAATGCGTTATTTTTGTTTTCAAATATCACTGCAACGGTACTATTTTGTAGTAAATACATTGCTCCTTAACCACTACTTATGTATATCGCTAAGCGGCTGAATAAGCAATGTAAATATGACAAAACGATACTTTATTTATGGGGATGCATCGTATAGTACGGCCACTGTATCTTCCGATGAGTTAGTGTTGTGCTTGTGCAGATCCACTAACGTATGCTATCGACAACAAAGTCGATTGGCGAATTGCTATTATAGTTTATTCTTTCAATTTGTCAACCGTTTCAGCCCGGTGCGAAGACTGATGTGACATAATGGTATTTAATTATTTTGATTATTTTCACCGTTTACTACACTGAATTCGTAACTAGCGATCATAAAGTAAGTTGCTTAAATAATTAGGTTAATCATCGGTGAAGTGTTTTGCGTTGAATTATAGTATATTATGCCTTATCTTCGTGTTAATTCCTTACTTTTATGTTTTCAAAAGCTTCGAATGCGTTATTATACCTAATTGGCATAGTTCAGAATTCAGATAATATTATAATAGTGACTTTTGCTAAAAATAAGTCAACATAATTCTCCTGGATACTTATTTATTATGCATGAGTGTGTGTTTTCATATATTTAACAATATCTTAACAAACCATGGGTTTTTTAACAAAGGCTTGCCAGGTACATGGTGAGGTTAAGAAATTGCGTAGGATATATGTAAATGATAAATAAATTATTATCGTACATTTTCAGCTTCCCAAAAGATGCTAATTTAAAAAAGAAATGAATTGATGCCACAGGAAGGCCACTAAACTCCTACAAAAACTAGTACCATATGCCAAAATACCTACTTATTCAATACGCTATGACAATCTAAACCAACATAACCGGATTTTTTTAATTGTATTTGTTACGTAGGTTAGGTACTTAATAATTTACGTTTAGCTACATATTGTTTATTTTTATTATATAATTTCCTGTGCATATTGTTTTTTATTTATTTTATTATCAATTTTAGTGCAATTTTGGTATAAATGGAAGAGAATCGATAACTTTCCAACTTAGTCAATCACTAATGTATATGCAAAATAAATGGCGTTTGTTTTTAAAATACATAGCACATCGATAGCGACTGATATTTTTGTGTGAGTAAGTAGTACGGTGCATGGTAAATGCACGCTGTTTCTATAGGGATACGGTTTATAATTGATTGTGTAGTACTTTCTGATTTATAAAATGCGGGTGTGTGCGCGACTGCGTATCTATTGCTTTTACTGATCTGCAAGTGTAGTAGTAGGCGGATGGTAGGGGCCAACTGGAGACACCGGGTTCCGATATATTTTCAACTACCGGGCATATCTCCTACTATTATTATATCTATGGTATGTCTACTTAGAACTTTGGAAGAGGTTGGAATTAAAAATGGATAATATTTACTTGAGCATTATTTTTTTATTTATAGAGTAGTAAAATATAAAGTAATTTGTAACAAGAAAATTTAAGCTAAGGGTGACTCGCCGTCCATTATAACGTTTTGGATCACATGGAAGCCAGATGTCGATGGCGTGTTAGTGTTACTGGATGCTACTCCATCATCACTTTCATCTTCGCTTGAGCTTCCGTCATTAGAATCGTTATCATCAATGCGAATGATAAATGTTTCCGTCATCAGGTTGACCACATGGTAATTTTTTCGGTATTCTTCCTTAATACTTTTAACTTTACTGCACAATTTTCCCCAATCACCTTCTCCCTTGATATTTACCTTTTCGTTCACTAGTTCAGTCATAAAACAGTAGATATAAATATTTTTCTTTCCTTGCTTTTTTAAACCATCGTCGCGTGTCGTGCAAAGAAAGCTGTGTGTGCGATTGTATTTTGAGAAACATCGAATTTTCAAAGCGCGGGAAGAATGAGGAACCAATAGCGTGCGCGCACAGTAATACTGGCGAGCATTCCCCCATCGCGCCCCCTTCGTACCACGCGCTGGCTGCCGCCGCCCGTTCGACTGTATGTCACCTCGTGTCAGCGTTGCCAACATATGGGGAATTCTGCAAATTGCGGGAAATTTAAAGAATGGGGATTGATATTATGCGGGGAAAATACGAGGATTTTGAAAATCGATATACTTATCTTAACATTTTGTTGGGTTGCTTATGAATATCGAATGACTCCCTTTTTTTAAATATCTTCATTGCACCACATTTAAGACTTATTTCGGCAACTTTTTTGTATCATTTAATGCTTTTATTTCTAATTTTTTGAGTTTTAAAGCAGAGAACCGCTTGCATATAAATGTAGCTACTGTGATACTTTTTAATGGCAACAAGGGAAGGAATTAAAAATACTCCATGGAGCAAAATGCTTGTTACAAAAATGTGGAAAGTGTTAGTTAAAAATAAATCTTATACAATTAGTTGAAAACTGTGCTTAATTTCTTAATATAAAATTAAGGAGAATCTGTTGAAGTTGTTTTGTCCTTAAATTGATGAATTTGAAATGGACTTTCGGAGAATTTGACAAATTGGTGTTGGCAACGCTGCCATCTTGCACCGAAATTTACCTACTAAGATTTGTTTGCAAGCGACATAAGAATTAGAGGCGGCAATCACAATAAAACTTGCAAGTAATTTTTAATAGTTTTGACGTACCTCTTTTCAAATCAACGTATTGGACGAATTAAAAACGGAAAGTCAATTAAAATAAAGTAAAATAATTATTTTTTTGATTAATTAACAGTCGATCATAATTGCAATTAATTTTAACTATAAAATCATTCAATACCATTTCATTTCTATTTTCTTGTACGAAATCAAAGATAAAGATGAAATAGTATTTATAATTGTGTAAGTGAGTACCCAAGTAAGTACGTTTATTAATTTCAATATAATTTTTGTAGTAACGAACTGCTTGTTTCATCAGGGTGCAATTGATTGTCTAAATTAAAAAATTACAACTATAACATCTAAATTCCATATGAAAACTAGTCGTAGGGATCATGTGGAAACTAAA
This sequence comes from Parnassius glacialis, assembly GCA_033319125.1. Lineage (NCBI taxonomy): Eukaryota > Metazoa > Arthropoda > Insecta > Lepidoptera > Papilionidae > Parnassius > Parnassius glacialis. Next base: position 18,828,744 of record JAVANC010000024.1, on the reverse strand, counting down.
CTTATAAAATAAAAGTTGGTAATGTAATAACGTTTTACGGTCTGTGGGAATGTTCAAAGTGTTTACCTCAAGGACGTTAGGACGCAGTAAGCTTCAGTTTTGGCGGGATTCATTATTAATTTTAGTTTTTGAGACAGTTCCGTGTTGCCTTTGGACACGTGTGCGCGAGCGACAGTTCAATCTTTTTGTTTATTAAATTCTTATTGTTATTACTTGGATTTACCTACTTGTTATTACGTGTTATTCTTGTTGTTACGTTTTGTGTTTCTTTCTTGTTTTAATAATGCCTAACGCGTACGTTTATAGTACTCATGAATACTGCAACATGTTAATGTGCCTTAGATAAGCTCGCGGGAATGCTTCGCATGCATTGCGAATTTACCGAGAGAAATTCCCGACCGCTCGGACATCCAACTAACTCTCGTCTGATAACATTCAATCTGATTCAGCGAGTATTGGAAAATCGGCCCATTGCTCCGGTAGCGGCAGGAGGTGGAAGTCAAGTGGCTGTTCGCTCAGAGGAGCGCATTTTAGATGTCGTTCGGCGGAATCCGATCCTAGGTACACGAAGTATCGCTAAATTGTTAAGGCGTCGGGATGGAACATGTGTGTCACACTGTACAGTTCACAAAGTGTTAAAGCGTAACCGAATGCGCCCATACAAAGTGTACAAAGTGTAAGCTTTAGTTCCCGGCGATCACGATCGCCAGCGAGTTTACTGCCGTTGGTTATTAGACCAGCAACAACGTGAAGATTTAGAGCGGTAAGCTGTTTCATACCTATTTTTTAAGATATACATAACTGAATATATCAGAATAATAAACATACCTACACGATGAATAAAAACGCATAACTCTTACCTTGGTTACATTTCATTTAAGTATTTTTTCATTAGCGGGGAATCGAACCAGTTATTTGGGTTATTTAACCTGTGAATTCGAATTAAAGTGGCTACGTGGAGACAATCACTGTGGCAAAATAGTAGGTTAAGTAGATAAGTTAGGTATTTGGACAAGTGTTGTAAATTATTAGATATTGTGGTATGGCCCGCTAGCTGCAGGCCGCGCGAATTCGACGTTCGCGCGTACAGCGACCCCTAGTCAGCTGATTGTAATTCAGTAATTCCACTGCTGGTTTTATGTTTAAGTATTTTAATGATTTTTTTTATGAAATTATCATTTCATTTAGCTGTACTAGCATGATAGAGAATGAATAAAGCTAATAAAACGATATATGATATTTGAGTTTCTAATTTTAGTTTTTTTTTTAAATTATTATTATAGTTTTTAGTATTGTATATTTTAATAAATGTATTTAAAGACACTATTGCTATTGTAATAATAAATGTAAATAAAAACGATAAAAAAAACGTTATGTAAAGATAATTTTTTTTTCATCAGTATCGATTTTATATTACACCCATCATCAAAGGTATAGTTGGCACTGTCGTCTGTCTTCGTTTTCGGGAGCGTTTCAAAGATACCCTGTTTTTGATTTTCCTTCTACTCTACACTCCATAGCCATGATACATTTCAAGGTACATTCATTTCGATCAAAGTATGATAAAAAATAGTATACGCACAACGGGAGGAAGATATGACATCACAACTCGCGTTCTTATCAATACCACGTAGGTTGCAATGTCATACTTTCCTCCCTAGTGGCGTAATATACTAAGAATATTAGCGGTATTTGTTACTATTTTTTTTTAATTTTATCAAATTAATGACTATTTGCTTCAATGTAAACCGAATTAACTCCAGTTAACTCGTAAAATATGTACTTTTAATCGAAATCATTCATCAATGAAAGTAAATTAAAAATTAAGTATTTCTTACCATCTGAAAGCATTTGCGGTGCCACAGGTGAACGATATACTCTATATATGGTTTCATTCGTATCTTCTTTGACTCCTTTAATCTATATACCATGGTTAAAAATATAATAATTAAATTATGTTTAACTTTTAATACAAAGTAATTTGTTTACATCAACATATACTTACCCTAATTTTAAAAATATGTTCTGGGGGAGTAATTTGCTCTGTGACATAAAATTGATCTTCAGTGTTGACCATCCAAAGACGTTCTTCTAAAATAATATTATTTTTAATATCTAACAATTGTACTTCTTGCAGCTTTATCACTTCCCCTTCAGTGTTAAGTTCAATAGACAAATAATATTTTTGTCCTGAAATTCGAAAATGGATCTTACATAATAATTTCAAATATTTACACGAGTACTACACATTTAATAAAACCAAATTTCCGGGCTTTATCGCGTTATTTTTTTTTAATTCCCGACTTTCTTGTGCTTTATAGCACCCATGATCACGGGGGGTCTGAGATGTTTGACGTACCGATGTCGTATTTAACCCGGTCTTCAAGTTTTTGAATAATAATTTTTGGTCCGATCTATGCAGTATGAGCTTATTGTATTTTGAAGCCGGTGGTATGCTTGGATTTGGATTAAATTATATTAATTACCTAGTGACCCGCCCCGGCGGTCTGGAAAAGGTCGTTTTACTCTAATATTTATATATTATATTATTATAAACAAAACTGTATAAAATTTGAAAAATCTAAACTTTGTTACGTCAGCAATATTGGGTATCAGCTAATTGAAATTTTAACAGTTCACGTTTTCATATTCCTATAGTATCAAATTCAGTTCCAGATGGCACGATAAACAGTACTTCAGTGCAATTACGGATTTGTACAAAAGACGGCTGTGGATATTTTTTAGAACTGTAAAAATAATTTACCTGCAACAGGTGGAATTTTTGTATCGTTTCTTGAAGAGGGCTTATTGATGGAGAATCCATATTGAAAATCAACATTAGTCGTACCAAGCACCGTCACTGCTGTATCACTTAAACTTCCTACTTCGACACTATGTACACCTGGTTTTGGATCTATTACGTTGACAACCTAAAATATAAAAACCATACAAACTTTAATATTATTAAATCAACAGCAAAATAACTTTTATGAAGATAAGTTAGTAATTTAAGTAGTATTACGAAAGGACCAGTTCATGACGGTACAGACCTACAGATTAACATCTGTTTCCAAAGCTTTTACGTCGTAAATTTAATTAGACTCTTACCCACCCCTAATATGCTGCTGCAATGAATAACATTGCTATCGATCTTGTCCAATATGAAACAAATAATGTCGCGTTTAAATAAGGATATTTTGCCACGCTTGATAGGTGGTTTCCACCAACTGCACTTTATTTTTTTATTTTAAGTTGTTATTAGGAAGACGCTGTTCCCTACCTCTTGGTTGATTTCCCTCTATCGCCTTTTACGACACTCACGGAATGATATGGGGTGGTAAATATTCTTAGACTGCCACTACTTGGTCCAAGTAAAAGTATGCAGATATATGCAAACTTTTACTTGGACCATGTAGTGGCAAAGTAAAATTAGGATAATTATATGTAATATAAATAACTAACCACATTAATAACGTTAAAATAATTAAAAACTATTAGTTTCGTTATATGGTGGCAAGACATTCTAAATCGGGTATATATGTACAACAAAAATAAAATTTTAATAAAATTTATTCGGCTAATATCGTCCATAGATTAGAGAACAAAGATTAAATTAATGTCACTTTACGTATATATGATATTTTACCTTTAATAGTTTTAAATCACGGTGCCTGTGATGACATATAGATCTGAGACATGGTCCTTCACTGATGGCCGTATAGAGAAGCTTAAGCCAGCTACAGAAAGGGCACAGTTTCTCTGCATGCTATATTATGTAGTAAGGATACTCGCAGAAAGTAGAACCAGATTTAAAGTGGCAATGAGTCCATATACGTCGAAAAACTAACAACCGAAGGCAGAGGCGTAGCTTGGGTTGGGCAAGTGAGGCACATGTCTCGGGCGCCTTTCAAAAGGGGGCGCAAAATCACCAATACATTTAAAAATCAAAATAAACCACAAGTAAACAATTCATATCAAACAATCCTTTCTGCGATTTCCGCGCTCTGCGAATGCCGAGAGGTAATGGGTAGTGCGCGCAGGCGAGCACTTGAGTGTGCGAATTCGACATCTTCGTATTTAATAACTAGATTTAATTTTGCTTACGAATGGCGTTTAGCGCTAAAATCAAACACTATAACACGCGCTAAAAGGATCTTGTATTATTTATTTTACAAATAGAATACGTAAAAGTAAAGTTGCAGCCTATTTACGTCCCACTGCTGAGCACAGGCCTCCTCTCATTTCTGAGAGGGTTTTAGTGCTAGGAAGTGTCCGCCGCACTGCCCCAATGCGTGTTGGCGAACTTCACATGTTTTACACACGATATTTTCCTTCACCGCCGAGCACGTGGTAAATCAGCACTTAAAATTGCAATTAAGAATTTCATTGGTGCCGGCGGGGATCGAACCCGGGTTGCTCGAGTACTGTGAAGCTTACAGCGAGCGCTAACTGCTCCTATACGAAAATACGAAGTAGAAGCTCCTATACGAAATAGAATAAGTAGTTAAATTAATCTGGAGGCACGGCAGTGCCCCCGCCAAGTCGAGCAAAAAAGCGGCACGGCCGTACCATCCTTTTCTCGAAGCAGTTCAGGCCATTTCCGAAAACCTATAACTTCGTTATGGATTAAACTAGAAACATGAATTTTCACTAACCAAGTAGGCATTGTATAAACTCAGCAGATTTCAAATTTCATTAAATTGAAACCAGTAGTTTAAGAATTACAGCTAGACAAAGTTCCTTAATTTTGTCACTCACTGACTGACCGATCATCAAAACTCTAAGGCACTTCTAGTAGCCATAGAAGCTTCAAATTTGGAATAAAATTATTCTTTAGTATATAAATCAAGGAAAAATTTAAATATATTGCAATTTCGGTCCAGTTTTCGAGACACACTAACTGCATAAATAACTTTGTAATCCCATATAAATATATAGGATTACAAAGTTACATTTGGAGTGAATGAATCAGTGACCTCATTGACCTAGATATAACTATCTACAAAAAGAAATGAGATGCCATCAAAAACATAACTTGTAAAAAAAGCCAAGTCTCGTAACACAGTTCTTCTACCATAAAAAGTTGTGAGATCCATGTAATACCAAGTCGGTTAATTTATTCAGCCCCTACTTAAGGGTTCTTCTGTCTCAAGTTATTACGTAATTAGCTAACCTAACAACATCTTATAGTGACCATAGCTAACCTAAATAATAATAAAAAGTAAATAGATTGACTTGGCAATCGCACTTAACAATCTAATTTAATATAATATGTATTACTTGAGAGATACATTGTGTTTTCATGCGATGGCCAAGTCAATCTATTTATTTAAAACAAAAAAAAAATTATATTGATATGGTTACTATAAGATGTTGTTAGGTTAGCTAATTACGTAATAACTTAAGACAGAAGGACCCTTAAGTAGGGACTGAATAAATTAACCGACTTGGTATTACATAGATCTCACAACTTTATATGGCAGAAGAACTAAGTTACGAGACTTGGCTTTTTTTACAAGTTATGTTTTTGATGGCATTTACTTATTTGATTTGATTTACTACATGGATATTTAGTTAAAATATTTTAAAAATTAAGTATGTTTTTACAAAAAGTTTCTTGACCCGACTCGAGTTTTGCCTCTAGTAAGAAGATTGAATTTGTAGTTTAATAGTTGAAATTAATATTAAAATAAATAAAAACCAAAGTAAGTTTATGGTTTTTAGCGTTTATTTAGTCTTGTTCAATTAGGTACAACAAAAATACATAAACCATATCATTTCACACAGTCGATACTAAAAGATAGAACATAATGTAATTAATGAAGTGCCATAGTTATACAATCGATTATTTAGTTTCGACCAGTCTACAATAATGCAAAATTTTAAATGCAATTTTTGTTTTTTGTGTTTCAAAATATTTTAAAAACAACTTTTACGTTAAGAACACAAATTGTTTTATCTTATATATTTTTTGATGTCGTTCACAATTTTATGACAATGCTGCCATGGTGAGTGGACACCGAACTGGAGCTCACCAAAGAATAAGTGAAAAGAGTGACATGGTGATAATTGCAAATTGCGATAATTGTAGTGTGTGTACAGTTTACAAGATGAGTGCAAACCGAGATGTAAGGAAAAGTTAATGTCCGAAAAAAAAACGCAATGAAATTCATACTAACACTGTTTTTATTGTAAAGGAATAATTATTTATATAGTTATATAATTATTATAATATTTATGTATAAGCATAAGTACGGAAGTTATACATGTGTGCGTAATCTATACAAATAAATAAAATAGAAGTATCTGTTTGTGATGTTAAAATAAGTGCAATAATATAAATCCTAAAATATTTCATCATTGAACTACACACTTGTGATGGAATGTCGCACGGTTCACCTTCGGGTCCTCGCGGATATGACAGCCTCTTGGTCTCCGCTCCTTACCGCCGCCATCGGGATTGAGTGTGCAAGGCAGTTCGTCACAGCCAAGTTCAGTGCTCCCTTGCTTTTGCGACATTTTTTTTAAAGGATAGGGTGACAAACGAGCACACAGTCCACCTGATGGTAAGTGGTTGCTGTGGCCCATAGACACCTACATCTATCATCGCTTGCGAATCAAAATGCAGATGCTTTGCCACCGGTAACGACTAAGATGGAATGTCTCTTTTCTAGTAAAAAGGGTCTCGGGTTCTCTACACTCTCCATACGAAACACAGCAGTTTTAAGCTGCTATTTGACGCTGGTATTCTGTGAGAGCGTGGTCCTTCCCCGGTCGAGCCGACCCATTCGTGCTACAACCATACTACGAGTACTAATACAGCTGCAGCATGGCTCTACCACGTATAAAATCGACATCGCGCGATCACGTAAATACATCTCGCTATAACGATCGGTCCCAATATTATATACATAACTGAATACTGATGTACGTCATGTACGCTGAATGGTGCGTTTTCTTGTTCTTTAAGGTTGGTAATCTGATTTTTCATTCGACGCCACTCATCTTCATGGTCGTAAGGAATAAACTGCTCGAAGCCTGAAGTATTGAGAATGGAATTCAGTATAGAACTGTCTGATGGTATCGGTATGTTCCCTTGAACTTTGACTTGGCTCAAGTACTTGTTATGACCAAATATAGGAAAGGTGTCATTCTTTATTGTGCAACTTTGACCGATATGTAGTAAGCCATTTCCGGTCAGTGTCTTAATTATCATTCCAGTGTCGATTCAAAATATCAGCATTGTGCATTTCCCATAGCAAGGGAATATCCACTTGTTATCGCAATGCAACTTGACCCATCGCTCGCGCTACGTCATCTCCCATGTACTGCACATTGTTTTATCATGTATGTTCAAGCTAAAAATTACTTGTGTTATTTGCAACTCATAAATCGATTTATGAGCATAATAATTTGTTTTTCTGTATACAGTTTTCATTGTCTGATTCTGTTTGGGTGAGGAGCAGGTCTTTTGTAGATTGAATGCGATATATGGTGTGATGAATTTCACGACGTAGTTCTGACGAGGAAGATTTTATTTTTCAATCTTGATTTCAATGATCAGGTAAGAGGAGTCCACCACTTATTTCCATCAACTTGTATAATTCCTTAAAATCATGCTTGTCGACAAGTATAGTCAGGTCGTTTGGTATGTGTCTGTATATGATGTTCACCTGCTCTTCCAATTCTTCTGGAGGCAATAGATAAGCGCCCATAATATGACCATGTGCGAGGTCTGTCACGGTGTCGATCACACTTTCTTTTATTTGTCGGACGTTAGAGATGATTATCATGGCGGATATGAATGATGATAAGATGTGTAATTCGTTGATAGTTACATTTCCCAGACCGTTGGTAGCAAAGGAAACATTTTGTTGGTACCCCTTGTGACGCTTCATAATTAGTATTAATAAATAATAATTAAATTAATTATATAGATATTTAAAAATGTTAAAGAAATTATATTTTAAACAATTAAAATGCAATAAATTTCATATATATTCATTTGGAATATTGAATATTATAGTATTAGTAAACGCATAAATTGTCTTTAAAAATCTCTAAATTTATTAAAATTCCGTTTTAAATACTCAAAATGTATTAAATCATAAAAGTCGATTATATTGCATTAATAAAGATAAATAACATTTGTAATATAATAGAAAAAATCGATCAAAATTTTTATAAGTTGATGAAGGTGTTCTTGTAATGTTCCCTTATAAGGGGGCGTTGCCGGAGACGCATACCCAAGGTTGTACATATATATGGGGTGGTCGGCTGATCGACTGCTAGTACTAAGGTTGCACAATGACTAGTCCTATATTAGGGACTTATGATAGTAAGGAACTAACGAACCAAAGCATGATCAAACTTATGATCTAACGACGCAAAGCATTAATATAGAAGGTATCTATGATGCAGAAGCATTATGATAGCAGAGTTATGACTTGAAGTCCCATATGAATAAGACATACAATAGTATGGTCTATGAAATAAAGCAAATATGGGGAAGGTCTCAAATATGTAAACGTATTATATTGAAAGAAATGGGACTTAGGATTGAAGGATTATTATAGTGGCGTCTAGATTGTTTCACAGCATCCGAGACCGAGGTATACTTAGACTCGCTAACCAATGTGTCCTAGACCTAGACATATCATCTTAGTGCCGGTGGTAAGCGGGTTTGTTGTAGCAATACGACTTGCCTGTGGACATCGCACACCACTACCGTTTGTGGGCGGCGTCTTAGCGCATAGCGTTATGATACGTCAGCTATCTTTCGGATTGGGGTGAGTGTGTTTGGTAGTACTTTTAAGTGTAGCAAGTGTTAGGTTTTCACTTAATTAATTTCCTAAGAATATAGTTTCTGTTTAAGCAATTGACATTTTATTAGTAAATTAACTTAATGAGAATGGTAACACTACAGTAAGAGAGGGGATGTGGTCAGTTGCACGAAGCAAAGGGCCATGAAGTGGGAGACAGCCGTGGGAGACGGTTGGGTTAGTGACGAAACATAGATTAAGACCAAATAAATTTATAATATATAAAGTTTAAACTAAAGCCTCAGGACGAATAAAAGTGTAAGCAGTAATCGGAAAGTCTTTTATTATACTTCAGAAGTGGTACGTACCCGTTTCTTTTATTATTCCTGTAAGTATATGTTTCTGATGGGTAAAAAAAAGTTTAATTGTAAACAATTTTATTGATTCGTTTATGATTAAATGGTCCTAGGCTTTAACCCGTTGAGTACCGGGGGGACCAATTCATGCAGCTATACCGCGCTGTTATTTTCGTCTTAATAAATATAGAACGACAGTATATTTTCAATTAGAAACTATTTTATTAAATTCTGAACAAACTAAAGAGTATTCTTAAGTATTAAGCTCACTCGGTTACATACAATGACGTATTATTATACATCTGTTAGGTTTTCACTTAATTAATTTCCTAAGAATATAGTTTCTGTTTAAGCAATTGACATTTTATTAGTAAATTAACTTAATGAGAATGGTAACACTACAGTAAGAGAGGGGATGTGGTCAGTTGCACGAAGCAAAGGGCGATGAAGTGGGAGACAGCCGTGGGAGACGGTTGGGTTAGTGACGAAACATAGATTAAGACCAAATAAATGTATAATATATAGAGTTTAAACTAAAGCCTCAGGACGAATAAAAGTGTAAGCAGTAATCGGAGAGTCTTTTATTATACTTCAGAAGTGGTAAGTACCCGTTTCTTTTATTATACCTGTAAGTATATGTTTCTGATGGGTAAAAAAAAAAGTTTTATTGTAAACAATTTTATTGACTCGTTTATGATTAAATGGTCCTAGGCTACCCGTTGAGTACCGGGGGGACCAATTCATACAGCTATACCGCGCTGTTATTTTCGTCTTAATAAATATAGAACGACAGTATATTTTCAATTAGAAACTATTTTGTTCAATTCTGAACAAAGTAAAGAGTATTCTCAAGTATTAAGCTCACTCGGTTACATAGACAAAATAAAAAAAAATAGGCATTCACTTTCGCGTTGTTGGTGATGTTAGTTGCGAATTGTTTTCTTTTTGTATTTATGATTTTTGTTGGATTTTCTTTCAAAAACTGGTAAAAAAAATGTTAATTATTTTTGCTAGATAATGTTTTAGAATGATTTAAGTTACAACAACAGAAAATTTTTGTGTTTCAATTGATAAAAAAGGAAAAACAAAACATCAACAAACGCCAACAATTTATAACGGTCAAAATTTCAAATAGATCTACCTTCTGAGATATTTAGCCTTTTATAGATAGTTTATTGCGTGTATATTCATAAAGATATTATTTCAAAATGTTTTATCTATATAATTGTATATAAAAAAATAAAGAAGACGCTGTAATATTTTCACAAAAAGGTTTTGAAAATGAGGTTACAAGGAGGCTCGCGCAAACTGTCTCCTGTAGAATTTTTAGCAAATGTTTGCGGGTGAAGAAGTAGAACTATTTTAATGATTACATACATCATTTCGGTTAATTTTAAGAAGAGCGAGTTATACAGATATGATGACATAAAAATAAAATAAAATCTTACGCTTTTTCATTCCTATAAAACATATTTGCCTAAAACCAAATTAATTGGCAGTAAATACACTTTTTCAAGATCCCTTAGAAACAAAGAGCTGTACAAAACTAAATAAACATCCAAATGTTATTGTTATTGTTTCTACTTATCGACAATCTTATCAGCTTTAAAGAACTGTAACTTAAACCTTTTGTAACATAAGGGAACAGTCGTGAATAACATTAAATGTTTTAAACAAATGCCGTGCGACAAAGCCGTTTTTGTTAGCAGGTTTTAAATTATGTTATTATTTGTTCATTTGTTTTACTTATTTCGGTAATTATTGGGTTCTTCTTATATTTTTATGCTTTCTTGCTGAATCTTACCAGGACAGAGGTTTTACTTCAAACCAGTGGTAGTTAAACAAAGAGGACATTATTGTACTTCTTCTTATGGTAACGTATTAATAAAGTATTAAGTGTAGGTCAAATGTGAGAATGGCGCTACCTAACGTGTTATGTCAATCCAAGTAAGACTACCCAATGCTAGATACCGCTGCGATGCTGGGATAAAAGGAGTAACAAAAATTTTGTTAATTTTTAGATAACATAGGCCGTTTTCGAGATACCTACTTAAGAAAAGTTTCAAGTCATTGAATGTATTCATAGTTGCTTTTGTTTGTGAGTTGCAGAAAAAAATGCAGAGGGAAGATAAATCGCAACCTCGTCGTCTGGAGACTCCAGATCGTGGGGAGTCCCGACAACGAAGGGATGATGATAGGACCAGAAGCAGACGTAGCCGCACCCGCTGTGACAGTATTAGGAGTTTTAACGAACGTGATCGACTCCGTGTAGTAGAACGAGAGCTGGCTCGCGAACGGGACCGGCTACACAATCTCCAGAACGACCTGATTATGGAACGTAGTAGGAGGCTACGCAGTGTGAGTAAAAATAACGATTTCGAACGTCATGATTCCCATATTTCTGGGCGTGATACAAGTACTGGACGTAATGTTCGTTCTAGAAGTAGGGCGCTTGACCAAGGGGTGGATGACCGTCCCAAAAGAAGGCGAATTCTAGAACAAGACCAACGATCTTTCAGTCCCTCGTTCTCAACTAAAGATGTAACTAATATTCTTAAATCACTTAAAGACTTACAGTCACAGCCGTCGACGTCCGCCCCGGTTGCACCTATTAATTCAAGTAGCTATAAAAATATTTTACCTGATTTTGATCCATCGTCGAAAAATCAACGAATAGATATGTGGTTAAAAAAAGTAAATGAATGTGCAACAGTCTACGGCTGGGACGACAAAACAACAATCCATTACGCCATGCAAAAGCTTCAGGGTTTGGCCAAGACCTGGTACGAGAGTTTACCTTCAATTCTTTTTAATTGGAATGAGTGGCAAGATAGGTTAATAAATGCTTTTCCATATGAATATAACTATGGCCAAGCTCTGGAAGATATGTTGAAACGAAAGAGCAAGTTTAACGAACCTATTGAAGTGTATTATTATGAGAAATTGGCACTTTTGAACCAATGTGACATCGAAGGAAAGCGCGCTGTCGATTGCATTATACACGGGTTAACGGACAAAATTATTAAATCAAGTGCTACCACATTACGTTGTTTACAACCGGAACAGTTGCTCCGATTTTTAATGAGTAATAAAGAACTCAATCAACCTTTTGAACGAACTTATAACAACTTTAGGTCTGGTGTAAATACAGATGTTATTAGCGTTAATAATAATAATAGATTAGCAAATAAAAATAACCTTATCCAAAATAATAATATATATTGTTATAACTGCAAGGAAAAGGGTCATCCATTCTTAAAATGCCCCAAGCCTATTATAAAGTGCGGTAAATGCGATAAAATGGGCCATAAAACAGAAAATTGTTTCGCTGTTATTAATGCCAATGAGCGGCCCTGTTCATAAAACCTTGCGTATATCAAACTCAAACCCAAATTCTAAGTTTATTATAGTTCGTCAAGAAACTCGAGAAATAAACGATCTAGCCACCATAAGAAAAAAAAGAAATTAAAGACTCTATTGATACTCAACAAGAGAAACAAAAATTTAGATTCAATAGAGGATGACGTCCGGCAAAGGTTTATGCCGAAGGTTAGTTAAAATAACGAAAATGACTTTTACAAATGACGGAAAGAGTAGGAAACTTCTTCTTTCATACATAGGCCCATATTAGGTAATATCAGTATTGGGAAATGATAGATATAGGGTAGCGGCTATTCCGGGACGAACGGGTACCAAGAACAAACGACAAACAGCTGTAGCCGCTGACCAAATGTCGCCTTGGGTCAATTTTGCCGCTTTAGATGTTAATGAATCCGATACGTCTAATGATGGTGGTAATGAGGATATATATAGATTATAGTAATAGTGATAAATGATAAAACCAAGTAATTATTTTATTTATTTATTTTAAATTTTTATTTTATTTTGTAAAATTACATCAAAAATGTCGTAAATGGACCTGTTGTGAACAATTTTATTAACAATTTTTCTACCTAAGTACCCTTCTAAGTTTCACATTCATGGTAAATATTTTGTTACAAAATATGTTATGTTAAGTTACGACGTACATTTGGATAGATAGACAAATAAAAAACAAGGATTGTTATGATTAAGACAAGCATTGATATCTGTGAGAATGGATGGGTTCACAGTTTATCGTTTTACTTGTGCCGCTTATGAAAATGGATGCACAAAGATTGTTATGGTTAAGATCTAGCGACATGGGTGTTGAGCATAGATATCTGTGAGAATGGATGGGTTCACAGTTTATCGTTTTACTTGTGCCGGTTATGAGAATGGATGGGTTTGTAATCGGGCAAGTAAAGTGTTCTGCACTATGTTCGCTTGTTAAATGTGTCCCGTTTGTAAGAATGGATGGGTTTACTAATGGGACTCATTTGGAAATTGTAATGGATTAACAAAAACTGCGAAGTTGTGTTTTACTTGCTCAATGGGAATGGATGGGTCCACAGAGCAATATATTAAGCACATACCAAAAGCTATTGTTAAACTTATATTCTGAGACGTACCATAAGATTATAGCAATGTTTGATTGTTTGATTAGGCTAATATGTAAGAAATAATAATATTTTAAATTGTTATTTTAGTTTGTAAAATTACATCAAAAATGTCGTAAATGTACCTACCAGTTGTGAACAACTTTATTAACAATTTTTCTACCTATTCCCTTCTAAGTTTCACATTCATGGTAAATATTTTGTTACAAAATATGTTATGTTAAGTTATGACGTACATATGGATAGATAGATAGATGAATAGAAAACAAGGATTGTTATGATTAAGATTTAGCGACATGTGTTAAGCGTTGATATCTGTGAGAATGGATGGGTTCACAGTTCATCGTTTTACTTGTGCCGGTTATGAGAATGGATGGACAAAGATTATTATGATTAAGATTTAGCGCCATGGGTGTTGAGCATAGATATCTGTGAGAATGGATGGGTTCACAGTTTATCGTTTTACTTGTGCCGGTTATGAGAATGGATTGGTTTGTAATCGGGCAAGTAAAGTGTTCTGCACTGTGTTCGCTTGTTAAATGTGTCCCGTTTGTAAGAATGGATGGGTTTACTAATGGGATTCATTTGGAAATTGTAATGGATTAACAAAAAAACTGCGAAGTTATGTTTTTTTTACTTGCTCAAAATTGGGAATTGATGGGTCCACAGAGCAATAAATTAAGTATATATACCAAAAGCTATTGTCAAACTTATATTCTGAGATGTACCATAAGATTAGGTATAGCAATGTTTGATTAAGCTAATTTGTAAGAAATAATAATAATATGTACCTAATGTAAGTTTTATATTATTGTTTATATTACTGTGAAATTATCTGTATCTAGGCCTCGTGCATCTCACCGAATGTTAGGTTTCTTTTCAACCGTGCATGAGGACATGCACGAAGTCAGGATGGACGAATGTTAGGTTTTCACTTAATTAATTTCCTAAGAATATAGTTTCTGTTTAAGCAATTGACATTTTATTAGTAAATTAACTTAATGAGAATGGTAACACTACAGTAAGAGAGGGGATGTGGTCAGTTGCACGAAGCAAAGGGCGATGAAGTGGGAGACAGCCGTGGGAGACGGTTGGGTTAGTGACGAAACATAGATTAAGACCAAATAAATGTATAATATATAGAGTTTAAACTAAAGCCTCAGGACGAATAAAAGTGTAAGCAGTAATCGGAGAGTCTTTTATTATACATCATTGGTTACATAGACAAAATAAAAAAGAAATAGGCAGTCACTTTCGCGTTGTTGGTGATGTTAGTTGCGAATTGTTTTCTTTTTGTATTTATGATTTTTGTTGGATTTTCTTTCAAAAACTGGTAAAAAAAATGTTAATCATTTTTGCTAAATAATGTTTTAGAATGATTTAAGTTACAACAACAGAAAATTTTTGTTTTTCAATTGATAAAAAAGGAAAAACAAAACACCAACAAACGCCAACAATTTATAACGGTCAAAATTTCAAATAGATCTACCTTCTGAGATTTTTAGCCTTTTATAGATAGTTTATTGCGTGTATATTCATAAAGATATTATTTCAAAATGTTATATCTATATAATTGTATATAAAAAAAATAAGGAAAACGCTGTAATATTTTCACAAAAAGGTTTTGAAAATGAGGTTACAAGGAGGCTCGCGCAAACTGTCTCCTGTAGAATTTTTAGCAAATGTTTGCGGGTGAAGAAGTAGAACTATTTTAATGATTACATGCATCATTTCGGATCATTTTAAGAAGAGCGTGTTATACAGATATAAAATCTTACGCTTTTTCATTCCTAAAACCAAATTAATTGGCAGTAAATACACTTTTTCAAGATCCCTTAGAAACAAAGAGCTGTACAAAACTAAATAAACATCCAAACATGTATATAATCAAAGCATCCAAATGTTATTGTTATTGTTTCTACTTATCGACAATCTTATCGGCTTTAAAGAACTGTAACTTAAACCTTTTATAACATAAGGGAACAATCGTGAATAACATAAATGTTTTAAACAAATGCCGTGCGACAAAGCCGTTTTTGTTAGCAGGTTTAAAATTATGTTATTATTCGTCCTTTTGTTTTACTTATTTCGGGAATTATTGGGTTCTTCTTATATTTTCATGCTTTCTTGCTGGTTCTTACCAGGACAGAGGTTTTATTTCAAACCAGTGGTAGTTAAACAAAGAGGACATTATTGTACTTCTTCTTATGGTAACGTATTAATAAAGTATTAAGTGTAGATCAAGTGTGAGAATGGCGCTACCTAACGTGTTATGTCAATCCAAGTAAGACTACCCAATGCTAGATACCGCTGCGATGCTGGGATACAAGAAGTAACAAAAATTTTGTTAATTTTTAGATAACATAGGCCGTTTTCGAGATACCTACTTAAGAAAAGCTTCAAGTCATTGAATGTATTCATAGTTGCTTTTGTTTGTGAGTTGCAGAAAAATTGCAGAGGGAAGATAAATCGCAACCACGTCGTCTGGAGACTCCAGATCGTGGGGAGTCCCAACAACGAAGGGCTGATGATAGGACCAGAAGCAGACGTAGCCGCACCCGCTGTGACAGTATTAGGAGTTTTAACGAACGTGAGCGACTCCGTGTAGTAGAACGAGAGCTGGCTCGCGAACGGGACCGGCTACACAATCTCCAGAACGACCTGATTATGGAACGTAGTAGGAGGCTACGCAGTGTGAGTAAAAATCACGATTTCGAACGTCATGATTCCCATATTTCTGGGCGTGATAAAGCACTGGACGTAATGTTCGTTCTAGAAGTAGGGCGCTTGACCAAGGGGTGGATGACCGTCCCAAAAGAAGGCGAATTCTAGAACAAGGCCAACGATCTTTCAGTCCCTCGTTCTCAACTAAAGATGTAACTAATATTCTTAAATCACTTAAAGACTTACAGTCACAGCCGTCGACGTCCGCCCCGGTTGCACCTATTAATTCAAGTAGCTATAAAAACATTTTACCTGATTTTGATCCATCGTCGAAAAATCAACGAATAGATATGTGGTTAAAGAAAGTAAATGAATGTGCAACAGTCTACGACATGGGACGACAAAACAACAATCCATTACGCCATGCAAAAGCTTCAGGGTTTGGCCAAGACCTGGTACGAGAGTTTACCTTCAATTCTTTTTAATTGGAATGAGTGGCAAGATAGGTTAACAAATGCTTTTCCATATGAATATAACTATGGCCAAGCTCTGGAAGATATGTTGAAACGAAAAAGCTAGTTTAACGAACCTATTGAAGTGTATTATTATGAGAAATTGGCACTTGGCACTTGAAATTGATCCAATGCGACATCGAAGGAAAGCGCGCTGTCGATTGCATTATACACGGGTAACGGACAAAACTATTCAATCAAGTGCTACCACATTACGTTGTTTACAACCGGAACAGTTGCTCCGATTTTTAATGAGTAATAAAGATCTCAATCAACCTTTTGAAAGAACTTATAACAACTTTAGGTCTGGTGTAAATACAAATGTTATTAGCGTTAATAATAATAATAGATTAGCAAATAAAAATAACCTTGTCCAAAATAATAATATATATTGTTATAACTGCAAGGAAAAGGGTCATCCATTCTTAAAATGCCCCAAGCCTATTATAAAGTGCGGTAAATGCGATAAAATGGGGCATAAAACCGAAAATTGTTTCGCTGTTATTAATGCCAATGAGCAGCCCTGTTCATAAAACCTTGCGTATATCAAACTCAAACCCAAATTCTAAGTTTATTATAGTTCGTCAAGAAACTCGAGAAATAAACGATCTAGCCACCATAAGTAAAAAAAGGAAATTAAAAACTCTATTGATACTCAACAAGAGAAACAAAAATTTAGATTCAATAGAGGACGACGTCCGGCCAAGTTTTATGCCGAAGGTTAGTTAAAATAACGAAAATGACTTTTACAAATGACGGAAAGAGTAGGAAACTTCTTCTTTCATACATAGGCCCATATTAGGTAATATCAGTATTGGGAAATGATAGATATAGGGTAGCGGCTATTCCGGGACAAACGGGTACCAAGAACAAACGACAAACAGCTGTAGCCGCTGACCAAATGTGGCCTTGGGTCAATATTGCCGCTTTAGATGTTAATGAATCCGATACGTCTAATGATGGTGGTAATAAGGATAGTAATAGTTATAAATAATAAAAAAACAAAGATTGTTATGACTAAGATAAGCATTGATATCTGTGAGAATGGATGGGTTCACAGTTTATCGTTTTACTTGTGCCGCTTATGAAAATGGATGCACAAAGATTGTTATGGTTAAGATCTAGCGACATGGGTGTTGAACATAGATATCTGTGAGAATGGATGGGTTCACAGTTTATCGTTTTACTTGTGCCAGTTATGAGAATGGATGGGTTTGTAACCGGGCAATTAAAGTGTTCTGCACTGTGTTCGCTTGTTAAATGTGTCCCGTTCGTAAGAATGGATGGGTTTACTAATGGGACTCATTTGGAAATTGTAATGAATTAACAAAAACTGCGAAGTTATGTTTTACTTGCTCAATGGGAATGGATGGGTCCACAGAGCAATATATTAAGTACATACCAAAAGCTATTGTTAAACTTATATTCTGAGACGTACCATAAGATTATAGCGATGTTTGATTGTTTGGCTAAGCTAATATGTAAGAAATAATAATATTTTAAATTGTTATTTTAGTTTGTAAAATTACATCAAAAATGTCGTAAGTGTACCAGTTGTGAACAATTTTATTAACAATTTTTCTACCTATTCCCTTCTAAGTTTCACATTCATGGTAAATATTTTGTTACAAAATATGTTATGTTAAGTTATGACGTACATATGGATAGATAGATAGATGAATAGAAAACAAGGATTGTTATGATTAAGATTTAGCGACATGTGTTAAGCATTGATATCTGTGAGAATGGATGGGTTCACAGTTTATCGTTTTACTTGTGCCGGTTATGAGAATGGATGGACAAGATTGTTATGATTAAGATTTAGCGACATGGGTGTTGAGCATAGATATCTGTGAGAGTGGATGGGTTCACAGTTTATCGTTTTACTTGTGCCGGTTATGAGAATGGATGGGTTTGTAATCGGGCAAGTAAAATGTTCTGCACTGTGTTCGCTTGTTAAATGTGTCCCGTTCGTAAGAATGGATGGGTTTACTAATGGGATTCATTTGGAAATTGTAATGGATTAACAAAAAAAAAACTGCGAAGTTATGTTTTACTTGCTCAAAATTGGGAACTGATGGGTCCACAGAGCAATATATTAAGTATATACCAAAAGCTATTGTCAAACTTATATTCTGAGATGTACCATAAGATTATAGCAATGTTTGATTAAGCTAATTTGTAAGAAATAATAATAATATGTACCTAATGTAAGTTTTATATTATTGTTTATATTACTGTGAAATTATCTGTATCTAGGCTTCGTGCATCTGACCGAATGTTAGGTTTCTTTTCAACCGTGCATGAGGACATGCACGAAGTCAGGATGGACGAATGTTAGGTTTTCACTTAATTAATTTCCTAAGAATATAGTTTCTGTTTAAGCAATTGACATTTTATTAGTAAATTAACTTAATGAGAATGGTAACACTACAGTAAGAGAGGGGATGTGGTCAGTTGCACGAAGCAAAGGGCCATGAAGTGGGAGACAGCCGTGGGAGACGGTTGGGTTAGTGACGAAACATAGATTAAGACCAAATAAATGTATAATATATAAAGTTTAAACTAAAGCCTCAGGACGAATAAAAGTGTAAGCAGTAATCGGAAAGTCTTTTATTATACAAGCATACTCAACTCCAAGTCTTAGTGCAATAGCGCTATGATACGTGGAGCTTTGGCTACTGACGTCTTAGTACCGGGCTACTATGATACGTTGGTGGTATATTTAGTTGAAAACATTGTCAATTTTGTTACCAAAGTCGATAGGAATCATGCGGGTGTGTAGTGAGTGGGCACCATCCGTATAATAGTTGCATTGATGCTTACTGCTACTTGCAGTATTGCGTCTTGTAATGGGTCTGCGGGTGTGCTGCACCTGATTCGATGCATCTTGTGGTTCTGGTCGATGGAGGTATGCGGGTGGTGATGTCTACTGGGACTGTATGGGGGACCTTGGGATGGTGTAAGCCCGACAATAGTCGTATTGATGCTTATTCCGTTCTGCAGCATTGCGTCTCTGCGATGGTTGTTTGGCGGGTCGCTAATCTCAATGGCGCTCCCTGCGTCTTGGTTTGACTCACAACCTAAGTAGCTTTGTCCAAGTCGGGTTCTTTCATTGCGGGGCTGCAGACTATATGTCCTCCATGATGTTTTATATAACAACATAATAATATATCTCTATAAAGTTCCCACCTTTGAAAGATTGAAGGCAACTTATTGGTGGGTGAGATAAACATGATCGAAAAATGCATATACTCAACGTCATTGACACAAACCCTTTCTGATGTCGAATTATTATTATTATCTTATAACTGCCTATTGGCTATATCTGCCATCGTATTGGTTGGTGGACCATATGTGTCGACCTCATGTCATGCGGGTGGTAGCTGGAGAGAGAATCTGAGGAGGCTCTCAAGGCTGCGGCCGAAAGCCGCGCAACGTGGGATCCCCATTCCCTTGAGGTGAGCGGTAGACTCATGACACACTCTGCGGCCAATTGGCCGTGCTGACCATGAAATTAGTAGTGATGCCTTACACTTACATCATGTCTGCCGGAACGGCGGTCTGGCAGGTGGTGGCGCTCACGGAGGGCTTTTTATGGCCAGTTTGCCTATTGTTGCCTAACCCGTGTGACGTACATTCACTGTGGCTGGATTTGATCGTCATCTGTATGGCGTTTACACGCATAGACATGCGCGACTTCGATCGATGTTTATGCTTACGCACTAGTAAGGGGCTAAGTCCTCTTTTACTGGTTCGCCAGTTCCTTAAAACCTTCGGGGGGAGCACATTAAAATGATTGCCGCTAACCGAGCACGGCGTGTGCGGAGCCGTGTGCCTCCTCCACATTTTTTTTAAATGTGGGAGAGCGAAGCCCTTGTATCTGGTATATGAT
This sequence comes from Parnassius glacialis, assembly GCA_033319125.1. Lineage (NCBI taxonomy): Eukaryota > Metazoa > Arthropoda > Insecta > Lepidoptera > Papilionidae > Parnassius > Parnassius glacialis. Next base: position 18,808,077 of record JAVANC010000024.1, on the reverse strand, counting down.
ATATTGTGAGCCTTTTCCAAGCGGGAAGGGATTAATTAATAAGGAAAAAACAACTATTTCTTGCAACGCATCTGCAATTCCCCTGGTGTTGCGGTTGTTCATGGGCGGCGGTAGTCACTTACCATCAGATGAGCCGCATGCTCGTTTGCCCCCTCTTCTATAAAAAAAAGAAATAGACTGTTGTGAACCAGATACAAGTGGAATAGGGACAATTTATTGTTCTTAACCATATAATTATTACGCATAGAATACTAGTACGCGCACCGAAAGTCAGGCAACTAAAACTAACGCGAAACCGCGTAAGTTCACTCAGCGACGCGCCAGTGCGCAACGTCACGTCTTACGGAGAAGAGCTCGCGAAAAATAGTAAAAATGACCGTTTGTATTGTAAAATATTGTCACAACAGTGATAATAAACATAAAAAAGTGATGGTGTTACATTTCACAGGTAAGTTCATATATTAAATTAATTATAAATTCGTAAAAATAAAAAAAAATACTTACCTAAGCTATAATTATACAAATGTTGATAGTTGTGTGGAAAAAAGTCCACAATTTTCTTTTAAAAATATTTATTTTCTCTTTGTGTTTAAAACGTTTAATCGCAACGCTCTGTGTAAAACTCAAATGTTTATATACAGATACCTATTTCTCTAAGTATAAATATTATATTAACAATGGGTGCCTATTTAAAATTAATACGGAGTGATCAGCTGATCGCGATCCGTCGATGCCATTTTAACGCAACTATTTTATTTTAATTGCTTTGTTTATTGACTAAGTCGAAGTTTTAGATTATTGAATATTATTTTTTTAATTTACAACATAGAGATACCAAAAACGCCTTTACTAACCAGATGTCACTTTACACCCAAACATTAACCAGATGTCATTTTACACCCAAACATTAAACCAGATTATAAAAGGAGAAGAATGTGTGATAAAGAGATGGAAAGAGTATTTTGAAAGTTTGTTTGAAAGAGAGGAAGTGCAGGTACAGCATCTGCCACCTTCCACGGAAACTAATATAAATGTTGATGAAAATGAGATAAGCATGGATGAAATAGTGAAAGCGTTGAAAAGTATGAGATTATGTAAGGCTGCAGGGTATGACAGGATTACCGTCGAGATGCTAAGGGCTGGACAGGGCCTGGTGACTAGTCAGCTGTACCGCCTTTTCAATCTGTGCTGGCGAAATGGGCAAGTACCGGGAGACTGGTGCAAAGCCGTAATCGTGATATTGTATAAGGGAAAATGGTCACGGCAGGACTGCATAAATTACCGTGGTATAAGCCTTCTTAGCGTTGTCGGTAAATTGTATGCGAAAGTGTTGATTGAAAGGGTTGTGAATGAAACAGACGAGAAAGTATGGGATGCACAAGCGGGATTTAGAAAGGGAATGGGATGTACGGATCAGGTCTTTTCCTTGCGGTGCATAGCCGAAAAGTGTTTGGCTAAAAACAAGAAAGTCTACTGCGCCTTCGTAGATCTAGAAAAGGCCTATGATAGAGTGATGAGGAATGAATTGTGGTCAGCACTGTCCATGAACGGTGTGAGCAGTATCCTCATACGAGCATTGCAATCTCTTTATAGGGATTCTAGTGCTTGTGTAAGGATAAACGGGGCATTCACTGAATGTTTTAATATCGAAAAAGGTGTTAGACAGGGATATGTAGCGTCACCGTGGCTGTTTAATCTGTTCATGGACAATTGTTTGACAGATTTAAAAGAGAATGAAAGTGGGTTGAGAATGAATGAGTTACTCGTCAAATGTTTTCTCTATGCTGATGACCAAGTATTACTTGCGTCTTCGGCCGAGGAGTTGCAGGAGATTGTAACTGCTATGAGTGGAGCTTTTGTTAGAAAGGGAATGAAGATGAATGTAAGGAAGACGAAAGTGATGGTGTTTGAAAAAGATGAGGCAGTGACAGACTGCAATATCGTGATTGAAGATGAACAAATTGAACAGGTGAAAGAGTTTGTGTATCTGGGGTCAAAGTTTACAAGAGATGGAAAGTGTGAGAGTGATATCGAAAGAAGAGTGAATGCAGGAAACATGGTAAATGGAGCTTTGCACTCCTTTATGAGCAGTCGGAAGGTGTCTAACAAAGCTCGTTTGGCTGTGCATGAGGGGGTGTTGGTTCCGACACTCATGTACGGAAGTGAAAGTTGGGTATGGCAGAAGAAACATGAAAGCAGAATAAATGCAGTTGAGATGAGAGCATTAAGAAGTATGATAGGAGTTAATTTGAGTGACAGGATAAGAAATAGTGAGATAAGGAAACGCTGTGGTCTGAAAGAAGATGTAGTGACAAAAATTGAGAAAGGTATGCTGAGATGGTTTGGCCACGTCGAGGGAATGAATGAAGAACGATTGACGAAAAAAGTGTATAAGGCGAGTGTGAATGAAAGTGTTGGAAGGGGTAGACCTAGGCGGACATTTCTAGACCAAATTAGGGACGTCTTGAAAAAAGGCCAGGTTAAGAGTACCCTAAACCGTAGAGCATGTGTGAAGGGAATAATGAAAGTGGACGAAGCGAAACAAGTATGTAAGGATCGTAGCAAGTGGAAAGAAGTGGTCTCTGCCTACCCCTACGGGAAAGAGGCGTGATTATATGTATGTATGTATGTAATAAACCAGATGTCACTTTATACCCAAACATATTTTAACCGACTCCCAAAAAAGCGAGGTTATCAATTATGTATGTACACTGATTTCTAAGACGATTCTAGATCAATTCGTATATACATGCAGAAATTTTAGTGGTTGTTTTCCCGCAGCCAAATTATACTGTCTCGATAGCGCAGCCTGCGCTAGACGATAGTTACGTCCAGTGAATTAATATTTTTTTCAGACTTTATTATTATTGAATCCTTAAAAAACTAGTCGAAATTTAAAAAAAAAGCTAGTCTTCATTTTAAATGTTTTTAATTGGCTGAATTTTCTGTGATAATTTATATAGCAAAGTAGGGCAGTCACATTTTAAAAATTGGGTGTAATTCTAAATTCTTTGTTATTTGAACGCATTTTTCGAAAACGATTTTTAAAGTTATATTTAAGAAAAAGGAAACTTGCCAAAACATTCCAAACTAAAAAAAGCCTTACTTCTTGCTCAAGTATGCAACGGATACAATATAACGTATCGCACTTTTTCATTGTGTAGCTTTCCTGCGGATCCTGTGATAGCCAATCGCTGGATTGAAATAATGAGACGTAATCGCAGACAGGATTGATGGATTTGACCTTTGATGACCATCCACCAAATTTATCGTGCATGGAGTTATTAGGGTGCCGAATAAAAAATCCATTTAAGTTATAAACAACGTTTAAACATTCTACTGCAGAACACAACGTGGCTGTTTTTTTTTTCGATCCAAGCCACATAATTAAGTTAGTGCGTAACCACTTTGAAGGTAAAAAAACGATTCTTAATAAAGAGGGAAAAGAAATAAAGTGGGACTACTTGGTACTACTTAATGACTTACAAGAAAAAACAGAATTGAACCTAGCTAATAAATTAACTACAAAACATTTAAATTTCCGAAACTCTATTATGAATGTTAAATTAGCGGTACAACTTTTGAGCAGGAGTGTTGCAGTAGCTCTCAAACTTTGCCGGGAAGAGCTAAAAATGCCAGATTTCATTGATAGTGAGGCTACGGAAGAATTTATATTACAGTTTAATAATACATTTGATATTTTTAATTCTCGAAGGCTCTCTCAGTATGGATTTAATCATCCGCTATCTACAAAAAACAGTAAAGATATTTTAAAATTTTTGAAAAACATGCGCGAATATATTTTTAATTTAAAAATAAAAATAACACGTTAAAGAACATTCCAAGAGAGCGAAAAAGTAGTTAAATTGGCCATAAAATGCTACAAATCCGTGTTGGAAACGCGAGTAAATACTGGGTTCTTGGGTCTTTTAATTTGCATAGAGAGCCTTAAGTACATTTTTGAGACAATTGTAGTGGAAAAAAATGAAATGGATTACATAACAACTTATAGGCTAAGTCGAGACCATATAGAACTTTTTTTCGGTGCAGTTTGCATGCATGGTGGTCATAATGACAACCCGAATGCTCGCCAATTTAAGGGTATATAAAGAAAACTTATGTGCCACATGGAATTGAAAGCAGGTGATACTGGAAACTGCATCCCATTAGAGGATATTTCTATTTTAACTTGTTCGTCAGCACTTACGTGCATAAATAGAACTACATCTTCCCAGAGGTTTGACGATAATGATTTAGAGTTATCTGAAACTACAATACCAGTAACTGAAGAATATTTCCTTCCATTCATTCTTGATGTTCCGGATAACCAAGTAATAACAAATTACATAGTTGGATATATTGCTGGCTTTGTAGTCTTCAAGTTAAAAAATAAAATAAAATGTTTATTTTGTGTTGCTGCCCTTACAACAACAAATTTACAATGGTTCCACAAACTAGTACAATTAAGAGACAAAGGAGGTTTAAGCTATGCTTCAAAGGAAGTGTTTACTATATGTTGTGCTGCTGAGTCAGTTGTTAAGAGTTTTTTAAAAGAAAAAAATATATACAAAATCCTCAAGAGTTCGAACGACTGTTGCTCGTTATTATGAAAAAATTAATAGGTACTCCCTGTTTCCTCACATCGGATGAACATACTAACGGTAATTTACACAACACAAATTTGGTACGCCTTGTTGTAGAAAAATATGTTAATATTAGATTTTTTTATATTTCTAAAAGAGAAAATGCACTAAGAGACGTTAAGTCAAAACGAAAACTTTTTAGGAAGCAGTTACAACTGCAAGGTTTTTAACTATTGTTTCAAATAAATTGCTGTCTTGATCGTGTCACACTATAGTTGTTTTTATTTTATGACATCTCCTAAGATAATAATAATGTTCTCCAGACCGCATTTCGATCACGGCGGCCAGGCTCAACGGAGACTAGCCATCGGTGCAGGACAAGATAATAGTGTCCAATAGTAACAGCAAGCACAGGTGCACTCTCTATTCCCTCACTCTCATAGTCCAATGAGACGGTAAACCGACACAATCGGAGAGAGTGCTTTACGTGCTTACCTTGGGACCTCCGTCCCACGAAAGTGTAGTTGTACACACCTTAACTTCCTGGACTAAATGCAAATTATAATTTTAAAGTGTCTAGGTATAAAATGATAATATTAATATTTTTTGTAGGATAGGGTAACAAACGAGCACATTTCAATTTCAGCGTGTATATTGAATCAATATGTGTGCATTACTTTTTAAATAAAAAAAAATTAAAGCTGTTTAGAAATAATAGAATTCTGAGGTCACCGAATTGAGAACCTCCTTCTTTTTTGAAGTCGGTTAAAATTAATCATTACACGATGTGCTTATTGTACTCGAGCAAATTAATTGTGTTTAATAATATTCTTAAATTTTATGACGTCTGCATTTTTGTACCATTAAAATATGTATAATAAAGTTATATTAGTACCATCATTATCGTGTTTATTTTATTTCATTTCATATTCTCATAAAATACGTCTTCGTACGTAATACGTAATCTTTATTATATCAATTATTTAAAATTAATTAATAAAATGGTGATTATCACAATTTGATTGCAAACGCCAGAAACTGGTATCATTGAATGGCGTGAATGTGTGCGTGTGACAAGCGTAGGCACATTCGACTCGCGCCCACTAACATAATGAACTTGCATCATTTTAACGCTCGTGTTTTGTACTAGACTGCGTGTCTATGCGTAATAATTCTATGTTCTTAACTTTTTGAGCTCTGTCTTCGTGAGCGGGGTTCTTTAGCTTATAAGACGCTACCAACAGCTTTCGATGGGTCTCGTGAATATTCATTCTTCCAACATAAACCTAATAGAACTAAGTTACTATACAAACACAACGTAAATAAGGGTCCTAACTAAGACGATCACGCCATAAATTTATTAAACGGCCTATATTTAAACCTATAGAAAGATCAATATATGGTTAATATACTGGTCACGTAAATAAGATATATTTATACATCTTATAGAAATAGATTCTAAAGAAATAAAAGTATTAGTATATAGAGGGGGGAGGATGGGGGAGTCGTTATACTCGGAACCATTGCAAATCGCTTATTCATAATGTTCTTCTGTCACAGGTAAAAGTGATAAATTTAAAAACGGCCTCACCATAACTCCATTCTTAGTTTTGACGGACAACATAAGTATGTACGTATCATATATATCCATATCCATATCCATCCATACCAGGGTGAACGGCGACGACTTTAACCATTAACCACTTGCCGGGAGGCAAGTTTTCTTCTTTGATAAAAAACGACAACGTCGTTGACCTCGGTGCTTTTTGATGATGTTCTACTAATTGTAAGAACTTGAAACTGTTGCAAGTAGTCCAATTACTTTAATTTACCTTTTCCGAAATTGTTTGTTCATGGCTTTGATCATCTATCATCTAGTTGTCAAGTTCATGTGATCCGGATCCATCCAAACAGGAATTGTCTTTAGGTATCTATCATCTGAGCTTTGGGTCAGGATAATCAGAGATCGGCAGTTGAGGCACACCTCCATCTAGTGAAGTAGTGTGATTAACTCTTTGTACGTGAGGTTTTGCTCACCTATTACCCAGCGTAGATGGTGTTTTAAACTTTCGGCAGCATCCCATAGTCCCCCTGCTGAGGAGTAGGCTGGCGAATTAAAATGCCATTGAATTTTATAGTCATCGATCTTGCTCAGGAGCTCTTCATTGATGATTGCAAGGATATCTTTGTATTCTTTCTTCAAGTCTTTGGATTCTCCGATAAACTTACGTCCTTGATCGCTGTATGTTTGGGGATGGATCTTCTGGCGCAAAAGCGTCGAAATATTGTCAGAAACCCAGGTGTACTAAGATCATACACCAGTTCAAGATGAACAGCCTTTGTCGCGAGGCAAACAAATACGGCGACGTAGCCCTTGAGTGTGCCAACTCCACGACTCTTGTTTGCTTTGACGTCAAAAGCTCCTGTGAAGTCGATTCCACAGTGGGAAAAAACGCGCGATGGAGTGACCCGAGGCTCTGGTAGATCTGCCATAATCTGAGTTCGTTTTGCTTCTTTGAAATACTGACACGACACACTTGTGAAGTTTTCTCTTCACAAGTGATGGACAACACAAGCGAGGACCACTAAAAATCAAGTAATTTTCTAACTATGTAGTACACTGTCAAGCTTGGTGTCGGAGTGGGTGTGCTGAATAATCAGCTCAGTAATTTTACTATGACTTAGTAGTATTGTAGGGTGTTTGGTTGACTGGCCGAGTAAGGTATTGTTTAAAAGGAATTGTGATGTGACAAAGAGTTTACTATTGCACTGTGATGTATAACAGGAGACATGTAACCTATATGTTTGTAATCTCGCAAAATTCTTTTTGTAAATTATAGCAAAGAGTTCACTTTTTTACATCTTTTTTTCCCAGTTGTAGAAAGGAAAGAGCTTAATCGGGAGAGCAACCTCGTATCTTCCGTTAGGTAGTCGTCTTTTTGTCATCATTACAGCCCTTCACAAGTCCACTGCTGAACATAGGCCTCCCCCAAAGAATGCCACAAAGCACGGTCCTGAGCCAACTGCATCCATAGAATTCCTGTATATCTTACCAGGTCGTCACTCCATCTAGTGGAGGGACGCCCTACACTTCGTCTGCCGGTACGAGGCCGCCACTCGAGAACCTTTTTTCCCCAGCGGTCGTCGGTTCTTCGAGCTATATGGCCGGCATAGGTTTGTTGTTGTTGTTGAAGTTTCTTTCTATGTTCTTGATCGCTTCAATAATGTCTTGTTGGCGCTGAAGTAAATTCTTCACGTTGTATATTATATTCACTGTATGACTCTCCGAGAATGAAAAATGAACACTCAAAGTTCACTTTTATTATGTACACAAACACTGTTTATCTCGAATGTCGACGAGAACTGTCTATAATAGCTGCTGTAGTAGAGCTTCAGCCAGTGGTCCGGGCCATTGTTATGTCTTCGCGAACCTAGTACAACCTTTTCTGCGCCTTTTCAATTGAACTGTTGGAACCCGTTTCTGGAAAGCCAGTCAACCGATCGTAGTTACACAAAATCCACAATGAACACAAAATGACGTCAGCGTAAGGGTCACTGTACCGGAATTTTCCAAATGTCGATAGGATCCACTGATGTGACTTTGATTCTTCGAAGGACCAAAGACACTATTTATTTTGAATGTCCACGAGAACGGTTCAAAAAACTATAGAAAGTATAAAAAATTGTTTGTCTCGAATGACCACGAGAACAGTTCTAAGGACCAAAGGAATTGTAATGTGTCTACAGTTTACAAGATGATTGCAAAGCGAGATGTAAGGGAAAGTCAATGTACTAAATAAACCCAATGGAAGTCGTTTTGATTATTATAAAAATTATGTATAAGCAGAAGTACGGAAGTTATACATGCGTGAGTAATTAAGGAATAAAATTGTTTCTAAGTAACCCAAATTAATGAGTTATGCATGTTCTATTGTGTAACTGTTGTGTGGTAACCCGTACAATAATCATTCACTCAACTATAATGGACTGTTTTTCGCAACTATTACTGCTCTTAATGAATTTATTGCTCATACCACTCTGTTCTGGTAGAAACTTAAAAAAAAATATCAAAAAAGGTTTTGCGACCTAGTTTTGCTCAGATTTGAGTGAGGAAAAACGGAAAAGTTGATTTTTTTTTATATGATAAGGGTGACAAACGAGCACACAGTCCACCTGATGGTAAGTGGTTGCTGCGGCCCATAGACATCTACATCTATCCTCTATTACAAATCAAAATGTAGATGCGTTGTCACCCGTGAGGACTAAGATGGAATGCCTCATTTCCAGTAAAAAGGGCCTCCGGCCACCTGCACTCACCAAGCGAAACGCAGAGGTAAACCTCTACTTCACGCTGGTTTTCTGTGAGGTCGTGGTACCACCCCGGTTCGAACCGGCCCATCCGTGCGACAGCAAAAGCTGCCGCGTGGCTCTTCCACTGTTAGTAAATTATCTGTATAATATGTATAATAATGTATTAATGATTTCAAATTATCATCAATATGTTGCGACTCAGTAAGCGAGGAAGTTGCAATTGTAAGTGTAACGGTTGTACAGACATTTTTTCGTTACAAAATAGAAAATAAATATATTTTCTAAGACTTTAAGTCTGTTTAATTTAGTGTAACTGTTTTATATTAAATAATTTACGAAGGGTTCGCAACTATGATGCGTGCCCTTAAATAATTTTGATGTAAACTACGCCATAGAGCAATACAGTCTACCGGAGGATCGGAGGGGAACAGGCACACGCAGGCATTTCCCCCTGTCAAAGTATTTCCACGCGTTACAATAAAACAATAATACTAGTTGCAGCTGTTCTACACACAATAAAACTAGTTGCAGACACACTACTTACTAGACTAAATATAGTTGTGGGGCGAATGAAAGTTGCTGTTGCTGTTGCTGATACGATCGGCCTCGTAAAATTTACAAAAAGTTACTTACTGCGTTACTTTTCATGTATAATGTATAAGTAACTTTTAATTGCTTTGAAAATTGTTAAGGACTTAAATTTTAATAATAACTGTTATTGCTATTTACTTCTTTTTAAACATAAAAATTACAATTATAACGGTCGTGTTGTTTTGGATCTGTTTACCAAAACAGGCTGTTCGCCCTCACACAGTTTACAGATCTGTCGAGTGATAGATAGATATATAGAGTCCGATCTGAGTCAGTATCCGAGTTATCGCTGTCACTGAGCGATAATGTTATAATATATCTTTGTATGTGTGTATGAATTTGATAGTTTAGTGCGTGAAATAACGCTATGACTACTTCTCTTCGGTCCATGGATGGTGTCCTAAGTAAATTAATGAAATAAAAGTGTTTGTTGGAAAAACAATAAAAATCCTAAAAATGATAAAATAAAAATGATAATAATCACACGTTTTACGCGGGTTAGAGGTAAACAAATAAAGTAACGATTACAGAAAGTACTTTTGTTGATTATGTATTATACTTAACCGTACACCCTAAAAGGTGACAGCATTTTATTAAAACATTTTAGTGCCAACATTATAAATTGTTATAATGCTACGTACCTTTACTTTTGAAATATTCACGATATTGTTCACTTCAACTGTATTGCCATCGCCATCTGTTATATTCACACTTGATCGACTTCCTGTGACGGTTACATCCAGGGCCGAAACTGTACTATCTACTGTACACTAAAACCAGAAGATAATATTTTATGTATATAAGAATATTGTAGGCACATAGAAAAATATATCATATTATGAAGCGCTCCACCATTTTTCATGAAATGCAACCATTCCATCATATAGTCAATTATTACCAGCCATATTACAAATAACAAAGCAACCATCGACAACATACGACAGTAGGTTGAGGTGTATATAACATAAATTAGGCATTGTCTCCGGCGGTGCGATTTAGTGACAATTTTTGACTAACAGTATCTTCAAATTTGTCAACAAATTACAGATTAAGAATTATTTGTTATCTGGACTTGTCTATTAAAAAGCCTTTCCAGAAATATGAACAGGTTATGTAACCGGCAACACAGTAAATGAATTAAAAATAAATCTATGCCCGTGGAGAGAGTGCGACAAGAGCTTTGCTTCCCGCAAAGGCTAAAGCCTGTAGACGCCTCCGGGGATTAGCAACGTAAAAGTAAAGTTGCAGCCTATTTACGTCTCACTGCTGGGCACAGGCCGCCTCTCATTTCTGAGAGAGTTTTAGGGCAAGGAATTGTCCACCGCGCTGCCCTAATGCGTGTTGGCAAACTTCACATGTCTTCGAAATATTTCATTAAGCAACGTTAACGGTGAATAATGAAACGATTTAACGATATCACTATACAGTGTTTAAATATGTCTTGAAATAGTCCTGTGTTTGGTTGTTTAAATATCGACAAAGGATCTCTATTCACTTACTAAGTCCAGACATATCATGTCATACAAATGGTGTAATATTTCATGAGATGACCATTTCACAAAATGCTTGTACAGTTTATTGCTGCATGGCATTATCTGTGAAGTTACTTTGTGAACTACAATAAGTCGATGTTGTTGTACATTTTAACAACAACTTATCCTAAGTAAGATTGAAATAAGAATACCCAAGGGGTTAAAGCAACAAAAATGTTTTTTCAATAAGCGGGATTGTCACATAATTATAAAAAAATTACAACTTACGTTAAATTTGTACCCGTATCCAGGGGGAAACTTCTTTCTCGCCAATTCCGTTTTTCTACTCTCTACTACTCTTGCAACGTAATTTAATAGCTTGAAAAATAAATTTTGTAGGTAATTGTTAATGAGCAATAGAAAAACGCCTGTGCTATCTATATAGTATGGTCTGAACTATCATGAATTAATTCAAACTTGTCAATTTTTTTAATCAATGCTTTTATTTGTTTATTTAAATCCTTCAATTAGATTAGTACCATACCATTCTGTATATGTATTAACAGATTTTACTTACGACTAAGTACAAGTACAAACCTCATAGGTTAGCATGTACGGGTATAAAAATAATGAATAAAAGTAAGACAAAACAGTACGTTAAATACTTAAAGGAAATAAAATCGATGAATTATTCTACACGTAAAACTAGCATGATCTAGATAGGTGTCATCACTAGCAATTTTGTTTTCGTTCTGACGCCGCAAAGCTCGGTCACCCTGGTACATAAGAATTAAGTGCGTATGATTCTAAATCATGTTTTTTTATAGTATTCAATAAATTAGTTTTATATTTAGTCTGCACACAATGCGACATTTTATTTCTAACGTAAAAAATTTCAACTTGTTCACATAATTTTGGAACATAATTTCTAGGTGACTTTATTTCACTAACAATCTTCAAATCATCTGCGTAAAGGTGTTAATTGCAATACTAATGGCCAGACCTTATATAATTTATAAATATGTTAAGTAGCAATTGGCCCTTCTTGGAGCCCTGTGATACACCCTAAATGACATTGAAATGTCTAGATGAGTAGCCATTGAGAACAACAATTGACGGTTTTGCATTTAGATTAGATTGAAATCACGATACCATGATTGCATAGCTTGTCAAATGCTTTGCTGAATTCATTATTATAGATGACATCTACTGGCATACGATTATCAATAGAATCTTTCAAGGCATTGACAAATGCAACATAGTTGGAACAGGTGAATCTGGACTTTACAAAACCATGTTAGTGCATAGTAAGTAGTGGCTTTATATCGAATGGCTTTCGAAGGTCATATCAAATGCAGGATGAATTGAAATAAATCTTTTACTTTTTATTAAATGTTTATAGCCTGAATTGTGCAATGGCACAATTTTTACACTCCTTTATTAGGCCTTTTAAAAATCTTAGATTGAGATACTGTGATGGAGGTAGGGTAACTGGGTGTGATACACTCAACATTATTGGGACAAGCATTACTATATATGAAACTCAAGTCATCATAAGACTCGATTAAAACTTCAAATAGATTGCATACCTGTAGACAATGCTGCTCTACCCAAATAGAGGCGAGGTACCTACACATTTAGTTTTTCTTTTTTTTAAGTTAATGAAAAATTTTAAGTTTCATTACCATTAAAAATGATGGTACATGCGTATATTACATACATATTACCTATATGGCGGTGTTTCACCCCAGTGTCTCGGAAAGCACGTAAAGCCATTGGCCCTACGACTGATCTCTCTCTCTCTCTCTCTCTCTCTATTATTATATTTACCTCAGTAAATAAAACATCGTATTAGATTTTTAAGTAAGTACGTGGCGGATTATAACTGCTCTACAATTTTAGCAACATTTTTATATAAAACCTAATTAACAAACCAACTTGCTATCCACCTGACGCTAAGTGACTACTTTATTTTAAAAATAATCATATAAGCCTATAATTATACTTTATTACATAAAATGTAAAACAAAATTATATATTATATTACTAATTTAATACCTGTTTAACTTGACTCTTTCCTAAAGTAAAAATTTGGCCTGATGTAGATTCAGCTAACTTCTCATAAACTTGATACCCAGGAGATGTAGCGTTATGGTTCTGACATATTCCTGATAACACGAATACAATCTGCAAGATTTGTACAATGTGATTAACATATACGTGGTAGAGCCAAGCTGCCTATATTATGATTTTAGCACTAACGGCTTGACCAGGGTAGTACCACACTGTCACAAAATACCAGCGTGAAATAGCAACTTAATGCTGCTGTGTTTCATGTATTTCATAATATGGTGAGTGTAGAAAACCGGAAACCTTTTTAAATGTAAACAAGACACTCCATCTCAGTTTTCAGGTGTGACAACGCAGCATTTTGATTCTTTATTGAGGATAAATGTAGAAGATTTCTTTGGGCCATAGCATCCACTTATCATCGGATGAACTGTGTGCTCGTTTGTCACCCTTATAGAATTTAATTTTAAGTGACTTAATGCATGTAAACAATAAATTTTGTAATAAATTGCATGTTTTTACACGTGGTAGAGCCATGCTGCAGTTATATTAGTAGTATAGTTGTAGCACGAATGGGTCGGCTCGACCGGGGAAGGACCACGCTCTCACAGAATACCAGCGTAAAATAGCAGCTTAACACTGCTGTGTTTTGTATGGTGAGTGTAGAGAACCGGAGACCTTTTTTAACAGTGGTAGAGCCACGCGGCAGCTTTTGCTGTCGCACGGATGGGCCGGCTCGAACCGAGGTGGTACCACGACCTCACAGAAAACCAGCGTGAACTCTACGTAAATCTCTACGATTTACCTCTACGTTTCGCTTGGTGAGTGCAGGTGACCGGAGGCCCTTTTTACTGGAAATGAGGCATTCCATCTTAGTCCTCACGGGTGACAACGCATCTACATTTTGATTTGTAATAGAGGATAGATGTAGATGTCTATGGGCCGCAGCAACCACTTACCATCAGGTATACTGTGTGCTCGTTTGTCACCCTTATCCTATAAAAAAAACCTTTTTTACTGGAAAAGAGGCATTCCATCTTAGTCCTCACGGGTGACAACGCATCTGCATTTTGATTCGCAAACGAGGATAAATGTAGATGTCTATGGGCCACAGCAACCACTTACCATCAGGTGGACTGTGTGCTCGTTTGTCACCCAACCCTATAAAAAAAATGTTAAAATTTAGTGTGCAAGTAAACAAGTAGAATAGAATTTTATTCAGTCAGACAATAATTTACATGATGGATAGCTTTTGTCTGACGTGTAAGCTTCCGAAATATAAACAGGCAAAAATTAAGTTGCCCCATGATGAATGACAGGCGAAAATCTTGAGTGAAAAAACACAACGAAAACACAATACACGTACACACATATTATATTTCTACAGAACCAAAAAAATGTTTATATGTATACTACATACTATGTGTCTGCTGTACCACGACTTCGTTCGCATAGAGTTGATAATTAATTTATTTTGAATTGAGATTATATTATTTTGAAAGAGTAATAGCATAATATATAGTTTTATTAAAAGGATATTATTATATAATTATACGGAGAAATTTCGTCTTAAAACCAAAGAAGCGCTGATTAAACTTTACTTAAATATTAACACTGAGGATGCCGTGTCTGTTCAATACTATATATTTAAAAAAAAACTTAGTAACATGGATATGCACTCCGAAAATATAATAATAATAATAACCCAATGCTGGTGACCTATTTGGAAACCAGCCGGGACCTTTGCGAGATGGACTCAATTCTTTTTGGCGCCGCACTGGCAGTTTGCCGTATTATTGGCGCCAAACTTCCCACGGCTGGACGCGCTACTAGGCAAAGTAGCGCTATCCCAGCCTGGAGCCTGGATTGAGGACCGCATCGCAAAGGCAAAGGCTCTCATCGGCAGACTTATAAGCTTCAGGTCGGGCAATAATAGGCCGAGAATTGTGCGCACCGGATTTAAAGCAAAAACTGACGGAGCGTATAGACGATCTGAAGCAGAGAATCGCTGCTTGCGGGAAGCGGATTCGGCGATATACCGAGAGGTCGACACGGTTCAACCAGAATCGTCTCTTCCAGAGTGATCAGAAGAGGCTCTATGAATCATTGGAGCAGCCAATGGTACGTGGAACGGGCCCAGCACTGAATCAGGCCGACACTGTCGCATTCTGGCGCGGCCTGTGGTCAGAGCCCGTAAACCACAGCGAGGGCCCTTGGATGGAAGTTGTGGCGAGTCAGTGTGCAAATGTTACGCCCATGGACCCCGTCATTATAACGTCAGATGACGTAGCTGAGGCGGTCCGTAGGGCCCCGAACTGGAAAATTCCGGGACTCGACGGACTGCATCACTACTGGCTGAAGTGGTCGTGGTGTGTCACGCTGTGCTCGCCCGACAGTTTCAAGTGGCTCACGACCAAAAGTCGCTTCCGAGCCTCTTCACTACTGGGATCACTCATTTGGTTCCTAAAGACCGGGATTCCACAGACCCGAGCAAATACCGCCCCATTACGTCTCTACCCACCATATATAAGACACTGACATCCATTTTGAGTACGGGAATCATTCGTCACCTGGATTTAAAGCAGGTGATGTCGCGTGCTCAGAATGGATGCCGGGGCGGTGGTCGTGGAACCAAGGAACCACTCCTCATTGACGCGGTCATTGGCAAAGCGGTTAAACGCAACCGTCGGAACTTTTCCGCCGCCTGGATAGATTATAGAAAGGCATTCGACTCGGTGCCCCATACATAGCTTAAGAGGGTCCTCGAGCTGTACAAGGTTGATTGTACAGTTAGAGACTTCCTCGGACAATGTATGGGGCAGTGGAGTACAGTCCTTTGTCATCTAGGTGAGCGGATGACGGATGCGGAAAGCCGCATAAGGATAAGAAGGGGTATCTTCCAGGGCGATTGTTGAGTCCAATCTGGTTTTGCCTCTCCCTGAACCCTCTCAGTACCTAACTGGAGGACTCCGGGAGGGGATTTCAGCTTTGGAAGGGAGGTACAAAAGTGACCCACCTTTTCTATATGGATGATCTCAAGTTATTCGCCTCCAGTCGCTCTCATCTTATGGAACTGCTAAAGATTACTTGTGATTTTAGTAGTTCTATTAGAATGGAGCTGGGCACGGATATGTGTGCGGTCCCTCATGTTGAAAGGGGAAGGGTTGCTAACTCTGAGGGCATAGACTTATCTATGCCCATCAACATAAGGACCCTATGCGAGGCTGAAACATACCGATACCTGGGTATGTCACAGAACATCGGTGTAGATGAGGCGGGTATGAAACAGTCAGTTTGCGACGTGTTTTATGTACGCTTGACCAAAGTGCCTAACAGCCTTTTGTCCGCTGTGAATAAGACGCACGCATATAACGGTTGGATCATGCCTGTTCTCATGTATACCTTTGGCATACTCAGGTGGACTCAGACCGAACTGGACGCTCTGGACAGAAAAGTCCGCACTATTATGACGTCCCACAGGATGCATCAACCGAGATCATCAGTAATAAGGCTGTACTTGCCGCGGAAGCATGGTGGGTGCGGCTTTTTAAGCGCGCTTACCATGCATAATCGCGAAGTGTGCAGCCTCCATAATTACTTTCTGACGAGAGCGGATGATCCATACTATAGGGACGTTATTTCTTGTGATAAAGGACTTACTCCTCTATCCTTAGCCAACGAGCAATGGCAAGACCCGGCAGTACAGAGCATTTCCGACCGGGAGACCGTATTGAAGGAGAAGGAGCTCCACGGGAGGTTCTACAAGGCTCTACATAAGCCTTTCGTAGACACAGTCGCCTCCCTCCACTGGCTACGTTTCGGTGACCTCTTTGGGGAAACCGAGGGTTTTGTTTGTGCGATACAGGATCAGGTTATTAAGACCAACAATTATCGGAGATACATCCTAAAGGATGGCACCGTCGACATCTGTCGAGCTTGTCGCCATCCCGGTGAGTCACTTAGGCATATCATCTCCGGTTGTTCGGCGCTTTTTAACTCTGAGTATTTGCACAGGCACAACTTAGTAGCCAGGATTCTACACCAGGAGCTCGCTCTGAAATAGGGTCTCGTGGATCGGAAACTTCCGTATTATAAGTACTTGCCGGAAGCCGTGCTCGAAAATGACCGCGACAGGCTCTACTGGGACCGGGCCATCATCACAGACAGGACTATTCTTGCGAATAAGCCCGATATTGTGCTGATTGACCGGACACAGTCAAGGATATTTTTGGTCGACATTACCATTCCTTATGACGAGAACCTCGTGAAAGCCGAAACAGTAAGCTAACAAAATATCTGGACCTCGCTCACGAGGTAACCGATATGTGGGGTGGATTGCCGACTGAAATTATACCTGTAGTCGTCTCTGCGAACGGGTTAATCCCAGTCAGCCTCTCAGGTCATCTGAGGCGACTGGGACTCCGTGACGGACCGCTCCAAGCTCAAATGCTGAAGGCGGTGCTCCTCGATACTGCCCGCATCGTCCGCCGGTTTCTTTCCTTTTCCCCCTAACCCTCGGCCATTTGGTCTCTCCTGCCGAGGGCTTCCATCTAGTTGGGTTTTTATATATTAATGTATTTTTTATGTATTTATTTTATTTTATTGATATTTATGCACGTTTACCATGATTATTTACAATTATATATTTATATTGCCCAACCAGATGAGAAAACTTTATAGATACATAATAATAATAATAACTTATTTGATACAGACAACACTGATCCATTACAAAATTTAATTTTTACATTATACCTTAAATTTTAATTATAAATATTGGTTAATTAATGATATTTTTACATATTATTATTAAGATATCCCCTATATATAATGTACTCTGTGATTAAGATTTTAATGAATTTGACCACCTACTAAAAATTTCACTACATGCATAAATATTTCAAATAATTGTGATGAGATTATTCTGCGACCCAAAAAGAAAACTTCCAAATCGCACGATACGGTGACGGATCAACGCATCCAAACCAACGACACGGGCCTCTGCGAACATCTGGGACGCGCTACAGTATCGTGGCTGACGGAACAACACGCGGAACGAATCATTATACTGCACCTTTAGCCTGCAATATTCCTGTTTAGTGTAATTTGTCCACAGTTGAGGAGTGTAAAGTGGCTGACAGTAAGCTGAAAACAACGCCAGTTTTGAGGTATCAGAACACCTTTGAAAGCGTCGAGCCATCATGTAAAATAGGAACTTGGGAAGAGTTTAACGATTTCTCTTATTTATGAAGATTTCTTTTTTTATTCTTTTTTGTTTAAGGGACTTTCGTTATTATTAACATGTTAGTCCCATTGTACCTTATAACTATAATAAGACGCCTTTCACTTAAACATTGACCATACATATTTACATAATTTTGAACCAACTTGAAGACTGTCAAGAACACTCACTAATATATCAATTGGGACATTATTATAAGCGTTCTCTTTGTCAACAAAGCAGGCGACAGTAGGTAATTTTTTTGAGAGGCCTAGCTGAATATGTGCTACTAAATATACTAAACAATCCAAGCACTATTGAGATCTGCGAAAGCTGCTGGTGTAAGGGGATAGTATCTTGTTGTGCTCTATGCACAATTCTAATCTTTTAGTTATAAGAGTGTGAAATATCTTACAAATATAGGAATTAGTGACATAAACCTTAATTTGTCTTTATTACTTAATTCAGGTATAGGAATAATTTTAACATTTCTCCATTGCATGCGTCCGGGATACATACCCCGTTGTAAAAATTACGTTAAATATATATAATAAATACTATTTGGAAACATCAGGTAGATTGTAAATCATAGAATAAGATATGTCATCGTATTCGGGGGACGTATCTTTCTTTTTTAATCAATTTTCAAATTCTTGAATAGTATACTTAGCTTCCAATTGTTCATTTATTGGCGTAAATTCTGGCATTCTAGGCTGTACCGAATCCGCAGCAAGATTGCTTCATAGGTCTTTTAGTTTTTCTTCTTTTATTATTAAAGATTTTTTTCCAATTATTACATTTAGCTTCTCCAATCAAACGAAACTGAACAAATGAAACTGTTGGTCAACTATCGGCCAACTGCTAAATCAGTACGGCGCTCTTCGACGCGCGCATACACGCCGAATGTTTAGTCCACCGACTCAGTCAATAACGTCACGAAAGGTCGGGGAAAAATGCGCGCATGCATCAAAATGGCGCTACTTGTCGAATCATCTATTTTACAGTTGATAGAGGAAGTTGAAATATTACCTGCGCTTTATAAGAAACAGCTAAAAGAGTACGCATATGTTAATTTAAAGAATAAAGTTGTGGGAAGAAGTAATATATCACTGTATATAGGATGCACCCAATATTCTCGGTTTCTTTTCCTGATCATTCTCCTTCGTTGTTTGATAGCAATAATAATAACATTTCTGGACAATATTTTAGGTTTTTTACGCGACTACTCACTTCAAGAGCTGCTTACTTACACTATTTATTCGAAAATGATCGGCCAACTGTTGGCTAGTGTGCGCATTCACCACTAACCCGACTGTTTGACTAAACTCTCGGCCGATAGAAAGTTTACACTGTGCGTTGTCTCTGAATGTTACACGAAGACACGCTTTATGATTTATTTTAAAATCTTTTAGTACATTATAAGTGATACATTCATAAAATAAACTGACAGACAGCCAACCTGAGTGACAGAAAATTCCAAAAATGATAGAAATTTATTTAATTATTTATAATTCCTCTCAATAATATAGTAGGTACAGTAACCTAAAATTTACACTTTTATTATTTAATATAAGAAATAAAAGAAAAAGAAGAACAAAAAGATAAGAATACCTAGTATAGTAATAAAAATAGCAGTAAATATAAGTAAATCTGTAGTTTTTTCTGAGTCAATATTTTACACATAAAGTTTGTGTAACAAGTATGAAGGGACTGCTCCATATTGTCCTCTGTCCCAGATATGTGTGCAAATTGTTTTATTTTTGTTCAAAATTGATAGCAAAAGAAATGCTAAAATCACACATGACGTTTAAAAGTTCCATTAGATGGGAGCGACTGAAGGCAAACAATTGAGGACATCCATGTAAAGGTGAGTCAAATTTGCCCCTTTCTTCTAAATTAAAATCTGTTCTCAAAACTACATATTATGTAGTAATGTTAATAATAAATAAAAATTTCTACCAGACCAAGAAAATAAAAATCTAATTTACCTGTATCTCTTTGTCTATTGCCAATTTTTTTACTTTTTCAAACTTATCGTAATCCTTTGCATTAGCATCTGTGTAAACGTATATATAGGAACCATTGCGACTTGCTTGTAGTGCTAATTCTATTCCAGACATCGCTAACTCTGGACAGTCACCACCACCATGAACTTTTATTGATTTTAATGACTTTTTAAATTCATCGCGATCCGTAGTATCTATGCGTAAAATTGTTCCTGTGAAATTTTAAATTATACTGTTTTATCTGAACGCAGTACGGAGAGTAAATAAGGCTCGTCACTCTATTGGGAGAAGTGAAAATGTGTCAAAAAGACACGTATGGCAATTAATTGTAGTGATCACCATTAATCTCATCAAACTCATACATTCCGCTATTAGGCATCAATCTACTGCTTATCGTATGCATTGTTAGAAGTGGTAACATCGCAATAATAATTACTATTATGATTTAAGTAATACTAGTTTTGCCCATAGCCACCACGTTTAAGCAGGCGATTTGGTGAGGGTAACAGCAATTCCCTCTCACTAGTACTCTTAGTGGTTTGGGTTAAGCGGTTTTGAACGGATTTTCTATCATCAACCGGACACCAAGGTCTTGAAAGTAACATTGTCAAAGTCATGATTGCATTAATATAATGATCTATAGATTTAAAATGTTCGTGCATATATTTAAACGCATTTTCATCATTAAATGACGCAATTTAACCTATTTTTCATTTCCATTTATCAGATAATTTAAATTGTAAAGACAAACGGCAGGCTTGTATGAGAATTTCGTACAGCTAATAAAAATTCTGTATTTTGGGATATTTTTTGTTTTAATTGGTAGTTAGAAGGATAGACAAGCCCTTTTCTACCAACTTCAAAAATGAGGAGGTACTTTTACAATTATGGTCACCAAAATTATGCTGAACAAAATAAGAGCAATCGGTATTTATGGTAGTGACAAAAATACGTAATAACTACTATAATAATAAATAATTATGCGATATCCTTTATACAAAATGAGTTATTTCAATATCAGGACCAAAACTGTGCGAATTGTAGCAAAAACATACCTCAAATTTATTAATTGTACCCATATAACTTATTTTTTATCTAACTTACCCGGATCATTAAACGTAACAATAATAAAATTTTCTATCACTGAAGCATTAGAATTGACAACAGCATCAAAAATTTTGTCTGCGGCATTGAGTACACTTATAATTTCATATTTCATTGAAACTGTGTCATCGAACACAAATGTTAAACTGCTTTTGCTTTCTGTCAAACAAAAAATTGCACATGCTCGAAGACTATTTATTATAATAACACTATAATACACTCTGTTAATCATGGCGCCCGAATACTAAATGGAAGCACTGTGTTAAATTACCAAGCGAATGTATGAAATTATTTATCTCACGAAATTGCGTTGCCGGATATTGAAGAAAACGTCATATAAAAAATAATAGAAACTAAATAATTGCTCTACCAGTATTAACCGTGTAGAAAGAAACAATTTTAAAAGTAGAATTGCCAGTACATTTATTTAAATTCATGTTAATGTAACCTCAATTCTACTACTTATCTAGTTTTTCATTATATCTACAATAGTTCCAAAAAATATGAAAATTAGACTATGCTTACGTGGGGGAAAGTGTTGTCGCTTTTTATATAAAAAAATTACAATCACCTTCTCAATGCTACACAACCTACAATCTTCCCAGCCTAAGCCTAGTTGTTAGTTTCTATACTCCACCAAATATAAGATATACCTTTTGACAGCTGTAACATTTATTGGACTAAGCATTCCAACTGAAAAATTGGTACCTAAAATATTCGATTCTTAAGAAATATCAATAAAGATTCTTTAGCGTTAGTGATAATTTACAGTTTTTAAAGATTAATATCAGAATAAAGGAGAAACAGATAACTCAAACGCAAAAAATTATCACTTTTTTCATATTTATTGCTTACTGCTAATTTCCAGAGATAAAGTTATATAATATTTTAAAAACTACACTAGGATAAAAACAAATTTATATAATCACTTTCACTGCAACTAGTGGAGCTATCGTCACCATCGTTGTTTACATCAATCATTATTTGATTTTCTTTATTGCATTCAAAATGTTTGTCTCTTTCATAGTTGCCTAAAACCATTTTCTTTGTTTTTGGAGATCGTCCACCTGAATTATTTACGGAGCAACATTTAGTGGGTTAACCCAGCTGGAGAACAGTTCAGAGATCAGCTGATCATTTTGGTTGGATGATGGTTAAAGGAGTACATGCCTACCTTGATACTTACGGATAATGACGGAAGGATTTAGAGCCAAAAGTGGGTGACATCGTTTAAATAATAGATAATTCGTTACAATGTAAAACTTAACCACGAGGTAAAATTCATAGGACACTATCCGGAAAAGATAGTCACACTAGAGTTCTTGATGTCATCACTAACACGGGAATCCTAAGAAGACCGACGTCCTGATTAACAGTTCTGGTACCCGCGTCACCGCGCCGGCCGAAATGACGATGCTGACGCACAAGGGGGAGACTGTTGGCGACGCGAGATAATGTTTCCTAAAAATAATTCATTCGTTTTCTAAGATAGAACGTCTAATTTGTATTAATAAAGAAATACTAGTATTTTCTCGTTACTGTATAGCTTTCGGGGTACAATAGGAGACCGATGTTTGCAATTTGTTCGGCATAATGTAATTGTCCCACACTAAGGAGTTATGATAGTAAGATCTATGAAACAATAGCAATAATATACTCGTAAAAGGTTACAGACCCGAAGTTATACTTTTTTTTAAACATGCTAGTGTTTACATCCCGAGCCGCCGAAGCGTCAGCCCAGGTCTGATAACACTCCTGTTTACTGCGTAATGCAGTCTTACAGAAGCGACCAAACCAAGGCTGAGTGAGATCTGATGAGAGAGATGGAAGAAATAGTTCCATTCCCAGTAGCACCACACCAGTGACAGAGTCAGCAACAGAGATGGGATCATCCGGCGAGAAGCAAACCCGACCCCATGGGTAAGATGCAAAGAAAGACGGCATTCCGTACTAATCCTCCGACCTGTAATGACAAACACGGCAGCAGTCTGTAGAACGCAACCGCGAAGGGAGCGTGAGTGGATCTTAATAGTATGCAAATAACCCTGGAGCTGAATAGAAGAATTAGAATTTTAATATACAGACATACACTTTGATTTTATTTATGCGTATAGATAGCAGGGTTCGAACGAAATTCTACTAATGCTTACGTACTATTTATTTACTCATACATATTATAATTTCTTTAATATCTACTACATTTATAAAACTCAATGACACTGTAAAATGATGCATGCAAATGATGAAACTCGGTTTACTAGTCTCCGTATCAGATCGCCCTTCCTGTTATTCGTTTTAAATATTATAGTGACGTGAAATGTTTGATAAGGAATTTAATATAAAAATAACTTTTATATAAAATTGGCGCAAGGGTAGACCAGAGGTTAAACACTTCAATACGAGCTTAGCGTTAAGGGAAAATGTCTCAGCCTTCTTTTTCTTAATTTTCAAACGTTATTCTTAATCTGCTGGAGCTGTTTGACAAAATACATGTCTTATTTAGAATCACACTAGACAGGCGGGTTGATGAAATGATAATCTTGCACTAGTGATGATGCAGCCTATTATTAGTCTATGGTATCTGATCTGGGACGGATATACTTTGTTGATATATCTTGTAGTCAAATCACCATCATTTTTAGCGTATGATGAAGTGTTATCTATCTATCTATTTTTCCACTAGCCTGTTATCAGAAGGTTTTGTTTTTGTTTTTTGTGTTTTTTCTTATAAAACTTTACCCCCTCACTAGGATTTTATATATTTACTAGGTCCGTTTTTTGATCAGCATACAATTGATAATATGATGAGAACACTATAGTAGTACACTTTTGTATGCCGATGATCAAGTCATATTTGCATCGTCGCCGGCCGAGTTGCAAATGATGGTTAATTTAATGAACTGGTCATTAAAAGAAAGGGGTATGTAAGTGAACGCAAGTAAGACAAAAGTGGTGGTTTTTGAAAGAGAAGAAAGTAAAACGTTATGTGAAATAAGAATAGAAGGGGAGTTGATTGAGCAAGTGGATGAGTTTGTATATTTGGGATGTTTATTTAGCAGGGATGGTAGATATCATAAAGATATAGAACGAGGAGTGAACGTAGGACATAGAGTTAATGGGGCTTTACACGCTATTATGAAGAGTCAGAATGTGTCAAAGAAGGGACGTATGGCAATTCATAATGCTGTTTTAGTCCCTACTTTAATGTATGGTAGTGAATGTTGGGTATGGCGGAAGAAGCATGAGAGTAGAATAAAGGCTGTAGAAATGCGGTCATTAAGGAGTTTGCCAGGGCTGAATCTGAATAACAGGGTGAGAAATAGTGTGATAAGAGAAAAGTGTGGTTTGCAAGATGACGTTGTGACTAGGATTAAAAAAGGAATGCTTCGGTGGTTTGGTCACGTAGAAAGAATGAACGAGGAAAGAGTGACAAAGCAAATTTATGTTTCAGAAGTGAACGGCAAAATCGGGAAGGGACGCCCTAGATGAAGATTTATCGACCAAATCGACGATACATTGAAAATGGGCCAGATTAGGAGTACCCTTAACCGACGAGCGTGTATGCGTAAATATATGGATGTAAAGGAGGCGAGAGAGGTGTGTCAGGATCGCGCCAAATGGAAGTCCGTAGTCTCTGCCTACCCCTCTGGGTGACAGGCGTGAGTGTATGTATTGTATTGTATTATAGTAGTTTAATATTTTTATAATAAATTACAGCAAAACACACTTCTACATTAAAGATGACCTAAAGACTTATTTTTTTAAAAGTATTTAGATTACTTTAAGCCCACCCATAGGGGTAGGCAGAGACTACGGACTTCCAATTACCACGATCCTGATACATCTCTCTCCGCTCTCTTTCATCGCTAATTTGATCGATAAAATTTCGCCTAAGGTATCCTTTCCCGACTCTGCCATTCACCTCTGCAATATAAATTTGCTCGAGATGATGTTGTGACCAGGATTAAGAAAGTAATGCTTCGGTTGTGTGGTCATGTAGAAAGAATGAATCTGGAAAGAGTTATGACCATACCACCGAAGCATTATTTTCTTAATCCTGGTCACAACATCATCTCGCATGCCATACTCTTCTCTTATCACACAATTTCTCACCGTCATTAAGATTCAGCCCTAACATACTATATATACATACAGTGACAGCATTTATTCTACTATCGTGCTTCTTTTACAGATGTTAAGCCCTTGCATAAATCAATTATTCAAAATTTAAGTTCAGATCACTGTGGACAGTTGGTATCATTGCCACACAACATCGCTTCGAGAGGTTTAGAAGTAATATAATAAAAAGACTTCTATCACTTTCATTTAAAAACAGTGCTAATTATTTGTATGGTACGTTATTTAAAATTATAACTTGCGAATTTAGTAGGATATTTACTTCTAAAACTTCCTCTTTTAACAGTCGCAAATCATTTAATGAATGGGCGACAGTAGGAATTTATTAAAGTAGGCGAAAGTTATACGAGCTTTATAATGAAAGATCATTAAATAGTAGTATTATATTTAGAGATTATGTAAAAACGTATTCTAAAATATTTAAAAAAGTGTGCGCCACAGCTAAGGATTTACATTTAAGTAACAAAATTAAAACTGCATCTAACAAAATTAAAATGACCTGGAGAATAATAAATAGTGAAACGGGCAAGATCAAACCGCGCAACTCGGATTTTCAATTGAATATTAACAATAATTTAACCCGATCTGATCAAGAAGTTGCTATGGCTTTTGAGAAACATTTTACTGATGTTCCTTTTTTGACAACTAAATCATTAAACTCTTCTCCTACTGTCGCCGAATCATTGCTCAAACAAAATGTAAAGGCTTGTTCAAATACTTTTAAATTCCATAGAGTACTGCCAAAAGATATCGTTAAATATTTTAAAACTATTGATGTTGAGAAAACGGCAGATTTATGGGGGATTTCCGTTAAAGTTATTTTATCTATAATAGATATAATAGCACCTTATCTAGCCATTATATTTAATACAAGCGTCGAATCGGGTGTGTTTCCTGATTTGATGAAACATAGTAAAGTCATACCTTTATTTAAATCTGGTAGTATATTAGACCTCGCCAATTTTAGACCAATTTCTGTACTACCAACATTTAGTAAAATTTTTGAAAAAATAATTTTAGATCAGATGTTAAGTTTCTTTAATATTAATAAATTGCTACATAGAAATCAATTCGGTTGTACAAGGGGTCGCTCGACAACTGACGCTGGAGTTGAACTTATTAAACATATTTTTTGCGCACGGGAGAATTCTGAGGATGCTTTGGGTATATTTTGTGACCTTTCCAATGCCTTCAACTGCGTTCATCATGAGACATTAATCAGGAAGCTACAGTACTATGGTGTCAAAAACACAGCGCTTAAACTTATTATTTCATATTTAAGTATCATGGTAAAAGTTCTTCCGGGTCACTTGTACCCATTAGTACCGTTTCTCAGGGCTCGATTCTCGGCCCATTCCTGTTTCTGGTGTATATTAATGACTTAACTCACCTTGTAGGGGAAAGTCATGATATAGTATTATTTGCTGATGATACTTCCTTGATTTTTAAACTTAAACGTCAATCATTTAAATGTGACGAAGTGAATAATGCTATATCAAAATTAGTGCATTGGTTTAACGTTAATAATCTACATTTAAACGGAAATAAAACTAAATGTATTAAATTTACAACAACGAATGTTAAAAATCTGAGTACCAATGTGTTTTTAAATGGGGAAGAACTGAGCCCTGTTGAATCCACTGTTTTTCTTGGCATCACTCTCGACGCAAAGCTTCAGTGGGGCCCCCATTTATCCAAACTAGCAAGCAGACTAAGTTCTGCAGCCTATGCTGTAAAAAAGATTAGAAGTCTCACTAGTGTCGAGACAGCTAGATTAGTTTATTTCAGTTATTTCCATAGCATAATGTCTTATGGGATTTTGCTATGGGGACATGCGGCTGATTCAGAAACTATTTTTGTTTTACAGAAGAGGGCCATTAGAGCTATTTACAACTTGAAACTGAGAGAGTCTCTAAGAGATAAAATTAAAGAAATAAATATATTAACTTTGGCCTCTCAGTATATTTACGAAAATTTAATGTATGTTCACAAAAACAAAGGTAGTTTTAGTAAAAAAAGTGATGTGCATTCTGTAAACACTAGGAACAAACACAAGCTAGTGATACCAGTTTCTCGACTCCACAGAGTCAGTAATTCATTCTTGGGGAAATGTATACGCTATTACAACAAGGTCCCGGAAAGTGTACAGGCTCACTCTATTAGCAAGTTTAAATGTTTAGTTAAGTTGAAACTGTATAAAATGGGTTATTATAGTATAAATGAATACATGGTTGATAATAACCCCTGGGAATGAGGTGATCGCTTCCAAGCTGTTTCTAAAATAAATTTTGTACTTATATAGTTGTACCATTATTGTAAAATTTGCTTTAAAAAAAAGTCCCGCTGGGTTTCTTGCTGGTTCTTCCCAGGACGGAGGTTTTTTTTTTCGAACCAGTGGTAAAGTAAAAAATGACTTTCAATAAGAATTACACATGTGATCTATTTTGAATTAAAAATTATTCTATTCTATTCTATTCTATTCTACCACACCCAACTTTCAATACCATATATTAAACTAGGGACGAACACAACTTTGTTAATTGCCATACGTGCCTTTTTGGACACAGGCCCTTTTTACTGGAAATGAGGTATTCCATCTTAGTCCTCACGGGTGACAACGCATCTACATTTTGATTTGTAATAGAGGATAGATGTAGATGTCTATGGGCCGCAGCAACCACTTACCATCAAGTGGACTGTGTGCTCGTTTGTCACCCTTATCTTATAAAAAAAAAAACATTCTGACTTTCCATAGTAGAGTGTAGTGCCCCACTTACTTTATTTCCTGCGTTCACTCGATTTTCTATATCCTTATCATATCTGCCATACCTGCTAAATATACATACATACAAATACACAAGCTCATCTACTTGCTCGACCAACACCCCTTCTAATCTTATTTAACATATCGACGACGAAGTGGCAATTACGAGGGGTGATCCAAAAGTAATGATAATCGGTTACATCAGCTCCGCATAAAAATCCAAAAAAAAACATTTTTTGCTTGCTTATATACTCACTACGTCAGCCTAAAAAAATCATATAAATAGATCACGATTTCCGGGAGATACATTCATTTGAATACGAACTGTCAAAGACATAACATCAACATGGAGAAAAACGAAATTAGAGCTGTCATCAAGTACCTCTGTTTGAAAAAAATGTCTTCAAAAGACATACACAGTCATCATCATCATCATCATTACAGCCCTTCACAAGTCCACTGCTGAACATAGGCCTCCCTCAAGGAATGCCACAAAGCACGGTCCAGAGCCACCTGCATCCATCGACTTCCTGCATGTCTTACCAGGTCGTCACTCCATCTTGTGGGGGGATGCCCTACACTTCGCCTACCGGTACAAGGCTGCCACTCGAGAACCTTTATTCCCCATCGGTTGTCGGTTCTTCGAGCTATATGGCCGGCCCACTGCCACTTCAGCTTACTAACCCGTTGGGCTATGTCGGTTACTCTGGTTCTACTGCGGATATCCTTATTCCTAAGTTTATCACGCAGAGAAACTCCGAGCATAGCCCTCTCCATAGCTCGCTGAGCGACCTTGAGCTTCCTCATACGGCCAGCAGTGAAGGACCACGTCTCAGTTCCGTAAGTCATCACTGGCAACACGCACTGGTTGTACAATTTTGTTTTAAGGTTTTGAGGTATTTCTGACGAGAAGATGTGTCGTAGCTTCCCGAACATTGCTCAGCCGAGTTGAATCTGTCGATTGACCTCTCGGTCGAAGTTGGACTTACCTAGTCGGACTATTTGTCCCAGGTAAACATACTCGTCAACAACTTCGAGCTTAGTGCTCCCAACAACTACCGGCATAGGTGTGACATGGGCATTAAACATAATCTTTGTTTTGTCCATGTTCATCTTAAGACCTATCCGTTGGGAGACACTATTGAGGTCATTGAGCATAGTGCTTAGCTCCTCCAGCGATTCTGCCATGAGGACTATATCGTCGGCAAATCGAAGGTGAGTGGTGTACTCGCATTTGATGTTAATTCCGTATCCTTTCCAGTCCAGAAGCTTGAAAACGTCTTCCAATGCAGCGGTGAAGAGTTTCGGGGATATAACGTCACCCTGTCTTACACCTCTCTGCAATTGGAAAGGTTTCGTACTCTGGTTCTGTACTCGGATAGCCATCGTAGCTCTACTGTACAAACACTTCAGCACTTCGATATACCGACAGTCAACTTGGCACCGCTGAAGGGACTGCAGCACCGCCCAAATTTCGACGGAATCAAAGGCTTTCTCATAGTCCACATACGCCAGACATAGTGGCAAATTGTACTCTTCGGACTTCTGTACAATTTGCCGTAGGGTATGTATGTGGTCTATGGTGCTAAAGCCCTTTCGGAAACCGGCTTGTTCGGGAGGCTGGAAGTCGTCAAGTCTGCGCGCGAGACGATTCATAATGACTCTCGAAAACAGCACGTAGACGCGGCTCAGAAGGGAAATCGGTCTGTAGTTCTTCAAGAGAGCGTTGTCACCTTTCTTGAAGAACAATACCACCGCACTTCTGCTCCACGCCTCCGGTGTAATGCCACCATGGAGGACGGAATTAAAGAGCTTCTGAAGGACTTCAAGTACCGGTCTTCCACCCGCTTTCAGAAGCTCCGCTGTAATTCCATCCTCGCCTGGGGCCTTGCCGTTTTTAAGGTGCTGGAGAGCCATTCTAATCTCGCTCAGACTGACGTCCGGGATATCTTCGGAATAGTGTCGAATAAGACTCGCTCTTGGATCGTTACTCACACTTGCGTGTGGCTCCAACGATGACGTGTACAGCTGCCCATAGAACCTCTCAATCTCACTCAAAATCTCAGGTGCCCCGGAAACGATGCTGCCACATTCGGTCTTCAGCTTTGACAGTTGGCTCTTTCTGGCAGAAAGATCTCTGGCAAAGACTTTGGAGCCTTGGTTCCGCTCGATCGCTTCTTCAGCACGAGCTCTATTGAAGTTACGTAAGTCTCGCCGCATGCATTTGGAGATCTGTCTGTTCAGTTGCCTGTATGCTGTCAAATCTGTTGAAGAATGTAGCTTCATCTCCCGTCTAACAGCCATGAGATTAAGAGTGTGATCGGAGAGTTTTTGTGTTCTTCTGCGGTGGGTCTTGCAGAACATAGCTCCGACCGCATGGACAGTTTCCACGAGCTTGTCATTCATATCGTCCACTTCATTGCAGTCTTCTAGGCACTGAAAACGGTTTTGTAACTCGAGCTAAAAGGTTTCGGGACTTTGGATTAGAGCACGAGGGGGACGGAGCGTTGACTTCATCAGACGAGACCTCTCCAACTTAACATTTAGGTTCAGTGTGCCTCTAACCATTCGGTGATCGCTGCCGGTTTTCACCCTCGCGATCACTGAGACATCACTGAACAGTTGTCGTCTGGTCGTCATAATAAAGTCAATCTCATTTTTTGTCGAACCGTCGGGGCTCGACCAGGTCCACTTCCTGTGGGGCCGCTTCTTGAAGAAAGAGTTCATCATAAAGAGTCCCTCTTTCTCCATGAAGTCGGCCAGCTGCTGGCCCCTTGGGTTCCGTTGCCCTATTCCAAATTTCCCTACTTTCAGCTCACCGTTCTCTCTTGTGCCTAGTTTTGCATTGAAGTCTCCCATTAACACCGTATATTGGGTTTTGGAGGAATGCATGGCTCTAGAGATATCCTCATACATTTCCTCCACCTCCTCATCGGGGTGTGCCGAGGTTGGTGCGTAAACCTGTATGACCTTCAGCGAATACCGTTTGGTGATTCTGAGTATAAGGTACGCAACCCTCGTCGACACACTCCCGATCTTTACAACGTTGTTAATGAGAGACTTGTGGACGATAAATCCGACACCTCCTTGGGACAGATGGTCGCCCTCCCGGTGATAGAGCAAGTTGCCAGATTCGAGGATTACCGTGTCCTCCCCCTCTCTTCGGACTTCGGATAATCCTATAATATGCCAGCGCAACTTGTCTATTTCTTCTTCAAGCTCCACGATCTTCTCGTCAGTCCTTAGGGTGCGTGCGTTGTACGTTGCCAGGTCGAGTCGTCTAAGGTGGCAACCGAACCTCCACCGGAGATTCTTAGCACCCCCTGCCCCGCCGTTACCATGGTCGCCACCGTAGCCAGGAATAGCGGGGCCGCCGGGGACTGGGGGCCGTTTAATATTGTCATTGCTCATGGAGGAGTATATTGCCATAGTTGCCACGCTTGGCGAGCGGGTTGGCAACCGCAGTTTTTTTATTGTATTTATTCCGTTACCAGGAAGATGCTGCTGCCCATCTCCTGCCTGTTTCCCTTTGTCGCCTTTTACGACACCCACGGGAGGATATGGGGTAGTGGATATTCTTGACCGACACTACACGGCATACACAGTGACTTAGTGGAAATATTGGGGGACTCTGCTCCTCCATATTCTACAGTTGCCCGCCGGTCCAAGGAGTTTAAACTGGGCAGAACATCCACTGAAGATTAACATCGCGAAGGACGCCCATCCACATCCCTCACTGAAGACAACATGAAAAAAGTCGAAGATGTTGTGTTGGCAGATCGAAGAGTGACCATCAGGCATGTAGCTGAGGTCACAGGGATCTCATATGGCAGCGTTCAAAGAATCCTTGCGAACGAGTTGCATATGAAAAAGGTCTCTACGCGTTGGGTACCCAGAATGTTAACCGACGAGCAAAAGAAAAATCGAGTGGACATTTCGAGGGTCAATCTCGAAAAGTTCCAAGCAGATCAAGAAAAGTTTTTGTTCCGTTTTGTGACTATGGACGAGACCTGGATCCACCATTTTGATCCTGAAACGAAACAACAATCGATGACTTGGAAGCGAGCCTCCTCACCGACGCCAAAGAAATTCAAAGTTTCAAGTTCGGCGGGAAATGAGGCATAATTATGGTGGAATATTTGGAAAAGGGAGCCACTATTACGGGCTCTTACTACGTAGACCAAATAAGAAGATTACGGGAGGCCATTAAGGAAAAAAAACGCGGCAAACTGCGAGCTGGAGTGCTGTTTCACCAAGACAACGCACCGGCTCACACTCGTACTGCTATCTCAATTTTTGCGATTTTTTTTATTGCATAGTTTTACGTAAAATTACATAATTCAGCTCCTCATGAAGACAACAGGTCCTCAGGGTCAAAATTAAGCAAGATATTGAAGTGTGGCAATACCTTCGAAGTTATTCTAAAATAAAATACCTGGCAATTTATCCTATCTAAGTTGCGGCACGTCCGTTTCATGCGTGATCCAGTATGAATGACGGTTAATTTTCGCGTGACTCATCGTGCAGGTTGAAGCTAGTTGTGCATGGGATGAGTGAGACGCATGATAATGTGTGGAAGAGAGCAACAACATAGTCACTCGCGCAAGGCATTGTTTGCAGCGCGTTCGAGCAAGTTGAACTTCCGAACGTTAAAAGTCGATCGAATTTTCGACCCTTTTGTGAAAATCCGAGTATTCTTGTGACATTGTGTTCGTTTTATTTGAATAAGCTTATGAAAACGTCTTTCACGGTAAGTACTACACAGCCATTATTTAATAAAAACACAATTATTTTTGTGATTATAACGTTACGTTAAAGTGTGTTAATTATGTTAACTAAAGTTGTATACTTATTAAAATATAAATGATTAATTCCTTTTATGCGTTTATTTATTTCATAATTAGATTTTTCAAATTTAACTGAATACAAAAAAATACCCAGTTGAGATAGGAGGTATTGTTTTAAATTTTATAATAATATTGCTGATTTCAAATAGATAGAAGATTTTGGCTGTTATTATTAATTATTATTTTTTCTAGAAAAATGTCGTGAAACGAACGTCTCTGTCAAGGTTTACGAGCAAGAAAGATCTTAGAAAGTTTTAATATAAATTCTAATAGTGTGACAAGACTAAGACATTCAAATGCAAAAGATTACGAAGAGATATTTGGGAGTAACCATTCTTTAGTAAGTAAATTATAGTTGCTACAAAAGTATTAACGTTTTTTAATTTAATGAATAAATTCAGTAACGAACGGCTGTTTCTTCAACAGGCAAATACAGAGAACAATGAATCACATTTATCAGAAAGCAACAGTGAAATAACTGCTGACAGCGAAAATAATCATGTCACATTTCCCCTGGAAAACCCTGGTGATCAACTTCAGCTTACCGAGAGCGTTGAATCTTCTATTTATAACCAACCTGTAAGTATATTATAGTATGTTTTAAAAACAATTTTCTTTTGTAACATAACTACTTTAAGTTGTACTTACCAACTAATTCTTTGACAGGCCGGTATGAACAAATCACTTCTCCCAGAAACTTTCGATGCACAACTACAAACAGCAGTAAGTAGTGAGACCCACTGTACCAACATCAGTGATGCTGATGATCTTCAGCCTACCGATGTCAGCGCTGAACTGCGTGAATCAAGGAATCTCAAACCCCCTGTTACCGAGGCAAATCAATTAGATTTAATAGGAGCTGATATTGAACCTTATCTTATGTCTAACGCACCTAGTCCGAGTGTTCTTGAATCTAATGACTTAGGTAGTTTCTCACAACTAAATTCCTATGTTAAACAAACCAATGCTAGCCTTCATTCACAATCACTAGCCGATCGGAGCTCCCATTTAGCTGATGATGACACAATATTTTTTTTATAGGAGAGGGGGCAAACGAGCATGCGGCTCACCTGATGGTTAGTGACTACCGCCGCCCATGAACAACTGCAACACCAGGGAGGGAATTGCAGATGCGTTGCCGGCCTTTTAAAAAGGAGTACGTTCTTTTCTTGAAAGTCCCTAAGTCGTATCGGTCCGGAAAAATCGCTGATGGTAATCGATTCCACAAGGAAGTCGTGCGAGGAAGAAAACATCTTCTAAATCGCACAGTGGTAGACCGCCAATCATCCAGATGGTGTGGATGGTATCGGGAGTTCTGCCGCGATGTGCGTTCGTGAAATTTGGCGGCTGGGATTAATCCGAACAATTTCTCAGAGCACTCCCCATGGTAGATGCGAAAGAAAATGCAAAGGGATGCAACATCTCTTCGCAGTGCCAATGATTCGAGCCGCTCTGCGCTGGATGCGATCAAGTGGAAGGAACTGGCACTGAGGAGCCCCTGCCCAGAGATGGGAACAGTATTCCATGTGAGGCCAAACCTGCGCCTTGTAAAGTTGCAGGCGGTGTGCAGGCATGAAATACTGTCCCGCTCTGCTGAGCACGCCAAGCTTTTTAGAGGCCAATTTGGCCTTCTCTTCCAAGTGACCACGAAACTGCACGTCAATCGATATGTCGACGCCGAGGATTCCGATACTGGCTGAGGCAACCAGGGGAGTGCCTTGAAACTGAGTAGATACGACAAAGGGGTTCTTTTTAGCGGTAAACACGCAAACTTGTGTCTTATGAGGATTAAACTGGACTAGATTTAGTCGCCCCCAGTCCGAGACTTTGTCCAGCAAAGACTCGACTTCAGGCACAAGTTTGTTCCGGTACTCAGAGACGTTTTCCCGAGAAATATTAGCACGGCCGGTGTATAGAGCATCACCAGTGCTGTCATCCGTATAGCAATGAATGTTACCAGTTAGCTAACTAGCTAGCTAGCTAGCTAACTGGTAACATTCATTGATATCTTCACAAAACAACCTATCACACAACTGGCAGTGCAGCAACCGTTTAACCAAATCTTGATCGCTTTCTAATTTGACGGATGATACCGTGGACCCCTTCAGCAGCTTGAAAAAAACGTTGTCATTTCCTCTACTGAACCAGAATTGTGATGCTGTCTATTCTCATTTAGATAACCCTCCACTATGGAGATCCTTTCTTAATGACTTAGCAAGTCTTAGTGGTGATGATTCTGAATCAGAAAGCGACATTGATACAGACATAGATATTGAGAATATCAACGAAGGTAGGAAGCGTCGCCACAAGGCCTTGCCAAGTACGTGGAAGAGAAATAAAGCCAAATTACGTAGGATGCAAGGAGAGAAGTACTTAGGATATTCAAAACCAGCCATTAAGAAATGTTTACAGTATACTTTAAGATCTGCTTGAATAATGGGAAAACGATGCAAGTCTGATTATTGTGTTAAAAGTAAGTTAAGAGATTGTTCTAAAATAAGCGAAGATTGTAGAAAACAAATACACAGATTCTTTTGGAAGCAAATGAATTGGGATCAACGCAAAATCTATGTAAACGCATTAGTGAAACGCTCAATAACTGCACAAAAAACAGCAAACAATGTTCAATCCAGGCGTACAGAAACTGCATTATATTTTTTGCCTATCAATAGTGACGGATCAGAAAAAGTACAAGTTTGTAGAACTATATTCCTTAACACACTTTCACTGGGAACTTTTACTGTACGTTCTTGGACAAAAAATAATGAGTTTGGTATGACACCACATCAAGAATTAAGAAACTCTGTCCGCAATCCTACATCAAGACCTGATAATACGCAAAAGATATTGACGTCAAACAACTTTTTAGATAATATTCCGAAATTACCATCACATTATGCTCGAAAAGATACTACTAAGTTGTTTTTAGAACCGTCATTCCAATCTTTTGCAGATATTTATAGAATGTACAAAAAATACTGTTCCGAAAAAGAAGAACCGCCTGTTTGCAGATATACTTTTGAACAACAATTTAAAGCAAAAATTTATCATTGTACACTCTTAAAAAAAGATATATGTGACGTTTGTGTTAGTTACACAGCAGGCAATTTGAGCGAGGCTGATTATCAAATGCATATTATAAAAAAGATAGAGCTAGACAAGAAAAAGTAATTGATAAACAGAAAGCTGCTAAAGGGGAATTTATTTTACTGAGTATGGATTTAGAATCTGTGAAGGTTTGTCCCTTTTTATCCGCTAGTGCGTTATACTTTAAAACTAAATTAACAGTCCATAACTTCACAGTGTTCAATTTAATTAGTAAACATTGCACTTGCTATGGGTTTGATGAAACATCGGCTGACTTAACTGCAAGTACATTTGTGTCATTTTTAGTCGATTATATCGAAAGACACTGCATTCATTAACTCCTACCGATCGTAATTTATTCAGATGGGTGTAAGTATCAAAATCGTAATACCATTATGTCAAATGCCCTGCTGTTTCTAAGTGAAAAATACAATAATATCACAATAACTCAAAAGTTTCTAGAACCAGGACATACGCAAATGGAGTGTGACTCTGTCCATGCGGCAATCAAACGAAAACTCAAAAATCGAAAAATTCACTTACCAAGCGATTACTGTACAATTACAAAGGAAGCACGTAGGATAAATCCTTATGAAGTTATACAAATCGACTACAAATTTGTAAAAAACTACGCTGATGCTGAAAATTGGTATTACTAAAGTATACGACCTGGGCGTAGGGCTGGCGATCCACAAGTAGTAGACATAAGAGCCATAAAATATAACACAATGACAATTGAAGTAAAGCTCAACTTTGATGAAGATTGGACTTCTCTTCCTCAGAGACCCAAGATTATATGTTCGGAAATAGTGCATCGTCAAATGTATTCGAATAGAATTCCAATAAAAGCTACAAAATTCAATCATCTTCAGCAATTAAAGGCTGTACTTCCTACCGATTGTCATGCCTTCTACGACTCTTTGCCTTTCGAATAGGCAGTGTTTTATTATAATTGTACTATTTTATGCCATGCTAACAGACCACATGGTCTGTTCTTTGTATTTTGTTTCTTTAATTAAAGTTTATCTTTGTGAAAGATTTATGAATGTTATTAATGCAATTATTTTTGTTTATGGTATAACTAATGTGGATTTGTATTTAAGTAGGTACCTGGTTAAGTTCTTAGATATTTGTTATAATATTTAACTAATTTTCTAGACTTTTGGGTATTAGTTCTATAAACGATTACTTCCACTTGTATTTAAGATAGATAAATTCAACAGCAAGTTATATCTAACGACACGAAGAAATTTCTTGCAAATTGAGTTGATTTTTTATCATGATAAGTTCCAGTTAACTGTTGACTTATGATTCGTAGTTCTCTGATTTTCATTTACCTTTTTGTAATGTGTACTTACGTTACAAAATAGGTGCCTACTTGTATTTCAGATTATTGTTACAACAGTGTAGATGTTCAAACATACAATATTTGGGATAGTCCAGTATATTAAATACTAATCTTATTCGACTTATGTTAAATAAAAAAAATAGTTACAATTCCTCCTATGTAGTAATATCTCGGAAACCTGTAATATTTCAGTATATTTAACAATACAGTTTTATTTCTTATCTCTCTGTGACAAAATTAAAACTTTACAATAATCCACAAGTATACGTTAAATTAAGAGAAACGTTTTTTTCGTCGTAGTGTTTTTTGAGTTAGGAGTAATTGCCACTTCGTCGTCGATATAGTTTTACTTTCTGTTTTTAAAAAACCATAACTTTCATCTTACTTGCGTTCACTTTCAATCCGCTTTATTTAAATAACCGGTTCATTAATGTAACTATCATTTGCAACTCGGAAACTGACGATGCAAATATGACTTGATCATCGCCGTACAAAAGGCATTTGACGGTTAACTTTTTAACAGTGGTAGAGCCACGAGACAGCTTTTGCTGTCGCACGGATGGGCCGACTCGAACCAGGGTGGTACCACGACCTCACAGAAAATCAGCGTGAAGTAGAGGTTTACCTCTGCGTTTCGCTTGGCGAGTGCAGGTGGCCGGAGGCCCTTTTTACTGGAAATGAGGCATTCCATCTTAGTCCTTACGGGTGACAACGCATCTACATTTTGATTTGTAATAGAGGATAGATGTAAATGTCTATTGGCCGCAGCAACCACTTACCATCAGGTGGACTGTGTGCTCGTTTGTCACCCTTATCATATAAAAAAACTCACTCATTCTTAACCAGCATTCTTCAACTTTCAAATTTTCCAAACATCCATAAATAGGTTTAACAGTCACATGAAGCCAACAGCCCTGCCTTACACCTGTATAAATGCCAAACCAGTGCGAGTAGACCCCGTTGATCCTGACACAAACAAATACTAGAGTCCCTATAAAGAGACTTTGATGTCTGTATGTACCCAGCAATCAACCCAAATGAGTTCAGTGTTTGCCATAGCACATCCCTGTCCATTCTGTCATAATTCTTTTCTAAGTCCATGGAGGAACAAAAAACTTTTTGGTTTTTGGCCAATAGCTTCTCCACGATCATGCGCATGGGAAAAACTTCATCTGTACACCCCATTCTCTTTCTAATTTTAACATGATATATTTGAATAGAGGCCATGTTAGCTCAGGGGCTAAGCGCTCGCCTTAAATTTTACATTACAACTAAAACTCTCTCAGAAGTTAGGGGAGACCTATGCCCAACAGTGTAACGTATATAAAATATAACTTTACCGCGGTCTGCCTCCTCGTTTTTTATTCCACTACAACTACCAATAAAGTGATTATGAACATGACATCTTTTTTCCTCTGTGCTTTCTCTAGATGTTATGCATCATTCATTTCATATTTTAAAAATGCCTTCTGTAGTGTATGTGAATTTTTTTCAAAAAGTAGCCAAATTTAATTATTAGGTTCGAAATATAAATAATGGAATATGCTGGCTATGGCACACTGAACATAGTAAAGGCATTAAGCTTTAAGTATTAAGAACAAATAAATTGTGATACTATTTTAAAACTCCCGCATATCGAAAACCCGGAAATTTAGCCTCCTCTTTTTTCATTCCACTAAAACTACCAATAAAGTGATTACGAACATATTAACTTTTTTCCTCTGTGCTTTCTCAAAATGATAACCATCATTCATTTCATATTTTAAAATGCCTTCTGTAGTGTATGTGAATAAATTATATTATTTACATATACTATATCTACCAGTACATACAGGGTTATTTTTAAAAGAATACTCAAATTTAATAATTAAGTTCATAATATAAAATACTGGTATACACTTTTTGCAGTTTTTAAAAATACGCATAAATAAAGTTTTTACATTTAATTAAAATATCCACAATTAAATGTGATTTGTGAGCAACAACTATAGCGTACGTGCGCACTCGTGTGTGTGTACGAGTCAATGCACGGAGCTTTTGTCTACTTATTACTTCCTTAATGACACGCTTGCTACTAAGTTGACTACTACACGACGTGAATTGTGATTCCAATTTTCCCTTCATAATTTAAAAATCGGACAGGCCGGTAAAAACGAAGGCACCCGGACTGCTACGAAGACAGTGCGAATGGTTCCAAGCATTGCCGACCTCAACCGACACGAACATCGTGTCGGCGCATACGCCGTTCAATAACTGTGTGTATATTCCACTTTTTTCTCCTACTATTACTCCCCGTATCCTGATACTGTATGTTTTAGAGATTTTAAATTTTTGTCAACTCAAATCGATGATTAATTACATCCACAAAGCGAGCAAACGATATGGGCTGTACAGGGAAGTAAAGATAAAAGAGTGCGGAAGGGTCTTACGATTCGCGCTCGGGCACATGGTGAATATTAATTTGTTTACTAGCTAATGGTCGCTGGTCGGTCATTTGGAGTCTATTTGAAGCGGTCGCTACATAGTCGTAAAAGTGAATTAAGAATTTTTCGTCATCTTGTTTTTTCTTAACATTTATTTGAATTGTAGATTTACTAATTTTAGGTAGGGCGGGGCTTAAAGGTCCAATTTGACTATTTCGAATAATACTGTGAAAACTGACTCTAACATATCAAAATAAATAACACTAATCAAACAAACAGTTATCTGAGTATGTTTGACTCAATTTTCAGTTGAATTATTATAATAGAAATATGTGTTTCTACAACTTTTTTAGACCTTTAAAGTTATTTCTAAAGAAAGTAAAATAAGGAATATGAATCATTAGTTACGTTTATTATTCTATAGGAAGTGGACAAATTTTATTAACTGGTCGCTTAAAATATATTTTCCCAATTTGGAGAGTTACAACACGCGTAATCCCATCAGAGCCTGGATACAGACGGTGTACACGCGCCAGTCGCCATTGTAAAGTTGGAAGGTTGTCATCGCATACTACTACAATGATGCCTTCACGGACCGGATTTCCACGATTGCTGAACCATTTGCCACGTTGTTGAATTTCATGCAAATATTCTAAGCTCCATTTTTTCCAGAAATGTTGAACCGATTGTTGTATTAAACGCCACCTGAATAATCTACCCGGATTTTCATCCACAAGTGAAACGTCAGGAATAGCTGTTAACGGTTCACCTATCAGAAAGTGAGACGCAGTTAAAGGGAGGGGATCCTGCGCATCGGAGCTCAATACGCATAGCGGACTAGAATTTAGCACTGCCTCTATTTGACATAATAGGGTATGCATCACGTTATAGATACGAGGACCTATTACCCGATGAAAATGGTGTTTAAAACTTTTTACGCCCGCTTCAAAAAGGCCACCAAAATGACTTGCATACGGTGGCTGAAAATGCCATGTTATTCCTTCTTCCAGAGTGTTATTCTGTAGCGCGCCCTGCACAGTGTCATTCTGTAGGAAGGCATACAAGTCCTTTAGGTACCTGTGCCGATGAAATTCTTACCGCAATCGGAATAAATATCCTTGCATAAACCTCGGCGTGACGTGAAGCGTCGTAGTGCCGCTAAGAAACCCTCTGTTGTAAGTTCCGAAACTATTTCGAGGTGTATGGCCTTAACGCACATACATACAAATACACAGACGTAACATTTTACTATTTTTGCATTTCGCACTTTGTTAGCTCGAACGTAAAAGAGACCAGCGAAATCAACAGCGGTTTTAAGAAAGGGCCGTTTGGGTCGCAAACGTGAGGCAGGCAATGGACCCATGCTGGGCTGCTGGCGCACGGGACGTGCTCGAAAACAACGGACGCAGCGATGAATACATAGCCGTATGACGTCACGCCCGGATAAGATTCAATATTTTTGTAGAAGTATGTATTGTGTACTTTGCGCACCGGCATGCAGGTGAGACACGTGAGTGTAATTAATAATTAGAATCGTTAACGGATGGTTTTTAGGTAAGATTAATTGGTGTTTTGATTCATATGGTAAAAGGGACTTATGTATCCTCCCACCTACGCGAAGAAAATTGTTTGAGTCAATAAAGGGATTTAAGCGTCTTAATTGATTTGACGGGAGTTTTCCCTTAGAAAGGTTGTAAATGTCATCACGAAAAACGGATTGTTGTACAAGAAATACGAGTCGATTCAAAGTTAAATTAAACTCGGTTACGGAAATATGTTTAGAAAGAGAGATTTGAACCTTCTTACATTTTTTTATAGAAACGGAATAATAAAGCAGTGACCCGAACCAGTTTACCCAGGGATGAATAACGTGATATAATTTCTACGTCTTCGTTGGTGGAAGAAGAAGTACATGGAATGGAAACAATTGCAATGGTACGTTTTTCTTCTTGTGTCTGAGTAGCTTTGAAAACAAGCCAAGTAGCCTCATCCTTTTGTAAAAAGTGAGGATCGCGGAACCATATGATGTGATGTAAAAAATTGGCGGGAAGCATTCCGCGTGAAGCCGCGTCTGCCGGATGGTCTGCAGACGGGACATGCCACCAACAGCAATACGAAATATTACTTATAATTTCTGTTATGCGATTGGAAACAGGTTTTCCACTCATTTGGCGAAGAACGCAACCACGCTACTCGTAGTACCACAGATGAATCCGACCACGCATATATCTGATCGCGAGGTATGCGATTCCCATAAATATTTACGGTAGTTTTCATTAATCCAGATAATAATAGGGCCGCCATGAGCTCCAGACGCGGTATGGACATACGTTTAGTAGGCGCCACGCGTGTTTTAGCTAGAAGAAGGTAAGTGTCCACTGCGCCCATGTCTCCCCGTACGCGAAGATAGACGCATGCGGCATATGCTTTCTCGGATGCATCTGAGAAGCCATGAAGTTGTACAGAATGAGTGTGGGTAAATACATTTCGCGGAAAAGTAACTTTCGATAAGAGTGGAAGCTCGTTAGTAAAACTGGCCCATGAATTTATTATATCTTGGGGTGGGTGTTCGTCCCAATCTACACGTGCTATCCACAAAAACTGGATTAAATGTTTAGCAAAAATGGTGACTGGCGATAAAAGGCCAAATGGGTCATAAATTCTAGCTATTTCTGAAAGAATCGAACGCTTAGTACATTTGTTAGAGGTAATTTGAACACTGAAAGTAAATGAATCTGAATTTGGGTTCCACTGACGACCAAGTACTTAATTTTTAGGTTATTTTCCATCTCCGCAAAAGGTACGTTATGGTGCCGCTCACCATGAGAACTTGTGGGCTGACCCGCAGCGAGTAACGCAGGCGAGTTACTGTGCCACTTGTGAAGAGTGAAGCCGGCAGCCTGACATATGCTTATTAACTCCTGTTGTAGAGCAAGAGCTTCTGCCTCCGTATTGTCGCCTGACACTATATCATCTACGAATATGTCACCTTTTATAACTTGAGAAGCACGTGGAAAACTAGTGGCTTCATCAAGCGCAAGCTGTCGCATTGTAAGAAGTGCGAGGTAAGGCGAGGAACTAACTCCGAAAGTTACAGTACGAAGGCGATAGTCACGTATAGGTTCGTCAGGAGAAGTGCGCCATACGATATGCTGAAAATCCCTATCTGTGTCACGGACTAAAATGTTGCAGTACATCTGTTTAATGTTGGCTGTGAAGGCAATAGAATGAATTCGAAACTTCAGTCGAACGGCGACTATATCCAGATGAAGTTTGGGTCCTGTAAACAAAACATCGTTCAGGGAGTTCCCATGGGTAGTCTAACAACCTGCATCGTAGACCACTCGCACTTTGGTTGTTTCGCTAGATTTCTTCACCACGAAGTGGTGCGGAATATAATAGCAGCCACCAGATTTAGGTGAAAAGCCATCACAAGGTTCCATGTGATTAAGGTCCAAGTACTCCTGGAGGCATGCATGATAGCTATATTTCAGTGGCGGATTGCGTTCAAGCTTGTATTCCAATCTGCGAAATCGAGCGATAGCAATGTCACGTGACTCACCAAGGGGCAAGGCGTCAGGCTTGAAAGGCAGAGCGACTACATATCGTCCTGTACGATTACGCGTATGCGTGTTTTCGAAAATTGTCTCACACAAAACTTCGTCGGGAGTGAGAGACCTTTGTTTTGTAATTGATTCTATTTCCCAAAAGCGTTGTAAATCAAATTCATCGTTAACCGAGCTGTGAAACATTTGAACTGGGAAGGAAACGGTGAATGAATATTAAAATCTAGCTCGGCTAGCAGTAAATATCCAAAAATACTATTTATTGCTATGGGAGTACCAGGCGCTCCAGTCACCGTATTGTTTAATAGAACTTGGGGAAGGATGTCCGCTCCAAGTAACATTTCTACGGGTTGTGGTGTGAAGAAATCGGGATCAGCCAACGTCAAATTTTTAATGTGTGACCATTCCTTATAAGGTAATTGACAAGAGGGCATTTGTGTAGTAATAAGCTTCGGTAAAATTAAGGCATCGATTTGTACCGAAGGTTGTGTTTTATTTTTTGGTGTAATATAGCACAAAACTAAACCCTTTGGATAAACCGGTTTGTTTTCATTAATTCCCGATTGCTTCCCGAATCTATGAGACAACGCACGGTCGATCGCTTATGATTATTTACGTAAACATCGATGAACGCTGTTGATAGTAACACTGTACTCGTTCGTACTGACGGAGCAGAACTAGATTGCGCGCTAGCGCCGCGAGTCGTGTGATTTATTGACGTCATAACCAGCTGAGAATCGCTCGAAGTGGCGGGATCGTACGCTGTAAGAGGAAGTGAAGCGGAGCTGTCATGCGGATCAGCTGTCTCGGTAGCACCTACATAAGATTGATTATCAAAATGAATTAGCGTATGATGATGTTTGTTGCACGTCCGGCACATAAAATTTGATCTGCATTGCTTAACCTCGTGTCCAACGTGTAAACAATTAAAGGAAACGTTTTTACCACTAATAAATGTATAGCGCTCCTTGGGTGATAAGTTTAAAAACGTCGGACATTTAGTTAGTGTAGTGGTTTGGCGTCACAGTATATACAATGGAAATATTTAACACTCGGAAATTTGTTTGAAATATTATACGAGTATGCAGACTCTGAGACAGGCTGTGATGTGTTGTTTCCTATAAATATACGGCGTGCGCCCGGAGATGCCGTCGTGCGGCTACCGCCGCTGCCTGATGGTGCGTTTGATTTTGATTGACCCTCGTGTTTAGTAATCTGACCAAAATTAGGGTGAGAAATTTGGCTTGCGGACAATTCCCGTTCCAAAAAGGATATTAGTGTGTTGATATATTAGGAATATCTGATGGTGATTTTAATGATAACTCAAAACGTTTGCGGATAGATGAGGGAATTTTTCGCAGTAAAATCGTTAATAA
The DNA here is from genome assembly GCA_033319125.1 of Parnassius glacialis. Lineage (NCBI taxonomy): Eukaryota > Metazoa > Arthropoda > Insecta > Lepidoptera > Papilionidae > Parnassius > Parnassius glacialis. The sequence continues at coordinate 18,763,171 of JAVANC010000024.1, read as the reverse complement.
GATAAAACTCCATTCGTTCGTAGGAAATTTCATGACTTCAAGTACTTGAATGTTTTCTTGGTAAATGTTTAGTAAGTTACGTAAGCTGATTGTTGATTTTTCTGAACAAGGTTCAACATCGAGAATTTTGTCGAGATGAGTGGAAGCTATAATTCTTTTGTTCTCGTAACGCGAAATTAATACCTGTAAGGCTACAGAATAGTTCGCGTCGGTAATGGGAATTGATTTAATTAAATTATAAGGTTCATTTTTTAAAGTAAGGAGTAAATATCTAAATTTCTCTGCATCCGTGTAGGCATTATTGTTATGTACGAGTGAAATATATAAGTCATAAAATGAATTCCAGTCGGTACTATTACCCGAGAAGCTGGGCAAGGGAATTTTAGATAATTTTGGATTGTGGGTTTGTGAGAACGATTGGGAGTTAAAAGACCTACTCATACGCCTGATTTGTTCGTCATCTTATTTTAATTTGCTCAGATGCGTGACAATAGCGTAGTATGCGTCATCAAAATCGTTACGAATTTTAATTTGTTCATCTTTGTTGAACATTGTTGTCTTTATTATACATTTTTCAATTTTAGTTTGTAATTTACTAAACTTTCTTTGTTGTGCAGTTAGATCTTTAGTTCGTGAACGGAACTTTTGTTCATCGGTCGTTGCGAACTTTAATATTCTTTTTAAATCATCTAAAATAATATCACGTTCGAACATGTCCTGCTCGCATGAAACATCACACATAAATTCTTCAACTCGTGCTGGATCCGGCATTTTGCGTTGCAAAGACGGCCTATACGACACGTCGGTGAAAGTACGTATGTACGTTAAATTTGAAAATTTAAAGTGTGTGTGAAACTAAAGATAACACTCTTACTAAGACAGCACGATTTGAAAAGAAAGATTTGGCTCGCAAGGATCAAAAAATAATTATGTTATGTACACATAAGACCTGGCAAACACTCACCTGGGTACTTTATGAGCTGCCCGACGTTTATCGGGCCCCATTGATTTATATGTTACACTAGATAAGTAATTGCCGCGCCAAAGCGTTGCCACTTCACATATGGCCACAGCCATATGCCCAGCGAACGTCGGTTCAGTGTTCAATGTGACGCCGTCTGAGTTAAGCCGAACGATTCAAGACAAAAAATGGGTAAATGCGAAGTGAAAGAATGCGATTCAAGGTCACAAAAACATAATAAATCAAGCGGAATCACTTTCCACACGTAAGTTTTAATTTATATATTCATATTAACGTTTAGAACACTAAAAAATTAAATATAATATCGAATATTGCAATTTAGCTTCAATGTTGCCACTTTTCCGCCTTTGTGATTTTCCCACATTAATGGGAGACTATATAATTTATGGAATAAGTTAATTTTGTTTTAAAATAAACAAGTAAAATTGTTTGTTTAAAAATAAAAACCATGATTCAACCTTTATACAAAATATAATTAATTATTCTTATTTTAGTTTATTCATTAATGGTCTATTAATTATATTTTATTATTTTATTTTATATTAATAAATTTGCATTGCAAACTTTCTGAAACTAAGTCTTTGTGTACTAAATTTGGTCTTATGACATTAGCTACAAAAACATTAAAAGAGTTTCAAGGAAATAAATTATTAAAAGAATTTGCAATACACCCGGGAGATCATTTATCTTCAATACAAGTTGATCATTCCCTTTTATTGATTAATGCCATTATCTATAAATATTTAAAAATAAGATTTTTTTTATAGGATAAGGGTGACAAACGAGCACACAGTCCATCTAATGGTAAGTGGATGCTGCGGCCCATAGACATCTACATCTATCCTCGTTTGCAAATCAAAATGCAGATGCGTTGTCACCCGTGAGGACTAAGATGGAATGCCTCATTTCCAGTAAAAAGGGCCTCCGGCCACCTGCACTCACCAAGCGAAACGCAAAGGTAAACCTCTACTTGACGCTGGTATTCTGTGAGGTCGTGGTACCACCCCGGTTCGAGCTGGCCCATCCGTGGGACAGCAAAAGCTGCCGCGTGGCTCTACAGTACAGTCTAAAGTAAATTATACACTCAAACACACAAAAAAAAATTCAAAAGGCAATTATATAACAAACTGATGCTTCATAGCGGAGTTTGAGAGCATGGACTATTATGAATATTTAAGCGGATTAGTATTACAGATTAAAACCATTTATATTATCTTACAAATATACTTCCGCAGAGTCACGCCTGAATCCATTAGCTATCCTCAGTATTGTTGCAAAAAAAATATAAAAACTTTTTAAAGTTGTTTATGGAAATTCTATAAACAAGAAAATCAACGAAATTTATTGATAACCAAAATTTTTGTAGCTAATGTCATGAGACTAAATCTAAGAGACAAAAACTTGCTGATGATTTCATAACTTATACATACATATTCAACACAGATCTCGCTTAAGAAACCTTAAATTGTTTTTTTTATTTGCTTTATTTTTTGTTTCATTTATTAGTACTTACAACAAAAATAATGTATAAAAACATCTTTTATTTAATTAGTTATGCTTACTTCTGTTCATCTAATAAGAAAATATACAAATTTAAAATAAAAACAATTTACTGCAACTTTAAAAAAACTCCTTTATATTGCTCATTTTGGGTAAAATTTCATAAAGTATGCAACACCAACCCGCCACTGCATGTTTGTGTGTCTATCTTTATCTAATCTTAGGGACGATATTGTTTTCCGCTACTTGTGTAAGTGAGACAGATATATGTTTACTTTAAAATTTTAATGATTTCAAAGCTACGTCGTCGCGTTTGGTTAGTGGTTACACTTTTTTTGACGCGCGGCAATGTGGTTTGCTTCTCTAGTTTTGTATAACTCAATGCCGGGCCCAGTGTGATGTATCTTCTGGCCAAATGTGTCCACTTTTGTTTTTTTATCCACAGGTCAGGTATGGAAAACTGCCTTAGTATTCGATGGAGCAGGGGAATGAGATCTTATCTACTGTTAGTAATGAAACGCGCACGTAATGTGTCCCGTCAAAAGCGTTAGTGCTTGCGTTGACGAGGAAATTGGCCGTTACTAGCGGTCGTTGCGGATGTAGTTGAAAAAAGAGTTGCTCGCTTCAAAGTTAAAGAGTGCTTGCCAGTAAGAAAAAAATATTTATTCGAAATGTTATGCGTAAAACGAAATGTTTTCCTTTCAAATTGCACTATTTCTAGTTATAAAATTATACCGAAACATTAATGAAAAAAAAAAGAAAAAGATATCAAATACGGAACAACATTTATCCTCTATTAAGAATCAAAATGCAAATGCTTTGTCACCTGTAAGGACTAAGATGGAATGCCTTGTTTCCATTAAAAAGGGACTGCGGTTTTCTACGCTAACTATACGAAACACAGCAGCCTTAAACTGCTATTTTACTCCGATATTCTGTGAGAGCGTGGTCCTTCCCCGGTCGAGCCGATTGTTGATTCTACAACTATATTAGTAATATAGCTATGCCGCAGAGCTCTACCGCGTAAGGTTATTTTAATACAAAGTTTGAATAACGTAAAATGTCTTTACTAATGTTAAATAATGTACTTACTTATTTTAGATGTAAAAGTACCTATACTCTAGACTCTTCCACTTCAGGAAACACAGTAAGGATTAATTGCAGTAAAACCAAATTGACAAAGTATATTTTTTTACAGGATAAGGGTGACAAACGAGCACACAGTCCACCTGATGGTAAGTGGTTGCTGCGGCCCATAGACATCTACATCTATCCTCGTTTGCGAATCAAGGGCCTCCGGCCACCTGCACTCACCAAGCGAAACGCAGAGGTAAACCTCTACTTCACGCTGGTATTTTGTGAGGTCGTGGTACCACCCCGGTTCGAGCCAGCCCATCCGTGCGACAGCAAAAGCTAATAAATACATAAGGAAAGTACAAAAATTAATAAAAAATAAGATTAATACCAAAAAATATGTTAATTTATGTAAAGAAAAGCAAGCATTGATATACGAACTTAAGTTGTATTCAATTGAGGTGGATAACATAAAAAAATGTTATGAGACTGACGTATTTACAAATTCAAAAAATATATACAAAATCCCTTCAAACTGTATCCAATAAATATAAATCAGCTCAAAACGAAATAAAAAAATACATACTGGCTATGGATAATCTGGTAAAGACATGTAAATTTAATGAGGAGCGTTTTGACTCCTGCTGTAAAAAAGATTAGAGGTCTCACTAGTGTCGAGACAGCTAGATTAGTTTATTTTAGTTATTTCCATAGCATAATGTCTTATGGGATCTTGCTATGGGGAAATGCGGCTGATTCAGAAACTATTTTTGTTTTACAGAAGAGGGCCATTAGAGCTATTTACAATCTAAAACCGAGAGAGTCTCTTAGAGATAAATTTAAAGAAATTAATATATTAACTTTGGCCTCTCAGTATATTTACGAAAATTTAATGTATGTTCACAAAAACAAAGATAGTTTTAGTAAAAAAAGTGATATACATTCTGTAAACACTAGGAACAAACACAAGCTAGTGATGCCAGTTTCTCGACTCCACAGAGTCAGTAATTCATTCTTGGGGCAATGTATATGCTATTACAACAAGGTCCCGGAAAGTGTACAGGTTCTCTCTATTACCAAGTTTAAATGTTTTATTAAGCTGAAACTGTATAAAAAGGGTTATTATAGTATAAATGAATACATGGTTGATAATAACCCCTGGGAATGAGGTGGTCGCTTCCAAGCAGTTTCTAAAATCAATTTTGTAAATAGTTCGTAATCATTTATATTGTAAAATTTATTTAAAAATAATGTCCCGCTGGGTTTCTTGCTGGTTCTTCCCAGGACAGAGGGTATTTTTTCGAACCAGTGGTAAAGTAAAAAATGACTTTCAATAAGAATTACACATGTAATGTATATTGAATAAAAATTATTCTATTCTATTCTATTCTATTAGTTAAACATCAATGTGAGTGTCAGCATTCAATACCAGCTTCTTCAGAGTCGGTGTGTGTTGATAATAGTATAGCATTACCAAAACTCTATGACAGTGCCATAGCAGAGGAGCTTAAAATAATAAATAACTCAAATATTAACAAAAATACTATAATTGTATATAGCGATGACATAGGCAAAAATCTAGGCATAACTTTAAATTACTCTTTAAAGGGACAAAAAATTATAAATTGCTGCATGCCTGGAGCATCTTTTAGTGACATCCTAAATAAAATTATAGTTACTTTTTGCCCAAACAGTACAATAATAATTTTTGTTGGTAGAAGAGGCAGTGTAAACCACAAACAGTTATTAAGATATATTGAGCAACTTAATAACTTAAATGTACACAAAATTTTCTTGTTCACACTGCCTTACATACAAGGATTGCCACAGGAAAATAATCTAAGACATAATTTAAATATACAAATGTTTATATATATATTATAATTTAAATATAAAAATAATTTAAGATGTAACAATAATTTACATTTGACATATAATTGTAATGATAATAATTTTTTTTTATTCTACTAAGCCAGCGCTTATCTACGATCCCACCTGATGGTAAGTGGTGATGTAGGTAGATGGTGAAGCGCACTGACTTAACAAAAGCCTATTCACTCTTGCCTTGAAGACACCCACACTGTAATCGGATGGAAAGACAGATGCTGGCAACTTATTCCACTCCTTTGCTGTACGCATGATGAACGACGTGGCGAACCGTTTGGTTCGAATGCGTGGTAAGTCAACAACGAAAGGGTGGAGACTGGCCGAACGTCTGGTTGTCCGATGGTGGAAGGGAGAGGGTGGAATTAAGTTATGTAATTCCTGCGCACACTCTCCGAAATGCATCCTGTAGAAAACCGAAAGGCTGGCTACTTTACGTCTGTGTTCGAGGCTGGTAAGATTGGTTTTAACCAAATTCGGGTCACCAATAAGCCTCATAGCACGCCTTTCCATTGAGTCCAAAGCTCCTAGGTGGCATTTTGCAGCACCAGCCCATATATGGCAGCAATACTCCATGCACGACCGGACTTGCGATTTATATAAAGTAAGCAGCTGTCCCGGCGTGAAGTATCGCCGCACCTTTGCAAGTACTCCCAGCTTCCTTGCAGCTGCTTTGGCCTTGGACTCAATGAACCGCCCGAAGTTCAAATTTGAGGATATTTCAAACCCTAACAACTGAAGGCGGTCGGTATACTAATAATGACAAATTTCATTTAGTTCATATAAATAATTTAATAAAAAAGTTTTGGGCAAAAGATAGGCATTACCTATCAAAATATAATTTAAGACTGATAGCAAATGTGCTATCTTATTATTTACTTTTAACTCAGACAAGTTTTTGGCTACCAAGACTGCTTTTATTGAACATGATAATCATTTGACATTTAATTTGGAATTAGTTCCAACTAATTTTAATTAGTAAATGTGACAATAGGGGCAATCTCTAGCAATAATAATAGTTTAATTAACTTTGAATGCAGCCCACAAATAAGTAATAAAAACTGTTTACACCTGGTGCATCAAAATATACAAGGCATGATGGACAAAGAATTAGAAGTTGAATTATTTTTAAATAGTAACAACATACCAGGCGGTCCCATAATGAACTAGCCTGATATAGTTCAACGCAACATGTCGCTACATGTTGTGTTGCATTAAATAGTACGTTTGTCGTGCACTTAATATAAGAAACATGCATCGACATGAAATGCTTAGTCTTAGTTTAACAGGCATTTGAATAACGAGAGTCGCGTATTTTTTCAAAATGTCGAAAACTGAGTATCGAAGTGTCATAAAGTTTCTGTTTAAACAAGGTTTATCCCCTGCCCAAATAAAAGAACGATTGGATGGCGTGTAAAAGGAGTCTGCCCCCTCCTATAGCACAGTGAAAAATTGGGTAAAAGAGTTTCGCCTCGGGAGAGAAACCGTCGAAGACTTTGGCCACGACGGTCGACCTGTGGAAGTGCTCACTCCTGAAACGATTGCTCTTATCGAAGAGGAGGTTCTGAGTGACCGCCGTTTGAAGATTAGAGAAATTGCAGCAAGGCTTGGGCTCTCTAAGAGTACCGTTCATCGCGCGATCCATGAACATCTTCACATGAAAAAAGTAAGTGCAAGATGGGTACCGAAACTTCTTTCAGCGGTACAGAGACAGGAAAGAGTGCGCTGCGCTTCGGAGTTTTTGGATCTTTGTGGCGAAAATCCAAAGACTTTGATCGAGCGGCTAGTGACTGGTGATGAAACTATGATCTTGTATTATGATCCACAAAGCAAGCGCGAGTCATTGGAATGGCGTTATAAGGGTGAAAAGCCCCCTAGAAAGGCAAAGGTGCAACAATCGACTAAAAAACTGATGTGCACAATATTTTGGAATTTTCAAGGCATTTTGATGGTGGATTTTAAAGAACGTAATACAGTCGTGAACGGCGAATATTATGCTTCTTTAACATATAAATTACGAGACAAGATAAAGGAAAAACGAAGGGGCAAGCTGTCTAAAGGTGTCCTGTTGCTCCATGACAACGCCCCTGTTCATACCGCTGGTGTTTCGAAGGATGCAGTTCGTCAATGCGGGTTCACAGAGGTTCAACATCCACCTTACAGTCCAGACATGGCCCCGTCCGACTATTATTTATTTCGAAATTTAAAGCGGGACTTAAGAGGAAGAAAATTTTCAAGCGATGAAGAGTTGCAGGCGGCCGTCTTCAGTCATTTTGAGGATAAAAAATGTGATTATTTTTATAAAGGTTTAGAGATGTTGATTCACAGATGTCAGAAGTGCGTTAGTATTCATGGTGATTATATTGAAAAATAAAATTGGTTTCGTTTCATTTCCTTCATTGGTTCATAGTTAGGCCAATTCATTATGGGACCGCCTATACATATCCTTTGTATTACTGAACATTGGCTAAAAGATTATAATTTCATGTTTAATTTTAGAAATCACTAGGTGGTTAAATCCTTCAATAGAGAAAAAAGTTTACGCGATGACTCCTTAATACTAGCAGATAAATCATTATTATATAAAGAACGTAAGGATATAGTGAGCCTCTCTGTTGAGCTAACTGTAGAAATGGCTTGTGTCGAGCTCGAACACATCATTGTTGTAAGTGTTTACAGATCCCCATGTGCTACTTATGACTATTTTGAAAGGATTGTGGAAGAAGTCTTACTCAAACTTAGTAAACAGAACAAGTCTGTTGTAATATGTGGAGACTTTAACATCAATCTCCTAGAAACTTCTGCCGTTAGTATTAAGTAAAGCTCATTGTTTAAATCATATAATCTTGTTAATTTATTCTTAGAACCAACACGTATTGCTGGGCCTAGTGCGACCTGTATAGATAACATTTTTACAGATGTTAAGCCCTTGCATAAATCAATTATTCAAAATTTAAGTTTAGATCACTGTGGACAGTTGATATCATTGCCTTACATACACAAGAAACAGAAAAATAATAAAGTTGTGTTTGTTCCAATAAATGAACATCGTTTGGAGAGGTTTAGAAGTAATATAATAAAAAAGACTTCCATCACTTTCATTTAAAAATAGTGCTAAATATTTGTATAGTACGTTATTTAAAACTATAACTTGTAAATTTAGTAGGATATTTACTTCTAAAACTTTCTCTTTTTACAGTCGCAAATCATGTAATGAATGGGCGACAGCAGGAATTTATAAAAGTAGGCGAAATTTATATGAGCTTTATAAGGAAAGATCATATAATAGTAGTGTTATATTTAGAGATTGTGTAAAAGCATATTCTAAAATATTTAAAAAAGTGTGCTCCTCAGCTAAGGCTTTACATTTAAGTAACAAAATTAAAATTGCACCTAGCAAAATTAAAATGACATGAAAAATAATAAATAGGGAAACGGGCAAGGTCAAACCGCGCAACTCGGATTTTCAATTGAATATTAACAATAATTTAACTCGATCTGATCAAGAAGTAGCTATTTGGCTTTTGAGAAACATTTTGCTGATGTTCCTTTTTTGACAACTATATCATTAAATTCTTCTCCTATTGTCGCCGAATCATTGCTTAGACAAAATGTAAAGGCTTGTTCAAATACTTTTAAATTCCATACAGTACTGCCAAGAGATATCGTTAAATATTTTAAAACTATTAATGTTAAAGAAACGGCAGATTTATGGAGGATTTCCGTTTAAGTTATTTTATCTATAATAGATATAATAGCATCTTATCTAGCACTATATTTAATACAAGCGTCGAATCTGGTGTGTTTCCGGATTTAATAAAACATAGTAAAGTCATGTGTTTATTTAAATCTGGTAGTACATTAGACCCCGCCAATTTTAGACCAATTTCTGTACTACCAACATTAAGCAAAATTTTTTAAAAAAAAATTTTTACATCCAATGTTAAGTTTCTTTAATATTAATAAATTGCTACATAAAAATCAATTCGGTTTAACAAGGGGTCGCTCGACAACTGACGCTGAAGTTGAGCTTATTAAACATATTTTTTGTGCATGTTAGAATTCAGAGGATGCTTTTGGTATATTTTGTGACCTTTCCAAGGCCTTCGACTGCGTTCATCATGAGACATTAATCAGGAAGCTACAGTACTATGGTGTCAAGAACAAGGCGCTTAAACTTATTATTTCATATTTAAGTAATAGAATGCAGAAAGTTATTATCAATGGTAAAAGTTTTTACGGGTCACCTGTACTAATAGGTGTCCCGCAGGGCTCCATTCTCGGCCCATTCCTATTTCTAGTGTATAGAAATCACTTACTTTCTCTTGTAGGGGATAATCATGATATACTATTATTTGCTGATGATACTTCCTTGATTTTTAAACTTAAACGTCAATCATTTAAATGTGACGAAGTGAATAATGCTATATCAAAATTAGTGCATTGGTTTAACTTTAATAATCTACATTTAAACGGAAATAAAACTAAATGTATTAAATTTACAACAACGAATGTTAAAAATCTGAGTACCAATGTGTATTTAAATGGGGAAGAACTGAGCCCTGTTGAATCCACTGTTTTTCTTGGCATCACTCTCGACGCAAAGCTTCAGTGGGGCCCCCATATATCCAAACTAGCAAGCAGACTAAGTTCTGCAGCCTATGCTGTAAAAAAGATTAGAGGTCTCACTAGTGTCGTGACAGCTAGATTAGTTTATTTCAGTTATTTCCATAGCATAATGTCTTATGGGATTTTGCTATGGGGAAATGCGGCTGATTCAGAAACTATTTTTGTTTTACAGAAGAGGGTCATTAGAGCTATTTACAACCTAAAACTGAGAGAGTCTCTTAGAGATAAATTTAAAGAAATAAATATATTAACTCTGGCCTCTCAGTATATTTACGAAAATTTTAAGTATGTTCACAAAAACAAAGGTAGTTTTAGTAAAAAAAGTGATGTGCATTCTGTAAACACTAGGAACAAACACAAGCTAGTGATACCAGTTTCTCGACTCCACAGAGTCAGTAATTCATTCTTGGGGCAATGTATAAGCTATTACAACAAGGTCCCGGAAAGTGTACAGGCTCTCTCTATTACCAAGTTTAAATGTTTTGTTAAGTTGAAGCTGTATAATAAACCCCTGGGAATGAGGTGATCGATTCCAAGCAGTTTCTAAAATAAATTTTGTAAATAGTTCGTAATCATTTATATTGTAAAATTTATTTTTAAAAAAAAGTCCCGCATGGTTTCTTGCTGGTTCTTCCCAGGACAGAGGTTTTTTCGAACCAGTGGTAAAGTAAAAAATGACTTTCAATAAGAATTACACATATGATCTATATTGAATAAAAAAAATATTCTATTCTATTCTATAGTATAATTTAATTTCAATTGATTTGTGTTATAGTTTAGACAGTACTAAAATGGTGGAAAAAAGCTAAAATAATGTATATAAAAATTTTGCCGCATTTTACTCAATTACATTGATCAATGAAACCTAATTTGTACGAGTCTAAAAGAGAGTAAATCGAAACATACGTTATTTTAGTTATTAAGTAATATTAATATAAAAATTTTACTGAATGCTATCAACATTGCCACTAAATGGTAGCGGCGAAGGTATACGGTGGTATATAAGACTACCAATTTACGTCTTGTCAAAATATTGTACAGAATTCAAACCTTTCTATGCTTATTGATTTCTTATGTTTACGCAAACACTACACATCGAATAAAACTATGTTTATGGATTTTATCGCGTTTAATATACTTATTTTAATTTTCCTGCGTAGATCGAACCAAAAATTAATAATCAAAAACTGAAAGTAGCCCGGCGAAATATGACATCGAGACGTCAAACATCTCAATGTCCTCCGTGACCATGAGTTCAATTTTGTTTCACGTTTCTTGTGTTGTGTGCAAATTATGATTGAGACATTTCAGTGAATTGAATAGCCTTGTAAAAGAATTAGCTGAAGAAAAGCAACAGTGGCGCACTATGAAACTTGATGCAAAGGAAAACATGTCGCAAGTAGACATCTATCAAATGTACCGGCGAAAGGCCAAAACCTCTTAGCCCAGACCCGGAAACAATTGACATTTTGAGCAAGGTTCTTCGACAGTGACAGCATAACAGTGAGCGCATACTATATTTTTGTAATTGTCTTAGTTCACAATGTTAATATGAGAATTAATATGTCTTATGATTATGATATCAATATGTGATATTCTATTTCCGAATCCAGAGGTTCAATGTCAGGAGCAGTCCTTTGTGAATACAATAATACAAGAGTATTTTATCACTCCAGGAGATAGTAATCAGCATGTGCATGAAGTTTGTTAATTTTAATTTGTTGATTAAATTTACCTAGATTAATATCTTTTAATTTTTTAAATTTTAATTCTGAAAAACTTGTTAATATTTGATAATATTACACCACTACCTTTTAAGATGCCCACTGAAATAGATAGAATAACAAAACGGAAACTAACATTCAATTATGTGATTGATAATAAACATACAGCGAAACGTGAGGTAAAATTAAATTAAATTTTAATAAAATGTTTTATTTAAGTATAACAAAATAATGGGATTAGTGATTTGTGATTGATAATAACATATTTATTTCAGGAAAGAGACTTAACCAGAGCGTGCAATCATGTTCTTGTCAGTTGCATAAAGAAGGAACATGATTTAAAAATGACAAATATGTTAAAAGCTCATAGTTTTATTAAAGAGGTACACAATTTAAAAATACAACAAATTAAATACAGTATTTTTGTTACTAAAAATGTGTTTCAATGAATAATCTCCTTGTTTCTTGACCAGATCAGCTATCAAGACCTTCCCTTAGCACTTGGTGGTTACCATTATCGTCAGATATGACTGGTTCAAGGAAATCAATGCCTTCATTCATTTCAATGGCAATATTGTGTAATATTCCAAGCGCAACAATGTATAATTTTACATTTTCCAGTGACACACTAAATCCAAGTAATAGACATCGGAACCTCTGTTTCCAAACTCCGAAACACCTTTCAATTGTATTTCTTGTCAATATATGTGATTTATTATAAGATTCCTCTTTAGCAATACGGGGATTCTGGACTGGTGTAAACAAATAATTTGACAAACCGTAGCCAGAATCTCCTAGTAAACGAGCATGAAATTCCCCATTTTCAAATCGTTGTCGGATTTTGCTTTCTCTAAATATTCTTGCATCATGTGTGCTGCCCCTCCAGTGTACCACTATATTACTTATCTTTAATTGAGCATCACAAACTATCTGGAAATTTAAGGATGAAAACCCCTTTCTGTTTATATAATATTGAACACTATCGTCTCTTACTTTTTTAATCTTTATGTGCATGCAATCGATAGCACCAATCACTTACTTAAAGGCACAAATGATTCTAAATCCAGAAACCACTTGTTCTTGCTCTTCTAAAGTACTAGGCACGCGTATAAATTTTGCCGTTTTACTTGCCCAAGTAAGAGCTACTTCTCGGCATATATTCGTGATGGACTGTTGGCTAAGCCCATGAATGTATGCTGCATCATCTTGAATTTCTTACCTAGCTCATGTTCTGAGAGCAGTACAAACTTGAAGTTCTACATACATCCCGCCACCACTAGCTTGTAGTTCATTATCACGCTGAATTAACTTAACTATTTTTCTCATATATATTTTACTAAATCTGCAGGGTGATTGGAAGATGGGTGCAAAGCTTTCAAGGGGCGCTAGTATAGACAATTTTGAACCATTTAAGCTATGCTAGTCTTAGATTAAGTCTAAGCATTTTTTTATATAAATTTTTCTTAATAACTATTATTTATAGCCAAATTAAATAATAAAAAACACGTTTTTTATTTTATTCTATTAAAGTCATGTGTAAGCAATCTAATAAGATATGTTTTAAGCACATGTATTTTAAGATAATTTTTTTACAGACGTTTGAAGTTTATGAAAAAAACCTAAAATTTATAAATACTGTGTTTAGCTCGCATTTAAAAAAAACTAGGCTAGGTTTTTTCGTTCAAACCTCTTTGAAAACATGCTTGATTATCGCTCTTTGTTTTGAGGTATATCATTCATGCCGATATCATAAAAAATGTTGAAATTAGGACCCGTTAACCAATTTGTGGAAGAAAAATGTTTTCTTTTGATATCTAATTAAAACAAAATTTGAACTGAAATTATTAATTTTTGATGTTTAAAATAACTGCCGTGATTATTGATTACAATCACAGACCCGGTTTTTGCTCTACAAATACTTCTTTGTTCAAAAATGTAGCGTAGTAAAATTCTAAGAAAAAGTTGTGGGGATTCTCTAAACAATAGCTGGTTGCCAGTTGCATGGTATTTTCAGGTAGCTCGCCTAATGAATAGAACTTTAATTTTAAAGCAAAACCGACTTAGTTATTAGGGAAACAGAGTCATTTTTCTTTAGTTAGGGTCAGTTAAAATTAACAGAATGGAGCGGGAAGCTAATAAACTGTTATTAATGGCTAAATTAAACAATAAAAGACATGTATTTTATTTTATTCTATTAAAGTCATGTGTACGCAATCCAATAAGACAAACGTAAAACGTTTAAAGTTCACGAAAAAGTTCTAAAATTTATAAATACAGTCTTCAGCTCTCATTTAATAAAAAACTAGGTTAGGTTTTTTCGTTCAAACATTCTTGATTATCGCTGTTTGTTTTGAGCTATAATTCATGCATATATCTTAAAAAATGTTAAATCTAAGTCTTACAAACCAATTTGAGGGAGTAAATTTAAATTTTTGGCAACTTATTAAAACGAAATTTTATTTGAAATATTTTATTGTTCATGTTCAAACTGACGGCCGTTATGTCTAATGCAAGCACGGGCCCGGTTTCTCACTTCTGTGGTCGTGATTTTAAGTTTCATCTCCGCCTTCATGGTTTCAAATGCAGAATTTATTCTTATTTAATTATTTAAATATATATTTCATTCGAAAATGTTTTTCTTGTAGAGTAAAGGGATCGAAAGATTTTTTATAAAATTTGCTCTTTCTTAGTGGTTCCTCACGGTCTATATCATTAAAAATATCAAAATATTGTAAATAATCCCTTATTTTTAAAAAACGCCACACGTCAAATTGAGGTTATACACGTCTTAAGAAAGAGAACAGTATAACGGTTTCGTAATTTCCCATACAATTTAAACCCTCGTTAGAACAGATGTATACAACTGAATTGTCAAATGTCGTTTATTGATAATGTTTGCATTATAACTCTGGTATACGTCGTGTGTAAATCTTTATTATAGTCTGAGAGCTGACGACGAATTTTGGGAAGGTTCTTTGGGCGAGTTGAAATTGTGATAAAATATAATTTCTTCAATTGGCGAATCCAGTCCCGCGAGTCTGGCAGAGCGTTTGTGGTTATTTTGTTACTGCGCAGCATATAACATTTGCAAAAATATTCAAAAAAAATGTTTTTGTGGTAACTTGATTTCTCAATTTAATTTAGTTTTTATATAATTCCAAAAAATAATCCCAAACGTTTTTGTCGGTTATAAAGTATTACCAGACCTGTACAAAAATATTTTTTTTTAATTCTCAAAGAATATTTTTGGCAATCTCTAATTTTAATCACGTATTTATTGAGTAATTTTTAATAATACCTGCAAATCTCCAGACGAATTTAGCGGTTTAAAACAATTCCCAGACGTGAATAAAGTTTTCAAATGAATACGACAAAAAAAGTCGTATGCGTAGCCATAAGTGCGAGAAAGGTAGCTTATCGAAGCATGCCGAAAGCAGATGGGGCCTAAGCTCCTAGTACTGTGATTGGTTATTAAGAAATATATTTTTTTTTTAAATATTTTAAGATTAAATTCTTGTTTTGGGATTTAGCATGTATGTATGCGCATATATGGCCATGACAATATCTATGTATTACTTTGAATTATTTTAGATCAGTGCAGTAATAATTTGCATAATATTTATTTCTTTTAGCCTCGTATCAATAGGAAACTTGGCAATATATGTCTTGATAATTACCACCCCATGATCTGAAAAAGGACAATATGTATAAAGTGCTTACCGCAGAGAGATGAAGATAGAAAAAAATAACAAGTTGCATGTGCTCTACAGCTGTAACTTTTTTCACAGTGATGTGGTACAGATACAGATGACTTTTGAACTACCTAAATGAAGTTATGTTTGAGCTACATTATTGTTAAGTTTCTTTAAAATAAATTCAGTAGTTTTTGAGTGGAAGGTATCAAAAACAATCCATACATCCATACATCCTCACAAGCTTTCACGTTTATAATATTAGTAAGTATCAAGTCAATCATTTCTTATTAATTACTATTAAAACTGAAAAAATCAGAAACTAGGCCACGGTCAATAATTATTAGTTTACCTAGACAGGAACAATAATTTTTAGGTTGACGGATTACATCATTCAATAATTCTTTTTATTTTCAATTTTTTTTAATTTTGTTTACATTATTATATTAAAGGAAATTTATAGAGATTTATCATTTTATTAATTTTCCTCATCTTCTTCACTGCTCTGTGAAGGTTCACTGTAGTTGTGTATCGCTAGCAACGCAAAGTCGGGAATATGCATTTGGGAAAATCCAAAATTAGGTGCTTTTTAGGTGCTAATTAGGTGCCAAGTTTAAAAATTAGGTGCTCTAAAATTTTCACCACAATGAACTGTTGAAATTTGCGTTGCTAGCAAAACATCTCGCTAGCAACGCAATGAAGTTATTAGATATACGATAAATATTAATAGCAAGGAATTAAGTGCTAATTAGGTGCTGCAAGTATACGCAATAACAAAGCGCGCCTAATAAAAAAGTCGTTATTCAGAACATAGCAGAAGCAAAATTCAGATTTTCTGAAAATCAAAATAGAATCAAAATTGCTTCCAGAAAAAGTCCAAATTAGGGGCTTTTAGGTGCTAATTAGAAATATATTTAAATTTTATTAAATAATATTATAAATCTATAATATTATTTAATATAACTTTCAACCAATTTTCAGCCATTTTAAAATATAATCATATTAAATCTGATAAACAAAAAATGCCGTTCATACCTTATAGTAAGGTATTGGTGGTTTTAAATCCGATAATTTCCAGAATATTACCGTCATCTACACGCGACCTCAATAATCTTTCAGCACCTAATTAGCACTTAATTTTTATATAGATAAAGAAGAAAAAATACCGTTCATACTTTATGATAAGGTAATGGTGGTCGTGGACCCCATAATTCCCAGAATAATATCTTAATCTGTATCGGGTTTCAATTGTTCAGCACTTAATTAGCGCTTAATTCCTTGCTATTAATATTTATCGTATATCTAATAACTTCATTGCGTTGCTAGCGATACGTTTTGCCAGCAACGCAAATTTTAATCGACCGTTGCAGTGAAAATTTTAGAGCACCTAATTTTGAAACTTGGTACTTAATTAGCACCTAAAAAGCCCCTAATTTGGGCTTTTCCTAAAAGCATTTTTGATTCTTTTCTGATTTTCAGAAAATCTGAATTTTGCATCTGCTATGTTCTGAATAACGACCTTATTTTTATTAGGGGCGCCTTGTTATTGCGTATACTTGCAGCACCTAATTAGCACTTAATTCCTTGCTATTAATATTTGTCGTATATCTAATAACTTCATTGCGTTGCTAGCGAGACGTTTTGCTAGCAACGCAAATTTCAACAGTTCGTTGCGGTGAAAATTTTAGAGCACCTAATTTTTAAACTTGGCACCTAATTAGCTCCTAAAAAGCCCCTAATTTTGGATTTTTCCAAATGCAAATTCCCGACTTTGCGTTGCTAGCGATACACAACTGTTCACTGTCTGGTTCCATTTTACTCTAATCAAAGTTCTCAAAGTTTTGTCCGTTTTACTCAAATATTATAATTTATGGGATTTCAGTTCAATTTAGAAGTCAAAACGGAAGTGAAAACGAGATAACCGTTTTAGTTGTTTACACTTTTGTTTAGTTTTTTTTTTTGTAATTGATAATAAAAGTATGTGCCAAATATCTTTAATTTAACTTATTTCATACCTATTAGCCTAGTTTAACATATAAAGCACCGTTTAAAAATATCTACTTATGCAAGTACCGCCCGATAAAATTTCCTACAAAAAACATAATAAAACTACACTTAGATATTTCAAAAGTCATCTATATCTGTACCATACCACTGTGAAAAAAGTTACGGCTGTATAAAACGTGCAACTTGTTATTTTTTACACCTTCATCTCTGGGCGGTGAGCACTTTATTCATATTGTCCTTTTTTAAGAACATGGGTCAGTAATTTTAAAACATATTTTTGGCTAAGGTTACTATTAATACAAGGTTAAAATTAATAGCTATTATACAAATTATTACAGCACTGATCTAAAATAATTCAAACTATATACACAGATATTTACATGGTCATATATGCGCATACATACATGCTAAATCCTAAAACAAGAATTTAGTCTTAAAATCTTTAAAAAAGATATTTCTTAATAACCAATCACAGTGCTTGGAGCTTAGGCCCTTCTCGCACTTATGGCTACGCATAAGAGTTTTTTGACGTATTCATTTGTAAACTTTATTAACGTTTGGGATTTGTTCAAAACCGCTAAATTCGTCTGGCGATTTGCTTTTAATAATGCCTAATAATCACGATTATAATTCGAGATTGCCAAAAGTATATTCTTTGGGAATTTGAAAAAATATTTTTGGAGAGGTCTGGTAATACTTTATAACCAGCAAAAACGTCTGGGATTATTTTTTGGAATTATATAAAACTAAAATAAAATATAAAAAAGAAAACTAGTTGTCACAAAAACATTTTTTTGGAATTATTTTTTTGCAAAAGTCATATGCTGCGCAGTAACGAAATAACCGCAAACGCTCTGTCAGAATTGCGGGACTGTATACGCCAATTGACGAAATTAAATTTTTCACAATTTCAACTTGCCCAAAGGACCTTCCCAAAATTCGTCACCAGTTCTCAAACTATTAGTACAAACTATAAGTCCATGATCTCAACAAACACTGGACGAACCTAGTTATGCATCCCGTGATTCACGGTATTGCAACGAAAACCATCACAGTTCAAGCGTAAGCGTGGGGGTAGATTGCTAAATTGCGTCTGGAAGACGGGTGGTCTTTCGTAGGCATACTGATTGCTCTTCTTTAGATTAATGTTTTAGAGTAAGAATTAGGATAGTTTCAGTTAGGCTCTCACATGTACGGTCATGTAGTTTTAAGTAGTATTAGTTAATGTATCGCACATTATTAGTCTTAAGTTTTAAATAATGTCTTTTTTAAAACGTCTTTAGGCAATTCAATTGGGAATCTTGATTGGCTCAGCCAAAGTAAAGCTTGCTTATATATAGACTCGCGCATCAGTCCTTGTATAGTAATTTACGGTCGCGTCTTGCACTTGCACGGAATCCACGAAGTTAAATAAAATTATCAAATTCGAACCAGACCATCTCAAGAAAGATGACTGCCTAGCCCCAGGATTCGAAGCGCTATAGTGAAATGTGTTATTTTGTTAGCATATACGGTAATACAAAATGCATCAGGAGGTAGGATTACCATGACATTCTCTAAACCTCTAAAAGTAACTAAGTATGTAGCTGAAGAATGCAGAGTAAACTTCATGAGAGATAATTAAGAGATAGACGAGCTGTTAGGACAAAATCTGTCGAAAGTACGTCTGGATTATATAAGTAAGGAAAAACGCAAATGTATCGAAAAGCTGTGCCATGAATATCGGGACATATTCTATTGTGACTATATCCCACTCTCATTTATCAATAGTATTAAACACAAAATCCGCACTAAAATTGAAGACCTCATATACATTAGGCCGTACAGACATCCAAAGGCAATAAACGAAGAAATACAAAAACAAGTTATAAAACTTTTCCAAAATAATGTCATTTAAGAACCTCACTCGCCTTGTAGTGTACCTGTCTATCTGGTTCCCAAGAAGATCGATTCTGCAGGTGAAAGAAAATATCGTATGGTAATTGATTATGGGCATTTGAACGAGATCACTATAGATGATGAGTACCCATTGCCGAACATCTGAACTAGGGAAATCCATTTATTTTACGACATTAGACTTAGCAACCGGATACCATCTAATAGAAGTTGAGGAAAGGGACAGACACAAAACAGTATTTACCACCCAGTCTGGCCACACTACGAATTGCCTCTCGCCTTCCACGCCTCCACGCCTCCCGTTCGATTTAAAAACAGCCCCCGCAACATTTCAGCTTGTTATGGATTGCATTTTGAGAGGATACATGGGTGCCGTTGTTTGGTATATCTCGACAATATAATTGTATACTCTTCCAGTCTACAAGAACACATAGAAAAGTTGAGAATGGTAATTGATCGCCTAAGGGAAACAAATCTAAAGGTTATCCTAGAAAAATAAACTCACGAGATGGAAGTTGTGGCTTGCTGAGTTCGATTACGACATCGTTTATAAAAATGCGAAGCAAAATTTCGTTACTGATGCTCTATCCCGTGTTAAGATAAATGAAGACGATTAGATATCTATGAAAGTCTATGTGGACAAAAAGAAACAGCTGCAAAGATAGATGGAAATTGAAAGATTACAAAATAAGAACACAAGTCCAATGGAAATATCATCATACTCAAAAAAATCATGTCTATCCCATCGGCTAAAAGCAATAAATCACCATTTTCTATACCATCCCCGACAAGTAGTACCACATCAGTACCAGAAATATTTAATTACTCACACAATTTTACAAAACATTCAGCACATTAAATATTGTGAACATGGCATTCCAATTCTAGAGGAAGCCATAGATACTAAGCCCTATATTTATCTTCACGTGATATATAGAGACAAAGTAGCCTTTAAGAATAAAACAAAAGATACTTGAAGTTCATATTACCTTAAACAGACCTGACCTGGTAGAACGATTCCTAAAAGAGTACATAAAACCTAAAACGAAAGATTTCATTTATTTCGAGGATAGAACATACATAGAAGACACATCGAAAACAATTTTAAAAAGCTGTGATTACGCTATTTAAAAAGGGTACAGTTAAGATAATTGAATGCAAGCGAAGAGTACACTACTCGAGTGTCGATGTCGAGAATAAGAATGAGCAGCGTGAAATAATAAAGAAACTTTTTACTGGAAATGAAGCATTCCATCTTAGTCCTCACGGGTGACAACGCATCTGCATTTTGATTCGCAAACGAAGATAGATGTAGATGCCTATGGGCCGCAGCGGCCATTTACCATCAGGTGGACTGTGTGCTCGTTTGTCACCCTTATCCTATAAAAAAAAACATCATATTGGTAAAAGAATAATACATTTAAAACGAACTTACTTCTGGAATAATATGGATTTTACATTAACCACATTCATAAACTCATGTGAGGTTTGCAAACGCATTAAATATTACCGTAAGCCCTTAAAACCTGAGCTTCATTAAACCAAACTTAAAGCAAACCATTTCAGGAAATTTTTATGGACGTTTTTACCTTAGAAGGAAAATCCTATTTAACAATCATCGATGCTTTCAGTAAGCTCAAACAAGCAGTAGAAATAGACAATATATCAAACAATTAGAGCCCTTATTAAATACTTCTCTATATACGGCGCTCCACATAGAATAAGTGTAGATTCAGGAAATGAATTTAATAATGTTCTAATGAAAGAAACACTTAGCCTCTACAAAATAGATTTGCATATCGACACTGCTCATATTTCAAATTTCATGCCACTCGGGGAGCGTCTCCATTCAACTCTGATAGATATATCGCTTTGCGAAATATGAACGGAAAATTACAGATGCAGTGTCTGTAATCACATATGACATTATGTCATACAACCAAACGATACACTCAACAACAGGTCTTACGCCTTTCGAAGTAATATTTGGTCATAGTGATTCCTCAAGTACTTTTGATATCGATTTTAACAAAAATTACACAAAATAATTATTACAAGAACACGAACGGTGAACCCAATACGAAAATTTAACCGATTCAGCTATTAATAGGAAACAAATTATTGAAGAAAAAAGAGAATGTGACAAAGAATTTAATATTAAAACAGAGGACGGTTTTCCATTCGCTTTTAGATGCTCCGCGGTTATTCCATATTCACCCGGGGACTTGCCGTTTTTAAGGTGCTGTGGAGCCATTATAACTTCCCTCAGACTGACGTCCGGAATATCATCTGAATAGTGTCAGATAAGACTTGCACTTGTATCGTTACTCACACTTGTGTGTGGCTCCAACGATGATGTGTACAACTGCCTATAGAACCTCTCAATCTCACTCAAAATCTCAGGTGTCCCGGAAAAGATGCTGGCACGCTCGGTCTTCAGCTTCGACAGTTGGCTCTTTCTAGTACACAGATCTCTGGCAAAACTTTGGCCATGGTTCCCCTCCATCGCTTCTTCCATACGAGCTGTATTGAAGTTGCCTAAGTCACGCCGCATGCATTTTAAGATATGTCTGTTCACTTGCCTGTATGCTGTCAAATTTGCTAAAGACTGCAGCTTCATTTCCCGTCTAACAGCCATGAGATTAAGAGTGTGATCGGAGAATTTTTGTGATCTTCAGCGGCAGACCTTGCAAAGCTTAACTCCAACCGCATGGACAATTTCCACAAGCATGTCATTCATATCGTCCATTACATTGCAATCTTCTAGGCACTGAAAACGATTTTGGAACTCGCGCTGCAAGTTTTTTGGACTTTGGATTAGAGTACGAGGGGGACGGAGCGTTGACTATATTAGACGTGACCTCACCAACTTAACATTGAGGTGCAGTATGACTCTAACTATTCAGTTATTGCTGCCGGTTTTCACCCTCGTTATCACTGAGATATCACTGAACAGTTGCCGTCTAGTCGTCATTATGAATTCAATCTCATTTTATGTCGAACCGTCGGGGCTTGACCAGGTCCACTTCTTGTGGGACCACTTCTGGAAGAAAGAGTTCATCATAAAGAATCCCTCTTTCTCCATGAAGTCCGCCAGCTGCTGGCCCCTTGGGTTCCGTTGCCTTATTTCAAATTTCCCTAACTTCAGCTCACTTTTCTCTCTTGTACCTAGTTTTGCGTTGAAGTTTCCCATTAACACTGTATAGTGGAATTTGGAGGAATGCTTGGCTCTAGATATATCCTCATACATTTCCTCCACCTTCTCATGGAGATGTGTCGAGGTTAGTGCGTAAACCTTCATGACCTTCAACGAATACTGTTTGGCGATTTTGAGTGTAAAGTATGCAACCCTCGTCCAAACACTCCCAATCTTCACAACATTGTTTATTGAGAGACATGTGAACGATAAATCCGACACCTCCTTGGGACAGACAGTCGCCCTTCCGGTGATAGAACTATTTGCCGGATTTAAGGATAGCCATGTCCTCCCCATCTCTTTGGACCTCGGATAATCCTATAATATTCTAGCGTAACTTATCTATCTCTTCTTCCAGCTCCAGGATCTTCTCATCAGTCCTCAGGGTGCGTGCGTTATAGTGCGTCTTAGGTGGCAATCGAACCTCCACCGGAAATTCTTAGTACTCTCTGCTCCGCCTTTACTATGGTTCTTCTAACTATATGGTTGGCCCATATCCACTTCAGCTTTCTGACCCGCTGCGCTTTCTTTCATCACAGGTTCCTTGGAAACGATTGAACGATAGTATATACGAAACCCTACTATAGTGAGGCCAGGGTTACTGCGGCACTTGGCCAGTTGTATTTATTTCCACCTACAGGTGATAACAGAACAAATATTTGTATAGCCTTAAAATAATTATTTCTGGTCTGGATGTTTGTCCTTGTGCAATTTATGTTTGTTAACTGCCTTCATGATACAGGATGAAATTTCTAAAAAATAAAATAAAAAAAGAACAAAGAAATTATCAGAACTTACTCTTTGGTCTTCTGAACAATTTTCTGAAGGGTATGTATGTGATGTATGCAAAAGCCCTTTTGGAAACCGGCTTGTTCGGGAGTATGGAAATCATCGAGTCTGCATGCGAGACGATTCGTAATGACTCGCAGTTTAGAAGTACATTTGGTCTATAAGTCTTCAAGAGAACGTTGTCATCTTTGTTGAATAACAAGATCACCGCACTTCCGCTCCACGCCTCCGGAGTATTACTACCATAAAGGAATTAAAGAGCTTCTAGAGGACTTCAAGTACTGGTTTTCCCCCCGCTTTCAGAAGTTTCATTGTAATTCCATCCTCGCCCCGAGCCTTGCCGTTTTTAGGGTGCTGAAAAGCTATTATAATCTCGTTTAGACTGGCGTCCGGGATATCATCGGAATAGGTAGGAAATAAGATTTATCAATAGGAATTATCACATAAAAATTTGACAAAGTTACTAAACATTTAATGAACTCAAACACAAAACTTTTAATAAACAAAATAAAACCAACAGTAAAAGAAACACTGGTTTAATGTTTGACCCAAGAATTCACTTTAATTTTTAGTAATCAAAATACTGTAAAATCTTGCCATAGCCTCTGCTAAATTGAGCAACGTAGCCGAAAGCTTTTTCAAATTCTGAAGTCGAGCAACAGTATGTAAATCCATTTTTCACATCGCTCCAATTGATGCCTTTCATCCAGGATATCTTTTGACATATATCATCACAAACTGTATACCATTTCACATCATCTTCTTTTAGATCGGGCACATTCACCTGAATGATTGCAAGCGAAGCTGCTGTGTAGTAGTCTTTTACAACCTGAAAATAAATGAACATGATATTACTTTCGAAGGTCAGTGAAAATTACTTAAAACTCGACCAAGCAAATTACATTTTACGCTCACCAGATGTCGCTAGATAGCAGTAAGGTGAATAGTAACATAATGTCATTATAATTGAGGAATTATGTTTTAAATAATTAAAAATTAAATATGTTGTACAGCCGACTTCAATATAAGCGACTTCAATATAGGTTATTTAAAAATAACTCAATAACAATTGGTCTGACCTTGATCAAATTCATATGGGACCATACAAGAACTATCAGCTTTCATATAAAAAAAGAATCATCGAAATCGGTTTGCCCAGTACAAAGTTATGAGGTAACACACATAAAAAAACATACACTGGAATTGAGTACCGTCTCCTTTTTGGAAGTCGGCAGATAAAATTAAATCGGTTTCTAAAGCGTGTAAATACACAAAACAAAGCCCGTGTGGTTCGCTCTTTAATTTTTTGCATATCTTTTAATCCCGTTTTTAATTTTTTTAGGAATATCCCTAGTTTGATTAATCCATTTCTAATTCAATTGGAAATAAAGACTAGAAATCATTGAGGGGTGAGTCGCACTTTAGAACTAGTCAGTTTAAATAGCCTATCATGTATATAATGTCATAGGGGTCATAGTTGAACAGGGGCAAAATATTCTCAAGTTCTCTAGGGGGTCAAAATAGCCAAAAACGAAAAAATTCAAAATTCAAATATCGGCTATAACTCCGCCTCCTTCGGAGGTTCTTACACAGTCTTTACTTTCTGCATCCCACTTGTTAACATAAAATATAAGTACTATTTCCGAAAGAAACATTAAACTTCAAGTATATTTTCCGAACAAATTAACTCCCCTCGCTATGAAATCTGTCAAATATTTCACCTTATTCCTAAATGAAGCCACCCTGGTGACAGTAAAATTCCTTTATCAATAACAGCTTTTTACCTATTTAATTATAATGTTAAGCATTTATGTACACACAGGTTTTTACAACTTAACTTCTTATTTCCTTCAGACAGTAATTTATTAATATAATTTTAATAAAGTCATAATTGAAATACTTACTTTCCACAAGAATTGCGGTACAAGCCTCTTCTCTCCAGATTTGTCACTTATATATATAGAAACATTAGAAGTTCCATCAAAGAGCCTTAGCCTTAGTGGTGAAGATATTCCTGTCGTAATAATTAAAGCACGGTTTATTGTACGTGTTTGTCGTCGCAGCAACTCCTCTAAGCTATTCCAATTCTATAAGTAAAACGAGGTTCTATAGTACGAGTACTTCAAATTAGGTTAGATTAACGTATAATTGAAATGCAAACAAAAGTGGAGAGAATTATTGATCTGTGAAACTGAAACACTGTTAGTAAAACTACTATAGTACTTAATAAAAACAGGCGTTACTTTGCAGAAATCCAATATATTGTTGACTAGCTGTTCCCCGCGACTTCGCCCGCGTTTTATTTGCGGTTTTAATTTTTTTGCGCGTAACCCTAATTCTTTTTCTAAAATAAATGTAGCCTAAGTTACACCTTGTGACTACCTGTCAATACTATTTATACTATCTGCCAATGAAAATTCCATTAAAATCGGTCCAGCCGTTTCGGAGATTAGCCGCAACAAACAGACAGACAGACGGACAGACAGACAGACAGACAGACAAAAACTTTAAAATTTGTATTTTTGTTATTAGTACCGTATATACTTTCGTATGTATTTAGTAAAAAGCTGTAATTTTGACATTACAAACGGACACTTCAATTTTTATTTATTTGTATAGAGTCAAACATCTTTAATGTTGTACTGTATAAATTTAAGTCGCAATCACCGTTATTTTTAATAATATTTTATTCTCATCATTATACATGTTCTTTCCAAATAATCATGGGACACACAAAATTAAATCCCTTGCCCACGGCATCAATAGATTACGGTAGTAAAGTAACAGCCTATGATATACTCGTACGTCCCACTGCTGGGCACAAGGCTCCTCTCATTTCTGAGAGGGTTTTAGGACAAGAAAATGCCCACCGCGATGCCCCAATGCTTGTTGGCAAAGTTCAAATATCTTCGAAATATTTTATTCTTATTCCTCAGACATGCATAATTATAGTATATTAGTAGTATATCATTTCTTATATTTACACGAAGACAAAAAATGAAATGAAACTAATTTTACGGATTTTATCGCATTTAATTTAAATTTTTAATTCCCTACGTTTCTTGTACTTTATAGCACCCATGATCACGTGGGACTTAGAGGTTTGACCTCCCGATATCATAGTTAGCCTTCAGTTTTTAAATATTAATATTTGGTCCGATCGACGCAGAATGAGCTTACAGTATCTTGAAGTCTTTCGGTGGTATGCTTGGGTTTGGATTTACTTTTATTAATTATGGGATCCCAAGCAGATGGCAGCACCCATCTATCTTCTCAAGTCAACTACATGCAAAAGTCAGTGCAGTGACTACCGCCGCCTATGAGGAACTGAAACACCAGGAGAATTGCAGGTGCGTTGCCGGCCTTTTAGAAAAGAGTAAACTTTTTTCTTGAAGGTCCCTAAGCCGTATCGGTCCGGAAAAATCGCCGGTGGTAAACTATTCCACAGAGAGGTCGTACGCGGAATTAAACTCCTAGTGAAACGTACAGTGGCGGATCGCCAAGCATCCAGATGGTATGGTGGTAAAATTTTACGGCTGGAATTAACCCGAACAATTCCTCAGAACACTCCTCATGGTATATGCGAAAGAAAATGCAAGGGCATGCAACATCTCTTCGCAGTGCCAGTGAATCGAGCCGATCGGAAAGGACTCGGTAGTTGACGATACGAGCCACTCTGCGCAGGATGTGGTCAAGTGGAAGGAGTTAGCACTGGGGTGCCCCAGCCCAGAGATGGGAACAGTATTCCATTTGGGGCCGAACCTGCGCCTTGTAAGGTTGCAGGCGGTGTGCCGGTATGAAATATCGTCCCGCTATATCCTTCTCTTCCAAGTGACCACGAAACTGCACGTTACTCACTATGTCGACGCCGAGGATTCCGATACTGGCTAAGGCAACAAGGCCTTGAAACTGAGGAGATACGACAAAGGGGTTCTTTTTAGCGATAAACGCGCAAATTTGTGTCTTCTGAGGATTAAAATGGAATAGATTTAGTCGCCCCCAATCCACAACATACAAGTTTGAACCTGTACTCGACGACGTTTTGCCAAGAAATATTGGCAGGTCCGGTGCATCTGCATAGCAATGAATGTTACTGGCTTGTAACATATTATTGATATGCAGAAGAAACAGCATTGATGATAGCACGCAGCCTTGTGGAACACCAGCGTTAATAGGCTTATAATCGGTGAATACACCGTCTACAAAGACCTTGATACTCCTATCTGCAAGAAAGGTTGTGAAACAATGGCACAATTTCATCACTACACCCCTTCAGAACTTCACTGTAAAACGTAGGCTTCCTTCAAGGAATACCACAAAGCAACGGCCCTTACCTACATCATGATTATACTTTAGGTAGGTCACTCAATAAGTTTTGAGATGTTCGAAAAGGGAACGCACCCGTGTTATATGTTTCTAAAAATCAAATTTATTTAAAAATAGAACTCCATAAGCCAATGAGGGTATCCACAACTTTTTCTGCCACCAGGGCGGCGCCACTTTACAGTGAGGTAAAATATTTGACAGATTTCATAGCGGGGATGATAATTTCTTAGGAAAATGTAATATTTAAGGTTTCTTTCCGTATTGTTAGTTATATTTTATATTAATTACATTAGAAATGAATAAAAACAAACTATAAATATAATTTAAAAGAGAAAAATTAAAAAAAATGAGTTATAAAGTGCAAAAAATTAAAAATCACACCACTGACGCATTGTGTTGTATATTAATACTCTATTTAATGATAAACTATTATTTAAAACTAATTTCACAATTGGGTTACATTGTTTAACAGAAAACTTTACCTCAGTAACAACGAGCGACACCGGTGAGTGGAAGATTATTAGCCCTCATTGCTCAATATTAAAAAATATTAAGTTCTATTAATTTTCCTGCAACGCTTCCCGCGCTTTTCATTCAAAACGATGGATCTTAACCGTGAACATTTGCGCGCTATGATATGATTTTAAATTTGGTTTAATAGAACAATTAAGTTACAATCAGCATTAGGGGACTCAGCTTCGTCACGCGCAACAAGGTGGTTTCCTGAAATATTTAGGTGGTTTGCTGAATTCAAAAGGGGTAAAATTAATCTTAAAGATGACCAAAGAACCGGGGCCCCGTAATCAGCAGTAACGGCAGAAAATGTATGGACTACCGCAATGTTGGTGCGAGAAGACCCACGAATCACATATACGGACATCGAAAAGATTATAGGCATTAGTTCAAGGAGCATTCTACCATCCTACATCACTATCTTGGAGTGAGGAAGCTTTGTTGTCCATGGATCCCTCGTTTGCTCTCCGAAAGCGAAAAACAGACTCGTGTTGATTGGTGCCATGAAATGCGTCTACGTTTTGAAAGCGGGGCATCTAGGTGTGTTTTAGATCGTCGAATCGTTACTGGTGACCAGACATGGATCTATCAATATGATCCGGAAAATAAAAGGCAATCATCGCTATGGGTCTACTCAGAAGGACTGTTACCGACAAAACTGCAAAGACCTCGCAACGTCGACAAAAAAATGGTGACCAGTTTTTTTTCGCGGAGCGGACTTTTGTCGACGTCAATGCTGCAAAATTGTAGGTTTTTTTTTTTACTTATTATAGGCCAGTGCTTGACCACAATCCCACCTGGTGGTAAGTGGTGATGCAGCCTTAGATGGTAAATCGCACTGTCTTATCGTAACAAAAGCCTATTCACTCTTGCCTTGAAGACGCCTAGATTGTATTCGGATGGAAAGATAGACGCCGGCAAATTATTCCACTCCTTTGCTGTACGCATTACAAAAGACGAAGCAAACCGTTTGGTTCTAATGCGTGGAATATCGACAACAAAGGGATGAAGACCCGCCGACCGTCTGGTTGTCCGATGGTGGAAAGGAGAGGGAGGAATTAAGGCGTGTAATTCCTGCGCACACTCACCGAAATGCATCCTATAGAATACCGAGAGACTGGCTACTCTGCGCCTGTGCTCAAGGCTGACAAGATTGGTTTCAACCAAATCAAGGTCACCAATGAGCCTCTTAGCACGTCTCTCCACTGAGTCCAATGTTGCCAGGTGGCATTTTGCAGCACCAGCCCATATGTGACAGCAGTACTCCATGCACGACCGGACTTGGGCTTTATATAAGGTAAGAAGCTGCCCCGGCGTGAAGTACCGCCGCACCCTTGCAAGGACACCAAGTTTCCTTGCGGCTGCTTTGGCTCTGGACTCAATGAACCGCCCAAAGTTTAGGTTCGGAGAAAATTCAATCCCTAACAACTGAAGGCGGTCAGTGTACTCCAAGGATACATTCCGGAAAGTAGGAGCCAAGGTGAGCGGGCTCCTTTTAGCGGTAAAAAGACACGCTTGTGTTTTGGAGGCGTTAAATCTCACGAGATTGGCATCGCCCCATTCGGAAACTGCCTGTAGTGTGAGACTCACACGCTCAACCACAGCCTCTCATTCTGACTGGATTTGATCCCGACTGGCCCGGGCGCTTGGTTGGTATCTCTCCACAACTGTGCTGTCGTCTGCATACCCATAGACACCGGGAATGAGCAGATCATTTATATGCAGCAGGAAGAGAGTTGCGGAGAGAACGGACCCCTGAGGAACACCGGCGTTAGTCGTCACAGTATTGGATGAGCAGCCATCAACGACGACCCGGAGAGACCGTTCACTCAGAAAGTCCTTCACCCAGACAATTAGGCCAGGGGATAAGCCGTACGCTGAAAGCTTGCCTAATAGACTAGCGTGCCAAACCCTGTCAAAAGCCTTCGAAACGTCTAGGGAAACAGCAAGTGCTTCACCACTGTTCTCGAGGGCTTCGCCCCATATGTGAGTGGCATACGCTAGAAGGTCCCCAGTTGATCGATTTCGGCGAAACCCGTACTGGCGATCACTGAGGAGATCATTTTGCTCTAGGTATGTTATAAGGTGGGCGTTCAATATACGCTCCATAATCTTGCAGAGTATGGAGGTAATTGAAATTGGCCGATAATTGGCAGGGTCGGTACGGCTACCTTTTTTAGGAACAGGCTGCACATTGGCCAGCGTCCAAGATTTAGGCACTATTCCAGTCCTGAATGAGAGGCGGAACAAGCGTGTCAACACAGGAGACAACTCAGGTGCACAGACCTTTAGAACTATAGCTGGTATACCATCAGGTCCACTAGCTTTATTCACGTCTAGACTTCGCAAGGTTTTAAGAACCTTCTTGTTGGTGATACGGACCTCAGTCGTAGAGGTATCGCAGTGAGGTAATTATGATAATACGCTGTTGCTACTGTCCAGACGCGAATTGCAAGCAAAAAGAGAAGCAAATAAGTCCGCTTTCTCCTTAGGCGCATGCGCCAATGAGCCATCTGGTTTTACCAGCGGAGGCAGTGTAGACCGACAAAAGTTTGTCTCGACCGCTTTGGCGAGAGACCAAAAAGCTCTACTGCCAGATGGTTTGACAGAGAGCTTTGTGCCGATGCGTTTAATGCGGTCGAAACTGGCTTGGTGTAATGCCTTTTTGCACGACTTGGCGGCTTGGTTAAAGGCTCTCTTCTTAAGGCTAACATCCGGAGCTTTACGGTCTCGAGCATCGACCCAGGATAAGTACGCCATATGCTTGTGCTTTTCAGCACGAGCGCACTCGGTGTTAAACCAAGGGCGAGCTTTACCACCAATGGGCACGTCAGCAAAGGGGATGAAATACTCCATCGCTTGACGTATCACATTGGTTATGGGATCCGCGCAGCTCGATGGGTCTCTAGAGGAGAAGCAGACCTGCCGCCAAGGATAAGATGCAAAGAAATGCCGCATCTCATCCCAATCTGCTGACTTGTATCGCCACATTCGTCGCATCCCGTGGAAATCGTAGTTAGGTGGGGAATATAACGATACAGATTTCACCAGACAGTGGTCCGAAGTTCCCAAGGGTGAAGTAACCTGAACATCGTACTTGTCTGGATCGGTCGTCAGCAGAAGGTCGAGGCAATTGGCTGTGTGCCCATCCACATCAGGTACCCTAGTCGCTTGTTGCACCAGCTGGGAGAGCCCCAGCGACAAGGCAAAATTCCACGCCTCTCTCCCAGCGTGGTCGGTCTTCTGGTATGGGAACAGCCAGTCCTGATGACAGGCATTAAAGTCCCCCAGAAAAACCAACTGTGCATTAGGGTACCGATTTAGAGCCACATCAGAGGCTTCACTGAGGTGTTCAAACAGCCTAGTTGTCTCCTGGTCGCCGCTGTGCGATCGATAAACACAAGAATAAATAATTTTATCCATTCCAGTGTCTATCAATACCCAGATCGTAGAGAAAGTGGAGTCTTCAAGGTGACGGAGACGCTTACAGCAGATGTCGTTGCGGACGTAAACACAGACTCCGGCGCGCTGATGGAAATTATGCTCCAATGTGTACCCAGGGTAGCCAATGTACGCCGCATCTAGAGGACATCTGATCTGCGTCTCAGTCAAGAAGAGTAAGTGCGGCTTGTCAGTCTCAAGGTGGTCATGGACTGCATTGAGATTACAGTGCAGGCCTCGGATGTTTGTGAGGTGCACTTTAATGGAGAGGGAGTGCAACCCCTGTACAAACTTACTCTTCTTTTTCCTTTTTTTCATATATGGTGGGAGTGAATAGGTTGAGAGAATGTCAGTTGGACGAGGCGTCACACATATAACCTAGGGACGCAAACAGAGTCATAGCATCGATGGAACCTAGCATGGAGATCGCGGGGACGCTCGAACCCCCCTGGAAATCGCCACCAGGCCCTCTCCTCCGGTCGCCAACCGGCATGGTGGAGCCATCCCAGGATTTTTCGTAAGATGGCGGGGCAGCCTTTCATGAGTGGCTGGCTCATTAATTGGGCCCCCAACTATCTACGGTCGGCCAGCGGTGCAACCGTGCTTCGGATCCCGCTAACCTCCATAACCAGGCATCTGACACTAAGAAACGGCCGCGTCGCAACCGGTCCGTATGCGTAACGCAACTGTCCAGACCCATTCTCCCTAAGAAGTCAACCCTGAACGGAATACTAAAGTTGCATTACCCAAAGCTCTTCAAGCTGTACCGGAGAGA
This sequence comes from Parnassius glacialis, assembly GCA_033319125.1. Classification (NCBI taxonomy): domain Eukaryota; kingdom Metazoa; phylum Arthropoda; class Insecta; order Lepidoptera; family Papilionidae; genus Parnassius; species Parnassius glacialis. The sequence goes on along the minus strand of JAVANC010000024.1, from coordinate 18,730,743 downwards.
AGATCAAAGACCGAGCTTCGGGGAATCATGCTGCATCACGATAACGCCTCTTCACATACCTCCCTTATAACAAAAGCATTTATTGAGGAATCTGGTGTTGAAACTCTAAGTCACCCACCCTACAGCCCTCATTTAGCTCCTTATAAATTCCTTTTTGTTCTCAAGAGTCAAAGAAAAAATAAAAGGCAAGTGTTTTTCAAGCGCCGAAGAAGTGATTTCCGAGCTGTCAGATCAAGACTGGCAAAAGTGTTTTCAGAGTTGGTTTAGGCGAATGGAACTTTGTATAGCGCATGATGGAGAATATTTTGAAAAGATGTACAATAAATATTATTATTATCTAGAATACTTTTTGTATATCTTTAAACTTATTGAGTCTCCTACGTATTTATATTTTTAAAAACTATTAGACATCGCCATCATTACAACCCTTCACAATTTCACTGTAAAACATAGGCCTCCCTCAAGGAATACCACAAAGAAAATGGTCCTGAGTTACCTGCATCATGAGCATTGTTTATTTATAATATTAACAATTATTAGACACGCCAAATCTGTTTATTATGTGAAATATATAAATTCACCGCGGGAATTGGGTAACGTATCTCCTTACAAACTTGGCAATTGGAGGATGTGGTTTGTTTCCTCCACTGAGCCATTATGCTCGTGTGTGTGTGTGCGCGTTACGTTTTGAATATCTGTGCGCAAAGGTAATGAAAAAAAACTCATGATTTCTCGTCATCTGCTAAGAGATGCTTTACTCTTTTTCCTTACAAACGTGTGTAAATAATATAGTGTACCAGTGAACCTACGGAAATGCTAGATTGAACACATAAATTGAAAAGAATTCTTACTTTCATATTGCATGTATTCCAAAGTGGGAAGACGTTCAGGTAACTGTGAGTAGATATTTGAGGTAAACCAGGGGTTACGTCCCTCTCGTTTACTAACTGCCTCGCAGCAAAACAGCAGTTGTCTTCGCTGTGAAAGGGCATGTTCAAAAGTGTAGATATGACTTCCTTTTGCTGTTCGCAGTTGTACATCTCATTTATGTCGTAATTAATTATATCGCTATGCAACCATCTTTCAGTCGGCACGGATTTTACTCCAGCTGCGAATACCATTAACCGATGCTGTGCATATATAGGTACTTTCAGTAATTTATGAAAGCAAATCTGATAGAATTCCGAAAACTCTCCTTTAATGTTTATTCCAATTTTAATTATTTCTGTGTTATTGTACCCACATATTTTTCCAGTTTTTATGGTAACTGGTTGCATTCTTTCTACACATTTTATTTTTGAAAATTCTGCTATATCTTCATGTATTTTAAAACGTTTACCTTCTAAGCATGTAGCTTTAATTTCAGTGCCCGGAAATTTGTTAAAACCTCCAGAGCACATAAATTGCGAACTTTTGTCTTTTGGTATTGCTAAGTGTCCATCTTTAATATTAAAATGAGATAATCTAAAGTCATTGGCTAGCACAAGTGGATGATATGTGTCAAAGTCTTTTGAAATATCTAACAAGCAATCTGAAAAATATAAAATATTATTTTGAAAGGCATTGCTGGTTATAAGGTATATTATGTACGATTATGCGGTCAAAGAATGAATTTATATTTAAGTTCAAAACAACTAACCATTTGCTTTAACACTAAACTTATTCTCAATTGTCCCGAACACGTTTTCAACAACACATGTATATTCTCCTATGCTGCTAACTTTATAGTCAAAATAATACGTCATATCATTCTTAGCGAGTTTCTTTTTATTAAACCACCACGTTATCTGTAGAAGAGCAATATATTTTATAATAAGTAGCCCATATATTAGCATTTTGCATATTTTTTTATTTATTTAATCTTGATTGTTAATACCTTTAATAAATAGGGTAACAAAGGGCGGACCTCAATGCCTATCGGCATTATCTGTTGAGTGATAAAATTTCGTGACAAGTGCAATTATATATAATAAATATATACATATTATGATATACATAAAATAACATTTTTTGAGTGGTAGCACTACTTATCTGCTTAGGAGCATGTCTGAGTATGTGTAAACCTCTTACCTATTTCTACCGTCTAATAGCTGTGCTTGCACGTGTTCCAGTCGGAAGAGTATAGAAGTTCGGTATAATTATACGCGGTAAGGCATTCCATCTTAGTCTTCAAAGGTAACTACAAATCTGTAGCCTTTCTTTGTTTGAATTTATTTGTAAGTGTTCCAATTACGTCACAACGAATAAAATAACATTTTTTTATTAAAGTACAAAAGTTTATATCACATGGAATACTGTTCCCATCTCTGGGCAGGGGCCCCCCAGTGCCAGCTCCTTCCACTTGACCGCATCCAGCGCAGAGCGGTTCGAATCGTCGACGACCGAGTTCTTTCCGATCGGCTTGACTCACTGGCACTGCGTAGAGAGGTTGCATCTCTTTGCGTATTTTATCGCATCTACCACGGGGAGTGCTCTGAGGAGTTGTTCGGACTGATTCCAGCCGCTCAATTTCACCATCGCACATCGCGACAGAACTTGCGATACCATCCATATCATCTAGATGATTGGCGGTCCACCACTGTGCGATTCAGAAGAAGTTTTCTCCCTCGCACAACTTCCTTGTGGAATCGATTACCACCAGCGATTTTTCCGGACCCATACGACTTAGGGACCTTCAAGAAAAGAGCCTACTCCTTTTTAAAAGGCCGGCAACGCATCTGCGATTCCCCTGGTGTTGCAGTTGTTCATGGGCGGCGGTAGTCACTTACCATCAGGTGAGCCGCATGCTCGTTTGCCCCCTCTCCTATAAAAAAAAAGTTTATAATTTTAAATAAAAGCTTTACTTTATCTCGCTATACAAAACAGAATCCTTCTTTTTGCACATCCGCGCTCCGATAAAAACAGTCTATACCATCAGGCCATTCAACCTCTATACTAGTTATTCAGAATGTACAATATCTATGCACACTATATTTATATAAGGTATAATATTATATAGATATTGTTAAGACATATTGTCATAAACACAATGAAAATAAATATATTTCGTTGAACTTTTGAAAATATTATAAAAAATCATAAGATTTATTTTAAATGAACGACTATTATGAATAAATTAATATTATAAAATAATATAGAAAATATGTGTATCATATAATATAATTATTTTAATACCTACCTTGGCTTTTGGTTTTGCAGAATTAGTGCAATACAAGTATCGATCTTCATTATCAAATAATAAACTTGAACTTGAATGAGAATCATACGTAAATCGTGGCTTATGTCCAACTTTGACATTACAAGTGCCTGTTTTGGATTGAACGAAATTGCTTACGCGGCACTTGTAGCGACCTTGATCCCTACTATTTACTTTTGAGAATATTAGTTTTCCTTCTGCAATAATTTTCCTTGTGCTTTTCTACAAAAATAATGTATTTGATCAATCTAAATTCAAATTAATCGGTACCGGTGGAGTCGGACTCGGTTTGCTCGTATACCATAATACTCGTACAAGGCGAGCGCTTAGATAGAACTTTAATATTTAAAGGAATTTTCTAATAATTTGTTATAACTTCATTTTAATCGATCCAAAAAGTTAAAAAAAATCAAATTACAATGAAAAAAATATTAACGTATGTTAAAAAAAGAAATATTATAATATAGTACAGTACACCTTGTACCACCGTACTAAATCCGTAGGTTCATGAGGGATATTGCATTCCATCTCCTCTGTTTTATTTTCTTCTAAGTATATGTCTGTGATAGGGCCATTTTGTTCAGGAAAATCTGTAAAATTATTAAATTTCACCTTTATAACGTAAATATAAAAATAAGCATTTCTGTGGTTTACGTTTAAAGGCCTATTAAATACGTAATAAGCATAATTATCCTAAAAAACTGGCGTTTCCGATTTTAATAACCTAAGAAGAATTTTTTGTCACACAATAATCATTATCTAATGAAATAAAGCGATAAGTAAATATAAGACGCAGTTTTTTTGCTACTGCCCCTCTACTGTTCCGTTTTCCTGTGTCGCCTTTTGCGAGAACCACGGGATGATACGGGGTAGTAGATTCAATTACGCTGCCACTAAACGGCTATTATTTAATATTTAAGAAATAAAATGTAACTACCGACAAAACAACAAAGGAAGGTAGGTAGACAGAGCGTATCGTATATTTCAGGTAGCACCGAAAGGGCCAATGGCCATGAACCAATTCTGGCCATGAAACGCCCAACAATTTGCTTTTCTTAAAAAAATACATTTTTTATGGTAAGTAATCGCGATATTTATGTATCCAAAAAGATTGCAATATTTTTTCACAAAAAAAGTACCGAAAAGATAAAAATGAAATTAAGTAAATCCGCAAGTCATTAGTCTGTGGATAAAATAAAGTGTTGCCAATCACAAATCTCGTTAAAAAAGTCGATTATGTTTGTCCAATAGGTTTTTTATGGTGTCATTTAATTTGGTGATATTATTTTTCGATATTTATTATGATGTTATGATAATTAAACAAGCGAATTGCTAGTTGATTTACGATTAACTCTTTAGAACATAATAAAAACTGCACAATTAACTGTTATTCTTATCTGTCCTTAAAAATACATTTAAAATGGAATTTAAATAAATAAAACAAAACATATTTAAAAGGCGTGCAGATCTTAAATCGAATAAAAAATCGCTATCTATTTATCGATTTTATGTCTGTTAACTGACATCATCGAAACTGAGAGCTAGGCCCATGTTATAATTATCAAAACTAAATAGTCACACGTCGAATTCCTTTTTATTTGTGTTATTTTGTTTAATTTCTCGCGGATTTGTTATCTAAGCAACGAATAAGCTTTCTAAATGGACTCCGATAATTCTTCTCACCCTATTGACCACGGCCTGAAAATGGATCCCGCTTCCACTTCTTACGATAACCTTTGCACGAACTTGGACTCGATATGCAGTGTTAACGATGACCCCACCTTTCACATCGGTCAGAGTTCTTCCCAGCTCTCAGTAACTCATTCAAGAGGACATTTACGCTGTGTTAATTGTGGTTTAAATGTCACGAAAATACGAAATCATTTGTTGTTAAAAAAACTGTTCTTATGAAAAAAAATCCTTTATTTCTTAAAAATGCGGACTTTTTTTAAACCAATTCCATAACCATTTTATTCCTTTAATTGCATATTATCATTTCCATATGCTTTTATATGTGGGCCCCCATGGCCGAAGTGTCTATGAACGTTGGGCATTCCCCTTTAGTTACCATACTCGACTTATTGTTATTGAACTCACGCAAAAACGTGCATCCTTAATCATTTGCAATCAACAAAATGCATTTTAAGTACAATAACTACTCAACCGTCCACGGTGACTACAGTCCCCAAAAAAAATATTGCCTCCCCTGTCCATGGTGACTATAGTCACCAAACGACATCTTTCGGTTTAAGCGTGTACAGCGCAAAATATAGCTGTTATTAATACAGTAAAAAAAATATAGATGGTACTATTTGAAATTTGTCGTCTGTGAGAGTGAATTTTATCTGTATGATAGTAACAAAATATTAAGAAAAAAAGTTAAAATTAAATTTCGTCATTTTTGTTTGTGGATTGTTAAAATGTGAGAAATTCGATCATAAATGTGACAACTTTTCTGTTTTTATACGTTATTTTTAATATTATTATACATCAAACTAATTGTGAAGATATTTTCTTTAGGAAATATGTTTCATTACGACAATTCCAAAAAGTTTACATATAATAATATTTAGCTCGAAATTTTAATCACTATACGCGATCATCGTTTATTGATTATATGTTGTTTAAAATGTATTCTAATCAGTTTTTTGTGATAATTGAATGCTAAATATAAAAGAATAATTCAATATTGACATGTTGATATCTATTTATAAACGAAATATCTGTTGAGATGTGTCTATAAATTATTAAAACCTATTTTTATTTACTTATTTATTCAAATTGATATTGTGCAAACATTATATATTTATGAATATTGAGTATATATAAGATATTATTGATATTGGTGTCATTTTAAAGGAAATATCATGTACTATTATAATATAAAATAATCGTCTCCAGTAAGTATTATACTTTTTTTGTAAAACTCGAAATAAAAATAAATACGATTTTTTTTTATATTCACATTTTTAAGCTTTATTTTCAGCCTTTATTTTCAATTTTACTAATTTTATTTTAACTAAATTTAATTTGGAATTCTTTGAGACTTTTGAGAATATTTTTATTTTAATGTAGCTATGGTAGTATTTCAGTAGTAATCGTTTTTGTTTAGACAGTCTCGCTCGGTCGTAAAAAAATAGTGACATTTAATGCGCGGACAGGTGAAACGAGATTCACTCGCGCGGGGTGGCGGGTTATGTGGATAAGTGATATTTTAGGCTATGAATTTTAACTGTTAAATAAAGAAGGAAGAAATATATATGCGGGAGTGCGTATTAAGAAGTTTAGCATGGTTTCGGCAAGACAAAATGTAGGCAGCGCTCCGTCTATCTTTCTTTGTTGGTCTGAGACTACCAAATTGAAAATTCAAGATAGCATATTTAGGTCATGTGACCGAGAAAACAATAGACTTTGATTATATACATGTCTAGATAGAGCGTTGCGCTGCAATCGCAACAAAAACGACCGGCCCGTTTTGAAGCGCTTGTGTGCATATTACGCACACAAGTATACGTTACTACTATTGTTTAACAAGCGCGCTGCGTCACTCGGGGGCGAGCTGAGTGATACCAGCTGTTGAATATTTCCCATTAGATAAAGTACATAGTCATTTGACTTTTTAATTTTTTTTCTATATATACTTAATTTGATTTGCCTAGTTATAAAATTAAAATGATGAATTGTAATTTTAATTTAATTTAATTTTAATTATCAGTTTTAGTCAATATATATACATTTTGACTTGCTCAATTATAAAAATAATGATTTAATATATTATGTTAAATAGTTTTCGCATGTGTACCATGTACAACTATTTGTCATCCTTGATGTAGGTGCCATGTTTAGCGAATAAATAACTAATCATTTTTTGGTATTTATATGATTACTTTTGGTATTTATGTATTTTAGTTACAGTTTTATAAACATATAAATGAAAATTTTAAATATAAGAAACAAAAATAAATAAATAAAACCCAACCAGATGGGAACCCTCGGCAGGGTAGACGAAACGGCCGAGGCTTTGATTATATACTTGTTTAATAAGGAAAACTGAAACCCAAAATATTAGAAAGAACTAACAAAAATACTATTTAGTGCATAACGTCACAGGTTTCATTTATTTTTTATAGGTAAATTACCATGTACTGATCAAATAAATAACGTAATTTTTAAAATAATAATGTTCTCTTGATCGAAAGATGATGTAATGATATTTGTATTTTATCTCCCATAGTTTCGCCAAATCTCCCTAGTAATAAGCTGACAACACCGGCTAATGAAACAAACCTACAAAATAACGAATTAAAATATCGTGTTTTTTTTAAATAATGGCGGTTAAATAACAAAACTTGCTGATGAAAAGTGATCTTGGTGTTATTATACGGTTTACCCACATAATTACGATACAATTCGGCAGCACAAATCGACATAATTAATTATTTTTCGTGAGCACGTTATCGTAGGAAAGTACTCTGTGGTTATCGTTAAGTGATTCAAACGACACTGACGTAAGCGAGAAGCGAGTCTACCAATTTTAGTAGACTTTATTTGGGCCGTTTGGTACGGTCAATGTGGCATCTAGACATGTATAATATAATCAAAGACAATAGATAATTATGAACTGCAGGCGTAGTCCCAAACAGGATTTTAATTTTATTTCGTTTTCAATTCAAACTTTTGATACTCGTACTATCTCCTTCTTTATTATTACTAACTACTTTAAGATTTACTCACGAACCAATTAGAATGGCAAAACAAAATCCAGTTAAGATCAAGCGTTATCAGAGCTATTAGGAATCATCAAATGTTTAAGACCAAAGTGTGTAATGTGTAAACCTTAGAACCAAACATTTTCTATAAATTTAAATTTCATTCCTGAATTTATTACATAAAAATGACCTTTAAAAGTAAGTACAAGTAATAAATACAATTTTATTCTCACTAAGCAAACTAATACAATGGAGGAGCCCCGCTGCAGCTATATCATGGTTGCGGGTTGCGGCACGAATGGGTCGGCTCAATCGGCGAAAGATAACGCTCTCACAAAATTCCAGAGCTTACTAATAATTTACGTGTGACATCGCGTCTACATTTTGGTTCTTAATCGAGGATAGATGTAGGTGTCTATCATGCACAGCATCCTCGTACCATAATGTGGACTGAGGGCCCTTTTTTTTATTGAACAAATACATATTACGAGGCCGGGTCAATAATTTAGTGAAATAATTATTGAGTGGGAGGGTGAGGTCACTTTTCATACACACACTAATTAAGCTACTCATTTAATAGTATATTTATTGCATGTCTTAAGCGTAAAGCGCGTAGGTATGTTCTACTAGCGCCTAAAAATCAAGATTGCAACGTTTTGTCACATGTTGTAATCGTATCTAACAATCATATTGAACATATAAATAATATAAAAAGCACATTGTCAGAAAGATAAATGATTGTTGAACTTATTATATTTTTTTTCAAACGATCAAATGCAATTTTACATAAAAAAGTGGCTTATGGTGTAGATTTATCAAGTCCGTATAGAGGGGCGAACACGATAGCTTTTAAAAATATCATTTCTTTAACTCGAAACTATTTTTTAATCTCTTTATCTATCATGTTGGAAGCCATGGAATGTAAATGGAAGTTTAATTTTGTTTTGTTTAGGTACAATTATTTTTTGAGCAGCCTTGTTGTAATTTATTTTACTAAAATAGACTTTGCCTCACTCTCAGTCCGGTGAGAGTGAGGCAGAGTCGGGACGCGGTTTGGCCGCCATCGTGAGTGGATTCCTGTATCGTTTGTTTACAGCGGCTCGTGTTGAAATATATCGATCGCTGTAGAAATACAAAATATTCCAAAAACCAAATTTGATACATACTTGACCAAGATATTATTATATTTTATATTTTTTTTTAATCACAGATTTTTATTACTGTTACGGACGGCGAGGGGAGCCGCCGCCCTGTCGCCCCTTCATGCTCCGTTGCGCCCCGCGCACCCCGCACACCGCCCGAATATCACATGATGCCGTCGACGAATCAGCGCGCGGCACACCTCACTATGCTACTTACATGCCGAGACACTCTTTCGAAATATAAGAAGGGCGTTACACACAGTTAGGTAGTCAATCAGTCAGTTTAAAATCATACAGTCCAATGCAGTCCCTTACAATTACAATATTTAGTTTCGCTAAAAGTACGTACAATTCATATATAAATATACTTATACATCTTGGACTTTATGGAGTGACCTGGTACTTCGGTGAATGCTACTGTAACTGCTCGAAGAGTAGTACTAGGTGTGCTGAGTTTGGCCACGTTTTGTAAGTTATGATGGGACCTTATCTCCGGACATGATAGTGTGACCTGAAGGTGAACTTCGGTGAATGCTACTGGAACTCCTCTAAGAGTATAACTAGGTGTGCCAAGTTTGGCCTCGTTTTGTTTGTTATGATGACACCTTACCTCCTGACTTGATGGAGTGACTTGAATGTGTACTTCGGTGAATGCTACAAGAACTCCTTGACGAGGAGAACTAGATGTTCCAAGTTTGGGCTTGTTTTGTTAGTTATGAATGGACATTATCTCCGTACTTGACGGAGTGACTTGAAGGTGTACCTCGGTGACTGCTACTGGAATTCTTTGACGAATAGAACTACAATTTACATTTTTTTTTCAAGATCATATGAGCATTATGGGTTTATGTATGGGGTTACTTTCGGATTTTCCAAACTTTATTTTAAATTAAAGTACGACATAGGATTTTCGGAAAATTAGGAGTATAGTGAGAGGTTATTAGTGAAAATTTGTGTGTATATAAACTACTATATAAAATTGGTATAATCTTGTCGTACGTAATTTTTCAATGCGTTTAAGGTATGCACAATTGGATTTACCAATAATTTATTAATTTACTTACGCTTTATTTGCACACGAAGTGCAAAAAGCCAAACTTAATGCAACAAAGCATTCTCTACTAGATTACCTCCAGGCTAAGCAGAGAAAATATTATGGGTGTAAAGTGCAAACAACTACGTTAAAAATAGCTACGTTCACATAATATATGTATAATAAATATAACGCTTGGTAAACGGGTTTGCAACCGCATTTTTTTATTTTTAGTCGATTTTAGTAAGGCACTGCTACCTATCTCCTGATTTGTTTCCCTCTGTCGCCTCTTCTAACACCCACGGGGTGATATGATACATTATGCTACATATGCATACACGTACATACACAAATAAATATAAAAGTTTCTAATTAAAATGCGCATAAAATAAATAAGGAATTTGAAGGCTATATTAGAATGAAACTCTTTCTTCCAGAAGCGGCCCAACAGGGAGTGAACCTGATCGAGCCCCGACGGTTCCACAAAAAATGAGATTGACTTCATTATGACGACCAGACGACAACTGTTTAGTGATGTCTCAGTGATCGCGAGGGTGAAAACCGGCAGCGATCGCCGAATGGTGAGAGGCACACTGAACCTAAACGTTAAGTTGGAGAGGTCACGTCTAATGAAGTCAAAGCTCCGTCCCCCTCGTGCTCACAAACCTTTCAGCTCGAGCTACAAAACCGATTTCAGTGCCTAGAAGATTGCAATGCAGTGGACGATATGAATGACAAGCTCGTGGAAACTGTCCATGCGGTCGGAGCTAAGTTTTGCAAGACCCGCCGCAGAAGAACACAAAAATTCTCCGATCACACTCTTAATCTCATGGCTGTTAGACGGGATATGAAGTTGCAGTCTTCAGTAGATTTGACAGCATACAGGCAACTGAACAAACAAGTCTCCAAATGCATGCGGCTGGACTTACGCAACTCTAAAACTGCTCATATTAAAGAAGCGATCGAGCGGAACCAGGGCTCCAAAGTCTTTGCTAGAGATCTATCTGCCAAAAAGAGCCAACTATCGAAGCTGAAGACCGAGTGTGGCAGCGTCGTTTCCGGTACACCTGAGTTTTTGAGTGAGATTGAGAGGTTCTATGGGCAGCTGTACACATCATCGTTGGAGCCACACGTAAGTGTGAGTAACGATCCAAGAGCGAGTCTTATGCGACACTATTCCGATGATATCCCTTGTCTGAGCGAGATTAGAATGGCTCTCTAGCACCTTAAAAACGGCAAGGCCCCAGGCGAGGATGGAATTACAGCGGAGCTTCTGAAAGCGGGTGGAAAACCGGTACTTGAAGTCCTTCAGAAGCTCTTTAATTCCGTCCTCCATGGTAGCACTACATCGGAGGCGTGGAGTAGAAGTGCGGTGGTCTTATTCTTCAAGAAAGGTGACAACGCTCTCTTGAAGAACTACAGACCGATTTCCCTTCTGAGCCGCGTCTACGTGCTGTTTTCGATTGTCATTACGAATCGTGTCGCGCGCAGACTTGACGACTTCCAGTCTTCCGAACAAGCTGGTTTCCGAAAAGGTTTTAGCACCATATACCACATATATACCCTTCGGCAAATTGTACAGAAGGAGTACAATTTGCCACTATGTCTGGCGTATGTAAACTATGAGAAAGCCTATGATTCCGTCGAAATTTGGGCGGTGCTTCAGTCCCTTCAGCGATGCCAGGTTGACTGTCGATATATCGAAGTGCTGAACTGCTTGTACAGTAGGGCTACGATGGCGATCCGAGTACAGAACCAGAGTACGAAACCTATCCAATTGCAGAGAGGTGTAACACAGAGTGACGTGATATCCCCGAAACTCTTCACCGCTGCATTGGAATATGTTTTCAAGCTTCTGGACTGGAAAGGATACGGTATTAGCATCAATGGCGAGAACATCACTCACCTTCGATTTGCCGACGATATTGTCCTTATGGCAGAATCGCTGGAGGATCTAAGCATTATGCTCAATGACCTCAATAGTGTTTCCCAACGGATAGGTCTTATGATGGACATGGACAAAACAAAGATCATGTTTAATGTCCATCTCACACCTATGCCGGTAGTTGTTGGGAGCACTAAGCTCGAAGTTGTTGACGAGTATGTTTACCTGGGACAAATAGTCCGACTAAGTAAGTCTAACTTCGACCGAGAGGTCAATCGACGGATTCAACTCGGTTGGGCAGCGTTCGGGAAATTACGGCAAATCTTCTCGTTTGGTATACCTCAAAACTTGAAAACAAGGCTGTACAACCAGTGCGTGTTGCCAGTAATGACCTATGGTACTGAGACGTGGTCCTTCACTGCTGGCCGGATGAGGAAGCTCAAGGTCGCTCAGCGAGCTATTGAGAGGGCTATGCTCGGAGTTTCTCTGCGTGATAAACTTAGAAATGACGATATCCGCAGTAGAACCAGAGTTACCGACATAGCCCAACGGATTAGTAAGCTGAAGTGGCAATGGGCCGGCCATATAGCTCAAAGAACCGACAACCATTGGGGAAAAAGGTTCTCGAGTGGCGGCCTCGTTCCGGCGGACGAAGTGTATGGCGTCCCCCTACTAGATGGAGTGACGACCTGGTAAGATATACAGGAAGTCGATGGATGCAGGTGGCTCAGGACCGTGCTTTGTGGCATTCCTTGGGGGAGGCCTATGTTCAGCAGTGGACTTGTGAAGGGCTGTAATAATAATAATAATAAAAATTAGAATAAAAAAAACACAAAATGCTTCTGAAATGTGAGAAAATGAATCCAGATCAAGCGTTTGAACGATGCTTTGCTTGCTGCACATATAATGCTTGGTAACTCGTTCCAGAGTCTAACTGCATAGGAAGTAACAGATTTGTAAAAAAAGTGTGACAGATGAGGACATGAGGAGTAGAATATTTCGCAGAACGGAGACAACGTTTATGGAAATTACCCCGATACTGACATTTGTATTTCAGATATTCAGGGACAAACGGATAATAATATGTAAACTAATAAAACTGATAATAATGTACACAGTATTCTGAAATATCTGCGATAGCGGAGAGGTAGCTTTTTTTTGAAGCTGAGTACCATAAGAGGAGATGTAGTCGTTTATACATAAACCAAAAATGAAGCGTCGATTCAGTTGGGAAGGAAATTTCAAAAAATTCGCATCGTTATTCATTGAGCTACTTACAAGTAAATTTGGTATTCACTTTGATAAAACCAAGTTTCGCGTTGTCATTAAATCCCCTAATTGGCAGGGAAAACCACAAAATATTTAGGAAGCGATGTTCTCGCTCCGTGACCTCTTGCCATGATTTATAAATGGTACAACCACTTTTATTAATATAATTTTTAGGGCAAGGAAATGTCCGAGCGTTGCTCGAATGCGTGTTGATCAAACTTCATATTATGTCTACGAATTTTTTTTTCTTATATCTCAGACATACAGGTTTCCTCAAAATGTTTTCCTTCACGTGCATGTCGTAAATCAACACTTAAAATATCAATTAACAATTTTATTGGTGCCGGCGAGAAACGAACCCGTAAAATTTATAGCGAGCGCTTATGAGCCTGAGCTACCAGGCTACCATGTTTCATTGCTTGGGTTGCGTAACAAAAATTAAACGAGGGAACGCGAAGTTGTAATCCTTAAGCGTTTTATACACGGTCAATTTTTCTGTACTTCCTACCAATGTCATGCACGATGAAAAACAATAAGTAGGCTTGACGAACATCAACTTCAAACAATGAAGGCCACTACTTTTTCTACCACCAGGGCAGCGTCACCTAGGAATAATGTGAAATGTTTGACAGATTCCAATGCCCAATAGATGGTAACTTATCAGAAAAGTGTAGAAATTGTTGTTCTTTTCTGAAATATTAATCATAATTTATATTTAGTAGGTTAAACCGATATTTATAAATGGTATCGGTAATCGGATAACGGAATCAATACGGATATACATACAAGTAGAAGCATTAAGAGAAAGTTAAAATGTGTAAAAAGATTAGAGAACAGAACTGCGGCATAATTTTATGTATATACATATACTAGAAACTGTTTTTTTTTTAATTTAAAACGATCTTTTAATAATTATTACATTGTGTGACCCCGTCTGTGTGACAAATAAGTTCATCTCAGTATCAACTAGTGACATCTGGTGAGCGTAAGGTTATTAACTCTCTTTTTAATAGGAGAGGGGGCAAACGAGCATACGGCTCACCTGATAGTAAGTGACTACTGCCGCCAATGAAGAACTGAAACGCTAGGGGAATTGTAGGTGCGTTGCCGTTGTTGAAGTAAGCTCTTTTCTTGAAGGTCCCTAAGTCGTATCGGTGTGGAAAAATTGCCGGTGGCTATTCCACAGAGAGCTATTTATAATTATTATTGACGTACGTCAAGACTACCCCTTATCGTTTTTATCGTGCATCGTGCATGAACTTGGCGGAATGTACGGCAAGATGAACCGTTTGTAAGGCGTATTGGCATATTTTTTTTATTCGTCCGTATGTATATACGGTGTGTTTACTCAAAATAATTGACAAATAGCGTAAGACGAATCATGATAATATAAATTTTGGATACAAAAATTCATCAAAAATATTAAATCAGTCTCATAAAATCCAGGTCAAATGCTTCTTCTATCGATTATGTTGATGCTTGCTACTCGATACACAAGTATTTCATCAAACGAGGAGTACGAATTACTCGATCCTTACGATCGTTCTTTGATTGAAGTTGATTCCAATTCGAGCCCATATTCAACTATTGGCTAGCTTCGCTTTAAGGGTACGAAATGCTTTAAAAAATCAAATGCGATTGATTAAAAATTCTAATCTGTCGGGATTAGGCCTGCTGATTAATACAAAAAGTTTAATAATTTGAGAAAACTATCATAACATTATAATAGTAATTGTAAGAAACTTTTACTAACTGCATTGCATTCCTGTATCTATAAAAAACATATTTTTTAATACAGTTGCTCAAAAAGTAACGTATTGCTGGGACGTATAGCGTTCGGGATGTGGGCTATTACATACTCGAGCTTTTTCTTTACCTTTTCCGAACTCGTGCGTTCTCTTTCCCAACTATCAAAATAATGTCTATTAAAAAGAAAAAACCAACCACGAAGTTTTTACTAAGAAAAATTCATAGAAGTTTTTATAAATCATGCAAATTTTCTAAACAGAAGCTACTAATTTGTTTCAATATCAGATTTAATGGTTTGATTCAATAAGTTAGGTTAGGTTTCATTTCATCTCATCTCATTAAGTTTCATTTTCATTTCATATCAATAAAAAAATTCTACTGAAGACTTGGCTGTATGGGCATAGTTCCCTTTGCCTACCCAGAATGGGTGAAGAAAACAAAAAAATCTCTGCTTATCGCTGCTTATATTCTTTTACAGTTGGCGCCATTTTCCAAAAATGTTCTTTATTAAATTGCTTCATTTTTTCGCAACTGTTAAAAATATTTATTCAGTAGGTACACGTGCGGAACCGTCCTTACAACTTGTTCCGACTGTTAACTTGTTGCGCCTCGGCTCAGGTAGACATTTGTCGGAACTCTTTGCAATGACAGGCTTTCCACACTCGTAATGAAATATACTATTTTTGCTTATAATAAGACTACGTATATAAAAAAAAGGTTACTTGCCGTCGACGTGGACATCAATCTTTCCATTAGCCATGTTTAAATTGTTTTCCGCGTTACAGGCGTATGATCCAGCAGAAGCTTTGTTAACATTTTTTATTATTAGAGTCCCGTCAGATTCGACTGAGTACCATTCAGATTCTAGATAAAGAAAAAACCATATTATAATATTGTAGTAACTTGAATAATGAATACGATGACACAACTTCTTTGTTATACTTACAATTGTTACGTAAATGTTTAAGAAGACTTTTATAATCAATATTTAATCATATATTTAAAGGCGGAGAAAAATAATCCGTCACTCCATCTCGTTACATTAGTATCGTAAGGATCGACTAAAGCAAGCCCAGAGAGATACAAAACGGAAGCAAATATTCAAAGACACTTAAATATCCTTATTTCATTTCTTTTTATTGTTACATAGTAAAATGTCTACAAGTTTAATACTATATTTAAACCGCTTGTCGCGGTATACGCCACACGTCTTTATAAATAAGGCTTTTCCGTGTCCGCACCGAACACATTTATCATGATATTTTTTGGTCAATAATGATTTACAATTGCAAAAATCGAGAACAAAAAAGTAGTGATAACAATAACATTTATAACAAATTTTCGAAAAAAAAGCACAATGTAAGCACTCTAAATACATTTAAAGCAGATCTAAAATTTCACAAAACGATCCAAATACTAATCGCACCGCCACCGACCATTTTCCTAAACTATAAATTAAAAAGAAAACAAGAAATTAAAAATCTTTGAGTTCTCCTACAAACAATATATAATATAGGTATTCTTAAATTCATGTTCTTATAATATAGTAATACTAATACATACTTAGTTTCTTATTCTTATTTGAAACGTTACCTCACACTAGGATTTTATCCTGTATCGCCGCAACTCAATGCTAAGCTACTGCGCCACGTGGTCGTCGAGTTGTTGGACACAAGAGTCCAAACTAGATTAAATTACCTAGCCGGCCACATTTGTCGTTATTTCAAAAGTGATAACAATAGATATTAATAACTCGCATTCATATGGTATGTACCTAAGCGAACGTCGTCCTATATACATTATTTATTTTATCTAGTCAAAGTCTAGATAACCATCTAGAAAATTGCCAGATCATCAATTTAGACTAATAATCGTTTAAAGTAAGGGTGGCCGTGGGCCTCCAAATGGTATGTTCTCAATTCATTCCACCTCGATAAAGACGTTATTGTCAATAAAAAAATGACGTTATTGTCTTTGATTGACAATAACGTCATAAATCATACATGTGATGTCTGCGTTGCCCTAACGTTGTATGTCTAAAGACTTTTTTGAATTTGTGTTGAACACCTCGCCCAGGCGGGTGACCCCCTTTTCTTTCCAAGATCAAATAGTCATTAGTTCTCTAAAGTAATTGTATAATCAAAACAATTTTTTGTAGTACAGCTAAAACTCAATTCTTACTAGTAAATTACCATTTTCGGTAAGACAGACAAAATATAAAATATTTCACATAATTTGTTATTAATACACACACTGTAAATCCCAAATTTCTAATAAAAGTGGGTTTGTACACAGAATATTTCTCTTGATTGGAAGGAATTATAATTTATTTATAATGAAAACAGTCCGGCATTTTGTTCTTCCTATACTTTTACACCGATATATTGCACCACAGTATGCCATTTTTTGAAATATCGTAATATAATTTGTACTTTGACATCTACCTGTTTTTGAAATATAGTCGCTTATTAGAAGCGTATACGCAAAACACAGGCGTTCATTCGCTCATTCAAACTACCTTTTATGTTTTAACCAGCTTCAGTGTAACACATATAATGTCGGTGGTAGAATGCAGTGGAAAAATCAAAACCAAACTTAAAATTATTTGCACAAATATTGGCTTCATCTGAACTTTGAATCCCATACCTGTTACTCTGCGTCAGTTAGTGTGGCCAATAAACCACTATTAAAAAAACTGATTCGAAAACTGTTTAGTTACAAAAAAATAATCATACTTATATTTAAAAGGTATCCATTCTTCATCCATCTTATTTTTGGTTTAGGTTTCCCAGTAGTATAACAAGGTATCCTTATAACTCGATCTCCAACGACAGCCTTGATTAACTTAACGAACTTCTCTGTTGTGTTATTGAAAAAACAGGACAGACGTTTAATTAAACTTTTTTGTAGAATATTTTAATACTGGCTATTTTTCCGGACTGACAAGATTGAGGGACCTTAAAAAAAACGGGCTTACTCCTTTTTAAAAGCCAGTACCATTATAATTCCTCTGGTGCTGTAGTTGTTCATGAGCAGGAGTCGACACTTACCATCAGGTGAGCTGCATGTTCCTTTGCCTCCTCTTCTATTAAAAAACGACTTAGAATGATTTCAATTAGACAAGCAAATTGCTTTTTCAGAAGTATTATCTTGTAAGACACGCATAGAACAGGATAAAAGCTTTTGGAGTGGGTCAGCAAAATACCAACTTGTCGCACCCGAATCAGTAGAACGCAAAACCAAGTGGCTTATCGGCGACAAAAAGCTGGTGAAAACTAAGTTTCATTGCTTAGCTCGTCGCCGCCAAGTTGCTTGTTTGTAGGGCCTTCTAGCATATGAGCTACATAAGCTCATAACGCCATATCTATTCCCCTATCTGAGTACCAAATGTACTGCAGATTACCGTCCAAATTGGTTGACATTCCGAATATTTGCACTAAGCGCTATAAAGTCAACTTTTATAATGCACACAGCTAAGGAGTGGAATGCCCTGCCGGCGGTTGTTTTTCTGAGTGCCTATAACCTGAACCTCTTCAAAATGCATGTGAATAGGCTTTTCTTAGGCAAACTTACTCCTTTGTAGACCTCACTTTTGCCCTCGGGCTAGATGAAGTTCAATAGTGAGACATTTTTAATTAAAACAATTGCTGTGTATTACCAAAAAGGATCTTTTTGATAATAGACAGCAGACAGCATTTATTCCGTAATATCTCATATCTGATTAATTACTCACACATTAAATATAAGTTATAAAACACACTTCTAAGATTAAGCACATAATGTATTTTTTAAACAAAAAGCCTTTATTTAACATTTCAGATGATTGACGATAACAATATATTAATATATATAATATTGTAATTTAACCTTCTACTCAGCGATAGACACCGATAGGTGATCCAATAAACGTACCGTTTTGCCAATTTTTCCACAAAACACGAAAAATATCATCATTACGGCCCTTCACAAGTCCACTGCTGAACATAGGCCTCCCCCAAAGAATGCCACAAAGCACGGTCCTAAGCCACCTGCATCCATCGACTTCCTGCATATCTTACCAGGTCGTCACTCCATCTAGTGGGGGGACGCCCTACACTTCGTCCGCCGGTACTCGAAAACCTTTTTTCCCCAACGGTTGTCGGTTCTTCGAGCTATATGACCGGCCCATTGCCACTTCAGCTTACTAATCCGTTGGGCTATGTCGGTCACTCTGGTTCTACTGCGGATATCCTCATTTCTAAGTTTATCACGCAGAGAAACTCCGAACATAGCCCTCTCCATAGCTCGCTGAGCGACCTTGAGCTTCCTCATCCGGCCAGCAGTGAAGGACCACGTCTCAGTACCATAGGTCATCACTGGCAACACGCACTGGTTGTACAGTCTTGTTTTCAAGTTTTGAGGTATACCTGACGAGAAGATGTGCCGTAATTTCCCGAACGCTGCCCAACCGAGTTGAATCCGCCGATTGACCTCTCGGTCGAAGTTGGACTTACCTAGTCGGACTATTTGTCCCAGGTAAACATACTCGTCAACAACTTCGAGCTGAGTGTCCCCAACATCTACCGGCATAGGTGTGACATGAACATTAAACATGATCTTTGTTTTGTCCATGTTCATCTTAAGACCTATCCGTTGGGAAACACTATTGAGGTCATTGAGCATGGTGCTTAGGTCCTCCAGCGATTCTGCCATAAGGACTATATCGTCGGCAAATCGAAGGTGAGTGATGTACTCGCCATTGATGTTAATACCGTATCCTTTCCAGTCCAGAAGCTTGAAAACATCTTCCAATGCAGCGGTGAAGAGTTTCGGGGATATCACGTCACCCTGTCCTACACCACTCTGCAATTGGATAGATTTCGTACTCTGGTTCTGTACTCGGATAGCCATCGTAGCTCTACTGTACACGCACTTCAGCACTTCGATATACCGACAGTCAACTTGGCATCGCTGAAGGGACTGCAGCACCGCCCAAATTTCGACGGAATCAAAGGCTTTCTCATAGTACACATACGCCAAACATAGTGGGAAATTGTACTCCTCGGACTTGTGTACAATTTGCCGAAGGGTATGTATGTGGTCTATGGTGCTCAAGCCCTTTTGGAAATTGGCTTGTTCGGGACGCCGGAAATCGTCAAGTCTGCGCACGAGACGATTCGTAATGACTCTCGAAAACAGCACGTAGACGCGGCTCAGAAGGAAAATCGGTCTGTAGTTCTTCAAGAGAGCGTTGTTCTTGAAGGATAACCGCACTTTTGCTCGACGCCTCCGGTGGAATGCCACCATGGAGGACGAAATTAAAGAGCTTCTGAAAGTCTTTCAGAAGCTCTCAAGTACCGGTTTTCCACCCGCTTTCAGAAGCTCCGCTGTAATTCCATCCTCGCCTGGGGCCTTGCCGTTTTTAAGGTGCTGGAGAGCCATTCTAGTCTCGCTCAGACTGACGACTATCCCCGTGTAGTGGCGGGTAAAAATACTCACTACCCCATATCTTCCCTTGGGTGTCGTAAAAGGCGACAGAGGGAAACTAATGCAGAGGATGGGCAGAAGCATCTTTCTGATAACAGCAAAACAACAATAAAAAAACTGAGGTTGCCAATCCGCTCACCAAGCGTGGCAACTATGGCAATATACCCCCCCATGAAAGTAACGAAGAGACGGCCCCCAGTCCCCGGCGTCCCCGTTATTCATGGCTACGGTGGCGACCATGGTAACGGCGGGGCAGGGGGTGCTAAGAATCTCCGGTGGAGGTTCGGTTGCCACCTACGACTAAAAATATATTACAACTTAATTCATTTACCATCTACGTGAACTGAATATGTTAGGCTAACATAACCCCCCAAATTTTTGGCTGTACAAATGTAAAATCCGTCGTCATGAAGCTGGATTCTTGACAGTACCAACAATTCAGAAGCATTCAAATATCTGTAAACAAAGATGTTTTAAATCAGATCGTTATACATTGTAACCACTAAAGCCTACATTGACTCAAAACAAGACGTTCAAATATGAGATCCGGTCATGTCAATAAGCAAGTCAAGCAGCAGTGCATGGCTTTCTACCAATCTGAAGGGTTTAGAGAGCTTGTATAATTGCATTTACCATCAGGTGGACAGTCAGTTCGTTTGTCCCTTCAATTTAATAAAAATAATGCTCTAGCCTCCTAGGGCCTCACATTCATAACTAGGTGTTATCCACGACTTCACTTGCGTGGAATTCATTACGATTGGATTTCATGAGTTTTAATTTGTTTGCGCGGAACCGTAATTCTCTTTTAAAATAAAAGTAGCCTAAGTTACTCCTTATAACTTCAGCTATCTGGCAGTTCTTTCAAAATCGGTACAGCCAAGGAAAAAAGCCAGAAACAAACAGACAGACAAAAATTTTAAAAATTTATTTTTATTCTAAGTTTTTTTTATAGGATAGGGTAACAAACGAGGACACAGTCCTGGTGGTAAGTGTTTGCTGTAACCCATATACATGTACATCTATCCTCAATAAAGAATCAAAATGCAGATACGTTGTCACCCGTGAGAACTAAGATGGAATGCCTCTTTTCCAATAAAAAGGGTCTCTGGTTCTCAACAGTCACCATACGAAACACATCAGTGTTAAGCTGCTATTTTACGCTAGTATTCTGTGAGAGATGGTCCTTCCCCGGTCGAGCTTACCCATTCATGCTACAACTATACTACTAATATAGCTGCAGCATGGCTCTACCACGTATAAATATATAAATTTATTATTAGTTCAATAGATAAGGTATGTGTCTACCTTGACATTTTGCGTAGGGGTAGACTGGTCCCACGTACACAACATATGCGATGCCACGCTCTTAGTTTAGCGTAGACACTTGAATTATATATGCAACGTACATTTAGCGTCAGACACTCTTGTCACTTTTTATTGCGATCGTGACTGTGAAAATTGACAGCGCTTACGGAATGGTGAGAGGGACACTGTTCAAAATGTTAAGTTAGAGAGGTCACGTCTAATGAAGTCAACGCTCCGTACCCCTCGTGCTCTAATCCAAAGTCCCGAAAACATTCAGCTCGAGCAGGCCTGTTTTGCTCTGCGCGGCCCTCTACAAGGAGCTAATTCCGTGAGGTTGTCATGCGTGCCCTCGGACTGACGCGCGCCTTACGTTAACAAAAAAGCATTTTTCTCTTGTAAGTATTTAGGCACTTTTCATATTTATTTTTGAATTTTTATACAAGTATGGCTTGTCAAAAGCCAAAAGATACTACATTGTACGACTTTTCATTTTTTACTGTTCCTAAGGATATCGAAAGGTAAGATATTATTATTTATAGCTAGATCTAGATAATAAGGTTAACCTAGTTACTGACTCCACAGTTACAGATTTATTATTTGATTAGCGACCTGACAATAGCTTCACAGTTTTTGATTTTCCTCGCGGATAATTTCCATGACCTTAAATATTTGTTCAGTGTAAGTAGAACTCCCAGTGGTAATTACTGCTTACTAATACAAAATCAGCATATACTGGTTAATATTAAACACTTGGCTGATAAAAGAAAGAGATTGAAAATCGCAGCACTTTTCATTGCCACTCTATAATTAATAATGCCGTCGCGTGTCGCATGTTTGTAAATAGCAAACAATGTGAAACAGAAAATGGTAAGTAGGTAATTTATCTGAGATTTAAAGACGTTCATTATGTAATAATCTTAATTTTTCTAGATGTTGCATATTAACCATCCATCAATCCATCATTGGAAAATAATTTTCTTATTAGCAGCAAATTATTAATACATTCCATAACACTTCGATGTATTCTATTACCAAAGGATTCAATTTGTTTTCTCACAACACCTAACCCTATAGTAGGAGCGGCCTCAACAAAGGCGCGTAACGGTACGCGGACATAAGGTGCATTTTGATTTAATACGCGCGCCGCAACAATCGGTAGGCTATTTAAACGACGGTTGCATTCGAGCCGTATATAGTATTATGAACATTACCGACGTTGTAACTGGGTTTAAACTCGCAAGTTTGCTATCAGAGCGTGATAATTATATTCTTTTACTATTATTTATTCTGTCGCTCGAGTTTAAAAATTGTTTCAAATGCCTAGAAGACTGCAATGCAGTGGATGATATAAATCACAAGCTTGTGGAAACTCTCCATGTAGCCAAAGCTAAGTTCTGCAAGACTCATCGCAGAAGAAAACAAAAACTGTCATATGGGAAATGAAGCAGCAATCTTCAGCAGATATGACCGCATACAAACAACTGAATAGCTAGATCTCCGAATGCATGCGGGGGGCCTTACACAATTTCAACACAGCTCGTATTGACGCAGCGATCGAGAGGCACAAGGGCTCCAAATTTTTTGCCAGAGATTGGTTTGCCATAAAACGCCAACTGTCAATGCTGAAGACCGAATGTGGCAGCATTTCAAGCAAACAATTTTGATTGAGATTAAATGGTTCAACGAGCAGATATACACGTCATCGTTGGAGCCACACGCAAGTGTGAACCAATATTCAGAAACTCTTAAATGCCGTCTTCCATGTAGCACTACTCCTGAGTCGTGAAGCTGAAGTGCGGTGATATTCTTCTTAAATAAAGGCGATAATGTCCTCCAGACCGAATTTCGGTCACGGTGGCCAGCCCAACGAAGACTAGCCATCTGCGCAGGACAGGATTATAGTGCCCAAGTGTATTCGCAAGCACAGGTGCACTCTTTATTCCCTCACCCTCATAGTCCGATGGGACGGTAAACCGACACAACCGGAGAGAGATCAGGCGCAGGACCAACGGCTTAACGTGCTTTCCGAGGCACGGGGGTGAGACACCGCCAACTTCCTGACTCCGGGCAGCTACTGAGATATTTCTTGATAAAAAAAACTCAATAACACTACTCAATAACTCAATAACAATAAAGTCGATAACGCTCTCTTGAAGACCTATAGATTGATTTCACTTCTGAGCCTGTTTTCCAAAGTCATTACGGTCTCACACGTAGACTCGACTACCTTGCGTATGTGGACTATGAGAAAGTCTTTGATTCCGTCGAAATTCGAGCAGTGCTACAGTCCCTTCAGCGGTGCCATGTTGACTGTCGGTACAACAAAGTGCTATAGTGTCTGTGTAATAGGGCTACGATGGCTATCCGAGTACAGGCGGGGACGTACAGGATGGAGGACGTACAGGGCATTGAGTACGGAGTGACGTAATATCCCTGAAACTGTTCACCGCTGCATTGGAAGACGTTTTCAAGCTACTGGAATGTCAAGGATGCGATATTAATGTCAATAGCGAGTACATCACTCAGCTTTGATTTGACGACGATATAGTCCTTATAGCAGAATCGCTGGAGGAGACCTAAGCACTATGCTCAGTGACCTCAATAGTGTCTCCCAACGGATGGGTCTTAAGATGAACATGGACAAAATAAAAGTTTTGTTTAACGTTCATGTCACGCCTATGCCGGTAGTTGTTGGGAGCACTAAGCTCGAAGTTGTTGACGAGTATGTTTACCTGGAACAAATAGTCCGACTAGGTAAATCCAACTTCGACTGAGAGGTCCATCGACGGATACAACTCGGTTGGTCAGCGTTCGGGAAATTACAGCACATCTTCTCGCCAGGTATACCTCAAAACTTGAAAACGATATTCTACAACCAATGCGTGTTGCCAGTGATGACCTATGGAACTGAGACGTGGCCCTTCACTGCTGGCCGTATGAGGAAGCTTAAAGTCATTCTTTGAGCCATGCAGAGGGCTACTCGGCGTTTCTCTGCGTGATAAACTTAAAAACGAGGGTATGCGCAGTAGAACCAGAATAACCAACATAGCCCAAAGAATTAATATGCTGAAGTGGCAATGGGCCGGCCATATATCTCGAAGAATCGACGACCGATGCGGAAGAATGGTTCTCGAGTGGTAGCCTCGTATCTGTATACGAAGTGTGAAGCCCCCCCCCCCCCCCTAGATGGAGTTACAACCTAGTAACACATGCAGGAAATCGATAGATGCAGGTGGTTCAGGGCCATGCTTTGCGACATTCCTTGGGGGAGGCCAATGTTCAGCAGTGGACATGTGTAATGTAATGAGGACGATAAATGATGATAATTTTAGAGTAAGGAAAATAAGCTCATCCTTTGACGATGAATTAAGGTAAAAAATATAGCATGTAAGAAATGCTAAGCTAATCTGCTGACTGCGATTTCCTTAACTAGAAAGACTTTAGAAATATTATTTAAAATTATTATTAGTGACAATCCAGATGGTACATTTCTTATATATATTTTTTAAAAATTATTAGTATTATAATATTAAATAAAAATAATAAATAATATCCAATCTTATATAAACTACATCTCCCGAATCAGATTTTTATTCGGTTTTTTTGGTCACTGATTGCCTATTAAGTCGATTAGGAGAGCTAAAATTTTAATTTCTGATTTGAAATTCTCCTGGGCCCAAAGAGGCTAGAATAAGCTATTATGCAAAAGATTGAATTGTTTATTTACTAAGAAAGTTATAAACTGTAATACCTTTCTTAAGCAATATATAAAATAAAAATACCTTTTATCATTAGTTTGTGATGAAGTGAATAGCCATTTAATAGTAGGACTTGGATAGCCTTTGACATTACAGGGTAATTCAAGGTTACTTCCAACCGGCACCTTTATATTGGTATCTATAGGTACATCTATTGTCACTGGTACTGAAAAATAAAATGTAGGAATTTAACTATATAATGTAACATAAATAATAATTAGTGTATTATAAAAAATGCACAGTCGCAGTATACACATAGTATAGACTCAGAAAGTTTACACTTTATATTAAATGAATAAGATTTTATCACGTCGCGTAAATTATTAATTATTTTACGTTAATTACTGCTTATTTTAAATTACCAACGCTTTGCACTGCCTTTGGTCATGAGGAATTGGGGGAATTTTAATTAATTTTCCAATCTACGCATGTTATATCCAAAGGTCTCTCAGTGTTACGCTCGGGCTTAGATTTAATTTTATTCTGTTATTCTGTTTTGTGTACCTAAATAAATAAATTATCTGATTTGATTCTCGCGATTTGATAAACGAAGTCGCAAGCACAGCTAGTTTTGAATAATACTTTTACGAGTATATTGCATATGCTTAAATAACTGCACATGCAATATAAAAGTATTATTCGAAATAGGAGATCGGTTCAATTTAGTCAGTTTTATATGTGGAAACAGTATGATTTAAAAAAAATCTACAACTATTTTAAAAAATAGATTAATAGTAACTGAAAGGGTAAGGGTCTTCATCTCACTCCCTGCAGCAGAGATCAACTAATTATTGCCCTTCTATTCACAGAAAATGGCCTGAAGTGCTTCGAGGAAATAATGGTACGGCCGTGCCGCTTTTTTGCTCGACTTGGCGGGGGCGCTGCCGTGCACCCAGATAAAAAGTACATTGTCAGAAAGATAAATGATTGTAGAACTTATGAATAATTTTTTTAAATTGATTAATTGCTATTTTTACACAAAAAGTGGTTTTAATTACTTATGGTGTAGATTTATTAAGTCTGCATGGAGTGTTAAGCACGATAACTTTTGAAAACATTAATTGTCTGACTCAATCTATTTTTTAATCCCTTCATCTATCATGTGGAAAGCCATGGAATGTAAATGGTAGTTTAATTTTATTTTATTTACTTATTATTAGTTCTTATAGTAATTGGCCTTGTATAAATTTAATTTTTGTAAATAGACTGCGGCAGTCTGACTGCCTGACTCAGTTCGGCGTCTACCGCCGTCGTGAGTGGATACTATATTGGTTGTTTGCAGCGGCTCAAAAAGATCGCTGTACAAATACAAAATATTCCAAAAACCAAATTTCATACATACTTGATTAATAATCAGAGATTTTTATTACAATATTTTAAAAGTACAGAATAAATAATAGTAGTACGTACTAAAAGTAAGTAGCATGTATATGTTTAAGTATATTTATATTTAAATACGTCTTGGACTTTATGGAGTTACCTGAATGATGATATGATGATCATATGATGTGATATGATGATTTTTTAACAGTGGTAGAGCCACGCGGCAAGTTTTGCTTTTCTGTCTTTTGCTGTCGCACGGATGGGCCGGCTCGAACCGGGGTGATACCACGACCTCACAGAATACCAACGTGAAGTAGAGGTTTACCTCTGCGTTTCGCTTGGTGAGTGCAGGTGGCCGGAGGCCCTTTTTACTGGAAATGAGGCATTCCATCTTAGTCCTCACACAACATACATGCGCTCAGAAAAGATTTCAATAAAATTTACTGGTCCGAATCATTTGACTCTCATGACCCTAATAAAACAGTAAATACTTTTTGACTTCGCGTATTTGAAACAATTAGCAACACACAAGTAAAGTACACACAAGTAAAGTAACAGTGAAACGTAAAAAACAAAATATGAAACCTTGGATCACTTCCGGATTAATCCGCTGTATGAGATACAGAGGCCGTTTGCACATGCAAACGCGAGAAAATCCACATGACATACTCAGACAAATTATATATACTCACTATCGTGATTTTTGTAATGACTTGTTACGTAAACTCAAAACAGAATACCAACGCAAAACCTTATCTAGTTATTTAAATAATCCAAAAAAATTATGGATCAATAAAGGGCATTTGCCATTTTTCTTCAAATAAACATGAACCTCATGAATTATTAAAGATTGAAAGGAAGACAGACGCTAAGCACTCCTTGAACAAGTGCAATAGCTACTTCTCAACCGTGGGACAAACTCTAGCAAATAGTATTCTACGCGAATCACAAACTGAGGGAAAAATCTAGCGACAAAAATGTATCCAAAAAATCTTATAACAAATTCATCCTTTATGCACCCTACAGATGAATATGAGTTACATGCACTTATTCTATCACTGCAAAATGATAAATCCCCGGGTATTGATGGCCTAAGTAATCCTCTTTTAAAAGAAATTAAAGATATAATCATCCCTCCTCTTTTCATATTCAATCTAAGTCTGTCGATTGGTATTTTTCCAGAAAACTGGAAGAAGGCAAAACTACCGTCCCATTTCTTTGCTGACAACATTCTCCAAATTACTTGAAAAGGTGGTTAACAAAAGACTAACAAAGTTCATTGAATCGAATAATTCAATATCGCCGAGGCAATTTAGCTTTAGAAGTGGAAAGTCAACAGATGATACTGTCAACTTGTTAACATCTACAGTAGCCTCCCATTTGGATGCTCATAAAACCAGTATTGCTGTATTTTTGGACCTGTCGAAAGCTTTTGACACAGTCTCGATTCCAATACTCTTAGAGAAGCTGGAATCTCATTTTGGCGTAAGAGGCACTTGATTGGTTTCGTAGCTACCTGACGGATAGAAAACAATACGTTAGAGTCGGTGGCTTCGTCAGTGGTCAGGAAACAATCAATTTTGGAGTACCAGAAGGCAGCATCCTTGGACCTACTCTTTTTATTATATATATAAACGACATGTTCGCTAATGTCGAAGGCGAAATAATTTGTTACGCAGACGATATAGTTTTAATTTATGAAGGCTCCACCTGGCCAGAGGTTTTTGGAAAGGCTGAAGTGGGTATGAGACGAGTATCTCCGTAGCTGCGGAATAATCTTCTCACGCTGAACTCATTTAAAACTATCTGCATTTGTTTTCACAAAACAGCAATTTCTGCACCTAGCCCAATACTCCAATTAAAACTGCACACCTGTGAGCATGGCCGGAAACATTGTTGCTGTGTGGTGTTGACTAAGACTGACGTGGCAAAATACTTAAGTATCTTGATTGATCAAAATTTAAACTTCAAAGATCACATAAGATCTCTTTCAGGACGAGTGAGAAAAATTATTAACATCATGAAACTGCTGTGACACTCAGCATCTATAGAAATTCTTCGGTCTGTATACTTTGCCCTATGTCAGACCTTGATCACTTATTGCTTAACATCCTGGGGTAGTGCCGCGACAACACATATTATACTACTTGAAAGAGCCCAACGATCAGTTCTTAAAACTATGCTAAAGAAACCCTTTAGATATCCAACAGATAGATTGCATCAGGTAAGTAAAGTCCTTTCTGTGTGTCAATTATACATTTTAAAATTAGCTCTCAAAGTCCAACAATCTGTAATTACATGCAAAGACTACAAAAAATTACTCAAACGAAGAGTATTCAAGGTCTCCCAGACGTTTCAGTCCCTATATAGATTCTATTATGGTGATCCTATTATGGTAATTTACAACAAAGTAGTCAGCGCTTGCGATATAAAACATTGCTCTGCAAAAGAAATTTCAAAAATTTCGAAGCTTCCTTCTTATGGACTTCCCGAGAAATTGTACCATTGGATCACCAGTTTTCTGGCTGATCGGAGCATCATGGTCGTCGTAGACGGCCGACGTAGATGCGTGCTCCGATTACAAGTCTATTAACGCCGGTGTTCCACAAGGCTGCATACTATTACCAACGCTGTTTCTTCTGCATATCAATAATATGTTGCAAACCGGTAAAATACATTGCTATGCGGATGACAGCACTGATGACGCTCTATACACCAACCGTGCCAATATTTTTTGGGAAACGTCGCCGAGTACCCAAACAAATTTGTGTCTGAAGTCGAGACTTCGTTGAACAAATTCTCGGATTGGGGGCGACTAAATCCAGTCCAATTCAATTCTCAGAAGACACAAATTTGCGCTTTTACCGCTAAAAGGAAGCCCTTTGTCGTATCCTCTCAGTTTGAAGACACTATCCTCGTTGCCTCAGTCAGTATCGGAATCCTCGGCGTCGACATATCAAATGACGTGCAGTTTCGTGGTCACTTGGAAGAGAAGGCAAAATTGGCCCCTAAAAAGCTTGGCGTGCTCAGCAGAGCGGGGCAGTATTTCATACCGGCACACCGCCTGCAACTTTAAAAGGTGCAGGTTTGGCCTCACATGGAATACTGTTCCCATATCTGGGCAGGGGCTCCCCAGTGCCATCTCCTTCCACTTGACCGCATACAGCGCAGAGCGGTTCGAATCGTCGACGACTGAGTTCTTTCCGATCGGCTTGACTGACTGACACTGCGTAGAGGTTTTGCATCTCTTTGTGTATTTTATTGCATGTACTACGGGGAGTACTCTGAGGAATTCTTCGGACTAATTCCAGCCGCTCAATTTCACCATCGCTCATTGCGATAAAATTCGCGATACCATCCATACCATCTGGATGATTAGCGGTCCAACAGTGTGCGATTTATAAGATGTTTTCTTCCTCGCGCAACTTCCTTGTGGAATCGATTACCACCAATGATTTTTCTGGACCGATACGACTAAGGGACCTTCAAGAAAAGAGCTTACTCCTTTTTAAAAGGCCGGCAATGCATCTGCATTTCGCCTGGTGTTGCAGTTGTTCATGGGCGGCGGTAGTCACTTACCATCAGGTGAGCCGCATGTTCGTTTGCCCCCTCTATCCAAAAAAAACATATGAAGACTATTTAAAATGGTAATCCGTTAATATTTGTGAGAAAACTTATTGTTTTTATAATATGATATATATATAATATGTTATAGGTATAAGTTAAGTTCCCGAAATCTGTGGGAGTGATTTCGTGAAAAAGGACAGAAGTTTAATTTGACCATTGAGCGCCCGCAGTGATAGTAAAGTGTGCTGTTATATTAACTAATTTTTATGTGTAAACTATATTGATAAATGTATTTACTGTTGATAATAATTGTCTGAAAAAAGAGCAGATCATTGGTAATATTTGCTAGTAAATAACAATGAATAATTCGGTATTCGAATAAATATTTCAGTATTTAGCTTTTATAAATGTTGAGTTTCGCTGCTCAATTGATATTTTTAATTTTGATAAAAAAATATCTTTTTCAGGGTATGATAGAATAGAATAGAATAATTTTTATTAAATATTGATTACATGTAATTCTTATTGAAACTCATATTTTTTTTAGTTTTTACCACTGGTTCGGAAATAATCTCTGTCCTGGGAAGAACCAGTAAGAAACCCGGCGGGACTTTTTTAAACAAACTCACAACTTCTGTAAATATAGTGTATTAATTATAATTACGATTTCTGAGATTAGACTAAAATATATTTGATGATTCAACTCCACCATTCAAATTGAACGCCTACAAATTCGTACCTACATTTCCATTTACTTATCGTAACTTCGATAGCTTGAATCGGTTTTAATAAAAAATAGATTAAATATTACTTGAAGATGAGCTTTACGGTTTTCATAACAACTCTTTTAGGAAATATTAGTACTTTAGACGTAATGCCTTCATAATCAAACAGGCTGACAGACAGACAGACCATTCTAAAAATGATAGAAATGTATTTAAATATAAACCTATTTTTAATCTCTCTCAATCGTGATCATGCATAATTTATTTTGTCACAAAATTACAAAATGTACAGACACCTGCAATTTACAATTGTGTTTATTGTATTTCACTTACCAACTAAGTACATATGAAACGTTTCAGCTACATTTTTATGGAATAATATATATAACTTTAACCTAGTTATTTTAGTTAAAATATAAATACAGACTTACCAAAAACTTTAACTGTCGTAGTCTTCTTAGCGGAACCTAATTTGTTTACAGCTTCACATGTATATTGCCCGGAGTTTTTTTCAGAGGCCTTAAATCTGTCAAATAAAACAGTTATAAATTACGTGTTGATAAATATTCCCCCAGAGTAACAAAATAAAGAAACGGCCCTTTGCCCCCAGGCGGCCTGGTTATGTCTGGTTACGGTGGCGACCATGGTAACGGCGGAGCAGAGGGTGCTAAGAATCTCCGGAGGAAGTAGGGTTGTCACCTAAGACGACTCGAACTGGCAATATTTATCGCACACACCCTGAGGACTGACGAGAAGATCCAACTCTCGTGAACAACGTTGTGAAAATTAGCAATGTGTCGCTGAGGGTTGCGTACCTTATACTCAGAATTACCAAACGGTATTTGTTAAAGAACATGTATGATGAAATGAACCTGTAGGTTTACGCACCAACATCCCGGTGTGGAGGTTTTTTTTATAAGATATGGTGACAAACGAGCACACAGTCCACCTGATGGTAAGTGGTTGCTGTAACCCATAGACATCCACATCTATCCTCAATAAAGAATCAAAATGCAGATGCGTTGTCACCCGTGAGGACTAATATGGAATGCCTCTTTTCCAGTAAAAAGGGTCTCCGGAAGCTGCTATTTTACGCCGGTATTCTGTAAGAGCGTGGTCCTTGCCCGGTCGAACCGGCCCATTCTTGCTACAGCTAAACTACGCTGCAGCATGACTCTACCACTGAGGTAGAGGAGATACGCACAGCATTCAGGTAATAACAGACAAATCTCCGAATACATGCGGTGAAACTACACACCTTTAATAAAGCTCTTATTACCTTTTTTTATCGTGGGGAAATCTTCATGGATACCTTCTGCTTAGGGGGCAGCAGAAAGGTTATGTCGGACTCCTACCGGCCAAAACCCCTCGGTGGTCACCATCAGCGTATATGACTGGTCCCAGGATCTTCGTTCGGAACGCAACCAGTCTCTCGCTTTGCTCTATTAAAGCACGTCCCAGGGGCAGTCCTTACTGTCTCCAGCACCTTCGCTATATTATCACGGTGCTCGAGACCACTTTCGAGTCAACGTCCTCCTCAGGTGTTACATCACTAAACGTCCGTAACCTCCCCGGCCCCATTTCTGGTAGCGGAACACCATCATCAAAGTGACGAACGCCTTGGCCACGTTGTCTCCGAGCGAGATCTGTCCTCTCCCGACACCGCTTAGCAGCCTCCTTCTGGACCATAACGGATTCACAGAAGGCGGCTACGGCCCTCCACGCAGAGTCCCTGCTCAGCATTGCCGAAAAAACGACTGCTGCTGCTGAGGTTCTGACCGATCCGGCTTACCAGAACCGTCCGCTCCCGTTCCCACGCTGGGCATGTTGCCAGCGTACGGGATGCGGAGTCCTGTTCCTATCCACCGCAGTGGAAACAGTTCACCGTCACGTCGCGTCCGATCTTACACAAATAATCACCGAAGCACCCGTACCGGTCATTATCTGTGTAAGTCTGTAGGTCTTCCTGTTCTTCGATGCATCCACGCTTCAAAGTGCGGCAGGATTGCTTCAACAACGCGTTTGCGCGCATAATGCTCTTCAGAAAAGCGAGTGTGCCACGTCACGGTGGAGAACTTGGCACTCCGCAGACAATCTGTAAACAGCTGCCTAAGCCCCAGGGCAGTCAGACACAGTACTAGGGCTCGCTTTGGAATACCGTCGAGTCCCGTTACAGTGTTCCGGGCTGTTAAGCAGCTTACGGCTCGGCCCAGCTCCGCTACGGTTACCACCGTCTCATCTTGCCACTCCCATAATGATTGCGGGTGGCTTGACGGACTTGACCGGTCCTCTGGGAAGAGCGTGCTGATCACCCTTCCCAGTAGGTCCGGATCAAGAGTCTCCGTCGAGAGGGGCGACCAGGGCCGGAGTTTATCCAGCACCATTCTGTATGGGCGCCCCCATGTATCTTCGTTGAGTCCCTCTAGTAGCTCATTCCAGGACCGAGACTTGGCGTTGGCAATGGTCAATTGTGATGCCTTTGTAGCCGCGCGGTATGTTCCGTAGAGTCTGGCTATTTCCTCAGCCGGAGTACGCCTTCTCCTCCTTCAGGCTTTGATGTACTGGCTCCGACTCCGCGGACAGATCTCACGGAGCCGTGCGATTTCTGCTGACCACCAGTGTACCACCCTGCGCTTGGGGCGACTGTTTCTGGGCATCGACAAGTCGCATATTTGCGTCATCGTATCTCGAAATCAGTTTGCTTTCCCTTCCGGATTGAATTGAACCTCTACAACTTTTTCTGGCCATGCCGCGACGAGGGCGGCGGCTTCGATTTTGTCTCGATCTAGCCGCTTGAGACACCAACGACGCGGTGGGCTGCCCTCTCGGTGGCTGGAACTATTGTTAAGCTGGCGAAGTGTAACATCGAAAACGATGTGTCAATAGTCGGATTACCTACAGCTCGTATTCCCTACAGTAACTAGTACACCTACTTCGGACAAGTGGTCGCACTCCCGATGATGGAACAAGTTGCTGGATTCGGAATAACCGTGTCCTATCTCTGTCTTCCCAACGCAACTTGTCTATCTCTTTTTCCAGCTTCAGGTCTCCCCTTGCGATTCTTAGCATCCCTTGCGTCGCCATTAACCATGGTCGCTACCACAGTCAATAATAGCGGGATCACTGGAAACTGGGGGCTACATCACTTTGTAGTTTTTTTAATTGTAATTTTGCTGTCATCAGAAATATGCTGCTACCCATCTACTGGTTTGTTTCCCATTGACACTTCTTACGACATCTACGGGACGATGTGGAGTAGTGGATATTTTACACTGCCAATGCACGGGAACATATAACTTTTAATCTCATAATAAATTGCTATTTTACACTGGTATTCTTCAAAATACCAAAGTTAAACGGCAGCTTAATGCTGCTGTGTTTCCAATGGTGAGTGTAGAGAACTAGAGAACCTTTTTACTCCTAACGAGGTATTCTATATTTGTCGTCAAGGTAGCAAGGGGTAGAAGACTAGTTATTAATTCACAATCGAAGATAGGTGGAAGTGTTTATTAGCTGCGACATCAACTTCAAAAATATCAAAAAAATGGGGACGTGTATGGTAATCGTTTATGCGCTGTAGAAGTAAAACTGAGACATACTGACTTTGCGTCTCTCTTAGATATAATTTTAAATAAAACTAGTAATCGTACCTTAAAGTGTTATCCCTGTATATGCGATATTGGTGTCCATCGCTTATTTCTATTCCATCCAATGACCATGTAACGTCTGGTATTGGTACTCCATCTACTAAGCATTTGATTGTGGTTTGTTGACCAATCATTTGGATTAATTTTGTATGCGTCCTATCTTTAATAACAGGAGCATCTGAAAATATAAATTATTAAGTGTAACATACACTTACAGCGGAAGTTAAGACACAAATTAGACTAATCCTTCTAAAAACTTTATCTTTAGGAAATTCAACGAAAGCTTATAAAAATTGTAAACATTTTTATAGCGTATAAGAATTGTTAACACAATATTCGTAAATATGTGTGTGTAACCCCTCAGGGCGTCCGCTACGTTAAGCGGTACACCTACACGGTTACAAGCATGCGTGTTTCTCTGCTGCTCTGTTTCTTCAAAATTCAAGAGCATCACTACATTGTGGGGACTACCCGCTACAAGCGACTCGTGCGATGGGTCCACGCGAATGCAACCTATCGTGTGATCACGCATACGTGCTTGTTACATACAAATAAATGCGCGTCGCTGAGAGACGGGGACTGGGCAGGCCTTTTATTATTGACTCATTTATTATTAACGAGCATCTAAATCTTTATAAAATTAATTAGCTATATCCCCACCTAACGGGCAAATTATTACGCGTTCCACCTCAAACAAAAGATTGTAGGTGTTTGCATTATTATTGCTAGATATGTTTTTAATGAATAAATATAATTTAACACGTGGTAGAGCCATGCTGCAGATATATTATGGTTGTAGAACGAATGGGTCATTTTCATTTTGAATCCTAATCAAAGATAGATGTACGTATCTATGGGCCACAGCATCTACTTACCATCAGGTGGACTGTGTACTTGTTTGTCACCCTTGTTCTTTCTTGGGTTTTCCCCGAGTTAGAGCTAGTGTTGTGCCACGTTGCACTCAAATATTTTTAATAACATGATGTCTTTCGTAGTAATTATAATATAATTATAGTATTAGAAGTAAAGATCCTTTGTGTTCCTAACTCATAAAGACCATAAAATAAAACATTTAATAGTCTTGTTATATAGGAATACACATACAACAAAGCTTAATGCGGTTAATACTTATCTAATTTCAGTTTTACGAAAAGCCGTGAATTAACGTTAATTAACGGCGCCGTTACGACAGCACCGACGGTGTTTGCGGGGAGTATGTGAAGTGCGTGGGGGTTTCTCACCACCGCGCCTAAGACCGGCACTCGCCGCTAGCTCGCGACCCGATCGCCACCAAATATTTTGTATTTTTTATTCCTTTTAAATATACAATTTGCCTATCGTGTGAGTCGCCTATTTTATTCATGTTCCCCAATTGAACATAGTGGCGACCGTGATAAATTAAACAAAATTCCGATTCCGTCGCGTAACACGGTCCAAAGTTCGTAGCACTTACCCCGCGTTTACAACGTCGCGAACGCAAGTACTACGGGCTACGAGTACAAACGAAGCCACATCCTGATTGCTAAGAACAACGAAGCAGTCAAGAAGGATTCATTTGGAGCGGAGAGAAGACAAGAGGGCAGCTATCGAGAACCGGCCAAGCTGAGGTCCAGCGGAGTCTACGCGCCACAGCAGCGGTTTTGCCAGCTAAAAGTGAGCCCGTTCCTATTATTTTACCTCTTCGTGTCCCACTATTCCTAAAAATTCTATTTGTGTGAACAGGGAAACAAGGAATCTAGTCCTATTTTTTGTTGCCTTACCCTACCTACCTATTCTTAAGCAACATCCTTTATATTCCTTGTCTATCTTATACCCTTTCGTATATAAAACTGCTAATCTAAATAAACTATTCCTACTCAATAATCCTACCAAATAAAATACCTATTAAAACAATCCTAAAAGAATTACCTAGATAAACCTACCGACAATTTACATACCTAACGAGCTAAAATCACCTATTTACACCTATTTGCTTACCTATCAGCTAATTGTCTATTATTTCTTACTATTATTTAGCCGTATCATTTGCTAGGCAATCAGTGCTATTTTTCAAGCCGCCTATAATTTGCATTCATTGCGCCTATTTTACGACTTGAAAGTCTTCACTAGCATTAAATTAGTTAGTAGCCACTGTTAAATAGTTAGAATTTAAATAGCTGAACCTATTTCTTTAAACGTAAGCATACATATGTACATAGCTACGCAAAAATTTGAGCTTAACTTCTCAATGCAAGTAAATTCACTTCTCGCTATTCACTGTTAGCTGTTTATGCACGCAAATAAATTAGTCATCACTATAGCATAATCATTCGCTAAGCCCTATATTACGCTAATTAAACCATTATTTGCACAAATCAATTAAATTTACGATCAACCTTGCTTCCCGTTATTATGTTATGTACGTAGATATCTGCAAAGCATTCCAACAATCAATTTCAGCTACGGTGCAGCGGTCGCTCGAGACTATCATCGCATCCCGTGTCACTGCCAGCACTGCGGGCTCACGTCGTGGTACTGGACCGCGGGCGTCGCGCGTCATCAATCCCACCTTTCACCGCGCTTCTGCTGATTTTGAACCGGTTTCCGTCACAGCGGCTACGAAGCGAGGAGCGTATTGTATGCAATTCTTATTTATTTGATTAGTACAGCGCATAACTAGTTGTTTTGATTATCTGCGCGTTAACTTTGCTAGTATGGAGGCAAAGTACAAAACTCTTAATTTAAAACGCGCTTCAATTAGAGGCCGTGTTACGAAATTTAATAACCATTTAGAAGAAATAAAAGGTAAAAAGCTTACTCCTACGGAATTTAGCGTGCTATCGCAGCGATTAGTTAAACTTGAGACTTTATTTGGCGAATTCGATAACGTGCAAAATCAGATTGAAGCATTGGAGGAAAATAATTTAAGCTTAGAATTGGATACCAGAGAAGTTATCGAACAAGCTTTCCACAATTCGATCGCATTGGCTCAGGAAATTATTTCCGTAAGCAGTACGACAAAAAAGTCGTCGCTTCAGCATAGCAGTATTTACACAGCTGATGAAGATGATCACGAAGTTATCGGCTTTCGTTTACCAGTCATTAAAATTAATAAGTTTGATGGTACGTTCAACAAATGGTTGGAATTTCGTGATACGTTCAGTTCTCTGATACATAATAATACAAAAATAAAAAATATACACAAATTTCATTACTTAAATTCCTATCTAGAAGGTGAAGCTGCTCGTGTAATATTTAATTTATAAGTTTGCGACAATAATTATCCTGAGGCATGGAGTCTTCTTTGTGAGCGTTTTAATAATATTCGTCAATTAATAAATAATCATTTGAAATCTTTGTTTAATATTGAGCCGTTGCGTGAGTCTGACAAGTCATTAAGATTTCTAGTAGACCACGTCACAAAAAACCTACGTGCTTTAAATACTTTAAAACAGCCAACTGATCATTGGGATACCCTGATCATATTCATAGTCTCAGCGAAATTAGACAGCAACACGCGTGTTAAATGGGAGGAGTACATTCAAGCTAATGTTAATGCTTCGAATATGCCTAGCCTAGATGATTTCATGACTTTTATTAAGGGCCGCGCTGAAGTTTTAGAGTCTGTTTATCGCAGTAAACAAGACAAAAATATAAAGTCAAACCCGAATCACAATCAAGGCGTCAAACAAAATCCCGTTTCTCATACTAAGTCATTCGTCAGCGCTGAGCAGGGTGACTCATCATCAACTGCCTCTCACAAGTGTATTTTCTGTGGTCGAGGTCATCGTAATTATGAGTGCTCACAATTTCAATCGAAATCTATTGATGATAGACTTTCATTAGTGCCCGAGCTAAAGTTGTGTCCCAACTGTTTGCGCAAAGGGCATAATACGCGCGCATGCAAGCTTCCAGGTACGTGCAAAATATGCAAAAAACGTCACAATACCTTTTTACACAAACCTACGGATTCTGATACCAATGTGGCAGTCACTAATGTTGCAGTCTCTGAGCCAGTTTCAATGTCAGCTGTTTCTGCTTCTGAGACACTACTATGTACGGCTTTGGTTGATATTTTTAATCCCAAAACAATCAATTACATTACCACTAAAGCTCTCTTAGACAACGGTAGTCAGTCTAGCTTTATTACAGAAGCACTTAAATCAAAGTTAAATTTAACTTCTTCCACGTCTGATGTTAGGAATGTGGTCGGCATATGTAACACTATTGTCAAGCTTAATGCTGAACGTTGCAATGTTCGAATTCATTCAAAGGTAGGTTCTTTCAGCGTTATGACGTCTTGTTAGTCATACCCCAAATATCAGGTAAGATACCTAAGTCTCTTGTGTCTATTACACACCTTAACCTGAAGTCCTTTGCATTAGCAAACCCCAGCTTTTATGAGCCGTCTGACATAGGACTGCTCATCGGTGCTGACCTATTTTGGTCCATTATTGGAACCAAACAGCACTCTTTAGGCAAAGGAAATCCTATTCTACATGAGTCTAAATTAGGATGGCTTATCGCAGGTCCCATGCACCATATTCAAAATGACAATCTCAATTTAAATTCCCCAGTGAAATGTAATTTTGTAAGTATTGAAAGCAAAAATACTTTAGTTGAGCTTCACAATGATTTGAAGAGGTTTTGGGAGCTTGAAAGCTTGCCACAAAAGCCCCTTCTTACAGACCAAGAGAAAGCTTGCGAACAACATTTTTTACAGCACACAAAACGCACTGAAGAAGGTCGTTTTTGTGTCAAGCTGCCATTGATCGACAAACCAGACTGCCT
The DNA here is from genome assembly GCA_033319125.1 of Parnassius glacialis. Lineage (NCBI taxonomy): Eukaryota > Metazoa > Arthropoda > Insecta > Lepidoptera > Papilionidae > Parnassius > Parnassius glacialis. Next base: position 18,691,199 of record JAVANC010000024.1, on the reverse strand, counting down.
AGGCACTTCCTATTTCATGGCCAGGCGGCGATTTATAAACCTGGAACGTCGCTTTCGCAAGCAACCGGAACTTAAGTCCGCCTATGTTGATTTCATTGAGGATTATCGCAAACTAGGACATCTAGCAATATCTGAGGTAGACCGACCTGAGCTTGCCTATTTTGTTCCGCATCATCCTGTCATTCGTGAAGACAGTGAGTCAACACGTCTACGCGTCGTTTTTGACGCATCAGCTCGCACTTCATCTGGTTTCTCTATAAACGACATTCAAATGATAGGCCCTATAGTTCAAGACTCTCTTTTCAATATCCTCATCCGGTTCCGGCAATATCGTTATGTGTTGTCAGCGGATATTGAAAAAATGTACCGGCAGGTTTTAATAGATGAGTCTGACCGAAACCTACAGCTGATTTTATGGCGTGATGCGGAGGACAAACCATTACAGACACTCAGGCTTAACACGGTCACCTACGGATTTGCTAGCGCTAGTTTCCTTGCCACCAGGTGTCTCTGGCAAGTGGGCGAGGAGTGTGACGATGACGTTATTAAGGCAGTCATACAGGAGGACATATGTGTTGATGACTTACTAACTTCTAGCGATGATGAAGATCAATTACGGTCTATACAGAAATCAACACATGTGGCTCTTTCTATGGCTGGTTTTGATTTACGTAAGTACCGATCCAACTTACCTTCTTTACTGCCTTCAGACGTTGTCCAGTCATCCAGCAACCTGACATTGAGTCAGTCTACAAATACGCTGGGCCTAGTTTGGAGTCCTTCGACCGACAGCATTAATTTTCCCATTGCAGTGGATCAGTCTGAGGTCGTCACTAAGCGCACTATACTTTCTTCAACTTTCAAGATCTTCGATCCCTTGGGCCTCCTATCCTTGTCCACTATCGTTCCCAAAATTTTAATTCAGACCTTATGGTCTCTCAAATTGGACTGGGATGAGCCCTCTCCAAAGGATATTGTCGATGTCTGGAGACCTTTTGCTGATGGACTTAAATGCCTTTTTTCACTAAATATACCTAGATGGGTATCAATAGAATATCCAGTCTCTGCTGAAATCCACTGTTTTTGCGATGCATCGCAACGCGCCTATGGTGCATGTTTGTACCTTCGCTCTACAAATAAAGAAGGACAAATACATGTCCAACTTTTATGTGCGAAATCTCGCGTTGCCCCAGCATCCAGCCCTATTACAATTCCTCGTTTGGAGCTTTCAGGTGCTCTTCTGGCAGCTGAAATGAGCTCATCTGTGACCAAAGCCTTGCGACGTAAAATATCGCGTCATGTCTATTGGACTGACTCGAGCGTAGTTCTTAGTTGGTTGCGCTGCGGTTCTTCTAACTTGAAGGCATTCGTTGCCAACAGAGTCGCCGCCATTAGAGAGTTGACTGACGCAAATTTATGGCACCACGTTCCTACAGAACACAACCCAGCTGACCTGCTATCCCGTGGCGTGAACCCACAACAGATCGCTGCATGTGATATGTGGTTGTATGGACCTAAGTTTTTATCGTTGCCAGAGTCCGAGTGGCCTTCTATGCAGTCGCAGACTATTATTGAGATGAAGAATTTGCCGGAAGTTAAAGCACATCCAGTTGCTATTTGTGATAATTATCAATCAATTATTAACTTTAACAAATATTCTAAATTAAAACAATTACAACACATTTTAGCCTATGTACATAGATTTATTAATAACTGTAAAAATTCTAAAACTAAAATTACAGGTTCCTTAACTACCGCCGAGCTCAATAAAACTCTTAATTCATTAGTGTATATTTCCCAATTAGAGGCATTCCCTAAAGAATACGATTTATTATTAAAAGGAAATTCCCTAAGTCCTAAGTCGCACATTTCGGCACTTAATCCGTTTTTACATAAAGGAGTGATAAGAGTAGGTGGTCGAATTCAGGCTTCTGAATATAGTTTCGATATGAAGCATCCCATGTTGTTAAGCTCTAAACACCATTTTACTCAACTTTTATTCCAACAAGAACACGTACGGCTTCTACATCTAGGGCCCCAAGCCTTACTGGCTTCTATTAGAACGCGTTTTTGGCCCATTAGTGGAAGAAGTCTGGCTAAACATACTGTGCATAATTGCACCGTATGTAGGCGTTTTAAGGGTCAGTCTATGAAAAACATAATGGGCAACCTACCTGCTCAAAGACTAATGCCTGACTTTCCTTTTATTACAGTAGGGACTGATTTCGCTGGGCCATTTATGGTCACGGATCGCAAAGGTCGTGGTTGTAAAATTACAAAATGTTATTTGTGTATTTTCATATGTTTTAGGTATAAGTGCATCCATTTGGAGGCTGTTAGTGAGCTGTCCAAGGATGCTTTTATATTAACTTTGAGACGCTTTGTTTCACGGAGAGGGCTACCAAAGCAGATATTCTGCGACAATGGTGGAAACTTTGTAGCTGCTTCAAAGGAACTTAAAGAGTTTTTTGAAATTAATGCCAAAACTATCGCTAATTTTGCCGCTAACGAAGGCGTTGAATTTTGTTTTTCGCCTGCATACGCTCCTCACTTCAATGGTTTGATGGAGGCCGGTGTAAAGTCAGCCAAATTCCACCTGGCTAGGATATTAGGGACTACGCACCTAACCTATGAGGAATTGTCATCTTTGTTCACACAAATAGAATGTATCCTAAATAGCCGCCCCCTATGTCCATTAAGTTCCTCTCCCACTGACTATTATCCCTTAACTCCGGGCCACTTTTTAATTGGTAGACCACTAAGCTCGCTGCCATCTCCGTGTCTACAATCCGCTAATGCCAATCGTCTCGACAGATTCCAGCGCATCGAGCAGTTTAAGCAACACTTTTGGCGACGCTGGAGCCACGAGTACATTGCGGAGCTGCAGTTGAGGACGAAGTGGCGCACGAAGTCCAAAGAGAGCCTACAAATTGACGACCTAGTCCTCTTGAAAGAGGAAAACGCTCCACCGCTCTATTGGCGTCTCGGACGTGTAAGAAAACTCTTCACGGGATCGGACGGATTGACACGCGTCGCAGATATAGACACTGCAAGAGGAATTGTGCGGCGCGCCCTATACAGAATCGTCCTACTACCGAAGGCCGATGAGTTGGAAGATCTTGAAAGCTGTTAAGCTTTCCAACGCCGGGAGTATGTCGGCGCCGTTACGACAGCACCGACGGTGTTTGCGGGGAGTATGTAAAGTGCGTGGGGGTTTCTCACCACCGCGCCTAAGACCGGCACTCGCCGCTAGCTCGCGACCCGATCGCCACCAAATATTTTGTATTTTTTATTCCTTTTAAATATACAATTTGCCTATCGTGTGAGTCGCCTATTTTATTCATGTTCCCTAATTGAACAATCATTAACAATTAAGTGAGTGATAGCGATAAAAACACTCAACTGGTAGCCCAACATTAGAAGTTCTGTATGTTTCTTGTTATTATATGATATAACAAATTCGCAGTTTATATTTGAATGTGGAAATTATTTGGCGTTATTTCCTAGATAGCTCGCTATGTAGTCAGATTTTTACTACAGATACTTGCTTGTGAGGAATTTCAAGGTGCAGTAGCAGAATAAAGAAATCATTTTCATAAATTTATTGTAATGAAAGATAGACGTGGTCTTATATGTCCATCAAATGACGTAAAAGAAATTTGTATAAAAGCGGAAACAATAATTTAAAAAAAATCATGTCTTTCAAAAATTATGGCAATATTATGACTCTTACTTTAGTTACTGAGACCTTGAAGTTTTTCATAGGAAAAGATATTTTTACGTGTCTTCATGAACACCTATTCCATTAATCACCATGCAGCAACCATTTGCTTCTCTTTATTTGTGCTTTATTGCGTGCTGCCATTATTTAATAATCATCGTGTTATAAATTCATTCCTGTGTTTTATTGACTTGGGAAAATCTCACATACATTTACTAAATACTTACCTATTACTTTAACTAATTAAAATTATAAATTTAATCATATGAACACATAAGCGTCAATCATGGCGCATCACTATTTAACCGCTTCATCTATGTATCTGTATCTATAGAACACCTGTTTACACTTGCCATATTAGACAATGATCGCTACGCGCGCTCCATAGCGTGCTTATCAATACTTTAAGGATAGACCTAATTCATATTATTCTCGTACATTTTCGTTAAAATTGGTATTAAAAATAAGATGACGTAGATGCCTATATATTTGACTTTTTTCCAAAAAAATACCTGTTGAAACTAAATGTAGTATATATAAATTCTAGAGTCTAGTAGAGAGAGCCTAGTGTTGATAATTGCCATACAAGTTTCAATTTGTCCAAAATTAACAATTATAATATAATTATTTAAATTTTAATCGTGTTAATGTTTAAAAAAATATTTCAGATCTTTGGAGTAAAGTCAAATCTGGACACTTTACCAATGGAAGTTAACTTTGGCATCAGAGATGTATAGGTACAAAATTACGATTAACACGGAAAACGTAACGTTTTTCTATATATGCCATTTTTGAATGAAAATTTAATAACTAATTAACAGCACTGTTTTCGATATGGCAACATAAGAGTTGTCTTTGGCATTTTATTTCAACGCGGAATTTTGCCGGTAAATAACATCTTTGTTTAGTGTTCCAGAATTTTTGTTAATTTTGTTTGAAACACTGAATGTAGGTATTTGCATCTTTGTAATAACGTAATATTAATGACTAGCAAATTTTAAATTTCCTTTTTAACATGTTGGTCTTAATAATTATCTAGAAAACTAACTTGGCAAAGTTACAATTCTAGTGATACCACGATGTGACGTTTAGTTTTCCATGTTTTGCTATTATCAAAGGTTGTCACTTTCAACCTATATTTTTAACCAATTCGGTTGCATATGTTTGTTTAGATTTTTCACCATAGCAGCATATTAGACCGTTATTACCTAATGAGTTGTCAATCGATTCATCATTATCAAAAGTGAAGAAACAGAAAAGAAAAATCTATATTATTTTTACTGGGTATTAATAATATTGTTACTACTCAGTGTTTTTATTATTTTTAACTTAGTGTATTGATATTATGATGAATGTAATTTTTAATGAATATGTAGGTTTTGTTATTGTCAGAAAACAATATTTAGGTTGATTATAATAATTGTTTACATGATCGTAATAAAATATAATGATGACTAATAGAAAAAACGAATACCTGTAAAAAAATATTGTGACAAGCTTTATTTTTAACTTTATTATTGCACCAATTTTTTTCAAATTTAGACAAGAGTATTTTTAATTGATATACTTTATATTTTTGCCTAAGAAATAATTGTTACAAGTCAATTTAAAAATTATTGTACCTACGTGTTATTGTGTACACATATACGAAGTGAAGTTTCTTTCCGACATATCATTCTTCTTTTTTTTATATTTTACAAAAGTAGGTTAAATAAGGCTTAAATAAAAAAGTTTCAAGAAAAAGGTTTTTTTAACACCGTAGTATTTTTTTCACCACGTCGATAAAGAAGTTGTACTTAAAAAATTGGGTAAAGTACGTAATGAAGGATTTTTGACAACCTTGACACATATTTTTAAGTTTGTATGAATAATTGAATAATGGGAGGGCAACTTTGTCACTAGCGTAAACTTTGTTAATCGCAACACAATGAGGGCTAATAATCTTCCACTCACCAGATGTCGCTAATAGCGACTGAGGTAAAGTTTTTTTGTTACACAGTGTCAGTTAATTGAGAAATTAATTTTAAATTATAGTTTATCATTATCTAGAGTATTATATTAATACATAACACATTGCGTCAGTGGTTTGATTTTAAAATTTTGCACTTTATAACTTTTTTAAAAAAAAATCGGCTTTTAGTTATATTTATAGTTTGGTTTATTCATTTGTAATGTAATTAATATAAAATATAAGTAATAATACAGAAAGAAACGTTAAAAATTACATTTTCCTAAGAAATTATCGTCCCCGCTATGAAATCTGTCAAATATTTTACCTCACTGTAAAGTGGCGCCGCCCTGGTGGCAGAAAAAGTCGTGGATGCCCTCATTAGACCATCAAATCATATTTATGAGTGTTGTGTATTATATTATGTGGTAAACTCACTACATTCTTGAAGTTGAATCCTACTATTTTCATTAATAACCCCGATGGCATAGTTGCCACAAATTAAGGTTACCTTTGCCAATATCTATTTTTATATGTTGTTTTTAATAAATCTCTAATAAAAACCAAATCTATGAAGGACACATTGAGGACTAGTCTGAGAGTTTTGTGTTGGACCGTGACTACCTTTTATGTTAAAAACGTTAAAGTTGCATGGTTACACGATATCTTAACTACAACTATTAAATTAATAATTCATGCACTTGCACCCTACCTAAATAATATTTTTAATGATTGATTTAAGTGATATTTTTAATTTGGCTCGGTGGTATGGTGGTTTACTATAATTGTAAAGCAATTTAAATCAAACTAACTGATACTTACATTCAACAACCAAGTCTACGACGTGAATGTCTTTGCTGATTTCATTTTTTGCTAGACATTTGTAGGTGCCAACCATAGCTAAATTTACATTCTCAATGTATAAGTTTTCAGTATGTTCATCAATCTTGTTAAATATATCATTTTTTTCGTGTTTGAAAGACCAGTAAATCTTCGGCGTTGGTTTACCTTTCAAAATTCTGTGAATAGATTTTTACGTATTATATTCGTTGCATAGAATAAATATACGGTTTAGGTAAAAATGTCTCAAAAATTCCAGGAATTTAAAAATTCACCTGCATAATATACTCACGCTGGATCCTTTACCGACAGTAATTTCGGTAACATTTTTATCTATTTTTGGATACTCTGAAAAATAAAACTAAACGTGAAGTTGTCTGTAGACTGTTACAAATTAAAAAAAAATTATAAATAACACTTACCAATATCTGTAATTGACAGTTTTATATAATAAACACCTCTTTTTAAGTTGTTTCGTATCTCGCACATAAATTTTCCAGCGTAATTTGGCTTCATTTGCTTGATAAACAATGAAGATCGATCAGACGACATACTTATTTCATTATTCATCTCAACTTCCTTACCATTTAGGTACCAAGTAATATTTGCAGGAGGGACTGCATTTACTTTACAATTTAAAGTTTCCTTCTCGTTGTATTTAACAGTTTTATCTGTCCACACAAATTATTGATGAAATAATTATTAAATTAATAGTTACAGTGGACTAAAAATGAAGCTAAAATAACGCAATCACTATATTTTAAAGAAAAGTTATAATTTTTTTTCTATCGTTATATGGTATTGATTATTATTGTTGATTGTTTTATATTGTTACTTTTACCTATTATATTAGAATATTGTTGATTATTATCATGATTACTAACATACAGCTCACCAAAATCCACTGATGACTACTCGTATGTTTATCTCCCATAGATTGTCTTATATATATACATATATGGGGATATAGCCATAGTTGTCACGCTCTATAGGCGGGTTGGCAATATTATGATATTATAATAACAATAATATTAATTTTATTATCATATAGTTATTTTGAGTTGTCATCAGGAACATGCTGCTGTCATCTCCCGTTTCAATTTTCCCCTTTCGCCTCTTACAATACCCACTGGATGACATTATGCGGTATTTGGTTTTCTGACTCCACCACTCTACGGCTAAGTATTGCTACAGTGACTATACTCGTAATATAAATCAACTAATATTTGCAAACATAATATTACCTTTAGAAATATTCACAACTTCAAAGTGAGTTTTTATTTTAACGTCAACAGATGTCACATAATTTCCAAATTCGTTGCTTGCTTTACAAAAATACGTATTATTCGTGATAACATGATCTATATCTAATACACTAATATATTCATATGGAAGTCTTTTTGGTGAGACCTTAAAAACATAACACAATATTATGATTATGCCATTTTCTACATTTAACAAGTTATTATTTTAGTTATTATTATTTTTTACTTATTATTTTATTTGATGTGTGTTTATGTATGTATGTATTTTACTTAAATCCAATGTTACCAAATATTTTAATACCGTAAATATTAAAGATGAACCTAATTTGTCTTCCCATACAATTTTAGGTTCTGGATATCCAGCCACGCTACATTTTAACTGCAAAGGATGATCATATTTAGATGCTATTTTTGTTTCTCCCATGATATTTGTTATAGGTGCCTTGTTCTCTATGGGTTCTGTTAATAGAAAATACGGTTTAATTACTAAAGATATATAAAATTCTAGATATTTTTTAATGTTGTACTAGGTTAAATGTAATATCAATTCATCAATATATACCCTGCTTGTTGTATTCCTGTTTTTGTTTGGACGATGTGCGTAACTTCCCGCCTGCTTTGACGTTTCCAGTACTCTGTCCTTTTATTTTTTTTCATTTATAACAGTCTCATTTAAAACTAGTGCCACGCTATCCATAATTTTTTGCAACATCAAGGAACTTCACTCGAAATAAAACACCGTCCACTACCATCTCGAGACGGCGAAGCCGGCCTTGCTCTTTCTGAACCGGTGTCCACAGCGGCTGATACTTCGTATCTCTCCTACCCGGGGTACTGCTGAAACAGACCCACTCATCGACCACGTCCAAATGGCTCTGTAGCCATTTGTTCTGTATTCCTTGAATCTATATTCCTTGCTCCGCAGAGGAGCTCCGTCAGGATCTATGTCAGGTCTCCATCGACGCCCCTCTTAGCTCCTCGGACCATTGTCTAATGGTGTCACTCTCGCTGAAATCGCGGTTGCAATCTGCAGGCTGTCACCGTGTTTGGCACTGTAGGTCGGCTGATTGGGATAGCATGCGGTATCTTTGCATACTACCCTTAAGGGCGGGTTTTCTTCTTGCCGGACGATCCCAACGTTGTTGCTGTTTCTGTCGCTGATTTGGTACTTCAGGGTACAGAACTTTTTATACCTTCCTCTGTGGTGCCCATCGGTATCAGATTTCAGCCATGGTGTAGTCGCTCCTGTGAAATAGCATCACGCTATAAGCAGGAGTGCTACCGGGCCTGGGCTAATGTATCAAAGTTCCAGGATGAAAACAACTTAAAAGTGAAGTATAATTTTTCCTCCAGTTCCTTCAAAATAGTAATTATCAAGGCAAAGTCAGAGCACATCGACAGAATTGTAGATAAACTAGTACGCCTCCCTTCGGGAAGCTGTGCATTCGGTCTCCCGCCAAGTCTGCCGCAAAAGAGAAAGGCGATCTGCTAGGCTCTTTCTTTGCATCCAACTCGACTTTCGATGATTGGAGAGCCCACCGCCGACTATCCAGCGGCATGAGTGCTCCATGGCGGATCTGTGGTTCACACAGCGCTCGGTTCGCAAAGCACTCCTCTCCCTTGACATCCACAAGTCAAGTGGGCCTGACAGAATCCCCCAATTATGCTAAGGGCGTATGCTCCAGAGTTGGCACTCATGGAGCACGGCTTTCGTCGACCCGATTCCTAAAAAAGCGACTGCTCAGACCCGTCTATCTACAAGCCTATCGCCATCACGTCCTTGTTCTCCAAAATAATGGAATCCATTATAAACTGCCAGCTCATGCGGTGACTTGAGGACCACCAACTGATCAGTGACCGCCAAAACGGTGTTTGTGAGGTTGATCAACTGGAGATCTTTGATCAACCTGACTCATAGATGGACGGAAGCAGTAGAGTCCAACGGGGAGGCATTGGCCGTTCGTTTAGGCGTTGCGGAAGCCTTCGATCGGGTTTGGCACAAAGCGCTTCTTTCGAATCTCTCTTCCTATGTGCTTCCCGAGAAATTGTTCAATTAGATCACCAGCTTTGTTGCAGATCGGAGCATCAAGGTCGTTGTAGACGGTGCATGCTCCTATTACAAGCCTCTTAATGCTGGTGTTCCACAAGGCTGTGTGCTATCACCAACGCTGTTTTTTCTGCATAACATTGATATGTTGCAAACCGGTAACATTAATTGCTATGCGAATGACAGAACTGGTGATGCTTTATACACCGGCCGTGCCAATATTTCTCGGGAAAACGTCGCTGAGTACCGGAACAAACTTGTATCTGAAATCGAGTCTTTGCTTAACAAAGTCTCGGATTAGGGGCGACTAAATCTAGTCCAGTTCAATCCCCATAAGTTTGTAGGTTTACCGTTAAAAATAACCTCTTTGTTGTATCTTCTCAGTTTCAAGGCATTTCCCTTATTTCCTCAGCCAGTGTCGGAATCCTCGGCATCGCTATATCGAGTGACGTGCAGTTTCGTGGTCCCTTGGAAGAGAAGGCCAAATTGGTCTCTCAAAAGCTTGGCGTACTCAGCAAAGCGGGAGATTTTATGCCGTACACACCACCTGCAACTTTACAAGGTGCAGGTTCGACTTCACATGGAATACTGTTTCCATCTGTGGGTTGAGGATCCCCAGTACGAGCTCCTCCAACTTGACCACATCCAGCGCAGAGCGGCTCGAATCGTTGACGACCGAGTTCTTTCCGATCGGCTCGATTCACTGACGTTGCGAAGAGATGTTGCATCCCTTTGCATTTTCTTTCGCATCTAATACAGGGAGCGCTCTGAGGAATTGTTCGGATTAATCTCAGCCACCAAATTTCACGAACGCACCGACACAATCCACACCATCTGGATGCTTGGCAGTGCACCACTGTCCGTTTCACTAGGAGTTTTCTTCCGCGTACGACCTCTCTGTGCAATAGTTTACCACCGGCGATTTTTCCGGACTGATACAACTTAGGATCCTTCAAGAGAAGAGCTGACTCCATTCTAAAAGGCCGGCAACGCACCTGCAATTCCCCTGATGTAGCAGTTGTTCATGGGTGGCGTTAATCACTTGCCATCAGGTGAGCCGTATGCTCGTTTGCTCCCTCTCCTATAAAAAATACCCATATTGTATTCCATCGGAATACTATTCTTTGCTGTACGCATTATCAACATTTGTTCATTTGATTCAATTGTGAACTAAAGGATAGAATTCTGTATAAGTTAAAAACGTAAGGTTTATCAAATAAGTAAAAACTTTTCATTGAAGTTATACTTTTTATATGTTACGCTTGCTTTAGCTTTTATAAGTTCTCTTTTACTTTTACTCTTTTTTTTACGGTTTTACTTTTTGTGCGGTTTACGAGCGAACTGAGGAGAGGTGTTAGGTTTTCTGTAAACACCCTAAAATAATAATTAGTCTAAATATTCAGAGGCTTATTGTGATTTTCTTACTTTGCCAACAGTACTTATAAAATGACGGAAATATTTTTTGATTTGGTCTCATAATATCATGAAATGACATAGATCGCTAAATAATTTAAAGTCCAATGTTGGATCTGTCCCAGACCTCTCATAGAATAGCAAACGTTTAATTACGACCATTACTATCTAGCGATACATATGTATTCCCTTTAAAAGATTTTCCGACATGTATAAGTAATATGAATTTTCATAATGACTTATCAAAATAAAATATTATTATAATAACTATACTATTATCAGGAGCTCCAATCATGTAATTGATATTTTTAAGTTTTTAAATTTTATCAAATTATTTAATAATTTTAAAACCTATTTGCCTTAAAGAAAATTAAATTAAATTCCAGTTAACGTAACTCGGCAAAAATCTGTGTTTTTTAAATAAGGCAAATGTATGAATCAATTTTCCTTACCATCTGAAAGCTTTTGCAGTGTCACGGGTGAACTATGTACTCTATATATGGTTTCATTTGTATCTTCGTTGACTCCTGCAATCTACATGCAATAGTTAAATATAGTAAAAATTAAATTAAGTTTAATATTTCATACAAAGTAATTTGTTACATCAACATGTAATTACCCTAATTTTAAAAATTTGTTCCGGGGGAGTGACTTGCTCTGTAATATACAATTGATCTTCAGTGTTGACAGTACATAGAGGTTCTTCTATAATAATATTATTTTCAGTATCTAACAATTGTACTTTTTGTAGTTTTATTATTTCTCCTTTAGTTTTAAGTTTAATAGACAAATAAGATTTTCGGCCTGAAATTAAAAAATATATCTTACAAGACTTCATATATTTACATGAGAACTACACATTGAATTAAATCAACTTTACGAACTTTATAATTTTAAACTTTAATTATTATTAACTCGCCACGTTTCGGGTGCTTTACAGGTAACTTCCATAACCTATGAATTATAATATTTTTGTCCGATCTACGCAAAATGAGCTTACTGTTCATTGAAATGTTGCTGTGGAATACTTGTGTCTGGATTTAATTTTATTAATTATAGGATCCTCAGTAGATGGAAGTACCAAGCCGTCTTCCGCATTGTTTGTTTTTTTTTTAATTTCAATTGCGTCGCGAATCATCCTTGGTAAGAATCGGTGTTCTATTGCGAGGATTTTGGTTTTTTCAAATTTGATATAATGGTTGGGGTGACCTTGAACAGGTTTACTAACTGCACACTTCCCGTAGCGTCAGCGCTTCACTTCAGCCATATGCTTATTTTTTATTTATTTAACGTCCGTCTATACATCATGTTGTATGAAATTATGTATAGACGGACTTAAGGGTGGACTTGACTGATGCAGAGATAAAAATAAAGAAGTAGGTGTGTGAAATGATAAAAGATATAAAGGTAGATTAAAGTATATAAATATAAAACAAAATAATACATATACCCATACACAAACTTCATTATCGTCATTACAGCCCATCACAAGTCCACTGCTGAACATAAGCCTCCCCCAAGGAATGCCACAAAGCACGGTCCTGAGCCACCTGCATCCATCGACTTCCTGCATGTCTCAGCAGGTCGTCACTCCATCTAGTGGGGGGTCGCCCTACACTTCGCCTACCGATACGATGCTGCCACTCAAGAACCTTTCTTCTCCATCGGTTGTCGGTTCTTCGAGCTATATGGCCGGCCCACTGCCACTTCAGCTTACTAATCCGTTGGGCTATGTCGGTTACTCTGGTTCTACTTCGGATATCCTCATTTCTAAGTTTATCACGCAGAGACACCCCGAGCATAGCCCTCTCCATAGCTCGCTGAGCGACCTTGAGCTTCCTCATACGGCCAGCAGTGAAGGACCATGTCTCAGATCCGTAAGTCATCACTGGCAGCACGCACTGGTTGTACAATTTCGTTTTCAGGTTTGAGGCATGTCTAACGAGAAGATATGTCGTAGTTTCCCGAACGCTGCCCAGCCGAGTTGAATCCGTCGATTGACCTCTCGGTCGAAGTTGGACTTACCTAGTCGGACTATTTGTCCCAGTTAAACATACTCGTCAACAACTTCGAGCTTAGTGCTCCCAACAACTACCGACATAGATGTGACATGGACGTTAAACATGATTTTTGTATTATCCATGTTCATCTTAAGACCTATCCGTTGGGAGACACTATTGAGGTCATTGAGCATAGTGCTTAGGTCCTCCAGCGATTCTGCCATAAGTACTATATCGTCGGCAAATCGAAGGTGAGTGATGTACTCGCCATTGATGTTAATACCACATCCTTTCCAGTCCAGTAGCTTGAAAACGTCTTCCAATGCAGCGGTGAAGAGTTTCAGGGATATTACGTCACTCTGTACTCCATGCCCTGTACGTCCTACACCCTGTACGTACAACTCTTTGCAGTTGGATAGGTTTCGTACTCTAATTCTGTACTCGGATAGCTAGTTAGTAATGTTGTTAGTAACAATATTGACTATACTAAAAACTATAATAATAATTAAAAAAAAAAACTAAAACTAGAAACTTAAATATCATATAGTCCTACTCCCCGCGGTATCGTGCCAAGAACGCTGGCTGCGTTTCCCCGCTGAATGGTTATACTTAGCCTTTGAGCAAGGAAAGAACCAGCCCTCTTATCACCAGCAGCAACGACCAGCCGCGGATGGAGTTCCTTTAGGAACCTCACCGCACGTGGACCCCACGGACCGATAGTCTCTACAGCAAATGGCACAAATATGTAGTCATCTCTCAGAGACTCATATTTGCGCCACTTACCCAGTTCAGCTGCCTCTTTGACTTAAAACTATGTTTGTATTATAAGTAATTACAACATTATTTTTTTCTATGACTATCCCCGTAGTGAAATCTATATGTAGCGCGTATATCAGAGACAGTCATATCTTACAGATATCGTTCTAAGGATGCTGTTATCGCTGTTTCGTAAGCGTTGCAAGAGTGAGGCTGTTTTCTTCCGACTGACAGAGTTCCAGCAAGTCTGTCAGTACGAGCTTGCGCAAACATACCTGACGCTTTGTAACGCCATGACAGCCGCAACAACATCCTGAAAGCTTTATTATACTGTACGCGCAGCGCATTGTAAGCTCAACGCGTATATGTCACCCATAGGACACTTAGAGTAAAATGATTGACAAAACGCTTTGAAAAGCGTTATTTTAACTGTATCTGTACATCTAGTGACCCTGCGAGCGAGCATATTGGCTCTCACTGTCAACACCCTGCGCTCCCTTTCCATGTCCTCGTCATCCCGGAGGTCTGCTGTCACAATGTGTCCCAAATATTTAAAACTCTCCACCTGCTTTAGGGGCAGGTCGAGGGCTACTGGAGGCACATGGGAAGGCTGATGTTTGCCTGCTTTGAACATAAGAAGTTAGAAGAAAAGATGTGTCGCCTTTTATGGTTTATTGATTAATTTTTTTTTATCTTCACGCTCAATCCCTGAAGGGGTAGCCAGAGAGAACAGATCGCCAAGTGTCACGATCCTTACATACCTCTTTCGCTTTTTTCAAATTCATTATCTCTTCATACATGCATGTCTAGGTATCCGAGTACTCTTGACCCTGCCCTCTTCGAGGAATTTGCTCACATGGTCTTCGAAAGTTAGTCTCGGTCTACCTCGACACCTTTTAAGATTAACTTTCGCGCTATATATTTTCTTCACCATTCGGTCTTCACTCATTCGCTCATCGTGCCCAAACCATCGAAGCACGCCCTTATCAATTTTTGTGATAAGGTCATCTTTCAAACCTGCCATATTGCGAATCTCTTCGTTTCGCTTTCGGTCGGCCATGGTAACGCCGCACATTTTACGACGAGATCGCATCTCCACTGCATTCAACTTGCTTTTATGCTTCTTCTGGCACACCTAAGTTTCGCTGCCATATAACAAAGTCGGTACCAACACTACGTTATGTATTGCATTGCATTTATTGATTAATAATAGCAAAAATATCAACATATTTAATAACAAAATAAACCATTTCACAAAATTCGTTTTACGAGTAGTTATACTTTGTAGATAAGGCATTCAAGGTTTAAAATGTACGTACAATGTAAAACGTACGTTTTTATAAAGATTTAATTTTCTTAAATTTTTCACAACATATTTCGATATAGGAAGTATTTGTGTAGTAAACTCGTTACTGTTACCTAGTATCATGTTGCGTGAACATGTTTTGGAATATCATCCAGATCGTAACTATTCACTTATTATGTCAATGTTGTTAAAATGTATTTATTAATAATGAATTAATAATAATAAATTTATTTAACAACTAAAACAACGAAAATTGTATAAAATCGCAGTTTATTACAAATTTCCTAAAAACAGCAATATTGGTTATCAAAAAAAAAAAGAAATTTTAATGATTCACATTTTCATATTCTTGCAGCATCTAATTTAGTTTCGGATGGGACGATGAATAGTCCTTCAATGCAGTAACGGATATTAACAAAAGGGGAAATTTATTTTACCTGGGATAGGTTGATTTGTTGTATCATTTCTCGAAGAGGGCTTAATGATGGAGAATCCATACTGAAAATCAACATTAGTCGTAGCAAGCACCGTCACTGCTGTATCACTTAAACTTCCTACTTCGATACTATGAACACCTGGTTTTGGATCTATTACGTTGACAACCTAAAAAGATTAAGACCTTATAACAATATTTATCATTATGTAGTTAACAGTAAAATAAGTTTTACGATGATAAGTTAATAAGTTTAAAAGTATTACGAAACTGGTCCTTTCGTAATACTTTTAAACTTCATTTCATGACGTTACAAAGCTACAGAGTCGCATTCATTACCGAAACTGTTACACCGTAAATTGTCTACTAGTATGCTGATAACATTGCTATCGGTCTCGTCCAATATGAAACAGATAATGTTACATTGAACAAAAAATATTTGCCATAGTTGCCACACTTGGCAAATGTGTAGCCAACCGCAGTTTTTTATTTTTAAGTTGTTATTAGACGCTGCTGCTTTTATCTCCTGGCTTGTTTGTGTGAGTCAGCGTGTCTAAACAGAATGGCAATCTTTCCCGAAAGCTGAAAATCGCATGCGCGAGATAAGCTATGAGGGACGACATCATCAAAGTCTCGGCGTCGCGTCGTTCCGATCGTGGCCCTTTCACCCGTGAGCGTTCTCAAGGAGAACAATCCCGGTACCAACGCTACCACCGTCGGAGAAAGGCGTGTGGTTTATTTTCGTCAATAAATTAACCAAGGTATAATGACACAAAGTTATTTGAAAAATTTATAGATGTTATGAAAGATTTCAAATAGGTCTTCAAGAACGTGTACCGGAATTTGATCCACTTTATAAATAACAACCAATAGACGCATGGATCCATAAGATTGAAGAGATGCTCAAATTTATAATTGGGATGAACGGCAAATTATCTATTAATCCTTGCCTAAATTAAGTGGGGTAGCAAAATCGAAGTATCAGGAGTTACTTACTCGGTTTTTTTTTCTGGTCCGAATAGAAGCTCAAATTAATAGTCTTTTCATTTTACGTGATAACTAAACAGAACTATTAACGGAAATGCTCGATAGAAGAGTTGGTTTTGGTGATTCGCTAGAACTATATTATTATTCAAAAATGAACTTGCTTAATTGTTGTGAGATATTCGGGAAATGGGCCGTTGACTGCCTAATTGCTAGCATTGAGGATAGGGGCATTAGACTGGGGCACAAGGTGCAGATTTTGGCGAACCTGAACAAGTTTTAAAAATTTTCAAGTCTATTAAAGTTGATCAAAAATAAAAATCCCAATGATAAGTGTATTATTGAACGATAGGTCGTCCATCAAATAGTATGACACTTAACAACATTTCGAAACATAGCGCATCGTAAAGTAATAACTACAGTCAAATATGCATGCTTTAACTATAAATACACCCATTCTTTCCTTGTAATAAACTTTGAGTTAAATGTTATAATTGTAATTAAATAGATTATATTATAACGTCAGAGCGTCCTAAGAAGAATCCAGGTCCCTAGTTTTAATAGCATTAAATTATCTACATATTAAAGTTTTTTTGTTTGTGTGAACTCCCTAATCTCTGTAACTACCAGTCTGATTTGAAAAATTCTTTTTATTGTATATTATAGCCAGATTCATGAGGAATAGTATAGGCCAGGGATCGAAAATTAGTTTAATTGCGGGTCCGTTTAAAAAAATCTATAAATCTATCGGGTTCCGTTTCTAGATGATGAGTAGAAACCGAGATTTAAAATTGCAATAAATCAATACTTTACTTTAGTTTAATTACTTTTTACTTTATTAAGGCGAAGTTGGCATTTGTTTTCTGTCTGAAGTCTGCAATTAAGTTGGTGCAAGCTATTGGCATCAAATTTTAAGGGTGGTCATCGGTAAGACGAGATCGAAATTTATTTTTAATGTAGTTCATCTTGGAAACCACTGTTTTAAAAATATATTTATTACCACACTTTTATCCTAAATTCTTCGCAAAGAACTTATTTTTGAGTTTTAAAACAGAAGAAAAGTGAATTATCACAAATTTTTACATTGATATAATTAGATTTTTCTGGGTCCGCACAAAATAGGTCGGCGGTCCAGACTTGGACCGTGGTCCGCCATTTGGTGACCCCCTATACCCCCTGGTATAGGTCATCTAGCATTAGGCTACACTTTCCAGCTAGCCTTCAATATAAATTTTTGATGAACCGCTTTATCTGCGTGTGCTGCTGTTAGTGATGTGTAAATACAATGTTGTACAAAAATATTGATCTATACTCTACTGAACCTATCCTTAACTATAAGAAATGTATTTAGATTTTTAGTCTTTAAAAAACTATTACTTCCGTTTTTATAAAAATTTAAAGTTCTGTTTCTTATGTTACAATAAACAATAAATAATAACATATATTAGATCCACGCAGCAGATTTTGCTGTCGCACAGATGGGCGGGCTTGAACCGGGGTGGTACCACGACCTCCCAACTACCCCCCCCCCCCTCCTCCTCTCCCATCAACATAGTAGCGGAATTAAACGAAAGACTACCCCAGGAGGGTACCAGCACCCCTGGAGAATCCCTCTCCACGACCTAACTACTCCACTTCTGAACATGGGTGCTCAGGCTACGTATTCTGGGAGGGGGGGGGGGGGGGGATCCCGCTCGCGACTAATACTGCTCGGGGCAAGCGAAGCAATAACACCAAGGCGACCACTGTCACGCTATCCATGAATTTTTGCAACATCAGGGGACTTCATTCTAACTTTAACGTTGTCCATTACCATCTAGAGACGGCAAAGCCGGCCTTGCTCTTTTTAACCGAGACTCAGGTGTCCTTTCTAGCTGCCACCTCATATCTCTCCTACCCGGGGTACAAATTAGAACACTCCTTTGTTCTCCAGCCGGGAGTTTGCGTATACGTCAGACAGGATATGTTTTCGACACCTTGGCAGTCTTGAAGGTACGGACCTGTCCATCCTATGGCTGCGCGTAGACAGCGACGACGATCCCCGCGTCTACGAGTGCCTCTATAGGTCCCATAGCGGTAATTACGACACAGACCGACTCATCGAACACGTCCAAATGGCTGCAGACTCCGTTCCACAAGAGGTCCCATCCGCAGAGATCGTGATAATAGGTGATTTTAACGCCCACCACGCTGAATGACTTCGTTCTCGTTTAACCACTCATGCGGGTAGATCTGTCTATGACTTTGCCTTAGCATATGGTCTAACACAACTGGTCACTTCGCCTACGCGGATCCCAGATGTGAAGGATCATGTCAATGATCAACCTTCCCTGTTGGACCTTCTGCTGAACTCTCATCCGGACGGATATCAAGTCTCAGTCGATGCCCCTCTGGGCTCTACGGACCATTGTCTGATCCGGAGTACGATGCCACTCACGCTCCATCGCAGTTGCGATCTGCAGCTTGCCGTCGCATTGGGCACTATAGGTCGGCCGATTGGGACGGGATGCGGTCTTTTTTTGCATCTTACCCTTGGGGGCGGGTTTGCTTCTCGCCAGAAGATAGCAAAGGTGGTCGCTTCCAAGCTGTTTCTAAAATAAATTTTGTATCAACCATTAATAAAAAATATGCTTTTAAAAAAAGTCCCGCTGGGTTTCTTGCTGTTTCTCCCCAGGACAGAGGTTTTTTTCGAACCAGTGGTAAAGTAAAAAATGACTTCCAATAAGAATTACACATGTGATCTATACTGAATAAAAAATTATTCTATTCTATTCTATTCCATTCTAATAACACCAGCGTTGTTGCCGATTCTGTTGCTGATGTAGTACTTCAGGGTATGGAACTTTTTATCCCATCCTCTGCGGTGCCCATCGGAGGCAGATCCCAGCCATGGTTTGGTTGCTCCTGTAAAATAGCATCACGCTATAAACAGGAATAATACCGGGCCTGGGCTGACGCATCAACGTCTCGGGATGTAAACACCAGTGCTCTTAAAAAGAAGAATAATTCCGCCTCCAGGTCTTTCAAAAGCGTCATTGCCAAGGCAAGGTCTAAGCACATCGGCAGAATTGACGAGAAACTAGTTCGCCTTCCTTCGGGAACACGTGCATTCTGGTCTCTCACTAAAGCTGTCCAAGGGAATTCTGTCAGTCATCTCTTTTATCTCTCCACAGAGAGGACGACTCACTGGTCCATGCCGCAAAGGAGAAAGCCGATCTGTTAAGCTCTCTCTTTGCGTCCAACTCGACTCTAGATGACGGAGAGAATACACCGCCGACAATCCCACGATGTGAGTGTTCCATGCCGGATGTGTGATTTACACAGCGCTCGGTTCGCAAAGCACTCTTCTACCTGGACGTCATCAAGTCGAGTGGGACTGATGGAGTTCGCCCCATTGTGCTAAAGACGTGTACTCCAGAGTTGGCACCAGTTTTGACGCGTCTTTTCCGGTACTCCTACTCCCAAGACGTAGTCCTGAATTCATGGAAGACAGCTTTGGTCCACCCGATCCCTAAAAAAGGCGACCTCTCAGACCCGTCCAACTACAGGCCTATCGTCATCACCTCCTTGTTCTCCAAAATAATGGAATCCATTATAAACTGCCAGCTCATGAGGTACCTTGAGGATCACCAGCTGATTAGACCGCAAGTACGGTTTTCGTCGGGGTCGATCTGCTGGTGATCTTCTGGTCTACCTGAGACTCATAGATGGGCGGAGGCAGTAGAGTCCAAGGGCCATTGGCCGTTAGTTTGGACATAGCGAAGGCCTTCGATCGGGTCTGGTACAAAGTGCTTCTTTCGAAGCTTCCTTCCTATGCGCTTCCCGAGAAATTGTGCAAATGGATTACCAGTTTCCTTGCTGATCGGAGCATCAAGGTCGTAGTAGACAGTGCATGCTCTGATTTCAAGTCTATCAACGCTGGTATTCCACAAGGCTGCATGCTATTACCAAAGCTGTTTCTCGTGCATATCAATGATATGTTGCAAACTGGTAACATTCATTGCTATGCAGACGACAGCACTGGTGGTGCCTTATATAGCAGCCGTGCCAATATTTTTAGGGAAAACGTCGCCGAGTACCGGGACAAACTTGTGTCTGAAGTCGAGTCTTTGCTAAACAAAGTCTTGGATTGGGGACGATTAAATCTAGTCCAGTTCAATCCCCAGAAGACACAAGTTTGCGCGTTTACCGCTAAAAAGAACATCTTTATCGTATCTTCTCAGTTTCAAGGCACTCCCATTCCTGCCTCAGCTAGCATCGGAATCCTCGACGTCCCTCAGCTAGCATCGGAATCCTCGACGTCGACATATCTAATAGTGTGCAGTTTCGTGGTCACTTGGAAGGGAAAGCCAAATTGCCCTCTAAAAAGCTTGGTGTGCTCAGCAGATCGAAACAATATTTTATGCCGGCACATTGCTCGCAATTTTACAAAGCGCAAATCTGGCCTCACATGGAATACTGATCTCTGGGCCGGGGCACCCCAAGTGCCAGCTCCTTCAACTTGACCGCATCCAGCGCAGAGCGGTTCGAATCGTCGATGACCGAGTTCTTTCTGATCGGCTCAATACACTGGCACTGCGTAGGGATGCATCGCTTTGCATTTCCTATCTAATTTACCACGGTAGTGCTCTGAGGAATTGTCCGGATTAATTCCAGCCGCCGAATTTCACGAACGCACATCGCGTTAAAATTCACGATACCATCCTCACCATTAGTCCACGACTGTGCGTTTTACTAGGAGTTTTCTTCCTCGTACATCTTCTCTGTGGTATTTTTTTTACCACCGGCGATGTTTCCGGACCGATACGACTTAGGGAACTTCAAAAAAAGAGCTTACACCTTTCTAAAAGGCCGGCAACGCATCTACAATTCCCCTTGTGTTGCGGTTGTTCATGGGTGGCGGTAGTCACTTACCATCAGGTGAGTGGCATGCTCGTTTGCCCCCTCTTCTATAAAAAAAATATTTTAAGAATAATACAAAATTTAACTACTGTATTGAATAAACAAATTATTAGGATCCAAATACGGTTTAATAATAATTTGATTGGATGATTTCTTGTCTCCATTGCCGTATATTTCAGTTTCTTTTATTAAAGTGATATAATAATAATAATTATATAAACTTATAATAGTAATTAGTAGATTAACAGTGTTGTTACGGCCTGCAACTGCCTATCCCAGGAGTAGGATCCTCCGCGGCCCATGAACGGAAGAACCTACAAGCAGGTACAGGTCGAGCGTCCTAACGCCAAGGGTTAAGTTTCTAATTACATTAAACGATCAGGGGGGAGCGTTACATTATGATAAATGGAGCTTACTTACCTCTATTCAAGGCGACTGGTCCCTCAGGATTCGGTCAGGTCGCGTGTGGATGTATAGTGCTAGTAAAGTAAGGGTCAGTGATGTGTATTTGGGTGTGGCTGGTAGTGTTATTGACCTTATTAGACCGTTATCCTCTGCGCAGTTCGGCCCTCAGCTCCTCTCCAAACTACGGTCTCCTTCCGCAGTCACTTTCTTCGTTTTCTACGATGACAGTTCTTTAACTCTGTCGTACGATTAACTACCTTACAGAAGCCACTAACTCTCGTTTGTTATAACGCTTGACTCGCGAAATGAACACTGAACCTACGGATCAAAGGTCACCGTTATTTCTAGAATATCAAGTACCGCACTAGTAACTAATACGGTCGAATCCACTTATACAAATTCTGAATTAGACACTAAGTCCCGGGATGAAGCTAACAAAACAGGAATGCGCGTCACAATTCACAGTGGTATATTTACTATACGCGCCTATCATATTCCGCTTCCGATTTCCCGACCAAGAACGCGTGTTTTTCTCTCGACGCGATGAAATGGACTCTTTGTTCTAGCGTGCCCTTGAAACGACCGGACGTCCAAAACCGGTATCGTAGAGGCGCGCACGCCCTCTGACGTCAATTATAAACATTAACGCTTTTGCGCGAACAAACCCCCGTCCCGGACATAAGGATTTAGGTCCGCGAGCAAACCGGTCAGCGGGACAGGGTCGCGACGGCAAGTTGCAAGACCGAATCTACAACCAAACTAGGCTACCTTACGCACCCCATCAGATCTTGCAACCCTAACCAACGCCTCAAAATTACAGCCCCAACGTAGGCTAGCCGGAGAGTTGAACCGGATGCCCTTCCTGGACATCGCAGCACATAAATAAGTCCTATTCCTAGACAGAAGTCCAACGACCTCCTTCAAACACCTATCTGCACTCCTATGATTAGTTCCGCAATCCGACCGGATCAGGTCTGCAAACAGCGACGCGACACAAAGCGGCCCAAAGTGACCTTCCAAGCTTCAGTGCAGAGAGCACCCCCAAATTCCCCATGAACGTCGTCTGTGGAGAGCTGAACGAAACGCACAGATAGTCCCTAATATGAATTTTCAAACAAGTAGGCATAACCAAGCCATCCACCTATAATCATTTACCAAATGGTGCGACAGCTGATTTCCATCTGATAATCTACAAACCAGATAGCCCTTTAGGCAGGTAATCCTATGCTCATATTTCAACTAATTTTTCAAAAGCATCAATGTTCAATTACAGAATTAATTAAAACAAGTAATCACCGATGCACATAGGTCAACTTGGCAAAGTAAACAAAACAATAAACGTAAGAGACAGCCTATTTCTTATTTCAAATAAATATCTTAGACAGTGCCAACAAAATCTAATCCAAAAGAAAATTTACTCTTATTTCCTTCGGCAACCACAGGGTTATCTAATTTCAACCTTCCTTATCACAAAGCAAAATGATTAAACACTATCACAAACATATACATAATTAATGATTTCTTATATTTACGCGAACACTACACATTGAATAAAACTGTTTTTTACGGATTTTATCGCGTTTATTTTATTATTTTTATTCCCGACGTTTCGAGTGCTTTTCAGCAACCCATGGTCACGGGGGGGACTGAGATGTTTGACGTCCCAATATCACAGTTAGCCCGGCTACCTTCAGTTTTTTTTTTTAGTTTTTTAATATTAATTTTTTTTTGGTTCGATTTACGCAGAATGAACTTACAGTATCCGGAAGTCTTGCAGTGTTATGCTTGGGTTTGGATTTAATTTTGTTAATTATAGGGTCCCAAGCAGATGGCAGCACCCATCCATCTTCTCTATTGAAATTAGGATGTTTTTTAATTTCAATAGCCTCGCGTATCATCCTTGGTAGGAATCGGTGTTCTTTTGCAAGGATTTGTGGTCTATCAAATCTGATGTAATGGCGGGGACGATCTTGAACATGTTCACAGACTGCAGACTTCCCAGAGCGTCGGTGCTTCACGTCAGCTATATGTTCTTTCACGCGGGTTTTAATGGATCTTTTTGTTTGTCCTATGTAAGAGAGACCACATTCGCAATCAAGCTTGTACACTCCTGCATCTTGTAGAGGGATATTACACTTGACGGATGGTAAAAATTGACTAATCTTCTTCGGCGGCTTGAAGTATGTTTTAATAGAAGCTCGCTTCAAGATGTAGCCAACCTTGTCTGTGACTCCTCTGACATAGGGTAGTACAGCAGGCACACGCTCGACTGTGGTCGGCTTCACTCGGTCACTGTGACGTAGGCGCGGGACCCGAAGCTTGTTGTCTTGCAATACTTGCTCGACGTACTGCAGCTCGGCGGCCAGATGTTTTCTGTCACAGATCCCTCGTGCTCTCTGAAACAAAGATTTTCCCACGGTAGCTAACTGTGATGGATGATGGTGCGATTCACCATTTAAATATCGGTTAGTATGGGTCTTTTTTCTATACACAGTATGACCAATAGTGTTATCAGGATTTCGGATGACTAAAACATCTAGGAAAGCTAAAGAATTGTTGAATTAATGAATTGTTGTATGGGTTACCGAAAATACACAAACCAAACGCTCCACTACGTCCCATAGTGAGCCAAATCGATTCACCAACTTATAAGTTGGCTCAACACCTGGCAAAAATTCTGTCACCACTGAGAGGACAAACCAGAGCACACACAAAGGATTCGTACCATTTTGTTAGTGAGATAAAAGACCTACATCTTGCTGACAATGAAACTATGGTCAGTTTTGATGTTCAGTCACTATTTACATGCTTACCTATTGAAGACTGCATCTCAATTGTAACCAGGAAGCTAGAAGAATACAACATGCCTACAGAATATGCAGTATTACTCAAACACTGCCTTACATCTGGCTATCTATTGTGGAAGGAGGAGTTTTACAAGCAGGTAGATGGAGTGGCGATGGGCTCACCTGTATCTCCCATAGCCGCCGACATATTCATGGAGGACTTTGAGGAGAAAGCCCTTCTTACTGCTCCTGTAAATCCAAGATTCTACAAGCGGTATGTAGACGACACTTTCACAATTTTACCATCTGACAAAGTAACTGCATTTTTAGACCACCTTAATTCCATAAACTCTAAAATACAATTCACAATGGAGTTAGAGGCCAACAATTCTTTAGCTTTCCTAGATGTTTTAGTCATCCGAAATCCTGATAACACTATTGGTCATACTGTGTATAGAAAAAAGACCCATACTAACCGATATTTAAATGGTGAATCGCACCATCATCCATCACAGTTAGCTACCGTGGGAAAATCTTTGTTTCAGAGAGCACGAGGGATCTATGACAGAAAACATCTGGCCGCCGAGCTGCAGTACGTCGAGCAAGTATTGCAAGACAACAAGCTTCGGGTCCCGCGCCTACGTCACAGTGACCGAGTGAAGCCGACCACAGTCGAGCGTGTGCCTGCTGTACTACCCTATGTCAGAGGAGTCACAGACAAGGTTGGCTACATCTTGAAGCGAGCTTCTATTAAAACATACTTCAAGCCGCCGAAGAAGATTAGTCAATTTTTACCATCCGTCAAGTGTAATATCCCTCTACAAGATGCAGGAGTGTACAAGCTTGATTGCGAATGTGGTCTCTCTTACATAGGACAAACAAAAAGATCCATTAAAACCCGCGTGAAAGAACATATAGCTGACGTGAAGCACCGACGCTCTGGGAAGTCTGCAGTCTGTGAACATGTTCAAGATCGTCCCCGCCATTACATCAGATTTGATAGACCACAAATCCTTGCAAAAGAACACCGATTCCTACCAAGGATGATACGCGAGGCTATTGAAATTAAAAAACATCCTAATTTCAATAGAGAAGATGGATGGGTGCTGCCATCTGCTTGGGACCCTATAATTAACAAAATTAAATCCAAACCCAAGCATAACACTGCAAGACTTCCGGATACTGTAAGTTCATTCTGCGTAAATCGAACCAAAAATTAATATTAAAAAACTGAAGGTAGCCGGGCTAACTGTGACATTGGGACGTCAAACATCTCAGTCTCCCCCGTGACCATGGGTTGCTGAAAAGCACTCGAAACGTCGGGAATAAAAATAATAAAATAAACGCGATAAAATCCGTAAAAAACAGTTTTATTCAATATACATAATTTTCAAAATAGCGCGCCATTCTAATTTCAAATGAATTCAAACCTTCCTTTCAGCACAGACGCGACAATCAAATACAATTACAAAGCATACGCACAAGCATTAAAAAAGGGCACACAATTTAATCTCAATTTTCCGTGCAACAACAAACGCAGTGATCAAATGTATTTACAAAACATATGCAGCAGCATTTAAAGGAGTATTTTAAATTCAATTCTTTTAATCACAACCGCTACAATATGAATTTCGCGAAAAACTCAAAGCATTTTAATTTTAATTCAAAGAATTCTTAACTAACTGCTCGACCAAACCAAATCTAATACCCCTTGAGAGCGTGATTCACGCTCCAGGGGGCCCTAATCTTCCCACCACCAAGTGGAGGCCACACCGCGTGAACCCGAGACTAACAGAGCGCAACCGCTAACAGTCGCCACTCGGGTTGTACGCCCTCACTGAGGCCGTCGGCAACAGAACAGCTTGACAAGTGGACTGTTGCCGGCTTAAGGCTCAGTAGAGGCAGCCATGGTGGGAGCTAAGGCCGCCTCCATCAAATGGGGTACAGTGGTACACCAGTCGCGGCCACTCGGCTAACGGGAGTGAGAAGGGTCCAGCGGACCGATGAGTGGCCGTGAAGTTCCTCTTCGCACGCTGAGGGGGGGTGATGACACCCCCGCCCCTGGGGGAATTACCCCCCGACTGGTCGGGGGAGCGCCCCCGCCCATGGGGGTCGAGAGCCTGGCAGCGCCCCGAGAGGAGATGCCGTTCGCACCCAGGCACAGTACGGCATGGTGATTGCCCTGGCAATGCAAACAGGGACGCCGGTGCGGACAGTCTCGCTGGAGGTGCCCTTCCACACATGAGTAGCACCAGCGGCGCTCCTTGGCGATAGTTCGCCTCGCCGGAACCGGCTTACTTAATAATTTCGGGCAAGACGTTACCCGGTGATCAGATGCTCGACAATAGGAGCAGGGGGGGGTTGACAACGACTTGCCCGGCAGATTCCGCCTCTCACGGGGCACGGCTCGTAAGTCGTCAACGGTGCCCGCCACGTTCTCAATCTGCCGGCACTGCTCCTCCAAAAACCGCAGCAGGTCATAGAAGGGCGGAATATAGGAGGCCTCGTCCCCGCCGTACCTCTCCTCAAAAGTATTCTAAGGTCGAGAGGTAGGCGGGACAGCACGATGCGGAGCAACAAGAAGGCCCATTCGCCTACTGGTAAATCCAGCCGCCTCAACGTATTACAGGCCACCAAGACTGGATCCAACAGGTCCGGACGTAGTCTGGCCCGGTCACTAAGCAGCGGGAGGCTCAGAAGCTGCTTAACATGTTCGTCCGCAATTCCCCGGACGTTGGCGTATCTTCTGGCCAGGAGGTCCCGAGCAGTCTGGTAGGCGTCATCCGACAAGCTCAAATGGCTGACAACGCCCAGGGCCTCCCCCTCCAGTGAGGCCAGGAGGTACGCCATCTTCTGGCTCGGGGTCAAATTACTCCGGGCGTCCACTAGGCCGTCGAAAAGAACAACGAAGGTCAGCCATTCGGAAAGGACCCCGGAGAACCTTGGCAAGTCCAGAGTTGGGAGTAGTCCCAACAGCTCCGGCTGAGGCTGCTTCCGAAAGGACTCGGGCAGGCCACTCGTCCGAGCTTCATGCGCCTCCTCGGCATACCTGCCTTCAGCCCTGATCAACTCGTCCGTGAGCGAAAGGAACTGCTCATAGTCTGCGAAGCAGGAGTCCAGGACTCCCTTTTCCACATCCGAATCCTCGAGCTCAGCGTAAGCCTCCTCCACTGCAGCCCTTCGAGCATCGACCTGCTCGAACCGCTTCATCAAGTTATGGACCCTATCCGGTCGACCTATCAAAGCATGGGCGCTGGTGGCCCAGCGTAACTCAGTCCGCAGGCAACGGATTAGCATCTTGGGCGAGGACATCACTACTAAATACAAATTACGACGCGGCTCGAGCACAATTACAAAAATAACAAATAACAAATACAAAAAAAATTAACAGCTTACAAATGCTGTTCCTATCAAATTGAGTTGAATAGAAATTAAACAAATAAGAACCGCTATTTATCAAATCAAATACAAGTTAGTACAAAAGAAAAGACAAATCAAATTAACAATAACAAATACTAGTGCGATCAAATCAAGTTAAATTCAAATTACGTAAATACAAATTACTACTCTTTAGTTCAAATACAAATTACAATACGAAAGATACATAACGAAGATACACATCAACAAAAAATGATCAACAAAAAATGCCTATCTCGGAAATCGACTCTTCGATAAGTAATCCACTACAACTATCCGACAACGATAATTAACCGATTACGTAAAAATAACCATCTACCTACATGACGCAAACTCCCGCTTGTGCGCTAGCCGGGCGCGGCATTTCAAATTTACCCGCTAACAACAAAAAAAAAATCAAGCCACCAAAGAAAGGGATTTTATTATTACGTATATAATAAAAAAAATATTTTTACGTATTACGGACGGGCGTGATTGTAGACACAAAATTAAACCAATCAACCCAACGCTCCCTGCCACCAAATTATTTAATTTTTATCAAACACTATGGTCGGTGGATCGACCGGGAATCGATCCCAGAATCGCGCTCTGCTACCAAATGTTACGGCCGACAGCTGCCTATCCCAGGAGTAGAATCCTCCGCGGCCCATAGACGGAGAAGCTACAGGCAGATGCTGGTGGGGCGTCCTGACGCCAAGGGTTAAGGTTCTGATTACATTAAACGATCAGGGGGGAGCGTTACATTTATTGAACAGAGCTTACTTACCTCTATTCAAGGCGACTGGTCCCTCAGGATTCGGGCAGGTCGCGTGTGGATGTATAGTGCTAGGAAAGTAAGGGTCAGTGATGTGTATTTGGGTGTGGCTGGTAGTGTTATTGACCTTATTAGACCGTTCCCTCTGCAGCAGTTCGGCCCTCAGCACCTCTCCAAACTAGGGTCTCCTTCCGCAGTCACTTTCTTCGTTTTCTACGATGACATGTCTTTAACTCTGTGGTACGATTAACTACCTTACAGAAGCCACTAACTCTCGTTTGTTATAACGCTTGACTCGCGAAATGAACACTGAACGTACGGATCAAAGGTCACCGTTATTTCTAGAATATCAAGTACCGCACTAGTAACTAATACGGTCGAATCCACTTATACAAATTCTGAATTAGACACTAAGTCCCGGGATGAAGCTAACAAAACAGGAATGCGCGTCACAATTCCCAGTGGTATATTTACTATACGCGCCTATCATATTCCGCTTCCGGTTTCCCGACCAAGAACGCGTGTTTTTCTCTCGACGCGATGAAATGGACTCCTTGTTCTAGCGTGCCCTCGAAACGACCGGACGTCCAAAACCGGTATCGTAGAGGCGCGCACGCCCTCTGACGTCAATTATTAACATTAACGCTTTTGCGCGAACAAGTTTTATTAGAAATTTATATCATTTTTGTATTATATCTAAATTTATGATTAAGTATATATGATTGTGAACCAACTGAATTACTTAATTGTTAATCTATACTATCACTTAATATAATAAAGCGGAAGAGTTTTTTGTTTGTTTAAACGCGCTAATCTCTGGAACTACCAGTCCAATTTGAAAAATTCTTTTTGTATATTATAGCCAGATTCATGTGAAATAGTATATGCTATCTAGCATTAAGCAAGTCAGAAGAAAAAGCACTCCCGAAATGATTTATCCGCGTACGCTGGTGTTATCGTTAGGCATACGTAAATACAATGTTCTAGAAAAATACGAGTATATACCTTTACTCCGTCTAAAAAAAAGTCCCAGATACCATATGTCTATTTCTTATACATAAGCCATAATTTGGTATTTTGTGACAAAAAAAATATTGAAAATTTAAAAGTGATTTATGAGCGTTATTATTAGGCATGGCCTATTTATCCTTGCGAACGAAAGTTACTTCATCATCAAGATAATTTTATGAAGATAAACTTTGTTATTAACCATGTTATTTGGACGCATAGTTTAAGCTATAATGTAAAATTAAAATAATTCAATAATTGGCTGGGCGCGCGAACGACGCTTAAACCCTAGCCGTTATAAAATGCTTGAACTAGGTCATGTCGCGCACCTCGGACACGTGATGACGCAGGTGAAACCGCGGGGCACAGCTAGTGTATACATAAAATTGCTTTGTAATGCAATGCAGACATAAAATTGTTGACATTTTGTACATTTTCCGAAAACACCCGGTAGTTAAATACTCTGCTTTGTTATTGGCTATGGATCTGACTTTTGCGGAAGTAAAATTCAAACCCCATTTTATTATTTGCTATAAATGTTGTAAGGCTAGATAATGAAAGGGTCATTCGCAGAGCAACAATCGTGACAATTAGACGCGTAGTGTATCTATGTAATAGTATGTGAATCTATGTAAGTGCTACTAAAATAGTTAAACGTTGAGTATAATTGTGATAAAGTGTCTCGGTGGAATGTATTTAATTTTATTATAAACAATATTACAAACTATAATAATAAAAAAAAACTAAAATTAGAAACTTAGTTATCATATAGTAGGACTACCCGCAGAACGCTGGCTGCGTTTCCCCGCTGAATGGCTATACTATGTCTCGGTGTGTGTGATAAGTGATTATACGAGTATGTCATGAAGACTAACGCCAGTTGTAATAGTTCAAGTGTTTAAATTTATGTACATTTATTTCATTCCTCTCCGATAGTTCGTCTAATATTTACAAGTAGTGGACTTTTGTTGAGTTTTAATGATGATGATGATGATGATGATGATAATAATAATGAAATCACGATTGGGTTACCTGAAATTTTGATCTAATTTATGTATGTTTGTGCACTAAGTAAATTTACTAAATAAAATAGTTTTTTAAAACAGTTTGAAAACTGTCATAATGCTTAAACTTATAAATGAGCACATGTAGTCAAATGAATGCAGTGATTATGGAATGCAATTTTACTGACTTTGTATTAAATTTTTAACGTGGTAGAATCGTGCAGCAGCTTATATTATGGTTGTAGCACGAATTGGTCGGCTCAACCGGGATAGGACCACGCTCTCACAGAATACCAGTGTAAAATAGCAGCTTAATGTCGCTGTATTCTGTATGGTTAGTGTAGAAAACCGGAGACCCTTTTTACTTACTGTAAACGCGGCATTCTATCTCGGTCCTCAGGGGTGACAGCGCATCTGCATTTTGATTCTTAATCGAGGATAAATGTAGATGTCTATGAGTCTCAGCACCCACTTACTATCAGGTGGACTGTGTGCTCGTTTTTCACCCATATTCTATAAAAAATATAGACGAGCACGTAACCGTACATCCTTAGAGATGAGAGTATTTTATTGTAATATTTCAGTACCAACAATATAAATTGTTATAGGTTACTTACCTTTACTTTTGAAATATTCACGATATTGTTCACTTCAATTGTATTGCCATCGCCATCTGTTATCTTCACACTTGATCGACTTCCTGTGACGGATATATCCAGGGCCGAAACTGCACTATCTACTGTACACTAAAACCGGAAGATAAGAATGATAATAATGAATGATGAAGATGTGTATATGTTAATATGTCAAAGTCACATAGTAGAATTGCTTGGCAAATATCATAAATACGCAAGCAACCGTCTAGTAATATAAGCGACAATAATCTGAGGTATACCCCTCATAAAATATAAATAAGGCATAAAGTTAAATTAATGGAGACTATCAAAAATCTGTTATAATAAGTAACACTACCAATGAATAAGGAAACTATTTAACGATATTTTTTTATGGAATAGGGGGCAAACGAGCATGCGGCTCACCTG
Organism: Parnassius glacialis; assembly: GCA_033319125.1. Lineage (NCBI taxonomy): Eukaryota > Metazoa > Arthropoda > Insecta > Lepidoptera > Papilionidae > Parnassius > Parnassius glacialis. Next base: position 18,659,167 of record JAVANC010000024.1, on the reverse strand, counting down.
ATGGTAAGTGACTACCGCCGCCCATGAACAACCGCAACACCAGGGGAATTGCAGATGCGTTGCCGGCCTTTTAGAAAGGTGTAAGCTCTTTTCTTGAAGGTTCCTAAGTCGTATCGGTCCGGAAAATTCGCTGATGGTAATTGATTCCACAAGGAAGTCGTGCGAGGGAGAAAACTTCTTCTAAATCGCACAGTGGTGGACCGCCAATCATCCAGATGGTATGGATGGTAACGCGAGTTTTGACGCGATGTGCGATGGTGAAATTGAGCGGCTGGAATTAGTCCGAACAATTCCTCAGAGCACTCCCCGTGATAGATGCGATAAAATACCCAAAGAGATGCAACATCTCTACGCAGTGCCAGTGTATCGGGCCGATCAGAAAGAACTCGGTCGTCGACGATTCGAACCGCTCTGCGCTGGATGCGGTCAAGTGGAAGGAGCTGGCACTGGGGTGCCCCGGCCCAGAGATGAGAACAGTATTCCATGTGGGGCCGAACTTGCGCTTTGTAAAGTTGCAAGCGATGTGCCGGCATGAAATACTGTCTCGCTCTGCTGAGCACGCCAAGCTTTTTAGAGGCCAATTTGGCCTTCCCTTCCAAGTGACCACGAAACTGCACACTATTCGATATGTCGACGCCAAGGATTCCGATGCTGGCTGAGGCAGCAAGGGGAGTGCCTTGAAACTGAGGAGATACAACAAAGGGGTTCTTTTTAGCGGTAAAGGCGCAAACTTGTGTCTTCTGGGGATTGAACTGGACTAGATTTAGTCGGCCCCAATCCGAGACTTTGTTAAGCAAAGACTCGACTTCAGACACAAGTTTGTTCCGGTACTCGGCGACGTTTTCCCGAGAAATATTGGCACGGCCGGTATATAAGGCATCACCAGTGCTGTCGTCCGCATAGCAAAGAATGCTACCAGTTAGCAACATATCATTGATATGCAAGAGAAACAGCGTTGGTGATAGCACGCAGCCTTGTGGAACACCAGCGTTGATAGGCTTGAGATCAGAGCATGCACTGGCTACTACGACCTTGATGCTCCGATCAGCCAGGAAACTGGTGATCCATTTGCACAATTTATCGGGAATCCCATAGGCAGGAAGCTTCGAAAGAAGCGCTTTGTGCCAGACCCGATCAAAGGCCTTCGCTACGTCCAAACTAACGGCTAATGCCTCCCCCTTGGACTCTACTGCCTCCGCCCATCTATGAGTTAAGTAGACTAGAAGATCACCAGCTGATCGACCCCGACGAAAACCGTACTGGCGGTCACTAATCAGCTGGTGATCCTCAAGGTACCTCATGAGCTGGCAGTTTATAACGGCTTCCATTATTTTGGAGAACAAGGAGGTGATGGCGATAGGCCTGTAGTTGCACGGGTCTGAGCGGTCGCCTTTTTTAGGGATCGGGTGCACCAAAGCTGTCTTCCATGAGTTGGGGACTACGCCTTGGGAGTAAGAGTACCGGAAGAAACGCGTTAAAACCGGTGCCAACTCCGGAGCACACGTCTTCAGCACAATGGGAGAGACTCCATCGGGCCCACTCGACTTGCTGACGTCCAGGGAGAAGAGTGCTTTGCGGACCGAGCGCTGTGTAAATCGCACATCCGGCATGGAGTACTCACATCGCCGGATGGTCGGCGGTGTGTTCCCCCTGTCATCTAGAGTCGAGTTGGACGCAAAAAGAGAGCTCAACAGATCGGCTTTCACCTTTGCGGCATGGGCCAGTGTGTCGTCCTCTCTGTGCAGAGATGGAAGAGATGGCTGACAGAAGTTCCCTTGGACAGCCTTGGCGAGAGACCAGAATGACTATACAATATTTAAATCCATCATGAAATAGCCCTGTGTTTGGTTGTTTAAATATTGTGAAACGATCTCTATTCACTTATTCTGCCAAGCTATATCATGACAAAATCAATAAATTGTGTAATATTGCATGATATGACCATTTCATGATTGATTCCTTCCATCCTGCAAACAATATCTCAAATAAACATTATCCCGTAGAAGACCATGAAACTCATCACTATTTTGTTAAAACTAAATTAACTTTAAGTAAATAAATTAATGTAAAGAGTAAAATGTAAATAATAGATAATAATACATTTTCATTCCGAGACAATTTACCTTTCTTATGGATACATCGGAATACATGCCCGATATAAAATTAGTAGGTGTTTTCTATACATTTAGGTACATTCACGTGTTCCTGTAGCATATTATATCTATGCCAAATATACATAATCTATGCATAATGTACGTCTAATAGTCTTTTAGAATTAAAAAAAATCCTTGACAGACATAGAGACACAGACACTGAGGTGACTCTAAAAGCGATCGAATTTCTCTAAATTTGCCACGGAATAGCATTTAATGGCGTTCGTAAATTCAAGCTCACGCGAGCGAAGTCGCGGCTAAAAAGCTAGTCGAAAATAAAACTGAACTAAACCGAGGAAAGTCATTTGACCTTTAAGTAATATACAAAGTCTTGGATTGGGGGCGACTAAATCTAGTCCTGTTTAATCCTCAGAAGACACAAGTTTCTGCGTTTATCCCTAAAAAGAACCCCTTTGTCGTATCTCCTCAGTTTTAAGTCGCTCCCCTTGTTGCCTCAGCCAGTAGTGGATATCTCGGCGTCGATATATCGAGTGACGTGCAGTTTCGAGGTCACTTGCAATAGAAGGCCAAATTGGCCACTAAATAGCTTGGCGTGCTCAACAAAGCGGGATAGTATTTCATGCCGGCAACAGCCACAGCCACGGCACAGCCTGCAACTTTACAAGGCGCAGGTTCGGCTTCACATGGAATACTATTCCTATATCTGGGCTGGGGCTCCCCAGCGCCACCTACTTCCACTTGATCACATCCAGCGCAGAGCGGCTAGAATCTTCAACGACCCAGTCCTTTCCGATCGGCTCGATTCAGTGACGCTGCGAAGAGATATTGCATCTCTTTGCGTATTTTATCGCATCTACCACGGGGAGTGCTCTGAGGAATTTTTCGGACTGATTCCAGCCGCTCAATTTCATCATCGCACATTTCGACAAAACTCGCGATACCATCCATACCATTTGGATGATTAACGGTCCACCACTGTGTGATTTAGAAGAAGTTTTCTTCCTCGCCCTTGTGGGATCGATTACGATCAGCGAATTTTCCGGACCGATACGACTAAGGGACCTTCAAGAAAAGAGCCTACTCCTTTTTAAAAGGTCAGCAACTCATCTGCAATTCCCCTGGTGTTGCAGTTGTTCATGGGCAGCGATAGTCACTTACCAGCAGGTGAGCCGCATGCTCGTTTGCCTCTTCTACTATAAAAAAAAATGTGAGTGTACCCAAAATCAGCTGGGTGTTACGTTATAGGTATTATTGTTATGTTATAGATACTATTTACTCTATATTATGTTACAAGTCCGATATACTTATATGGTTTATTTACTTAGAAGCCAAATTATATTGTTTATTTATTTTTATTTATTTTATTTATACTCTTTATTGCACACAAAATACTACACAACACACCAAACTTAAATTTATAAACGAATGTAGGTACAATTAGGTGGCCTTATCGATAAACAGCGATCTCTTCCAGGCAAATCTTGGTGAAGAAGCTAATTTTCATTTAAATATATAGAAGAGTGCATAAATAGTAGATAAACAAATATATATTAATATCACAAGGTATATATAGTATATAAGACAATGCAATAATCAAATATATTGGTAAATCCAATTGGGCATACCTTAAGCGCATTAAAAAAAAATACGTATAACATGATTAGACGGAATTTTTAAATTAGTTTAAATACATTTCGACAGCACTGTCGGCTTCAACACCCTCTAAAACCATGAAAATGACACCCATGATGAAACAATTAATACCTATTGCAGCCGCCATCTTCGATTTACATTTCGACAGCACTATCGGCTTCAACACCCCCGAAAACCATGAAAATGACACCCAAGATGAATAAATTGGTACCTACTTCAGCCGCCACCTTGGATTTACATTTCGACAGCACTATCGGATTCAACACCCTCGAAAACCATGAAAATGACACCCAAGATGAAAAACTTGATATTTATTGCAGCCGCCACCTTGGATTTACATTTCGATAGCACTATGGGCTTCAACACCCTCGAAACCCATGAAAATGACACCCATGATGAAAAAATTGATACCCATTGCAGCCGCCACCTTGGATTTACATTTCGACAGCACTATCGGCTTCAACACCCGCGAAAACCATGAGAATGACACCCATGATGAAAAAATTGGTACCTACTTCAGCCGCCATCTTGGATTTACATATCGACAACACTATCGCCTTCAGAACCCTCGAAAACCATGCAAATGACACGCATGATGAAAAAATTAGTACCTACTTCAGCCGCCATCTTGGATTTACATTTCGACAGCACTATCGGCTTCAACATCCTCGAAACCCATGAAAATGACACCCATGATGAAAAAATTGGTACCTACTTCAGCCGCCTACATTTCGACAGCACTATCGGCTTCAACACCCTCGAAACCCATGAGAATGACACCCATGATGAAAAAATTGATACCCATTGCAGCCGCCACCTTGGATTTACATTTTGACAGCACTATCGGCTTCAACACCCGCGAAAACCATGAGAATGACACCCATGATGAAAAAATTGATATCTATTGCAGCCGCCATATTGGTTTTACATTTCGACAACCCTATCGGCTTCAACACCCTCGAAAACCATGAAAATGACATCCATGATGAAAACATTTATACCTATTGCAGCCGCCACCTTGGATTTACATTTCGACAGCACTATCGTCTTCAGCACCCTCGAAAACCATGAAAATGACATCCATGATGAAAAAATTGGTACCTATTGCGGCCGCCATCTTGGATTAACATTTCGACAACCCTATCGGTTTCAACACCTTCGAAAACCATGAAAATTATACTACTTACTTTTAGTACGTACTACTATTATTTATTCTGTGCTTTTAAAATATTGTAATAAAAAAATCTCTTATTATTATTATAATCAAGTATTTAAGAAATTTGATTATTCGAATGTTGTGTATTTGTACAGCGATCTTTTTGAGGCGCTGCAAACAACCGAAACAATGTCCACTCACGACGGCGACTGAAGCCGAACCAATATAATGTACTCTGTGAGCCGAACTAAACTACTCTGTAGCTGTAGCTCCCCATTTACAGAAATAATTTACATACAAGGCTACCAAATCAACGAAAATTTTGCCATTTTGGAGCCGAAAAAAATTAATTATAGCTAAACAAAACAAAAATTACACTGCCATTTACATTCAGTGGCTTCCCACATGATAGATGAAGGGATTAAAAAATAGATTGAGTTAAACAATTGATATTTTCAAAAGTTATCGTGTTTACAAGCCACAGGGACATGATAAATCCACACCATAAGCCACTAAAACCCTTTTTTTATTTAAAAATAGCAATTAATCTATTTAAAAAAAATATTAACAATCATTTATCTTTCTAACAATGTTCTTTTTATATCATTTATACTTATATGTATAATATGATTGGTAAATACGATTTTATTCAATAAAACGTTGGAATCTTAATTTTTAGGCGATAGTAGAACATACCTTACGCTTTCGTTTAAGGTATGCAACAAATAATATTATATATAAATACACATAAACACACAAATACATATATACATACACACATACGTATACACATATACCTACATATACATATATATATAATAAATACATATTTGTAAATATTTCTGTAATACATTATTACTTTATATCATAAACATAAACCTTATCAAGAAAAGTAGGTATGACAATAAAATATATTATGTAGAACACATATTTAAATAATAATCTTTAACCTTATTTTTGAAATACTCAATGCTTTAGGCTTCCTTAATTGTTAAAGGAAGCGAGTTCCATAATTTGATTGCTTTGACACAAAAGGAGGAATGAAAAAATTTTGAGTTGTGAGCAGGCATACGCAATATAAGTTTATCAGCTATTCTGGAATGATCTTTATCTGCGCCCATGAACTCAAAATTTGAGTTGAATTTGTTTAAGATAACTCAGTGTTTTAGGACCGAATAGTACGTAGTACAGTAGAGATAGAATATGAGTATTCCGAAGAAGCCTGATAGGGAGCCACTTGAGCTTAATACGGTACTCGGAAACATAATCACATTTGCGAAGGCCAAATATGAACCTAATAGCGAAATTCTGAAGACGCTCAAGTTTATTTAATTGATCTTCAATAAGATTGGAGTAGCATGCATCAGCATAATCAAGGATAGGGAGTAACAAGAACTGTGCCAGTAAAATTCTAGCAGGAATGGGAAGCGAGATATGCAAACGTCTTAAATAAGATGCTGCCGCAAACATCTTTCTGCTGGACTCCTTAATATGCAGGGAGAAGGAAAAATTCTGATCAATATATAATCCTAGGTCTTTGACAGATTTACTAAAAGGTTGGATACACCATCAACAATAATAGGAGGAAGGTTATCCCAACAAATTCTTGAGATTAGAGTGCTATTTCCAACAATAATGGCTTGGGTCTTTTTGGGATTAAAATTAAGCCCGAACGACCTGCTCCAATCAAGTATTGCAGCAAGATTCGTATTGGTGTCATTAATGGCAATGAATGTTACCAGCAATGAATGGTGATAGCACACAGCCTTGTGGAACACCAGCGTTAATAGGCTTGTAGTCGGAGCATGCACCGTATACAACGACCGTGATGCTCCGATATGCAAGGAAGCTGGTGATCCAATTACACAATTCAATTTTTTAATCAATTAATCAATTTAATCACTAAATACGTACCGTAACCCTCACCCTCAAATTTTCCTAAATCCTTTCTTAGTGGATGCCTACATCATAAAATCTACATCAAGCAGTTCGCACTGTGTGTTGATAGATAACTCATTCACTCAGGACATTTTATTTTATATCTAACGAATAAATAGTAGATAAGAAGTGACCAGTGACACTTGTCGATAAATGGCAAAAGGAAATCTACGGCTAATTTAATTATATTCTATTATATATTCGATTCAAGAATATACATTAAAATGAATTTTTCTAAACGTTATTTGTAAACGAAATAAAAAATATTTGTGTTAAAAAAACAAACATTTTGTCTAATTTATAGAATTTTCTAAAAATTAGAAAAATTAAGAAACATTTAAATAATAATATTTTTAGTATGTTAAAAGCATAAGTATAAGCAACACATTTTTTTCAACAAGTATGATTATCACAGAAAAATAGAACGTAACAACTTACGTTAAATTTGTACCCGTATCCAGGGGGAAACTTCGTACTCGCCAATTCCATTTTTCTGTTCTCTACCACTCTTGCGACGTAATTTAATAGCTTGAAAAATAAGTTTTGTAGATAATTGTAAATGCGCATTAGGACATAATGCCTCTGTCTCTCTGCTGTCATGAATTTAATTCAGACTCCTTTATCAATAATTTTTCCTTTACTGTTTTTATACAATGCTTTTATATATTTATATCCTCCAACAAGGTAAGTACCATATCATTCTATATATTATGTACACGGTTATAAAAATAATGAATAACAGTAAAACTAAAACAGTACTAACATATCTCATTAAAAACAAGCAACAATAAAATATGTACTGAAACTAAAACAACACTTATATTATTTAATATTACCAAACATTATTTTTTGTATAATTCATGTTTTTTTTTTCTTTTTATTTAAGGGACTTTCGTTATTATTAACATGTCAGTCCCATTGTACCTTATAACTCAATAGCACACAAAATTATTTAATTACTTATAAAATACTTAATAAATGATAAACCATTTGAGCAGCATCTGACAGTGGTTCAGAGAGTATACTTTGATATTCCCCTATATTATACATTTTTATGTCAGTTTTGGCGACCAGTAGTTTCCTCTCGTGATGGTTTTTAGAACATTCTGCGAGCAAGTGTTGTATGTCTTCGACTGTGTTGCATGTTTCAATACACCTATGTACCAAGTATGATACACTTGTCAAGGGTTATGTATTTTTTTTTTAAATCTACCCTCGAACATGTATCTATACAATAAACAGGACAAAATTCAAGCAAAGGAACAAAAACAGTAGAGAAAGCATCTATGACCAGTTTCGTTTATTGAAATATTATGTACATTTCAGTAAAGGAAGCTTGTTCGTTTATTGAAATATGTATATTTCACTAAAGGGAGCTGATTAAGAGCTGCAAATTTACTAACAGTGATGATCAAATTAAATGCCATTAGATAAATTGATGCCATCAAAAACATAACTTGTAAAAAAAGCCAAGTCTCGCAACTCAGTCCTTCTACCGTAAAAAGTTGTGAGATCCCTGTAATACCAAGTCGGTTAATTTATTCAGTCCATAGATTGATACATAGATTGACTTAGCAATCGCATGAAAACACAATATATCTCACAAGTAATACATATTATATTAAATTAGATTGTTTAGTTTCTAGTTTTATCCATAACAAAGTTATAGGGTTTCGGAAATGGCCTGAACTGCTTCGAGAAAAGGATGGTACGGCCGTGCCGCTATTTTGTTCGACTTGGCGGGGGCACTGCCGTGCTCCCAGATAACTCTTGCTGATAATTTGAAGCAGACTTGCGTTGTGTAAAAATATGACAGGTACGTCACAAACAATTCATTATGTAATTCAAATCACGTTTCAAGCTAGAAAGAAGAATAATAAACTAATAGGGAAAAAGGTATCCAGGTAACAGTGAAATGCTATTGTTGTGGAAAAAAAGTCATAGGCGAGCGGATTGTTTATTAGACAAGAAATTTTGCTCCGAATTTGGCAAGCAGTGTCCTACAAAAAAGTTGTCAAGGTCGACTAATTGAATCACTATTGGATACACAAGGAAGAATTATAAGACAATGTTTAAGAAGAACTAGAATCTTACTACACACCTTCCATGTTTGAGGAGTATAAAGTCAGAAAAAAAAGTTAAAGAGTAGAGTATCATCATTGGGCGTAAGTAAAATTCCACCACATTATGTACAGATCAATGTAGAAAGAGATGATATTGATTTTCTATTAGATATAGGATCACGGGTTACTATAATTCCTTTAAAAATTTAAAAACAAACATCTTCCTGATAAGGTTGTACAACAATGAAAATCATTTTCAAAAACCAGGGCGTAACTGAACCAACTGGTATTTTAAATAACTTAACATTCAGGTAGTAAAATGTAAATAAAAAATGAAAAATTTAATTAGTCTTGTCTAATCTAGTCTAGGTTAGTCTTTCGTCGAAACTTTATACGAAACGAAATTTTATAATTACATTTATGAGTCACTTTGAGTTAGAAACCGATAGTGTAGCTTTGGTAACAATATTTGGTCCAACTAAAACAATACTTAACAGGCTTCAGCATCAGGCTATATTTTTATCTGATTTTAGTTACAAAATTCAACACATTAAAGGCAACTCTGACCAGGCAGATCCCGAATGTACAAAGTTTTAATAAACAAGAAACAAAATTGCATAGCATTTTTGAAGACGGAGATATTAGCAATGTTTATTTTTTCAGTGATTCGAAAATAAAAGGACTAGACTGGAAAAAAATAAACCACAAGTGACTTTGAATGATCTAGAGTACTACGTTACACTACGGATGGCGACCCTCGAGGGAAAATATTTAACAATTGTTACAACTACAATAGAAAAAATAAAATTAATTAAGACAGATGCTATTTTGGAGATAAAAAATTATAGTTCCAGGAAATTTATTGCAAGAATTAGAAAAAATAACAAAAGACATATTGGAATTGTTAGAATGAAGGAAATTACTAGATCTTATTTCTGGTGACCAGATCCAGACCGTGAAATAGACTTAGTCTCTAGAAATTGTAAAACCTATTTAAGTAATAGTAATGCCTTGCAAATGCAACTAAAGCTTGTCCTGTAGCGCCATCTGTATGGTACAGAATACATGCCGATTACTTTTTTTTATAGTATAAGGATGACAAACGAGCACACAGTCCACCTGATGGTAAGTGGTTGCTGCGGCCCATAGACATCTACATCTATCTTCTATTACAAATCAAAATGTAGATGCGTTGTCACCCATGAGGACTAAGATGTAATGCCTCATTTCCAGTAAAAAGGGCCTCCGGCCACCTGCACTCACCAAGCGAAACGCAGAGGTAAACCTCTACTTCACGCTGGTTTTCTGTGAGGTCGTGGTACCGCCCCGGTTCGAGCCAGCCCATCCGTGCGACAGCAAAAGCAGCCGCGTGGCTTTACCACTGAAAACTTAGGATCATTTCATAAAAAAAACGACTTTGGTAACAGTGGATAGTTATTCCATGTGGGCTAAAGCTTTTACGATTATTATGCAAATTATAACTACCAGAGCTGCATTAGAAATATTTAAAAGTTTAGTTTCTAAGTTTGAATGTCCACTTCATTTAGTAGCTGACAATGTTACTAGTTTGACCAGTTCATAATTTCAAGACTGCTGTAAAAAAGATGATACTCGTATCAAATAAACATTTTTAGCTTCATACTACCATGCCACTAATGGAGCAGCAGAAAAATACAATGTCACAAATCCCATCATACTAAAATTATGGACGGTGACCACAATTTGAAATATGCAATGAATTTGTTTTTATCTGACTATTGTTGTACACCACACTCTACTTAAGGGGTCACGCTTGCTAGATTGTTATTGGTACGGGAAATCAGAAGTCGATTTTCACTATTGAGGCCACCGCCAATAAGAGATAAAATTTATGAAATTTGCAAATCGGGCAAAATTATGCTTTCTTTCGGTACATTTTGTAACAAAACTAAACCAAATCAGATATAACTAATAAGTACCACGTATAGATTGGTTCTTCATCTTCAAATGGTGGTAATTTTTTTGTTGAAAATAATAGTTTCTTATATTGTAATAACGATCTTTCCTAGCCATTTTCTACAAAATTAACGATACCGGCTCATGTTTAGGTACATTTTTTGTTCTATTATCAACATATATAAGATTTCTAAAAATACTTTAAAGAGGCAGACATATTCAATAAAAAATTATGGTGTTTACTTTTTATCAAAATGTCACAAATAGTCGTAAAAAAATAAAAACTGATGCTTATTTTTTCACATATTTTGCTAATACGGACGAATCATAACGTAATATAAGGGTTATTTTATTTTTGGTGCCTGTTTTGGTTTGGTGTACAAAAATTTCGATGAAACCACAGTCCGCGCTCAGCCGCCGTCTTGAATGATACTGTATCGCCTGATTGCAGGGGCTCATATTGAAAAAGATCGCTGTACATACACAAAATATTGGAATTTGATATATGGTACTTGACAAGGCAAAATAATATTACATAATATCATTTTTATTATAATATTTTGTTTCGCTAAAAGTGTATTTTACATATAAAGAAATAGAGAAGTGTAGGGCGTCCCCCCACAAGATGGAATGACGACCTGGTGAGACATACAGGAAGTCGATGGATGCAGGTGGCTCAGGACCGTGCTTTGTAGCATTCCTTGGCGGAGGCCTATGTTCAGCAATGGACTTGTGAAGGGCTGTAATAATGATTATCAAGAAATACCTATTCGTCTTGGACTGGTGTGACCTGAAGGTATACATCAGAAACTGCTACTGGAACTCCTGGACGAGTAGTACTAAGTGTGCTAAGTTTGGGCTCGTTTTGTTAGTTGTGATGAGATCTAACCTCCGGGCGTGATGGAGAAACCTGTTGGTGTACTTAAATTACTACTATTGTAACTCCTGGACGAGTAGAACTAAGTGTGCCGAGTTGTGCTCATTTTGTTAGTTATGATGAGAACTTACCTCCGGACTTGATGGAGAGACCTGATGGTGTACTTCGGTGACTGCTGCTGGAAATCCTGGACGAGTAGAACTAAGTGTGCGGAGTTTGTGCTTGTTTAACTCCTGGTTAACTCGTCGAGGAGTTACAGAGTAGCAGTCACTGAAGTACACCATCAGGTCTCTCCATCAAGTTCGAAGGTAAGGCCTCATCATAACTAACAAATCAAGCCCAAACGTGGCACACCTAGTTCTACTCATCGTGGAGTTACAGAGTAGCAGTCACTGAAGTACACCATCAGGTATCTCCATCAAGTCCGGAGGTAAGGGCTCATCATAACTAACAAAACGAGCACAAACTCGGCACACTTAGTTCTACTCGTCGAGGAGTTCCAGCAGCAGTCACTGAAGTACACCACCAGGTCTCTTCATCAAGTCCGGAGGTAAGGTCTCATCATAACTAACAAAACGAGCCTAAACTCGGCACACCTTATTCTACTCGTCCAGGAGTTCCAGCAGCACTCACCGAAGTATACTTTCAGATCACGTAGATAGGTATTCGAATTTCGTATCTAAGTATATTTTGGTAGGTATAAGAAATGAGAAAAAAAAATCTTTCAAAGTATCAAAATATTTTACTTGATTACGATTCCCGCAGCTAACCGTGCGTACAGTTGTGTGTGTGACCCGTGTCAATGTAATAGTTCGATTCTATACCTATCAATTTTGCAAACGCGTCCTTAAGCAATGCAATTATGCACCTAGAGTTAAAAGTAATACAAACTTTTCTATACGACAAAATGTTATGATTAAAGATTATAGGGAGAGACCTTAGATTAAGGGTATCATTTTGCAAGAATCAGTTGCAGGAGTAACTCACTTAATTGATGTTGATGGCGCCATTTGTAAAAAGCATGCAAATCAAATTATTCATTGTGAAGATAAGCAAGATGAAGTAGGTGTCACTGAACTGGTGTTTATACTTCTGTTTAAAAATTATCTTTATAAAAAGATTTCATTCAGAGTTACCTGGATTCATTATAAACTTTTTAATAGTATTATATAGTTTATCCGCCTACATACTTTTCATTTATTTATGACTTGGTAAATTCTGTTCTTTATAGGTTAGTAAATTTTATAATTTGCAGCTTTGTGACATGGAGAGTGTACATTACACTTTATTAATGCACCAATAGGTGAACGGTTTCATCATTAGTAGTTTGTCTTTGTAAGTTGTCATATGTCACTGTTGCTTTATCTCTTCAATCCTTTATTAAAATAATTGCGTAACTAGTTTCTCAAGTTTAATTTAAAAATCAAAGTCATATTACTAAGTTAATACCTGTTTCACTTGACTCTTTTCCACACTAAAAATGTGACCTGATGTAGATTCAGCTAACTTCTCATAAACTTGATATCCAGGAGATGTGGCGTTATGTTGCGGACACATTCCTGATATCACGAACACAATCTGAAAGATTTGTACAGTCTGATTAATATACTTAGCTTATTATCGGTGAGCTACGAGTGTATGTAGGCTGTTTTTTTATTCCATTCTTTGTAATCTAAACTAGAATGAAGTTACCATGATAATAACTACTAGACTAAACATATTCTTAAAAAATGAGAGTCAAAAAGGCCACAGTCGATCTGATCTTATGTTTCTACACAACATCCTATGGACACGCACCACCGACTTCCATCAAAGTTATCCATAGTCACTCCTGAACACTAGATATTTAGCCTTAATTCCATCCAATTCTTTAACTAGACCTCAGTAAAGTTTTTTGGGTTTCGTATGGTGCGTGTAGAGAACTGGAGACCCTTTTTACTGGAATCGAGGCATTCCAACCTAGTCCTCACGGGTGACAACGCATCTGATTCATCATTTTGAATTTTGAATCATTTTGATTCTTAATCGAGGATAAATGTAAATGTGTATGGGTCAAAGCAACCACTTACCATCAGGTGGACTGTGTGCTCGTTTGTCACCCATATTCTATAAAGAAAAGTTATCAAAGTAAATATCTATATTTTTTCCTTAGTCAATATAGTACATATTAAATTTGTATAACAAGCATGAAGGGTCTGTTCCACATAATGTGTGCAAATTGTTTTATTTTAGTTAATTAAAGATAGCAATAGAAATGCAAAAATCACACGTGACGTTTAACTATTCCATAAAATATGTGCGACTGAAGGCGAATAACTCATCATCCATGTATTGAAAATGAGTCACATTTGTCCCTTCCCTATGAAGATGAAATTCGTTCTCGCAGGTCTATAGTAATGTACTGTTACGTGCTTGGGGTTCGAGACAATTAAAAACTGCCGAGTGTATTACCAAAATTGACACTTTAATTACAGAACACTAATTACATCTAAAACCCACACTAATAAGAAAATACAACTGTACTACTGATTACTTTAGTTCGCAGTTGTATCGCTTTGAAGTATTCGCTTGTATCGCCAATTCAATACTCACTGCGTCGCGATCTGTACCGGCCTTATATAGGGCCTCAGATAATTTTCAGAATCTTCTACTATAGAAACATTTAGAATGTTCGAGTACATACCGGTCCCGACTGACTATGTGTCGATAGTTTTAGAAAGTTCTTCCATGGAAATTTCTAGAAGGATCTTGACTCTCCTAGTTCTTCTAAACGATACTAGAGGGCGCTAGTGGTAACTAGGGTTGCCACATGGTAACCTTAGTTACCACTACTGACTGGTACATACCAGGCATTAATGGTACATACCGGGCATTAATGGTGGCGCTCAACACTGCTCCCTTCTAAGACATGCTCGTCCCGAGCATTATCGGGCCCATAATAGAGTGTCAGTCGATCCACATAGACGATCTTAGGAGAATCTCTTACACCTCTTTGTATCCGGTAGGTTGATCCTTATCACAATCCGATACGGTCCGTCCCATTTAGCTTGAAGCTTAGGAGATTTTCCTTTGCTGCGAACTGGATTGTGCAACCACACAAGTGAATCTTCGTCAAACCCTTTGTTGTTCATTTTGCGGTCATACCGGGTTTTCATCTTTTCAGATATTTGCTGGCCCGATTGTATGACGTGCTCATAATTCTCTTCCAAAATTTGCAAAAGCTGGTGTCACTGATGTACTCTGGTAAACAGCGCTTCGATATGATAACAAAAACGGTTGTTTGTGCTTATCCCAGTCTTGTTGCCGATTTTCCACAACTTTTGCTAGGTACCTCTATAATATCTGATTAAATCGTTCTACCATACCATCAGATTGTGGTTTGAAAGAAGTTGTTCTTGTTTTATGAGTACCCATAACTCGGCAAGTTTCCCGAAATATTTGAGACTCAAAATTTCTTCCTTGATCGCTGTGAATATCTAAAGGTACTCCAAAACGGAAACGACAGAAGACTTCTTGAACTAGTTTAGCTGCAACTTTTGAAGCTTCTTGATTTGGAATGGCGAAGACTTCTGGCCACTTAGTGAAGTAATCCATCACAAACATGAAATGCTTGTTACCACTTTCACTTCCGGAAACGGCCCCACAACGTCAAGTGCTATCCTCTCCCATGGTGCACCAACATTGTACAATTTCAATGCACCTCTACTACGAGTCTGAGGTCCCTTTACAGCCGCAAAACTTGTACATTTTTGACACCAGTCTTTGACATCATCACGACAGTTGACCGAGTAAAACCGTTCTCGGATCTTCAACAGAATTCGTTTAACTTCCAGATGGCCTCTTGAACAACCATTATGGTACAGCCGTAAAACATCCGGTACTTTAGCTTTAGGAACATTTGCAAATGAAAACTGTCTCCCCAACCATTTTCCCATTTACGGCACAGGGCTCCATCCGGAATCAGCAAGCTGTCCCATTGAGCCCAATACCTTGTCGTGGTCAAACTCACCGCTGAGACGTCGCTCCACTTGGAATTAGGAGCACTGGCCTTCATCCGTTCCAGAATCGGCTTGATGTCTGTTCGCGAAACTCACAGTACTGATTTGTAGAGCACATCCCTATTAATTTAGTACAACCCTATTTTAACTTTTTTAGAACTGTCAAATTGACATTCCCTCTCTCTATCAGCATGCCGTGTGCAGTACAGACGCAATTTTGTCCATTTTTCTAATTATACCAATAAGCCAAGGAATTTGTGAAATATAATTGGTTTCAATTAATATACAACCCCAACATTAGTGCTGAAATCCGGGAATAAGAAAATCCAGGGGATTACATCGATATTTGAAGATTGAGATTCGACGACTGTGTGACGGCCGGTAACTTCCACGTGAAAAGATGGCTGGCGATGATGGTTTTAAAGATGCCACGGATAGCAAGGTGGATCAGGACGTGACAAACTTGGCCGCGCTATCCAATCTCCGACATGCGCGTAGGCAATGCAAGCGGACGATGACAATGGTGGAAAACTTTATACATGGTGCGACCGCTCCACGTACTGCGGAACTGCAGGTGCGCCTACGTGCCATTGACAACGCCTACAACAAGTTCATCACACTGCAGGCGGACATAGCTGCCATCCAGGGCTACATGGACGATGACGAGGGCTTTGAGGAGCGCTACTTCAACATCAGCGCTTCTTTATCAACCGTGTTGGAGGAGTTGCAGGACGACAAAGCTGCTGCAGGGGGTTTTACCTTACGCGCAGATGACGACGACGCGAAGGCGCCACGCAGCTCCAGATGCGGGACCAAGTTGACGCCCATAGTCATCACTGACTTCAGCGGAGGCATCTGTCAGTATCGTCCCTACATAGATTTATTCAGTGCAGTAATAGGTGGCAATAGGGATCTGTCAAATGTACAGCATTTGTTTTACTTTTTTTTTATAGGATAAGGGTGAAAACGAGCACACAGTCCACCTGATGGTAAGTGGTTGCTGCGGCCCATAGACATCTACATCTATCCTCTATTACAGATCAAAATGCAGATGCGTTTTCACCCGTGAGGACTAGGATTGAATGCCTCATTTCCAGTAAAAAGGGCCTCCGGCCACCTGCACTCACCAAGCGAAACGCAGAGGTAAACCTCTACTTCACGCTGGTATTCTGTGAGGTCGTGGTACCACCCCGGTTCGAGCCGGCCCATCCATGCGACAGCAAAAACTGCCGCCTGGCTCTACCACTGTTGAAGGTATTTAAAGGGGGAGGCACTGGCTCTCATAGATAACTTAACGCTTACGCCTGAGCTGCTCAACTGTTGCTATGACAACAAGGCATTGATAGTGAATAATCACATCAACACCTTACTAGATTTGCCTGCAATCAAAGGCTCTGCTCAGCAGTTACGCAGCTTAGTTTAACAAATTAGACAGCAAGTCACCGCGCTCCAAAATTTAGGACAAGCCATGCAGTGGGACACCATACTGGTGTGCATTTTATATAGAAAGTTTAGGTTCCATGCCTACTTTAAAGACGTTGCTTATTTTTTTAGAAAGGAGATCTATTGCTCTAGAAGCCAGTCGCTCCACCACTGAAAAGGCATGCAAGCCTTTTCATTTAAATGTTAGCAAATGTACAAAACCTTCTCTTAGTAACAAAAAAAAACAACAATTGTAGTCTTTGCAGTCAAGACAACAAATTATTCAAATGCTCTAAGTTCCAATCTCTTACTGTGGCAGACAAGCTGAAGCATGTAAGTGAAAAGAAACTATGTACTATTTGCCTAAATGGTCACCAACTGAGCAAGAAATGTAGGTACAGCTTCTTGTGTTCCATTTGTAAAAGCAAGTCACACAACACCCTTCTGCATGAGGCGCATATAGGGGATCAAACACTTATGTCTGGCTCCACTGTGTCCATGCACAACATCAAATCAAAGGAGAGTGACTACGAAGTGCTACTGCCCACAGTTAAGGTGAGTATTAGAAACAAAAATAGCCGCAGTGTCATTGTTAGAGCTATGTTAACAGTGGTAGAGCCACGCGTTAGCTTTTGCTGTCGCACGGATGGGCCGGCTCGAACCGGGGTGGTACCACGACCTCACAGAAAACCAGCGTGAAGTAGAGGTTTACCTCTGCGTTTCGCTTGGTGAGTGCAGGTGGCCGCAGGTCCTTTTTACTGGAAATGAGGCATTCCATCTTAGTCCTCACGGGTGACAACGCATCTACATTTTGATTTGTAATAGAGGATAGATGTAGATGTCTATGGGCTGCAGCAATCACTTACTATCAGGTGGACTGTGTGCTCGTTTGTCACCCTTATCCTACAAAAAAAATGTTAAATTCCGGCAGCCAAACGTCATTTTGTACACAATCATTAGTTGACATGTTAGGTACACCTACATACAACCATTCAAAGAAAATTGTTACTATGTGGAATAATTCAAACAAGCTTCAGAAGGGACGATTTGTGTTTGGAGTCTCTCACAGAAAATGTCAATATGTTGCATGTTCAGTTGTTGATCAAATCACCACTTTGCTACCACAAAACAAAATTAAACTCAATACTTTGTCTATTCCTTCCAATATAGTATTGTCAGATAAGGACTTTCATGTTCCAGGAGTGGTGTCCCTACTACTTGCTGCCAACGTAATCTTCAAGGTTATTCAAGATGGCAAGATTGAAGGGGGCCCACTGGATCCAGTGCTGATCAATACGAGACTGGGCTACGTTGTGTCAGGTGATTTCAATCCAGTTACTTTAGTACACACTGCCATCACCATGCACTCCATGTCCATGCCCAATATGTGCATTGACGAGCTAGTCAAAAGGTTCTGGGAGACGGAGCACGTTCCTCAGTTATACAATGAATCTTTGCAGGAGCATGAGGTCAGTGAGGAGGCATTTCATAATACAGTCAAATTGTGCAATAACTGGTTTGAAGTTAGTCTGCCTTTAAAAATTGACATTAATACAATTTCCCCCACCGGCTCATTTTCATTAGCTTTACAAAGATTTTATAATCTAGAAAAAAGGTTCAAGAAGGATCCTCTTTATTTTCAAATGTACAAGACATTTATCCAAGAGTACCTAAAGCTAGGTCATGCCAAGGTCATTGACCTCCAGTCAGCTGACATTAATACATCTCCTAAATATTTTTGCCACACCATGCTGTAGGGCGCAATGACAAGAAAACAAACAAGTTGTGCGTTGTTTTGATGGCTCTGCCAAGCCTAAAGGCGCTTAGTATAGTTTGAATGACATTTTATGCAATGGTGGCGTTGTTCAGAACTTTCAATGTTGTGCTTATGTGTGATATTAGGCACATGTAGCGTCAAATTCATGTAGCTCCCGAGCACAGAGTTTTGCAGAATATTCTATGGGGTGAGAGTGCACATGAAGCTTTGCAGTATTTACAGCTACAAACTATTACATACGGACTTACAAGTTCAGCTTTCATTGCAACCCGCTGCCTCATGGAGCTTGCGGAGATTCATGGTGTTCAATTTTCACTAGCTGCCAACGCTTTAAAAAATAATACTTATGTGGACGATGTCCTCACGGGGACATCCAGCACCGCTGAAGCTGTTCGCTTAAAACAGGAACTTATTGACTTGCTAAAACTGCACAGACACTGATCACAGTGTCATTGGTGACATTCCAGAAGACAAAAGGCACTTTGAAGATGTAGACCTCAATAAAGATTCATTGACCACCAAGACACTAGGCATCAGATATGAAGTTCAGTCTGACAAGTTCAAAATAACAGCTCCTCCAAATGTTACTGTTCTGAAGTCTCCTACAAAACGTAAGATTCTAAGCTACATCAGCAAATTTTTTGATCCAATGGGCCCCATCAGTCCCATCTTTGTGAAGGCCAAAAACTTTCTTCAAAAGTTATGGCAAAGTAATTTGGACTGGGATACACCTCTCCCAGTACATTTGCATGATTTGTGGATTGACTTTCATAATATTTTAATAAACATGCCCACTATGTACGAGTATGTACAGCGCAACGTGCACACTTCAGATGCTGACTCTGTTCAGCTCATAGATTTTTGTGATTCATCTTCATACGCATTTGGCTGCTGCCTATATATCAAGGCAATTCATGATGACGGGTGCCAGATTAAGTTGCTGTGTGCCAAGTCGCGCATTGCACCGCTTGAAAAATCATTAACCATCCCACGGCTTGAACTTAACAGTGCACTACTCTTGCTAAGCTGGCGCGTGTTCATGAAAACATTGCCCATAATAAATGATTGCTACTTGTACACAGATTCTAAGATTGTATTAGATTGGTTGCACACTGCTCAGTGAAACTGCCTGCTTATATTGGTAACCGTGTGAAGGAAATCAGCAATAATGTTGATCTTGAGTGTTGGCGCCACACGCCTGGGTCCCGTTAACCCCGCTGATATTTTGTCTAGGGGCGCAAACCCAGAGCAGTTGAGCGACCTCTGGTGGCATGGTCCAGAATTTTTAATAGCCAGTTCCACTGATGTACAGTGGTGCATCATTGAATTACCACTTTCAATTTGTGCAAACTCGACAATGAAACTAACCATTCAAAAAACTGTCCGCGTTATGGCTTATGCTATGAGATTCATTGCCAAATGTAAAAAGTTGTACACAAAGAAAGGAGTTCTCTCTGCGGTTGAGATCAAGGCAGCCACTCTGAGAGTAATTCAAGTAATACAACATCAGCATTTTCATGAAGAAATAAACTGATTGAAAAAGGATTCTGATATCAAATCTAATCTCAAGTCATTGCATTCATTCATTGACAAAAATAACATTCTGAGAGTTGGTGGTCGGCTTGAGCAGACACAACTCACTTACTCAAAAAAGTTTCCGATATTATTGCCCAAAAAATGTCACGTGACCACACTGATAATACGCAATGAGCATTTGTGTATGTTACACGCAGGTTTAAGGCTCACTATGAGCAGCCTTATTCAAAAATATTGGATTATAAACGCAGTTCGTGAAACTAAAAAGGTTATACATCGCTGTGTAAAATGTTTCAGAGTCAAGACCCGCGACTCAAAACAGCTCATGGGGACCCTACCTTCTGCTCGGGTCACACCGGCAAGGCCGTTCCAAAAAATTGGTTGCGATTTCTTCGGTCCAGTAGAGATCAAGCAATCCACCATCCGTCGCTGAATAATATCAAAACGGTATTTAGCCGTATTTGTGTGCTTCTGCACCAAGGCTGTACACATGGAGGTGACGTCGAACTTGACCAGGGATGGGTTCATAGCTGCGTTCAAACGAATCGTGTCGCGTAAAGGTCTCCCCACAGATGTACATTGCGATAACGCAAGCACTGTTAAGGGTGCTAATAATCAGCTGATCAATTTGTTTAATAAAGACTATTTATGCAATTATGGTGCCAGCAAGGGCATACAATTTCATTTTGCGCCTGCTTACAGCCCGAACTTTGGCGGGCCCTGGGAGGCTGCAATTAAGTCTGCGAAGCATCACTTCAAAAGGGTCATAGGTCCTGATAGCTTGACTTATGAGCAGCTTAACACCATTATTGTAGAGATAGAAGGCATGCTCAATTCTCGTACTATAACGCCCTTTTCGCAAGACCCACTCGACTTTTCCTTCCTTACGCCAGCCCATTTTCTTATCAGCTGTGCAGTCAACTTTGTGCCCGAGCCCAACGTCACGTCCATACCAACAAATAGGCTCCACCTTTGGAGGAGATCTATGCAGGTACAGCAACACTTCTGGCAGGTTTGGCATAAAGTATATCTCTCTCTACTCAATGATCGAACTAAATGACATAAAGAATATCGAAATCTAAAGGAAAACATGTTTTTATTGTTAAAAGATAATAACTGTCCTCCCCTTAATGGTCTATGGCTAGGATAGAAAAGGTTTCGCTGGGCCAGATCAAAAGGTCAGGGTCGTCCAAGTGCACACTTCTAGAGGGTCGCATCGTAGAGCTATAACTAAAATTGTTGTCCTTCCCATAGAATATCAACAGTCTTAAATTGTATTGTCTAAAACCTAAGTAGACTACCTGAATCTGATTTGTATTATGTTATACTACCTAAATCTTAGCAGGTAAATAACTAGTCTATTGTTAACTAGTCTTTTGTATTGTGTACTAACAAACTTGTCTAATCCTCACCTGGATATCTACCACAAATTCATTTGTTCATTCCTAGTAACTTAATTCAGCTCTCGCACACTTGAACGCTTTTTCAGGCATCTTAATATTTCTAGGTCACCTAAATCTAGCACCTAGATTTTCAGAACTTGTTATAATTTTTAAAATAATTTAATTCCGCTCTCCCACATAGTTACAACTATTTCCATTAAAAATGTTCAGTGTTCAGGTTTCATTCAATAGCTAGACTTCTAGATTTTTTTAAAGTAATAAGTAATTCCACTCAATATATTAAAAATTATTTCAAAATTTAAAATATCTAGCTACAAATTGATACAGATGCACCTTACTTTCATTTCTATAATTTCATCTATACAATTGTAGTGACTTCATTTAATTTCAAAAACAACTTGCAATGTATTTAAGCTTAAAGTTCCTTTGTTGTAATAACAGTAGTAGTTATTTATAAATAACTTAGAAATAGTTCTCAAATAATTGTCTAATGTAAAACTGCTCGCGTCTGTCTGCACCTAGTTAAGTTGCTTATTTTGTAAACAGCTAATAATTAGTCGTAAGTTTATTGATAAGATTGATAAGAATATTGCTATTAGTTTTCGGCTAGGAGTTCACATTTGTTTACTGTGTTCATTCATATGACCTTTGCATTGTATTAACTTTTTTACTAGTTTCTTCGCCCCCTCATGATGTTCGCGACACTTACAGTACCGATTTGTAGCACATCCCTGTTAATTTAGTACAACCCTATTTAAACATTTTTAGAACTGTCAAATTGACATTCCCTCTCTCTATCAGCAAGCCGTGTGCAGTACAGACGCAATTTTGCCCTTTTTTCTAATAATACCAATAAACCAAGGAATTTATGAAGTATAATTGGTTTCAATTAATATACAACCCCAACAATGTCCGAATCTTCTTGCTGTGCATGTTGTAGGCTGTCCTTCCACTCATTGCTGAGCTGGTCTGTCCTAAGCATCCTCACAGATACCACTTCCTTACTCTCTTGCCTAGTACAATGCTTGCAATCTTCAGGACGAGGTTTTCTTGACAATGTATCTGCGTTTCCATGAGATTTCCCGCTGCGATGTTTGATAACAAAGTCGTATTCTTGCAGAAGTTCAATCCATCTCGCAACTTGTCCTTTTGGATATTTTAACTACAGTAGCCATTTCAGTACATCATGGTCAGTTCGTAAGTGAAATTTCCACCCCAGAAGATATTTGTTAAAATACTGCAACGACTTTACCACATCAAGCAATTCCCATCTCGTGACACAATAGTTCATTTGCAGCTTTGACAATGACGTGCTGAAGTATGCTATCACAACTTCTTGATCACCATTCCGTTGAGACAACCCTTCCTTCTTCTTAACCAGCATCAGAGGTGAATACCATAGACTAGATAAAGGTTCAATAACACCATCCTTCACCATTCCCTCAATTATGGTTTCCACGTGCCACCGGCAATCTTTTTGGCCGCTGATGGATAGGCAATTCTCCTCCTGTGTTTATTTTGTGTTGAACTAAGCCCGTCTTCCTATATCAGCATCGTTTGACAAGAAAACATCGGCGTACTTGAGTAACAACTTCTTCGCCTTGACTTTCATTCGGAGAGAGAACGCTGAGTCAATCTTCTAAAAGTGTGGTCACTCTCATTTGTGTATCCTTGCTGAAAGTCGCAGTCGATAGATATTGGCACCGACCCAACCAATCCACTTCCTCACAAGTATCAACCAGTGTGCCTTTTTCTATAATCTGTTCCTGATCACAAAGGTTCAGCACAAGTACTCCTGAGATGTTGGTGGTTCTGACCAAGGTTCGAGCCACTTTCCATGGAAGGTAATTGTCTACCCTTTCCACGAGTACACAACGATGATCTTGCCCAGGATTCCTAGGAAGACTAACCGGCACAATAATTTCCTTATAAGACCAAGACTTATAAGTTGGGAACTGACAACCGTACGAGATACACGGCGTTCTGTAGACCTCGCTCTTGATGATTAGCCTGTTCCCATCACGGGTTTGTGAGATCGAAATCTTTGGGTCTCTTTTAACATCAGCCAGCACCCGCCCTGTAGTCCTGGCTTTTACTCGTTTCCCTGCTGCTGCTGGACGGTGCTGTTAGCCGCACTACCCTCTCGAGATCTATCAACTCCCCTTTCTACAGTTCGCTTAGGGCAGCTGGATCGAAGATGGTCCCTTTCCCCGCAGCAGTAGAACCTAGGGCTGTTTCCTTTATTGCGGTCGCGAACTGTAGCTGCTGCAACCTCCCTGACGCTATGGGAATGATGATCCTGCCGCACGGCTTCCACCTCCAGTACATGGGCCAAGGCTTCCTTAAGAGTCTCGTGGTGCCCAAGTCTCACAGCAGCTCTGACTTCAAGGTCGCGGATGCTGTCGATGAATGTCTGCACCAGGTTCCCTTCAATGAGCGCACGTACAGACTGGTATGCTTTTGGAACCAGCTTCTCCACCTCAATGGCCCTCTGCTGCAGGTTTCAATCTTTGAGCCGCACACGAAAAACGTGTTCCAGGTGAGCCTCGCCATATCTCGCCTTCAATGTCTCAAAAAGCTACACATAAGTCACTTCCTTACCGAGAGTTTCGAGAACAGTTAAGGTCTGGTCACGCAGGCCCAGGGTGAGAGCAGTCATGGCTTGACATTTATTCCAGCTGTTCGCCTTCATAACAGCCTCGAATTGGATTTTGTAGACCGACCAGGAAGAAGTCTCATCGAACGGTGGCACTTTGAATTCACGTCGCCAAGGTGTTGTAGCTACCACGGGAGCTGTAATTCCATCCCCAAGTTTGAGGTCGTCCAGCATTTTTTTCACGTCAGCCATCACTTTGTCAACTCGATTGTTCACTTGGTTAATTCGGATTTCAGCTTCCGACAGGCGGTTGTCATGTTGAGCAACCCTATCTTTCACCTCTCTTATCTCTATCCCGAAGGTAGCGTGAAGGTCCTACATGAGGAGCATCTGCTCCTCCCTACCGCGCTGCAGCTGCTCTTCCAAATGACGGGTATTTTCCTCCTATCGGAGCACCTAAGTCAGGTGCTGCAGATGCAGGACCCGCTGATGGGCCGGCCTCCGTGGTCGGCAGCTGGCCCTCGGACGTTTGCGGAGTTGCACTACCAAATCATCTCTGCTCCGTCTTCTGCTGGCATTGACGGGTACGGATACCCTCCGTGTCCTCCTTCAGTAAAATCGGCATGATTTGATCCCAGTTCTGACACCAACTGTTACGAGCTTGGGGTTCGAGACAATTAAAAACTGCCGAGTGAATTACCAAAATTGACACTTAATTACAGAACACTAATTACATCTAAAACCCACACTAATAACAAAACACAATTCTACTACTGATTACTTTAGTTCGCAGTTGTATCGCTTTGAAGTATTCGCTTGTATCGCCAATTCAATACTCTCTGCGCCGCGGTCTGTACCGGCCTTATATAGGGTCTTAGATAATTTCCAGAACCTTCTACTGTAGAAACATCTAGAATATTCGAGTACATACCGGTTCCGACTGACTAGATGTCGATAGTTCTAGAAAGTTCTTCCATGGAATTTTCTAGAAGGGTCATGACTCTCCTAGTTCTGCTACTCGATACTAGAAGGTGCTAGTGGTAACTAGTGTTGCCATGTATCAGGCATTAATGGTGACACTCAACAGTACTAAGAGGGTTCCTAGAGAGGCAAATCAAATTGAACTTAAGAAATCACTCAAGAAGGACACCTTTTTAACCTTATCTAATCATGATCATGAGATGACTAAGGATCATAATCCACTGCCCCAGTAGTAAGTTAGATTTTTATTTGGTTATAGCAGCCCTAAATATAGCTCAAGGGAGCATCTAAGTATGCAGTCAACATTTTACAGCTCAGGATCTTCTTTAACGATGTATGAAGCACCAAATCGAAAACCTTTCTGTAATCCATCCACGCGGCGGAGAAATTAACATTAGTTTATTTTTTCTGTACTTAATAAAAATTTTTACTATAAGAAAATATACATCTAATTTACCTGTATCTCTTTTTCTATTGCTATTTTTTTTACTTTCTCAAACTTAGCGTAATCCTTTGCAGCAGCATCTGTGAAAACGTATACATAGGAACCAAGGCGACTTGCTTGAAGTGCTAATTCTATTCCCGACATCGCTAACTCCGGACAGTCACCACCACCATGAACTCTTATTGACTTTAATGACTTTTTGAATTCATCGCGATCTGTAGTATCTATACGTAAAATTGTTCCTGTGAAATTAAAATTATAGTGTTTAATCTGAACGCAGGACACAGAGTAGATGCTCTTCACTCTATTATGGGAATTTAAATTGTGTCAAAAAGGCGCGTATGACAGTTCACAATACTGTGTTAGTTCCTACCTTAATAAATGGTAGTGAAAGTTGGTTATGGCAGAAGAAGCACGAGAGTAGAATAAATGCTGCAGAAATGCGGTCGTTCAGGAGAATGTTAACGATGACTCTGAATGACAGGGTGAGAAATTGTGTGGTGAGATAAAAGTTTGGTTTGCAAGATGCTGTTGTGACTAGGATTAGGAAAGGAACGCTTCGGTGGTTTTGGGCATGTAGAAAGCATGCATGAATAAGAAGTGCAAAGCAAATTTATATTGCAGAGGCGAATGGCAGAATTTGCAAGGCACGCCCTAGACGGAAGTTTATCGACCAAATTTGCGATATATAAAGATGGGTGAAATTAAATTACCCTTAACCAACTAGCATGTATGCGTTAATTAATAGTTATAAAGATGTGAAGGAGGGGAGATAGGTATGTCAGGATCATACCAAACAGAATTCTCTGCATACCCCAGAGGGTTGGGATGACAAGAGTAAGTCGTAGAAAAATTTTGTAAAATTCCACGACGCTGTTGGAGCGTTATTAAAATGAAATAAAACATATTTTACAAAGGTGACAGCGCCAGGAATCGACAGATTTAATGCATGTTATAAAATTTAACACCGTCGCAGTCTCAAAGTAAATTGCATAAGAATTTATAACTGAATTACTGCTAACATAATCACACTAAATGTATTTTCTTCTCTTCATTGAATTGATAATCATTTTTCTCATAAAAGTCATACAGTTCGCTATTAGACATCAATTTACTGCTTATCGTAGTTAGAAATGCTGAAATAATATTCTCAGATATATTTTTTATTTCATTATTTCGCATATCGTTCCTCAGTTCAACCGATCACGACATGATTCATCATAACAGCCCTTTACAAGTCCGCTGCTGAACATAGGCCTCCCCCAAGGAATACCACAAAGCACGGTCCTGAGCCACCTACATCCATCGACTTCCTGCATGTCTCACCATGTCGTCACTCCATATAGTGGGGGGTCGCCCTACACTTCGCCTACCGGTACGAGGCTGCCACTCGAGAACCTTTCTTCCCCATCGGTTGTCGGTTCTTTAAGCTATATGGCCGGCCCACTGCCACTTCAGCTTACTAATCCGTTGGGCTATGTCGGTTACTCTGGTTCTACTGCGGATATCCTCATTTCTAAGTTTATCACGCAGAGACACCCCGATCATAGCCCTCTCCATAGCTCGCTGAGCGACCTTGAACTTCCTCATAGGGCCAGCAGTGAAGGACCAACACAACATGATTGAATTAAAATAAAGATGTATAGCTGTAAAATGTTCGTACAAATGTTTTTTTTTTCACATTTTCATCATTTAATGATGCAACTTAACCTATTTGGCTAAAACTATATTAGACTTTTTCATTAAATTTACTTATGCATTTATGATGACAAACGTTATGCCAAAATAATATGTGATGACAAAATAATAACAATCGAAAATTATGATAATAACCAAGATACGTAACAAAAACTATAGCAATAATCAATTATGCGAAATTCTTTAAACCAAACAATAACAATATCAGGACTATAACTATACGATCAGAGATCTATGTGAGAGAGTGAATCATTAAAACAGTATTTATTATAATCGATGCGGCAAAAAACATATAAATTATTTACTATCTAACTCACCAGGATCATTAAACGTAACAATAATAAAATTTTCTATCACTGATGCATTAGAATTGATAACAATATCAAAAATTTTGTCTACACTTTTAAGTACGCTTTCAATTTCTATTTGCATCGAATGAGTGTCATCAAACACAAATGTTAAACTGCTTTTGCTTGCTGTTAAACTGACAATTGCACATACTTGAAGAATATTTATTATAATAACACTATAATACACTCTGTCAATCATGGCGCCCGATTACAAAATGGAAGCACTGTGTTAAAATACCAAGCGAATGTATGAAATGATTTATCTCACGGAACTGCGTTACCGGTTATTGAAGAAAACATAATATCAAAAATAATATCTACTAAATAATTGCATTAGCGGTGTTAAATGTGTATATAATAACGATTTTTAAGTAAAATAGTGTTTACTTAAATGCATGTTTATAATACAAAGTTATGAAGTGCGTTACGAACTCTTAAGGAAAAACACAAGTGAGAAAATTGTATATTTAGGTTATCAACTAAAATTTATGACTAACTGTAACTAATAACATAACATCCAAAATAAATTATTTTTTAGAAACTATCATTCATACATTGCGGAGACTTTATACCAGTCTGGGTATTGTAAATAATAATAATAATTAGTCCTTCGGAACCAGCATTCGGCTCGAAGCCCGATACATGGCGAAAGAGGGTCCTCGTGCTGTACAAGTCAGTGGAGTACATCCTTGTCATCTAGGCGAGTGGATAACTGATGCAGAAAACCGAATAATAGTACTGTAACGATCAGCCCCCCCCCCCTCCCCTCCTCTCTTTACAATATATTTTAACAGAAGGTCATTTGTTTTTATAAATAAATAGCTGCCTGTAAAAATATAAATATATTAAATAATATACCTAGTCAGGTCATAAATTCTGTCACATGTTTAATATAAAATAATTGAAACAAGTTTATTCATTATGTAACCATTTATATACCAAAATGAACTTAACAAAACATAGATACTTATGACACTAAAGTTTATTCAAAATGACCTCCGTGGTTTTGAATACAGGCCTTCAATCTGCGCGGCCAGTCGTCTATCGCAGCACGAACGAGGTCCATGTCAATATCGGCGGCTGCCTTAATCAAGGATGTCTTGAGTGACTCCAAATTGGGATGAGGCTTTGAGCACGCCTTTTCCTCCAAGTGTTGCCATATCTTGTAATCTAACGAATTCAAATCTGGACTGGAGGAGGGCCAGTCTTCGTGCCGGATGAAGTCGATTTCACGCGTCGCCAGCCAGTCTTGTGTGCTCTTCGCTCTATGAGCTGGCGCCGAATCTTGTTGGAATACCCAGTGCCTGTTATTGAACATGGTATGAGAAACAGGTTCCACAAGGTTCGTCAGGACTATTTTGATACACAACTGCATTCGTTTTTACACCTTTCTCACAAAAATGTACCTCTGTTAAGCCCCATTAAGAAACTCCCAACCATACCATGAGCGAGGATGGAAAATGACCTCGTTGGACACGTGGAATACGATTGCTCGCTTCTTCACTACTGTGTGCGTACACCTTATCATTTTGTTTGTTGTAGCTCTCTTCTACGGTAAAAATTTTTTCATCCGAAAAAAGAATTTCCCGATATTTTTTTCCCACGTACCGCTTCAACAAAGCGCGGCATCTCTTCAGTCTCAGGTCCATTAGACGAGCATTCAAACGATGTCCTGTTTTTCTTCGATATGCCCGAAGCCCTAAGTCTTCATTTAACACCCTTTTCACCGTGGTTCGTTTTAACCCAATCTGAAGGGCCAACAGTTTCTGCTTACGTTTGGGATTTCTTTGAATTCGCGCCTTCACAGCTTTTATCACTGCTGGAGTCCTAACAGACCGAGGGCGACCACTTCTTGACCTGTCATCTACACTAGAGTCTTTATTGTATCGTTCGATGGTACGATAAACGAATCTTTTGGTTATATTCAAAATTTTCAGTATGTCAAAAATTTGAATTGGCGCGTAACCGCAACGATGCAACGCAATAACTGCAACACGGTCTTCTCCACTTAAGCGTCCACTCCATATTTAAAAATGAGTAAAATTCTAAAAAGTATACAGTTTTATTTTCATGAACAATTCGGAATTCGAATTCAATATACTTTTTTGTGGCCAGCATTCTAAAAGAAAAGTTTTTCCTGTGTGATAATACTTATGACCTAACTGTGTAAAATGATTTCTTATATTTATATTTATATTTACGCGAATACTATACATGGAATAAAACTAATTTTACTGATTTTATCACGTGGGAGACTGACCGTGACCATTGGTACAATAAAGATCCCTTAACATCGGGAATAAAAAACTTAAAATGAACGCGGTAATAATCTGTAAAATTAGTTTTATTAAATAATTTATATGACTATCAAGAATATAATAATCAATATAAGAATATCAAGAGGTTTTTCAAATAATTAATAGCCTTTATCTACTACTCTAATAAAAATCAACACCTGAGCAGTATTTGACACATCCGTTGACTCATCCAAGGCTAGATGACACCACTCAAGACGTCCATTTTTATCAAACAGTTGAGATGATATATTTTCTGCGATGCCTTGCACGTATTAGGAAGCCATGGTGTTTGCTGACAAACTGACACTTTTAAATTAATTTATCTTTTCGGGGCATATTTCCTCGGCTTTCTTCTTTTATCACTTCTCCATCAGTGAATAGTTTTTCACGTTTTCCGATCTCAAGAGTCACACGAAAACTGGCGCGAGTTGCAGACGCTTGTTCAGTATTCACTTTATTAAACAAAGATTGCTGCGGTTTCAATTCGCGCTTCAAAGCTTCAAGTTTTTCCGTTCGCAAACTTCCTGTATATTTGAAGTAATTTTGAAGATTTTTCCATTCATATTGTCGATTAATGTTATATTCTTTGAAAACAACTAAGGTTTCGTTACAAATTAAACATAGCGCCTTATTACTGGACCCAATCACAAAATACTAAATGTTCTATTTATCTTTGAACGTTCTTCATTCACTGCCTATTTTTCACTACTTTTCCATACTAATTAATTATGCACGGGTGTTACTTTATTTCACAATAGACAGTTTCGCTTTCTTCACCTTTCCTATGCAAACTGACTCGCAATTGCGCCGCTAGCGTTTTTATATGCAATTATGGCCATCTCTAAATGATCGGAATACACTATCCAGAACCAGAACTTTCTCGTACCAACGCGGAAATTCCGACGATACATAGTATCACTACTCGCCATTAGATGTGGTTAAATTTTACAATAGACAATAGTAATTTACGGGTCAGTTGCCAGATTCGTTAGTGGTGATTTCAAAATTTGCCATCTAAATAAATTACGCTTAGCAGATAATCAGTTTCATCAACCTGGGGTTGCTGATGTTTTAGTGTGTGTTCATGCCTACTCAAAAATGTTGTCGCCTGAAAACTTAATTCAATCGCAATCGTCTAGTGCTATAGAGACATTACTCAGATATATTATCATGACTGATGCTGAAGTCTCTTTATCTCATTATTCCCCGCGTTCCTATGTTTCCTGCTCTTACGACACAAATTTAAATCGTAATGATTTCTTATATTACCACTACACATTGAATAAAACTATTTTTACAGATTTTATCGCGTTTAATTTACTTATTTTAATTTCCGACGTTTCGGGTGTTTTACAGCAACTCATGATCACCGAGGGGGACTGAAATGTTCGACGTCCCGACGTCACAGTTAGCCGGGCTACCTTCAGTTTTTAAATATTAATTTTTCACGCGTCACACTCTTGTTCAAGACCGTCCCCGCCATTACATCAGATTTGTTAGACCACAAATCCTTGCAAAAGAACATCCGTTCCTACCAAGGATGATACGCGAGAATTGCAAAATTTAAATAGTTTAAATATGAAATAATATTTTTGTATATACTGTAAATTAAGTATAGATTGTAATGTATGTGTGATTGTATATGATTGTATTGTAAACTTTAGGTAAAGTATTATGTAAATAAGTACATTGATACGATACTTAGATTCCTTTGAAGTATTTTGTAATCACTTAGCATTGCCTTCTAAGTCGAATATTAATTTCTAATAATGGAATTGTATTTTTTTGAATAATATAAATAAATTAGGTGAATCTTACAGAAACGCAAAAAGACACCTCTCACTTTTAGGAATGTTGTTTAATAAATATCCCGCTACCGACAAGTTTTCTTTTCTTGTATCGCCGCCACCGGTTACTTATACCAAACGCGCTATACTCTTCCGTTATAAGCATGCAAATCCTCACGTTTGAAGAAATGCTTACTACGCCCTATCAAATCGAGTGTCTTTTAAATTTTCGCCTGCTTTATGTATTAGTAGTGATCCTTCGGAACCTACAGCACTCACGCCTGCATATTTCCTAAATTTATAACCGCTTGAATGCTTGCCAGCCGTTGATTTAAGTAAAGAACGTATTAATATGTTGTCACACTTTTCTTGAATAGATTCTTCAGTTCAGTCTTTTTGGAAATGCTTTTTTTTATAGGATAAGGGTGACAAACGAGCACACAGTCCACTTGATGGTAAGTGGTTGCTGCGGCCCATAGACATCTACATCTATCCTCTATTACAAATCAAAATGTAGATGCATTGTCACCCGTGAGGACTAAGATAGAATGCCTCATTTCCAGCAAAAAGGGCCTCCGGCCACCTGCACTCACCAAGCGAAACGCAGAGGTAAACCTCTACTTCACGCTAGTTTTCTGTGAGGTCGTGGTACCACCCCGGTTCGAGCCGGCCCATCCGTGCGACAGCAAAAGCTGCCGCGTGGCTCTACCACTGTTTTTTTTTTTAACTTTAGATTTGAACCCTTATACATACATTAGAGAGTAGAGCAAATTAGAATACGAATACCACTGCCATTTCTGTAGGAACAGTAGTTCTAATAGACATGGATTAATAATCCACCGCTTCAGTGGCCTCTAGGCCTTGTTACCGAATTGTATCCTGGTAGAGATAGTATGGCACGCGTTGCTCAAGTTACACTTAAGTATACTCCTCTAAAACACCCCCTTGTCAAACTGTGTCATTTACCAACACAATGATTAGGCACACTATAAATATTATAACTTTGCTTATAAGAGCTGTGGTAGCTCAGATGGTTAGCGCTCGCTGTAAGCTTCACAATACTCGAGCAACCCGGGTGCGATCCCCGCCGGCACCAATGAAATTGTTAATTGCAATTTTAAGTGCTGATTTACCACTTGCTCGGCGGTGAAAGAATTCATCGTGAGGAAACCTGCATGTCTGAGAAATAAGAAAAAAAATTATTTCGAAGACATGTGAAGTTCGCCACCACGCATTGGGGCAGCGCGGCGGACATTCCCTTGCCTAAAACCCTCTCAGAAATGAGAGGAGGCCTGTGCCCAGCAGTGGGACGTAAATAGGCTGCAACTTTACTTTACTTTAACTTTGCATTATTGTTTAAGTGTTTAGTTTTAATTTCTAGGTCCAAATATCGCTTTTTTGCTACTATATAAGTATTTATTCGCTATATACAGATTGTTTGGAAGATGGGTGCAAAGCCTGAAGGGGTTGATACCTTAAACCATTTAGAACATATTAAGCTAAACTTGTCTTAGGCAGAGTGTGCTTCTTTTTTTTAATTTAATTTCCAAGGTTTTAATGATAAAACCCTTTTTTTAATTAATTGCTAGTAGTGTCAAGTAACAGTTGTTATGTTATTATTTTAAAGAAAAGTAGGTAAACACTTTTGTGTTAAAAGGGATTCACACAAGCTCGCAAGATATGAAAACAAACGCACCGCCTATATCTTGCGTATCGTTCCCACCTTTGCGTGGATTAGATACTGAACTAAACAAGAATACAGCAAAGTTAATCGACATTTGCAAATACGCTATATTTCACGATAATCTATGAAATTTATATGTGTGAAGACAGCCGGCATCCAACCGTCGTAGCCGCAGCCCTCGAGACACGAGGCAGATCAGCGGAAGTCCAAGTAAATGCACATGAATTTCTTCACACCCTTTCTGTAACCTGAATTTAGGGACATTTGCAGTTTCGCGAAATAGTATATTCTCATCGCCTCACACAACCCATAGGTCGCTGGTTCAATCCGGCCGAATTAATTACAACCTTATTTCTTCCAACTGTTTCTTGAAAGAATGAATATTCACCAAAGCAATCGAAAGCCGTTGATAGTGCCTAATTATATTTAAGCTTTGGGTTCTTTACCGTAAATTAATTATAAAATACTATCAACGGCGACATATTCACGACAAGGCTCAAAACGTTAAAAACATTAAATCGTCCAATTCCACTTGTATAACGTTCACAGCAATCAATCCTTATTAATTAATCCTTTCCCGCTTGGAGAAGGCTCACAATATTTATATAGAAATACCCAATACGAGGTCTTCGCTCTCCCACAATAAAAAAAAACGACGGGTTGCACTCCGGGAGAGCCGGATTTTGGAATGGCGGAGATTATTTATTATTATCTTATTTCATTTATTTCCATTCGAAATTATTTGTTTGGTAAACCTAAACCGCACATGTGCTTATTGTGATGTTATGAAAATATAGGTTAATGCTATAAAGTATAAACATATTACAAATATTACATCTATAATGTGTAAGTACATATATATCTATATTAATAATTTCGTCAAGCAGACTCGATCGAAACCTAATCTTAATAATAAAATTATATTAATTAATAAATGAAAATTAATTAAAACTAACTTACTTCCTCTCCTACGCCGCGCCGGCCAATATAAAGGTAATCTGTGGCGCCGGCTGTCTACTCTCCGTCCGTCTTACGAATTCTCGATCAGGACACGTGACCTGACGCGATTTTAACATTTTTTACCCATTACAAAAAAGTGCACAACGCCGCTAAAGAAGTTTTCACTTCAAAAATGTGGAGTAGGCACACAGCTCCACACAATCCGCGTTGGATGATGTGCAGTGATTGCCAACCCAAACAACGCGCTCCTCCCGAAGAAGGAATATAATTTGGGGACTAAACCGTAGTCCACAGCAAAATAACTGGCCAACCAATAAAATAGGGCTTGGCCCCTTGATAGTGCGTAATCACAAACATGGTAGCATCTAAATGCTATACAGAATACGATCAAATTCAGTCACAGTGAATACACGTCACACGGTTTAGGCACACATCTAATAATAGGCCCACTGGCTATAAAAAGCCCTTCATGAGCTCCACCACATGCCCGCCAATGCTACAGACGAGATTTAAGTGTAAGACATCACCATCAATTATATTGCTAGCACGGTTTCTAGCCTCAAAGCGTGTCATGAATCTATTTCACTTCACTTCAAGGGAACGGGGTCCCACGTTGAGCGACTTTCGGCCACAGTCTTATGTCTTCTCCCTCCAACTACCACCTACATGGGGCTGACACATATGCTCCACCAACCAATAAAACGGCAAATATACCCAAAGACAAATATATAATAATAAATATTAATTCAGCCATCAGAAAGTATTTGTTTAACTGACGTTGAATATATGCATTTTTTAATAGTGTTTGTCTCACCCACCATCAATAGTTTTTTTTATGGAAGAGGAGGCAAACGAGCTTGCGGCTCATCTGATGAATGAATGGTCACCCTTGCCTATGAAGATCCGTAACACCAGTGGAATTGCAGGTGCGTTGCCAGTCTTTTAGGAAGGAGTATGCTCTTATCTTGAAGTTCCCTAAGTAGGTCTGGAAAAACCACTGGCGACAATATATTCCACATTTTGTTTCTGCGAGGGAGAAAATTCCGCGTTAATCGCACAGTAGTGGACTGCCAGTCATAGAGATAAGGATGGAATTTTGAGTTCTGTCGTAGAGTACGATGGTGAAATTCAGCAACTGGAATTAATTCTTCTGAGCAATACCCGTGGTAGATGCGGTAAAATACGCAAGAAAGAGATGCAATATCTCTTTGCAATGCCAGTTAGTTACGTCAATCAGAAAGAGCTCGGTCGAACCACTCTGTACTGGATGCGATCAAGGAGCTGGAGCTGGGGTGTCCCGGCCCAGAGATGAGATGAGAGAGCCCATTTCATGTGAGGTCTAACTTGCGCCTTGTAAACTTGCAAGCGGTGTGTCGGCATGAAACACTGTCCCGCTTTACAAAGCACGCCTAGCTTTTTAGAGGCCAATTTGGCCTTCCCTTACAAGTGACCGCGGAACTGAAGGTCATTTGATATTTCGCCGCCAAGGATGCCTATACTAGCTGAGGCAACGAGGGGAGTGCCTTGAAACAGTGGAGATACTTCAAAAGAGTTATCGCTACGCTCTGGTCCCCCGCCAAGGCTGCCCAAGGGAATTTCTGTAAGGCACCATTACTATCTTTCAGAAAGCTGCGTGCTTGCCTACCCTGTTCCTTCTGCAAATCAATGATATGTTGCATACTACTAATAATTGATGATAACTGCAGCAACGAGGAGCATTTAGATTTTGGTGTGCCCCAGGGCAGCATTCTGGGCTCCACGGTCTTTTTAATATACATCAATGTTCTGTGTAGGATGATGATGCAGCTGGATAATTGTTATTCTTCACCTATGCTGGCGACACGTCCTTATTGTTTTGGGGTGAAGATTGGATTCACGCCAAACATTATGCAGAAAAGGCTCTGGGTCATGATGAACAAATATAGGATGTACCCTACTGTTGACCACTACAATAATTATGAAGTTGTAACGGTCAAGTAGTAGTTTGTTCTTCACACAATGCTTCGAAAACATTCACAATTTCCTTTAGAAACTATTATCCTTAAACGTCGTATATCTTGTGTGTCAGTTACCTTTATATAGAACAGTATTCGCAGAACTTCAGTGTATGATTCAATCAGTTGTTGTTTATACAATAAGATTAATAAGCCGTTAAATATATACAAAATCAACAAACATAAATTAAAATCAAAAACAGCAATTTGATTAAAATCTCGTACATTACTTAGATACAATACATCATTACACATATTATTATTATAATATCCATATATATTATATTCCCTTCCCTGTTGGATTCCACACAGAGCAGACGTGTCCACAGACATTCAACTATAGATTTTTGCTATTTTTCTTAGTTTTATTTCGACACATTTTTAATAATTGCCCGTTTTAGTGGCGGGTAAGAATATCCACTACCCCATATTTTCCAGTGGGTGTCATACGAGACGACAGAGGGAAACTGAGGCAGAAGATGGGCAGCAGCATCTTTCTGATAACAACAAAACAACATTAAAAAACTGCGGTTGCCAACCCGCTCGCCAAGCGTGGCAACTATGGCAATATATCCCCCCATGATGAAAGTAACGAAGACACGGCCCACAGTACCCGGCGGCTCCGCTATTCTTGGCTACAGTGACGACCATGATAACGGCGGGGCAGGAGGTACTAAGAATCTCCAGTGGAGGTTCGGTTGCCACCTAAGATGACTCGAGCTGACAACATGTTATTGTGCTGTTTTCGTGAGTAATTACGAATTGTCTTGACTGCAGACTCGACGACTTCCAGCCTCCCGAACAAGACGGTTTCCGAAAAGTCTTTAGCACCATAGATCACATACATACCCTTCGGCAAATGGTACAGAAATCCGAGGAGTACAATTTGCCACTATGTCTGGCGTATGTGGACTATGAGAAAGCCTTTGATTACGTCGAAATTTGGGCGGTTCTGCAGTCCCTTCAGCGATGTCAACTTGACTGTCGGTATATCGAAGTGCTGAAGTGCTTGTACAGTAGGGCTACGATGGCTATCCGAGTACAGAACCAGAGTACGAAACCTATCCAATTGCAGAGAGGTGTAAGACAGTGTAACGTGATATCCTCGAAACTCTTCACCGCTGCATTTGAAGACGTTTTCAAGCTTCTGAACTGGAAAGGATACGGTATCAACATCAATGGCGAGTACATCACTCACCTTCGATTTGCCGACGATATAGTCCTTATGGCAGAATCGCTGCAGGACCTAAGCACCATACTCAATGACCTCAATAGTGTCTCCCAACGAATAGATCTTAGGATGAACATCGACAAAACAAAGATCATGTTTAATGTCCATGTTACACCTATGCCGGTAGTTGTTGGGAGCACTAAGCTCGAAGTTGTTGACGACTATGTTTACCTGGGACAAATAGTCCGACTAGGTAAGTACAACTTCGACCGAGAGGTCAATCGACGGATTCAACTCGGCTGGGCAACGTTCGGGGGATTACGACACATTTTCACGTCAGACATACCTCAAAACCTCTTGTCAACTTCTTTAAAAGATGGTACATGGGCTTATCGTGCTTAAGTTTACTGAATTGGCATGGGCCTTAGTAAAGAAACCAGAGTTAAAGCAACAACGTCTGAAACTGGTCTTCACTTATGATCCCTCATCTAGTAAATTCCTAAAACAATCATGTTATCACGTTCATGCACACACTTCGATATCGTAGCTCTATGTGATATTGCACATCATTTTTTCATACAAACTAAAGCGGCGTCTAATGACGCTGTGTTAATAAATGATAATGTTAGTATTCAAATATATTGCGCTGACGTCCTAAGACGTCGACTTTTATATACGATATTCGACAAATGATATACATATAAAAATATGTGTAATAGCGAACAACGTATCACAACGTGGACGTCCATATACGCAGTGCAACGACATACATATATAAAAAAGTTATGCAGTAGGAAACGACGTATTATAACGTAGTAGTACGTAGATGCCTGTAGCCGTAAAGCGTTGATAAATATATATCCAACAGCTAACAACGTCAACTTCAAAGAAGTATTTTGTAAAAAATAAAATGGTCTAGAAAATGTTAAGGCCTTAACTGCGGTTGAAATGCCTAAATTCTTGGATATTTAAGTAAAAAAATCACAATAACTGTTCATGTAATCCACAAAAAAAAACAGGGTAACAGAAGAGGACTTAGTAAATGTTTTTAATTGAACAAATTTGTATTTTTGTCAACCCCTTATTAGAAAAAAAATCCCCAAAGAGTACCTATCTTTGTCATATTTTGCAAAATTTCTCCAAAACGGCACAAGCTTTTTAAATAGTTCTTACACTAAAAAAAAAAAGGTCTTAAAAATATTAATATTTTTAATTGAGAGTTTTATTTTTATTCCCCGTTTTATAAGAGAATATATAATTTTTCCCTGAAATTGAATATATTTATGCGAGCGCGCATGCTCCGTCGCCCTGTCAGCCTGTCACAGCCCGTTTTCGGACATCGTTGAAGGTGGACCGCACATCGGTGTTGGGGCGACTTCGTTCAATTATATATTAGTTTTTTAAAAGTTTATACTCAATTATAAATATTTTTATGACTAGAAATACTTAGTTTAGTTAATATCTGTATACTGGTAACTGTAAATATTATTTTCTAAATAAATTAATTTTTAAAGTGCCCAAAGAAGAAGAAATTTTCGCGGCGACGTTGATTAGTGAAATTGAAAAATGCATTTTTATATAATTTAGATGTGGAACGACCAACATGCTCTCGTTACTTAGATTTTGATAGTTTTTAATACCTATGTAATTTTATTGTTGAATATTTTTATTAATTAGTTGATACTGAATTTTATAATTATGTATTACAATAAAACGCTGTTTTTATGAGTATGACTTTAATAAAATATTATTGGGGAGGGAAATATAGATACAGATATTTAAATTTAGGTACACTGTTTTCAAATTACATCAAAGAATTTAAATAAATAAAAAATGGTGCTTCCCTAACTATAAATAACTATTAAATACATTCTTGGGTGTATGGTTGTTTTTAATGTTAGACAAACTATCATCTAAAAATATAAAATTTAAATTGGAGAGGGATTTATCTACGTGATAAAGTTAGAAATGAAGATATTCGCAGTAGAACCAGAGTAACTGACATAGTTCAACGGAATATTAAAGTTAAATGGCAATGGGCTGGCTATATAACTTGGAAAACCGATAAAAACAGGAAGAAAGGTTCTCGAGTGGCAACCTCGTACTGGTAAGCGAAGTAGTACTCAACCTTTATTCCTCTTCACGTAATCTCATATGCTTTCTTCACACATACACATACATAGGGAAAAATTGAGACAGTGCGCAGAAAAAATCAAAGAAAATACGAATGCTTTTCGAAGACTAAAAGCAAATTTTTTAAGACAATGTAGACCACAGAACACAATTACTCTCTACCAAGAGATGTAGACTGTGTATCGAAGTTAATGGCTGCCATTTCGAAAATTTACTTTAAATAAATTTATCTTAAATTATTTACTAGTTTTATTATGAATCTTGAAATCATTTGTCCAGAACGTAGTAAAATGATACCTTGTTGTCAATAAATTTTAAACAATAAGTAAAGACACTGGATGTTACTTTTGCTAACCTGAAGCATTTACTATCTCAGTTTAGCCCTAGAAATGAAATATTTATTTTAAATATTATATATAAAAATGAAAAATTTTTTTAAATCAAATTAACTATTCAGGTAGTTTCCTGCCTGAGTAACTTCAGAAGTCTGTAACAGAAAAACTGGCCTATTAAGTGTCATTTTTGTATGTTATTATGAAGGATTAAGGTACTGCCAAGTTTTTAAAATTAATTAGAAAGTATGAAATCATTTATTACTATTTTTCCTTTAATGTTGAAAATTCAAGCCCCACTCTCCTGACAGAAAATTTTTAAGTTTCGATTAAAATTATTGTATCTTCGGTGAATTTTAGGAAGCTAATTATTTTATGCATAATATATACTCATAAGGATCATGCTACAAAAAAAATCTTGGAAAAAATCTCACAATTACATTTTTTTTAATATTAGGCTGTTTAGGGTGAACATTTTCAAAAAAAGGATTAAAAAAATCATTACTCGAAAACTAAAAAAAAATCGCGGAACATACATAGGGTATTTTCGGATACCCCTAGGTGTGAGGAATCAAAAAAATTTTATAATCTCACTGTTTGGACCATTCTGTAAATAGTCGTGGGGGCTATACTACACTACACCTCCCACCGACAAAAAAATAAAAAATAAATGAATAGGTACATTTGTTTTTTTGAAACTTATAAAAATAAATATAAAACATGTTTATTATTAATATAAATTTAAAAATACAATATAATTATATATTATTTTACCTAAATATATATTACAAAAATAAAATATAGGTATATTCTATGGGTAGTTCGGGTGGCCAGATCCCTCTACACCATAGTAATTCCAAGGTTACAATATAATTGGTATGATGTATCATGCATACATACAACATACTTATTTGATATAATTAGGTAATTCACGAAAATCTAGTATAGTTGTACATTCATTTATATTTTAAAATACTCTTCTCTTATTTATTTATTCATATTTTTTCATCTCATTCCTTATTTTTGATTGTTAGGCCTTTTTATTATCTTTTTTTTTTCATAATTCTTGTACGTACTTTTTTTCTTGATTTTCTGACCTTTAGCTAGCTTTATTTCTCTCTATTCACTTATATATTTATTTATCATTTAGATACCGGGAATCGGAGTATTAATTCATTTCATTTATATTTTATTGCGTGATATTTATCACGCGGGTACTTTACACATATGGGCGCCCCATTTACTTGGGTATTATATTACTTTTTTCATAACATTTATTTCATTTTATTGGTACATAAACATTTTCTTATCATATTATATCAAGGTAAAACTGTACCTTGGGTTGTGCGCACAACCTTAAGGTCTACGTTTAAGTCATTTTAAAAGGACTCCAACAATTCTCACGGAGGAAAACTAAATTCACACTATGAGCCAATGAAGGATGTGACCTCTATGTACCATTATCAAGGGTAACAAATTTAAGACTTCTCTGGTCCCCAACAATACTAATATGAGTAAACTCGTTCACATCTCACTTGTACTGAAGGTATTGTTCCCTAGTACCCGTTACTCCTGATTTTATCATCCAATCATGGAAACATACCCTGCTCGAGGACTATTTGCTTTACCAATGATGGACGTTCCCGTATCTCTCCATTACTTATTTATGCAGGTCAACTTTTGTTTCCTTTCTATTTATTTGTTTACATTTATAGTATTTATTAATCATTATTTATTGGTACCATAATTTTCACGTACACGGCTCGCGTACATACATGATTAATATTATGGATAATATTCTTATACAATTCATAATAAATTCTCATTTACCTCATTAACAATACATTAAAACTTATTCCGTATTTAATAGTGTCAGAACCACCTTAAAAATTAATCGGTTATTAGATTTTCCAAACTCTCAGCTGATCAAGCTGATTGTATGTGGATATGCTAACCTCCGATAATTTTTCTTTACCTTACTCTCACACTTACACACTATTGATATTTTTTATTTATAATTACGTATTCAGTAACTTAGCCAAACATTTACTCACATCTTTTACAAATTTATATCATAAAATAATCTCGTATAATATTTAGTTACATCATTGTCAGTTAGAGATTGAGGCTCACAATATGGGCACAACAAAATTTAAATTAATTACTTAATTGTCTACATAACATAATGAGTTTCAAAATCGTATTAAGCGAAGTAAATATTTTCATAATCCACACAAGTAGGTTAGATATTCAAGCTATTATCCCAAAAATAATGAACTATAATAGTTAAAACCTTAAGATAGTTTAATCAATATTAAATCAAAAATAAATTATTGCATTTCATATTAAGATATAGAACAAAGAAGTCAAAGCAACGTAATAGTTTTCAATAACAATAGCATAATCACATAACAACAGATAGATCAGAATACAAATTGTAATTCCACTCTTAGCAGCGCAAGCGATTTGAGACACCTTTGTTTTAATTAACAAAATACGTATATGGCAACGTTTTCGATTACAACGTATTATGATCACTTAATTTAAACGTAACTTATACAATGTTATTATTACATATATGTGGATACAAGTAAAATTATAGTTTTGAATTCCTTATTTACACAGAATTTTAGACACATTACTTTTGCTTAGATCGAAAAAGATTGCTAGAAGTATGGTATTTACTATATCGTATTTACAGAAAATAATTGAATAATTACTGTAACAAATATCAACTTTACACAACAAAACATTAATTACTTACTTAATTTTTGACATTCAAAAGAAAAATTTTATTTTAAGTAAGTTAATATATAACTTTAAAGTCACTGCCTTTATAAAAGAAAAGAAAATCTAACACTTATTAATACCGAATTATTTTTAACCCTTTTCAAATTGAATATTTACATTTAAATAAAATTTACTACAGAAAAAAAAGCACAACGAAAAATATGATCGGTGTTATTTTAACTAAATGAAAAATTAATTTATGATAAACCATGGTAGATTTAAAAATGTAATCTACAACTATATTATTTCATTCGTTTTTGTATTGTATCCTGCACAGTTATAAAAATAATATTTACTAATATATGAACAATTAACAATAACTAAATAAAATTTAATATAAAATTGTCTTGTGCCTTAATACAAATGCCATAAGTGCCTAAAATGTAATGTGCTTTTTTGATATTGTATTATGATTACATTTTTTATATATATAAATAGTGATAAAAATATTGAAAAATCAATTGTATCGTGAGTTATCTGATAAATAAGTTCAATTTAAACAAACGTGTATTAAATATAGAATATTTAATACTTAACTTCAACA
Organism: Parnassius glacialis; assembly: GCA_033319125.1. Classification (NCBI taxonomy): domain Eukaryota; kingdom Metazoa; phylum Arthropoda; class Insecta; order Lepidoptera; family Papilionidae; genus Parnassius; species Parnassius glacialis. The sequence continues at coordinate 18,615,533 of JAVANC010000024.1, read as the reverse complement.
AATATTATAGCAAAAAGAATATAAAAACAATCTCAAATTGATAAATAAAGTTTAAAATGGAATTAAAATCACACAGGTGCGAAGTTACCTCTTAATTTTCTTCTTTGTTCTTCTGGACGAAGCTTGCAAGAGTACAACCATTGCTTTCCTTTTCATATAAACCTGCCGTTTCTTGAATTTTGTTCTTTGGTATTTATATTTAAAAAAATCAATTTTTATTTTCCTCATTCTTTCTTAGTCGCTTTCATAGTAGGTAATAGTATACATTTAAATTATATTACTTCATGTTCATTATGCTTTTTATATTTCAGTCAGCTTCTGTAAAATTATTATTGTGGCCTCTTCTTGTATTCATATTTATTTATTTTTTTCGTCACATCCTATTCCGTGTAGTTCGGGAATATTTATATTGTTCTCAACAATTTTTACAGGCCGTGGCGGTGCGCGTGCATTGTAGCAGCGCACCGCCTGGCAGGGTCGCCATGTGATATAGGAACTAAGTCAATGAAAGGAAACGTGTTGCTGCTTCTATAACTTTAATTATAATGTCCTTATTCTACCTTAACAATAATATATATAGTCGTGGGGGCTATACTACACTACAATGCAAAACTAGGCACAAGAGAGAACGGTGAGCTGAAAGTGGGGAAATTTGGAATAGGGCAACGGAACCCAAGGGGCCAGCAGCTGGCCGACTTCATGGAGAAAGAGGGACTCTTTATGATGAACTCTTTCTTCCAGAAGCGGCCCCACAGGAAGTGGACCTGGTCGAGCCCCGACGGTTCGACAAAAAATGAGATTGACTTCATTATGACGACCAGACGACAACTGTTCAGTGATGTCTCAGTGATCGCGAGGGTGAAAACCGGCAGCGATCACCGAATGGTTAGAGGCACACTGAACCTAAATGTTAAGTTGGAGAGGTCTCGTCTGATGAAGTCAACGCTCCGTCCCCCTCGTGCTCTAATCCAAAGTCCCGAAACCTTTCAGCTCGAGTTACAAAATCGTTTTCAGTGCCTAGAAGACTGCAATGAAGTGGACGATATGAATGACAAGCTCGTGGAAACTGTCCATGCGGTCGGAGCTAAGTTCTGCAAGACCCGCCGCAGGAGAACACAAAAACTCTCCGATCACACTCTTAATCTCATGGCTGTTAGACGGGAGATGAGGCTACATTCTTCAACAGATTTGACAGCATACAGGCAACTGAACAGACAGATCTCCAAATGCATGCGGCGGGACTTACGCAACTTCAATACAGCTCGTATTGAAGAAGCGATCGAGCGGAACCAAGGCTCCAAAGTCTTTGCCAGAGATCTGTCTGCCAGAAAGAGCCAACTGTCAAAGCTGAAGACCGAGTGTGGCAGCATTGTTTCCGGGGCACCTGAGATTTTGAGTGAGATTGAGAGGTTCTATGGGCAGCTGTACACGTCATCGTTGGAGCAGCACGCAAGTGTGAGTAATGATCCAAGAGCGAGTCTTATCCGACATTATTCCGATGATATCCCGTATACGGACGTCAGTCTGAGCGAGATTAGAATGTCTCTCCAGCACCTTAAAAACGGCAAGGTCCCAGGCGAGGATGGAATTACAGCGGAGCTTCTGAAAGCGGGTGGAAAACCGGTACTTGAAGTCCTTCAGAAGCTCTTTAATTCCGTCCTCCACGGTGGCATTACACCGGAGGCGTGGAGCAGAAGTGTGGTGGTTTTGTTCTTCAAGAAAGGCGACAACGCTCTCTTGAAGAACTACAGACCGAATTCCCTTCTGAGCCGCGTCTACGTGCTGTTTTCGAGAGTCATTACGAATCGTCTCGCGCGCAGACTTGACGACTTCCAGCCTCCCGAACAAGCCGGTCTCCGAAAAGGCTTTAGCACCATAGACTACATACATACCCTTTGGCAAATTGTACAGAAGTCCAAGGAGTACAATTTGCCACAATGTCTGGCGTTTGTGAACTATGAGAAAGCCTTTGATTCCGTCGAAATTTGGGCGGTGCTACAGTCCCTTCAGCGGTGCCAAGTTGACTGTCGGTATATCGAAGTGTTGAAGTGCTTGTACGGTAGGGCTACGATGGCTATCCGAGTACAGAACCAGAGTACGAAACCTATCCAATTGCAGAGAGGTGTGAGACAGGGTGACGTCATATCCCCGAAACTCTTCACCGCTGCATTGGAAGACGTTTTCAAGCTTCTGAACTGGAAAGGATACGGTATCAACATCAATGGCGAGTAAATCACTCACCTTCGATTTGCCGACGATATAGTCCTTATGGCAGAATCGCTGGAGGACCTAAGCACTATGCTCAATGACCTCAATAGTGTTTCCCAACGGATAGGTCTTAAGATGAACATGGACAAAACAAAGATCATGTTTAATGTCCATGTCACACCTATGCCAGTAGTTGTTGGGAACACTAAGCTTGAAGTTGTTGACGAGTATGTTTACCTGGGACAAATAGTCCTACTAGGTAAGTCCAACTTCAACCGAGAGGTCAATCGACGGATTCAACTCGGTAGGGCAGCGTTCGGGAAATTACGGCACATCTTCTCGTCAGGTATACCTCAAAACTGGAAAACGAGACTGTACACCCAGTGCGTGTTGCCAGTGATGACATACGGAACTGAGACGTGGTCCTTCACTGCTGGCCGGATGAGGAAGCTCAAGGTCGCTCAGCGAGCTATAGAGAGGGCTATGCTCGGAGTTTCTCTGCGTGATAGACTCAGAAATGAGGATATCCGCAGTAGAACCAGAGTGACCAACATAGCCCAACGGATTAGTAAGCTGAAGTGGCAATGGGCTGGCCATATAGCTCGAAGAACCGACAACCGATGGGGAAGAAAGGTTCTCGAGTGGCAGCCTCGTACCGGCAGGTGAAGTGTAGCGCGTCCCCCCACTAGATGGAGTGACGACCTGGTAAGATATGCAGGAAGTCGATGGATGCAGGTGGCTCAGGACCGTGCTTTGTGGTATTCTTTGGGGGAGGCCTATGTACAGCAGTGGACTTGTGAAGGTCTGTAATGATGATGATGCTGATTATAAAGAGCCAAAGTTGAAATTTTCATTTTCATTAATTTAATTCGAGACTAAAATAAATGTGAAAGGGCTTTTATCTGCAATAATAATTTTCATCAAAAATAACATAGACTTATAAAAGTCATACACACGGTCAACCATATTGAAGATTATCAATTGTGCTTTAAAATGTTTAAAAGACTATTTCCATTATAATGACCCGAATATCATCATTAAGGTTTGACTGGCACACTTAAAGTTTTATCAGATGGCTAAATTATTGACTATTATATTATGAAACGGGCATGCTTTTCTATAAAATGCTGCAAGAAATTTGAAATCACGGACCTATTGGTTTATTTTACTATTCACTTAATTAGTGAAAAACAAGATGGACTGATCTAAAAGTTTACTTTCTTATGTAAAAAGTGCTACTTAGAATTTTATGCAAATGATAATTAAAGTTTCTATGCAAATAAGTGTAACATAGCGGGTATTATATTCAATGGTAGCGGCCATCCATATTTGCAAAGCCAGCAAAGCCAGAATCATTTTCTGTACAGAAATCGGCAAAGTGTTGCTCAAGGCACTCTAAACAAAGCAGCTGATAAAAATGTTACACTCATAACTGTTAACAAAAACTGTTTCTGCAAATGGTCTTATAGATAATAACTATTCCGCCGTGTCAGGTGCAGTAGCTATTATTAGAAGGAGAAGAGGTAAAATTTTGTTTTAGAGATGCGCTATCATTTTTGTTTTGTCTGCAATCGAGCATAAAATAAAAAATAACTTCAGCCAAACAGCACAACTGGCATTATACTCAGGCCCATCATTTGGTATGGAAAAAAATAATTTTACAATGTTTCAAAAAATCAATCAAAATTCAAAAAAACATAAATATTAAAATCAAAAATATATATTTGTATGTCTATACATACATACAATTATTTATGGCCGCTTATTCACTGACGGTGACTCAGTATAACATCCTACAGTCATGCCGAAACTAAGAGGAGAGAATCACTGTAGAAAAGGTAATAATTAATTGCGGAAGTTTTGTGATAAAATTAAAAAAATTACAAACTAATTCAAGATACCCTATGCGCTACAAAAAAAACAAATAATAAAATAACGAGATGGCGTCAGTTTTAAGAAGATATAACAAAAGAAACAAAAAAAAATAAATTAAAAAAAGTTCAGTATCTAATTGGCAATATACCGCTGACACTTAATCAGGTTTTTCGAAAGCACGCCAGTTGTAAACAGTACTTCTATGAAAAATGGTTTACACAAGATAATTAAGAACAGACAAAATTTTTTTTCAAATTTCCGCTGAGTTGTAAGTAAAAGGCCAAGTAGGTCTGTGTGCTCGTTTGTCACCCTTATCCTATAAAAAAAATACCTATAAATGTATATATTACTAATAAATCATTCCCATAATATTTTGTGTTATTTTTTATTTTGCCCTATCTGCAACGTTCGACGCTCTATACATATTTGTAGTAGATATTATGAGCGCCGCGTCGGCGCGCCGCCATCGCCGTGACTTCATGTCGATGCGTCGCCACCGCGTGAAGCACGCGGCACGCCGTCGCGTCGAGTCGCAACTGCTTTTCCCGCTCACATGCGCGACTCGGCCGCATTAGTTTGCCTTGACGTTTCACCACGCTTGTCGCTCACTGAGTCGAGTCGAATATTTCACCGAGTGAACGTGTATTGTTGTGTGGTGTTAACAATGGACCTCACAGAATACCGGCGTGAAGTGGAAGTTCTGCTTCTGCGTTTCATCTGGCAAAATTCCTCTCAAGACAATAACTGTTCGGGGCAAGCTGAGCAACAAGGCCAAGGCGACCCCAGCCACGCTATCCTTGAATTTCTGCAACATCAGGGAACTTTCCTCGAACCTAAATGCTGTCCACTACTATCTCGAGATGGTGAAGCCGGCTTTGCTGTTACTGAGCGAAACTCAGGCATCCTCTCTAGCTGATTCTTCGTATCTCTCCTATCCGGGGTACAAATTGGAACACCCCTTTGTGCCTCGGGCTGGAGTTTCTGTATACATCAGAGAGGACATCTGTTCTCGACGCCTCGGCAGTCTTGAAGTTTCGGACCTGTCCATCCTTTGGCTACGCGTAGAGAGCGACGACCATTACGCGTCTACGGTTGCCTCTATAGGTCCCGTAGCGGTAATGCCGAAACAGACCGATTCCTTGCTACAGCAAATCCCATCCGTAGAGATCGTGATCCTCGGTGATTGTAAATCCCACCACGCCAAATGTTAATGTTAATGTTGCTCGGTTAACGTTTAACCGATCATGTGGGAAGATCTGATTATGTTTTTGCCTTGGCATATTTATGGTCTGACACAACTGGTAACTTCGCTTACGTGGATTCCAGATGTGGATGATCATGCGCCTTCCCTGTTGGACCTTCTGCTGACCTCTCATCCGGATAGATATCAGGTCTCCGCCGACGCCCCTCTTGGCTCCTTGGACCAATGTCTAGTCTGGAGTGTGGTGTCATTCACACTAACATCGCGGTTACATTCTGCAGGCTGTCGCCGTGTTTGGCACGGCACTATAGGTCGCCAATTGGTATAGGATGCGGTCCTTCTTTACATCTTACCCTTGTGGGCGGGTTTTCTTTTTGCCGGAAGATCCCAATGTTGTTGCTAATTCTGTCGCTGATGTGGTACTTCAGGCTATGGAACTTTTTATTCCTTCCTCTGTGGTGCCCATTGGAGGCAGATTTCAGCCATGAGATTGTCGCTCCTGTAAAATAGGATCACGCTATCAGCAGGAGTGCTACCGGGCCTGGGCTGACGATTCAACGTTCCGGGATGTAACCACTAGCGCCTTTAAAAAGAATTATAACTCCGGCTCCAGGTCCTTCACAAGAGTCATTGCCAAGGCAGTCAGAGCACACAACAGAATTGTCGAGATACTAAGTTCGCCTTCCTTCGAGAACCCGTGCATTCTGGTCTCTCGCCAAGGCTGTCCAAGGAAACGTCTGTACTGACAGAAGAGATGGAAGAGATGACTGCATCTCTTCCATCTCTGCACAGGGATGACGACTCACTGGCCCATGCCGCAAAGGAGAAAGCCGATATGCTAGGCTCTTTTTTTGCGTCCAACTCGACTTACGATGAGGCGAGGAGCACACCGCCGACCATCCCGTGGTGAGTGCTCCATACCGGATGTGCAGTTCACACAGCCCTCGGTTCAAAAAGCACTCCTCTCTCTGGACATTCACAAGTCGAGTGGGCCTGAACATCCCTCCAATTGAGCTGATGACGTGTGATCCAGAGTTGGCACCGGTTCTAACGCGTCCTTTCCGGTATTCCTACTCCCTAGGCGTAGTCTCGAATTCACGAAAGACAGCTTTCGTCCACTCGAGCCCTAAAACAGGTGACCGCTCAGACCCGCCCTTAGGCGGATCTGAGCGGTCACAACAAGCCTATCGCCATCACCTCATTGTTGTCCAAAATATAATCCATTATAAACTGTCAGCTCATGCGGTACCTTCAGGACCATCAGCTGATTAGTGACCGCCAAGACGGTTTTCGTTGGGATCGATTAATTGGTGATCTTAATTACTTGACATATAGATGGGCGGAGGTAGTAGAGTCCAAGGGAGAGGCATAGGCCGTTAGTTTGGATATTGCGAAGGCCTTCAATCGGGTTTGGCACAAAACGCTTCTTTCGAAGCTCCTTTCTTATGGGCTTCCCGAGAAAGTGTACAATTGGATCACCAGCTTTCTTGCAGATCGGAGCATTTCCTCAGTTTCAAAGCACTCCACTTGTTGCCTCAGCCAGTATCGGAATCCTCGGCGTCGACATATCGAGTGATGTACAATTTCGTGTTCACTTGGAAGAGAAGGCCAAATTGGAATCTAAAAAGCTAGGCGCGTTCAGCAGAGCGGGACAGTATTTCATGCCGGCACTCCGCCTGCCACTTTACAAGGCGCAGGTTCGGCCTCACATGGTATACTGTTCCCATCTATGGGCTGGGGCTCCCCAGGGCTTTATTAAAAAATATAAAGCTGTGTTTCGTAACAACAAAATGGTTTCCTTTAAGTTTTTTTAAGAATTTTTTTCTTTTTGAAAAAATATCTAAGGTCCACCCCGCGCCGCCGCGACGCCGCCGCCGCCGAGGAAATTTTGAGGCCACGCCGCCGCCGTGGAATTGGCCTTCGGCGCTCATATCTACTTTGTAGTCAGCGACTAGTCGGCAAAGTGCACCGATTAGTCGGCCTATTATTTCATTCATATTTTATATAAATAAAATAATGTATCTTACACATTATTATTAAATAATTGAAATGAAATCTTAACCTTCATTGTTAATAATTTTATTATAGAATCAGTCTTACAGTTTGCAATATAGGAATAAGAACTTTTATATATAATCTAAGATTAGTAACCTTTGCTTTGGTACAAATTGGTCTTCAATCAAGAACCTATTATTATAATTAACAAAAATAAATTCTAAATGCAAGTGTCAATAACTCTCAATGGACAATATCAATATAAGTATTATCATAATGAATGGAAATATTATAATCTAGGGGTAGTAGGAATTTATAAGTAAACTCACTATATTAAGGTCTCTTCCCACTACACCGTATCATACCATGACCGTGCTAGGAACGTGTCAGGCAAATAAATATTATTTGTATTGAAAAGTATGACACTGTTCCCACTAGACCGTTCCGTCACCGACCAACACCGTCGCGTGCCATGCACGGAGCGTCAACAAATGTCGGCGAGAATATTTTGCCGGTGCTGACACGCTCCGTGCATGATGACATGACGTGCGCGCAAGTGGCGAGCCGAGCGAGATTTTCCACTACACGTCGTGCTCGGCAAAGGCGATAATTAATGTGGCGTTTCTTATCATCGTTAATTAACTGTTGTGATGGATAAGATTTTAGGAGATTATTTTTTAAAGGAAAAGCTTCATCTCCTAGTATATCGCATGGTGCACTTACATTACTCCCTGGAAAAAATTTGGTACTTGGAATATTAAATTTATTTTCGAATATAGCTTTGCCCATTTTTGATTTTGACAAAATACCTCCATCACTATCTTTGCCGAAAACACCGACGTTTACGGCTATGAAGTTATAATTAGCATGAACTAAAGCTACGAGTAAAAGTACAATTGAATTTTTTTTTATAATTTCAATACCAAGAACCACTGTTTGGAGGTGCTAAAATAATAACATGCTTTCCGTCAATAGCACCTACACAATTGGGGAAATTCCATTTATTCCAGAATTCTTCGCTATTTTTGTCCCATTGTTCTGTGCCAGGCGTAGGAATACTTTCCCGCATTATATTTTTTTATAACAGCATCACAAACTTCCAACACGGCACGCCTCACAGAACTGATTCCCATACCATAGCTAAAAGCAATAGTTGTAAACGAATCACCAGTTGCTAAGTACCTGCAAACAAAATATTAATTAAGCAAATAAATCAAAGTTGTACTATATATTATAATATTTCACTTAGTTAAATGTATTTATGATTATGTATTATTATTGCTACATCAAAGCTGTATGTGTGTATTTTTTAATAGTGTGTTTTGAGTGCGTATTGTACGTTTTATGTATGTATTCGTATTTATACGAATAATTTTAAATACGCTAAACCTCCCGGTTAGTTGGTCTATTTATGATAAATACTAGACAAGTCAACTTTAAAATTATCAAAATTCTAAAACTTTTATAAATTAAATGTTTTTTTTTTAATTCTCTTTACATTATAATCATTTGGTCAGGCCAGGCATGGGGAATCAAGAGCAGAAGTGTTGTAATTAATTTTTATGAGTAAAGGAACCATCCCAACAACCCGAGAGATTATGTTTATTAATTGTACTTAATACTTGTATTTTTTTACAGCTGCAGCTTATAAACAAAGGTGGCAAGGGCTAAGGGATGCATACAGAAGAGCATTAAATAAGAGAAAGGGCAAAAGTGGACAGGCAGCTAAGAACATTAAGAAATAGAAGTACGAGGAGGAAATGTCGTTCGTTGCTTCGTTTTTGCTGAAAAAAAACCTTTAGAGTCCGTTGAGCTGACAAGCGACGATGAAGAGTCTCAGAACAAAGATGCAGAAACTGAAGTTCAGAACCCTAACTCAATCAATGAGATTAACAGTACTGATGCTGTGGATGTGACTGCTCCTCACGATACTGAAATTCGCTACTGAGAAACACTATTAGCCACAATAAATCCACACAACCAAAATCACAATATAGTCAAGCAAAAAAGGCAAAGGAAATAAAAAGCGCTAAAAACTTACCAGTATCAGCATCCGCTGTGTTGATGTCTAGATTATTAGACCAACAAGGAAGTATTCTACAACAACGTGAACACGATGAACTATATCCTTTCTTTTTGAATATATCAGAAACAGTAAAAAAGTTTTCACCTTACCTACAAGCAATAGCAAAACATAAAATATTCAGTTTAGTTTCAGCTCGTTTTATTAAAACTTCACCACAATATGCGAATACTCCATCTCCAGCATCGACTACTTCATGCGTTCAAGCAAGAGACACAACTATGCCTACGGCTCCTGAGACTTGGGATACGTCTATTACAAACGATGGAATCAATCTGGAAATGTGTTTAAATAGGTTTAGGTTCATACAATATGAGTATATATTCTAAATATTTGAATTTAAATAAAAGTTTGATTTAAAATATATTGAACAAATTGTTTTACTCCCGTAAATACACATCAAGCTTTACTTTAGATGACAGACATTCTCTAAAGTTTGTGTTTTTTCTGACAATATCGTTTTCAATTTTTTTTGAGCAAAACATTAAATTAGACTGTAGACATTCTGAAATACTGAAAAGACTTTTCTTCATAATCAACTAAGTGTCCAATACTCTCTTTCGGTTTTTCGTTCTTTTATATAATCGTGAATCCAGTAGCGCCGAGTGTTGTTTTTTTTTTGTTTTCTTCTTCTTCCTCATCCAATATTAAAGCAATTATCGCCACTTGTCTAACAGTTAATTTTCTAATAGCCTTATCTGTTTTAAAATTTAATTGGTAAATAAATTTGGTAGCACTCCAGGACGTCCACGCAACACTGTTACGTATGCGAGAATGAAACGGATTCCTATTGATTTTGGTGGATGTTGCATACGGGCATCATACGTGTTACATACGGGTTGCATACTGACATGTGGATGTATACGGGCACAGAATGCCGTCGATCCGTTCAGTGGGCATAGTAGAGCGTATCGTGTTGCTTTTCGTGCCTGATACACTCTTAGCACGGTCATGGTATGATACGGTGTTGTGGGCAGAGACTTTATTTGGCAAAAGTGGCAATCAAAAATTAGACAATTAGATTAAAAATTTGACTTATTTAATATTTAACTAAGGTAACAAACAACCCTTACATAACCTTTTGTATATCACAATTGCCGATAATAAAAAGAAAAAAAATTAAAATTGTGGTGTAAAAAACACCAGAGAGTCAGGTCATAAGTATTGTCACACAGTAAAAACTTTTGTTTTAGAATGCTGGCCACAAAAAAGTTTATTGAATTCGAATTTCGAATTGTTCATGAAAATAAAACTGTATACTTTTTAGAATTTTACTCATTTTTAAATATGGAGTGGACGCTTAAAGAAGACCGTGTTGCAGTTAGGTGACCGTGACGCAGGTGTCGAGCGTCTGCCCAACACCTGCGTCAGTCGTCGAGCTTATGGAACATATTTTCAATGCCTGGGAGAATTCGCAAGATGCCCTAGGTATTTTTTATAATTAATGTTAAACATTCGAATACCAATGTGCACTTAAATGGGGAGGAGTTGAGTCTTGTGGATACCACTGGTTTTCTTGGTATTACTATTGACACGAAGCTTCAATGGGGTCCCAATATATCTAAATTAGCAAGCAGACATAGTTGTGCAGCATATGCTTTAATAAAGATTAGAAGTCTCACCAATTTTGAGACAGCTAGATTAATTTAATTTAGTTACTTTCATGGAATTTTGCTGTGGGGTAATGCGACTGATATTGAAACCATATTTCTTTTGCAAAAGACAACCGCACGGGCGATTTATAACTTAAATTTGAAAGAGTTCCTTAAAGATGTTTTTTAAGAAATAAACATATATTAACTTTGGCATCGCAATATATTTATTAAAATGTAATGTATGTACATATAAACATAAATATTTTGATAATAATAAACATGTTAATACTTTAAACACTAGGAACAAACATACTAAGCTTGTAATACAAGTTACTGTACTCCAGAAAATTAGTAATTATACTAGGCAAAATATCAGAAAATATACAAAATTTGTCAATAAACATGTTTAAATATTTTATTAAATAAAATTGTACAAAAAGGGTTACTATAATATAATAAAAGAAAATAACCCCTGGGTTCATTTAAGATGGTACAAACATAATTATTGTAAAAAAACGACCTGCTAAGTTTCTTGCTGGTTCTTCCCAGGATAGAGGTATTTTACGAACTATAAAAAAAATTACTTTCAATGAGTATTGTGTATCTATATTGAATAAAGATCATTATATTCTGTTCTATTCTATTCTATAAAATACCGGATGGATCGAGAGTGAGCGAGAGGTTGCATCTCTCTAGCGGAGTGTCATATCGATGGTGGCGTGGTAGAATTGAGGGTATATCGAGAAACCCCCACTCTTTTGTTTAATATAAAGTTCAATGTAGGCTCTGTGCGCGGCAGATTCCGCTTGCGTGCGTTGTTGTAGGATACTTCATTCTACGAGTGAAGTCGTTATACGAGTGCTAAGACAGTATCGTGGTTCTGTCGATTGTAGTAATACTTCTGGTGCAGGCAAGGAAGATGGTATTGCTGAGAGGCTGCTCTGCGTTACACTGAGATATATAGTATTGCTAATGATTTGCATACTATGGTGGTATCATGTAATTACTTCCCTCACGTTACACTGGTGTGTGACGTGTTACGGTGTGGTGTGTACTCTGTACTGAATGTATAATGTGTTAAGCTTTCTTATTGCTGATAATGACTAATTGCGTAAGCAAGAGAGCATATAAACATCTCTCACACTTTTACTATTTTTAACAGTCGACCTTTCCTGATGTGTTTCCGATTTCTGACATCAGAAGTGAGATCTTCTAATGTATTACTGAGGTCAGAAGTAGGAGCTCCTGTTTTGTATTTTCTACAAATAAACAGGTTCAGTACACTAAATCAAAACTAAGTTTACTTGAAATACATATTGCCAAATTAAAAAACACGACATTCACGACAGAGCAAACCGTTATCGTGACCGTTTTTAAAACTAATTTAATAAATGAAAAGAAAATTCTCACAGCCTAAATACATAAAATGTATCATATCCTTCATTACATTCGTCGGAGATGATAAAATAAAATAATGCATAACAATGTTTTTAAAGCAACTAAGTATATCTTTGTGATATGTAAAATGTTATCCAACTTCAACATGTCAATGACCAACAGCATAGAATAGGAACCTCAGCTTATTGAACCAGTGAGTAGAGCTCGAATTCCAGAGCAATCGGATATTCAACGCAAAAGCACAATAGTATAAAGTTCAAATGTTATCATTAATAATTTAATACTTTGTTATATCTGCCTTAAGGGCAAGTACGACTACTCCTTTGTTAATAAATTTTATTATAAATTAAATTTCCCATTTATTATTTCCTGATGATTAGATGAACCTCCAAATCACCAAATTAATATGCCTGGTTGGAAAATATTTTATTAATCTCTTTCTGGCACAATTACAAGTATACCGTGTGCACAAAACACAAAGTATTTAATATTTATATTAAAACTAATTCGTATTTACTATTATTTTATATTACTTTAATTACGAAGTTAATTAAGTTCTCGAAATTTTGAAAATTCTATAATTACTGTTGTAAATATGAAAGAGCGGGAACTTATACATACTTACACATATACCTACTTGAAAGCTACAATTTCACGCTCGCTAGGATATTAGTATAGTCTTCCATCATCATTACTTAGTTTTATTACAGAATTAAAGATGACAAACGAACACACAGTTAAACTTATTAGGTTTACTTATTATATTTTATTTTTTACTTAATAAATACTTATACTTAAATACTAATAGTAAAGGGATGCCATGGCCTATAGCCACCTGCATCTATATTTTCCATGTATGTACTATTAAAAATCAAAATGCAGATGGACTAAGGGAAAATTGCCACGCTAACATTAAAAAAGGTTTTCGGTTCTCGTTATTCAACACACGAAAAGCAGCAGCTTATGCTACTATTTGACGCCGATATTTTGTGCTAGATCTTTCGCTGGTCGAGTAGACCATTCGTCTTGCAGTACACAGCAACGTGGCTAAAGTATATACGAATTTGAACTTAAGCACCTATAAAAAGCTAAAATACACTTTTCCTCTTGTATTACCTCATATGTATATATTTATTCCCGCTTGTGTCGTCTTAAAATTTCTTGATTAAATCGAAATGTGTGTACTCTTTACATCCATTACTGCATCCGTGCATATCAATTCCTACTAATCAAGGCTACATTGTTTCTATGCCTAAATAAATGTTAAAGTCCGTGTTTCATATCATTCGTAATTCTGCAACGTTATCAAAATGTTTAAGAGCTACATAATATTATATTTATTAGCAACTGTAACTGCTAATGATACTGGAAAAAAAAGTTTTACTATTGTAATCGATACCACGATATCAATGCGTGACGAATTAGAAATTTTGAAAGAGAATCTTCAATCTGTGATTATGGATACAAACTTAGCCGACATCTCAAATTATATTTTGGTGCCTTTTGATGATCCCGGTAAGTAAATTTTATATATGAGCCTTTTAATGTTTAGAAGATTTAACATTCCTTTAAATTATTTAAAAGACTTTATTTATTAATTTACTTAATTTAGGCATTGTAATTTTAAATATATATTTTAATATTTTGTTTATTTGCACGTATAAATATTATATAAGTCAAACGTATTCTTTAACACACGTTCTGCAAATTTGTTCTGAATTTTGTAGGGTTCGGTCCACCCCTCATCATGTCTAAGGCGGATAGACTCCTAGAGCTAATGAATATTGTGGAAGTGGGCGGTGGAAGTGATTGTCCAGAAAGTTCTTTGCCCGCAATTGAACAGGCATTAACAGTGAGCCAACCAAATTCGTTCATATTTGTATTCACGGACGGATACGCTAACGACGACAGTAAATTGAGTTCTATAAAGAGACTGTGTCGTAGTAAACACAGCCAGGTAATTGTAAAAAAAACATTTTTTTAGGTTAAATTGACAAATTGAATTTAACAACTAATGTAATTCCAATTATAGTGATTTTGTATTTTTTTTAAATATTCTTAACAAAAAAATTATAATAAGGAAACTTGGATGTTTGGTTATAGGCAAATATATGCTGCAGATTATTTTGTTAATTTTCATTAAATTTTATGTAGACTGGTCCGTTTAACGTGTAGTGGCTGTGTAAAATATCCATCACCTCATATCGTTCCGTGGATATCGTAAGTGGCGACAGATGGAAACTTAAACAGGAGATGGGTAGCATCTACCGGATAACGACTCAAAATAATAAATATCTGCGATTGCCAACCCGCCTGCTAGGCGTAGCAACTATGGCAAAATCCTCCCTATAAAGCAATCTATGAGAGGCCTATGTTCAGCAGTGGATTTTTATATTGTAATATCTTAATCATTTTACTTAAACTTTTGCGTTAATTGTGACAGGTAATAATTTTCCTTAGCGGGAAATGTATTTCAACTGGGACTAGAGCTGTGGTCGGAACTATTGACGCTTACTTTGATATTGCGAAATCATGTTCCGGCTCTGTTCTTCAGTTTGAGTTGAGCAACTATCGACAGGTGAGTTTTAATGTTGTTGATAAATTTTAAATGATAATTTTATCTGCATGACTAATTTTGAGTTCAACTACGGCTTCTACTAGGGGAAACGGCAGAATCTTATGGCTTCCAATATATAGCTTTATGATCTCGTTTACTCTAGAGATACAAACACACAGATCGGCGACGGGCAAGTATCAAAGACGTGAGACGTCTGGTACAGCGATCGTCAATCCACCACAACGAGAGAATCCCATGTCCAGCAATTGACTTTTACGTACTCATGAAGAAAAAGAAGAAGTCACGTATTCAGTAACAATTGATTATAATTCTAAAACTGTATTTTTGAGTTCAAACACATGAAAAAAGTTTTATCTATATCTAAATGCAACTAAAATAGGAGACAATTATTTTGGAATGATGCTTTGATGAGTTTTGATGTATTCGTCCGCACAACATCGTTCGAATGCAGTTGAAAGTTAGTAATCGCGCAGAGGCATAATGCTATACGTTTTTGCAATAATGTAGATTGGATTGTATGTCAATCGAAGGTAGAAATTAAATTAAATATTCGAGTATCGAAGACAGGATAAAATATGACCTCTTTATATTTTTGAATTGTCTGTGACTTGATAGTCCACTCAATTTAGCATAAAAAATCAACTTCGGAATGAGAGATAATAAGCTGAATTTTCGTATACCTCTATCGCAAAAACGGTTGAGTGCATGAAAAAATGTTTCAAATAAAATTTGTCGCAAATTTTATGCTCTACAATTTTTATATAATAAATATTAACATCAATGCAGCAATAAAACCGAGATAAAACGAAAAACTGTTTTTTTTTACCTTTGATCTTGAATAACTTACGAAGCAGACACGAGATTTTATGAGACTTTTGAGACAACTATTAGAATGCCAATATGAAGGAATATATGAAAATTTAGCTTATTATCTCTCATTCCAAGGTTGATCGCTAATTTGACTGGACTAGTGTGTTTGTTACAACTGTTACATTTCGATTCGACTAATTAAGTTATGTCTTTTAAATTGCTGGGTTTCTTGCTGGTTCTTCCCAGGACGGAGGTTTTTTTTTCGAACCAGTGGTAAAGTAAAAAATGACTTTCAATAAGAATTACACATGTGATCTATATTGAATAAAAAATTATTCTATTCTATTCTATTCTATTCTATTGCAGGCTTTTAAATTTATGAAAGAATTAATAAAAACAGATTGGACGGAAATCAATGCTCATCAAGAATTTATTGGACCGAAACTATTTACGGTGGGTGTTCTTAAAATAAAAAACATTTTATGTTTTAGGAAATTCATAAAATTTTAATAATAAATTATAATAAGCGGAACTTGTTAATGTTTAATGCAGTACTAAAGTTAATTTTCCTCTAGTTTCCTGTCGATTCGTACACAAAGGACTTTATTGTAGCAGTGTCAGGCGAATATGCAACTTTGGAAATTACTGACGAGTATGGTCGAAGTCCTGCTCTCGAGAAAATTATTGATACACGTCAGTCCCAGGTAAGGCTTAAATTAAATACTATTTCGTATCTCAAAAACCTGCTTGTGGTGGATTTATCGTCTATATATAGTAGGATATATAGTCGCCTCAGCGACTCATTCCAAGGCGTAATATCAATCATGTACCTACTCTTTAGTAAAGCACGGTCGCGGAGCAGGAATTTTTTTGTTGCTTTGCATTTTTAAACTTTATTCCCACCATAAAAAGTTTTATTTCTATTGCAACTAAGATAATTTTAGGACCTATTGAACAGTATTTGTGATTTGAAACCCGAATTTATTCTCAAGTATTTAAAGTTTATATTTGTATAAATTGCAATAATTTGAAATCCTTCCTGCATCGCGATCACGCCATAGTATAATAACCACTACTAAACAATTTTAGCTTCATAATAATTTTAAGGCTTTTGGTAGATTTTGATTAATAGATATTTTCTGGGGTTTTTTAGTAAAAGCGTTTACATCGCCCCATGAAGGAATTACTGACTCTTTGGAGTCGAGTAACTGGTAAAATTGTGCTTGTTCTTAGTATTTACAGAATGTACATCACTGTCTTTACTCTCCCTAAATACAGCTAGGAAAAAGTCTGATTAAAATTACCAATGTGTATACTAAACTATATAGATTAGGAATCTGTCATAACAATAAAACTCCATAGTAGCACATCTCCATATTTTTCTTAAGGGCGTTGATTTACATTTTAGAAAATTGTAATAAAATGAATCTCACCATCTACCTGAAAGGAAGAACAACGTCTGCCAAGTTAACTGGTTTTTTTATAAATTTATTTGATACAGGTCGTCCGCATCGTTAGGCCAGATATTGGAGAATATAAAGCGAATATACTGTCCCAAGGACCTACAATAACGACGTTTTATAGGAGAAGAGAATTGAAATTTGAATTTGGTTTTTCAACTAAAATTCCAAGAAGCTTGAAGGAAACCAGTCGCCTACCGTTACCAGGTGAATAAAATAATGAAACTATATTTTTAAGGCCAACATTTTACAAGAGTTTGTTCATAAAGTCTTAGTAATCACATCTTAATATGATATCAAAATTTCATTCACTATCTCACTGACTGATTTGTTAAATTCAAATTTATTGACTACAAGCAACCCGCCCCGGCTTCGCACGGATGAAATTTGGATCTTGACAACAGCGCCACCTAAAGGGCCCAAATATGTATCTAAACCATCTAGGGACATATTCAAACACACATAAAAACATGCGTGAGTGTCGTGAAACACTCGGTAGGAACGAAGTTCCTTTCATAGTATATTATTATTGATAAACGTATTATATTATTGATTAACAAATATAAATTAATTTTTAGCGTCTATTAAAATTAAGCGTCATTTAAAATAAAATAAACTATTGACACAAGGGGTAGTGACAACAACATCTTACACTTTTTGTCGCCTAGCTCCCATCCGCCAAACCCGTACAGTCCGATAAGGAACTTCGTTCCAAAAAACATGCGTGAGTGTCGTGGAACACTCGGTTGGAACGAAGTTCCTTTCATAGTATATTATTATTGATAAACTTATTATATTATTGAATAACAAATATAAATAATTTAATTAATAGCGTCTATTAAAATGAAGCATCATTTAAAATAAAATACACTATTGACACAAGGGGTAGTGACGACAACATCTTACACTTTTTGTCGCCTAGCTTCCATCCGCCAAACCCGTACAGTCCGATAAGGAACTTCGTTCTAAAAAAATGCGTGAGTATCGTATAACACTCGATTGGAATGAAGTTCCTTTCATAGTATATTATTATTGATAAACTTATTATATTATTGATTAACAAATATAAATAATTTAATTAATAGCGTCTATTAAAATGAAGCATCATTTAAAATAAAATACACTATGACACAAGGGATAGTGACGACAACATCTTACACTTTTTGTCGCCTAGCTCCCACCCGCCAAACCTGTACAGTCCGATAAGGAACTTCGTTCCAAAAACATGCGTGAGTGTCGTGGAACACTCGGTTGGAATGAAGTTCCTTTCATCATCATCATCATTACAGCCCTTCACAAGTCCACTGCTGAACATAGGCCTCCCCCAAAGAATGCCACAAAGCACGGTCCTGAGCAACCTGCATCCGTCGACTTCCTAAATGTCTTACCAAGTCGTCACTCCATCTTGTGGGGGGACGCCCTACACTTCGCCTACCGGTACGAGGCTGCCACTCGAGAACCTTTCTTCCCCATCGGTTGTCGGTTGTAGCTATATGGCCGGCCCACTGCCACTTCAGCTTACTAATCCGTTGGGCTATGTCGGTTACTCTGGTTCTACTGCGGATATCCTCATTCCTAAGTTTATCACGCAGTGAAACTCCGAGCATAGCCCTCTCCATAGCTCGCTGAGCGACCTTGAGCTTTCTCATACTGCCAGCAGTGAAGGACCACGTCTCAGTTCCGTAAAACATCACTGGCAACACGCACTGGTTGTACAATTTTGTTTTAAGGTTTTGAGGTATTTCTGACGAGAAGATGTGTCGTAGCTTCCCGAACGCTACCCAGCCGAGTTGAATCCGTCGATTGACCTCTCGGTCGAAGTTGGACTTACCTAGTCGGACTATTTGTCCCAGGTAAACATACTCGTCAACAACTTCGAGCTTAGTGCTCCCAATAACTACCGGCATAGGTGTGATATGGACATTAAACATAATCTTTATTTTGTCCATGTTCATCTTAAGACCTATCCGTTGGGAGACACTATTGAGGTCATTGAGCATAGTGCTTAGTTCCTCCAGCGATTCTGCCATGAGGACTATATCGTCGGCAAATCGAAGGTGAGTGATGTACTCGCCATTGATGTTAATTCCGTATCCTTGCCAGTCCAGAAGCTTGAAAACGTCTTCCAATGCAGCGGTGAAGAGTTTCGGAAATATAACGTCACCCTGTCTTACACCTCTCTGCAATTGGATAGGTTTCGTACTCTGGTTCTGTACTCGGATAGCCATCGTAGCTCTACTGTACAAACACTTCAGCACTTCGATATACCGACAGTCAACTTGGCACCGCTGAAGGGACTGCAGCACCGCCCAAATTTCGACGGAATCAAAGGCTTTCTCATAGTCCACATACGCCAGACATAGTGGCAAATCGTACTCTTCGGACTTCTGTACAATTTGCCGTAGGGTATGTATGTGGTCTATGGTGCTAAAGCCCTTTCGGAAACCGGCTTGTTCGGGAGGCTGGAAGTCGTCAAGTCTGCGCGCGAGACGATTCGTAATGACTCTCGAAAACAGCACGTAGACGCGGCTCAGAAGGGAAATCGGTCTGTAGTTCTTCAAGAGAGCGTTGTCACTTTTCTTGAAGAACAAGACCACCGCACTTCTGCTCCACGCCTCCGGTGTAATGCCACCATGGAGGACGGAATTAAAGAGCCTCTGAAGGACTTCAAGTACCGGTCTTCCACCCGCTTTCAGAAGCTCCGCTGTAATTCCATCCTCGCCTAGGGCCTTGCCGTTTTTAAGGTCCTGGAGAGCCATTCTAATCTCGCTCAGACTGACGTCCGGGATATCTTCGGAATAGTGTCTAATGAAATGTTAATTTAAATACGAGCCTTTTGATAAAAGTCCATAGTTTGTTAGACTGTATTATTAGTCTATGCTTTATGGTTTTGTGTCTATTCTCTCTATTCCGTGACACTACGAGTAACGTTGTACTTAATATTGTAAAACCTATAAATAAATGCTTTTCACATTTAAAAGCCGCCTTCCACTTATTTAAAATTCAACAGGTTATGGGCCCAGATGCCCTGATAAAGTGAACAATACAAATCGAACAATAGTTACAATTGTGCACAAAAGTTGTTAACATCTAACCTAAAAAAAAAAAATAACG
Organism: Parnassius glacialis; assembly: GCA_033319125.1. NCBI lineage: Eukaryota > Metazoa > Arthropoda > Insecta > Lepidoptera > Papilionidae > Parnassius > Parnassius glacialis. The sequence goes on along the minus strand of JAVANC010000024.1, from coordinate 18,595,216 downwards.
CACGTGAAACCGGCAAAAAGTTTTACAAGTGTTGAAAATGTCTTCAAATAACCCGCTGACTTTGATAGAGAAACTAACTGGCCGCGATAACTACTCCACATGGAGATTTGCAGTTAAAACATACCTTGAACACGAGGAGTTATGGGACTATATTGAAAATCCCACCGGCGGCGCGGCAAACGAAAAACGTGATCTCAAAGCAAAGTCAAAGATAATCTTGTTAGTGGATTCCGTAAATTATGTTCACATACAAGAAGCGAGGACAGCCAAGGAAGTTTGGGATAACCTGACAAGTGCTTTCGATGACTCGGGGCTAACACGCCGAGTAGGTTTACTTCGTGAATTATGCAATACAACCCTCGCAGAGTGTCAAAATGTAGAACAATACGTTAGTAAAGTAGTCACTACAGCTCATAAGCTCCGTAATATCGGATTTAAAGTGGACGATGAGTGGCTGGGTACCCTGCTTCTCTCTGGTCTACCTGAAACATACAAACCGATGATCATGGCGATCGAGAGTTCTGGAATAAAAATAAGTGCCGATTCAGTTAAAGCTAAAATCCTACAGGATGTAAAAACAAGTAATAGTGATACTAATGCCTTTGCAACAAATTCAAAGAAAAAGGTAATTAAAAAGTCATTTCACAAAGGTCCACGTTGTTTCAAATGCAACAGATATGGCCATATAAGCACAGAGTGCAAGTCTAAGCAAAAACAGAAACATGAAAGTCCTAGCTATGCTGCTGCATTCATAGCCTCCGACAGTAACAGCGATGCCTGGTATATAGACTCCGGTGCCTCAATGCATATGACCAGACACAAACAATTATTGTACAATGAAACAGTGCCCCTCGTGAAGACAATTAAAGTTGCAAATAACAAATCCTTACCAGTAGAAAGCTCTGGTCAGCTTAGTTTGGATATCTGTGATGATAGAGGACGGAGTAACAAAGTTTTATTCCAAAATGTTTTATATGTGCCTGAGTTAGCAACGAATTTACTATCAGTCAGTCAGATTGTAAACCATGGTGGTGCAGTGAAATTTAATAGTAAAGGCTGTGTAATTTTTAACAGTCGCAAGAAAATAGTTGCAACAGCTTTATTGATCAACAATATGTACCGGCTAAATCTGTATAATTTTCAAGCATACATATCTGATGTTGATAAACAAGATATTTATCTATGGCACCAGCGCATGGGACATCTCAATTTCAGTGATTTAAAGAAAATTGAAGAAAATACAGATGGTGTGCAATTATCTAAGAAAGAAAACAATTTGACCTGTGTAACTTGTTTAGAAGGGAAACAAACACGCCTGCCATTCAAGGCAAGTCATTCAAGAGCCACACATTTACTTGAAACTGTGCATTCGGATATATGTGGACCGATGGAGACTACTTCGATTGGTGGTGCAAAATACTTAATTACATTTATAGATGACTTTTCAAAAAAGGTGTTTGTTTATTTCTTAAAAAAGAAATCAGAAGCTCTTGAAAAATTCAAAGAATTTAAATGTCAAGTTGAAAATCAATTGGAGTGCAGTATAAAATGTTTGCGTACAGACAATGGACTTGAATATGTAAACAATGCTTTTTCTGAGTTCCTAGCAACAGCTGGTATCATTCATCAAACAACGGTGCCTTATACACCAGAACAAAATGGTGTCTCCGAACGCATGAATCGTACGCTTGTAGAAAAAGCAAAGTGTCTGTTGATTAATGCAAACCTACCTAAACTGTACTGGGCAGAAGCAGTACACACAGCTGCTTACCTCATCAATAGATCTCCAACACATTCACTGGCTTTTAAAACTCCAGAAGAAATATGGTCTAAAAAGAAACCAAATATAAGCCATTTAAAAATATTTGGTTGTGAAGCTATGATACATCTCCCAAAAGAGAAACGCAAGAAGTGGGACAGTAAATCACAGAAAGCTATATTCATTGGATACTGTGATAATACAAAAGGATATAGGTTTATAATACCTACCTCTAAAACTGTGATTAAAAGCAGAGATGCTGTTTTCTTAGAGACCACAATAAAAAGAAACTATCTTCCTATAAATCTGACAGAGAAAGAAACAATGTGTGATACATCATTGGAGCAAAATGATAATTTTACATCTCTGAATTCCAATGTCACAACAGACACTTCAACCAGTACTAGTGAATATATGTCAGATCAAGACGATAACATAGATCCGGAGTATAAACCAAATTTAAATGTTCAACAATCGTCAACACCTTCTAAAATAACATTGAGACCAAGAAACAGAGAATTATCAAAACTAAATGAAAATAAAGATAGATCTTACCTGTGCTACAGTGAAGAAAAGATAAATTCTATTCCTCAGAATTACAAAGAAGCTTTAACCTCAATTGAATCTGAAAAGTGGAAAACTTCAATAAAAGAAGAACTAGAATCACATTCTAAAAATGTTACTTGGACATTGGTAGAAAAATCCCAAAGCTTCAAGCCTATCGGATGTAAGTGGGTATTTCGCATCAAAGATGAACCAACAGGTCCTCGTTACAAGTCAAGGCTCTGCGCAAAAGGCTATGCACAAAAAGAAGGGATTGATTTTGATGAAACTTTTGCACCGACCGTGAGGTATGACTCTGTAAGATTATTATTATCACTTGCAGCTCAGAAAAATTTTCAGATAATCCAATTCGACGTTACCACTGCTTTCCTGTATGGTGACCTGGAAGAAGTAATTTACATGACTCCGCCTGAGGGATTAAACTGCAACCCAAACATGGTATGTAAACTTAATAAATCCTTATATGGGCTAAAACAGGCACCAAGATGTTGGAATACAAAATTTAATTCAGTTTTAAAGAAATTTGGGTTTGAAAGATGTAAAGCAGATCAATGCATTTATAATGGATTAACTAGAGGAATAACATGTTACTTGTGTCTATATGTTGACGATGGTCTTTTACTTTGCAAAGATGAGTCAGTTTTAACTGAAGTAATTAATGATCTTCAAACCAATTTTGAAGTTAAAACATATCCTCTTTCCTGTTTTGTAGGAATGCAAATTGAAAAATCTAATAATCATATTTTTATACACCAGACCAAATATATTGAGCAATTATTGAAGAAGTTCAATATGACTGAAGCAAACTCTAACAGTGTACCGGCCGATCCACATGTCAAGCTCACAAAGACTGATAGGATACCTGAAAGAAAATATCCATACAGAGAAGCTGTAGGATCTCTCATACATGCAGCTACAGTAAGCCGGCCAGACATTTTGTTTGCAGTTAGTCAGGTGAGTAGATTCTTAAATTGTCATGATGAGACTCACTGGAATGCTGTTAAAAGAATACTTAAGTATCTTAAAGATACTAAAGATTATGGATTAAGCTACATGTCAAAGCCAGACAGCACCGATGTAGTAGGATACAGTGATGCTGACTTTGCCAACGATGTTGAAACAAGGCGTTCAACAACTGGTTATGTTTTTCTTAAAAATGGAGCCGCCATTACCTGGTCCTCACAAAGACAACAGACCGTGGCCTTGTCTACAACTGAGGCAGAGTTCATGGCTGCTTGTGCTACCACTAAAGAGGCCATGTGGTTAAGACAACTATTACAGGAAATAAGTGAATATAAACAACTGTCAGTGATCATAAACATTGACAATCAAAGTGCAATTAATGTTATTAAAAATAGTGAATTTCACAAGCGTTGCAAACACATAGATATTAAATATAATTTTATTAAAGAAAAATATTATGAAAATGTTATCAGTCTGAACTATGTTAACACAAACAATCAATATGCTGATATGTTTACCAAAGCATTATCTAAGGATAAATTCATATATATGAGAAAGAAAATAGGGATGTGCAAACTTAATAATTATGAGTAATTTATTTTTCTAAATTTGTAACTAAATATCATTGTGTATTTTAAGGCTTATTGTGTATTTTTTTTGTTACTTATGCTACACATAATAGAAGGCTCTAATTTGGTAAGAGTAATGAAATGTTAATTTAAATACGAGCCTTTTGATAAAAGTCCATAGTTTGTTAGACTGTATTATTAGTCTATGCTTTATGGTTTTGTGTCTATTCTCTCTATTCCGTGACACTACGAGTAACGTTGTACTTAATATTGTAAAACCTATAAATAAATGCTTTTCACATTTAAAAGCCGCCTTCCACTTATTTAAAATTCAACAGTGTCGAATAAGACTCGCTCTTGGATCGTTACTCACACTTGCGTGTGGCTCCAACGATGACGTGTACAGCTGCCCATAGAACCTCTCAATCTCACTCAAAATCTCAGGTGCCCCGGAAACGATGCTGCCACATTCGGTCTTCAGCTTTGACAGTTGGCTCTTTCTGGCAGACAGATCTCTGGCAAAGACTTTGGAGCCTTGGTTCCGCTCGATCGCTTCTTCAATATGAGCTGTATTGAAGTTGCGTAAGTCTCGCCGCATGCATTTAGAGATCTGTCTGTTCAGTTGCCTGTATGATGTCAAATCTGTTGAAGAATGTAGCTTCATCTCCCGTCTAATAGCCATGAGATTAAGAGTGTGATCGGAGAGTTTTTGTGTTCTTCTGCGGCGGGTCTTGCAGAACTTAGCTCCGACCGCATGGACAGTTTCAACGAGCTTGTCATTCATTACGTCCACTTCATTGCAGTCTTCTAGGCACTGAAAACGGTTTTGTAACTCGAGCTGAAAGGTTTCGGGACTTTGGATTAGAGCACGAGGGGGACGGAGCGTTGACTTCATCAGACGAGACCTCTCCAACTTAACATTTAGGTTCAGTGTGCCTCTAACCATTCGGTGATCGCTGCCGGTTTTCACCCTCGCGATCACTGAGACATCACTGAACAGTTGTCGTCTGATCGTCATAATGAAGTCAATCTCATTTTTTGTCGAATCGTCGGGGCTCGACCAGGTCCACTTCCTGTGGGGCCGTTTCTGAAGAAAGAGTTCATCATAAAGAGTCCCTCTTTCTCCATGAAGTCGGCCAGCTGCTGGCCCCTTGGGTTCCGTTGCCCTATTCCAAATTTCCCTACTTTCAGCTCACCGTTTTCTCTTGTGCCTAGTTTTGCATTGAAGTCTCCCATTAACACCGTATATTGGGTTTTGGAGGAATTCATGGCTCTAGAGATATCCTCATACATTTCCTCCACCTCCTCATCGGGGTGTGCCGAGGTTGGTGCGTAAACCTGTATGACCTTCAGCGAATACCGTTTGGTGATTCTGAGTATAAGGTACGCAACCCTCGTCGACACACTCCCGATCTTTACAACGTTGTTAACGAGAGACTTGTGGACGATAAATCCGACACCTCCTTGGGACAGATGGTCGCCCTCCCGGTGATAGAGCAAGTTGCCGGATTCGAGGATTACCGTGTCCTCCCCCTCTCTTCGGACTTCGGATTATCCTATAATATGCCAGCGCAACTTGTCTATCTCTTCTTCCAGCTCCACGATCTTCTCGTCAGTCCTCAGGGTGCGTGCGTTGTACGTTGCCAGGTCGAGTCGTCGTAGGTGGCAACCGAACCTCCACCGGAGATTCTTAGCACCCCCTGCCCCGCCGTTACCATGGTCGCCACCGTAGCCAGGAATAGCGGGGCCGCCGGGGACTAGGGGCCGTCTGTTTGTTGTTTTCATCATTGCCATTATATATATGTATTTGCCATAGTTGCCACGCTTGGCGAGCGGGTTGGCAACCGCAGTTTTTTTATTGTACTTTCGGCTATTATCAGGAAGATGCTGCTGCCCATCTCCCGCCTGTTTCCCTTTGTCGCCTTTTACGACACCCACGGGAGGATATGGGGTAGTGGATATTCTTGACCGCCACTACACGGCGAAGTTCCTTTCATAGTATATTATTATTGATAAACTTATTATATTATTGATTAACAAATATGAATAATTTAATTAATAGCGTCTATTAAAATGAAGCATCATTTAAAATAAAATACACTATTGACACAAGGGGTAGTGACGACAACATCTTACACTTTTTGTCGCCTAGCTCCCATCCGCCAAAGCCGTACAGTCCGATAAGGAACTTCGTTCCAAAAAAAATACGTGAGTATCGTGGGACACTCGGTTGGAATGAAGTTCCTTTCATAGTATATTATTATTGATAAACTTATTATATTATTGATTAACAAATATAAATAATTTAATTAATAGCGTCTATTAAAATAAAGCATCATTTAAAATAAAATACACTATGACACAAGGGATAGTGACGACAACATCTTACACTTTTTGTCGCCTAGCTCCCACCCGCCAAACCTGTATAGTCCGATAAGGAACTTCGTTCCAAAAAAATACGTGAGTATCGTGGAACACTCGGTTGGAATGAAGTTCCTTTCATAGTATATTATTATTGATAAACTTATTATATTATTGATTAACTAATATAAATTAATTAATTATTAACGTCTATTAAAATGAAGCGTCATTTTAAATAAAATACATTATGATATAAGGGGTAGTGACGACAACATCTTACACTTTTTGTCGCCTAGCTCCCATCCGCCAAACCCGTACAGTCCGATAAGGAACTTCGTTCCAAAAAAATACGTGAGTATCGTGGAACACTCGGTTGGAACGAAGTTCCTTTCATAGTATATTATTATTGATAAACTTATTATATTATTGATTAACAAATATAAATAATTTAATTAATAGCGTCTATTAAAATGAAGCATCATTTAAAATAAAATACACTATGACACAAGGGATAGTGACGACAACATCTTACACTTTTTGTCGCCTAGCTCCCATCCGCCAAACCCGTACAGTCCGATAAGGAACTTCGTTCCAAAAACATGCGTGAGTGTCGTCGAACACTCGGTTGGAATGAAGTTCCTTTCATAGTATATTATTATTTATAAACGTATTATATTATTTATTAACTAATATTAATTAATTAATTATTAACGTCTATTAAAATGAAGCGTCATTATAAATAAAATACATTATGATACAAGGGGTAGTGACGAAAAAATCTTACACTTTTTGTCGCCTAGCTCCCATCCGCCAAACGCATACCGTCCGATAAGGAACTTCGTTCCAAAAATTTCATCAGAATCGATAAAGCCAGAGTCGAGTTTTAGCGGGACTAACAGACAGCAATTGATTTTTATATATTAAATATTATAAATAATTTTAATTGATTACATACGGCGTGAGATAATCCTCTACCCATACCATCCTGTGGGTGTGTAAGAGATGACAGAGAGAAATGAAGCAGGAGATGGACAGCAGCCTGATAACAACTCAAAAGAATATAAAACTACGGTTGCCAACCATTCTGCCAAACGTGGCAACTATCACCTGTATGAGCAAATCTAAAATGGATGCGTATGTTAAGCAATAAGCTTTCCATATAATGAATAAGTATATGAATACGATATACCAACTTTAACCCCTAATGTCTTGACTATGCTTTGAAACAAAAAACTCTTTGAATAATTTATCTACATCCAGTATTACAACAAATAATTTTTCCATTAGGTTCTACGAGCTACATATGCGTCGCAGTAGCTGAAATATCAATAGAATTGAATTCTATTCATATCAAATTTGATGGCAGAGATGTGAAAGCTATCAATGTCGAAATTCTTGACCAAAGTAAAGGTTTATTCGCGGCAAAGGAATACTTCGAACCTGGAAAATCGTTTAAAATTACGGTAGGCGTATACTAAAATACAAACCAACACAATCTATTTTGCTAAATTACTGATATTTACCTCCCAAATTCGATCACGGTAACAGCTCCCAAATTATTGATGACTCGTAATGGCTAAGGGTAAGGCTGCAACGGATCAAGCTACGGGTTCAAATCCTGTACGTAGCAAGTTTATAGCCTGATAATAATAATTATTCCGGGTCTGAGTTGTTCATGTATAATTTATGTACCTATGTAATCGCCTCTACAATACAGGAAAATCGATTTATTAATTGCCGTAATTAAATCCTACCTAGTTTCCATACCTCGAAGCGAAAGCATACTCTATATGTATAATTGGACAAAAAGAAACATGATTTTCAATTATCAAAAATCTTTCATCAATAAAATACAAGCTTAACAAATTTAAAAAAACCAGTTATATGAACTCAATAGTTCCATTGTTTCATTATCAGTCAGATTGTAATTTATATGATGGTTAACTTTCATTTGAGGATTGAACAATTAGCCGTTTTGTAACTTAAAATTATCTACGCCAAATACATTTTAAAGCACTCCTGATATAACGAAAACGATTTATCATCGATAAATATTACTGATTATTTCTACAGGCTTTATAATTCGGTTCGATAATTATAATTACTGTTCACATCGATTTAATATAACAAATTTAAAGACATTAGTAATATTAAGTTGAAGTTTGTATATTTATTGCAGATATACGGTCGGGATTCATCGTCTTATCAAGTAATAAAAGGAACAACGGGTATATTAATACCACAAAGTCACGGTAATTAATATTCATAATCGAGTAATCATAAACATTTGAATTATTTTATGAGAGCATCACGGATGGGTCGGTTCAACCTGGGAAGGACCGCACTCTCACAAAATATTGCAATAAAATAGAAGAATAAACCTGCTGTGTTTCGTATGGTATATTTACAGAACCGCAAACCTTATTCACTAGTGCAATGAGGAATTTCGTCTTAGTCCTCAAAGAAGAAATCGCATCTGCATTTTTATTCTTAATGACTATAAAATTTATCAGTGTCTGCGGGCCATGGCATTCGTTTACAAGTAGACTGTGTGCTCCTTTTCACCCATTATTGTAAAAAAAAATCTTAAATATACCAAAATTTATAATAACTTACAGTGAGTAATAAACTCATAATTAAGGTTTTCAACTAATTTTATTATCATTTTGTAAATTAAAACATTATTATTTTAGTATTTCAACCCCAGGAACAAACACCTAAGATAACAATGATGGAACCAAATGTAGCATTAGTGGATTTTAAAACAAATTTAACCATCGCCTGTAAAGTCTCGGGTTATCCCAAACCAGTTATTTCCTGGTATGACGAAACCGGAACGATTTTGCCGTCAGAGGTAATCACTTAATACAATTTACTGCATGTAACATACATTTAGTTTTTAAAAGTGATTACTTTATTTCGAGTTTCATATTCGTAAAAAAATCTTTTGTATGAATAATTAAAATATATTATCCAAAAAATATTGAGTCTATCGAAAAGTTCTGTCAATATTGATAGTACAGGTGGTTTTTCATTCATTCATTCAGTACAGCCCATCACAAGTCCACTGCTGAACATAGACCTCCCCCAATAAGCTAAGTACTACATGTGGTAATGCATCGCAATTTCCTTACACTTTGTCATGATTTTTGCGGTAACAAATTTTCTCTAAAGCAGTGTCTAAATAAGAGCCAACAATAATGCTCATTTGAAATACTGATAACCTAACGAGTTCTAAAATTGAAATAATGCTTCTGCAACCTGTAATATTTTAAGCTCAACATCTGAACGTACATGTCAAAGATGGTTTAAGAAATCATAATGGGAGATATAAATCTCAATGATGAACTTGAAAAGGGGATAATGTTTTTTTGTTTTTCGTAATAATTCTATTAGTTATACCAGGTTAGAAGTCATAAAATATTATTAATTTCCTTTATTAATAAAGTGACAATATTATTTATTTAATTTGTAAATCAAGTTTTTTTAAATACTGACGATCTACGTTTAAATTTTTTTAAAACAGTGTCATTAATTAATACATTAAAAATGGATTATTTTCATCTTTTCATAAAAAAAATGTATAACCTGATTCCTAAACCGAAATAAACGAACGAAACTGCGAAAAAACTAGTACCTATTATCATCATTGGGACAGGAAAATACGTTTAATATAATGTTTCTTATTGGAAAGCAATTGAATGTTAAATGACTCATTCTCACTCATTGTTTATTTATAAATTGAACATAATATAACGTAGCTTGTCACAAATCATAATACGTTATATTTTTGTATAATATTATAAAATTTTGATTGCGAAAGTTCCGATTTTTCAAACTAAATTAGTTTTGTAGGTAAAATAAAAACATACTGTTCACTATTTGAACCAGCCATACAACTGACCCACTTCTTGTTAATCATTGGTTCTTGGTTGCGTATCTGCCGATTTTGTATCAGACTTCTGTTACAACAACAACGGCTTTCTACATATTTATTTTATTCTCCTTTTTCTATCATACCGGTATCATTCAGGTTACTGATAATATAAAAAGAAAGAACGATATATCATATTAAAATTTTTACATTTGCCATTCAACTTAATATGTAATACAAAGCCTTGCGATATAATATTTGCAATAAACGACTGATACATAATTGACACCTTTATTGCTACTCCAAGTACAAATCAGAGGGTTCAAAACGCATGTGCTCGGTTTGTCTTCAGTATACCACCCCGTACTCATGTCACACCTTTTCTTAATAATGCTTTTTTCTTTTCTTAATAAAAATGAAAGGTAGACGCAATCCACCCTATCTCGCAAATAAACTTGACAACTCCTGTGAGACGCAAAAATATCAAACAAGGCGGTCTAAGTGGTCTTTAAAAGTTCCAAGCTGTCGTATTCAGTTATTTCGGGGTAGCTTTAGATACGCAGCCTCAAAATGCTGGAACGATTTACCACCCCCACTGCGTAGTTTGACATCGTTATTAGTTTTTAGAAAAAAATACAGAATTCATGTTCTCAATATACAAAAACGTATATAAATATTATTTACAGCTACCACCAAACAGACATAATATACTTATAACTAGCAAACGTCACATAAAGGTTCTAGTAAATTTTTGTAGTATGTTGGTAATAAATAATTTGCGATGTTTGTTATTATAAAATCAGCAATATCTGCATCTCACTTTTTCACTTTTTCATTTTTCTTTTTTACTCACTATGTGTTTATGTGTGGTAGGTGCATCAAGTGTAGCGTTGTAATAGTGGTACTGGTTGTTGCATATTCGACCGTACGTTACTCACTAGAGGGCGCACTGAAAACCAGCTTCGTGGATAATACCACGAAATAATGCTGAGTGTAGCCCTTTTATACCAAACCCACACACATAATAAAATTTTGATTGTAATGATTTTATTTATGTTTTAATTTTGTTTTGATCTGTAGTTATAAGTTTTTTAGTGCATAATATCTTTTGTAACATGTGTGTCGGTGTTTGATGTAATAAATAATATTTCTTTCTTTCTTTCAAATCGTAAGTCGTCTTTTACGATATTTGCAGTAATAATATAAGTTTTACTATACCTGTGACTTTATCACCTTCGACCAGTAAAACCAGTCCACGGTTATACATGGGTCACTCCTACACAAGAGAAGATTTTCCATAGTCATCAGGTCTAGGTGGTTAAATGATCTAACCGGCGCGGCGATCTGCCGTAGTGAGGCCACAAGATTTTTAGAGCATTTACCTTAATCACAACCACGAAATGTGGATTCTAACGTCACCAACCGACGGCTACTACTTGGCTTACTTCTATTTCTTCTTTAATAGTTTCATGAAAGAGGTAAATGTAAATTTATTATTCTCATCTAAACCGAAACAATATTTAATCCTTGTTTTATGGTAGGATGCTCTCCTCGAAATTCCATCAGTTTTTATAAGCTACGCTACCATCGAAAATGTAACTAAGAACGGCACAATTACTTGCAAATGTGAAAATGACGAAGGCGAAGACACCTTGACAATGGATCTCTTTGTTAATAGAACTTTTACATTTGAAGTGAAGGAATACCCACACGGTAAGAAGATCTTTATCATTAACATCACCATCAGTCCTATACAGTTATGTGTTCCTCCCACTTTGGGAAAAATGTGACTTATCGTCATGTTTATCAAGCGGATTAACAAATGCAGTATCAGACTTTCAAACTTTCTACTCAAGTCCCCGTTACCGAACGGATGTATCTTCTTACTGCCTTTCTTCAGCCTTTTACTGCTCAACAGACATGGTAATAGAGGAATATAATATTACATAAAGCTATTATGTGCCGGTGTATATAAAAAAATCACATTGCATTTAAAATATCATATTTAGTGGTACAAACGAGACTTTCTCGTAGGTACAACCCTTTTACCATTTTTGATCTCAAGGATATAAAAAGCCAGTTTAATTACGCGCTGTGAGACATTCCATCTTAGTCCTCAGAGGAGACAACGCATCTGTGGCCTTTTTTGTTTGATGTTGCCTGAAGATGTCTATGGACTGCTATAGGCTGTTGACAATTACTCAATGTGGACTGTGAATACGCATGTTACTTCAGTTTTACAAAAAAAAAACTCATGCCTAGCAGCAGTTTGCTAAGAGACTGTAAATAGTCTCTTAGTTAGTCTTTTTAAACATTATTTTGTATATTTATTTTTTTCCCAATATTTTGTTTGACTACTAAATACAATACTTCAGGTATAGTACGTAAGAATAAAAAAAAATAAAACCTTACTTTTTTAATTTGTAGACGCAACATTTGAATTTGGAGAAGAAGGAAAACTGGTGTGCGAAGCAGATGCGTACCCAGAAGCTTCAATACAATGGTATCATAATGACTCACTCATAGATTCGGATAATAATGATATCATTATCGAAGAAAATATGATTTTAATTAAAAACATGACCTTAGACACTACAGGAGAATACAAGTGTGAAATTAGTAATTCTATTGAGACGAAATCATACATTGCTGTTGTGGATATATCTGGCTTGGGTAAGACATTTCAATTATATTTGCACTTTTGTTTTTTATCTAAATCTCTAAATTTAAAATTACTTAACCCTAAATGCAAAAAAACAAATCGTCAAAGCAAAATGTTATCAAAATAAAATTAGAAATAAAAAACAACAAAAATACGACGTACAGGTGAGACAACAACATGTAATATTTTTATTATTTGTAAGAGATAATTCTAACATTGAAAACTATCTGAGAAGCAATGGTAATTAAATTTTTATCTTAAAAATATTTTATATAATTTCGAAAATTGGAATATTACTTTTCTTGATATAGATCTGCATTAGCTAGTGTTCGGGCCCTTTATCTGGGCTTAGGCGTTAACGGACTCCTTAGACTAAAAAAGTAGCTTAAAGAAGGTCTTAGTTACCTGCTTATGCCGCCAAGCAACAATTTCAACGTGCGAAATGAACACTGTGTATCCTGCTGTCTGACAGTTTAGGCTCTGACGACTAGCAGATATCTAGAAACTCAGAATACAAAAGTTAAAGATCATCGTGAACCCAGTCTTGGAAAGGCTTGTACCAGCTGAAAAGAAAATAATATTTTCACATCTGAAATTAATTTTTAAAATGTTTTAATTTACAAGGTTATATTTATCTCTTATCTTAGCTTAGGACACCCACGGAAAGATATGGGGTAGTGAATACTACATCGTTATCGACACTTTTTACTTTTACTTTTAGCTGAAATATATGCATATAATAAATATGTAGAAAACTCGTGTCTGTAAATCTAAAACATTCTGGAAATACAAATCTAGGGAAATAAATAAAATACTGGTATTTACTTACACCTTGCTTTGTGTAAGTGTGAGAGTGATATCGAAAGAAGAGTGAATGCAGGAAACATGGTGAGTGGAGCTTTGCACTCCTTTATGAGCAGTCGGAAGGTGTCTAACAAGGCTCGTTTGGCTGTACATGAGGGGGTGTTGGTTCCGACACTCATGTACGGAAGTGAAAGTTGGGTATGGCAGAAGAAACATGAAAGCAGAATAAATGCAGTTGAGATGAGAGCATTAAGAAGTATGATAGGAGTTAAACTGAGTGACAGGATAAGAAATAGTGAGATAAGGAAACGTTGTGGTCTGAAAGAAGATGTAGTGACAAAAATTGAGAAAGGTATGCTGAGATGGTTTGGCCACGTCGAGAGAATGAATGAAGAACGATTGACGAAAAAAGTGTATAAGGCGAGTGTGAATGAAAGTGTTGGAAGGGGTAGACCTAGGCGGACATTTCTAGACCAAATCAGGGACGTCTTGAAAAAAGGCCAGGTCAAGAGTACCCTAAACCGTAGAGCATGTATGAAGGGAATAATGAAAGTGGACGAAGCGAAACAAGTATGTAAGGATCGTAGCAAGTGGAAAAAAGTGGTCTCTGCCTACCCCTACGGGAAAGAGGCGTGATTATATGTATGTATGTATGTTGCTTTCCGCATTGTCATGTGTATATCGGCTTTTCGGGAATATCGAGTGGCCAAAACTTGCACGTGCAGCAAATAAAATATCATACAAAGTTGTTTACAGATTAATTTTACTATAAAGTAAATTACTTCTGGTAAATATTTAACAATAATGTTTAACAACATAATTTACTGCAATAAAAGCAAATTCAAATTGCGTTCTAAAATCAGCTAGTTCTGCCATTAATCAGCCACATCAGTATTTCGGTCAGTTATAATTTTTAATCTTCCAAAGTTAAGAGCATTTCGTTGATGAGTTAGTGATAAAAAAGCCGGCCACGTGCGAGTCAGACTCGCTCATGTAGGGTTCCGTACTATTGTAAAAACGTTTCTAGTAAGGGAGCCCCCTTTAATTTTTGATTTATTTTTATTTTATTATTTTTTTTATTATAGTGGCAACAGAAATACACATTCTGTGAAAATTTCAACTATCTACCTATTACGGATCATGAGATACAGCCCGCTGATAGACAGACGGACGGGCAACGGAGGCTTAGTAATAGGATCCGTTGGTTACCCTTTGCGTACCGAACCCTAAAAAACAACTTAATAGCATGTTATAATATATCATAAGAAAATTGATCTCCACGTGAAATAAATCTTGGAAAGTAACTTTTTTATAGAATAAAAGTTTTTATTGTGATAAATGAGCACGCAGTCCACCTGATAATTGGTTGCTGTGACCCATAGACATCTACATTTATCCTCAATAAATAATCAAAATGTAGATGCGTTGTCGCCGCCGGGGACTAAGATAGAATGCCTCGTTTCGATTAAAAAGGGTCTCCGGTTCTCTACGTCCACCATACGAAACACCTTACTACCTTAAGCTATTCTTATACACAGGTATTCTATGAGAGCGAGGTCCTACCCCGGTCAAGCCGATCCATTCGTGCTACAACTAACGTAGCTGCAGTGTGCATCTCCCACGCACAACTTCTTGAAATGATGATATTAAATGTTTGGTTGTATAAATAAAAACATTATTTCCGAAAAATATGCAGACGCATGGGCTGTGATTTATTCGAAATGATGTCGTTATAAAAAAAATCGTAAATATATTGATGAATGATAGTCCAATCTCAGAATATAATATGTGTATTAAAGTCCAATTATAATATTATGTCAGGGTTGATAATATTGAAATATCAGAAACGTTATAATTAGATGTGTTTTGTCCAAATCATGCACTAAAACAGTTTTTTAATCCAAAATTTTAGAAAGTCCAGAAGTAAAATTGGATGACACTGAACTTGTGTTACAACCAGGCGACTTTGTGAACACCAAATGCAAGTAAGTAATCTTAAAATATTTTTTATCATTATTATACTATCATCATCATCATCATTACACCCTTTCATAAGTCCACTGCTGAACACAGGTCTCCCCTAAGGAATGCCACAAAGCACTCTCTTGAGCCACCTGCATCCATCGACTTCCTGCATGTCTTACCAGGTTATTATACTATAATTATTACTATTACAAATGTTATAATTGACTTAAGATAATTGGCATTATGTATACTATTTATTAAGCACTACTGATCTATAAAATGTTTAAAATATCATATCGTAACTCACTAAAAACTGTGCGTAGTTATTATGGGGATGAGCACCTATAATTTCTATAGTATTCGAGCAACGTGAGTTGGATTCTGGCTAACACTAGTGATAGCGCGTACTCAGTGGTGAACGAAAAACATCGTGATAAAACCTACGTGCCCCAGGAATTCTTCTGTGTATTTCTATATAATATGTCGGCTTTCCTGCTTCAAAGACCTACTCGGAATGTGTGGTAAAAATTACATACTTTAATTAAACACTCACGCCTGTCACCCAGAGAGGTAGACAGAGACTACGGACTTCCATTTGGCATAATCCTGACACACCACTCTCTCATTCTTTAGGATATATGATGATACCGACTCCCTGGCATGCCCGCATCGGTCTCGTCTACCAGACCAGTAAGCGGTATACATGTCATGTGCAGTGGTATCCTTTCCCTTTCGTTTCGTCTCATTTACAAATAACATATCTATCCCTCTATCATACATCATTTCGCATACTTCATCCATATTATCATTCATTATACTCCACATACATTTAGCGTAGGCAGACGGGCTTCCGCAATCCACTTTTTGCCCCTCTGGGAGACAGTACCTGACGGTGGTGAACCTCGTCGCTCATCGCGTTTTACTCCCGGAAATCTTCGCACCCCTGCCCCATTAAAGGGACGTTAAGAACTCGGGGCCATTTCTTTTATTTTATGCCTCATGATGCGAAAACTAGGGGTGGTAGATTTTACGCCGCTACCATACGGTGAGGAGCCGATTCTTATTCTTGAATTATTTTTACTAAAAATAATCAGTAAACTTCGTAATCCGTTTGTGTTTATTAATCACTATTACAATTTGGTTTTGGTCTTTAGAGTTATTAGTGGTAAACCAGCACCTGTTGTCACCTGGAAATTTAAAACTACTGACGATTACGACGAAATACCGGAAGGTGTTATCGCTGAAGAAACTTCTCTCAAAATTCCGTCAATAAAAACCGAGCACATGGGTACTTACAAATGTGAAGCAGCGAATATAGTCGGGTCTGATTCAGGAGAGGTATTAATTAAAGTTGAATGTGAGTTTCGACATAAATTTATTCTTATTTTCAAAATTTTCAGATATTATAAGATATTAAAATAAAATACTTATTTCCTTCTACAATTTGTTTTTCGTAAACAATAATTTAAATAACAAAATCTGTAACTTTTAAAAGATAATACGCTGTATAATATGTAAAATCAAGTAGTTACACAGATATGTTTTTAACGGACATAAAATCTAAACTATTTTTTAATATGCATTTTATGTGTGGCGATTATGACAAGTCCTACGTTTTTTTTTTTTATATAATAGGGGCAAACGAGCATGCGGCTCACCTGATGGTAAGTGACTACCGCCGCCCATGAACAACCGGAACACCAGGGGAATCTTCTCTTTTCTTGAAGATTCCTAAGTCGTATCGGTCCGGAAAATACGCTGGTAGTAATTGATTCCACAAGGAAGTCGTGCGAGGGAGAAAACTTCTTCTAAATCGCACAGTGGTCACCGCCAATCATTGTGGATGGTATGGATGGTAACGCGAGTTTTGTCGCGATGTGCGATGGTGAAATTGAGCGGCTGGAATTAGTCCGAACAATTCCTCAGAGCACTCCCCGTGATAGATGCGATAAAATACGCAAAGAGATGCAACATCTCTACATCTAGATTCGAGGTGGCAAAAAAACCCTTTCTTCTTTCACCGACAGTGTTTACTGGGCTGAAACGACTTCAAGAAAAAAGCCTACTCCTTTTTAAAAGCCGCTACGCACCTTATTTTTATATAATTATTTGGTTTTACAGAAGTTCATTAGCGGCGTCGGTTACTTACCATTATTATGCCCGTTTGCCTGTTTTTCCAAAAAAAAATTATTGACGTGACCCGTGTCCGACGACCTTTAATGGTTGATAAAGAACAATACATTAAAAATTCGGTAATAATTCAATTTAATTTATATCTTATACAGATGCTCCAAAAATCAAGGTTAATGAAGAGCATAAAGTGGTGAAAGAAGACGATCAAGTTGAGTTATCGTGTGAAGTTGATGCTGTACCCAAAGCACGCGTTAGATGGGAGATAATGAAGGACGATGTCATCGTATCATTAGACAGCAGACATTATACTGATGAGTGGAATACCCATAGGTATTAAAACACTAACATATTTTTGTATTAAAAATGTGTATTGAAATATAAAACCTCTTTGAAGAAGGATTCTTTTAGTCATATTTTATGCATGCGTGCGTTACTACTAAAGCAATAAAATGTGTCAGTCAGGAGAGAAAGAGATTTAAGAGAAAGTCATAAGACAAGGAGTACTGTTTAGAAATATTAATTTACAATATTATTAATTAGATTTTGATTCTGTTCGAAGGTTGAGCATAGTTAGTGGCCATATGTTTAAAATTTCTAAGCTACCAGGGCTCATAACACAATCGAATATACGTTTATAAGTATGCGTGAGATATGAACATAACATACTCAAAGTTTTAACAAAAATATGCTCAATCTTTGCACATATGTGAGTTACTGTACCTACTGTACTGAAAAAAAAATTCAACAGGTTTACTGCTCAGTCGAATGACTCTGGGAATTATTACTGTATCGCCGAGAACGAAGTGGGAAAAGCTGAACGAACAATAACAGTTAATGTTTTGGGTAAGTTCCAAAAAGACTTTTTACTGAATTTTTACGAATTTTATCGTAATTCTTTTTTTCTTTTTTTTATAGGATAGGGTGACAAACGAGCACGCAGTCCACCTGATAGTAAGTGGTAGCTGTGGCCCATAGACATCTACATCTATCCTCGTTTTCGAATCAAAATGCAGATGCGTTGTCACCCGTGAGGACTAAGGTGGAATGCCTCTTTTCCAGTAAAAAGGGCCTCCGGCCACCTGCACTCACCGAGCGAAACGCAGAGGTAAACCTCTACTTCACGCTGGTATTCTGTGAGAGCGTGGTCCTTCCCCGGTCGAGCCGACCCATTCGTGCTACAACTTTACTAATAATATAGTTGCAGCATGGCTCTACCACGTTAAAACGTTAATTAAACCATTCAGTGTATGCCCCGTTTATCCTTACACAAGCACTAGAATTCCTATAAAGAGATTGCAATGCTCGTATGAGGATACTGCTCACACCGTTCACGGACAGTGCTGACCACAATTCATTCCTCACCACTCTATCATAGGCCTTTTCTAGATCTACGAATGCGCAGTAGACTTTCTTGTTTTTAGCCAAACACTTTTCGGCTATGCACCGCAAGGAAAAGACCTGATCCGTACATCCCATTCCCTTTCTAAATCCCGCTTGTGCATCCCATACTTTCTCGTCTGTTTCATTCACAACCCTTTCAATGTTTCAATGCTGTATTTCGTATAGTGAGTGTAGAGAACCGGAGACCCATTTTACTGGAAAAGAGGTATTTCATCTTAGTCCGCACGGGTGACGACGCATTTGCATTTTGATTATTTATTGAGGATAAATGTAGATGTCTATGTGTCACACCAACCACTTACGATCAGGTGGACTGTGCGCTCGTTTATCACTATAAAAAAACATAGATAGTAGTTTCTCTAATGTTTACACTTACACGGAAATTAATATAATATAACAAAATATGTTTCAGTGGAACCGTACATCGAAGCTCCTAGGTTGAATTTGATATCGGTCAGGTCTGGTGACACGGTCACATTGCCCTGTATTGTAACTCATGGTAATCCATTACCTTCAACAAAATGGGAGTTTATAGCTCTCAATTCAACGGTGACTACTTTATCAAGGTATTTATTTTTTCTGACGAATTAAAAAATATAAAAGTGAATTAATAAAAAATATAAATAATTCATTCGAACATAAGTTAAATATATATATATATATATATATATATATATATATATATATATATATATATATATATCTTTATATATAAAAAGTACGTGTCACGTTGTTTGTCCGCAATGGAATCCTAAACTACTGAACTGATTTCAATGAAATTTTTGGTCAATGTGCAGTTTGGTTCAACTTAAAAGATAGGATAGCTTACATCTCAATTTATAGTCGCAATACAATATTATTTTATTGAAAATTATTTGTCTATTATTTGACAGTCACAATTATCTGTTAGCTCCAAACAATTCTGTCAGATGACGATATCTGTTGACTGGATTGAGTAAATATTTAATAGATGGCGCTATGTTAAAAATACAAACGTTTAATATAAGCTACAATTTAGTAGTATAACCACCACGTGTTGCTGTAAGTATTCAACAGATAGAACCGATTTCAAAATCCCGATAAGTGACCCTCAATTTTTTTATTGCTAATTTCAGGAGTTTTTTTGGGAAAGCAAATGGTCGTTCGGAAAGGGCAGAACAACGTCTGCCTGGTCAGCTAGTATATATATATATATATATATATATATATATATATATATATATATATATATATATATATATATTTACTATCTGTAAAGAGCAGTATTTCTTGAGATATAGCATTTTATCGAAAGATTGAAATGTACCAATAAAGTATCGGTATTTAACTATCAAGTTACTAGAATCAAAACATAAACCGAAACCTAAATGAGAACCTAGGTACCTTTATTTTACCATTAAATGAGCGAAAGAAGATCTAACTTTTTTGTTTAATGGAGCACCAGTCGAAGAACAATATTTCTGGTAACAAAGACATCTTGGAGTTATATTTTTCTTTGTCTCGTCATAATATCAAAATATAGCCAAATAATCTACAACGCCGAGAAGACTTCCCCCTACGACTTTGAACCTATAAAATTATATTTGGAAACCAGCAGGTATTTTAAAATAAATATCTTTACTGGAACCAAAATTAGAATGGTGGAGTTTTTTTTTATGAAATCGAAAAAATTATAAAAACATAAATGACACCACATTTATAGATCTAAGCCGGGCGCAGCCGCGACGAGTTTCTAGTAATAAATTTGCGATTTGACACAAAAAGTATTAAGACCTTTTGTGTCAAATCGCAAATTTATATTTATAGTCGTAGTTATATATATAGTCATCAAAAAGTATTTATTTTGTCAGTTTACCGATTTCACCAAAAAAATGCATGTTTTATGGTATAAAATATATTCTAGATCACTCATGGCATTGCTCTCTGTCTTTCAGTTCATTACAATCACTTCAGCCCTACTGAAGATTAGATCGGACAGTTAGACTGACAGACAGACGGAGATACAGACATTTTTAAATGGTTAATCATATCTTAATAGCTTGGAAAAAACCCACTATACATAATAATGAAAATAATTTATTACAAAATTCATAAACTCCTTTGCAAAAAACGGGCACTTAAGCAAATAACCCATTTTATTGTTGCTATTATTAGATTGTTTAAAAATAAAAAATGATTTTTGTTTGTTTTTCTATTATAAATTAAAAGTAAATAAAAGTTTAGTACGGAGTGTGACTCCTTCTTGCCGAAATCACAACTTGCATTCGTCTGAGCATGCTAGCGAGTATATCTCTAATGGTTTCTTGCAAAATACGTTCCCACTCCACGGTAATGACATTATTTAGATCTCAGACATACCCTGGCTTCATTGGAGAACAAAACTCTATCCCAGTCTTCCTGAGTCCATGAAAACCATTTCAGTCTGGTAAATCGGTGTTCACGGAGTAATTTAGGGCCGCAGCGTAGGCTAGATGATGGTTGGCAGCGAGAAGCCTCCTCCTGACCGTCCATAGACTAATTTGCACATTCTTTGCTTTTTCGAGATTGTTATGATCCATATACGAAGATTTGCGATTTCTTATCGCTTGACTCAGCAGTAAGCGATTTTCCCGTAATTCAGTACATGGCTTTCTTCCAGAACCAGGTCTTCCCTTGACTAAACCAGTTTTTTGACAACACTTCCAGGTCCTTTGGACCTTCCAACAACTCATATTTCGCCTCTGAGATGCGAATTATTGGCTACAACCCTTCTCGAGTAGCACAATAATTTTGCCGGCTTTTATCACATTATCTACAATGTCGGCCGCGCTGTCCCAATTGGTGTTGGCGGACTTCACATGTTTTTTAAACATTTTTTTCTTATTTCTCAGATGTGCAGGTTCCCTCATGATGTTTTCCTTCACCGCTGAGTACGGGGTAAAACAGCACTTAAAATTGCAATTAACAATTTTATTGGTGCCTGTGGGGATCGTAGCTCGCGTACTGTGAAATTTACAGCAACTGCTCAGCCCCTGAACTACCACAGCTCAACAATACTTTAAAATTTCAAAGAAATCAGATAATTAAATAAAAAATGGACTAAGAGTCGTTTAGAGTCGATATTAACTTTCAAAAGTTCACGCCACAAAATGTAGTAAATAGTTGTTTTCTTTAAAAACCAGGCTTAGGCAGAAATTTAAATTTGGAACGTACTT
Source organism: Parnassius glacialis (assembly GCA_033319125.1). Taxonomy (NCBI): domain Eukaryota; kingdom Metazoa; phylum Arthropoda; class Insecta; order Lepidoptera; family Papilionidae; genus Parnassius; species Parnassius glacialis. The sequence goes on along the minus strand of JAVANC010000024.1, from coordinate 18,572,967 downwards.
TTTAAACACCACGGCACTTTTACGACCAGCCAGTATTTATGTTCAAATGATTAAAACCTTTATCGTATTGTATTTTTTTCAGGCAGGAAAAAATTAAAATTTGCCGTATTTTTTTTTTTTTTGCAAATAAGTGTATTAAATTGTAAAATGTATAACATTATTGTAGATCATTGACGTGTTGTTTTTGGCTTTAATTTATTTACATATAATAGGTAAATAAATTAACCTATAAGATATGAAGAATAATTTCTACAGCATTATAGACTTTTTTAATCATAACCCTTAATGTACAAAACAAAACCTTTGCATGCTATATGTAACTGTAGCAAAACATGTTGTTCAATTGTATATTATTTGTAAAACCTTTTCATACCATGTTTTAAGCAAATAAATATATTATTATTATTATTATAAATAAAATTTATGTATCTGTCTGTAATATCGAAATAACTTGGTTCTTCTAATAAGCGCAGGGAATTATTTTTAAGCTAAATGAATAACCATGTTTTAAATTTTTGTCAGTCTGTTCGGGCTATTCTACGGAATGGCTGAACCTTACGAACAGTTAGAAAGCAATGCCAGGAGTGGTCTAGGTTACATTTAATTCGAAAAACATTCCAGTTCTCTTTTTTTTTTGTGAAATCTAAAAACTGATAAACTAATTGGTTTTGATGATTATCTCATAAACTACAAGAGATATAAAAAAATTAGAACAAAAATTTTTTAGTTTGTAATTTACACAAAATAAATGGTTTATTGATAATCAACTACACGCCCAAAGCGAGGGACGAAGCACAGTAAATATGTAAATATATAGTATGAACAGTATGGAAACTTCCTACAAACGCTCGAAACGGCACACTCACACAAACATACGCAACGACGAGACTTCTAAGCGCTCGTCGCGGTGCTCTCAGTAGCGAGCGTCGCCTCAAGAATTTAAAAATGCTACGAACGTTCAAACAGCCGTATACTACGCAGTATACGGCTGTTTGAACTCGGCTTCATCAAAACCGGAGCTATCTTATTTTAAGTTTCCTGCTGATTTTGAAAGGTAAGAATAATTTTTATTGTCATTGTTATAATCGTTATCGAATTATAAGTCCGTGTGATTGATCATAATGAATTCGTGAACTTATTTGTACATCCAGAATGCGGCGGTTTTGAGGCTTTTTAAAGCTGATAGTGCAATAGTGGTAACAAAAAGTAAATCCAAGATGGCGGCTGCAATAGGTATCATTTTTTTCGTCATGGGTGCCATTTTCATGGGTTTCGAGGATGTTGAAGCCGATAGTGCTGTCGAAATATAAATCCAAGATGGCGGCTGCAATAGGTATCAATTTTTTCGTCATGGGTGTCATTTTCATAGTTTTTGAGTATGTTAAAGCCGATAGTGCTGGTTGAAATGTGAATCCAAGATGTCGGCTGCAATAGGTATCAATTTTTTCGTCATGGGTGCATAGATCACTAATAAAAAACATGGGTGTCATTTTCGTGGTTTTTGAGGGTGTTGCAGCCGATAGTGCTGTCGAAATATAAATCCAAGATGGCGGCTGCAATAGGTATCATTGTTTTGGTCATGGGTGTCATTTTCATAGTTTTTGAGTATGTTGAAGCCGATAGTGCTGTTGAAATGTAAATCCAAGATGGCGGCTGCAATAGGTATAATTTTTTTCCGGCTAGTCTCCGAAACGGCTGGACCGATTTTGACGGCACTTTCACTGGCAGATAGCCGATGTCATAAGGAGTAACTTAGGCTACTTTTATTTTAGAAAAATAATTAGGGTTCCGCACTAAAAAGTAAAAACCCTAACACGCGAGCGAAGTCGCAGGGAACAACTAGTGAAGAATAAAGGTACGTTTTCGTCCCGTACGTTCCCGCCGAAACTTTCAAAAGGTAGCGCCGTAATGACAAAGTTAAAGATCTATAGTTCTACACATTGTTGTGTGTTAATATTAAATTGTTTTCCGTGCTTAAATTATCGTTTTTTGCTGAGATTACCTATTTAGATTGTAAGCTAGTTATTTAAATTCGATTGATTGATAAAAAAAAGCAATATCAAAACATTAAAAGTTACAACCCTATTGCTTCAATGGAGCGTAGGTAATTATATCCTCAACTAGGCTTAGTTTCCATACTGTTCATATTTATACGAAGTCTCATGCGAAAGCTAATGCCACAATAAATCGAAAAAATATCCATATTGTCCGAACATAATATGCGTGTACAAATAATAAATGTATATATAGTTTATGCCATGTAATATAATATTGCTATTTTCCTTGTTACAGAGGAAAATCTCCCAACAATTTAACATTAAGGCGTATTTCGAAAAGGCACGAGGGATCCTATATTTGTGTAGCGGAAAATGAAGCAGGTTCTGATACGATTAAAATAATTGTCAAAGTTATCTAAATATATATAACTTATAAGTAGTACTACTACCTACTGTCTAAATAAGTTGTGTCAAAGTATTATAAAATAATAAATGTAATTAATGTTATACCTACGTATGTATGGTTCTATATTATCACCTTTAAAAAGAAGTAATGATGACAAATTAATTCACCGTTCCCGACACTCGCCATACGAAAAACCACCTTCTTTGCATATTTTTCGTGCATTGAAGCTGCAGTTCTAATAATGCGTAAAATAGTGTACTCTCCGAACTCGAACTGTTAAGCAAAATGCGTGGCGGCCGCAACAGCATCTAAACATGTTCGCCGAACGATGTGAAGGAAATATGCTGAGGCACTGGAACGGTTTATTAAAAAGTAATTATTTAAGAAACTAACATTAGTATTTAAGGTGCGCAATGTAATACTAACAACTTATGTCTCCGTCAAGGGTGGCGACCAGGGCCGGAGTTTACCCAGCACCATTCTGTATGGGCGCCCCTAGGGATCTTCGTTGAGTCCCTCTAGGAGCTCATTTCAGGACCGAAACCTGGCGTTGGCAATGGCGAATTGCAACGTCTTTGCAGTCGCGCGGTATTGTCCGTAGAGTCTGGCTATCTACTCAGGCGGAGCTCGCCTTCTCCTCGTTCGGGCTCTGGTGTACTGGCGTCGAGACCGCAGACAGATCGCACGGAGCCGTGCGATTTCTGCCGACCACCAGTATACCACCCTGTGCTTGGGGCGACTGGTTCTGGGCATCGACAAGTCGTATATTTGCGTCATCGTACCTCGAAACTGGTTTGCTTCCCCTTCCGGATCGGACTGAACTTCTTCAACTTTTTCTAGCCATGCCATGACGATGGCGGCGGCTTTGAGCTTGTCTCTGTCTAGCTGCTTGAATCCATCTTCTTGCCATCCATTACGGTCTCTCCCTTGGGATCGTCTCTGGTGTTACCGCAGGCCCTAGAATGGGCGTTAAAATCTCCCAGGACGATCAACGGACAGGGATGGCACCTGTGAACGCAGTTCGCCACCTCGTCCAGGTGCGGCTCGTAGTCAGCAAGGGACCTGTTGGGGGAGATTATGGCCAGGGGGCCCCATTTTACTGCAACAAAGCCCTGCCTCCTTCTCAAAAGAGCGCAGGGTGGGGCACCATCTCACGCAACGAAGCCCGATTCTTCCCCAAAACAGCGAGGGAATCAATGGACACCTGCAGCCAACTTCAAGCAAAAAAGGCTATAGATGTCAGCTTTCAGTACCCTTTACAAAAAAAAACACCGCTTTCGCCGGAATACTCGTATTTTTCGCTTTGGTCAGAATTTTTTAACTTGATGATGATAAAACTTGTACAGCATAATTTAAAATTAAAAATTTTGTACAGCCGCCTTCAATATAAGTTATTAAGAATAAATCAAATAACTCAAAAACTATTGGTCTGACCTTGATCAAATTCCACCGAGAACGACCACACGAGAACTATGAGCTTTCATATAAAAAAAGAATCATCGAAATCGGTCCACCCAGTAAAAAGTTATGAGGTAACACACATAAAAATAAACATACGCGTCGAATTGAGTACCGTCTCCTTTTTGGAAGTCTGCAGAAAAATGTAGGACTCGTAAACAGGTGACGATGGCAGTTGATGATGGATAACAGATATATTACATCTGATGGATGACATGTGGATTGTATGGAAATTATTATGAATGTTGTATGGTGACTGTATTAAAATATGTAAAGTATGTATGGAAATTTAATGGCTTGGGTATGGAGATTAGGTATCTAAAAATATGTGGACTGTGTATATAGAAATGGTATGTAGACTGTATTGAATTGATATGAATTGTACATTTAAATTATTTAGAAAAATTGTATGGAAATAGTATGTTGATTGTATGGAAATGTTATGAGAATGAGTCTGAAATGATATTCTTGCGCTGATTACAAAAATACAATCTTCATATGATTTCTTTATATTCATATAAAAATTAAAATATCCAAAAAATCCCAATAGGTACCATTCCCATACGATCACACCATCATTTAACAAACACGGGTTCAAATACTGGAGCATTTGCGGCAACGGAACGGCAGTGTTCAACCTCGGTTTTCAATAAAGTAGTTTCCAACGAATAACCGTCAACACCAAAGGATTCACAAAGTCAAAAGATATTTGGTTGATAACAAGTGTTTTAGGTAGAAGGTTGCACAACTTAATTAAATTTAATTTAATTTAATGCCGGCTATCTCTACCCTACTTACTCATAACGAAGTATTTTTCCGCTCTCTTTCTTTTGTATGATTGTATCTTAGTATCTTTTATTCTTTTTTTGTCAGTTATCAGCTGTAGGTGTGCGTTAGTGTGCACGATTTTTTTTAGGAGAGGGGGCAAACGACCATGCGGCTCACCTGATGGTAAGTACCGCCGCCCATGAACAACTGCAACATCAGGGGAATCGCAGATGCGTTGCCGGCCTTTTAAATTGTAGTAAGCTCTTTTCTTGAAGGTCCCTAAGTCGTATCGGTCCGGAAAAATCCCTGGTGGTAATCTATTCCACAAGGAAGTTGTGCGAGGGAGAAAACTTCTTCTAAAATGCACAGTGGTGGACCGCCAATCATCCAGATGATATGGATGGTATCGCGAATTTTATCGCTTGTCGATTAGAATATAATTAATATATACTTTTAATTAGAATGGAAAATAACGCGCCTCCATTTTATATTTTGTAGATTAAATCATGTCAATTATAATAAAAATATTGAGAAAGGGCGCGCTGACAAAATAAATTAAAATACACCGGAGGCCCCATATTTCATGGAACTAACCTTGAAGTATAAATTATACAAGTTTTCTTAATAACGACTAAAAATAAAAATAAAACTGTGGTTGCTATCCCACTTGCCAAGCGTGGTATCTATGGCAAATATCCCCTCTACGAGGCAATCTATGGAGGAGGCCTATGTTCAGCAGTGGCCTTTAATAGATTGTAACGGTAACGGTAACCCTAGAAGTATAGAAATATAACCTATTCATTAAAAATTATTCATTAAAATCGGTAACATACATACAAACAAGTGGTAAAATTAAAAATGTTATACAACCGGCTTCAATATAAATTATTAAGGATAACTCGAAAACTACTGATCAGACATTAAAAAAATTTATACGGCACCACATGAGAAGCATCAGCTTCAAATAAAATAAAGAATCATTAAAATCACACAAAAAAATAAGTCGAATTGAGTACCGCCTGCTAAAAAGAAGTCGGTTAAAAAACGAACTCTCGCTGCGGGAATGAAAGACTTTTATATCGTATTTGACTTAGAATTGTAGACAGTGGGGCCTTGATGTAATAACTATTTGAGGTAAGAGACTGTGGATGAATTGCATTGATGTAGTTATTCGAAAGATGCTGTTGCTCATCTCCTGTTGTTGTTTAGTTTCCCTATGTCGTCTTTTACAACATGAGACGATATGGGGTGGTATTCTTAGACCGCCACTATACAAATGATTGATAGTATACTAGACATTCTTGAAAAATTGTTGGAACCATATAATATTTTACTCTTTTAGATAATTGATAAGCCGGCAATTAAACAGAGTTTGTCGAATTTTTTGACCTTGGATATTTCTTCTTTTTCTTAAGCTGGCGCCAGATATAGCAACAACATTGGCGCTTGAATATTTATTGAGCTCCTAGTTATCACGTGTGACAACATTAATCCACTCACATCTTATTTCTAGGCAATTTGAAATCTAAGAAATAATTGATTATCATAATATAAAAACGGTAACTAAAATATTATCGGAAAAGCTAAATTAGTCTGTGTTGATTAAAATAAACACCGACCTCTATATGTATATGGACTGATTATACACCGTGACATAATGAGGCGATTTGATTTTCGCCATTCTGACGCTGACAGCAGTGAGCGTCCACGGAACTAATAATAGACATAAGACAGTGTGATAAACTATATCGATAAAAAGTCTATATCCAGGCCTACCCGTAACGTCCATTCTATTTATGTATCATATTAATATAATGCCATACAATAAATTAATGTATCAATTAATACCTAGGCCTTAGACGCAAGCTTTATACCTCATATAAAACCAATATCGAACCTGCGTTGGTCTATCTACGTTTTTATTTGTAACTAAAAACGGATTTTGCTCCAGATTTCAACATCGGGTATGATGGTTCATTCGCGAGGTTTAAATATTCAATTAGTACTGGAAAATATTCAACTGGTATAAAATAAAAAATAAAACGCAAATAATTTATTGTTAACAGTTCATTCAGTTCTAGTATTATAGAAAACAAATCAGCTGCTAAAATAACGCCTATTTTGATTATGTACAGGTCTGTCTATAGACAGAATAAACTATATCTTTAGAAGGTTTTTTTTTTAGGATAAGGGTGACAAGTGAGCACACAGTCCACCTGATGGCAGGTGGTTGCTGTGACCCATAGACATCTACATCTTCGTATGCGAATCAAAGACCCATTTGATGATCAGTGCTCCGAGTATCTATGCTTGTTAGCAAGTCATCAACTGCTCTCTGCTATCTCGGAGCCTAACAGGAGCTCGGCCTGCCTAGACCACATCTTTGTTAGGAGTATAGATTCTGCTGTTAGTATAGTGTTCCATGCAGATCTTACTGATCATGACATTTGTTTACTTGGTACTACTATCAACCAGGCTAATCACCCATCTCGAAACCACGGTAAGTTCAAAATGGATTTTAATCGGATTGTTGACAAGCTTGAGTCGATTGATTGGTCATTGATAATGAATATGGAAGACGGTAACGAGGCAGCTGATAATTTTAACTCAATCTTAGAAATGGCAATAAACGAAAATACAAGTTATGTGGTGCCCAAACGGTTAGAACGGGTTATAAAGCCATGGATAACTCCAGGCTTAATGAGATGCCAAAAACACCGTAACAGTCTGCAATCTCGAAGCCAGGAGAAACCCTTATAATACATTTATCCAAATAACTTATAAACGATACAGAAACTTCCTTTACGCGCTACAACGAAAATTAAAGACCGAATACGAGAATAACCAAATTCAGCAAAATAAAGATAACCCAAAAAAATTGTGGAAAACGCTCAAAAATATATGTAATCTCTCACGTAACACTACCGAGGCTACTGAATTGTTGTCCGTAGTACGGGTAACGAGTACTTTACTAGAGTTGGCAGAGAACTGGCTGATGACACGCTCAGTAGATTAAACACCCAAGAAGACCTGTTAGCTGCAGAATACAAACCAAGAGTGCTTTGCAAGGACTCCCTCTTTCTGCAGCCAACGGATCCTTATGAAGTTGGTACCCTTATTGACCAGTTAAAAAACGATACTGCACCGGGTATCGACGGCTGCACCCCAAGGTTGATTAAACACATAAAACACACAGTTCTGCAACCACTTACCCACATATTTAATCTTAGCTTGTTATGTGGCATTTTTCCTAATTGTTGGAAATTAGCAGTTGTTACTCCAATACACAAAGATGGGGATAAAAACTGTCCTAGCAATTACAGGCCTATATCTTTGCTAAGTATATTTTCCAAGATACTGGAAAAAATTGTAAGCAAGCGCCTCACCAACTTTATAAAAAATAATAATCTGTTCTCTGTAAATCAATTTGGCTTCAGGAGGGGTAAGTCCACGGAGTATGCGGTAGTGCTACTGACAGATGCTGTGTCCAGATATTTGGACAATAAACGCAGCTGTTTAGGTATCTTCCTAGATCTTGCTAGGGCCTTTGACACCGTGTCGGTCCCTATACTGCTGCGGAAGCTTGAAACAAAAGGAATTAGAGAAGTGGCGTTGGTTTGGTTCCGTAGCTATCTCTTAAATCGGCGTCAATGCTTAAGAGTGGGCTCACATACAAGTAAGCAATTAAAAATCAGTATTGGAGTTCCTCAAGGAAGTATTCTTGGTCCAATCTTATTCTGCATTTACATTAATGACGTCCTAGAATTACCCATACAAAGAGCAGACGCCATATGCTATGCGGATGATACAGCCATTATATTTAATGATTTAACTTGGGACAGCGTACTCGAGACGGCTCAAAAAGGCATGGTAGTGTTGAATAAATGGTTAAGTTCCAATTTACTAACTCTAAACTATAAAAAAACTAAGTTCATAGTCTTTCAAAAAACTCTCGCATCAAAACCATTTTCATTGGTAAACTTAGTAATTCACACTTGCGAATCTGAAGTACCCTCTTGCGGATGTAATATAATCAGCAACACAGATAACATCAGGTATCTAGGAGTGATCATTGATGATAAGCTATCATTTAAAAACCATCTAAGCCGCTTGTTGGGTAGTGTTAGGAAAACCATTTACATAATGAAAGCTTTGCGACGCTGTGCTACTAAAGAAACAATGAAAATGATTTACAAAGCACTAACCCAATCCCTACTATACTATTACACGCTGGCTTGGGGTGGAGCTATCAAAACAAAAATGCTTGAAGTCGAGAGGGCCCAGCGAGCAGTACTAAAAGTAATGCTGTCTAAAAACTTTAGATTTCCTACTGACGAACTGTACAAGGAATGTAAGGTGCTATGGGTTCGCCAAATCTACATTTTAAAGGCAGTAATTCTAACCCACAGTAAAATAATAAATTCCCCGGATTATCTTAGTCTGTGCCAACGTCGGATCTTTCGAGTACCGATTCCCAATTCACACAGTAGCTTTATCAAACGCCACTCACCATTTCTTCTGCCTAGAATTTACAACAAATTCTGCTGTCTCTTCCCAGATTTGAGGTCTTTGTCCACAAATAAAGTCAAACACAAAATAACAACCTGGTTGCTACATGCTTCTTATCAGGAAACGGAAAACTTACTTTCCTTTCATAGTTGACCCTATACATGCACACGCGTAGACTTAGACTCACTCACACACAAGCGCAATCACGAACCCCCCCCCCCAAACACACACACACACAGACACACACACACATACACACGTACGCACGCACGCAAGCACTTCTAGAGTAAATTACCTATTTTTTTTCTTTCTTTCATACATTATTTATTTATCGGTGTAAACAGTGTCAGTCAATGTTCTTGGTTCCTGTGATACAAGCCTAGAGCTTAGTGCAGAAACCAGTGTATTGCTTAATTATGTAATGTTTTTTGGTTAAATAAATATGTAGCGGGTGGAAGGAAAAGGGGAGATCTCCCGCCGGGCAAGGTGTACTGCCCGGGGAGCAGCCAACGCTCCGATTGGTAGTTCGGAGCTATTCTATATATGCTGCTTTAACTTCAGAACTTTGTTAGCGCGATTTAGACTTCGATGTGTTTCGCTTGTGGCGCGACGACAGCGCCGCAACATCACCCCCCTGCTCAGACCGGAGGTCGATAGTGCAGTCTAGATGTCGACGAATTTTGCAAGTGCCAGGGAATTGCCTTGTAAGTCTGCGGTGAGTCGAGAAGAAGGCAAGTGAATCTAATTTCAAAAGGGACACATGTCTCTACATGTAAAATGTTCAGGAGAGACAAAAAACTGTTTTATTTTCGAATTAATCAAAATAAAACATTTTTTATTTTTAGAGTCATTTATGTTAATATTTGCTATGAGAAAACATAAAGTTTTCTTTTTAAATAAATTTAGTTAATTAGTAAATTGCCAAAAGAAAACATGGACATGTTCCCTATTTGCTATTAACATAGGACATGAGTCCTTTATGCAGTGAAATTATTTTTTTCATACAAAACTTAATAGAAAAATTAAACAAGAAATATTTCAAATAATGTTTATTTTCTAAGTATACATTGCTTTAAAAATAACTGTGAGATTACTTGGGTAGGTATACAGATTAATTACGCATTCTACTATCCCTTTCCGTACGATTTTCAGTTGGCCATTCATAAAGTTCATTCCAGAAGTGTTATATTTTGAAGGAATATAAACTTTAATTTTTTTTAAATCTTCCATTTTACATTCCAATAGAGGTATTTGATTATGATAAAGTTTTTCTGAAGGCAAACTCACTGGAATTGTGGTAGGTTTTCTCAAATGAAAATAATGTGATACTAGCCACCAATTAGTTTTAACCACTTTTGGTTGTTCCTTGTCATTAAATTCAAAAATAGTGGTAACGTATTGGTGGTTGATATTGTGAATGGAATTGAGGCCGAGTTATCTCGAGCTTCAGATTTTTTTTATTTTTATAATAAAATTTAGGGTACCAATTGTGGACATTCATTGATAATTGAAGAATCTGCCAGAAAAACAGTAAACTTATCTTTAATATTGGAATACTTCATTATTACTTCTTGCACATACTCATCTACTGTGTAAAGTCTGTCAAATTCTTTAAATTTTTGTTTAATGATACCAAATGCTCGGTCACAAGGCAAAAACGAGTGCCACGTTGAGGAAAATGCAGCTTATTTTTTTTTAATGAACCTAGTTCGATCAAACTCATCAGCATTCTTATAAGGGCGTGGTTTTTATTTTGGCCACAGCAATTGTCATAAAAAAGGTGTACCTCTTCTATTTCAGGGTCTAAAAAATTCTTTAAGTAATGTAACAGAAATTATGAGACCTCATCAAGGGCATTGCCATACCTTCATGTAATACAAAGCAAGTCATTTCCTGTGTTATAAAATACCAAAGGTGTTCACACCAAGCTGACGGAAATAATATACTTCTTGTGCAGGTACCTTCGGTAAGTCTAACACAGCCATAAAATCAAAGCAAATCGCAGCAATTTTTTTTATTTTGCTTGGCTAGTTTGATACTGTTATCCATAGCGGAATAAAATTTTTCACTTCAATTTTTATGAACTAAAATTCGTTTGGCCACAACTTTTGTAAAAAGGGCACATGCTAACGACCATGTGCCGTTTATGTAACAAACTACCTTACTCTGCGTTTAATATCTCGATACTGGCTAGCTGCTTATGTGTCCTTTTTGCAGAAATGATGTATAATGATAAAATACGTTCGAAAATGAAAAAATGACTTTTTTTGACTAAATATTAGCCATGTGCCCTTTTTGCAATTAGCGATTCAAGTAATCTGCGAGAGTGCCGTGAAGCAGAGGCGAGCAGTAAGGCTCGAGCCGTGCCGAACACTGTAGCGCAGAGAGTAGCTTGAAGGAACAGGAAGCATTATTATTCCAATGCTGCGATGAACCTTTGCGATGGCTTGCAGAATGTGAAGACTGCAGACAATATCTGCTCGGGAGCGAATGACTAGGGTACTTGAGGACGATGTCGAAAGCTTGAAGTTGTAGTTTTCTGAAGGTTGGTGGTTGCGTGTTCATATCACGTCGGGGTCACCACTGTAGCGGGTGGAAGGAAAAGGGGAGATCTCCCGCCGGGCAAGGTGTTCTGCCCGGGGAGCGGCCAACGCTCCGATTGGTAGTTCGGAGCTATTCTATATATGCTGCTTTAACTTCAGAACTTTGTTAGTGCGATTTAGACTTCGATGTGTTTCGCTTGTTTTTTTTTTATATAGAATAAGGGTGACAAACGAGCACACAGTCCACCTGATGGTAAGTGGCCGCTGCGGCCCATAGACATCTACTTACATCTATCCTCAATTACAAGTCAAAATGTAGATGCGTTGTCACCCGTGAGGACTAAGATGGAATGCCTCATTTCCAGTAAAAAGGGCCTCCGGCCACCTGCACTCACCAAGCGAAACGCAGAGGTAAACCTCTACTTCACGCTGGTTTTCTGTGAGGTCGTGGTACCACCCCGGTTCGAGCCGGCCCATCCGTGTGACAGCAAAAGCTGCCGTGTGGCTCTACGACAGCGCCGCCACAAATACATTTTCTATTTATTTTCTATTTTCTAAATGCAAATGCGTTGTCAGCCATAAGGACCAAGATGAAATACCTCTTTTCCGGTAAAAAGGGTATATATTATAGGCATAGTACAATTAACCTACGTGGCGCGTACGTCGTACTGACAATTTATTTGAAAGTTATAGATCATTCAATTTCATTAATTTATTTATTTATTAGAAAACTACGGCATGATTACAATAAAAGTATACAATTTTTACTTAGTATTAAATTAAATTTCTTATTTAAAAATCATAACTTAAATGTACGAGCAGAAAGAGTAATTTAAAAAAATGTATTATATATATATATATATATATATATATATATATATATAATGTATGTGCGTGCGTGTGTGTGTGTGTGTGTGTGTGTGTGTGTGTGTGTGTGTGTGTGTGTGTGTGTGTGTGTGTGTGTGTGTGTGTGTGTGTGTGTGTGTGTGTGTGTGTGTATGCGTGTGCGCGTGTGTGATTGAGTGTGTGTTTGGTGGAAGCATGTGTGTGTGTAAAATGCTTTAGTATTTTATAAATTAACGTGCCGTAAAACCTTACAACCTTAGCCATATTTTTCATTCTTTTTTTGATTTTTCAAAAACTATGCACTAGATTTCAAATCTAATTAAACATTCATAAACGGCATAATGGAAAGAATATAAATTCCCAAATACAGGTCTAAAAATCTGTAGCAGAAAGTGGAAAAGACGTGGCTTATATTATTCTTCTTTATGGATTTCTTCGGAACTTTAGATCCTACAGCTATAGTAATAAGATATGCTATGGAAAATGATGCAAAGTTACAAATATCAAGACACCACTCCGATAAAACCGTTAGTTTTAGAAAAAAAAGAGTGGCTAATGTTGTCCTACAATAATCTCATGTTTCCATACAAAAGATTTTTGGAGCTAGGGTTGAACAAATTCAGGAAAGGGTAAAATAAATAAAAACTTTCAATATTACTAACGTGGACTATTTTGTTAACAACAGTAGGTATTATGTATCCATTTAGGTATTACAATCAATAAAGAAATATTATACAATATAGGTAGGAACTTTTCTAACATTGTCGTATTTGTTCACGTAAGTATCTACCACAATATTAAAAAAATCAAAATCGTCCTTATCATCGTCCTTAACTGAGCATTACAAAGATACAATATTTTTTCCTTTATGTATATTGTAATAAATTGAAAAAAGTTTAGTTAGACTATTTAACTTATGAAAAATTTACGAATGTTTTCTATTAATCAAAGTAAATTCAGTCATCGTCGTCTATAAAAACAAATTCAGTTTCTTGTGTATTAATTGCAAGTAGGTTAACTGTCTTGACAACATTCTTGCAATCAATTAGTTCTATTTCTTCTATTTTAGGCTTAACAAAATATTATCATTCTTTCCAATTTTTTTAAAGAATGAAACTTTTACTTTCTCGTTTTCTACCTTTTCTATAACAGTTCCAACAAAAAACTCTTCTCTTTTTTTTTTTAAAGTATCTTAGTATTATGTAGTCGCCCACACTATAATGAGGGCATCCACGACTTTTTCTGCCACCAGGGCGGCGCCACTTTAGAGCGAGGTAAAATATTTGACAGATTTCATTGCGGGGACGATAATTTCTTAGGAAAATGTTAATGTCTTTAAGGTTTCTTTCTGTATTATTAGTTATATTTTATATTAATTACATTAGAAATGAATAAACTAAACTATAAATATAACTAAAAGACGACTTTTTAAAAAAAAGAGTTATAATGTGCAAAAAATTAAAAATCAAACCACTGACGCATTGTGTTATATATTAATATAATACTCTAGACAATGATAAACTATAATTTAAAACTAATTTCTCAATTAAATGACACTGTGTAACAAAAAACTTTACCTCAGTCGCTAGTAGCGACATCTGGTGAGTGGAAGATTATTAGCCCTCATTAATCTGTTCACTGATATTGTTATCATAACTTGTAGAGGCTTCTGCTTTTGAATTTTGGTTGAACGATGACAATAATTTGTCCTTATCTTGAGCGGTTTTATTTCTTACTGAATTTGAGATTTTCGTGTCGTAATCAGATGGGTTGAATTCCCTATCAGAGTATATATCACAAATATCGGAATCGCTATATGAACTCATATTCACGTCACTGTTACTTGTCTCACTATATCTTCTTTGGGATGGCCGCTGAACTGGTCGCTTCTTTGTAATTCTAACTATCATTGGTTGATTGTGGGTCCTCTTGTTGATCTGTTTACTTATATTCGATACAATATTTTCTTTGCCCGCATTAGATTTTTTATGCGCTATCTTGAAATGTTCTTGCTTCTATCAACACGATGTATGACATTCCCCGATAAAATATTTTGTTTTACTTTATGTGAATGTTTTATGGTTTCTTTTGTAATATTTACATGTCATTTTTATTATTTTTTATTTCTTTATTCTTTGATTTTTTCCTGTTTATTTGTCCCTCTATCTTTAATTTTATGTTTTCTTTGCTCATACTAGATTTACATTTATCATACAGTGTTGTCTGAGAAGTGCATTGATTTCATCGGCAGGACGAATCACAATTTCAGATAAAATCTTTGATTAATTTTTTTGGGTTCCTTTTAGTGTTTCATTTGCCAAAGTTTGGGCCGAAGTTATGTTTTCACAGGTTTCAAGTGTGATTGCTTTCTGCAATATCTGATTTATATTATTTTGAGCCATATGTTCATTTGGATCAACATCTGTATATGTCCGAAAAATTCCAGTGTTTTCATCTAAAATGCTTTCTTGTTGGCTGTCAAATGCATTGATCTGACTCAATATCAATTCCCGTCATTTCAATACAGTCAGAAGTCACATGCCCTTGTTGGTCTCATACTAGAACATTTTCTTCATCTGAAAACTCATTATCTATAAAATTTAATTCTTCAGCATGTGGATCAGTATTATCAGTATATGGGGTACATGTTAAGGCAGATTCATTTTCTAAAATATCATTTACACCGGGATTCAGATTAAGGTCATCAATATTTTGGTCTTTTGTGAAAGTTTTTAAAGTTTTAGATTTTTTGCTCCTATTCCTTTATTTTTTAGACATTCTTGAGTCTCTCTTTCATTGTTTCATTGTTAGTTTGTTGTTTTATTAGCCCCGCTTAAAAAGTCTTGAACAGACATAGATTTTCCAGGTTGAATCATAACTTTCTTGTTTCGTTTTATAGACAGTGGTTTTGGTAGTCTCAATTTTCGTAAATACTCTAGTAAAACTATATCGATTGTATGGTTTTCGTTTTCTTGGTTTCCTATATCTTCGCCATATTCCGGAAGCTGTTTTAGTACGTGTAGTGAGTATTTACATAGTTATGTTAAGTGACAACCCTGACACCCAATTTGCACTGGTCAATGTTGTAGACCTGACTCATAACATTACCCACCCCGAATTTCTCAAGAATTATAAAGAAATTTAAACTCAAACCACGTCATAACGCTTCTCCGTATAGTTTCCAACAAGTAAATACTAAAAAATCTTACCTGGAGGGTATTTAGCGCCAACTACTAACGAGAAACTCACTTAACTTATTTTAACCGCCTGCGACAGAAGTAACTTGGAGCACTATTGCCAGCCGACTGAATGAGATAGCAATACACCTAGTAGTCAGTGTTGCCACATATATCCTCTAGTTTACCTTTAAAATCACAAAATGTTGCTATTTTGTTTAAAATAGCAACTAGATGCAGTTTTAGTTATTTTTTGCATTTGTCTAAAGTTGTAAGCCAAGGCTTAAGTTGTAAGGTTTTACGGTGCTATATTGTAATGTTACATAAGCTTTTTGGTTACGACTTATTTAAAACTATATGTGGTCGAATTAAAGGGATCGGTATCGAAAAATTTGATGTTGTAATTATGTAGTATCCTAGACAAAATTAAGTTTGATGAATAGCTGGTATGCGACAAAGATACATGGAAAAAACGTTTATTTGTATGACGAGCGCGCTTTGTTGTTAAGTGATATCATCGATAGCAGCTCCGAAGAATTTATTTGACCTATGAGCAATCTATGCAAAAACAACATATCGAGCAACTCGCGCCGATCTCTTAATGGTAGAAATCCGTAAAAACGAGAGCTATCTTCGTAGATAACATGCATGAATGCATTTTGAAATTTAGGTATTTAATATTTTTTTTCTGGATGGATTCAATGGCATGAATATGCTTTGCTTACTATGGAGACCATACACAGCTCGCATATTCGAGTATGCTTCTTACATAATATATGCAAAGTAAATGGCATTTATGCGCTTGATGTTACTGAAAGGCTTACACACTCTAAATACAAAACCTAGCATTTTATATGCCCTTTCTGTTATATAGTTTATATGGTCCACCATTGTGAGCTTGGATTCCAAAATTACTCTTACTTAACTTATCAGCCGCCCTCCTTTAACTGTATTTATGGTTCATTAATAATTGATAAGGCTGTATGATCCTAAACATAGGTTTTAAACATTGTTAGCAGTCGTGACAATAACAATTTTTATTTTTTATACTGATGCTAGATTGAGGGGAATCCCCCAAAATTGTTTTAATGTTTGGGGGGACATTTAGGGAAGATTATATTATTGAGTTTGGAGGGAATTGGGTGATTTTTATTATCAAAACTGTAATCTGAAAAAAGTCATGATGATTAAAAATATCTGCGAAAGCACAACACACTCCGAAGTTGGTTTAAGTTAATAAATACTTATAATTATTTCGCACACGCAACCCACTGAGGAGTTCTGGGTTGAAGATTGAGAATGTAGTCGGTGATAGAATTTGTTAGCAAATTGGCCATGTTAGCAAATTGGCATTAGCAATTTTGCCATATTCTAACGCAGTTGTGGAAAGAGCTTAGTCTAAGGTAAAGAGCCTTTTCCCAAGTAGCTGTTATTAAAGACAAACTTCTAATCAGATTGGCCATCCACACTGCCGAATCCATCTTAAGAACCATATATACCTATATATTGCTAGAAGAACGTGTTCACTTTAAACCAAGTTCAAAGATGCTAAACAGATTTAATTCAGAAAAAAATTATTTATTTTTATTTATTTATTTATTTATTTCCAACTATACAATTATCATTACAGGTTTATCACCTAATGCGATAATGTAGACAACTATTTTTTTACAAAGTACAATTACAATTACACAACTATTATATTGATGATGTATTATTATATAAATGTACGGAACTACAGACGACGCTTGTAAATATGCTGATCCAGTAAAGGAAGCTATTGCTGAAATGGTGTAAACTTGTATTTCAATAATTTTTTTATAGGATAGGGTGACAAACGAACACACAGTCCACCTGATGGTAAGTGGTTGCTGTGGCCCATAGACATCTACATCTATCCTCGTTTGGGAATCAAAATGCAGATGTGTTGTCACCTACTAAGACTAACTAAGATGGAATGCCTCTTTTCCAGTAAAAAGGGTCTCCGGTTCTGAACACTCCCCATACGAAACACAACAGTGTTAAGCTACTATTTAACGCTGGTATTCTGTTAGAGCGTGGTCCTTTCCTGGTCGAGCCGACCTATTCGTGCTACAACTATATAATATATTAAAAAATAATAAATATTCTACATTTTGTGGGAGTTTTTTGGGATTTTGGGGAAGGCTTGGGGAGAATGCGAGACGACCATCTGTCAACACTAATTTTTTACTAGGAATGTTGATTCTTTCCGAAAAAGAACGATTTTTAAATCGATTCCAATCGTGAGCCGATGTATCGATTCACAAAAAAATCGAGGTCTAAAAGATCGATTCCTAAAAAATCGTTTTTTTTTTATATTTGTATTTATAATGTAAATATAAGTCCATTTTATGAAAAACAAGAAAGATACCATAATAAATGATCACTTATCAGTAAAGACAATTACTTTTATTTTTAACAATTATTTTTATTACCATATCAAAGTCAGATCAGGTATGAAAGAAGACATTTATTTTAAAAATGTATTTGTTACATGAAACAAAGTTCACAATGCTTTATATCTAAACCTTTTAAAAAGAATAGTCTGTCAAGTCTATTGGAATCCAAGCGGTTCTGCTCATCACTTGCGACGTTGCCGGCAATTGAAAAAAGGCGCTCACAAGGAACAGATAATCCCACGATACTCATATACATCATGGCTATTGAGTGAAGGTCGTGATGAATAAAGTTTGTTTGTTCCTGCCAGTACAGTATAGGATCATATTTCATGTGCACAACTGCCTGCGATAATTAGTGCTTAAATTCTTCGTTTAAGCCTAACTTTTCAGTGCAAGTGCATTACTGTGCTATATACACAATAGTAAGTATTTATTTCGCTAATCACAGTATAATATTACGACACAGTTTGCATATATAAACAAATGAATGACGCAATATCAATCAACAAATACAAACAGTCATAGACAACAAAAGTTACTTTTTTAGGGTTCCGTACCTCAAGAGGAAAAACGGAACCCTTATAGGATCACTTTGTTGTACGTTTGTCTGTCTGTCTGTCAAGACCCTTTTTCTCAGGAACGCGTGGAGGTATCAAGCTGAAATTCATAGCAAATACTCAAGTCTACTGTCCCTTACAGCTGTGAAAAAATTAAACTTCTAAGCTAACGCAATCAAAAGATACAGGCCTTTATGCCGTAAATTTTCGAAATTCGCAAGGGAATCAAAACCTACTACAGGGTACTTCCCGTGAACTCAGAATCTTGAAATTTGGTACGAAGCAACGTTTTATAGCACAGATAAAGGAAAAATTGCGAAAAGCATAAATTTTTTGTTACATCATATAATAATATATTTTTCATAATTTTAAACTTATATACCTACAGATTTGTTCGGAACCCTCGGTGCCCGAGTCCGACTCGCACTTTGCCGGTTTTTACTTATTGAATGGAGGCGAAGGAAACAAGTTTTTGAGTAATTAACCCTTTAACCGGCAAAACTGTAATATCACGGATATATTCAACTGATTGTAAATAATTTTATGTTTTTTACCATAACAAAAAAAATCGAAAATCAATTTTCAAGAGTGAAAAATCGATTCACTGGATCGATACAGTACTGCACATCGATTTAAAAATCGATCTTTTGGTCCTGCAAAATCGATTCTTTGATTAATCGATCTCAGATCGACAATCGACATCCCTATTTTTTATTACAAGGTTAATATAGTGACTAAGTGGTAAGTGGTTCATGTTTACATTTGTTTTTTAAAAAAATTATTAATGTGTACATAAAAAGGAAAATGTATGTAAAATATGACTTGTAAATTGCTCCCGTATATACTTCAAGAGCTTCCTGATATAACAGAAGTTATAAATTATCCGATAAAAAATGTCCACCGTATAAAGGTAGGTAGTTTTGGCATGATATCAAAATAATTTTATTAGGAATGTATTGTTACAAGACCAGACATTGGCAGAAATAATATGATCGTAATATCAAAAGCCACAATTTAAAAAATGTATAAGAATGAAAGGTGCGACACAAACAGAAAATTTCATATGATTTGTGCTGTGCAGCCTACATTGGGAAAAATTTTATAATTTTGTTTTACTATATACATCATTTATGTCTGTTATAGTTAATTGCTTAGTAAGGGCGTTTCTATGAAAGCACCAAATAGCTTACATTTTATGAAGGATACCTATGCTGGGCAAGGAGTTTGGTGTAGGCTTAGCTAATTCAGCAAATATTCTTGATTTAGCGCAATAGCACAGGCACATGTTTCTGTGTTGGTGCACTCACCCGTGAGGACTAGGATGGAATGTCTCGTTTCCAGTAAAGAGGTTCTCCGGTTCTTTACACTCACCATACGAAATACTATACTACTAATATAGCTGTAGCATGGCCTTACCACGTAAAGAATGTAAGAACATAATAAAGAGTGTATAACACAAATGGTTAATTTTTGGGTATATAATTTTTTCATTGTTTAAAATGTTGTTTTATGTTATAATTCTTCCTGTATATTGGTGAAAGTATGTAAATTATTGTATAAGAACTTTTCTTTTTTTAGTTTACATGCTTTGATGTATCGAAATCCTTAATAGCATTTGGTGCCACAAGTGGTGGTATCTATGTTTACAACAGAAATCCCTGCGAGTTTGTGCAGCTGATACCCAACAAGGTATGCATTTTTTAAATGTATGCACACATATATACTTTTAAATGCATATCACATTGACTTAAAAACTTTCCAATACAACAAAGTAGAAATTTTTATCATCCATAAAATCACAACACAACACATACACTCATGCCTGTCACCCGGAGGGGTAGGCAGAGACTACGGACTTCTATTTGGCACGATCCTGACACACCTCTCTCGCCTCCTTTACATCCATATATCTATGCATACAAGCTTGTCGGTTAAGGGTTCTCCTAATCTGGCCCATTTTTAATGTATCACCGATTTGGTCGATAAACCTTCATCTAGGGCGTCCTTTCCCGACCCTGCCGTTCACTTCTGCAACATAAATTTGCTTTGTCACTCTTTCCTCGTTCATTCTTTCTACATGAACAAACCACCGAAGCATTCCTTTCTTAATCCTTGTCACAACATCATCTGGCAGATCCATAAAATCCTTAATATTATATTAACCCTTTTTATACAAACTCAGTTTAATAAAGTTTATGCACCTTGAGCTGGTCAAAAAACTTAGTTTAATAAAGTTTTTAAATCTTGAGCAGGAGAAACCTGACATGTATACCTGCACTCAGCTATCCATTACATCCATCCAATAGAGACTTCAGAGTCCACTGTTGAACATAGGCTGCCTAATAAATCACCTTATAAGGGTGATATTTAATTGATAGAATCGGGCATACTTTGCGGAAATCCATTATAATGGGGTTGTTATAAACTAATTTGCTTAATTCCGCGTAAAGCTTAAGTGGAATTAATTATAAACAGTGGTAGAGCCAGGCGGCAGCTTTTGCTGTCGCATGGATGGGCCGGCTCGAACCGGTCTGGTACCACGACCTCACAGAATACCAGTGTGAAGTAGAGGTTAGAGGTTTACCTCTGCGTTGCGCTTGGTGAGTGCAGGTGGCCGGAGGCCCTTTTTACTGGAAATGAGGCATTCCATCTTAGTCCTCATGGGTGACAACACATCTGCATTTTGATTCGCGAACGAGAATAGATGTAGATGTCTATGGGCCGCAGCAACCACTTACCATCAGGTAGACTGTGCGCTCGTTTGTCACCCTTATGCTATAAAAAAAAAATCTTAGTCCTCAAGGGTGACAATGTATCTGCGTTTTGATTTTTAATCGAGGATAAATGTAAATGTCTTTGGGCCATAGCATCCACTTACCATCAGGTGGACTATGTGCTTGTTTGTCACCAATATTCTATAAAAGAAACATACGTGGATGGATTGAAAAGTACTCGGCCTAACACAGATCCATTCAATTCTAAAAATCAAATCTACCCACATTATTTAGTTCAGTTCAGACTAGTTCATTGTGTGAAGTTCGAAACGTGTGCGATAATTAGTTGTGATTTTATAAATTTATTAACAAAGTAATCGGACATAATTTCCGCGAATGGAGCAAATCGAGCAGCGTGCCGTCATTACGTACCTCCATAAGAAGGGGCTATCATCAAAAGCCATCCATGATGACATGGTCAGTACATTAGGCGATTGTGCTCTGTCATATTCATTCGTCAAAAAATGGATAGCAGAATTTAAGCGTGGTAGAGAGAGTGTGAAAGATGAACCCCGCTCTGGAAGGCCTTCGACGTCAACTACTGACGAAAATATTAAAAAAGTACTTGATTTAATAATGGGAGACCGCTGATTAAAAATTAGAGAGATAGCCGAGATTATAGGCATCTCTTATGAACGAACTCAAAACATCATTGTCAACGAGTTGGGTTTCCACAAGGTGTCAGCGAGGTGGGTTCCGCGACTGCTTTCAGTTGAACAAAAAAGGACGCGATTGACTATTTCACGCGACTGTTTGGAGTTATTTGAAGCCGATGCAGATGATTTTTTGTTACTATAGACGAAACATGGGTTCATTACTGTACACCGGAAACAAAACAACAATCAAAACAGTGGATAAGACCTGGTTCACCACCCCCTAAAAAGGCTAAGTCGATTTTGTCGGCAAATAAGGTGATGGCTTCAGTATTCTGGGAATCGAAAGGTGTGATTATGATTGATTATCTTGAAAGGGGTCAGACTATAAACTCTGATTACTACTGCACCTTACTACGTCGTTTACGAGAGGAAATAAAAGAAAAACGTCGAGAAATGCTCAGAAGAAAAGTCCTGTTTCATCAAGATAACGCCCGTGTTCACACGTCAGTACAGTCAATGGCTGAAATTCACAACTGTGGCTTTGAACTGTTACCGCATCCGCCGTATTCACCTGATCTGGCACCATCAGACTTCTTTCTGTTCCCTAACCTAAAAAAGCACTTGGGAGGTCAAAGATTTTCGACAAACGACGAGGTCAAAGCAGCTGTAGACGCATATTTTGACTCTAAGGAAGAATCATTTTTTTTCAACGGTCTAAATGCTTGGAAGGGGAGGTGGCAAAAGTGTATTGAACTTGATGGTAATTATGTAGAAAAATAAAAATATAACTGATTTAGTATGTGTTTATTTTCTTGGTTAGGCCGAGTACTTTTCAATCCACCCTCGTACTTAAAGGTTACTGCATGTTGCCTAGTATTGGCATTACAGTCTACCAAAAGTCTACTGCTGAATATGGGTCCCCTCCATAGATTGCCTCAGAGAAGATATATTTGCCATAGTTGCCACGCTCAGAAAGCAGTTACTGTTGGCAACCGCAGCTTTTTATTTTTATTCAACAGTTATCAGGGAGATGCTTGTGCCCATCTCGTTATTCAGTTTTCCTCTGTTGCCTCTTACCACACCCACAGGATGATATGGGGTAATGGATAATCTTATACCGCCACTACACAGTTTTAGATTACCTACATGGAATTATGTCTAGTATAAATACTGTGAACATGTAATATTAGGGTATTGGTGATTGGTAAGGTAATAAAGAAAGTCTATTACAAGTTTTTTTAATTATTATATGGCAATATAGTATCTTAGTACACTCAAAAGCAGAAACAGTGTCACTTTCTACTATTAAGAATACAGAATAAATAGTTTTAATTGGACGTATTTATGCAAAAAGAATCCAACCCGCAATAAGTTAATTTGAGTTTATGATATTTGAAGTATCCATACTTCAAATATCATAAACTCAAATTATCGGTATGGTTTCTGCCTGTTTGCAATGTGTCTTCTTATTTGTGTTACGTTTGCTAAAATTGTTACATCACATAATAGTGACCACAAACATTATTTTTCAAGTCAACATTTTTTGACACAAACTCGGGTTGGATCCTATTTTCAGCAGTAAACTTTAATAGGCTGTAACAGTAAGTACATATTTCTTAATATTACATCGATCTTAATGAGTAAGGCAGTAAATATTTATGGTTGAAATTTAGAATCGCTAGAAGTAACGACTTCTAGCGAATCACAGACACCCATTCGCCGACCAGCCTCAGCCGCTACGGCTCGCACAGGTGACAGCGATTTGCTACGGCGGGCGGGGGCTGCTCTCTCTCCGCGCCTATGGCTTTACAAAAACACTCTAGGAGTAGGGCAGACAAGACTATGTGGAGTCGGGGCTTGCTGGTTTAATTTTAGTAGAGATTCGATCAGACAGATCAGATAGACAGTGGTAGAGCCACGCGGCAGCGTTTGCTGTCGCACGGATGGGCCGGCTCGAACCGGGGTGGTACCACGACCTCACAGAAAACCAGCGTGAAGTAGAGGTTTACCTCTGCGTTTCGCTTGGTGAGTGCAGGTGGCCGGAGGCCCTTTTTACTGGAAATGAGGCATTCCATCTTAGTCCTCACGGGTGACAACGCATCTACATTTTGATTTGTAATAGAGGGTAGATGTAGATGTCTATGGGCCGCAGCAACCACTTACCATCAGGTGGACTGTGTGCTCGTTTGTCACCCTTATTCTATATAAAAAAAAAAAAAAGATCAGATATTATCTTATCTATAAAGTCAGGTTGCCTTCACTCCAGCCACAACCTTCTAATCCATTACAACTGAAATTATTTCTGGGTGTTCAAGTATTTCTGGGCAGTTTTAAACAATTCAGAAATAAAACAGTATATTATAATAATTTCTTTATTGTCTGTAAACATAATTTTTTTTATTAATTTCTCAAAAGGATCTCTTTTATCCTTTATAATTTCTCTTCTCCATAAATATTCATATATCAAGTCGGTAAAATTTTATCTATTATTATAGTTGTCTTCAGCGAAATATCTCTTGACAGAGAGTATAGACAGTAGAATAATGTGACACTAGTCTTACGTCCTTGTCGCACTTACACAAAATTCTGTATGCTATCCAACTAACACAGTAATTTTTCCATGTTTTACACATTTTAGGTTATAATAGTTTTTATTTATTTTTTCGATAACGGTGCATTACCTTTTAATGTGAGTGGTATTATTATAATCGGGGACCAAATCTCTACCAAATAAAACACCTTACTCCGCCAAATTCGTGCTAAACGATTCTAAATCCAAACCCATATTTATATTAAAGTATTATTTAAGGTTGGTTTGCTAAGTGATTTAGTGAAAATATTGGATATTATGATACTGAGATTTGAGTAAAATTTAGTTAAATATCTGTATTTTTCACTCTTCCTGTTATCCCAATTTTATTTTCTAGGAATATGAAAACAAAACTAATTGTCCTCACTTATCACAACACTGTTGCAGGTGCTCATGCCATTTATTAGGCTTTCAAACCATACTGCCTCACAACAACATACAATTGGACGTGGTTATGCAAAAAGGATCCAACCCGAGTTTGTGTCAAAAAATGTTGACTTGAAAAATAATGTTTGTGGTCACTATTATGTGATGTAACAATTTTAGCAAACGTAACACAAATAAGAAGACACATTGCAAACAGGCAGAAACCATACCGATAATTTGAGTTTATGATATTTGAACTTCAAATATCATAAACTCAAATTATCGGTATGGTTTCTGCCTGTTTGCAATGTGTCTTCTTATTTGAGCAAACGTAACACAAATAAGAAGACACATTGCAAACAGGCAGAAACCATACCGATAATTTGAGTTTATGATATTTGAACTTCAAATATCATAAACTCAAATTATCGGTATGGTTTCTGCCTGTTTCAAATATCATAAACTCAAATTATCGGTATGGTTTCTGCCTGTTTGCAATGTGTCTTCTTATTTGTGTTACGTTTGCTAAAATTGTTACATCACATAATAGTGACCACAAACATTATTTTTCAAGTCAACATTTTTTGACACAAACTCGGGTTGGATCCTTTTTGCATAACCACGTCCAATTGTATGTTGTTGTGAGGCAGTATGGTTTGAAAGCCTAATAAATGGCATGAGCACCTGCAACAGTGTTGTGATAAGTGAGGACAATTAGTTTTGTTTTCATATTCCTAGAAAATAAAATTGGGATAACAGGAAGAGTGAAAAATACAGATATTTAACTAAATTTTACTCAAATCTCAGTATCATAATATCCAATATTTTCACTAAATCACTTAGCAAACCAACCTTAAATAATACTTTAATATAAATATGGGTTTGGATTTAGAATCGTTTAGCACGAATTTGGCGGAGTAAGGTGTTTTATTTGGTAGAGATTTGGTCCCCGATTATAATAATACCACTCACATTAAAAGGTAATGCACCGTTATCGAAAAAATAAATAAAAACTATTATAACCTAAAATGTGTAAAACATGGAAAAATTACTGTGTTAGTTGGATAGCATACAGAATTTTGTGTAAGTGCGACAAGGACGTAAGACTAGTGTCACATTATTCTACTGTCTATACTCTCTGTCAAGAGATATTTCGCTGAAGACAACTATAATAATAGATAAAATTTTACCGACTTGATATATGAATATTTATGGAGAAGAGAAATTATAAAGGATAAAAGAGATCCTTTTGAGAAATTAATAAAAAAAATTATGTTTACAGACAATAAAGAAATTATTATAATATACTGTTTTATTTCTGAATTGTTTAAAACTGCCCAGAAATACTTGAACACCCAGAAATAATTTCAGTTGTAATGGATTAGAAGGTTGTGGCTGGAGTGAAGGCAACCTGACTTTATAGATAAGATAATATCTGATCTTTTTTTTTTTTTTTTTATATAGAATAAGGGTGACAAACGAGCACACAGTCCACCTGATGGTAAGTGGTTGCTGCGGCCCATAGACATCTACATCTACCCTCTATTACAAATCAAAATGTAGATGCGTTGTCACCCGTGAGGACTAAGATGGAATGCCTCATTTCCAGTAAAAAGGGCCTCCGGCCACCTGCACTCACCAAGCGAAACGCAGAGGTAAACCTCTACTTCACGCTGGTTTTCTGTGAGGTCGTGGTACCACCCCGGTTCGAGCCGGCCCATCCGTGCGACAGCAAACGCTGCCGCGTGGCTCTACCACTGTCTATCTGATCTGTCTGATCGAATCTCTACTAAAATTAAACCAGCAAGCCCCGACTCCACATAGTCTTGTCTGCCCTACTCCTAGAGTGTTTTTGTAAAGCCATAGGCGCGGAGAGAGAGCAGCCCCCGCCCGCCGTAGCAAATCGCTGTCACCTGTGCGAGCCGTAGCGGCTGAGGCTGGCCGGCGAATGGGTGTCTGTGATTCGCTAGAAGTCGTTACTTCTAGCGATTCTAAATTTCAACCATAAATATTTACTGCCTTACTCATTAAGATCGATGTAATATTAAGAAATATGTACTTACTGTTACAGCCTATTAAAGTTTACTGCTGAAAATAGGCCTCCCCGTAGATTGCCTCATAGAGCGGAATATTTGCCATAGTTGCCACGCTTGACAAGCGGGCTAGCAACCGCAATTTTTAATTATTAGTCATCATTAGAAAGACACTCCTTTCATCTCCTTATTTGTTTTCCTCTGTCGCTTCTTACGACATCCATGGGATGATATTCTGACACTGCCACTACATGGTAAAGAAATACTTATAAATCATTCATTGGCTTGCATATCATGAAAGATTTGCCTATCGCACCAGGCACAGGTGGGTTAACACCAATAAACAGTATGTTTCCTTAATTTTCAGGATGGTCCCATAACACGACTTGCTATTTCTACAGATGAAAAACATATCGGTTTTTCTAATGGCAAAGGTACTGTTACGGTTACTGGCTGTGATCAATCGCTAAGTGGAGGATACTCATCAGCTGTTTCAAAAGAGCACCATGGAAATGAAATAACGTCAATGGTTTGGAGTAGGAACATGCTTTTTAGTGGTGATGATGTTGGGAGAGTTTCGGTACTGCAGCTGCAGAGTTTTATTGTGAGTATATATCTATATATATAAATCAATTGCTGTCCTCGCTATAACTCGAAAACGGCTTGACCAAATTTGATGAAATTTTTTTTGTGTGTTTGAGTGAGTCCCTAGATGGTTTAGAATCACAATTGGACCCGGTAGATGACGCTGTTGTCGAGATCCAAAAATCACCCTGAGAAGCCAGGATGGATCACCAGTCATATATATGAATAGATATATAATACAATGTATTAGTCATTATTCTGCCCTCCGCCCCCAGTAATTGTTGTGCCAGGTCCACCATATTGTAACAAGCAGTCTCTTTTGACGTTCCGATAAATATCGCTTTAGAAAAACAGGATGGTTTTTGAAAATTCGATTCAGAATTGCCACCTTTGTGTAACAATTTTATAAGTTAACCAAGACTCGATGAGTTTGCTGTTGGTCTTGAATAAGTTCTTACGATACCTGGTTTATCAAGTTTTTAATACGTAGCAGATCTTGAAAAGATTAGAAAAACAGGATTATTTTAGAAAATTCGATTCAGAATCCCCACCTTTGTGTAACAATTTTATAAGTTAACCAAGGCTCGATGAGTGTTTGCTGTTGGTCTTGAGTAATTTCTTACGATACCCGGTTTATCAAGTTTTTAATATGTAACAGATCCTAGAAATTCAAATTTTTAATGCTTTAATCAAACTTCAAACTAGCCAGTATTAGAAAATGGCATTTCTTGGGACCTAATAGTTAGATTTAGCGCAGCCACATGCTGTTTTGAAGGGCCTTCTTCGTCTTCTTCCTTTATGGCGTTACGATGAATTCGCCAATGACATGTTACATGCGAAAAGGTTTAATTGGGACACAAACTCTGCTTAAAAAGGGGATATTGATAATACAAGAAATGGTAACAACGAATATTATGTGTCGGTTGTTGAATTACCTAAAACAAAAGACAGACAATGTTGTTGAAACAATACTAATGTTATTATATTATGACAAACAAATTACAGTTTCATATTGTTAGAATCAATAAAATCACATAAAATATATACAAAAGAGGTATTTGTGAAGATTAGAAGGGAGTTAAAGTCTATGGGACTGTCAGGGGGCAGATAATCGTAAAGAGATGATGACAATTTGGTGCAGTTAAAAAAAATATGGTTAGTGTTTCCCTCATCTAAACCACGGAGTTTAACTAGGTGAACATAGGTACAGGCGTGTCCAATTCTCAACCGGCAGACAATAGAAGTAGCATGATTGTTTGCTTTATTAAATATGAAAAACCAAGGTCTTGATGGAATATTATCGTGTATAGCAGCATAGTGATTGCCTTTTAGTATTTGTGATGCTTTCCATATCTCATTCCATGTGTTAACAAGCTTTTTCCTAGCAAGTTTTGTTATTAAAATGGAACTGTTTTTAAATTGCAGGCTAAAACAATGTTTCACAGTTCATCTCAAATTATTTTGAGCCTGGACTCAAGAATTTGCCAGCTGGATGCCAAAGATTGTATGTTGCTTGTGTCTACCCTTACGCGTTGCTATATTTGTAATATTATTCAAGAACAATACAGACAAATTGGTCAAAAACTTCGAGATGGTGAATTTGGTGCTTGTTTTGTTACGAAAGATAAATCTGCAGTAAATGGCTCAATGGAAAATAATCAACAGGATTATACTGAATTAAAGAAATACAACATAGTAGATAATGATGCTGGATTTACTGTTGGAGAACAACTTTCTAACACTCTCATATACTGCGCTAGACCATCATCTAGACTATGGGAAGCCACAATTGATGGTACGGTCAGAAGAACACATCAATTCAAACAAGTATTAGCAAGGCAACCATTGAATGTAGTAACAGTGGAATCTTATGATAATGAAAGCCTATCACTTTGGAATTTAGACGAGGAAAGTGTTGGACAATCTGTTAACTTTCCCAAAATATACTGGATTAATAGTGCCATATTCTCGTTCAATAAAAATTCACTATATTTTTTAAATATTCACAATGTAAATAATACAGTTTGGTTTGATACATATAAAGATATTGTAGATTGCAAAATATATCACGATATGCTCTATATATGGTTAAGCAATGGCTCCCTAGTCAATACGAGATTCATGCAGTTGGATAAGTTTTTAGTTAAATGTTATATTGATGAGAAATATACCTTATGTGCTGAACTATGTGCCTTGTATAGAGATCATTTGCTGTCTAACAATTTATCACCTAAATTGCATATTTTGGTTGGACTGAGAGATAAATTGCATAATAATGGCTTATTAAATAGTATAAGTAATATGTTAGAGAAATTTGATAGTTTACAATTAGGTGAAGCAACACAGATGAAATCTGGAATATATGTTGTTGATAATACATATCAAACACAGACAATGTTAGATGAAAATTTTGATTCTAAAACTAATGACGATAACTTATTTTCCACAATATCACCTGAGACTTTACAAGCTTTAAAGGGTATAAGCAGTGCTATGTCAGATAAATTCAGTTCAAGTAAAAAGATATTAAAAGAAAAATGGGAGGATATCGAAGAAAAAGTAAAACATTTTGGTACAGAAAAACAAAATTCCCAAGAACAATCAGTTACAAAACATATACAAGGGATAGAAACGGTTCAAAGAAGGATATCCTATGAGGAGAACTCGCACACTGAACATAATTTCCCTTTGGATAATGATATTATATTTAAAGAGTCTAGTCAAAAGGCCGTAGAAGCAGACAATAATATTGTAGACAATGACAGAATTTGCAGGTCCTTGTACCAGTACCATAGATTAAGCTTAGTGAATAAGGAATCAGAGCAAACGAATTTAACCTCTATAATAGAAAGCTATACCTGTGATATTAGTAAGATCTATGACCTAATGGTTTCATTGGAGCAATATTGTATTTCAATAGGAGCTTTAGATGAATCAAAGTATGTTCCAAATTATATATTTCTCGCATATTTAAATCTTTCTATGAATAAGTGTAATATCTTGGATACAATTATAAAAGAGGAAGTGCTATACAAATATTTTGTTGATTCCTGTATATCAGTGAATATCAAAACACATAAAATATCAAATCTTGGCTGCGAGTGCGGTTTTCCTTTGCCGTTTGCACGAACAAATGAAACACCGGTATTCTCTGAATTAATTGATGAGTTTATAGAGAGGCAATGGTCATGCCAAACGAAAGAACAGTGTTACGATATTTGTAGGAAGATGCCGTATTTGTGGAGGAAGATTTTGTACTTAAGACGAAATGAAGATCTATTAAATGTTTTGCGGATACTACTGCAAATGCTCGATGAGACACTTCTACATTCATTTTTGCCACAATTCACATTGGAGATTTGGGACCGGGCTATACAACTATACGCTGTACTGTACGCTAACATCTGTTTAAATTGTAACAAAACATTTGAACATGTGTCTGTTAAAGACATGTTGAGTTGGGACGATTTAGGCTCCCTGATAATCAAATCGGTAGGTGGAAAGAACGCTATTGAAGTTATGAAGAAACATGCTAATCTAATTGATATTGGAGCACTTACAATGAAGTTTTATCATTCATGCTTGCTGGTGTCAATGTATGAGAAATATGATGTGACAGTCACAGCACAATTAGTTGATACAGTTTACAGTTCTTATGAATTCAAAGACTCAAGATTGGAGGTAATTTTCATTCTTTTTAAATGCTGTTTTTTTATAGAATAAGGCTGACAAACGAGCACACAGCCCACCCGATGGTAAGTGGAGGCTGTAGCCCATAGACATCTACATCTATCCTCGATTAACACTCAAAATTCAGATGCGTTATGACCACTGAGGACTAAGATGGAATGCCTCGTTTCCAGTAAAAAAAGTCTCTCGTTCTCTAGACTCACAGTACGAAACACAGCAGCATTAAACTGCTGTTTCACGATGGTATTCTGTGTGAGTGGTCTTTGCCCGGTCGAGCTGACCCATTCGTGCTACAACTATATAGCTGCAGAATGGCCATACAACATTATGATAATATGTGTATAAAGTAGTCCGAAATAGGTAATTTTCAAATGAAAATGATTTCTTGTAAAATATGTAAAATTATTTCTTCTCTCCTCTTTGTATTTGCTCCGTGAATAATCCACTCCAGGAAAAGCCGTTCACTCAAACCGTAATCACTAGTTTCATGCCTTTGATTCCGCTACCCGTCGCCTATCTGATTTGTTGAGTACTTACTAAAAGTGAGTACTGCCGAAAACAGTGGAGAAGGCCCCTCATTAATTTATTCGATAATCTATTATCTATTTATTCTGTGAGTTACGCTTCTAATTTAACTGATTTAAGGGGTATCGGTCTGGATGAGCGATATTTATTTTTTGTAAAGAACCTTATCCACTCAACCGTCCATAGTGACTACAGTCCCCAAAAACCATTATTGCCTCACCTGTCTAGACACCAAACGACATCTTTCGGCTTAAACGCGTACAGCGCAAATGATAGCTGATTAATACAGTAAAAAATTATAGATGGTGCTATATGAAATTTGTCGTTTGTGAAAGTGAATTTTATCTGTATAATAATAAAATATTTAGAAAAAAAAAGTTAAAATTAAATTTCGCCATTTTTGTTTGTGGAATGTTAACGTGTGAGATATTCGATCAAAAATGTGATAACTTTTCTGTTTTTATACGTTATTTGTAATGTTATTGTACATCAAACTAATTGTGAAGATATTTTCTTTAGTAAATATGTATCATTACGACAATTCCAAAAGGTTTACATATAATAATTGAACTCTAAATTTTAATCACTATACGCGATCATCGTTTATTGATTATATGTTGTTTAAAATGTATTCTAATCAGTTCTTTGTGTTAAATGAATGCAAAATATAAAATAATGATTCACTATTAACACGTTGATAGCAATTTATAAACGAAATTTCTGTTGAGATGTGTTAAGAAATTATTAAAACCTATTTTTTCATTTATTTACTTATTTATTCAAATTTATATGGGGTAAACATTATATACTTATGTATATTGAGTATATAAGATGTTATTGATATTGATGTATCTATAAAGGGAATATCATGTACTATTATAATATAAAATAATTGTCTCCAGAAAGAGTACACTTTCTTGTAAAACTCGAAATAAAAAATAAATACGATTTTTTTTGATATTCCCATTTTTAAACTTTATTTTCAGGCTTTATTTTTAATTTGACTAATTTTCTTCTAACAAAATAAAATTTTGAATTCTTTGAGTCTTTTGAGAATATTTTTTATTTAAATGTAGCTTTAGTAGTTTTTCAGTAGTAATCGTTTTTGTTAAGACTGTCACACGCGGTCGTAAAAAATAGTGACATTTAATTCGTGGACAGTTCAGGCGAGAATCACTCGCGCGAGGCGGATGGTTGAGTGGTTATATTATGTACTATAATATTTTATTTCCCACTGATAATTTTTCTTTCCCAATTGTTACCAAATATTTAATTTTTTCAGATCTGTCATCTGCTTCGACGCACAACTAACGGACAGATAAATAACACAGCTTTACCATTAACTGTTGCAGCGAAATCATCTCATTGGGGTTTAAAATCTGTGCGTGAGAAATTGTTACTATTACATAATTCTGAAGTAGTAGGCGCGAAAGAAAAAAATGTTACTCTACAAGATATCTTAACAGTAATGTTGGAAATATTTAACGGCGTAAACGACTGTGTATTATGTGGTCTGCCTTTACAGAATGAAGTTTTAATCAAAGATGGCGGTTTGTGGACTTTTAAGTGCGGTCACACTTTTCACGGTGCGTGCTTAGATTTGAATAAAATAAAGCTTTGTCCATCTTGTTCTCTACATTGATGTTTATGTTGTGCCATGTGCAAAATGATTTATGTAACGTAAATATAATATACAGGGTTGTTTTTGCAATATTTGCCCAAATTTGCAGAGAAGGTTCGGAATAACTAATATAGGCGAATGGTGAATAAATTAAAGTTAATTTTAAAAAATCTCAAACATTCTGTTCTTTTCATCTTTTAAGTTCAGAATGCGTGGTAATGCATTATTTTAACCGAGTGCCATTTATAAATATCTAACGTCTACTTTATTGCTAAGCACGCACACATTCGTAAGGGTCACTCGGTCGGCAAAAATGTTGTGAAATAAATCGGATACTGAGGAGTGCTGTTGTTGCCTAAAGATCACATTCAATTTGGGATAATTTCAAATAAAAGTAGAAGCCTTATTGAATATAAGAATGATATACCGTTATTTGTTTTAAATACGAGTAGTATTTAAAACAAATAACGGTATATCATTCTTTATATATTTCAACTTAAATGTAAAATTTGTATACTCATTGAAAAATTACGCTGTATATTCTCTTACTTCTAAGCTAAAGTTTTTCTTTTTTAATTGGAATACTAAAATAATTTTTGCCAGTTATTTTACTTTTTGGCATTATGTGATAATAGATCCCATCCCGTGATTGTTGCGTCAATCTGTTTTTAATGAAAACACAACATTTTATGAACAATTGTTTGTAAAGAAATACTTTTTTTGCGGGATTGCTTAACAAAATATAACCGCAAAAATATTTCATGGATTTTAGTAAATAATTTTGTTTACCTGTTTTTGTTTATATAAAAATATCAATGATATCGAATAAAAATGTATGAAGTAGTAAGTAGTAACTTTGGGTACCACTTTTAATTCGGCCAGGTGTAAGCAAGTATTCCTTTGTTAAATTATACGTTCATAAAGTTTTTTTAATGAATCGTAATATATTAAATTAATACACGCTGTTTAAAAAGGGAGAAAAAATACCGTTCAACAATTAGGCCGGTAACGTCTGTTTACCTATTTAGTATTAATCGCGTGCACACAAATGGCTTCCTAAAAAAATCTTAAACGACGAATTGCGCAGTTGAATGATGTAAGGACTATATACTACGTAGGAAACATATCACTTATCACCAGTAAGAATTTAAAATTTGTTTTAAATTTAAAACCTAAGAAGTTTTATCGACAATTTGGCGACACCATGTTTTCAGTGTTTCTAGGAGGGCAATCTAACAATTCACCTAATCTGTGCACACAGTAACATTTCTTAAGGTCTTCCGATCAAACAGCCTTTTCCTAATTAAGTGAGACTTATTATTACTAGACTTGTAGTTTTTAGGCTTATTAATTTATTGATAATTGCACAATCGAGATAATAAAAACTTGTGATTTTTAGTTACTTAGGTTTGCTACTTGTGATTTGGAAATTTATTACTTTTTTCTTCCTCAATCGATAATTATAACTTCCTTAAATCCTTAAAATATAATAAGTGCTGGTACATAATTTGTGGGAGTTTCTATATATTTTTTTCATTTAATTAAAGTACATTTTAGAAGATATCTTCGGTGAAACTGCAATTTGAGCTATGTCACCGTGAAATGGTATTCCATCACAGCTTGCCAGCATGCCGTGCGTGTACCACGTGTACTTGTACTTTTCTCATTCCCGTGGCAGTATCGGCATTCTGCTTTTGACACCAGTTGCTATTTGCGGGGTGAGTAAAAATGCTGAATATAATGAGGAATGGATGTATTCTTCCAGTCACACATTAGTATACAATCGCGATGTTTAAAATCGCTAAGCTTTTTCGAAGAGGACCAGAATATATACTCATGGAGAACTCATGGGACGAAATTCCAAACCTCGCGTACGCGGCGATAGTTGGGCAGCGACTTACGTAGAATATAATAAATTTAGGTATACGATTATAGTAAATTTCATGACGCAATTTATGAGAGTTTGTGGCTGCCGCTGCACTGTCGGGCACTTGTAAAATCGCACAGGCCGTGCTCTGTTTCATCAAAGGATTCAATTTGTTTTCTGACAACACCTTTTTTTTACATGGGGAAATGCCTACGTATATCTGCCTCGCGGGGGCAAGGACGGATGTCGGACTCGCACTGACTAAAACCCCACGGTGTTCCACCTTCGCCGCATATTGGCAGGGCCACGGGAACGCTTTCGTACACATCCGCGGCCCCACCAGCGCCGGCCGCCCCATGGCAGCCCCTTCTCAGTGGAGGACCTCTCCTCCCCATTCTCCTTCTCAGCCAAGGCAAACCAGGAACACAAGGCACGCTCCCCTCCACGGCCTCCAACTCTACCTGCGTATCGGACGCCACCGAGTCTGATACGCGGAGGCCATGGGCCCAGGAAAATCGAGCGCTTAGTAGCACCCGCTTTCCCGACCCCAGCGGCGGATCTGGTTTATGGCTCCGCCGCCAACCAAGTTTCGGCCGCGGAGGGTAGGGAGAGCGGCGCCTCGCAATACCGACACTTCTCTCCCCTCGCGGCCCCACCACTACCACATCAACGGTGCGGCCCCGTCAGAGTCGCGGAGGATAGGGCGAGTGGCGCATCGCCATACACATTCACATACATACACTCCTCTTCCTCCGCGACTCCACCTCGGCTGTAGCGGTAGGGGGAGAGGACACCGCTCTCACCGCAGCCCGCCGATACACATCCGAAGTGCCAAGCCCACTCGGAGTGGCCACCTCGGGCCGGCCCTACACCACGGGCCAGACAAAGGGTTCCTCTTTGTTCACCGTGAGTGACCAAGCCACGGCGACTAAGCCCCCCCCCCCCCCCCCCCACGCCACGACACGGCGGGAACCCGTTCCGGGGGGTTTCTGACAACACCTAACCCTACAGTAGGAGACGGGCTAAGTGATACAGCGCGCCGCATTCATTTTTTTGTATTCGAGGCGTGTAAAGTATTATGAACATTAACTACGTTGTAACTAGGTTTAAACTCGTAAGTTTGCTATCAGAGAGTGATCCTTCTGTTCTTGTACTATTTATTTATTCTGTGCTACAACGAAGAGTCGGAGTAGGTATATCTGTTTTACTCAAATATACTCGTATTCTTTCGTACACTCATGGTTTGTTCGAAGTTTAAATCTGTGTATCATATCATAGACATTACGTTAATATTATTTTTTCGAGTTTCATGTTAGATGTTCTGTAAAGTATCGATCCAATCCAACTGGAATGACCTAGAATTCTAGGTCAGTCCAGTTAATTCAAAAATTCCTTTCCTTCAATGTCAAAATCTTAGAACACTCGCGATTGTGTTGAACAATATTATGTACAAAAGCAAAAGGGCTTTATTTTATGTTCACATAAGATATAAAGACATAAGGATCTTGCTTGTGTATGCAACATGCAACTGACTGTCGTATCACTATGTAGAAATGTACTTCTGTAATGTAGTATGACAGCTTTTGCTAGTGGGATATTCTTTTTATGATATTATCCAAAAGATGCCGCTTCTGCATTTTCAATTTTTGGAACGTTTTGTTTTTTACCAGCAGTTACTCTAGAAACGTCGTCTTGTGTAAAAACATGTTGCATAAGGACGTTTTCTAAATCAACGTTTTTTTAAAATTAAGAGGTGTTTTTTAAATTAACCTGAATCAATATTAAAGCAGTCTCGAATAATTTACGTTCTTTCAGCATTTTTGCAAGCACTTTTTTTAAAAGAAAATTCTGTATGTTACGATTTTTCTGATTTCTTAAATGTTTTGATAACGTTTGCATTACATATTCTGTAATTCAAAAACCAAGTCTTATAAAACTGTCGTTTTGCAGTTAACCTAGACGTACGGTATGTAATGAAAAATCATTTCTTTCACAAGTATCAAGAATATGAATGAGACAATAATCATGATGTTGATAATATGCTAAGAGATTATTAATTTATACCACAACAGCAAAAATAGCGTTTTGACGTTGTTCGATATACTCGTGCTGTCATATCTTTCACTAGTCGCTTTTTGGTATGGTACGTTTTCATATCCTTCTTTTTATTCTCGGCATTCTTTTCTGGGTCAAGCTCATTAGCTTTATATCTAGCAAGAGACATTTCTCTTGCTATAGGCCGCTGCTTTTCGGCGGAAGTGAGTCATTGCAAAGCGATGTAGGTACTTTATAAAACAATTTAACTAACTTAATGCTACACCTAACTTTCCACTACTATGAGAAAAGAACCTTAGTAGTATCAACGACAAATTCATCGACATTCTGTTGTCTATTATAGTAACAGAATTGTATTTTTTTTAGGTTGTGAAACAATAATGATAATAAAAATGCAGAACATGGAAATCATAAGTGTATAGTTCTGATTTTATATATTATGAAGTATGTATGAAGTTGGTATTAGGAGTATGCTCATTACAATACGGCCGACGTATCTTGGCGAGTCTGAATATAGGCTCTGCGAAGTTTAGCGCATGAACACTCGTGAAGAAAACTGTTATTGTCATTTTTTTATATATACCAATGTACAAATAAAATTTCCCTAATACAGTGACCAAAAATATCAAAACACTTTGGAGACATTATAAATTAAAGATTCAATTTTGATACCTCACCTTTCGATAGGGGCAGATTTTATCACAAACACATACAATATTATTTACATTTAATACTTTTTATTTATTTACACTTATTATTATTTAATCACTGTCGCTGAGGGGGGAAATTCCTAACATAAAGTCGTCGGCCCCTTGTGTACCATGTGAGGTACTTGGCATAGGTTCATCTTCGTAATCGTCGCTCTCACTTTCAGACTCACTTTCTGAATCTGAAGCTGTATTAATGATGAATAATTGATCCGTCATTTCGTCAATAATATGGTCGCTCTTCCTATAGTCATGTTCGACCTCTTGCACTTTTCTGCATAAAGCACTCCATTCATTCTGACCCATTAAATTTACTTTTTCTTGTATGCGCTCCATTGTCCGGGTTACGTTCCAGTCGACGTTTTTAGCGGCTACGTGCCCTTTAATGGCAGCCCACACCATCTCGATGGGGTTTAAATCGGGATGATATGGGGGTAAACGAAGGACATCGTGGTTGTTTTGTTTAAACATTTCATCTATTACGTATTTTTTATTCACGTCTTTGTTTTTTTTTATTAGATCGTAAAGTTGTGGTTTACGCATGTCCTTTTCATATGGTATACCCTTTTCTAATAACCACGATTCCATTTTTGCCTTCTTGTCATTAGATGTAGGGGCAGGATCCATTAATTTGTTGTGGTACGGAGCATTATCGATAACCACCACCGAGTTAGGGCTCAAATTTGGAATCAGTTGGGACCGTAACCATTTCTCATAATTTTTGAAATTCATGTCATCATGATAGTCTCCGGTTTTGCTGCCAGATTTGAACATTAGTAGCGCGTTCGGAACAAACCCTGCTTCTGACCCAGCGTGTACCATCACTATCCGCTGACCTTTTGATATCGGGCGCTTTAGTCCTTGAGCGGAACCATCTGACCACGCCTTACCTTTTGTATGTGATGAGTGGGCATACGACTCGTCAGTGAATACAATTGGTCGCCCTTCGTCCCTGTATTTTTTCATTGCCTTCAAGTACAAGATCCTTTTCAGGCGAATGTCGGTCTTCTCTATAAGAACCATTCTATTGGTTTCGGTCTTTCGCCACTTGAAACCCAAGTTTTTGATAATTGTCTTTAAGCTCGTTTTACCACCTTGAAAATTTATATCCCGTTTGAGTTTCGCTAGTAATTTGTTTATCGTCGGCATTTCTTTTTCAGTTTTGTGGAAGTTGTGTATGCATCTTTTTACTACTCCCTGGTCAAAATTATCCATATCAGTAATAGGTTTTGATCTAGACCTTTTTTTACCAGGCGTGCGGAATACTGAAAGTAAGCCCGAAATATTGCCTTCAGTTGCGATCCGCTGTACTGTGCGTTGGGACACACCAGTTGCGTTAGCAACTCTTAAATAAACTTTATCGACATCTTTTACGCCTTCTTCTTTTTCTTTTTTCATATATTGCGTTAAATCGTAAATAATTTTTCTCGCCTGGCGATTTAACACACTGTTATGTTTTGGTGGCATGTTTGGCGAATAATATAAGTGCTAACTGACACTTGCAAATAAAACAAATAAAACAAACAAAACAAACTTAACACTATTAATAAAAACAAACAACAATAACAACGAAAACTTTTGTAACCGACTGTGCTCAAGACAGAGATAGCGACACGAACACGACACCAATGCTAACGTGTGACTGAGAAATATTACCGTGTACCGAGCATTGCCGAATAAGCACGAAGCTTTACGAAGTAACCAGAAAGGGATGTCCAACACGCGTGCCTGAGGGTGTTGTTTAATCGATTTTTATTCAAATCGATTAAAATTAAGACATAAAAATATATTTATTTGCAATTTATAAGGAGGTTCTAAATTTTCTCAAATAGTCGTTACTCAAGAAGACGTTAATAGATAATTGATATTTAAGTACATTATGTCTTTCAGCTGAGAAAATAATATGTTTTTAGTTTTTTTTTTATTTAAGTCGAAATCTTGTTTATTATCAACAAAATTCACTATATTTGTAAATCTATTTCGTTTAATATCTTATATAAACAAAAATCAATAACTTCTAAATAAAACTAATCGATTGCGATATTTTATGACTAAAGGGTCGATTGTGTTTACTTATGGTCAATCTCTAGCCTAGACCACCGCCCCCCGTACGTCGCCTCATGCCACCATTTTGTTCCTTAAAAAAGCTATTGCGCAACCTTCTGCGCGAAGGTCGGACTCGCCAAGATACGTCGGCCGTATTGTACTTATAAATATTAGATATTTCTGTTACCCGACGTTACCCAATATTACCAGGTAAAAATATTAAAATGTTATTAATCTTTTATAAAGTAAGATTAATATTGTAGTCCATATTATAGAAAGGAAAAAAATATTAATGTATTTTCTATATAGGTTAGGTAAGAAAAGAAATAAATTTCGTATTATAATGTATCTACGTATATTCTAGAACGACCTTTTGCTTTACTAACAATAATTGTTCATAAAAAATTGTAATTCCATTAAAAAACAAATAGGCGATAGCGAACGCGGCGGGGGTGTCGGACTATTAAGTCATTGGAATAGACTGGATAGTCGAATTATTAATATTTTTTAAAAGGCCCTTTCAAATAAATGAAAAAATAAAAGGAAAAATAAAAAGGTGCATTGAGCATGAGAAAATCTTCTTTTCTCCAATCATCAGCTGTAATAGATGATAATTCCTGTTTGGTGAAGCCTGGAAGGTTTTTTTAATACTAACATTTTTCATCGCTATCTTTTTTTTCGCTAAACTCTATATGAGTTAGATCGGGTTAAGATCGCAATTATATGGCGGAGTTCTTATAACAATACAAATGTTTGATCAACAATAATAATTCCGGTTTTGTAAAATATGCGGGAATACCAACATTTTTGTACAAAGCCACTTCTGTATTTTGTACTTCTGAATTTTGTGTTTTCTATTGTTTTGATTAGGAGCTCTGTTTATTTGACTAAAGTGGTGACGAGCATTGGCCATAATAATAGCTGATGGTTCAGACAAATTCGGTATCAATTTTTCAACAAACCATTTTTTAAAGATATCCTTATTCATATCGTCATAGCAAGTACCCTTTCTTGTCTTTTGACTTGTAAACAAGTAAAGCATTTAAGGCCAAAATCATTTTCTGAAACAGTATTTTTTTTAATAGGAGTGGGGGCAAACGAGCATACGGCTCACCTGATGGTAAGTGACTACCGCCGCCCATAAACAACTGCAACACCAAAAGAATTGCAGGTGCGTTGCCGGCCTTTTCAAAGGAAGTAAGTTCTTTTCTTGAAGGTCCCTAAGTTGTATCGGTCCTGAGCTGATACTTGGGAGCCCCAGCCCAGAGTTGGGAACAGTATTCCATGTGAGGCTGAACCTGTGCCTTGTAAAGTTGCAGGCGGTGTGCCGACATGAAATACTGTACCGCTCTGCTGAGCATGACAAACTTTTTTGAGGCCAATTTGGCCTTCTCTTCCACGTGACCGCGAAACTGCACGACACTCGATATGTCGACGCCGTAGATTCCTATACTGGCTGAGGCAACAAGGGGAGTGTCTTGAAACTGAGGAGATAGGCAAAAGGGTTATTTTTAGCGGTAAACGCGCAAACTTGTGTCTTCTGACGATTAAACTGGACTAGATTGTCGCCCCCAATCCAGACTTGGTTCAGCAAAGACTCTACTTCAGACACAAATTTGTTTCGGTACTCGGCGATGTTTTCCCGAGAAATATTGGCTCGGCCGGTGTATAGAGCATCACCAGTGCTGTCATTCGGATGACTTTTACCACTTCGCAACATATAATTGATATGCAGAAGAAACAGCGTTGGTGTTAGCATGTAGCCTTGTGGAACACCAGCATTAATAGGCTTGTAGTTAGAGCATGCACCGCCTATAACGACCTTGATGCTCCAATATGCAACAAAGCTGGTGATCCAATTGCACAATTTCTCGGAAAGCCCGTAGGAAGGAAGCTTCGAGAAAAGCGCTTTGTGCCAAACCCGATCGAAGGCCTTTGCAATGTCCAAACTAACGACCAGTGCCTCCTGCTTAGACTCTACTGCCCATCTAGTAATACAAAGAACAAAAATGTGATATTGTGTATAATAGATAATATCACATATGAAAATGAAAATGAAAAATGATTTATTGATTTACAATGATACAATTTAAAGCAGTCGCAAGGGCCCCTGTACTA
Organism: Parnassius glacialis; assembly: GCA_033319125.1. NCBI lineage: Eukaryota > Metazoa > Arthropoda > Insecta > Lepidoptera > Papilionidae > Parnassius > Parnassius glacialis. The sequence continues at coordinate 18,530,714 of JAVANC010000024.1, read as the reverse complement.
GGTTGGTTACCTGTATTACTGGGTACCCCAAATTAATGTGTGATTCATGGAGTTGTCAATAATACAAATATAATGTGCTTAAAAAGCTAAAGAAGAATAAAATAAGGAAAACAAAAAAGTTATTCACTTCTTTCCAAGAAATATTCTCCTATGGCCTTCCATTTTCAAATTAATTTCATTTCCAGGAACTCCAAGTTCAAGGTTTTTTTTCATTTCACGTCAATTTGTAGTTCCCATCTTCAACTTTCCGTCAGCCTTTCCCAATGTGCTGTGTAGATCACTCAGGGTTGTAGTTAGCATGCTCGAAACTTCATTTGTGGTTTTTCCAGATTGTTTGAACAATCTTTTCTTCTCAATGTGTTCAAAGAAAGTATTCTCAAATGTTTGTGTCCTTTGCCCTAAAGTAATAGTAAACCTTAGGACGCCTCACTTTTGTCAGCGCTTTCGTACTTCCTTGTTGTCTAAAACAAGTGCCAAGCTCCTCTCTGGTGCACAATCTGGCGACTTCAGTGATGTGACCTAAAACGAATAGGTCCTCTTTGAAAGTTCCGAAAATACCATGGAAGACAATTTGTGACGCTTGCTCTTGTTCCATGCTCCCACAAATTGTAAATGTATTGTAAAGTTCATTTCAAATAGGATGGCAGGATTCCACTTGAGACTTAGCAATTACAGCTGTAATGTTAATCTATTGTTGTGTGATTATTTTATTGCTTTAACACTTGAAGTTAAGCATCTGTTGATAATACTGAACCAGTATAGCTGGAATGACGAATTTTGGTACTTGAACATTAAAACAAATTAAATTGTAGATAAAAAACCTTTATTACTTTTAACTTAACTATTTTAAATACTTATAACAACTTGTTAATATTTTGTTTAATCAATCACTCTGAAGAACATTCATCGGTATCTGTGTCCTCACACGTATTTATTATAAATGGTTGTATCCGATCCCTCGAAAATTCGTTTTCCACTATTATGACATGGTCACAAACATTCTTCCAAAAAATGGGATTTGTAGAATTTATTACTTTTCGTACACTTTGGATTACATTTTCCCCTATTGTAGGCGTAACGTTTGACTTACGGACAGTTATTTTTATTTGACTCCACATTAACTCAATTGGGTTCAATATACAATAATAAGGTGGGAGTCTCATTATCTCATGACCAGCCTCTTGTGCTAATTCATCGACCACATATTTTTTTTTCAAAATAATTGTTTTTGACTACTTCCAACAAACTTTTAATTGTTGATTTCTCTGGCACAGAAATGTTATGACTTCCTAAAAAACTTATTATGTCACTTTTCCTAGTGTTTGTGCTGGGAATTTTTTCTATTTGTCGGCTGTGATATGATGCGTTATCCATAACAATCACACTGCTACTGGGAATATTAGGCAAAAGCTGATCAGTGAACCATTTCTCGAATAATCCAAAATCCATATCTTCATGGTAGTCTGCACTAGAGCTTTTCAAATGTTTGCTAGAGATCAGTAAAGCCCCTGGTATCCAGCCCTGTTCACCGCCTGCGTGTAATATTATTAAACGTTTACCCCTAGAACATGGAGCTTTAGTTGTACAACTTGGTGAATTGTCTGTGTACCCTTTTTTTAGAGTATCGTGAGTGTCAAACCATGTTTCGTTTAAATATATTATATTTTTTCCTGCCGACCTTCGTAAACGTATTTCATTAATAAATTTTTCCCTTAGTAATCAAAGTCGGGGAGAGAGAAGAGAGCGAGACAGTATTTCATGCCGGCACATCGCTTGCAACTTTACAAAGCGCAAGTTCGGCCCCACATGGAATACTGTTCTCATCTCTGGGCCGGGTCACCCCAGTGCCAGCTCCTTCCACTTGACCGCATCCAGCGCAGAGCGGTTCGAATCGTCGACGACCGAGTTCTTTCTGATCGGCTCGATACACTGGCACTGCGTAGAGATGTTGCATCTCTTTGCGTATTTTATCGCATTTATCACGGGGAGTGCTCTGAGGAATTGTTCGGACTAATTCCAGCCGCTCAATTTCACCATCGCACATCGCGACAAAACTCGCGTTACCATCCATACCATCTGGATGATTGGCGGTCCACCACTGTGCGATTTAGGAGAAGTTTTCTCCCTCGCACGACTTCCTTGTGGAATCAATTACCACCAGCGAATTTTCCGGACCGATACGACTTAGGAACCTTCAAGAAAAGAGCTTACACCTTTCTAAAAGGTCGGCAACGCATCTGCAATTCCCCTGGTGTTGCGGTTGTTCATGGGCGGCGGTAGTCACTTACCATCAGGTGAGCCGCATGCTCGTTTGCCCCCTATTCTATAAAAAAAAAACTTTCCATTACAGTTCTTCTTTCATCTAATTTTCCATACTTGAATCCAAGTTTTTTTAATAGTCTCCAGAGTGTAGTTTCTGAATATTCAAAACCAGCTTCACTTCTCATCAATGATTGATAAATCTCACGTAACGTTGGAATCTCATTGTTGTGGTAAAAATTGTAAATAGTCCTCCTCACATGTTCCTCTGTAAAATTATCAATTCTTTTAAAACTTATCTTGGTCCGTTTACGAGGAAGATGATTAGATCCTGCTGACACTATTCTACAAACAGTTCTTATAGGCACGTTTGTTAATTCCGATGTCTCTTTAATCACTCCCTTATCACCCATGCGTTTCAAAAGCTTATTGTAAACACTCAAAACTATGTCTTGAGCGTCTGAACTTAAATGTCTTTTTCTACACTGAACACTATTTTCATCACTTGTAGATGCACTATTTGATATTTCCCATGGTCGAAACATGTTTATTTGTACGTCTGTGTAATAACGTTACAAGACGTCTGAATTTTTGACAACAATGTCATCGTGTATTTAACAAAAGCATCAAAACTTGTTTGCTGCCACAAAAATACCACGTCAGGATTAGGTCTTCCCAGGTATCTGTTGTAAATACCACTTCTTTTGTTATCGCCTAATGACCGCTTCAAGTACAATCCTGCCATGCTATTTGAAATGAACTATACATGTTCATTGCTTGCTTGTAAGTGCACCAGCCGCCTGCACCTATTGAGCTGAAGAAGCTGCGGAACTTCTTGGTATCAGATTCTGAATTCCAAACAGCTGCAAATATGCACATAGGAAAGAACATCCTTGTTGCTTGTCTAGCGGTAGTGACCAGTAGGATTTCAGCAACAAGAGTTGTTAGAGGTGCAACTTCTGAGGCTGATTTCCCTTTTATCAACTCAATCAAGTCATTGATTGAGTTGATAAAAGGGACTCTCTTGACTGTCATTGCAAACTTGGTTCTGTATTTTCCTTCTGTCCTGACCATACAAATGCACGCTGTCATCGGGTCAAGACTCTGAACTATTGAAGATCGCCTTTCAGGTGGGAAAGTAGAGCCTTACAGAAGGACATGATGAGTACCAGAAAGGCCGTATTTTTCAACGGGAAAACTCTTGTGGACACCGTCGATCTTTGTTAACGGCATTGTGGCATGACCCAATCTCAGCTCGTTAGCTCTCAATGCATACGCAGAAAACATGTCGAGGTATGGACCCATTGTCCCATATTAGTTCTTTGGATCGTGGTACTGGGAAATTTTTGTATTCAAGTCCTGACTGTGTCAACACCGCCAGCCAATTTTTCTTTATTGTTTCATTTGGGACTAGATATTTTGAAATTTTATGTGATGAATGAATGAATTTTAAAAGAAGTTGTCTTAGTCTTCTTTATCATGTTAGTGACATCGCTATTTGTCTCCTGTCTACAGATATTGTGTATGGTAAAGATGATACTCATTATATGATTACCGACAGTAATACTGTTCTCAACCTTAGTAAAGTCTGCTACATCTGTGTCCACTTCTATTGATTCGGCTTTTTTGCTTTTGTTGTTTTTGAAAGCCAGCTCTAATATGACTCCATACATCTTAACAATAGATTGTATGCATTCATACTTCCTTTCAGCGGTTAGATCGATTTTCGGCTTCTTTGCATTTTCTATAACAACTTGAGTGTCTGGATCCACAATAATATCCTCGTTCTTCCTCTTTGCTGTGTTTACACCAGAAGGTCCGCCTGTGGCATCCATGTTACTTTTTGGTTTTTGTAATATCAATTTATTTTCAAAGAAGGATCTGTTCTATGAGTCAGGTAACCAGAAGATTACCAGCTGATCGACCCCGTCGAAAACTATTAAACTAATCAGCTGGTATCCTCAAGTAACCTCATGAGCTGGCAGTCTATAATGGATTCCATTATTTAACACAAGGAGAACAAGGAGGTGATGGCGATAGTCCTATAGTTAGACGGGTCTGAGCGGTCGCCTTTTTTAGTGATCGGGTGGACAAAAGCCGTCTTCCATGATTTCGGGACTACGCCTAGGGATTAGGAGTACCGGAAAAGACGCGTTAGAACCGGTGCCAACTCCGGAGCACACGTCCTCAGCACAATTGAGAGGTATTCCGTCAGGCCCCCTCGACCTGTGGATGTCCAGGAAGAGGAGAGCGCTGTGTGAACCGTACATCTGGCATGAAGCACTCACACCGCGGGATGGTCTGCGATGTGTTCCCCCGGTCATCGAGAGTCGAGTTGGACGCAAAGAAAGAGCCTAGTAGATCGGCTTTCTCCTTTGCGGCATGTACCAGTGAGACGTCCGCCCTGTGCAAAAATGGAAGAGATGGCTGACAGAAGCTCCCTTGGACAGCCTTGGCGAGAGACCAGAATGCACGGGTTCCCGAAGGAAGGCGAACTAGTTTCTCACCAATTGTGCCTATGTGCTCTGACTTTGCCTTGGCAATGACTCTTTTGAAGAACCTGGAGGCGGAATTATATTTCTTTTTAAAGGCACTGGTGTTTACATCCCGGGACGTTGATGCGTCAACCCAGGCCCGGTAGCACTCCTGCTTGTAGCGTGATGCTACTTTACAAGAGCGACTAAACCATGGCTGAGATATGCCTCCGATGGGCACCACAGAGGAAGGAATAAAAAGTTTCATACCCTGAAGTACCACATCAGCAACAGAATTAGCAACAACGTTGGGATCGTCCGGCGAGAAGCAAACCCGCCCCCAAGGGTAGGATCTGATGTAAAGAAAGACCGCATCCCATTCCAATCGGCCGACCTATAGTGCTAAACACGGCGGCAGCTTGCAGAAAGCAACCACGATTTCAGCATGAGTAGCACCACACTCCGGACTAGACAATGGTCCGAGGAGTCAAGAGGGGCGTCGATGGAGACTTGATATCTGTCCGGATGAGTGGTCAGCAGAAGGTCCAACAGGGAAGGTGCATGATCCTATACATCTGAAATCCGCGTAAGCGTAGTAACCAGTTCTGTCGACCATATTGCCAAGGCAAAATCATGAACAGATGATCGGTTAAACGTGAACCAAGCCATTCGGCGTGGTAGGCCTTAAAATTGCCAAGGATCACGATCTCTGCGGATGGGACCTGTTGTAGCAAAGAATCTGTAGCCATTTGGACATGGTCGATGAGTCGGTCTGTTTCGGCATTACCGCTATGGGACCTATAGAGGCACCCGTAGGTAGATACGCGGATGGTTGTCGCTGTCTTCGCGTATCCAAAGGATGGACCGGTCCGAACCTTCAAGACTGCCGAGGCGTCGAGAACAGATGTCCTCTGCGTATTGCGTATACGTACGCAAACTACAGCCCGGGGCACAAAAGAGTGTTACAATTTGTACCCCGGGTAGGAGAGATACGAAGTATCAGCCAGGGAGGACACCTGCGTCTCGGTCAGAAAGAGCAAGGCAGGCTTCGCCATCTCAAGATTGTAGTGAACGGCGTTTAGATTCGAGTGAAGTCCCCTGATGTTGCAAATTCACGGATAGCGTGGTAGGGGTCGCCTTGGTCTTGTTGCTTAGTTTGCTCCGAGCAGTTATTGTTTTGTGCGGAACTTTGCCCCCCCCCCCCCCCCCCCCCTCCAGAATACGCGGGGCAGCCTGAGCACCCATGCTCAGGAGTGGAGTAACTTGGTCGTGGATGCTCAGCGAGGGATTCTCCAGGGGTGCTGGAGAATCCCTTATTTTTCATTTAATCTTTTATTTAATGTTGAGGGGGAGAATTGGGTCTCCGGCCACCTGCACTCACCAGACGAAACGCAAAAGCAGAGTTTCCACTTCACGCCGTTATTTTGTGAGGTCGTGGTACCGTGGTCGGTTTGAGCCGGCCCACGGGTACGTGCAACAGCATAAGCTGCCGCGTGGCTCTACCACCATTAAATGTAGTATGCACCACAATATACCTTTCATCCAGTGAAATGTCTTTTTACGCTCCTGCTTGTCTTTAATTTTGCCAACACTTGTTTACACTGTGAGAAGTGTGGACATACGTTTCGTCAACAAAAACTAAGTGTTTTTTATTTTGAGTTTCCTTTCGTAAAACTTGTCATACAAGACAGACCCGTTTCTGAGATAGCTTAACTTAGCTCTTTATACAATAATATCAAATCTCTCACATATTTTTTTCCTTTTACTGCCACATTTGGCGTACTTGAATCCCAAATATTTCAAAACAGCTTTTAGATAGCTTTTATCTCTCAGTAATTTACGTAATGTTGGTACCTGTTTACGAACTGCGTAATAGGCTTACTCTTCTCTTCATAGTGTTGCCAGTACCCGATTTCAAAAAAGTTATTAAAAATGCCATATTAACACATTTAATCGACAGACTATATAAAGACACTACGCTTAAAAATACAGAAGATTATTTTCAGGTTTTACGTTTTTAGATGTTGATTTAGTCTCAGTTAGAAATCAAAGATTAGTAATTAAAAAATTTACTTTACATATCTTATTGCTAAAAAAGTATTGTATTTGTTTTTGTTATTGAATATAGATATTTTTACGATCACGCCTCTAGTTACTTATATCGTAGTGGCTTGTTATTGAGCTACAAAAGTTTGTTTGCAAAATGAGTATGTACTTAGAACAATTTGTATTAGGTAAGATGTTATGTTTGTACAAAAAAATATGATATTTTTGTAAATGTAATGAATTGTAGTCATATTACGTAACTGTAATAAATTATAACTTTATTATTGTCATACAAATGTAATACTAAACTAATATACAAATAATCAGAAAAAGTGTGGAATAAGTTATTTTTTTTAATTTGTTATTCACTATTTTAATATTTTCTCTTGTCTACTGTTACAAAAATGTTTCGAACCGTTATCTGAATATAGATTATTTCTTACTGCTAGGAAAGCTATGGACGGGTGGGGCTCAGATACTGTTTTATAATCATATACTAGCTGGCTTGGTAGACGTGTTTCTGATTGGTGGCGCGATTGGTTTTATTTTCACAGACACATTTCAATAGATTTATTATAGGTATACTTAAATCCTTTTTAGGAGTAATAGAACAATCAGCAGCCATAATGACAATAAATTAAAAAAGAAAAGAAAACATAACCCTTTTTTACTCTTCCGTAAGCGGATAAAAAGTTGCCTATATGTTACACACGGTCCTTTACTGCCTATATACAAAATTTCATGGAAATTCGTTCGGTAGTTTTTGCGTAAACCGTGAACACACAATTTTTCTACAGATGTATTATATGTGTAGATAGACTGTTTGCTTAGAACGATATGAATGAGATTTAATCATGCTGTAGCTATATCTCATCACGATTTGCAAGTAAAATTCATGGTTACTGTCTTGAATCTGTGACACCTAATGTACACCATCTCAAAAATTCCGTGATTATACATTTCTAGACCGCCAACGGGTCAATGCCAAAAATGCTAGTTGAATACCACGTATTAAGTCATAAGTAATATTTTTATATAATTGTACACTTAAGGGTCACAAAGGTCATAGTCCACAAGATCATAAGTGGAGTTGTGGCCCATGGACAAATGATTGATGTAGAATTACTTAAGTAAGTGATTCCTTATGTTTGGAATGCCTGTTCACTAGTAAAAATGGTCTCTGTTTCTCCTCACTCGCTGTATGAAACATCGTATACATACGTGTACTCACATAGTGTGTTTATTATAATGCAAGCAAATTATCAATCTAGTGGTTTTGTTGGTGGTTAGAATTGAATGATTATATCCTTGAAAGAATAATAATAATGTCCTCCAGACCGAATTTTGGCCACGGCGGCCAGTCGCAACGGAGACGAGCCATAAACCTATAAAGAACGATCATCACAAGTATAGTGGTGATACGTGACTTACAAAATCCTTTCGATGTCAACAGTGCGGATGAATTTGAAACTGGCTATATATTTTCAATTACGAACACGGGAACGAGGAATCCAAAGAGTATAAAAACTTGTATAATCTTTTTTTATAAGATGGGGTGACAAACGAGCACATAGTCCACCTGATGGTAAGTGGTTGCTGTGGCCCATAGACATCTACATCTATCCTCGTTTGCGAATCAAAATGCAGATGCGTTGTCACCCGTGAGGACTAAGATGGACTGCCTCTTTTCCAGTAAAAAGGGTCTCCGGTTCTCTACACTCACCATACGAAAAACAGCAGTGTTAAGCTGCTATTTTACGCTGGTATTTTATGAGAGCGTGGTCCTACCCCGGTCGAGCCGACCCATTCGTGCTACAACTATACTACTAATATAGCTTCATCATGGCTCTACCACGTGTAATCTTCTGAATATACGAAACCACGTTATAAATTGTGTAAAAACTACGTGGTGGAGCCACGCTGCAGCTATATTAAGGTTGTAGCACGTATGGATCGTATCGACCGGTGAAGGACCACGCTCTCACAGAATACCAGCGTAAAATAGCAGCTTAATGCTGTGTTTCGTATGGTGAGTGTAGAAAACCGCAAACCCTTTTTACTGGAAACGAGGCATACCATCTTAGTCCTCAGGGGTGACAACGCATTTTTTTTTAAATATTTTTCTAAGCCAGCGCTTAACTATAATCCCACCTGATTTCAAGTGTTTATGTAGCCTAAGATGGTGAAGCGCACTGACTTAACAAAAGCCTATTCACTCTTGCTTTGAAGATATCCACATTGTAATTGGATGGAAAAACTGCCGCTTTGCCGTACGCATGATGAACGACATAGCAGTAAGTGCATCATCTGCATTTTGATTCTTAATCGAGGATAAATGTAGATGTCTATGGGCCGCAACAGCAACCACTTACCATCAGGTGGGCTGTGTGGTCGTTTGTCACCCTTATTCTATAAAAAATAATTATAAAAATAAAAGAAGGCGTTAGCCTACTGTCGACGGCTGAATTTCAATGTGAATGGTGGCTCCTGCAAAGTTGCCGACAACAGGACGAGTCGTAAACAATATTTGTCCCTTTATAGCCCTTTTTAACCAAAAGAAAGGTTCCGCTTTTCAAGGAGCCGGAGTTTATTTGTGCAAATATATAAAATAAATAATACATACGAAATAGTCAAGTTATGCAGGGGCCGGAGGACGTTTTAAAAATGCTAATTGTATTAATTAAAAGATGTTTAATCGCTACAAGAACTCGCTTAAGACTAAATATTCTATGCTTAAAAAATAATGCATGAGAGTCCACTTAGCACATGCCTGTAGTCTACAATCAGAATATTCTGCTGATGCGGACATCTTGGTGAGTCTCGTCACCCGTAACACCTTCCTCCTCAAGTTCAAAGTTCTCGTTTACAGGAGAACTTCGGATACAAAAATTAAACAAGTTTAAATGATACTTATGAACCAAGACATTGAAATAATGAATAATACGATACAATAAAATAGTCCATAGACACTTTTAATCACCACTTTTGCCTTTTCACTTTCACTGTTTTTTCACTTTTTCTTAATGCAACTGACAGAAGTTTGAGGTCCGTAAGATCTATACCTTCTAGGCTCAACTTCACCGGGGATGACATCTCGAGGCATGAGTTTATTGCAGGTAGGTTAATCATAGGTAACATAGGGGATGAAATGCTTTCAATTTCCACAGGGTTACTTGTTAGATTAATATAATTTATTTTGGCTGCAAAGTTATAGACCAATGTTAACAGTGGTAGAGCCACGCGGCAGTTTTTGCTGTCGTACGGATGGGCTGGCTCGAACCGGGGTGGTACCACGACCTCACAGAATACCAGCGTGAAGTAGAGGTTTACCTCTGCGTTTCGCTTGGTGAGTGCAGGTGGCCGGAGGCCCTTTTTACTGGAAATGAGGCATTCCATCTTAGTCCTCACGGGTGACAACGCATCTGCATTTTGATTCGCAAACGAGGATAGATGTAGATGTCTATGGGCCGCAGCAACCACTTACCATCCGGTGGACTGTGTGCTCGTTTGTCACCCTTATCCTATAAAAAAAAAGATATATATGTGCCATGAATTTTCTGTCTTGCTATTTCATTATTACAAATCTCAATCCTGGGTGTACATAATCCACCTGTTAGGTTATATAAGCTGCACCCTCACAGCTTCCAAAATGACTGGAACTTGGATGCATGAGGATATATTTTCAGCACAAGTCATCAGGTCTGTGATGCAATCATCCTTAATTAGTTGGGATGTGCCGTCCTTAGGACAGAGGTTACTGTATTCATCGGCTTCCTGACACGGATGAGTAAGCAGTCTAATCTGAGCCTTTCACTAAAAGGTACGGGAATATTGGTAAAATAACAGTGGTACGGTTATGGGATAGTACAGGTAAGGGTTAGAGCTTATAATAAATTAATAAAAAATTCCGCTCGCGAATAATACAGCAATAAGCAGAGCAATAAGACCAACGCGAACCCTTTCACGCTATCCGTGAATTTTTGCAACATCAGGGGACTTCATTCTAACCTTAACGCTGTCCATTACCATCTAAAGACGGCGAAGCCGGCCTTGCTCTTTTTAACCGAGACTCAGGTGTCCTCTCCGGCTGATACTTCATATCTCTTCTACCTGGGGTACAAATTAGAACACTCCTTTGTGCCTCGGGCTGGGTTTTGCGTATACGTCAGAGAGGACATCTGTTTTCGACGCCTCGGCAGTCTTGAAGGTACGGACCTGTCCATCCTATGACTGCGCGTAGACAGCGACGACCATCCCCGCGTCTACGGGTGCCTCTATAGGTCCCATACCGTTAATGCCGACACAGACCGACTCATCGACCACGTCCAAATGGCTGTAGACTCCGTGCTGCAACAGGTCCCATCGGCAGAGATCGTGATACTCGGTGATTTTAACGCCCACCACGCTGAATGGCTTGGTTTCCGTTTAACCGATCATGTGGGTAGATCTGTCTATGACTTTGTCTTGGCATATGGTCTAACACAACTGGTTGCTCCAGCTTGCTGCTGCATGCTGCAGCTTGCCGCCGTGTTTGGCACTATATGTCAGCCGATTGGGACGAGATGCGGTCTTTTTTTGCATCCTACCCTTGGGCGCGGGTGTGCTTCTCGCTGGAAGATCCCAGCGTTGTTGCCGATTCTGTTGCTGATGTGGTACTTCAGGGTATGAAACTTTTTATTACATCCTCTGTGGTGCCCATCGGAGGCAGATCCCAGCCATGGTTTGGTCGCTCCTGTAAAATAGCATCACGCTATAAGCGGAGTCCTACCGGGCCTGGGCTGACGCATCAATGTCTCGGGATATAAACACCAGCGCACTTAAAAAGAAGTATGATTTCGCCTCCAGGTCCTTTAAAAGCGTCATTGCCAAGGTAAGGTCTGAGCACATCGGTAGAATTGGCGAGAAGCTAGTTCGCCTTTCTTCGGGAACCCGTGCATTCTGGTCTCTCGCCAAGGCTGTCCAAGGGAACTTCTGTCAGCCATCGCTTCCATCTCTGCACAGAGAGGACGACTCACTGGCCCATGCCGCAAAGGAGAAAGCCGATCTTTTAAGCTCTCTGTTTGCGTCCAACTCAGGGGCGTAGCTACCGCCGTATCAGCCGTATCAATGATACGGGGCCCCCGGGCTACAGGGGCCCCCAACGTGTGTAAGCAAAAACTCCAAGGACTTCTAATGGGACAGGAAAGGCTATCACTATTCTCTAAAGAAGTAAAGAATTTAGTAAAACTGAAATCGTCTTCAGCTATGTTCGCCGAACAAAAGGCACGAAAATTAAATTGTTTGGCTAGCTTAGTTCCTAGGAGTATTTATTGTAAGTAATAACTCATAAGCCCGTGTAGTGGCGGGTAAGAATACTCACAACCCCATATCTTCCCGTGGGTGTCGTAAAAGGCGACAGACGGAAACTGAGGCAGAGGATGGGCAGCAGCATCTTTCTGATAACAGCAAAACAACAATAAAAAAACTGCGCTTGCCAACCCGCTCGCCAAGCGTGGCAACTATGGCAATATACCCCCATGAAAGTAACGAAGAGATGGCCCCCAGTCCCCGGCAGCCCCGCTATTCCTGGCTAAGGTGGCGACCATGGTAACAGCGAGGCAGGGGGTGCTAAGAGTCTCCGGTGGAGGTTCTGTTGCCACCTACGACGACTCGACATGGCAACTTATAACGCACGCACCCTGAGGACTGACGAGAAGGTCCTGGAGCTAGAAGAAGAGATAGACAAGTTGCACTGGAATGTCATAGGATTATCCGAAGTCTGAAGAGAGGGGGAGGTCACGGTAATCCTCGAATCCGGCAATTTGTTCTATCACCAGGAGGGCGACCATCTGTCCCAAGGAGGTGTCGGATTTATCGTCCACAAGTCTCTCGTTAACAACGTTGTAAAGATTGGGAGTGTGTCGACGAGGGTTGCGGACCTTATACTCAGAATCACCGAACGGTAATCGCTGAAGGTTATACAGGTTTACGCATCAACCTCGGTACACGCCGATGAGGAGGTGGAAGAAATGTATGAGGATATCTCTAGAACAATGCATTCCTCCAAAACCCACTATACGGTGTTAATGGGAGACTTCAACGCAAAACTAGGCACAAGAGAGAACGGTGAGCTGAAAGTAGGGAAATTCGGAATAGGGCAACGGAACCCAAAGGGCCAGCAGCTGGCGAACTTCATGGAGAAAGAAGGACTCTTTATGATGAACTCTTTCTTCCAGAAGCGGCCCCACAGGAAGTGGACCTGGTCGAGCCACGACGGTTCGACAAAAAATGAGATTAACTTTATTATGACGACCAGACGACAACTATTCAGTGATGTCTCAGTGATCGCGAGGGTGAAAACCGGCAGCGATCACCGAATGGTGAGAGGCACACTGAACCTAAACGTTAAGTTGGAGAAGTCACGTCTAATGAAGTCAACGCTCCGTCCTTCTCGTGCTCTAATCCAAAGTCCAGAAACCTTTCAGCTCGAGCTACGAAACCGTTTTCAGTGCCTAGAAGATTGCAATACAATGGACGATATGAATGACAAGCTCGTGGAAACTGTCCATGCGGTCTGAGCTAAGTTTTGCAAGACCCGCCGCAGAAGAAACAAAAAGTCTCCGATCACACTCTAATCTCAATGGCTTTTAGACGGGGTATATAGCTGCAGTCTTCAGTAGATTTGACAGCGTACAGGCAACTGAACATACAGATCTCCAAATGCATGCGGCGGGACTTGTGCAACTTTAATTCTGCTCGTATTAAAGAAAAGATCGAGCAGAACCAGGGCTCCCAAGTCTTTGCAAGAGATCTGTCTGCCAGAAAGAGCCAACTGTCGAAGCTGAAGACCGAGTATGGCAGCGTCGTTTCCGGGACACCTGAGGTTTTGAGTGAGATTGAGAGGTTCTATTGGCAGCTGTACACATCATCGTTGGAGCCACACGTAAGTGTGAGTAACGATCCAAGAGCGAGTCTTATCCGACACTATTCCGATGATATCTCGGACGTCAGTCTGAGCGAGATTAGAATGGCTCTCCAGCATCTTAAAAACGGCAAGATCCCAGGCTGGATGGAATTACAGTGGAGCTTCTGAAAGCGGGTGGAAAACCGATACTTGATGTCCTTCAGAAGCTCTTTAATTCCGTCCTCCATGGTGGCACTACTCCGGAGGCGTGGAGCAGAAGTGCGGTAGTCTTGTTCTTTAAGAAAGGTGACAACGCTCTCTTGAAGAACTACAGACCGAGTTCCCTTTTGAGCCGCGTCTACATGCTGTTTTCGAGAGTCATTACTCCCGAACAAGCCGGTTTCCAAAAAGGCTTTAGCACCATATACCACATACATACCCTTCGGCAAATTGTACAGAAGTCCGAGGAGTACAATTTACCACTATTTCTGGCGTATGTGGACTATGAGAAAGCCCAAAGACTTTCAATCAAAATTACGTCGAAATTCGGGCGGTGCTGCAGTCCCTTCAGCGATGCCAAGTTGACTGTCGGTATATCGAAGTGCTGAAGTGCTTGTACAGTAGGGCTACGATGGCTATCCGAGTACAGAACCAGAGTACGAAACCTATCCAATTGCAGAGAGGTGCAAGACAGGGTGACGTTATATCCCCGATACTCTTCACCGCTGCATTGGAAGACGTTTTCAAGCTTCTGGACTGGTAAGGATACGGTGTTAACATCAATGGCGAGTACATCACTCACCTTCGATTTGCCGACGATATAGTCCTTATGGCAGAATCGCTGGAGGACCTAAGCACTATGCTTAATGACCTCAATAGTTTTTCCCAACGGATAGGTCTTAAGATGAACATGGACAAAACAAAGATCATGTTTAATGTCCATGTCACACCTATGTCGGTAGTTGTTGGTAGCTCTAAGCTCGAAGTTGTTGACGTTTATGTTTACCTGGGACAAATAGTCCGACTAAGTAAGTCCAACTTCGACCGAGAGGTCAATCGAGGGATTCGACTCGACTGGGTAGCGTTCGGGAAATAACGGCACATCTTCTAGTCAGGTATACCTCAAAACTTGAAAACGAAATTGTGCAACCAGTGCGTGTTGCCAGTGATGACATACGGAACTGAGACGTGGTCCTTCACTGCTGGCCGGATGAGGAAGCTCAAGGTTGCTCAGCGAGCTATGGAGAGGGCTATGCTCGGAGTTTCTCTGCGTGATAAACTTAGAAATGAGGATATGCGCAGTAGAACCAGAGTCACCGACATGGCCCAACGAATTAGTAAGCTGAAGTGGCCATGGGCCGGACATATAGCTCGAAGAACCGGCAACCGATAGGGAAAAAGGTTCTCGAGTGGCGGCCTCGTACCGGCGGATGAAGTGTAGGGCGTCCCCCCACTATATGGAGTGACGACCTGGTAAGACATGCAGGAAGTCGATGGATGCAGGTGGTTCAGGACCGTGCTTTGTGGCATTCCTTGGGTGAGGCCTATGCTCTTTAATGGACTTATGAAGGGCTGTTATGATGATGATGATGATGATGAACTAGTGGAATTAGTACTTTTGCCGTTGTCGTGATAATTGACGATAATTTATGTGTACATAGAGAACTGAAGACCATTTTTATGTATATGTTTTTTATTCCTTTATTCGTTTTTTCATTCCTTGGACTTATGAAGGGCTGTAACGATGATGATGAATAACTTAAAATCAATATATAATAATTTGAATTCAATGCAAGCGTTTTTGTTCCTTTTATGAAATCTTTACTCTTCATTGGGGCCCCCCAACAAATTTTGATACAGGGCCCCTCGAAGGCACGCTACGCCACTGGTCCAACTTGACTCTAGATGACGGAGGAACCAACCGCCGACCATCCCGCGGTGTGAGTGCTCCATGGCGGATGTGCGATTTACACAGCGCTCGGTTCATAAAGCACTCTTCTTCCTGGATGTCAGCAAGTCGAGTGGGCCTGATGGACTTTCTCCCATTGTGCTGAAGACGTGTGCTCCGGAGTTGGCACCGGTTTTAACGCGTCTTTTCCGGTACTCCTACTCCCAAGGCGTTCATGGAAGACAGCTTTGGTCCACCTTTGGATCCCTAAAAAAGGCGACCGCTCAGACCCGTCCAACTACAGGCCTATCGCCATAACCTCCTTGTTCTCCAAAATAATGGAATCCATTATAAACTGCCAGCTCATGAGGTACCTTGAGCATCACCAGCTGATTCGTTTAATACGGTTTGCGACGTAGTCGATCAGCTGGTAATCTTCTGGTTATCTAACTCATAGAGTGTGAACAGATCGTTTGAAAATAAATTGATATTACCAAAACCAAACAGTAACATGGATACCACAGCCGGACCTACTGATGTAAACACAGCAAAGAGGAGGAACGAGGATATTATTGTGGACACTCAAGTTGTTATAGAAATGCAAAGAAGCTAGTACGGTTTCCGTTGGGGTCGATCAGCTGGTGATCTTCTGGTCTACCTGACTCATAGATAGGCGGAGGCAGTAGAGTCCAAGGGGGAGGCATTGGCCGTTAGTTTGGACATAGCGAAGGCCTACGATCGGGTCTGGCACAAAGCGCTTCTTTCGAAGTTTCCTTCCTATGGGCTTCCCGAGAAATTGTGCAAATGGATTCCAGTTTCCTTGCTGATCGGAGCATCAAGGTCGTAGTAAACGGTGCATGATCTGATTTCAAGCCTATCAACGCTGGTGTTCCACAAGGCTACGTGCTATCACCAACGCTGTTTCTCCTGAATATCGATGATATGTTGCAAACTAGTAACATTCAGACGACATTGCAGATGACAGCACTGGTGAGGCCTTATATACCGGCCGTGCCAATATTTCTCGGGAAAACGTCGCCGAGTACCGGGATAAACTTGTGTCTGAAGTCGAGTCTTTCGAGTCTGTCGAGTCGAGTTCTGAACAAAGTCTCTGATTGGGGGCGACTAAATCTAGTCCAGTTCAATCCCCAGAAGACACAAGTTTGCGCGTTTACCGCTAAAAAAAACCCTTTGTCGTATCTCCTCAGTTTCAAGGCACTCCTCTTGCTGCCTCAGCTAGCATCAGTATCCTCGGCGTCGACATATCAAATAGTGTGCAGTTTCGTGGTCACTTAGAAGGGAAGGCTAAACTGGCCTCTAAAAAGCTTGTCGTACTCAGCAGAGCGAGACAGTATTTCATGCCGGCACATCGCTTGCAACTTTACAAAGCGCAAATCCGACCTCACATAGAATACTGTTCTCATCTCTGGGCCGGGGCACCCCAGTGCCAGCTCCTTCCACTTGACCGCATCCAGCGCAGAGCGATTCAAATCGTCGACGGCCGAGTTCTTTTTGATCGCATCGATAAACTGGCACTGCGTAGATATATGTTGCATCTCTTTGCGTATTTTATCGCTTTTACCACGTGGAGTGCTCTGAGGAATTGTTCGGACCAATTCCAGCCGCTCAATTTCACCATCGCACATCGCGACAAAACTTGCGATACCATCCATGCCACCTGGATGATTGGCGGTCCACCACTGTGCGATTTAGAAGATGTTTTCTTCCTCGCACAACTTCCTTATAGACTCGATTACCACCAGCGATTTTTCCGATACGACCGATGACCGATACGACTTAGGGACCTTCAAGAAAAGAGTCTACTCCTTTTTAGAAGGCCGGCAACGCATCTGCAATTCCCCTAGTGTTGCAGTTGTTCATGGGCGGCGGTAGTCACTTACCATCAGGTGAGCCGCATGCTCGTTTGCCCCCTCTCCTATAAAAAAACTCAGGTTCGATCCCTCCGGCACTAATAAAATTGATAGAATCAGGCGTTACTTTGCGAAATACCATTATAATGGGGTTCTTATAAACTAATTTGCTTAATTCCGCATAAGAAAAGAAAATGATGTGTCCTGCCCAGTTTTAAGGGGGACCTCCCACCCTCCCTCAATCACGCGCACTATACCCGTTGCCGTTAATCCCAGCACTACCACACACAGCACCACCACACCAAGCACGACACACCACTCTCGAAAATACGACACGTGTTTCGCCTCTACACGAGGCATCCTTAGGTGAAGTAGACTCTGCGGATGCTGGCCGCTAAGTGAGCGGTGAGCCGAAACTACTGCTATTTATACTACTTGCCGACGCAACCGCGCTCCAATTACGTAACGAGCGATTACGTCATGTGATCAATCACCGCCTGACGTACGCCGATATTTGTTGTTAAATTAACAACAAACTACTGCGAAATGTCCGCCTACCCTACAACCACTCAACCAAACGCTGACCACCGCACCGTGAGGGTGACAAACGACCATGTTGCGAAGCTATATATCATCAAGGAGCAGGCTTAAACATGTTTAAGAGAGGCGAGTTGGAAACATCTGTTTGTTCATTCAGCAGTGCAACGTTACCGTTATTATTTTTTAATATTTCTAACTGTTCCAGCACACACAGACGTAGCCCTTTATTACAAGTATGTGAGACTTTAAAGGCGTGGTCATTGGCTAGGCTGTGCCAATGTCTAAGAGATGTTTAGCAAAGTGTGATTTATCGGGGTTACAATTCCTGTACGCGACTAAATGCTCTTTCTAACGTGTTTCGAAGTTACGACCAGTCTGACCCACGTAAATGGCTTGGCATTCGTCACAAACAAGTTTATAAACACCAGACTTGAGACGAATATCTAACTTATCTTTATAATTACAGGTATTCCTAAGTCAATTGTTTGTTTTGAATGCCACGTACACGCCACTCTGTCGAAGAGTGTTAGCTATTTTTTCAGATATGGAACCTAAGTAGGTCAAACTTTCTGTATCAAATAGCAGAACGGCAACACAACAACATTGCCTATTACCACAAAGGTGTTAATCTTTGTGGGGAGAAAAAAAAAGTAGGTCAAACTGCCAACAAATCGACGATCACTTTGAGGTTTAACCGCGTACGACAAGTTTTTGTTTCTTTTTTAATACATTGTCAATGATATTCTTTGAATAACCGTTAGAGACCGCAATTTGATAAATCACATTCATCATCATCATCATTAAAGCCCTTCACAAGTCCACTGCTGAACATAGGCCTCCCCCAAAGAATGCCACAAAGCACGGTCTTGAGCCACCTGCATCCATCGACTTCCTGCATCTTACCAGGTCGTCACTCCATCTAGTTGGGGGACGCCCTACACTTCGCCTGCCGGTACGAGGCTGCCACTCGAGAACCTTTCTTCCCCATCGGTTGTCGGTTCTTCGAGCTATATGGCCGGGCCATTGCCACTTCAGCTTACTAATCCATTGAGCTATGTCGGTCACTCTGGTTCTACTGCGGATATCCTCATTTCTGAGTTTATCACACAGAGAAACTCCGAGCATAGCCCTCTCCATAGCTCGCTGAGCGACCTTGAGCTTCCTCATCCGGCCAGCAGTGAAGGACCACGTCTCAGTACCGTATGTCATCACTGGCAACACGCACTGGGTGTATAATCTCGTTTTCAAGTTTTGAGGTATACCTGACGAGAAGATGTGCCGTAATTTCCCGAACTATGCCCAACCGAGTTGAATCCGTCGATTGACCTCTCGGTCGAAGTTGGACTTACCTAGTCGGACTATTTGTCCCAGGTAAACATACTCGTCAACAACTTCGAACTTAGTGTTCCCAACAACTACCGGCATAGGTGTGACATGGACATTAAACATGATCTTTGTTTTGTCCATGTTCATCTTAAGACCTATCCGTTGGGAAACACTATTGAGGTCATTGAGCATAGTGCTTAGGTCCTCCAGCGATTCTGCCATAAGGACTATATCGTCGGCAAATCGAAGGTGAGTGATGTACTCGCCATTGATGTTGATACCGTATCCTTTCCAGTCCAGAAGCTTGAAAACGTCTTTCAATGCAGCGGTGAAGAGTTTCGGGGATATGACGTCACCCTGTCTTACACCTCTTTGCAATTGGATAGGTTTCGTACTCTGGTTCTGCACTCGGATAGCCATCGTATCCTTACTATACAAGCACTTCAACACTTCGATATACCGACAGTCAACTTGGCACCGCTGAAGGGACTGCAGCACCGCCCAAATTTCGACGGAATCAAAGGCTTTCTCATAGTCCACATACGCCAGACATAGTGGCAAATTGTACTCCTCGGACTTCTGTACAATTTGCCGAAGGGTATGTATGTGGTCTATGGTGCTAAAGCCTTTTCGGAAACCGGCTTGTTCTCCCGAACAAGCCGGTTTCCGAAAAGACTGGAGGTCGTCAAGTCTGCGCGCGAGATGATTCGTAATGACTCACGAAAACAGCACGTAGACGCGGCTCAGAAGGGAAAGCGGTCTGTAGTTCTTCAAGCGAGCGTTGTCGCCTTTCTTGAAGATCAAGACCACCGCACTTCTGCTCCACGCCTCCGGTGTAATGCCACCGTGGAGGACGGAATTAAAGAGCTTCTGAAGGATTTCAAGTACCAGTTTTCCACCCGCTTTCAGAAGCTTCGCTGTAATTCCATCCTCGCCTGGGGCCTTGCCGTTTTTAAGGTGCTGGAGAGCCATTCTAATCTCGCTCAGACTGACGTCCGGGATATCATCGGAATAATGTCGGATAAGACTCGCCCTTGGATCGTTACTCACACTTGCGTGCGGCTCTAACGATGACGTGTACAGCTGCCCATAGAACCTCTCAATCTCACTCAAAATCTCAGGTGCCCCGGAAACGATGCTGCCACACTCGGTCTTCAGCTTTGACAGTTGGCTCTTTCTGGCAGACAGATCTGTGGCAAAGACTTTGGAGCTCGATCGCTTCTTCAATACGAGCTGTATTAAAGTTGCGTGTATGCTGTCAAATCTGTTGAAGAATGTAGCTTTATCTCCCGTCTAACAGCTATGAGATTAAGAGTGTGATCGGAGAGTTTTTGTGTTCTTCTGCGGCGGGTCTTGCAGAACTTAGCTCCGACCGCATGGACAGTTTCACGAGCTTGTCATTCACATCGTCCACTTCATTGCAGTCTTCTAGGCTCTGAAAGGTTTCGGGACTTTGGATTAGAGCACGAGGGGGACGGAGCGTTGACTTCATTCGACGAGACCTCTCCAACTTAACGTTTAGGTTCAGTGTGCCTCTAACCATTCGGTGATCGCTGCCGGTTTTTACCCTCGCGATCACTGAGACATCACTGAACAGTTGTCGTCTGGTCGTTATAATGAAGTCAATCTCATTTTTTGTCGAACCGTCGGGGCTCGACAATGTCCACTTCCTGTGGGGCCGCTTCTGGAAGAAAGAGTTCATCATAAAGAGTCCCTCTTTCTCCATGAAGTCGGCCAGCTGCTGGCCCCTTGGGAGCCGTTGCCCTATTCCAAATTTCACCACTTTCAGCTCACCGTTCTCTCTTGTGCCTAGTTTTGCATTGAAGTCTCCCATTAACATCATATATTGGGTTTTGGAGGAATGCATGGCTCTAGAGATGTCCTCATACATTTCCTCCACCTCCTCATAGGGGTGCGCCGAGGTTGGTGCGTAAACCTGTATGACCTTCAGCGAATACCGTTTGGTGATAAGAGTATGAGGGTACGCAACCCTCGTCGACACACTCTCAATCTTTACAATGTTGTTAACGAGAGACTTGTGGACGATAAATCCGACACCTCCTTGGGACAGATGGTCGCCCTCTCGGTAATAGAGCAAGTTGCCGGATTCGAGGATTACCGTGTCCTCCCCCTCTCTTCGGACTTCGTATAATCCTATAATATGCTAGCGTAACTTGTCTATCTCTTCTTCCAGCTCCACAATCTTCTCGTCAGTCCTCAGGGTGCGTGCGTTGTATGTTGCCAGGTCGAGTCGTCGTAGGTGGCAACCGAAACTCCAACGGAGATTCTTAGCACCCCCTGCCCCGCCGTTACCATGGTCGCACCGTAGCCAGGAATAGCGGGGCCGCCGGGGACTGGGGGCCGTCTCTTCGTAACTCTCATCATGGGGGTATATTGCCATAGTTGCCACGCTTGGCGAGCGGGTTGGCAACCGCAGATTTTTATTGTATTTTTGCCGTTACCAGGAAGATGCTGCTGCCCATCTCCTGTCTGTTTCCCTTTGTCGCCTTTTACGACACCCACGGAAAGATATGGGGTAGTGTATATTCTTAACCGCCACTACACGGCATAAATCACATTAAGCTCTTTTAAATAATTTTCTTTACTTAATGGCACAGTGAACAAACGATTAATATAACAATAAAAACCGGCTAATTAATGTTGCCACGGATGACATGATGACGCAGGAATGACCGTGTCGGTATGAGTTGGCTTTCGAAAAATTTGAAATTCATGTAACGACTCTTTTCTTGTTATTGTTAAGTCGAGGAAATTAAGGACACCATCTTGTTCCAATTCAAGCTAATATTTAATTTTGTCGTGGATTTTATTAATTTTATTAAGGAATACATCCAGTTGCCTCTTTGTGCCAGTCCAGCAAATAATTATGTCGTCTACATATCGATAATAGTATAAGATATTTTGATTTTTTTTTAATAAGATAAGGGTGACAAACGAGCACACAGTCCACCTGATGGTAAGTGGTTGCTGCGGCCCATAGACATCTACATCTATCATCTATTACAAATCAAAATGTAGATGCGTTGTCACCCGTGAGGACTAAGATAGAATGCCTCATTTCCAGTAAAAAAAGCCTCCGGCCACCTGCACTCACCAAGCGAAACGCAGAGGTAAACCTCTACTTCACGCTGGTTTTCTGTGAGATCGTGGTACCACCCCGGTTCGAGCCGGCCCATTTGTGCGACAGCAAAAGCTGCCGCGTGGCTCTACCACTGTTAATTGTGGGCCATAGACATCTACATTTATCCACTAAAAAATATATAATAACCACTGAAAAAATTTGATTGACAACTATGTGTTGTTTTCCAAAATTATCCATTAATGTCCGCCATAAGAGGACTTAGAGGGGAACCCATGGCTAGCCCTTCTTTTTGTAGATAGAAGTGGTTATAAAACCGGAAATAGTTTTGTTTCATACAGAGAGAGGTTAAGTTTAGAAAATCATTTGTTTCCCCGGGATGTAGACGACGTTTATTAAAGAGAGCCGTTTACGTGGGTCAGACTGGTCGTAACTTCGAAACACGTTATAAAGAGCATTTAGCCGCGTACAGGAATTGTAACCCAGATAAATCACATTTTGCTAAACATCTCTTAGATACTGGACACAGTCTAGCTAATGACCACGCCTTTAAAGATAAAGTCTCACATACTTGTAATAAAGGGCTACGACTGTGTGTGCCGGAACAGTTAGAGATATTAAAAAATAATAACGGTAACGTTGCACTGCTGAATGAACAAACAAATGTTTCCAACTCGCCTCTCTTAAACATGTTTAAGCCTGCTCCTTGATGATATATAGCTTCGCAACATGGTCGTTTGTCACCCTCACGGTGCGGTGGTCAGTGTTTGGTTGCGTGTTTGTAGGGTAAGCGAACGTTTCGCAGTAGTTTGTTGTTAACTTAATAGCAAATATCGGCGTAATCGCTCGCTACGTAATTGGAGCGCGGTTGCGTCGGCAAGTAGTATAAATAGCAGTAGTTTCGGCTCGCCGCTCACTTAGCGGCCAGCATCCGCAGTCTACTTCACCTGAGGATGCCTCGTGTAGAGGCGAAACACGTGTCGTATTTTCGAGAGTGGTGTGTCGTGCCTGGTGTGGTGGTGCTGTGTGTGGTAGTGCTGGGATTAACGGCAACGGGTATAGTGCGCGCGATTGAGAGAGGGTGGGAGGTCCCCCTTAAAACTGGGCAGGACATATCATTTTCTTTCCTTACGCGGAATTAAGCAAATTAGTTTATAACAACCCCATTAATAAAATTGTTAATTGTAGTGGTAAGTGATGATTTATCACGTGCTCGGCGGTGAAGGAAAACATCGTGAGGAAACCTGAATTTCTGAGTAATAAGAAAAAAAAATTCGAAGACATGTGCAGTTCGCCACCACGCATTGGAGGAGCGTGGCGGACATTTCCATGCTTAGGTCACCCTCTCAGATATAAGAGGAGGCCTGTATCCAACAGTGGGATGTAATATAGGCTTTAAATTTTGCAGAGACCACCACTGATCTAAATGACCCTGGGGATTCTGTAATCCCTGCATCCTTTAATACTATTTTAATCCAGCTACCAATCGCTGTTCTAGAGGTTGGACGTTGTTTACAAATAATAAATCATCCATCCTGGGTCATGTCAATGACACTTCTTATCCATAATACTGGGCATAATTTCTGATTAGGATGATTAAGTAATGACCATCCAGATCGGCTATGACACGCTGAGTCTGTCTTTGTTCCAAATGTTGGTTCCATAATGTTATGTTTTCTCAAAGAATCTTAAATTTGCTTCAGATATTTTCAGCAATGTAAGATCATTAACTCTTTGCCAGAGATCTGTCTGCCAGAAAGAGCCAACTGTCAAAGCTGAAGACAGAATGTGGCAGCATCGTTTCCGGGGCACCTGAGATTTTGAGTGAGATTGAGAGGTTCTATGGGCAGCTGTACACGTCATCGTTGGAGCCGCACGCAAGTGTGAGTAACGATCCAAGGGCGAGTCTTATCCGACATTATTCCGATGATATCCCGGACGTCAGTCTGAGCGAGATTAGAATGGCACCCCAGGCGAGGATGGAATTACAGCGGAGCTTCTGAAAGCGGATGGAAAACCGGTTATCAGTAACTTTGATTAAGGCAGTAGCCGTACTATGACCAGGACGGAAACCGGATTGTAAAGAATTTAATAAATTGTGCTTATTGACCACATACATACCCTTCGGCAAATTGTACAGAAATCCTAGGAGTACAATTTGCCACTATGTCTGGCGTATGTGGACTATGAGAAAGCCTTTGATTCCGTCGAAATTTGGGCGGTGCTGCAGTCCCTTCAGCGGTGCCAAGTTGACTGTCGGTATATCGAAGTGTTGAAGTGCTTGTACAGTAGGCCTACGATGGCTATCCGAGTACAGAACCATAGTACGAATCCTATCCAATTACAGAGAGGTGTGAGACAGGGTGACGTCATATCCCCGAAACTCTTCACCGCTGCATTGGAAGACGTTTTCAAGCTTCTGGACTGGAAAGGATACGGTATCAACATCAATGGCGAGTACATCACTCACCTTCGATTTGCCGACGATATAGTCCTTATTGCAGAATCGCTGGAGCTGGAGACCGTGCTTTGTGGCATTCTTTGGGGGAGGCCTATGTTCAGCAGTGGACTTGTGAAGGGCTTTAATGATGATGATGATGAATGTGATTTATCAAATTGCGGTCTCTAACGGTTATTCATAGAATATCATTGACAATGTATTAAAAAAGAAACAAAAACTTGTCGTACGCGGTTAAACCTCAAAGTGATCGTCGATTTGTTGGCAGTTTGACCTACTTTTTTTTTCTCCCCACAAAGATTAACACCTTTGTGGTAATAGGCAATGTTGTTGTGTTGCCGTTCTGCTATTTGATACAGAAAGTTTGACCTACTTAGGTTCCATATCTGAAAAAATAGCTAATACTCTTCGACAGAGTGGCGTGTACGTGGCATTCAAAACAAACAATTCACTTAGGAATACCTGTAATTATAAAGATAAGTTAGATATTCGTCTCAAGTCTGGTGTTTATAAACTTGTTTGTGACGAATGCCAAGCCATTTACGTGGGTCAATGCCACTGCTGAACATAGGCCTCCCCCAAGGAATGCCACAAAGCACGGTCCTGAGCCACCTGCATCCATCGACTTCCTGCATGTCTTACCAGGTCGTCACTCCATCTCGTGTAGGGCATCCTCCTCAACAGGTCGGCCTCTGACGAGGTCGCAAAGTTACAGGAGGAAAACAGCCGCCTCAGAAATGACTTAGAGGACCTCCGGCGGCAAGTCGCTGCACTGAGCGAAGAGCAGCAGCGACGCACGTCCACCTATGCCGCGCCTGTAGTGGCCCCGACTCCCGCACCGCAACCGGCAAGCCTTCGTACCGACGAAGAGGTCGAGCGCATTGTCCAGATATGCATGCTCCAGTGCGGGAGCATGGTTAACGCTCGGCTGGAGGCGATTTCACTGCGTCTCTCGGCGGAAATCCTCCGTCCGCCTTTGGCGGCAGACACACGGAGAACTGAGGAGCCGCCGAGACTTGCGCCTCAAAAGGGGAAGCCCGCGGAGGGTAACAAAAAGCCCGCTGAGGGAGCTCCTTCGTGTGAGCAGCCCACGACTGTCGGGTCTAAGGATGAGACCTGGGCAAAAGTCGTGGGCCGCAAAAAGGTCCGCAAAGCCGCCAAGAAAGCCGTAGCAGCTGCATGCACCCCAGATGGAACCACAAAGACGGCTCCTCAACCTGCGCGGCGGACTGCCAAAGGCGGTCGCAAGAGACCGGCTGTGCATGTTCCGCGGTCCAATGCCGTAACGCTTACGTTGCAGCCCGGAGCTGTGGAGCGTGGCGTGACGTACCAGTCGGTCATCGCTGAGGCCAAGTCCAAGATCAAATTATCAGATCTTGGCCTTCAGTCCGTCACCCTCAGGCAGGCTGCCACTGGTGCGCGGCTGTTCGAGGTGGCTGGTACTGTGAGCGGCAGTGCCGAAAAGACGGACGCACTGGCCGCCAAGATGAGGGAGGTCCTCAACCCTGAGGACGTCCGGGTCTCCAGACCAATGAAAACCGCAGAGGTGCGGATTGCTGGCCTGGACGACTCCGTGACCCCTGAGGAGGTGGTGGCGGCCGTTGCCAGAAGCGGAGAGTGTCCGCCGGACAAGGTGCGGGCTGGTGATATACGCACCGACGCCACCGGACTCGGCGCGGTCTGGGTTCGGTGCCCTGTGGCGTCGGCGAAGAAGATCGCTGCTAGCGGCAGATTGCTGGTAGGCTGGGTGGCGGCAAGGACCAAGCTTCTACAGCCCCGGGCTTTGCAGTGCTTCCGGTGCCTGGAAAAAGGGCACGTTCGGGCGAAGTGCACCGCCGTAGTGACCTCTGTTATCGCTGCGGCCAGCCTAGCCACAAGGCGGCCCTGTGCACCGCGGCGTTCAACTGCAGCCTTTGTTCTGCTGCGGGAAGGCCAGCGGAGCACAGAGTAGGCGGAGGGGCCTGTGGGGCGCCTGCCAGCAAGAAAAAGGAAAAGAAGAGGAGCACTAAGCCTGCCGGGTTAACCTCGCTGCCCCCGCAGGCTAGCAGCTCCGCGGTCGACTCCCGGCCCAGGACCGTTGCCGAGGGAATGGAATGTCAGTAAAGGCACAATTCCATTTTCTCCAGGGCAACATCAACCACTGTGCCAGAGCTCAGGACCTCCTACTCCAGAGCATGGCAGAGTGGTCGATTCACGTGGCTGTGGTCGCCGAACCGTACTTCATTCCCGCCCGTGACAACTGGTTGGGATGCGCTGACGGTTTGGTGGCCATTATTGGCAAGACTCTGATCGACCCGTCTCGGGGCCGTGGCTGGGTTGCTGCGGTCTCGGGCGGCATCGCTATTGTAGGGGCGTATTTCTCCCCCAACAAGAGTCTTGCCGACTTTGAGCGTTTCCTTGTCGAGTTGGGCGCCGTCGTAGGCCGCTATCACCCTCGTCCCATTCTGATGCTCGGGGATCTCAACGCCAAGTCATCGGCGTGGGGATCTCCGGTCACTGACCCTCGGGGCGAGGTGCTAGAAGAGTGGACGGTGACGACTGGTCTGGTCGTCCTGAATCAGGGTTCAGTTCACCACGTGTATACGTGCGTGCGGCAGCGAGGTGGGTCGATAGTGGACGTCTCGTTTGCTAGCCCCTCTGTCGCCAGCCGAGTTCGCGACTGGCGAGTCGCCGCAGAGGTGGAGACGCTGCCGGACCATCGGTATATCCGTTTCGACGTTCTGCCCAGACTGCGAGCGGCCGCCATCCAGCAACCCCGATTAACTACGGCCCGCGTTGGGCGCTTAAGTGCATCGACAGGGAACTACTGGAGGAAGCTACCTTAGTCCAGTCCTGGATCTGGGAGTTGACGACAGGCGGGCCCGTCGACGTCGAAGCGATGCGAAGCTATGGTTTCGCGGGGCGATGACGCAGATCTGCGACGCGTCCATGCTCCGTGTCCGCCAATGGTCCGCAAAGCGCCAGGTGTACTGGTGGACCCACCACCTCCCATGGCCCCACCAACCTTGCGGTTATATGGGCCGAATCACGAGAGATGCACGCGGTACTTGCTCAGGGCTCTTTCCCGCATGCACTTTCTTGACTCTGTACAAGTTATGTAATCTACTCCTTGTCCCAGTTTGTCATTCTCCCCCTTCTGGGGCTGACGGCACTATTACGCCTACGTCGTCAGGCCTTTCTGCCAGCAGTCTGTCTTGCCTTATTCATATATCATGCCACCTGTGCGCAAATTCGCGCAACAGCCCGTAGTTCACCCCATAGCTGACGAAATCAGAGTAGTAAATCGGTCCTTGAACTGTACGAACTAATCCATCCATCATTTTCGCTCTTGGGTCGTCATACAGAGGACATTCCCATAGAACATGGTGAACATCCTCCTCTATCGCACCACACTTACACATACTTGTTTCACACAGTCGCATTTCACTCAGTCTCTTCCGAAAGCATCCATGCCCGGTGAGAATCTGAGTACTGGTGGACCTCCACCATCCCATGGTCCTTCCCGCCTTGCGGCATACGGACCGAATCACGGGAGACGCACACGGTACTTGCTCGTGGCTCTTTCCCACGTGCGCTTACTTGACTCCCTACAAATCTCTCTGTTCCGTCCCTTTTCTCTACATTTTACTTCTCCCCCTTCTGAGGCGTGACTCCACAACGACGATACTTCGCGTTCGCAGCTATCTGGGCTAGTTTCAGTCCTCATACTGTTTCCTTTTGTGATGCCATGCATGCGCAAATCTCCTAAACTCCTTAAAGTTGGATTCGCAGCACACTAGGTCCCGGAAGTATACTGGTCCTATTTCTGTTCTTTGTAGGCTGTCTAATAATGCGTTCCTCTCTTCAATATACAGATCGCAATCCCAGAGAGCATGGTCATGACTCTCCAGTGCTGAGCCGCAGGGGCATAAGCCAGAGTTCCTAAGGTTAAATTTTAGGAGACGCTCGTTGAAACACCCGTGACCAACAAGAATCTGCGATACTGCATAATCGGGCTCGACCCACCTGAAGATTAGACGCTCTGCGATGTCCGGGAAAAACTTGTATAGATCCCAGCCATCTTGGCTTGAATCCCACCGGTCGTGCCAAATGGCAACGACAGCAGCCATCATCTTCCTCTTCTTCATCCTGCGCTCCTTGTCGACCAAACCCGTCCCCTCCTCGTCGACTCGTCCCGCACGAAAAACTTCCAGGTCGGCAGGCAATACGCCCGCCAACACCGGTAGCGCTGCGCTGCTAGCCGTCCTGTAAGCCTTCGTGAGAAGAATCAAAGCTGGTCTTTGCGTCCTCATCAGTACGCTTCTGATAACATAAAGGGACGAGCGTTGGTACCATACGGCAGCAGCATATGTTAACGTTGCCACATAGGTCCCTGAATACAGGACTCTAAGGGCGTGAAATCTTATGCCCCAGGTCGATGAAGACAGTTGCGACATCTTCCCGAAGCAAGCAGCGGCCTTCTCGCCGATATATAATGCATGCTGCACATAGGACCTAGCCTCGTCCAAAATTATTCCTAGGGCTCTTGCCTGTGAAACACTCGTGATCGCTGCACCGTCCATCTTTATAATTGGTCCACGTTTAAACTTGCCCTTATAGGTCATCGTTTGTGACTTCCCGGTAGAAAACCCTAGTCTGTTGCGAATACCCCACTCGGACACGGCAGCAATCGTAGCTGCCGCTTTGCGCTCTATTGCGGAACGAGACGATGCTTCGACCACGATCGTCACATCGTCGGCGTAAGCAACGAAGTGTACTCCTTCGGGTTTTGGCAGCTTCAGGAGGTCATCGAGTAGGAGGTTCCATAGGGTTGGTCCCAGCACCGATTCCTGAGGACAGCCCATCGTGGAGACCTTTCACACTACCCGGTTTCCAGCAAACAGTCCTACACGGCGATTTATAAAGTAACTCGTTAAAATACGGTAAATGTTAGGTGGAACGCCACATTGCTTTGCCTTGAGTAGGACCATTGGCCACCAGGCATTGTCAAAGGCTCCAGATATGTCCAGAAGGATCAGTTGCACGTACTTCTCGGTTGATCCGTTGGTAATTCGGTTGATGGTACTAAGGGCGGTCACTGTGGATCGGCCACGCGTGAAGCCATGTTGTGCATCGGAGATTCCGCGGTAGAGACATGGAGCGCAGGAGATTATCACACGCTCCAGTATTTTTCCCAATATGGGCAGCAAAGTTATCGGGCGGTAGGCTTTAGGGTCAGTGAGCGGCCTGTCGCCACCCTTTGGCAGAACAACGAGTTTGCCCATCTTCCACAGATCCGGAAAAACGCCCTCGACTATGCACGCCCTAAACATGTGCCAGATCTCGTCACCAGTTACCCGCCATGCCTGTCTAACAATCTTAGCTGTGATACCGTCAATGCCGGGTGCAGTGTTCGGCAGTACTGGTGGACCGCCGAGATCGCGCAATTGCGCATAGCGTGCGTTGCGGCTCGTCGCCGGTACACCCGATACCGGAGGCGGCGTCGACGGGATTCCGCCGAGGAGGACGCGCTGTATGAGGTGTACCGCGTGTCTAAGGAGACTCTGTGGCTGGCCATCGGCGACTCAAAATCGCGTGCCAGGGAGGAGCTGCTGGGGTCTCTAGATCGGGATCCGTGAGGGCGCCCCTACCGTTGGGTACGGGACAAGTTGCGTCCCTGGGCGCCTCCACTAACAAAAAGCATGCAACCCCAGTTGCTAGAGGCGGTGGTATCGGCTCTCATCCCTAAGCGAGTCGGACACGTTCCCCCGGCGATGGCTTTGCCCTCAGCCACAGACTCTCCAGAAGAGGAGAGCACAGAAGTCCCCAAGGTAACACAAGCAGAGACGAGAGCGGCCGTGTCGCGACTCCGGGCTAAGAACACAGCGCCTGGACCCGACGGAGTTCCTGGTCGAGCTCTCGTCCTGGCTCTAAAGGAGCTAGAGCCCCAGCTGAGAGGGCTCTTCACGGCATGTCTCGAGCAGGGTCAGTTTCCCAGTGTGTGGAAGGAGGGCCGCCCCGCGGACTCACCGTCCGCGTACCGGTCCATAGTGCTGCTCGACGAGGCGGGCAAACTTTTTGAGCGTATCATCGCAGATCGCCTCGTCAGCCACTTGTGCAGAGAGGGGCCGGACCTGGACGAGAACCAGTTTGGTTTTCGTCGCGGCGCTCCACCATAGACGCTATTACGCGCGTGAGGGTCCTGGCGGAGGAGACAGTGTCCCGGGGTGGGGTGGTGCTGGCGGTATGTTTAGACATCTCCAACGCCTTCAACACCCTACCCTGGAGTTGTATCCGGGAGGCGCTGAATTACCATTGCCTGCCTCCCTACCTCCGCCGCACAATAGGGGCTTACCTTGAGGAGAGATGAGTTACGTATCGGGGACGTGACGGCGCAGGTCGGTGCGTCATGTCGTGCGGTGTTCCACAGGGATCGCTCTTGGGACCGCTCCTGTGGAACATCGGCTACGACTGGGTGCTGAGAGGTGAACTCCCGTCGGGTGCCGACTTGACGTGTTATGCGGACGACACGCTCGTCACTGCCCGGCGGAGCTCGCACAGGGAAGCAGCGTTGGTTGCCACGGCTGCGGTGTCACAAGTGGTGAACCGCATCCGGCGCCTGGGCCTGAAGGTGGCCCTAAACAAGTCGGAGGCCATGGTGTTCCGTGGCCCTCGACGCGCGCCGCCGCCGGGATCACACATCGTGGTCAGCGGGGCCCGGATAACTGTCGAGTCCACCATGATGTATCTGGGATTGGTGCTCGACAGCCGATGGGAATTCGGACCCCACTTCCGGCGGGTGGCGCCTAAGCTGATGGGTGCAGCGGGCGCGCTTTCAACGTTGCTTCCCAACTTGGGGGGCCCGAGTGCCGCCTGTAGGCAGTTGTACGTGGGAATCGTGCGGTCCATGGCCCTGTATGGGGCCCCTGTGTGGGCGATGGACATGACGGCCAGCACTATCGCCATTCTGCGCAAACCGCAGAGGGCGATGGCCGTCAGAGTCGTCCGCGGGTATCGCACGATTTCCTACGAGGCTGCTTGCGTCCTGGCCGGATCCCCGCCCTGGGACCTAGAGGCGAAAGTACTCGCGTCATTATATCGATGGCGCGGGGAAGAGCGGGTACGGGGCTCGAGGCCGGTGCAGCGGCAGCTGCACCGAGAGGAGATCCGTCAGGTATTGGTAGCCAAATGGCGGCAAAGGCTTCTGCGCCCTACCGCCGGCCTCACTACCGTCGAGGCGATCCGGCCAGTACTCGACGACTGGCTCGGGAGAAGGCACGGCTCCCTGTCGTTTAGGGTGATGTAAGTGCTGTCGGGGCATGGCTGCTTCGGCAAGTACCTGTGCAGCATAGACAGGGAGCCGGATGCTCGGTGCCACCACTGCGTCCATTGCGGGGAGGACACGGCGCAACACACGCTCGCCGAGTGTGTAGCTTGGGAGGAGCAGCGCCGTGTCCTCACAAATAAAGTAGGAGGCGATCTGTCGCTGCCGGCTTTTGTACTGAAGATGGTCGGTAGCGCAGAGTCGTGCGACGCGGTGGTGAGGACGTGATGTCGTAGAAGGAAACTGCGGAACGGGAAAGGGAGATCTCGACTCCCTTCCCCGGCCGCAGAAGGTGCACCGGGCGCAGGAGAAGGGCGGACAACACTCTTTTCCGGCCCCCATGAATGGGTCCAGGGGCGAGGGACTTGGGGAAGCCCTCGCCACCCCTATTCGATGGACCCGAGGCGGAGGCGCGCGTGGGTGTCGGCGCGCGCCCCTGAGGCGATACACGGGGTAGTTGAACACCTCACTACCCTGTGCAGGAGACGAGGCCCGGACAGACCGGGCCAGCACTAGTGTGGGGCTGCGGAAGAATTTGGATTCCCGCGGCCCCACGCGCACGTGCTATGAGACACCGGGGTGGTTTTAGCCGGTAAGAGTCCGGCACGCCCCTCCGCCTTTCCTCAGGCGGAGGTAGTCCATGAGGACTTCCCCCGTAAAAAAAAATAAGATGGTCGCCCTCCCCGTGATAGAGCAAGTTACCGGATTCGAGGATTACCGTGTCCTCCCCCTCACTTCGGACCTCGAATAATCCTATAATATGCCAGCGTAACTTGTCTATCTCTTCTTCCAGCTCCACGATCTTCTCGTCAGTCCTCAGGGTACGTGAGTTGTATGTTGCCAGGTCGAGTCGTCTTAGGTGGCAACCGAACCTCCACCGGAGATTCTTAGCACCCCCTGCCCCGCCGTTACCATGGTCGCCACCGTAGCCAGGAATAGCGGGGCCGCCGGGGACTGGGGGCCGTTTATTATTGTCATTGCTCATGTGATGCTCATATACCGAATATTGCCATAGTTGCCACGCTTGGCGAGCGGGTTGGCAACCGCAGTTTTTTTATTCTAATTTTGCTGTTATCAGGAAGATGCTGCTACCCATCTCCTGCCTGTTTCCCTTTGTCGCCTTTTACGACACCCACGGGAAGATATGGGGTAGTGAATATTCTCTTTAGCTTTAGTTTGATCAATTTTACAAAAACAGTGCTGTGCTGATTTATACACTAAAATGGTATTATAAGCTTATTCTTTTTCCATGTGTAAGTGGGTTAGATACCTTGTTATTTGATGTGGTTGTGGAAGATTACTAGACACATTATTTGAATCACACCATTTTATCCATTAGTTTATAGCTGGATAGTAAGTACAAAGTACCTAATGTTGATGGCCTCCAACTAGAATTTAATAATTGTTTTTCTGATTCTGACCACCTACTAATTGATTTTGCCCACCTCCAACTAACCAGGCCTGAAGGTTCAGTTGGACTGCTTGTAGTGCAGGAAGACCTGTTGCAGTGTCTATCATATTCTTCGAGATTATCTGTATCTATTGTCACTGGTGGTTCCACCGGCCGAGATTTGATATATACTAACCAAAGGTGTTTTCCCATAATGGAGCTATTAATATGTACTGACCCATGGCACGGTTCGACTAAGGTAAGACTCGAGGGAACAGGTTGGGAGGAGTAAATATACACCCGATTCGAAAATTCCAATTCTGACTGGAAGCGTTTCAGAATATTGCCAAATTTTCTTTGCAGTCTAAGGTAACGTATCTGCTGACCTCGGCTGTTTCTGTAGACGCAAAAAGATCGACGTCTGGAGTTTCTCAACGATGGAACAATTGTTTTGTTACTGTGGGCAACAGATGACCTTCTGACAGTCGCCGTCCCAGTGAGATATGATCAGTTGTGCAGTTGTACCTCCTCATGAGGTAATGTGGTGATAGGAGTATGTTTTTCCTGTCAGCCAGTCTCAACAACTTGCACGTCAGATTGAGGAAACTCATTGAGTGGGTCCTCCCCCCATCGTTCCGGATATATGAGACAAGGGTTCGATTGTTCGACTGGACTAGAATGTGAGCATTCTGCAGGCAGATTCTGAATTGATGCATATACTGAGCTGAAGATTAGATAAAATTTCATCCAATCTTTCGTCCAGTCTCCTGACGTCATCATCTCGTTTAACTCGTGTCTGCCGCATCGGTTGTAAAGAAGTGGATGTATGGTCGCTAATGTAGAACTGCCTTGCCCACTAATGAGTGACTCTACCACTTGTCGTCCCTTTGTACTTGTAGTGACAGAACTCGTTTGCTTTTCAAATTTCGCCTGCAGCGTAATTTGAGTAGTAAGTATCTGAATGTAGTGGCAATGCAGGCGACCCCTTCTTGTGACAAAACTGACGAAGTTTAGTTGTCTTAGAAATTTTTTGCACCTGTTTTAGATTGCATGACTTTCTTGCTAATAATTGTGTTTTTATATTTTTTATTTTTCTCTCTGATAGGTACATTTTGTCTGTCTTGGTGTTCCAAGTTATTCCTAGATCTTCTAATTTTTGTATTGGCTTCAGCATACACTTTGAGTAATTTAACTCATAGACTTTAAGAGGCTCACGACCACCGCAGTCTGAGAGACCAGCTTAGCTTGGTCCTAGTGAACCTAGTGAAGATAGCCTAGAACCCGAATTTCTTTGTTTCACAGGATCTCCGCGATCCATTTCGTAACTACTGCAAAAGTGCGAGAAACAGATGCCAAGCCAAAAGGTAGAGAAGTCATTTGTAATAGTTCGTTGTTGTATATCATCCGGAGATAGTAACGATAGGATTCTGCAATTGTCATTGGATATGTCTATTTTCACCATCTAATTCACCTTTTGCAGGAACTCTGGTATGGAGGCTTGGGGTATTAGTTTAAAATGTTTGGTATGGATATACCTGTTGAATCCTCGCAGGTCGAAGACTGGTCGGAAGCCTCCATCGTTCTTTGGTATGAGAAACATCTTCGAAAAAAAGCTTAGACTTTGAGAATTCGGTCTCTCCAAAACTTGTTGCTCCTGTATTCTTTATTAATTCTTTTACTGTTTTTGTAATTTCTTGTGATTGGTCTTGTATAGCCTTTTCATAATAATTGAACGGTATTTAGAGGAGGTTCCTTTGAGAAAGGAATGCGAGTTCCAGAAATTATTTTCATTTTAAAATTGGTCGCTCCCAGTGTTTCCCATGCTTGCGAATGATTCGTCAAGCACCCCCCCTTTGAATACTTGTTGATTGTATTTTTTTGTCTAGTCTATGGGCCACAGCAACCACTTACCATCAGGTGGACTGTGTGCTCGTTTGTCACCATACTCCTATATAAAAAAAAATCCGTAGGTACAATCAGTCCAAACGGTATGTGTCTCTCGATTGCTTAGTTCGGTTGTTCAGGCACAGCGTGAAAACAATAAATGAATAAAACCTTTTCTGTAAGTATCTTGCAGCCCGGATAAGCTCTTAATCACTATTTTTGGTGTTAAATTATCTCTTTTCTAATGTACCTTCAAAAAGTATAATTTTGAAGGTTCAATACCACAATAAATAAAACAAAACAACATTTTTATATTTACTTTTTATTAAACTTTCGGGTTTTGGCACAATTTTTGAATAATGTGTCGTGGTTTATACCTACTAGGTAATAAAACCTAAATTTTACCTACATATATATGCTCGTAGAGCCATACGGTAAATTTAACAAAGTAATCTCAACTCAATCGTAAAAAATAGTTTTGTTTAAAAACCAATAAACCAACAAGATATAACTTTAAGTACATACAAAAAAGAATATATTGTATACTTTTTACTCGTTAATCAATTAGGCATTGTGTATACAAAACGTAAATATATGGCAAGGTGTAAGGTACTATTTTACATATATAAAAATGTCCCGTTACAACGGCTAAATAAATAATAAGTATGATGTCGACCGAGATCTATGCAATACGCATACGTATTAAGTATCGATCATTTATATAACCACAATCACTAAAGTTTACATCAAAATATCGCATATTTACAATTGGGTTCAACATAAAAATAAATAATTTAACGCCACTTTTTTAAACCTTACATATTAACTATGTAATACTACGCACTACGTAATAGATAAGACATTAAATTCACGTACACAATAATTTATTTACGCTTACTATACTAAACTATTTTCACGTCTGATATATATTACTGGCATACAATAACAAGGTGCAACACACCCGAGTTTATGTTTAAATCGAAAAGGAATCAATAAGTAACGGACACTGTGTGTTCGAAAAACATATTTAGTTATTTTTTAAGATCATTATTGATGGTAAAAAATGATCACGGCACCAACATCGGATTTACAATAAGAAGTAAAGAATATTCACATAAACAAATTGGTGTGTATTCGCCATTACAAAAACAAAAATGTATTAAAACAATAAATAACAAAACTAAATGGCTATCAACGACATCACCGATCAAACGCGTTCCATTTCACAAAGAAATATCTGTACAACTTTGTTTTCTATCACTCATCTACCTATTATGTACTACATATTTATTATGCTTGTTTCAACTACAGCTTAGCGACTATTTCTACTAATTT
Source organism: Parnassius glacialis (assembly GCA_033319125.1). Lineage (NCBI taxonomy): Eukaryota > Metazoa > Arthropoda > Insecta > Lepidoptera > Papilionidae > Parnassius > Parnassius glacialis. Next base: position 18,493,957 of record JAVANC010000024.1, on the reverse strand, counting down.
AAATTGCACGATTCGATAAAGCGAATATTTGATTTCTTTTGATTAAGTATTATACCCACAGAGTTCGATGAGCTATCTATCTACGCATTGATTAAAACATAGCAGATATGTTTTTAGTTGAAAACGAATTGACGATCGCAAAATTGACCACCAATAACTAACAACAGTTTTTACAACGGTCTAGCGTTGAATATTCCTTAACAATGCTTGCATTCAGAATAATTCACAGTTTTAATATAAAATTCGCATATCTACGTTATTTGTTAAAATTGTTTCCATTACAGACCCCTGCTTAGTCTATGAGTATTCCATTTACTATTATAATCATCATCATAAACTTCTCACTGGATTCAATAAATCAGTTTGTGTTCTAAACACTTAAATTTTCAAGCATTCCGCTTCAAATTTTTGGTTTTATACATTTTAGTACCTTAGTCCTAGAGCTTCTAAGTATTATATAGGTAGATTAGGGTTTAGCTAAAATTTATACATGGCCACACGATAGTAAATATGTCAAGTAGATACTACCACTTAAATATAATCTATTATAATCTAGACATAATTTGAATGTAACTCTAAATACGACATTTTATCCAAATATTGAAATTAACGTTCATGTTATATCTACAAGGGAATCGTGCTTATTTACATTATTTGTCTGCTTAGTAATAAAAATCTACTTTACATGTTTTAATATAACCATTAGGAGTATATACATTTTTCTAATTTACTAACAGTTGGTTTAATACCTACAATAATTAGCAAGAGCACGCTTCACTCTAAAGCGAATGCATCAATTTTACAGAATAGCAGTGGAGTTTGAAAATATTAGAGAATAAAACAAGAGATTCTAGGATTTTCTTAAACCACTAATGGAATAATCTCATATTAATAATTAGGTATTTGTATAAAAGAGAGATCTGATTGCAGCACTGGCATTTAAAGACAACCTATATTCGTGAAAAAATACCTATTTAAGGTACTTAAGTTGATATTTCTAGCACAGATAAAATATCATTTATCTTCAATATACATAAAAAAGGAAAACTAGAACGAAATCAGTATGAAATTTAACTCTTCAAGAGATTCATGTCTTCGATCGTTCTCAAGTCTTACCGCGTTACCAGGGATGGTGGGAGGGAGGCAATGAAAGGGGCGCGGCGTGCGGATATGGCCAGCCGCGCGCCGTGCCTCAATCTTCCTCTCTTGGCGATAATGGGGGTGAAAACGCTGGATTCATGTAGTTCCCTCCATTTGGAGGCGGAGAAGTGTTAGAAGGACCTGGGGACGGGAGAGTGGGAAGGAAACCTAGTTCACTGCCGCCGTCCCGACACCACAATTGTCGCATTTCTTGCCTGCGAGTTCGCATGAGATTCTTGTATTCAGATATTCGCATCTTTTTTCCATCTACTATGCAAGTTCTTTTCGGCCTTGGGCGGTACCTGAAGAACAAAATAAAAAAAAAATAAGTTTAAAGCCATTAGATAAATTATGAAGAAAAATATTTTATGTGGTGCCATGACTTCAGTATAATTTTAAATTGAATAGTTTTGTGTATTTTATTTATATAAATGTTTAATTCTAAACGTTTTGTTCACTATATTACATTATAAATTATAAAAAAGCTTACCTGTAATCTGGGTGCTTCTCCATATGTAACTTGGATAGTCTCGATTGTTCCTCATAATATGGCTGTTTCTCGGCGTTCGACATAGCTTTCCACCTGGCTCCTAAGATCTTGGATATATTGGAGTTATGCATGTCTGGACACGCTTTCAGGATCTTTCGCAATTCGTCTTTCGCCCACACCATGAAAGCGTTCATTGGTCTCTTGATGTGAGGTTTGCCCGACTCGTCTCGTTTGGGTTGGCGTATTAGCTTAGCTTTTTCTGCTTCTTCCGGAGGAGACTGGCCCCAAGAAGACGCTGCAATATCATAAAGGAAAATTAAATTTGAGTTGTGAACTAAATAAATGAAGATTGGAAAACATAATAGGTCGTTGCTATTTGGTATAGGTATAAAATAATTCATAAAATTATGTAATATGAACGTAATAAGCGTGCGATTAAGGCAACTTTCATAAATACATTGTAGAAGAACCGTACCAGACCGATTATTGGCAGGTAACATCAAAAAATTTACAGTTCTGGTTATCCTCATTAATGAGTCTGCCGAACGTGGCATAATTTTTTTTTAATATAGTATAGGGTGACAAACCAGCACACAGTCCACCTGATGGTAAGTGGCTGCTGTGGCCCATAGACATCTACATTTATCCTCGTTTGCGAATCAAAATGCAGATGCGTTGCCACCCGTGAGGACTAAGATGGAATGCTTCGTTTCCAGTAAAAAGGGTCTCCGGTTCTCTACACTCACCATTCGAAACACAGCAGTGTTAAGCTGCTATTTGACGCTGGTATTCTGTGAGAGCGTGGTCCTTCCCCGGTCGAGCCGACCCATTCGTGCTACAACTATACTACTAATATATCTGCAACATGGCTCTACCACGTACACACAGTCCACCTGATGGTAAGTGGTTGCTGTGACCTATAGACATCTACATTTATCCTCAATAAATAATCAAAATGTAGATGCGTCGTCACCCGTGAGGACTAAGATGGAATGTCTCGTTTCCAATAAAAAGGGTCTCCTGTTCTCTACACTCACCATACGAAACACAGCAGTGTTAAGCTGCTATTTGACGCTGGTATTCTGTGAGAGCGTGGTCCTTCCCCGGTCGAGCCGACCCATTCGTGCTACAACTATACTACTAATATAACTGCAGCATGGCTCTACCACGTACACACAGTCCACCTGATGGTAAGTGGTTGCTGTGACCTATAGACATCTACATTTATCCTCAATAAAGAATCAAAATGTAGATGCGTCGTCACCCGTGAGGATTAAGATGGAAGGGCTCTTTTCCAGTAAAATGGTTCTCCGGTTATCTACACTCACCATACGAAACACAGTAGTGTCAAGCTGCCATTTTACGCTGGTATTTTATGAGAGCGTGGTCCTACCCCGGTCGAGCCGACCCATTCGTGCTACAACTATACTACTAATATAGCTTCATCATGGCTCTACCACGTGTAATCTTCTGAATATACGAAACCACGTTATAAATTGTGTAAAAACTACGTGGTGGAGCCACGCTGCAGCTATATTAAGGTTGTAGCACGTATGGATCGTATCGACCGGTGAAGGACCACGCTCTCACAGAATACCAGCGTAAAATAGCAGCTTAATGCTGTGTTTCGTATGGTGAGTGTAGAAAACCGCAAAACCTTTTTACTGGAAACGAGGCATACCATCTTAGTCCTCAGGGGTGACAACGCATTTTTTTTAAAATATTTTTCTAAGCCAGCGCTAAACTATAATCCCACCTGATTTCAAGTGTTTATGTAGCCTAAGATGGTGAAGCGCACTGACTTAACAAAAGCCTATTCACTCTTGCTTTGAAGATATCCACACAAGATTAATTGGATGGAAAAACTGCCGCTTTGCCGTACGCATGATGAACGACATAGCAGTAAGTGCATCCTCTGCATTTTGATTCTTAATCGAGGATAAATGTAGATGTCTATGGGCCACAACAGCATCGACTTACCATCAGGTGGGCTGTGTGCTCGTTTGTCACCCTTATTCTATAAAAAATAATTATAAAAATAAAAGAAGGCGTTAGCCTACTGTCGACGTCTGAATTTCAATGTGAATGGTGGCTCCTGCAAAGTTGCCGACAACAGGACGAGTCGTAAACAATATTTGTCCCTTTATAGCCCTTATTAACCAGAAGAAAGGTTCCGCTTTTCAAGGAGGCGGAGTTTATTTGTGCAAACATACAAAATAAATAATACATACAAAATAGTCAAGTTATGCAGGGGCCGGAGGACGTTTTAAAATGCTAATTGTATTAATTATTTTTTTTTTTTATAGAATAAGGGTGACAAACGAGCACACAGTCCACCTGATGGTAAGTGGTTGCTGCGGCCCATAGACATCTACATCTATCCTCTATTACAAATCAAAATGTAGATGCGTTGTCACCCGTGAGGACTAAAGTGGAATGCCTCATTTTCAGTAAAAAGGGCCTCCAGCCACCTGCACTCACCAAGCGAAACGCAGAGGTAAACCTCTACTTCACGCTGGTTTTCTGTGAGGTCATGGTACCACCCCGGTTCGAGCCGGCCCATCCGTGCGACAGCAAACGCTGCCGCGTGGCTCTACCACTGTTTGATTTAAAAGATGTTTAATCGCTACCAGAACTCGCTTAAGACTAAATATTCTATGCTTAAAAAATAATGCATGAGAGCCCCCAAAGGAGCTCGGCAGTTTCAGTGTCAGTGTCCACTCAGCACATGCCTGTAGTCTACAATCAGAATATTGTGCTGATGCGGACATCTTGGTGGGTCTCGCCACCCGTAACACCTTCCTCCTCAAGTTCAAAGTTCTCGTTTACAGGAGAACTTCGGATACAAAAATTAAACAAGTTTAAATGATACTTATGAACTAAGACATTGAAATAATGAATAACATTCGATACAATAAAATAGTCCATAGACACTTTTAATCACCACTTTTGCCTTTTCACTTTCACTGTTTTTTCACTTTTTCTTAATGCAACTGACAGAAGTTTGAGGTCCGTAAGATCTATACCTTCTAGGCTCAACTGCACCGGGGATGACATCTCGAGGGATGAGTTTATTGCAGGTAGGTTAATCATAGGTAACATAGGGGATGAAATGCTTTCAATTTCCACAGGGTTACTTGTTAGATTAATATAATTTATTTTGGCTGCAAAGTTATAGACCAATGTTAAGATATATATGTGCCATGAATTTTCTGTCTTGCTATTTCATTATTACAAATCTCGGAGTGTAGACTCCTGGGTGTACATAATCCACCTGTTAGGTTGTATAAGCTGCACCCTCACAGCTTCCAAAATGACTGGAACTTGGATGCATGAGGATATATTTTGAGCACAAGTCATCAGGTCTGTGATGCAATCATCCTTAATAGTTGGGATGTGCCGTCCTTAGGATAGAGGTTACTTTATTCATCGGCTTCCTGACACGGATGAGTAAGCAGTCTAATCTGACCCATTCACTAAAAGGTACGGGAATATTGGTAAAATAACAGTGGTACGGTTATGGGATAGCACAGGTAAGGGTTAGAGCTTATAATAAATATAAATGTCCTTAGTGACGAGGGGCGTATCCAAAAAGTAAGTTATGTTATTTCCTTTTAAATAGGCTTTTACCGTTATAGTTCGCTCTATCTAATGTAGGAGTGTATATTAGATTCGCTAATCTACTCGAATCTCATTCACGACCAAACTACTCCACTCCTGAGCGTGGGTGCTCAGGCTGCCCCACGTTCTGGAGGGGGGGGGGGGGGGCAAAACTCCGCTCGCGAATAATACAGCAATAAGCGGAGCAATAAGACCAACGCGAACCCTTTCACGCTATCCGTGAATTTTTGCAACATCAGGGGACTTCATTCTAACCTTAACGCTGTCCATTACCATCTAAAGACGGCGAAGCCGGCCTTGCTCTTTTTAACCGAGACTCGGGTGTCCTCTCCGGCTGATACTTCATATCTCTCCTACCCGGGATACAAATTAGAACACTCCTTTGTGCCTCGGGCTGGGTTTTGCGTATACGTCAGAGAGGACATCTGTTTTCGACGCCTCGGCAGTCTTGAAGGTACGGACCTGTCCATCCTATGACTGCGCGTAGACAGCGACGACCATCCCCTCGTCTACGGATGCCTCTATAGGTCCCATACCGTTAATGCCGACACATACCGACTCATCGACCACGTCCAAATGCCTGCAGACTCCGTGCTGCAACAGGTCCCATCCGCAGAGATCGTGATACTCGATGATTTTAACGCCCACCACGCTGAATGGCTTGGTTCCCGTTTAACCGATCATGCGGGTAGATCTGTCTATGACTTTGCCTTGGCATATGGTCTAACACAACTGGTTGCTCTCATCGCAGTTGCTATCTGCAGCTTGCCGCCGTGTTTGGCACTATATGTCGGCCGATTGGGAGGAGATGCGGTCTTTTTTTGCATCCTACCCTTGGGCGCGGGTGTGCTTCTCGCTGGAAGATCCCAGCGTTGTTGCCGATTCTGTTGCTGATGTGGTACTTCAGGGTATGAAACTTTTTATTACATCCTCTGTGGTGCCCATTGGAGGCAGATCCCAGCCATGGTTTGTTCGCTCCTATAAAATAGCATCACGCTATAAGCGGAGTGCTACCGGGCCTGGGCTGACGCATCAATGTCTCGGGATATAAACACCAGTTAAAAAGAAGGGCACCACAGAGGATGTAATAAAAAGTTTCATACCCTGAAGTACCACATCAGCAACAGAATCTGCAACAGCGCACTTAAAAAGAAGTATAATTTCGCCTCCAGGTCCTTTAAAAGCGTCATTGCCAAGTTAAGGTCTGAGCACATCGGTAGAATTGGCGAGAAGCTAGTTCGCCTTCCTTCGGGAACTCGTGCATTCTGGTCTCTCGCCAAGGCTGTCCAAGGGAGCTTCTGTCAGCCATCGCTTCCATCTCTGCACAGAGAGGACGACTCACTGGCCCATGCCGCAAAGGAGAAAGCCGATCTTTTAAGCTCTCTCTTTGCGTCCAACTTGACTCTAGATGACGGGGGAACCAACCGCCGACCATCCCGCGGTGTGAGTGCTCCATGGCGGATGTGCGATTTACACAGCGCTCGGTTCATAAGCACTCTTCTTCCTGGACGTCAGCGAGTCGAGTGGGCCTGATGGAGTCCCTCCCATTGTGCTGAAGACGTGTGCTCCGGAGTTGGCACCGGTTTTTACGCGTCTTTTCCGGTACTCCTACTCCCAAGGCGTTCATGGAAGACAGCTTTGGTCCACCTGATCCCTAAATAAGGCGACCGCTCAGACCCGTCCAACTACAGGCCTATCGCCATAACCTCCTTGTTCTCCAAAATAATGGAATCCATTATAAACTGCCAGCTCATGAGGTACCTTGAGGATCACCAGCTGATTCGTTTAATACGGTTTTCCACGTGGTCGATCAGCTGGTAATCTTCTGGTTATCTAACTCATAGAGTATGAACAGATCCTTTGAAAATAAATTGATATTACAAAAACCAAACAGTAACATGGATACCACAGCCGGACCTTCTGATGTAAACACAGCAAAGAGGAGGAACGAGGATATTATTGTGGACACTCAAGTTGTTATAGAAATGCAAAGAAGCCAGTACGGTTTTCGTTGGGGTCGATCAGCTGGTGATCTTCTGGTCTACCTGACTCATAGATGGGCGGAGGCAGTAGAGTCCAAGGGGGAGGCATTGGCTATTAGTTTGGACATAGCGAAGGCCTTCGATCGGGTCTGGCACAAAACGCTTCTTTCGAAGTTTCCTTCCTATGGGCTTTCTGAGAAATTGTGCAAATGGATTCCAGTTTCCTTGCTGATCGGAGCATCAAGGTCGTAGTAAACGGTGCATGATCTGATTTCAAGCCTATCAATGCTGGTGTTCCACAAGGCTGCGTGCTATCACCAACGCTGTTTCTCCTGAATATAGATGATATGTTGCAAACTAGTAACATTCAGACGACATTGCAGACGACAGCACTGGTGAGGCCCTATATACCGGCCGTGCCAATATTTCTCGGGAAAACGTCGCCGAGTACCGGGATAAACTTGTGTCTGAAGTCGAGTCTTTCGAGTCTGTCGAGTCGAGTTCTAAACAGTCTCGGATTGGGGGCGACTAAATCTAGTCCAGTTCAATCCCCAGAAGACACAAGTTTGCGCGTTTACCGCTAAAAAAAACCCTTTGTCGTATCTCAGTTTCAAGGCACTCCTCTTGCTGCCTCAGCTAGCATCGGAATCCTCGGCGTCGACATATCGAATAGTGTGCAGTTTCGTGGTCACTTGGAAGGGAAGGCTAAACTGGCCTCTAAAAAGCTTGGCGTGCTCAGCAGAGCGAGACAGTATTTCATGCCGGCACATCGCTTGCAACTTTACAAAGCGCAAATCCGACCTCACATAGAATACTGTTCTCATCTCTGGGCCGGGGCACCCCAGTGCCAGCTCCTTCTTAATAGAAAACAGAAGGTTATTATCAATGGTAAAAGTTCTTCCGGGTCACCTGTACTAATGGGTGTTCCTCAGGGCTCGATTCTCGGCCCATTCCTGTTTCTGGTGTATATTTTATGACTTACCTCACCTTGTAGGGGATAGTCATGATATAGTATTATTTGCTGATGATACTTCCTTGATTTTTAAACTTAAACGTCAATCATTTAAATGTGACGAAGTGAATAATGCTATATCAAAATTAGTGCATTGGTTTAACGTTAATAATCTGCATTTGAACGGAAATAAAACTAATTGTGTTAAATTTACAACAACGAATGTTAAAAATCTGAATACCAATGTGTTTTTAAATGGGGAGGAATTGAGCCCTGTTGTATCCACTGTTTTTCTTGGCATCACTCTTGACGCAAAGCTTCAGTGGGGCCCCCATATATCCAAATTAGCAAGCAGACTAAGTTCTGCAGCCTATTCTGTAAAAAAGCTTAGAGATCTCACTAGTGTCGAGACAGCTAGATTAGTTTATTTTAGTTATTTCCATAGCATAATGTCTTATGGGATTTTGCTATGGGGAAATGCGGCTGATTCAGAAACTATTTTTGTTTTACAGAAGAGGGCCATTAGAGCTATTTACAATCTAAAACCGAGAGAGTCTCTTAGAGATAAATTTAAAGAAATTAATATATTAACTTTGGCCTCTCAGTATATTTACGAAAATTTAATGTATGTTCACAAAAACAAAGATAGTTTTAGTAAAAAAAGTGATGTACATTCTGTAAACACAAGCTAGTGATGCCAGTTTCTTGACTCCACAGAGTCAGTAATTCATTCTTGGGGCAATGTATACGCTATTACAACAAGGTCCCGGAAAGTGTACAGGTTCTCTCTATTACCAAGTTTAAATGTTTTATTAAGCTGAAACTGTATAAAAAGGGTTATTATAGTATAAATTAATACATGGTTGATAATAACCCCTAGGAATGAGGTGGTCGCTTCCAAGCAGTTTCTAAAATAAATTTTGTAAATAGTTCATAATCATTTATATTCTAAAATATATTTTTAAAAAAAAGTCCCGCTGGGTTTCTTGCTGGTTCTTCCCAGGACAGAGGGTATTTTTTCGAACCAGTGGTATAGTAAAAAATGACTTTCAATAAGAATTACACATGTAATGTATATTGAATAAAAATTATTCTATTCTATTCTATTCTATTCCACTTGACCGCATCCAGCGCAGAGCGATTCAAATCGTCGACGGCCGAGTTCTTTCTGATCGCCTCGATACACTGGCACTGCGTAGAGATGTTGCATCTCTTTGCGTATTTTATTGCTTTTACCACGTGGAGTGCTCTGAGGAATTGTTCGGACTAATTCCAGCCGCTCAATTTCAACATCGCACATCGCGACAAAACTTGCGATACCATCCATGCCACCTGGATGTTTTCTTCCTCGCACAACTTCCTTGTGGAATCGATTACCACCAGCGATTTTTCCGGACCGATACGACTTAGGGACCTTCAAGAAAAGAGTCTACTCCTTTTTAGAAGGCCGGCAACGCATCTGCAATTCCCCTGGTGTTGCAGTTGTTCATGGGCGGCGGTAGTCACTTACCATCAGGTGAGCCGCATGCTCGTTTGCCCCCCTCTCCTATAAAAAAAAACTCAGGTTCGATCCCTCCGGCACTAATAAAATTGATAGAATCAGGCGTTACTTTGCGGAAATTCATTATAATGGGGTTGTTATAAACTAATTTGCTTAATTCCGCGTAAGAAAAGAAAATGATGTGTCCTGCCCAGTTTTAAGGGGGACCTCCAACCCTCACTCAATCGCGCGCACTATACCCGTTGCCGTTAATTCCAGCACTACCACACACACTAGGCACGACACACCACTCTCGAAAATACGACACGTGTTTCGCCTCTACACGAGGCATCTTCAGGTGAAGTAGACTGCGGATGCTGGCCGCTAAGTGAGCGGCGAGCCGAAACTACTGCTATTTATACTACTTGCTGACGCAACCGCGCTCCAATTACGTAGCGAGCGATTACGTCATGTGATCAATCACCGCCTGACGTACGCCGATATTTGCTGTTAAATTAACAACAAACTACTAAAAAACGTCCGCCTACCCTACAACCACTCAACCCAACGCTGACCACCGCACCGTGAGGGTGACAAACGACCATGTTGCGAAGCTATATATCATCAAGGAGGAGGTTAAGCCTCACATGTTTAAGAGAGGCGAGTTGAAAACATTTGTTTGTTCATTCAGCAGTGCAACGTTACCGTTATTATTTTTTAATATCTCTAACTGTTCCAGCACACACAGACGTAGCCCTTTATTACAAATATGTGAGACTTTAAAGGCGTGGTCATTGGCTAGGCTGTGTCCAATGTCTAAGAGATGTTTAGCAAAATGTGATTTTTCGGGGTTACAATTCCTGTACGCGACTAAATGCTCTTTATAACGTGTTTCGAAGTTACAACCAGTCTGACCCACGTAAAGGGCTTGGTATTCGTCACAAACAAGTTTATAAACACCAGAATTGAGACGAATATTTAACTTATCTTTATAATTACAGATATTCCTAAATGAATTGTTTGTTTTGAATGCCACGTACACGCCACTCTATCGAAGAGTAGTAGCTATTTTTTCAGATATGAAACCTAAGTAGGTCAAACTTTCTGTATCAAATAGCAGAACGGCAACACAACAACATTTTCAACAGTGGTAGAGCCACGCGGCAGCTTTTGCTGTCGCACGGATGGGCCGGCTCGAACCGGGGTGGTACCACGACCTCACAGAATACCAGCGTGAAGTAGAGGTTTACCTCTGCGTTTCGCTTGGTGAGTGCAGGTGGCCGGAGGCCCTTTTTACTGGAAATGAGGCATTCTATCATAGTCCTCACAGGTGACAACGCATCTACATTTTGATTTGTAATAGAGGATACATGTAGATGTCTATGGGCCGCAGCAACCACGTACCATCAGGTGGACTGTGTGCTCGTTTGTCACCCTTATCCTATAAAAAAAAAACATTGCCTATTACCACAAAGGTGTTAATCTTTGTGGGGAGAAAAAAAAAGTAGGTCAAACTGCCAACATATCGACGATCACTTTGAGGTTTAACCGCGTACAGAGAATTGCGTACGACAAGTTTTTGTTTCTTTTTTATTACATTGTCAATAATATTCTTTGAACAAACGTTAGAGACCGCAATTTGATAAATCACATTCATCATCATCATCATTACAGCCCTTCACAAGTCCAGTGCTGAACATAGGCCTCCCCCAAAGAATGCCACAAAGCACTGTCCTCAGTCACCTGCATCCATCGTCTTCCTGCATATCTTACCAGGTCGTCACTCCATCTAGTGGGGGGACGCCCTACACTTCGCCTGCCGGTACGAGGCTGCCACTCGAGAACCTTTCTTCCCATCGGTTGTCGGTTCTTCGAGCTATATGGCCGGCCTACTGCCACTTCAGCTTACTAATCCGTTGGGCTATGTCGGTTACTCTGGTTCTACTGCGGATATCCTCATTTCTGAGTTTATCACGCAGAGAAACTCCGAGCATAGCCCTCTCCATAGCTCGCTGAGTGACCTTAAGATTCCTCATCCGGCCAGCAGTGAAGGACCACGTCTCAGTTCCGTATGTCATCACTGGCAACACGCACTGGGTGTATAGTCTCGTTTTCAATTTTTGAGGTATACCTGACGAGAAGATGTGCCGTAATTTCCCGAACGCTGCCCAACCGAGTTGAATCCGTCGATTGACCTCTCGGTCGAAGTTGGACTTACCTAGTCGGACTATTTGTCCCAGGTATACATACTCGTCAACAACTTCGAGCTTAGTGTTCCCAACAACTACCGGCATAGGTGTGACATGGACATTAAACATGATCTTTGTTTTGTCCATGTTCATCTTAAGACCAATCCGTTGGGAAACACTATTGAGGTCATTGAGCATAGTGCTTAGGTCCTCCAGCGATTCTGCCATAAGGACTATATCGTCGGCAAATCGAAGGTGAGTGATGTACTCGCCATTGATGTTAGAACCGTAACCGTCATTTCCAGTCCAGAAGCTTGAAAACGTCTTCCAATGCAGCGGTAAAGAGTTTCGGGGATATAACGTCACCCTGTCTTACACTACTCTGCAATTGGATAGGTATCGTACTCTGGTTCTGTACTCGAATAGATACATCGTAGCCCTACTGTACAAGCACATCAGCACTTTGATATACCGACAGTCAACTTGGCACCGCTGAAGGGACTGCAGCATCGCCCAAATTTCGACGGAATCAAAGGCTTTCTCATAGTCCACATACGCCAGACATAGTGACAAATTGTACTCCTCGGACTTCTGTACAATTTACCGAAGGGTATGTATGTGGTCTATGGTGCTAAAGCCTTTTCGGAAACTGGCTTGTTCGGGAGGCTGGAAGTTGTCAAGTCTGCGCGCGAGACGATTCGTAAAGACTCTCGAAAACAGCACGTAGACGCGTCTCCGAAGGGAAAGCGGTCTGTAGTTCTACAAGAGAGCGTTGTCGCCTTTCTTGAAGAACAAGACCACCGCACTTCTGCTCCACGCCTCCGGCGTAATGCCACCGCGGAGGACGGAATTAAAGAGCTTCTGAAGGACTTCAAGTACCGGTTTTCCACCCGCTTTCAGAAGCTCCGCTGTAATTCCATCCTCGCCTGGGGCCTTGCCGTTTTTAAGGTGCTGGTGGGCCATTCTAATCTTGCTCAGACTGACGTCCGGGATATCATCGGAATAATGTCTGATAAGACTCGCCCTTGGATCGTTACTCACACTTGCGTGCGGCTCCAACGATGACGTGTACAGCTGCCCATAGAACCTCTCAATCTCACTCAAAATCTCAGCTGCCCCGGAAACGATGCTGCCACACTCGGTCTTCAGCTTTGACAGTTGGCTCTTTCTGGCAGACAGATCTCTGGCAAAGACTCTGGAGCCTTGGTTCCGCTCGATCGCTTCTTCAATACGAGCTGTATTGAAGTTGCGTAAGTCCCGCCGCATGCATTTGGAGATCTGTCTGTTCAGTTGCCTGTACATGCTGTCAAATCTGTTGAAGAATGTAGCTTCATCTCCCGTCTAACAGCCATAAGATTAAGAGTGTGATCGGAGAGTTTTTGTGTTCTTCTGCGGCGGGTCTTGCAGAACTTAGCTCCGACCGCATGGACAGTTTCCACGAGCTTGTCATTAAAATCGTCCACTTCATTGCAGTCTTCTAGGCACTGAAAACAGTTTTGTAACTCGAGCTGAAAAGTTTCGGGACTTTGGAACAGAGCACGAGGGGGACGGAGCGTTGACTTCATTAGACGAGACCTCTCCAACTTAACGTTTAGGTTCAGTGTGCCTCTAACCATTCGGTGATCGCTGCCGGTTTTCACCCTCGCGATCACTGAGACATCACTGAACAGTTGTCGTCTGGTCGTCATAATGAAGTCAATCTCATTTTTTGTCGAACCGTCGGGGCTCGACAAGGTCCACTTCCTGTGGGGCCGCTTCTGGAAGAAAGAGTTCATCATAAAGAGTCCCTCTTTCTCCATGAAGTTGGCCAGCTGCTGGCCCCTTGGGATCCGTTGCCCTATTCCACATTTTACCACTTTCAGCTCACCGTTCTCTCTTGTGCCAAGTTTTGCATTGAAGTCTCCCATTAACACCGTATATTGGGTTTTGGAGGAATGCATGGCTCTAGAGATATCCTCATACATTTCCTCCACCTCCTCATCGGGGTGTGTCGAGGTTGGTGCGTAAACCTGTATGACCTTCAGCGAATACCGTTTGGTGATTCTGAGTATAAGGTACGCAACCCTCGTCGACACACTCTCAATCTTTACAACGTTGTTAACGAGAGACTTGTGGGCGATAAATCCGACACCTCCTTGGGACAGATGGTCGCCCTCTCGGTAATAGAGCAAGTTGCCGGATTCGAGGATTACCGTGTCTTCCCCCTCTCTTCGGACTTCGGATAATCCTATAATATGCCAGCGTGACTTGTCTATCTCTTCTTCCAGCTCCACAATCTTCTCGTCAGTCCTCAGGGTGCGTGCGTTTTATGTTGCCAGGTCGAGTCGTCGTAGGTGGCAACCGAACCTCCACCGGAGATTCTTAGCAATCCCTGCTCCGTCGTTACCATGGTCGCCACCGTAGCCAGGAATAGCGGAGCCGCCGGGGACTGGGGGCGTCTCTTCGTAACTCTCATCATGGGGGGTATATTGCCATAGTTGCCACGCTTGGCGAGCGGGATGGCAACCGCAGTTTTTTATTGTATTTTTGCCGTTACCAGGAAGATGCTGCTGCCCATCTCCTGTCTGTTTCCCTTTGTCGCCTTTTACGACACCCACGGAAAGATATGGGGTAGTGGACATTCTTAACCGCCACTACACGGCATAAATCACATTAAGCTCTTTTAAATAATTTTCTTTACTTAATGGCACAGTGAACAAACGATTAATATAACAATAAAAAGCGGCTAATTTATGTTGCCACGGATGACATGATGACGCAGGAATGACCGTGTCGGTATGAGTTGGCTTTCGATAAATTTGAAATTCATGTAACGACTCATTCCTTGTTATTGTTAAGTCGAGGAAATTAAGGACACCATCTTGTTCCAATTCAAGCTAAAATTTAATTTTGTCGTGGATTTTATTAATTTTATTAAGGAATACATCCAGTTGCCTCTTTGTGCCAGTCCAGCAAATAATTATGTCGTCTACATATCGATAATAGTATAAGATATTTTGATTTTTTTTATAAGATAAGGGTGACAAACGAGCACACAGTCCACCTGATGGTAAGTGGTTGCTGCGGCCCATAGACATCTACATCTATCCTCTATTACAAATCAAAATGTAGATGCGTTGTCACCCGTGAGGACTAAGATAGAATGCCTCATTTTCAGTAAAAAGGGCTTCCGGCCACCTGCACTCACCAAGTGAAACGCAGAGGTAAACCTCTACTTCACGCTGGTTTTCTGTGAGGTCGTGGTACCACCTCGGTTCGAGCCGGCCCATTCGTGCGACAGCAAAAGCTGCTGCGTGGCTCTACCACTGAAAAAATTTGATTGACAACTATGTGTTGTTTTTCAAAATTATCCATAAAAATGTCCGCCATAAGAGGACTTACAGGGGAACCCATGGCTAGCCCTACTTTTTGTAGATAGAAGTGGTTATTAAACCGGAAATAGTTTTGTTTCATACAGAGAGAGGTTAAGTTTAGAAAATCATTTGTTTCCCCGGGATGTAGACGACGTTTATTAAAGAGAGCCGTTTACGTGGGTCAGACTGGTCGTAACTGCGAAACACGTTATAAAGAGCATTTAGCCGCGTACAGGAATTGTAACCCAGATAAATCACATTTTGCTAAACATCTCTTAGATACTGGACACAGTCTAGCCAATGACCACGCCTTTAAAGTCATATACTTGTAATAAAGGGCTACGACTGTGTGTGCTGGAACAGTTAGAGATATTAAAAAATAATAACGGTAACGTTGCACTGCTGAATGAACAAACAAATGTTTCCAACTCGCCTCTCTTAAACATGTATAAGCCTGCTCCTTGATGATATATAGCTTCGCAACATGGTCGTTTGTCACCCTCACGGTGCGGTGGTCAGTGTTTGGTTGTGTGGTTGTAGGGTAAGCGGACGTTTCGCAGTAGTTTGTTGTTAATTTAACAGCAAATATCGGCGTAATCGCTCGCTACGTAATTGGAGCGCGGTTGCGTCAGCAAGTAGTATAAATAGCAGTAGTTTCGGCTCGCCGCTCTCTTAGTGGCCAGAATCCGCAAAGTCTACTTCACCTGAGGATGCCTCGTGTAGAGGCGAAACACGTGTCGTATTTTCGAGAGTGGTGTGTCGTGCCTAGTGTGTGTGGTAGTGCTGGAATTAACGGCAACGGGTATAATGCGCGCGATTGAGGGAGGGTGGGAGGTCCCCCTTAAAACTGGGCAGGACACATCATTTTCTTTCCTTACGCGGAATTACGCAAATTAGTTTATAACAACCCCACTAATAAAATTGTTAATTGTAGTGGTAAGTGATGATTTATCACGTGCTCGGCGGTGAAGGAAAACATCGTGAGGAAATCTGAATGTCTGAGTAATAAGAAAAAAAAATTTCGAAGACATGTGAAGTTCGCCACCACGCATTGAAGAAGCGTTGCGGACATTTCCATGCTTAGTTCACCGTCTCAGATATAAGAGATTAAATTTTGCAGAGACCACCACTGATCTAAATGACCCTGGGGATTCTGTAATCCCTGCATCCTTTAATACTATTTTAATCCAGCTACCAATCGCTGTTCTAGAGGTTGGATGTTGTTTACAAATAATAAATAACTGATTCAATCCTTGTCTTTCATTTCTTTGCTCCTGGGTCATGTCAATGACACTTCTTATCCATAATACTGGGCATAATTTCTGATAAGGATGATTAAGTAATGACCATCCAGATCGCCTATGACACGCTGAGTCTGTCTTTGTTCCAAATATTGGTTCCATAATGTTATGTTTTCTCAAAGAATCTTAAATTTGCTTTAGATATTTTCAGCAATGTAAGATCATTAACTCTTTGCCAGAGATCTGTCTGCCAGAAAGAGCCAACTGTCAAAGCTGAAGACAGAATGTGGCAGCATCGTTTCTGGGGCACCTGAAATTTTGAGTGAAATTGAGAGGTTCTATGGGCAGCTGTACACACCATCGTTGGAGCCGCACGCAAGTGTGAGTAACGATCCAAGGGCGCGTCTTATGCGACATTATTCCGATGATATCCCGGACGTCAGTCTGAGCGAGATTAGAATGGTACCCCAGGCGAGGATGGAATTACAGCGGAGCTTCTGAAAGCGGGTGGAAAACCGGTTATCAGTAACTTTGATTAAGGCAGTAGCCGTACTATGACCAGGACGGAAACCGGATTGTAAAGAATTTAATAAATTGTGCTTATTGACCACATACAAACCCTTCGGCAAATTGTACAGAAGTCCGAGGAGTACAATTTGCCACTATGTCTGGCGTATGTGGACTATGAGAAAGCCTTTGATTCCGCCGAAATTTGGGCGGTGCTGCAGTCCCATCAGCGGTGCCAAGTTGACTGTCGGTATATCGAAGTGTTGAAGTGCTTGTACAGTAGGGCTACGATGGTTATCCGAGTACAGAACCAGAGTACGAATCCTATCCAATTGCAGAGAGGTGTAAGACAGGGTGACGTCATATCCCCGAAACTCTTCACCGCTGTATTGGAAGACGTTTTCAAGCTTCTGGACTGGAAAGGATATGGTATCAACATCAATGGTGAGTACATCATTAACCTTCGATTTGCCGATGATATAGTCCTTATGGCAGAATCGCTGGAGGACCTAAGCACTATGCTCAATGACCTCAATAGTGCTTCCCAACGGATAGGTCTTAAGATGAACATGGACAAAACAAAGATCATGTTTAATGTCCATGCCACACCTATGCCGGTAGTTGTTGGGAGCACTAAGCTCGAAGTTGTTGACGAGTATGTTTACCTGGGACAAATAGTCCGACTAGGTAAGTCCAACTTCGACCGAGAGGTCAATCGACGGATTCAACTGGGTTGGGCAGCGTTCGGGAAATTACGGCACATCTTCTCGTCAGGTATACCTCAAAACTTGAAAACGAGACTGTATACCCAGTGTGTGTTGCCAGTGATGACATACGGAATTGAGACGTGGTCCTTCACTGCTGGCCGGATGAGGAAGCTCAAGGTCGCTCACCGAGCTATGGAGAGGGTTAGGGAGTGACCGATATAGCCCAACGGATTAGTAAGCTGAAGTGGCAATGGGCCGGCCATATAGCTCGAAGAACCGACAACCGATGGGGAAGAAAGGTTCTCGAGTGGTAGCTTCGTACCGGCAGGCGAAGTGTTGGGCGTCCACACACTAGATGGAGTGACGACCTGGTAAGATATGCAGGAAGTCGATGGATGCAGGTGGCTCAGGACCGTGCTTTGTAGCATTCCTTGGGGGAGTCCTATGTTCAGCAGTGTACTTGTGAAGGGCTGCAATAATGATGATGATGATGAAGATCATGAACTCTTCTAGAAGATGCTAGAAGAATAATTGCTTCTGTCCATCTAGAAAATTCGAATAGTGTGTTTTAATGCTGGATGTAGCTAGCCAATTAAAGATAATTTGTACATCCCATATAGGTTTGCTTTGAGGTGGCAAGGAATGCCACAAAGCACGGTCCTGAGCCACCTGCATCCATCGACTTCATGCATGTCTTACCAGGCAGTGCGGGAGCATGGTTAACGCTCGGCTGGAGGCGATTTCACGGCGTCTCTCGGCGGAAATTCTCCGTCCGCCTTTGGCGGCAGACACACGGAGAACTGAGGAGCTGCCGAGACTTGCGCCTCAAAAGGGGAAGCCTGCGGAGGGTAACAAAAAGCCCGCGGAGGGAGCTCCTTCGAGTGAGCAGCCCACGACTGTCGGGTCTAAGGGTGAGACCTGGGCAAAAGTCGTGGGCCGCAAAAAGGTCCGCAAAGCCGCCAAGAAGGCCGCAGCAGCTGCATGCACCCCAGATGGAACCGCAAAGACGGCTCCTCAACCTGCGCGGCGGACTGCCAACTCGCAAGAGACCGGCTGTGCATGTTCCGCGGTCCAATGCCGTGACGCTTACGTTGCAGCCCGGAGCTGTGGAGCGTGGCGTGACGTACCAGTCGGTCATCGCCGAGGCCAAGGCCAAGATCAAATTATCAGATCTTGGCCTTCAGTCCGTCACCCTCAGGCAGGCTGCCACGGGTGCGCGGCTCTTCAAGGTGGCTGGTACTGTGAGCGGCAGTGCCGAAAAGATGGATGCACTGGCCGCCAAGATGAGGGAGGTCCTCAACCCTGAGGACGTCCGGGTCTCCAGACCAATGAAAACCGCAGAGGTGCGGATTGCTGGCCTGGATGACTCCGTGACCTCTGAAGAGGTGGTGGCGGCCGTTGCCAGAAGCGGAGAGTGTCCGCCGGACAAGGTGCGGGGTGGCCATATACGCACCGACGCCACCGGACTCGGCGCGGTCTGGGTTCGGTGCCCTGTGGCGTCGGCGAAGAAGATCGCTGATAGCGGCAGATTGCTGGTAGGCTGGGTGGCGGCAAGGACCAAGCTTCTACAGCCCCGGGCTTTGCAGTGCTTCCGGTGCCTGGAAAAAGGGCACGTCCGGGCGTGCACTGCCGAGGTTGACCGTAGTAACCTCTGTTATCGCTGCGGCCAGCCTAGCCACAAGGCGGCCCTGTGCACCGCGGCGTTCAACTGCAGCCTTTGTTCTGCTGCGGGAAGGCCAGCGGAGCACAGAGTAGGCGGAGGGGCCTGTGGGGCGCCTGCCAGGAAGAAAAAGGAAAAGAAGAGGAGCACTAAGCCTGCCGGGTTAACCTCGCTGCCCCCGCAGGCTAGCAGCTCCGCAGTCGACTCCCGGCCCAGGACCGTTGCCGAGGGAATGGAATGTCAGTAGCGGCAAAATTCCATTTTCTCCAGGGCAACATTAACCACTGTGCCAGAGCTCAGGATCTCCTACTCCAGAGCATGGCAGAGTGGTCGATTCACGTGGCTGTGGTCGCCGAACCGTACTTCATTCCCGCCCGTGACAACTAGTTGGGATGTGCTGACGGTTTGGTGGCTATTATTGGCAAGACTCTGATCGATCCGTCTCGGGGCCGCGGCTGGGTTGATGCGGTCTCGGGCGGCATCGCTATTGTAGGGGCGTATTTCTCCCCCAACAAGAGTCTCGCCGACTGGAGGGTTTCCTAGTCGAGTTGGGCGCCGTCGTAGGCCGCTATCACACTGGTCCCGTTCTGGTGCTCGGGGATCTCAACGCCAAGTCATCGGCATGGGGATCTCTGGTCACTGACCCTCGGGGCGAGGTGCTAGAAGAGTGGACGGTGACGACTGGTCTGGTCGTCCTGAATCAGGGTTCAGTTCACCACGTGTATACGTGCGTGCGGCAGCGGGGTGGGTCGATAGTGGATGTCTCGTTTGCTAGCCCCTCTGTCACCTGCCGAGTCCGCGACTGGCGAGTCGCTGCAGAGGTGGAGACGCTGTCGGACCATCGGTATATCCGGTTCGACGTCTCTGCCCAGACTGCGAGCGGCCACCATCCAACAACCCCGATTAACGACGGCCCGCGTTGGGCGCTTAAGTGCATCGACAGGGAACTACTCGAGGAAGCTGCCTTAGTCCAGTCCTGGATCTGGGAGTCGACGACGGACGGCCCCGTCGACGTCGAAGCGGTGGCGCTATGGTTTCGCGGGGCGATGACGCAGATCTGCGACGCATCCATGCCCCGTGTCCGCCAATGGTCCGCAAAGCGCCAGGTGTACTGGTGGACCGCCGAGATCGCGCAATTGCGAATAGCGTGCGTTGCGGTTCGTCGCCGGTACACCCGATACCGGAGGTGGCGTCAACGGGATTCCGCCGAGGAGGACGCGCTGTATGAGGTGTACCGCGCGTCTAAGGAGACTCTGTGGCTGGCCATCGGCGACTCAAAGTCGCGTGCCAGGGAGGAGCTGCTGGGGTCTCTAGATCGGGATCCGTGGGGGCGCCCCTACCGTTGGGTACGGGACAAGTTGCGTCCCTGGGCGCCTCCACTAACAAAAAGCATGCAACCCCAGTTGCTGGAGGCGGTGGTATCGGCTCTCTTCCCTGAGCGAGTGGGACACGTTCCCCCGGCGATGGCTTCGCCCTCAGCCACAGACTCTCCAGAAGAGGAGAGCACCGAAGTCCCCGAGGTAACGCAAGCAGAGACGAGAGCGGCCGTGTCGTGACTCCGGGCTAAGAACACAGCGCCCGGAGCCGACGGAGTTCCTGGTCGAGCTCTCGTCCTGGCTCTGAAGGAGCTAGAGCCCCAGCTGAGAGGGCTCTTCACAGCATGTCTCGAGCAGGGTCAGTTTCCCAGTGTGTGGAAGGAGGGGCGCCCAGCGGACTCACCGTCCGCGTACCGGCCCATAGTGCTGCTCGACGAGGCGGGCAAACTTTTTGAGCGTATCAGATCATCGCAGATCGCCTCGTCAGCCACTTGTGCAGAGAGGGGCCGGACCTGGACGAGAACCAGTTTAGTTTTCGTCGCGGGCGCTCCACCATAGACGCTATTACGTGCGTGAGGGTTCTGGCGGAGGAGACAGAGTCTCGGGGTGGGGTGGTGCTGGCGGTATCTTTAGACATCTCCAACGCCTTCAACACCCTATCCTGGAGTTGTATCCGGGAGGCGCTGAATTACCATCGCGTGCCTCCCTACCTCCGCCGCACAATAGGGGCTTACCTTGAGGAGAGATGCGTTACGTATCGGGGACGTGACGGCGCAGGTCGGCGCCACATGTCGTGCGGTGTTCCGCAGGTATCGGTCTTGGGACCGCTCCTGTGGAACATCGGCTACGACTGGGTGCTGAGAGGTGAACTCCCGTCGGGTGCTGACTTGACGTGTTATGCGGACGACACGCTCGTCACTGCCCGGGGGAGCTCGCACAGGGAAGCAGCGTTGGTTGCCACGGCTGCGGTGTCACAAGTGGTGAACCGCATCCGGCGCCTGGGCCTGAAGGTGGCCCTAACCAAGTTGGAGGCCATGGTGTTCCATGGCCCTCGACGCGCGCCGCCGCCGGGATCACACATCGTGGTCAGCGGGGCCCGGATAGCTGTCGAGTCCACCATGAAGTATCTGGGATTGGTGCTCGACAGCCGATGGGAATTCGGACCCCACTTCCGGCGGCTGGCGCCCAAGCTGATGGGTGTAGCGGGAGCGCTTTCAACGTCGCTTCCCAACTTGGGGGGCCAGAGCGCCGCCTGTAGGCGGTTGTACGTGGGAATCGTGCGGTCCATGGCCCTGTATGGGGCTGCTGTGTGGGCGATGGACTTGATGGCCAGCACTATCGCCATTCTGCGCAAACCGCAGAGGGCGATGGCCGTCAGAGTCGTCCGCGGGTATCGCACGATTTCCTACGAGGCTGTTTGCGTTCTGGCCGGATCCCCGCCCTGGGGCCTAGAGGCGAAAGTACTCGCGTCATTATATCGATGGCGCGAGGAAGAGCGGGCACGGGGCTCGAGGCCGGTGCAGCGGTAGATCGCGCTGCGCCGAGAGGAGCTCCGTCAGGTCTAGGTGGCGGAATGGCGGCAAAGGCTTCTGCGCCCTACCGCCGGCCTCGCTACCGTCAAGGCGATCCGGCCAGTACTCGACGACTGGCTTGGGAGAAGGCACGGCGTCCTGTCGTTTAGGGTGACGCAAGTGCTGTCGGGGCATGGCTGCTTCGGCAAGTACCTGTGCCGCATAGACAGGGAGCCGGACGCTCGGTGGCACGCCCCTCCGCCTTTCCCCAGGCAGAGGTAGTCCATGAGGACTTCCCCCGTAAAAAAAAGGATGGTCGCCCTCCCGGTGATAGAGCAAGTTACCGGATTCGAGGATTACCGTGTCCTCCCCCTCATTTGTGACCTCGGATAATCCTATAATATGCCAGCGTAACTTGTCTATCTATTCTTCCAGCTCCACGATCTTCTCGTCAGTCCTCAGGGTGCGTGAGTTGTATGTTGCCAGGTCGAGTCGTCTTAGGTGGCAACCGAATCTCCACCGGAGATTATGAGCACCCCCTGCCCCGCCGTTACCATGGTCGCCACCGTAGCCAGGAATAGCGGGGCCGCCGGGACTGGGGGCCGTTTATTATTGTCATTGCTCATGTCATGCTCATATACCCCACCCCATATTGCCATAGTTGCCACGCTTGGCGATCGGGTTGGCAACCGCAGTTTTTTTGTTCTAATTTTGCTGTTATCAGGAAGATGCTGCTGCCCATCTCCTGCCTATTTGCCTTTGTCGCCGTTTACGACACCCACGGGAAG
Source organism: Parnassius glacialis (assembly GCA_033319125.1). Taxonomy (NCBI): domain Eukaryota; kingdom Metazoa; phylum Arthropoda; class Insecta; order Lepidoptera; family Papilionidae; genus Parnassius; species Parnassius glacialis. Next base: position 18,471,020 of record JAVANC010000024.1, on the reverse strand, counting down.
ATATGGGGTAGTGGATATTCTCTTTATCTTTAGTTTGATCAATTTTACAAAAACAGTGCTGTGTTGATTTATACACTAAAATGGTACTATAAGCTTATTCTTTTTCTATGTGTAAGTGGGTTAGATACCTTGTTATTTGATGTGGTTGTGGAAGATTGCTAGACACATTATTTGAATCACACCATTTTATCCATTAGTTTATAGCTGGATAGTAAGTACAAAGTACCTAATATTGAGGCTATCAAATAACCAACTAGAATTTAATAATTGTTTTTCTGATTCTGACCACCTACTAATTGATTTTGCCCACCTCCAACTAACCAGGCCTGAAGGTTCAGTTGGACTGCTTGTAGTGCAGGAAGACCTGTTGCAGTGTCTATCATATTCTTCGAGATTACCTATATCTATTGTCACTGGTGGTTCCACCGGCCGAGATTTGATATATACTAACCAAAGGTGTTTTCCCATAATGGAGCTATTAATATGTACTGACCCATGGCACGGTTCAAGTAAGGTAAGACCCGATTCGAAAATTCTAATTCTGACTGGAAGCGTTTCAGAATATTGCCAAATTGTCTTTGCAGTCTAAGGTAACGTATCTGCTGACCTCGGCTGTTTCTGCAGACGCAAAAAGATCGACGTCTGGAGTTTCTCAACGATGGAACAATTGGTTTGTTACTGTGGGCAACAGATGACATTCTGACAGTCGCCGTCCCAGTGAGATATGATCAGTTGTGCAGTTGTACCTCCTCATGAGGTAATGTGGTGTGTGGTGTGGTGAAACATACTCCTATGTTTTTCCTGTCAGCCAGTCTCAACAACTTGCACGTCAGATTGAGGAAACTCATTGAGTGGGTCCTCCCCCCGTCGTTCCGTATATATGACACAAGGGTTCGATTGTCCGACTGGACTAGAATGTGAGCATTCTTCAGGTAGATTCTGAATTGATGCATATACTGAGCTGAAGATTAGATAAAATTTCATCCAATCTTTCGTCCAGTCTCCTGACGTCATCATCTCGTTTAACTCGTGTCTGCCGCATCGGTTGTAAAGAAGTGGATGTATGGTCGCTAATGTAGAACTGCCTTGCCCACTAATGAGTGACTCTACCACTTGTCGTCCCTTTGTACTTGTAGTGACAGAATACGTTTGCTTTTCAAATTTCGCCTGCAGCGTAATTTGAGTAGTAAGTATCTGAATGTAGTGGCAATGCAGGCGACCCCTTCTTGTGACAAAACTGACGAAGTTTAGTTGTCTTAGAATTTTTTGCACCTGTTTTAGATTGCATGACTTTCTTGCTAATAATTGTGTTTTTATATTTTTTATTTTTCTCTCTGATAGGTACATTTTGTCTGTCTTGGTGTTCCAAGTTATTCCTAGATCGTCTAATTTTTGTATTGGCTTCAGCATACACTTTGAGTAATTTAACCCATAGACTTTAAGAGGCTCACGACCACCGCAGTCTGAGAGACCAGCTTAGCTTGGTCCTAGTGAACCAATAAGAAATCGTTAAGATAGCCTAGAACCCGAATTTCTTTGTTTCACATGATCTCCGCGATCCATTTCGTAACTACTGCAAAAGTGCGAGAAACAGATGCCAAGCCAAAAGGTAGAGAAGTCATTTGTAATAGTTCGTTGTTGTATATCATCCGGAGATAGTAACGATAGGATTCTGCAATTGTCATTGGATATGTCTATTTTCACCATCTAATTCACCTTTTGCAGGAATTCTGGTATGGAGGCTTGGGGTATTAGTTTAAAATGTTTGGTATGGATATACCTGTTGAATCCTCGCAGATCGAAGACTGGTCGGAAGCCTCCATCGTTCTTTGGTATGAGAAACATCTTCGAAAGAAAGCTTAGACTTTGAGAATTCGGTCTCTCCAAAACTTGTTGCTCCTGTATTCTTTATTAATTCTTTTACTGTTTTTGTAATTTCTTGTGACTGGTCTTGTATAGCCTTTTCATAATAATTGAAGGGTATTTAGAGGAGGTTCCTTTGAGAAAGGAATGCGAGTTCCAGAAATTATTTTCATTTTAAAATTGGTCGCTCCCAGTGTTTCCCATGCTTGCGAATGATTCGTCAAGCACCCCCCCTTTGAATACTTGTTGATTGTATTTTTTTGTCTAGTCTATGGGCCACAGCAACCACTTACCATCAGGTGGACTGTGTGCTCGTTTGTCACCATACTCCTATATAAAAAAAAATCCGTAGGTACAATCAGTCCAAACGGTATGTGTCTCTCGATTGCTTAGTTCGGTTGTTCAGGCACAGCGTGAAAACAATAAATGAATAAAACCTTTTCTGTAAGTATCTTGCAGCCCGGATAAGCTCTTAATCACTATTTTTGGTGTTAAATTATCTCTTTTGTAATGAACCTTCAAAAAGTATAATTATGAAGGTTCAATACCACAATAAATAAAACAAAACAACATTTTTATATTTACTTTTTATTAAACTTTCGGGTTTTGGCACAATTTTTGAATAATGTGTCGTGGTTTATACCTACTAGGTAATAAAACCTAAATTTTACCTACATATATATGCTCGTAGAGCCATACGGTAAATTTAACAAAGTAATCTCAACTCAATCGTAAAAAATAGTTTTGTTTAAAAACCAATAAACCAACAAGATATAACTTTAAGTACATACAAAAAAGAATATATTGTATACTTTTTACTCGTTAATGAAGTAGGCATTGTGTATACAAAACGTAAATATATGGCAAGGTGTAAGGTACTATTTTACATATATAAAAATGTCCCGTTACAACGGCTAAATAAATAATAAGTATGATGTCGACCGAGATCTATGCAATACGCATACGTATTAAGTATCGATCATTTATATAACCACAATCACTAAAGTTTACATCAAAATATCGCATATTTACAATTGGGTTCAACATAAAAATAAATAATTTAACGCCACTTTTTTAAACCTTACATATTAACTATGTAATACTACGCACTACGTAATAGATAAGACATTAAATTCACGTACACAATAATTTATTTACGCTTACTATACTAAACTATTTTCACGTCTGATATATATTACTGGCATACAATAACAAGGTGCAACACACCCGAGTTTATGTTTAAATCGAAAAGGAATCAATAAGTAACGGACACTGTGTGTTCGAAAAACATATTTAGTTATTTTTTAAGATCATTATTGATGGTAAAAAATGATCACGGCACCAACATCGGATTTACAATAAGAAGTAAAGAATATTCACATAAACAAATTGGTGTGTATTCGCCATTACAAAAACAAAAATGTATTAAAACAATAAATAACAAAACTAAATGGCTATCAACGACATCACCGATCAAACGCGTTCCATTTCACAAAGAAATATCTGTACAACTTTGTTTTCTATCACTCATCTACCTATTATGTACTACATATTTATTATGCTTGTTTCAACTACAGCTTAGCGACTATTTCTACTAATTTAAATTGCACGATTCGATAAAGCGAATATTTGATTTCTTTTGATTAAGTATTATACCCACAGAGTTCGATGAGCTATCTATCTACGCATTAATTAAAACATAGCAGATATGTTTTTAGTTGAAAACGAATTGACGATCGCAAAATTGACCACCAATAACTAACAACAGTTTTTACAACGGTCTAGCGTTGAATATTCCTTAACAATGCTTGCATTCAGAATAATTCACAGTTTTAATATAAAATTCGCATATCTACGTTATTTGTTAAAATTGTTTCCATTACAGACCCCTGCTTAGTCTATGAGTATTCCATTTACTATTATAATCATCATCATAAACTTCTCACTGGATTCAATAAATCAGTTTGTGTTCTAAACACTTAAATTTTCAAGCATTCCGCTTCAAATTTTTGGTTTTATACATTTTAGTACCTTAGTCCTAGAGCTTCTAAGTATTATATAGGTAGATTAGGGTTTAGCTAAAATTTATACATGGCCACACGATAGTAAATATGTCAAGTAGATACTACCACTTAAATATAATCTATTATAATCTAGACATAATTTGAATGTAACTCTAAATACGACATTTTATCCAAATATTGAAATTAACGTTCATGTTATATCTACAAGGGAATCGTGCTTATTTACATTATTTGTCTGCTTAGTAATAAAAATCTACTTTACATGTTTTAATATAACCATTAGGAGTATATACATTTTTCTAATTTACTAACAGTTGGTTTAATACCTACAATAATTAGCAAGAGCACGCTTCACTCTAAAGCGAATGCATCAATTTTACAGAATAGCAGTGGAGTTTGAAAATATTAGAGAATAAAACAAGAGATTCTAGGATTTTCTTAAACCACTAATGGAATAATCTCATATTAATAATTAGGTATTTGTATAAAAGAGAGATCTGATTGCAGCACTGGCATTTAAAGACAACCTATATTCGTGAAAAAATACCTATTTAAGGTACTTAAGTTGATATTTCTAGCACAGATAAAATATCATTTATCTTCAATATACATAAAAAAGGAAAACTAGAACGAAATCAGTATGAAATTTAACTCTTCAAGAGATTCATGTCTTCGATCGTTCTCAAGTCTTACCGCGTTACCAGGGATGGTGGGAGGGAGGCAATGAAAGGGGCGCGGCGTGCGGATATGGCCAGCCGCGCGCCGTGCCTCAATCTTCCTCTCTTGGCGATAATGGGGGTGAAAACGCTGGATTCATGTAGTTCCCTCCATTTGGAGGCGGAGAAGTGTTAGAAGGACCTGGGGACGGGAGAGTGGGAAGGAAACCTAGTTCGCTGCCGCCGTCCCGACACCACAATTGTCGCATTTCTTGCCTGCGAGTTCGCATGAGATTCTTGTATTCAGATATTCGCATCTTTTTTCCATCTACTATGCAAGTTCTTTTCGGCCTTGGGCGGTACCTGAAGAACAAAATAAAAAAAAAAATAAGTTTAAAGCTATTAGATAAATTATGAAGAAAAATATTTTATGTGGTGCCATGACTTCAGTATAATTTTAAATTGAATAGTTTTGTAATTTTTTTTAACATAAATCTTTTCTTATCGCAAGATAAAAAAAAACTAACAGATATTTTATTTATATAAATGTTTAATTCTAAACGTTTTGTTCACTATATTACATTATAAATTATAAAAAAGCTTACCTGTAATCTGGGTGCTTCTCCATATGTAACTTGGATAGTCTCGATTGTTCCTCATAATATGGCTGTTTCTCGGCGTTCGACATAGCTTTCCACCTGGCTCCTAAGATCTTGGATATATTGGAGTTATGCATGTCTGGACACGCTTTCAGGATCTTTCGCCGTTCGTCTTTCGCCCACACCATGAAAGCGTTCATTGGTCTCTTGATGTGAGGTTTGCCCGACTCGTCTCGTTTGGGTTGGCGTATCAGCTTAGCTTTTTCTGCTTCTTCCGGAGGAGACTGGCCCCAAGAAGACGCTGCAATATCATAAAGGAAAATTACATTTTAGTTGTGAACTAAAATAATAAAGATTGGAAAACATAATAGGTCGTTGCTATTTGGTATAGGTATAAAATAATTCATAAAATTATGTAATATGAACGTAATAAGCGTGCGATTAAGGCAACTTTCATAAATACATTGTAGAAGAAGCGTACCAGACCGATTATTGGCAGGTAACATCAAAAAATTTACGGTTCTGGTTATCCTCATTAATGAGTCTGCCGAACGTGGCATAATTTTTTTTTAATATAGTATATGGTGACAAACGAGCACACAGTCCACCTGATGGTAAGTGGCTGCTGCGGCCCATAGACATCTACATTTATCCTCGTTTGCGAATCAAAATGCAGATGCGTTGCCACCTGTGAGGACTAAGATGGAATATCTCGTTTCCAATAAAAAGGGTTTCCGGTTCTCTACACCTCTACACCTCACCATACGAAACACAGCAGTGTTAAGCTGCTATTTGACGCTGGTATTCTGTGAGAGCGTGGTCCTTCCCCGGTCGAGCCGACCCATTCGTGCTACAACTATACTACTAATATAGCTGCAGCATGGCTCTACCACGTACACACAGTCCACCTGATGGTAAGTGGTTGCTGTGACCTATACACATCTACATTTATCCTCAATCAAGAATCAAAATGTAGATGCGTCGTCACCCGTGAGGACTAAGATGGAATGGCTCTTTTCCAGTAAAATGGGTCTCCGGTTATCTACACTCACCATACGAAACACAGTAGTGTCAAGCTGCCATTTTACGCTGGTATTCTGTGAGAGTGTGGTTCTTCCCCGGTTGAGAATACCCATTCGTGCTACAACTATACTACTAATATAGCTGCAGCATGTTTCTAACACTTTTGATGTTTCTTCCCTAGACGCTATATTATAGTTATGCATTTTTCACTAGACGCTATTAGGTATTCGACGTGTATTATCTTGTGAAATTTACGTTATAATATTATGATACCTTATAATTTAAGCACGTAAAAATATTAATTCATTATTTCTGAACATAACAACAATAGAATTAAAAATAAAACTAATGCAATCGTACGTGAATTTTATCTCTAAAATATCTAAATGTTACTGCAATAAATGAGAGTACAATGTCACCATTAAATTTGTCCCCAATTAAGTGAGCCTTTTAAATTGTAAAATTTCGCCTCTTAAAATTGAGATAAGAAATTTTCAACATTTATAACATTTTAATGTATCGTGTCGCTTGAGTTGAGGAGCTGATCGGAAGCCGAGCTTAGCTGAGTAATAAATAATCGGTGACAGTGACTGGAGGCCGTAAAAAAATCGTTAAACGCAGATTAGAACTTCAAGCTACTTCGTTATAACTTTCAAAGGCAAAAATGTATTAATTGACAGTGGATTTCTAAGTGCTGTTGTGTTTTTTTTGGGGCGAGTGTTCCCCGTGTTTAATTTTCAATATTATCTGAGTAAATTTTTAAAAGGCGTCTCGAGTTATCGTTTTATTTTATAGCTGTATAGGTATGTGCAAATTAGTTAGAAATATATATATATATATATTTATATAATTATTTTTATTTTATGTACTTCATAAAAAAATATAAAAAAGTTTAGACAAGTACGAGAGTTTAATCTATTTGGCCGTTGAAAATGACGATAAAAGAATGCCATCGAAAACATTACTTGTAAAAAAAACCAAGTCTCGCAACTCAGTTCTTCTACCGTAAAAAGTTGTGAGATCCATGTAATACCAAGTCGGTTAATTTATTCAGTCCCTACTTAAGGGTCCTTCTGTCTTAAGTTATTACGTAATTAACTAACCTAAACAACATCTTATAGTGACCACATCAATATTAAAAATCTTTTGTGTTTTAAATAAATAAATTGACTAAAGTAAATTGGTAAAGTCAGGCTTCTAGTCTTATCCATAACGAAGTTATAGGGGTTCGAAAATGGCCTGAACTGCTTCGAGAAAAGGATGGTACGGTCGTGCCGCTTTTTAGCTCGACTTGGCGGGGGCACTGCCGTGCCCCCAGATATCAGCACTCGGGAGTTTTATTCGGAGTTTCATCTACGGTCAGAGAGGAAACCCATTTTGAAACGGTAGTTGATTGACAATGAAGCATGATATGAATAAATGAAATTTTTCGTTGAAATACATATGTATGTTACGTTGTAAAAATACTTCAAAGATATTTGTGTGAGTTTTTTTGGACAAATCTGCTCTTTACAAGTACAAAAAACACTGCAGCATTACAGTATGCTTATGAGAAATGTATATTCAATTCAACTGAACAACCGATTTACTTTATCCATATTTTACAATAGAACATTACAGTTACATAATTATTGTAGAAATACGACCAGTTCTAATACATCTACTAATAGTTTAGTTAGCGCAGATGCTATTAGAGCAATACAAGATGACATTTATTACAAGGCGCAAATTCCGAATCCGCCATTAGGTAATTTTAGTGCACTGTCGAACGCACCCCCGCGCGCATTCTATCCTGTGAAATATGTGGGTCAGTCAAAAAGAGATCCGCATAACATTTCGCCTGACGGATTCGCAACCAAGTGTCCGACAATTAATAAACTTGCCCGCACGGAAACATCCTCCTCTCGAACTCGGAGCATTCCTCGGATTAATTTGACACACTGTTAGATAATTTATAACATCCTACGTTGATTTGCGCGTGATACACTGTTCAGTCCGAACGCACTTTGTACTGTCGCAGTGAAATTTTAATTGTTGCCCGCTTTTCGAAGTCGGGATTTAAAATAGTCTTAATTATTTATTTAACCTTGGCGTGAATAATAGATTTATTTAATTTATAAATATTATACATAGCTTTTTTTATTATTTTGTTGTTTATTTATTTGACAGCTACAGTCCAGTTGCAAATTTATCATTAATAATTGCAACCATATTAGAAAACTCACTGTGACATTTGGAGAATAGAAATCGAAATCTTTACTGTCCTTTATACCCCTTGCACTGGTTCAAGCCTCGATATTTTACTCTTGTCTCCCATCTCCCATCTCTCCCTAAAGTTCACTGCTGTATATGGGCCTCCTTCGTTAGGAAGAATTTGCCTAAATCGTCACACTTGGCAGGTGAGATCGCAGTACCAGACGTCTTGCACTGCTGCGCTGGTCAAGGTATTTTACGTCTGGCGTAAACGATGCTTATATCGCTATCTTTCGCAATTCATAAGATTTTTTTTATCATTTCTTATAACTGCATCTTACAACACTTACGGAACGAAATGAGGAATGGTAAAAATTCACAATACGCGAACAACTCCGTTTCGATCTCCGCCGGCACCAATGAAATTGTTAATCGCAATTTTAAGTGCTGATTTACCACGAACTCGGTGGTAAAGTAAAACATAGTGAGGAAACCTGCATGTCTGAGAAATAAAAATAAATTGAAGACATGTTGTGAAGTCGGCCAACACGCATTGGGACAGCGCGACGAACACTCCCTTGCCCTAAAAACCTTTTAAAAGTTAGAGGAGGCCTGTGCCCAGCAGTGGGACGTATATAGGCTGTAATTTTAACTTTAACAATTAGGATGTCTATTAAAAACACTTTCATATATTAAAAACTAATTTGAATTAAGTAGATACAAATAGTTATAAAACTTAAATTAATTTAATACTATTTAGAATTTTTCTTTTGCTTGTACACCCGAGTAGGATAAGCGAAGAGAGCGGAAACGTGCGTCGTGAGCGCCATCTATTTCTCGTATCATGCGATTCTCTTGTTTTAAAGGAAGCGTAACGACATCAACTATTTTGTAACCATTTCGGTTTGGGTTTGCGCCAACTATTTAAAGTAGCGTCCATTTATTTGTTTTACTGTTCTGTTATATTAAATTTAACGATTTTTATTACAAAAAATCTTTTTGTCACGTCCGCGTCCACATCATAACAATACATATAAATTCTTAATTATTGAGACAATTTTCATAAAAGACGTCAACTTCCTGTGGTCGCCTTTGATTCAATAAATCAGTGGGTTTTAAAATTAATATTTCTGTCTTGTCGGGGGCATTTTTAATCATTTCTCGCGCAACGTTTAGTTACAAAGAAAGAGGTCGTAAATTTTCTGGCAAGGTAAACATAATATATATATATATATATATATATATATATATATATATATATATATATATATATATATATATATATATATATATAATCAACATACCATGAAATAAGTGTAAATCCAACCTGTCAAGTTTTGTTTAAGCATTTCTAATTATTACAATTAAATACGCTTTTCGACACATAAATAAATAGAGAAATACGTAGTCACGGATGCGTGGTCGATGAGATAACCAAAATGTTTTAACCTATTTATGTATAATATAGAGTCCGCTCCTATGATCTAGTTGGAATAAGCGGACTTCATCATGTCCTTGATATGTAATTCATTCAACAATCATCAGTTGTGCAGTACCTACCTTTAGGCGCAAAGTAAGTATGTAATTTAAAAGTTTTACCGGCAACTGAAGACCTACGGTTTTAAGTGTCAAATGAAACAGAACTATTATCAAAGTACGTTTTTTTATACAACTGAAGTGACAAAGAAACGACCGACTACAGTCCATCTGATGGCAAGTGGCCACCGCAGTTTATTGACAAATGCAGCCAACTTCAAACTAAAAAGGCTAGAGATGCGTTGTCATCTCTCAGGACTAAGATAGAATACCTAACAGCCCTTAATTAAGTTCTGATGTCAAATGAAGACTTCGTTCTGATGTTAAGAGAGTTGTGTCTCTATGTGTATCTCTATCTGTATCTCTATCTATATCTGAGAATGAAAATATGTCTTAGAAATATTTTTTTTCTTATTTTCTTTACAATATTTTCCTTCACTGCGGAGCACGTGGTAAATTAGCACTTAAAATTGCAATTAACAGTTTCATTGGTACCGGAGGGGATCGAACCCGGGCTGCTCGCGTACTGTGAATTTCACAGTTAACGCTTAACCCCTGAACTACCACGGCTCTACCACGCTTAAAAGTTTAATTTAAACAATCGTTAACAATTCTCTAGTTGTTATCCCATTAAACAAGAGAGGACGTAAGTATTTAATGTTTGTGACGCAATAAAAATAAATCAGTTTCCAAGTTTCACGGAACGACTCATAGATGATTATCGCGTGCAATTAATGTTCCTACGTATGTGGGGCGTTGCCCATCTCACAATATTTTAAGGTATTGTGACATTCTTTACGTGAATAGGACATCGTTCAATTTTCCTGACAGAAAACGGAAACAGTTTGACCTGCTCCAACGTTTGTTTATGCAATATTTTTTTTCACAACCAAGAATAAAAAAATATGCTTATAGTTCAATAAATCGATTAGATAGAAAATCTATTACATTCCTGATGTCAAATGACAAATGAAAAATAGACAACCAATTATTGGACACATTAGGTGTCCAATTTAAATAATTTTATTCGTTAGTTCGTATCGCATACATTTTGATCTTATGCGGATTGAAAAACCACCCTAGAGTCACATAAGCACAACATGCATCACTAACAACACTATAATTGTGTCACAAAAATTACTATATGTCTACTAGCTGACCAGGCAGACGTTGTTCTGCCCTCTCCGTCGACCCTGTGTCCTATAAAAATTCTTAATAAAAATATTGAGGGGCACTTATCGGGATAAAAACTATCTCTATCTCTATCTCTCAAGTTGGACCAAACTGCACATAGTGTTCAAAATTTCATTGCAATCAGTTCAGTAGTTTAGGAGCTCATCGCGGACAAACAACGTGACACGTAATTTTTATATATAAAGATATAACATTTAATTTCACCGTTTACAGTTGCCGACCACATATCGTAACAGTTACAGTATCTAGCTATTCCGCCGCGGGTTCTGGTTTAAGTCTCAACCGGAGTGAAAATCGCCAAAAAATATTATTCATCAGATTAAAAGATTAGATTTTCAGGTTTGGTTGTGTTGTCATCAGACACGGGTTTAGTACCCCTTTGTTTTGCATGTATATTTGTAGCACTAATAAGCTGGATGACAAACGAGCACATAATTCACCAGATGTTTATAGTGGATGCTGTGGCCAACGGACGTCGAAGTGTATCATCGACTAAGAACCAAAATGCAGATGCATGGTAGCGGTATACTACTATGCAATGCTACTAGTTATTTCACGCTGAATTTTTGCTGGAGAGCGTGGTTCTAACCCGGTCCCGGGTCCCGTTTGAAAATTGTTCAGGAGGACATCATCCTCCGTTTCGTTGCCTTATCCTCTGTTTCTATATTATTTAGATGACATTGTGGTGATACTGAACGCCGACGTATTTATTTAATCTGTACAGTTTGGTCTGTGTATTTTAAATCTATATATATTTCATAAGCTCGACACCTGCGTCAGTCGTCGGGCGACCCCTTGTGAAACCAAATTGATTTTTATGGAGTAATTTATTGTTATTAAATAACAATTGATCTTAAGTTATCTTTTCAAAAAAAATTCTGAGAGATGGTAGTACAGTGTTAGGTCTAAAACTAGCGGGGTCCAATGTCATCATTCATCATCATTACAGCCTTTCATAAGTCCACTGCTGAACTTAGGCCTCCCCAAGGAATGCCACAAAGCACGGTCCTGAGCCACCTGCATCCATCGACTTCCTGCATGTCTTACCAGGTCTTCACTTCATCTCGTGGGGGGTCGCACTACACTTCGCCTACCGGTACGAGGCTGCGACTCAAGAACCTTTCTTCTCCATCGGTTGTCGGTTCTTCGAGCTATATGGCCGGCCCACTGCCACTTCAGCTTACTAATCCGTTGGGCTATGTCGGTTACTCTGGTTCTACTGCGGATATACTCATTTCTAAGTTTATCACGCAGAGAAACCCCGAGCATAGCCCTCTCCATAGCTCGCTGAGCGACCTTGAGCTTCCTCATACGGCCAGCAGTGAAGGACCACGTCTCAGATCCGTAAGTCATCACTGGCAACACGCACTGGTTGTACAATTTTTCTGGGGTCCAATGAACCACCAGATAAAGTTAAGATAAAATTAAGATTAAGTTAAGTATTTTTTTGAACATAAGTGATCGTGTATAAATATTTAGTAAATATAAATTAACCATTTTTGTCAAATTGCCAACCTGCATGTCAAGCGTGGCAATTATAGCAAACCCAATTACGAGGCATACTATGGGAAGGCTTATGTTCAGCCGAGGCCTTTGATAGGGTGTAACGAATGATGATATATTATAGTACCCTAATTCAACAGTTTCATTTCGGCACGATCCCGGAACGTTAAATGTAAGTACTCGTAATTAATACGAAAGAGGCAGTCCTTTTATATTTTCACTCTCCGTTCATTTTCGTTACAAACAAAATTTACACATGCATAATAAATTTACAAATGCATAATATGAACATTGTTTTACTGTAAGTTCGAGAGTCAATAATTATCGAGAACCGTCAGAACGGAAAGTAAACGGAGAAAAGTTGTTCGTAGCGATGTAAGAAAATAATTAATGTGTACTTTGCTAAACAGCACAGTTAGGTTCGCCCGTCTTCATAAGATAAAACATCGACGGCTCCGTGGCGTAGTAACTTAAAAATGAGTTGCTGAGTGCTGCGGCTTCGAATCCCGCACGGAAATAATATTTGTATGGCCTACAAATAATTGTTCCAGGTTTGGATGTTTGTCTTTGTGAAATTTATAAATGTAAACTGTCTTCACGATACGTGCGGAAACGTTTATAAAAATGTTTTAAAGAAAAAAAATCTATACTATTGTTACTACCCAGGTATTGTAGTTACTGCCTGCATTAGGCGTAATAATGCCTACGTTAGGCTTTAATATATTTTATTCAATAATTACCATCATAATTATATTTCCGAAATACCTATTTTTTTAAATTTAAGTAAATACTTCAAAAAAGGAAGTTAGAAGTATTTATTGTATTTCTTTTTTAAGTACAGTCAGTTAACCGACTAATATTTTTATTTTATTTTATGAAGCAGTACACATAATATAGATAGATGTAATTTCACAGTGTTCTCATATAAATTCCAGTGCGATAACAATTTAATACGGTTTATTTATATTAAATAATTAGTATATATAAATCTTAGTTCGATATTAACTACAACGTTGACTTTTCAAAGTTTGAGATGAATTAATTATATTTAGCAATTAAATGGGAACGCGAAAATGTTTGTCGGCGACACGGAACATTTCTTCATTTTCGCATTCAAGACGTCCCTATCTATTTATTAGCTATTCCTTGTTTATTTTCGCATGCAAATTATGTAACGCGTCGTGTATTATGCGGTATTAAATCTATCGACTCAGTTTTGGTAAAAAAAATATTGTATTGTAGGATACGTGTATTTGTATTTGTCAATGTGTGGATAAATGGAACTTTCCAAGAAAAGATTTATCACATTTCTGATTCTTCCAAATGGAGGATAGAAAAAAACGGCCTTCTAGGGTTCCGACCTAGGGTATTGGATAATTGTAGAAAGTGTACTTTTATGTGTTTCGTTATGTTGTTATGCAATAGTTAAAGGAGAATTTACATATTCCCGCTGTTGAAATAAAACAACACGCTGTTATGAAAAAAAAGTGGAATATGGAGGACCCATGAAATCCACGATTACGAATATTCAAGGTTGACTGGCACAAAAAGCCATTTAGCGTTAAAAAGTAGAAGGTGACACCTACAACCAACTTCAAATAAAGATGGATGAAGACGGGTTGTCACCTCTGAGGGCTATCTAAAAGTTCTATTATAGTAAAAACTATCTTGATTACACCAGATGTAAAATTCACAGACTTTCGACGGGACGTAGTGTCAAAGATTCCAGAATTCTAGCACTGCAATTGCAAATCCGCCAGCCCAGGTTGACGTTTATGTCAAACCCTTCTTATTATGAGGAACGCTTATGTCAAATATTTGACTATTATTGTCTGATAAAATAAAAGAGACAGGTTTCTCATTTTTGAAAATGAAATGCTTGTTGACGGACTACACGTGTCCTCGAATGTCCGCCTAACATGAAATTTAAGTCGATTAAACCTTCAATACAGGGTTTTTATATTTCTGATCAGACTATAGATTATAAAACCCTTTAAGTCACTTAGCGGTTAGTCGCCGTAGAGTCCATATCACCTGAGGATGCCTCGTGTAGAGGCGAAACACGTGTCGTATTATCGTCAGTGGTGTGTCTTGCCTAGTGTAGTGGTGTTGGGAGTAGCGGTGCTAGGATTAGTGGTGACGGAGATAGTGCACGCAATTGAGGGAGGGCGGGAGGTGCTCTTCAAACTAGGTAAGACACATCATTTTATTTTATAACGCGGATATTTGCAAAGTAAATTTTTCTAAAAGCTTTTATATAATGGATTTCCGCAAATTAACGCCTGATTCTATTAATTATAACCTTGCGTAATTGGGTGAATATTTTTTTTGTAGAAAATATGTTTCATATTACTGTTGAGACTTATAAATGATTTGATTAGACAGCCGTTCTAATATTTTTGGATCGTTTACGCGCATGTGACGTCTGTTGGCGCCATAATACTGATTATCTGACTCGTATTTCCACGGTTTTTGTACGAAAAGCGTCGCCGTTATTTTTTTCGTTCGTTGTAACTATTTTAGTAATTGAACTATTTTAATGCCCCGTAAGTGTTTTTTTTTAAATTGAGGTTTGTAGAGAGTAATTGACTGGAAATACAAAAATATACAAAAAAGTTTTTTTTTTGTTTTAAATGTAATATACACGGCATTAGTTTTTTTTTCTATTTCTTAGGAATGATAAGATTTTTCTTTTAGTATTTTTAGTTGTTTAATTTTTTCATTCTATGAAATGAAAGAAAATTAACAAGCTAGCTGTCTAGTATTTAATCTTCGCCAATGTTGGTTTAAACTTCCTGGGAAGTATATAAATTATCATTATCGTTAATCATTAATGTATTAGGCATGGACTTGTAAATGGATAATAATAAAATTATCGTTATTTTAAAGGAATAAATACTCACTGTTGCAAGAAGCGTTATATTCATCTTCCTTCTGCATGCTGTACTGCGGATTCTCTTCCATTGGTGGGTATGGGACGAACCGGGGCAGCATGATGGATGACTGCGCTGGTGATGGTGACCGCTGTTTGCTGAGGTTTAAGGGTGCGTCCGGGTCAGGTGGTGGGGAGCGGGCGGTTGCCGTTAATTGGGCCAACTGAGCTGTCGCTGGCCAGGGTGAAGCTTGAACAACCTGAAATCGGGTGGATAGTTATAAGTATCGATAAACACATATAAGTAGAGCCAAAATCGTGCTTTTTGTCTGAATTTTTATGTACTGCTAGCCGGTACCCGGCGCTTGCTACCGCAGAAAAAAATGATTGTGAAAATATCGTTTTGAATTTGAAAGAGTTATATTGTTTAAATAAGAATTATAACAAAATAATACGTAAGTTATTACGTAACTATTTAAATTAAATGATAAATAACATTATAAAAATTGTTGATACATTACTCGCGCCACCTACTGGAATTTAATTGTACTATGCCTGTGACTTTCGTGTAAGTACTAGCAATAAGATGACAAAGTTTAACTGCAATATTATGAACGCTATGGCAGCGCATAAAATACGAACAAACAAAAATTATTTTATATAAATTAGATTGGATATCAAATCTAAGTAAAGTCTAATTAATTAGCGTATTAGCTTTTTAGATTATTTAATATTCATGAATATGTTGAGTAGACTTGTTAATCGCCGTGTAGCTTTATTTTCGATTAGCGATTTAATTAACTAATCTAGGAGTTATCATACTAAGTAGATACTTAAAAATCCCTTAAGTATCCCCATTCGCTTTTAATTATAGCTTGTGTTCGTCTTTCTGCCTTGGATGCTAAATTTTATGTGGGTAGATTATTAAAGATAGGAAATTACGAAGTTAGATATTAAAAAAATAAAAATCAAAATCTCGAATGGGATAACATAAATATTACCCATAACATTAATATTGAATAAACCGTAAATTTGAACGCGATAAAAATAAAACTTTGAAGTCGATGCGCCTTGTTCGATTAGTTCATATTTTTCTTTTAAAAAAAACTGTCGGCTTTGAAGTGATATTTACATCGCGAAATACGTCATAATTGCTTGTTCGCAGATCGTTGTCACTGCAGTAGACGTTCGCAGATAAAAAATTAGCAAATACAAGTAACAAGAATCAGTTCATCTTTTTTCATATATAGTTAACATAAAAATGATTGAGAAATTTAATGATAGATCGTTTTCTATTAATTTAATCCTTTTAGGAGGAAATGCTTCTGGGTGGTCTTTTCTCCATACCAACGTTCTTGCCTGTTTTCTTTCTGGTTTATGACCTTATAGCAATGAGGTTTTACAGTAAAATAAATATCAACCTCTTCTATGTCACTATGTGTTCCTTTTTGATGATACATTATCTTTATATGCACTAGAACCCTTATAAAATGCTCAGAATTGCCTATTAAGACTGCCGTCAACAGACGCCTAGTGTTCAAATTTGATAACTAATAGTGAAAAAAAAAAACCATAAAAACACAGTGTATGTCCTTCTTATTCAGTTTATGAAATATCTCTTAAATCGGTCCAATTTTGTAGCAGAAAATCGTAGAGAGCCAAACCTCGAATTATGCCTTTTTACTTAGACTATTCAGTCGGATCTGCAGTTGTCCTTATCGGACGTCGAGCGCTTGTAGAGCGACAGCAATAGTTTCTTCAAATACCTAATTTTCAAAAGTTTCTCGGCCCGCATTTCCTCTTAACCTCGATATATAAAGTAACATTCTGTATAGTTATATCCTAGCCCATAGAATTATTCCTGGCCATTGTTGTTTCCTGTTGCAACTTAGCTCTTTACTAAGATGGGAAATTCAAAACGAATAAATTTCGCATTTAGAGTTTTCATAATATAAAATTAGGTAGGTATTGCTTCCTATGTTACTGATCTACTTAAAAATAATCATCCTTAAATGCCCTATACTTCTTACAATATCTAAGTTGGACAATGATAAAGATGAAAACCGATTTATAAGTATTTGAAATATTAGAGATTCGATTATAATTTATTATCGATGAATATAAACATCGTCACGGAAAATTAAAAAAGTATTAGCATATTATTAATGCTAGACATTTAAAAAATCTTTTTGAAGAATGTAAGGGTTAAAGTGCAATATTTTTTTTTTAACTGAACTATCATAATGTTGCTTTCTCAAGATCATGACATAACAATGTTTCGTCAAACTCCATGTTGCGGAAATTGCGTGAATTAGTTTCAAGAAGCAACATCAAATGAAACGCTTATAGTCAAAAACTGGATGACGAATGATCCGTGGGCATCTTACGCATCTAATTATATTTTTACATAACCTACACCGGTTTTTGACCAGTAATTAGTTTTAGAGCAACTTTCATTTTTGAACATCGGAATAGGGCGACATATAACATATTACGTAAGTTATTGTATTTTTTAAACTGCCAGTTGTTTTAGTTTATTTTTAATAATTGATTTAATAAGAAACACGATACATATAAGATAATTGGTTGGCTCAAAACTTTTATTATCTATCATGTATTTTTCAGGTGGTAGAATTTCTTTTTTGTCTAGGAATCCGTCTAGGTAGGTTTATTTGAATTCATCAGCAAAACAATGTTTGTATTTGGTTCATGTAAGCGATCCACTTACCATCGGGTGGACTGTGTGGACGTTTGTCACCCTTATGCAATAAAAAAATGGCGTCAATTAAAAACGGTAGCGACGGATAAGTGGATAACTATATATTATCCGATAGCATACTATTTCGGTCATATTATAATTTAATATAGATACTTTTATAATCTTTGGATAAAAATGTGTACGATTATAGGTATTACTATCAAGTGATAATAATCAATTTACTACTAGGCATAAACTTCTTATCCAAATCTGTCAAATCTTTAGGGGATATACCATAATTATAAATTAATTATATTCGACCTTTTCGTGTAGAAGCTTTACATTATAACATCGCCTAATAGTAAAATTTTCTTAAAATTATATGAAAAACTTATAGAATGTGCCTATTTAATAGGTACATAAGTAACAATTTATGCCGTTTTTTTCATAGAGGGGGCAAACGAACATGCGGCTCACGTGATGGTAAGTGTCGACGGCCGCCTATGACCGACTGCAACACCAGAGAAATTGCAGCTGCGTTACCGGTCATTTGGTTTAACCTTTTAATTTGGTTCACCGTTTTGTACAGTGGATGTTGTAAAAGGCAACAATGTAAAATGTCGGAAGGCTTCGGATAGATGGCGGTATGAACTTCTCGTTTACACTAGATGTTAACTACCAAGACCAAAACCTGGTACAAAATGGTCAATACATACCCCTGCTACGTGTGATAAGTCAAATTCTCCCTGCAGTGGGAGAGGCATATCCAGCAAGGTAATTTTACGTGTTCATTTAATGGCAGATATTATAGTTATAATTATCAGTATTTCATAAGTTTGTATTTTACGAACGGTGAAGAAAATTTGTGCATAATATAAAGAACTGTAATTAATTTGCTTTTCATTCGGATTTATTTTTCAATTATTGTAGCATCCCTCAAATGGGATGATATGATAAATGAAGCCTCCAGAGGCCCATGTTCAGCTGTGGACTGTTGCGAGTTAACAATGACAAATAAGAATTTCTCAATTTCACCATCACACATCGCGATAAAACTCGCGATACCATCCATACCATCTGGATGTATGGCGGTCCACCACTGTGCGATTTAGAAAAAGTTTTCTTTCTCGCACAACTTCTTTGTGGAATCGCCTACCATCAGGGGTTTTTGCCGGACCGATACGATTTAGGGACCTTCAAGAAAAGAGCCTACTCCTTTTTAAAAGACCGGAAACGCATCTGGAATTCCGCTGGTGTTGCAGTTGTTCATGGGTGGCGGTAGTCACTTATCATCATCAGGTGAGCCGCATGCTCGTTTGCCCCTTTTTATATAAAAAAAATTAAGTGACTAGAGTATGGGTATATATAGAACGTTATCTTCACGGTTTCATTACATTGTCACACAAACGTTATTCCATTTAATTTTGGCTTGGTTGGTCGCGTGCCAATCTGCTTCATTCATGGGTGCGGCCTCTGATCCAAAAGTACACTGTACTAATTATTCTGGACACGTAATGCGTTATTACGATATTAAATATATTTTGCGGTGTATCAACTTTTCATAACAGGTTATTGCCGAAAGAAACTATTTAATGTGTTTATTTATTTGTTGTTGTTAAACAACTTTTGAAGAGGCGGTTTGTCACCGCAAGTGTGATTTCACAAAAAAAATGTATTGACCATTAATAACGATAGTATTTGTAATGAAAGAATTGCTTTATATCTAAATGCGTGATTTGTAGTTTAAGTTATTTTAAAAATGTCAAAAATATGTACGGTGGGAAAAATGGTCGTAAAAATCAATTTGATAGTCATACAAAATGTTATACCTAGCTCTATAAGTGTTATAATCATTGAAGGTTTAAACCTATTTAAGAAGTTTTTCTTTAATAACACCAAAACTTAAAAACTTAATTTGTCAATTTTAAATATTTTTTTAAATAATTAACAACTTTTTTAAATGTCTGCTAAGATTAGAAGGGTAAACCCTTAGGCAACCATAGATTTTTTATCATTAGCTTGTTAATGTAAGTTTGTAAATTTAATAATTAAAATTATAGACTGACACACCATTCTACCTATTTGTATGTTGTAGTGGTATGATGTATTAATGATTCTAACTCCGTCATTACGATTTGTTTAAGACGTGTGATTTAATTTGAACCCAAGAGGTGACTCACGTTAGTTGGTGCTTGCGGTTGCTGTGGTCGCATCTGTTCTAACAGAGGCAACAAACCGAGTGGGTGGCCAGAATATAGTCCGTGCTGACCGCGCCGTACTAGCTCCTGTCGTCGGAGGTGCTCCTGTTGTAATCTCTGCAGCTCTAGTTCCGCTGATACGTTTCCCATGTTCTGTAAAAAATTATCAAGATTAACATATTGTTACATTTTATCAGTTAAATAGTGAATGCCTTATACATAAAAACTAAACTTGAAAAAACGATTAAAGTTGCTCTTTCTCTCTCTATATAATTATATACTAATTGACAATAGAAAGAGACAAGTATAGAGATAATTAATGCTTAACTTATGTAAGGTACCTATAGTAAATTATTTAAAAAAAAATCTTTATCTTTTTTTATAGAATAAAGTGTTGAGCACAGAGTCTACCTGATGGTAAGTGGATGCTATGCCACATAAACATCTACATTTATCCTCAATTAAGAATCAAAATACAGATCTCAAGGCATCTGACTAAGACGGAATGCCTCGTTTCCAGTAAACAGTGTTTCCCGTTCTCTAAACTTACCATACAAAACACAGCAGCACTAAGTTGTCATTTTACGATGGTATTCTGTAAGAACTTCCCCGGTCGAGCCGACCCATTCATAATATAGCTTTAATTATTGCTATAATCATAATATAGCTATAGCGTGGCTCTATCAAGAAAAAAATCTTATCTTTCTTTAAAGATTCGTTTTATTAGCGAAATTAAAAAAGACAACTTGTACTGATCTCTATGTTGGGCATATATAAGAATGTTTTCCTGTTTAAGAGTTCGACTCAAAGATCTGAGAGATTTATGGAAAATACTTATAATACATATATGTAAAGAAATAACGGCTTAATATTTACTATTTCAAGTAGGTGAGTAGTACAATAAAATAACAGATAAAATGATTGCGGGGTACTAATTAAGTTCCTAAATAAAATATACTGCCATACAATGTACATTGAACATTTTAAATGCAATACCGTTAGTAATATCATAACACTTAGAGCGTATTTAAACGCAAAAATAATATGTTCTATAAAAACAACCGGTTCAAGCTTTGCGGTACTTTCAGCAATCGGTCCCTAAGAGAAATCTTTCCGCGCAATATTTATTCTTAACGATATACTGCACCTTCAAATCCTGACAAAGAACGCGCTAAGATGCATACACAAATCAAGCGGGTGGACGGTCACTTTATCTTAACGCTCCTAAACCGCGTTTCCAAAAAAAGATACACCGATTAATTGCCCAAGAGTCGTGACGAATGTCACAATATACATTTTATCAGCTCTTCATTAAGACTGTATTGAATTGTTAATGGTTGTACAGAGCACGACGTTACAAGGCGATGAAATCGATGCAACTCGATGAGACCAGTTTCCGCACGACTGACAACAGTGGCGCAAATTATGATAAAATACTGCGAAAATGAAATGAAAAAGAAATCTCGTGCAAAAAATGAGCCTCTTGCGCCGAAAACATCTTTAAGTGAATTATCGAAACTGCAGATAAAAACGTAGCGCTAATGGAAGACAAAAGGGAATGCATAAATAAACATGACAAAATCGTGCGAATAAAAAGGCTCCGAGTTGTAATAGGTGCCCCTTACAGATACGCGCTGCCACCGGTAATCGAGCAAGTTTTTCCATCACACAGACAAATTGCCGTCATAACCGAACGGATTAAACTTTTTATTAAAAACAACAAACTGAGCATAATGTATCGCTGTAATCGGCAAGGGACAGATGGTCCCAAATAACGCGCGCGATTTATCTAATGTAAAAAGACTTTTATTTAATAGCGGCGCGGAGATGTCCTAGCAATTGGTGTTTATATTTTACAGCCAACCGTCGTTTTGGCGTTTCGGTTGTGCTTTGATAGCATTATAAATGTACGCGGTGACATAAAAATGGGAGTTTTGATAGAGGTGACCAGTTGTGGTGTAACAATTTATTGTAATCCCGGCACAGGTGAGTCGTTCAGTCGTAAATAAGATGGGGAATCGATTGCTTCAGGGGAAATATGAAGCGATATCATTTAACATGCGGTCAATGTTATCTTTGCCAGTAGAAACGACTGGACATGATTATGCATCACGCGGAATTGCGTTCGATACGAACCAATGTCCAATCAATAAAGATGGCGATGGGTATAAATAACCACAGAGACATATACCATTTGTCATTATGTCCTTGGCTATTTTGCGAGCTGAATGAACTTCAAATACTTAATATCATAGCACGCACATTTTATAATCAGTTATTAATTGTTTCAGTAAATCTCTTTATCACGAACTATTGTTGCAATAGTTAGATTTTTTACGTGGTAGAGCCATGCTGCAGCTATATTAGTAGTATAGTTGTAGCACGAATGGGTCGGCTCGACCGGGGAAGGACCACGCTCTCACAGAATACTAGCGTAAAATAGCAGCTTAATGCTGCTGTATTTCGTATAGTGAGTGTAGGAGGAGAACCGGAGACCTGTTTTACTGGAAAAGAGGCATTCCATCTTAGTCCTCACGGGTGACAACGCATCTGCATTTTGATTAACAAACGAGGATAAATTTAGATGTCTATGGACCACAGCAACCACTTACCATTATGTGGATTATGTGCTCGTTTGTCCCCTATCCTATAAAAAAATCATATCATATCGAAAACTGTCTACATGAAGAATATATTGTAGTGGGAATTGACAATGAGATCGCAGATGAGGACCGGACATACCATGACATAATTTAAAAAGCCGGCGCCGCTATCAAAATAGTGTATAATGTTACTACAAACGATTTTAACCCTTCATAGATCGTCTTTAGGTCGACATGTTATAAGCTACAAAGATTAGGTGAAAATACACTGAAAGCCGTATAATGAAACCGACGTCATATTGACGTAAGCGATGCAAGATCTTGGGTGAAATCAAAATATTTACTGTCACTGGTCGACATGTTCTCATTCTTAGAAATATTATTCTGGTCATTGATTTAGAATCTCCGCAATGTGGAAGTTTAGAAGATATTTGAGATATCTAAATGTCATCGTGTTCTCTTGACGGTACTGGCATATTTGGGTTGAGTTACTGATGATTACGGACTAATAAAGTACCAAAATAATAGCGAACTTTTTATCATATCATCAGAATACCACTATTTGCCTGGGTATGTATTCTATACATGTAATCATGCCTTTTTACAGGTAGGGGGACATAATTATAGTATTTGCATGCTCTCTCAGAATACCAGCGTAAAATAGCAGCTTAACGCGTCTGTGTTTTCTATGGTGAGTGTAGAGAATCGAAGACCCCTTTTACTGGAAATAAGGCAGAATATATTAGTCTTCACGGGTGGCAACGCATCTGCATTTAGATTCGTAGTTGAGGATGAAGGCCACAGCAACCACTTACTATCAGGTTGGCTGTGTGCTCGTTTGTCACACTTATCCTATAAAAAAATTCCTTTCAAGCAAGCGAATGAAAAATCGTTTCGCCTACTGGCTTCACCTCACAAACCTAACCTTGCTTAATTTATTTAAAATTTTCTTCCTGTAATTTTTTCGATGGTTGTAGTTGTTTTGTTGCTGTGATAGCTTCTATATATTTAAGTATAATTTTTTGCCTTCGGGCTTACTATAACTACCAGCATGAAAATAGAACCATATAGTTTACCTATATTAGAGAAGGAATATTTGCAAGTTTAACATTAAGGCGATACCCTTATAAATTAAAGTTCTCTAAAAGCATTGTATGACAGATGTCACGTGGTTAAAAGCTTTGTAATGTAATGTAGTAGCAATGAATCATAAATGAATTCGTCAAAGACGATCCAGTTTATTTATGTACGATGCAACTATTGCCCTCTCGGTTGCCAACAGTAAATGTGGCAGATCTAAATGTGTTGATAATCAGTACAATGTGACACAAAAAGGGCTTGAATCGGTTTAAGGGCGGCAAAAGGGCTTCCCAAATGATATTACAACGTGATGCCAAGATAAATCAAAATGAATTGTTTATGCAACTATAATGGTTAACGAAGTAAGGTGCAAAGTGTAAATAAAATCAATTTTATCAATATTTTAAGCGATTGATGCTTTTATAAATCATTGAAGATCATTTGAATCGTACTAAAATCATTAATGTAACCTTAAGTTTGAAAAACAGTTTGAGTAAAAAACACAAATAAGATTTATCTTTTTGTTATGTCCTTATTATATTGTACAATATTCATATACTGAAAATATAATTGGTAAATCCAATTGAGCATACCTTAAGCGCATAAAAAAATACGTATAACATGATTATACGGAATTTTTTAAAGTAGTTTAAATACATTTCGACAGCACTATCGGCTTCAGCACCCTCGAAAACCATGAAAATGACACCCATGATGAAAAAATTGGTACCTAATTCAGCCGCCATCTTGGATTTACATTTCAACAGCACTATCGGCTTCAACACCTTCGAAAACCATGAAAATGACACCCATAATGAAAAAATTGGTACCTAATTCAGCCGCCATCTTGGATTTACATCTCGACAGCACTATCGACTTCAACACCCTCGTAAACCATGAAAATGACACCCAAGATGAAAAAATTTATATCTTTTGCAGCCGCCATCTTGGATTTACATTTCGACAGCACTATCGGCTACAACACCCTCGAAAACCATGAAAATGACACCCATGATGAAAAATTTTATACCTATTGCAGCCTCCACCTTGGATTTACATTTCAACAGCACTATCGGCTTCAACACCCTCGAAAACCATGAAAATGACACCCATGATGAAAAAATTGGTACCAATTCAGCCGCCATCTTGGATTTACATTTCAACAGCACTATCGGTTTCAACACCCTCGAAAACCATAAAAATGACACCCATGATGAAAAAAAAAATACCTATTGCAGCCGCCATCTTGGATTTACGTTTCGACAGTACTATCGGCTTCAACGCCCTCGAAAACCATGAAAATTACACCCATGATGAAAAAATTGGTACCTAATTCAGCCGCCATCTTGGATTTACATTTCAACAGCACTATCGGCTTCAACACCCTCGAAAACCATCAAACTGTCACCCATGACAAAAAAATTGATACTACTTA
Organism: Parnassius glacialis; assembly: GCA_033319125.1. NCBI lineage: Eukaryota > Metazoa > Arthropoda > Insecta > Lepidoptera > Papilionidae > Parnassius > Parnassius glacialis. The sequence continues at coordinate 18,445,543 of JAVANC010000024.1, read as the reverse complement.
CTTTTAATACGTATTACTATTATTTATTCTGTGCTTTTAAAATATTGTAATAAAATAAATCTCTTATTATTATAATAATCAGGTATTTAAGAAATTTGGATATTCGAATATTGTGTATTTGTACAGCGATCTTTTTAAGCCGCTGCAAACATCCGAAACAATGTTCACTCACGACGGCGACTGACCAGTATATAAAAATTACTCTGTGCGTCGAACTGAGTGAGTGAGTAAACTACTCTGTGGCTTTAGCTCCCTTTACAGAATTAATTTACATACAAGGCTACCAAATCAACGAAAATTTCGCCATTTTGGAGCCGAAAAAAATTAATTATAGCTAAACAAAACAAAATTACACTGCCATTTACATTCAGTGGCTTCCCACATGATAGATGAAGAGATTAAAAAATAGATTGAGTTAAACAATTGATATTTTCAAAAGTTAGAGTGTTTACAAGCCACAAGGACATGATAAATCCACACCATAAGCCACAAAAACCCCTTTTTTATTTGTAAATAGCAATTAATCAATTTAAAAAAAATATTAATAAGTTCAACAATCATTTATCTTTCTAACAATGTGCTTTTTATATCATTTATATGTATAATATGATTGCTAGATACGATTTTATTCGATAAAACGTTGGAATCTTAATTTTTAGGCGATAGTAGAACATTCCTTGCGCTTTCGTACAAGTAAAGTAAGTAAACGGTAACGGTAGGTAGTAACTAAGTATAAAGTTAAAATATTTAAATAATATATTTATTTTATTATTTAAAAAAGAAAAAGAAAATAAAGTTAAAATTAAACCCAAGACAAACTACGTATGTTTGTCATTCAGAGTGTAATGTTGTCATAAATTTAAGAAATCATTAGTAATGTTTTTTTTTTTATATATTTATTATGTGCGCGTTAAAGAGTTTAGAATTTTGATAATTAAAAAATGACGACTTTATTACATTCTTGTTCAAATAATGTAACTCCTGATTCGTTTTATCACTTTTAATGACGATCTCATTAAAAGTTTAGTGATCCGAAAATCTAAGTCATGAGTATTTTTTAAAGTTGAAAGAACCGCACATAGACCACCCATATGGGACTTATTCCAACAAAATACGCAACTCCATCCCTTTCTTGCTGGTTTAAATGCATTTTAATATCGACCAGATTGCACAATAATACCGCGAATTAATTATTACATCGCTGAGTTGCAATATTGCGACTCGTTTTTATCTCGATCGTCCAATCGATTGGCGGATTGGTTCGGTGCTGACGACCTAGCGGACCGCTTTGCGGCGTTTCTGCTTCTTATTTCAATTTTGCATAAGCAATTGTATCTAATATATGAACATGCGAACGGTTTTCGATTGGCACTCTATATGTTGAATGTAATGCTTTAGAAAGAAAACCTTCGTCAGGAATGATGTAGCGGATATTTTTTGTTCCTTTTGTAGCTTGCGCTGCGCAGATTGTTTTCATTTATTTTTAAATGTATTTAATTATAAATATGTCGGTAATGAATGAAACAATTATATTGTTCGTGGCAATTGAAATTTTTGAGAGTTGAAATTGAATTGTGATTTTTTAACAACACAGCTAATTTTAGTCCATCGTCACATATACATATTATTTGTATGTTATTGTTGTTAGCAAGTAACCGACAATTATTTTCGCAACGAATTTCTTAACTAAAAGCTACTCATACTACAATTAAATAATATATTGATTTACAAATGACAACAGCCAGCTAAAGAGAAGGCGAACATTGAGCATTGACGTAAAGATCTCTTAAACCGTTTCGATAAATTTAAAACTTTGAAATCAGCAACTAATTTTTAATTTTTAAAATAAGTCACTTCTTTTCCTTTAAATTTTGTTTTATTTTTAATTGAGTCACAACGTGATTAAATTCAATAAAAACATTTTGACAACGTTCAATTAAACTGTCAAAGTCGATCAGGTGAGTCGCTATACGCGTTCACCCCGATTTCCCCGCGGGTGTCCGTCCGTCCAGCCGTCCGTAAGTTTATCGCAAGTTTGATCCGCTTATTGTGATGCACGGTGAGTTGCAATTTTTAATGGTCGATGCACTGATCGTATCGGCCATCAGCGGTGCGGTGATTATGCGTTTTGCGGGCGGTTTTAATGGGGTCTCCCATGGATCGCCATTTGTTATGTTTTACACTGTAGTCGAAGGTAACGTATAATCACTGCAGCTATTGCAATCTGCTTTATAAGGTATCTATACGTATTTTTGTAGATAGATAAGAAACTTGATGTTAGTTAAGTTTCTATCTCTTTAATTTTTATAAATTGCAGGGATTGAAAATGTTCCGTAAATGTTTCTAAAGAGCATATTTGGCGGTTTTGATACTAGATTCACAACTGAAACCTGAAACTAAATGAGAACCTTTAGGCACCCTAATTTTACGGGTAAAAGAGCGAAAAATGTTCTAATTTGTTTCAGTTCATGGGAAATTGTGTTCGAAATTGCTGCTGAGATAGCATTGCAGTGACATTTTCTGTCTTTTATAACTTTGGAAGTAATTTTAAAAAATAGAGCTTAAACTACAACACCACAAAGGTAACGTCTTCTTCTTTATCAGAACTTAAATAAAGAACAGTAACTCAATTCCTGTTTTAAAGCGATTTTTACCAGATAGTACAAAAAATAACGATAACAATTTTTGGTTATGCCGTCAACTTACGGATATTCACATCATTTATAATAAATTCATAATCAATTAAAATAAAACGTTTACCTTTTAAATCATGCAATACGTTGTTAATAATATTAGCAGCATTTTATTAAATACCAGGTGATTACTCTATAACACTACATATTTTTATAATAAATAGATTTTTTATTCTATTTCATTTAAGAAACATAATTATTTAAATTAATTTTTACTTTTATTTACCACTGGTTCAGAAAAATACCCCTGTCTAAAAGGTCCAGCAAAACACCAGCAGACTTTCTAACAAAACAAAAAACATTTAACAATTATATTCATAGAATAATAACAAACATTAACAGAAATATTTTGGAAGCGGTCACCTCATTCCCAAGGGATATCGTCCATGTAATCCTTAATTATATCTTATCATATTAAAACTCTTTATTATAATCTAAGTCAAATAATTGAATTTGGCCATAGACAACCTTAATGAGTTAAATTATTAGAGATTTAATTGGAACAGCGTACGAATGGGGCAATCCCCATAAACGAATTACTATGTGAAGACAAGTAACTGTTAATACTAATATTTACATAATGTATATTATCATTTATTTTTAAAACTACATAAGTTTTTGTCGCCGAATAACTATAACTGATTACATCATAATGCACAGGGTACTCTTTTTTTATAGAATGCGGATGACAAATGAGTACACAGTCCACCTGATGGTAAGTGGAGCATCCACCATAGACATCTACATTTAAGTACGATTAAGAATCAAAATGTAGATGCGTTTTCATCCTTGAGGACTACAATGGAATGCCTCGTTTCTAGTAAAAAGGGTATCCGGTTCTCTACATTCACCACATACGAAACCAAGCAGCATTAAGCTGCTATTAACTCATTCGATTTTCTGTTTTTAGAAAATAAATTAAGTATCTTTTTTATATAGTATAAGGTGAAAAACGAGCACACAGTCCATCTGATAGTAAGTGGTTGCTGTGACCCATAGACATCTACATTTATCTTCAATAAAAATGCTGCAGCATTGCTCTACCACGTACAAAAATCTTATAACTTGATACTACATTATTTATAATATCCGTATATATAAAACAAAACTTTAATAAACTAATAAAATTTAATCCGAGTCGGCAGTCATATAACGCCTACAAAATTTAAAAAAAAACAACAACATAAAACGTTAGGCACGTGCCCGACCGCCGCCCCGTGGAATCACAACACTAATTTGGTACAACCGCAGCGATGGGGGCAGCGAGCATTCAAAAACAATATAAGTACTCCTTACGAGAGTGGCCTTACCTCCCCTCGTAATTTTTGTCTTTTTGAGAGTTTCGAGTCGATTGTTGGTTATGTAAAAAGTCAGATTTGAGTTTTTTTTTAAATTTATTAACTTGTATGTTAATATTTACAAAGTAAAAGTTACAATCTCTAACATACATCATTTGGGCTAATGAGGGCATCTACGACTTTTTCTGCCACCAGGGTGGCGCCACAAGAGAGTGAGGTAAAATATTTGACAGATTTCATAGCGGAGAAGTTAATTTGTTCGGAAAATGTAAAGGATATTGTTTATTTCTGTACTATTAGCTATATTTTATAATAAAAAGATTAAAAATAAGTAAACGAAACCACAGATATTCATAAAAGTAAAAAAATTAAAAAAGTTAAAAATGTGCAAAAAAATTAAAGAGCAAACCACTGATGCATTGTTTTGTGTATCTAATACTCTAGAAACTGATAAATTTTTATTGAAAACCAACTTCTCAATTAAATTACACTTTGTAACAAAAAACTTTACCTCAGTGTCATTTAGCGACATCTGGTGAGCAGAAAAACAGAGCCCTCATTAGGCTGATGGGGACGAGGATAATGTTACCAGTTACATTAAATAGAATTTACCTAAAATTCAGAAGTAACCCTGAAAAGCTATGAAGATTATTTTACTTTTTGATATTACAAATATGTCAAACTCATTATAACTACAGCTCATCACAAGTCCGCTTCTGAAAGTATGCCTCCCCAATAGATTGTCACAAAGTATGGTTCTAAAAGACGGTCAATAGTAAATTTATATATTATTTTAATTTAACACAAGATAGTTTAATATTTATATAAAATATTCTTAATTCTGTTATAAAAGTAATAATTTAATAAATGATATTAAAATTTTATAATATATTAATATTACAATAATATGTGTAATAGTATGTGTGTTTTCAATCATAAAATTAATTTCACATAATATGTAAAAGCAGTGTGCAGTGTAGTTCGAGGGCATCGTTTCATGGCTTACCATTCCGTCTGGCCATCGTAGTGCATCTCTTTTAAGATTAGTCCATATCCTTTAAGTTATGTGCTTTATTGAAATAACCTATATAGATACGAGTATTATGCAGTTTAGGAAAAGCCCTCCAAGGCGAAGAAGTAATTATTACCGTTACCGTTACAGCCTCTTAAGGTTCACTGCAGAACATAGCCTACCCTATAGATTGCCTCATAGGGAAGAAAGGCTCTCAACTAAGTCTCGTACTCGACCGGTAAGCGAAGTGTCACTAGATGGAGTGACAACCGGGTAAAACAACACAGGAAGTCGATGGATGCAGATGGCACAGGACCGTAGATGTGTTTTTTTTTGTTTTTGACCTTATGCTTGGTGAAGGCCCAAATTCAGCAGTGGACTTGAGAAGGACTATAATGATGATGATGATTGTTTTTATCTTGGATATAGAATTATTTAACATTTATACCTTATTTACGGCTATTACTGGCGATTTCGATAGAGACGTAAATCGAAAATATTAGTGAAAATAAAATAACACAACGATAAACAAGAAGGCCTCTAAAACCAAAGGGACGCCTAGACCGAAGCAAATCCCGCGAGATTCGCTCGAATATAGAAAATGACTCCCTTTTTCATCCCACTCTAACCCCTTCTCCCCGCCCCCCTTTCTCGCCTGTCTTGCCCGTTCTTTCCGACCCGGATGCTCGTCTCACTTCAACTTTTCTTTTATTCCTTACCTACTCTTATATTTATTTTTGTTTTCCGTTAGCCAGCGGAAATAATAACGTTGGTATATTGAGGATATTCCCGAAAGTATTCTAATATAATATTATACTGCAATGGAGTCTTTACATTTAAAAGTAAAATACTTAGAGGTACTTTGTTTAATATTTCAATATATTTTTGGCAATCTAATGTTGAATACAGGCCTTTAACTAAATAAGTATTTTCATATTGAATTATTAATCTCCCACGTGTCGAAGACAACAAAGTTTTAATTGGCGTTTCCATTGGAAAAAAATTACAACACATAATATTTAGCACGTTTTGATGTCAATGTTTAAAGCCGCCGGTATATAGCTGTGCTATAAAAACACTATATAACTATAACACTTAAGCTGTAAATAAAACGATATAAAATAATAGCTTTGTAAAACGTAATAAAACGAGCCGTTGTAGCTAAGTGCTTGCCTTATAAAACGCCTGCAACTCAAAAGCGATCTCTGCTGGTACAATTGAAATACCTAATTTTTAATTATTTTGGTTGAGGTGTTGAAAAAATACACGTAAACCTACACATATGAGACATAAAATAGTATTTCAAGGGCATGTGAAGTCCATCATGTTGCATTAGCAAGTTAGCATTAGTTGCATTAGTTGCGTAGCGCTCCATATACAATATGTTAGGAAGCTGAGTCTAGCATTGAAGTATTTAGATTGAAACTACTACTGGATACTGACTACTTAAAATATACTGAAATTAATTTCATGATGATCAGATGAGGCTCTTTCTGAACTAAAGAGTAATTAAGTAGCTAAGTACGGACGTACGGAAATTCTAACCTTTCGGATGGAAAGAAACAATAGTTTCATCCTTTTGTAATACGATAATGTGTTTTGAAAGAAAAATAAATAAATGCATGGTTTTGCTTTTAATAAAAAGTATATTATTTTTAAGCTTCTGACGCTTAACCAATAAAATGTTTAAAAACTTAAGTCCAAGTAAAAATATTACAAAAGAAAAATATTTCAAATACCATGTCCAGGTTATTCTTACACGCACTCAAGATGACCTTTTGTGGGCGATAGAGTTTGTTGAGAGGCGTCATTATTCTGCTCTGCATTCAATCCTATAATTTACCTCATTTTTAAACAAACCTGCTACCGTATAATAGAACCGCGGGTGCACGCCGAGAATAGACATTACGATTTGTTAATTTAAAACCAGTTCGTTCTTTTGTGAAATTTTCTGAATTCAATGGTGCTGCTAATGAAGTGTTGCTTCTTATTCTTTGTTGAAATTAGGCGTATAAAATTTAATATAGTTTGAATTTGAATACCATTTAGTAGTAAATCTGCTATTCTGCCTAGTGGTCCGCTTGGGTAAGTACCTCCCTCTTATATATTTCAGCCATCAAACAGAAGTACACTCCTGTGTTCCGGTTTTAAAGATGACTGAGCCTGTATAGTGTATACTTACAAGCCGTGAGGCATTATAACCTAGTTCAAAGTTGTGACAACGTAGGTTAACCTATTTCATCTTTCGTCTTCATAGTTGAAGTTGGAAAAATATTAGTGGCATTAGGTTGAATTAACCACTTACCACCATGTGAACTATTACATTGTTTGTCACTCAAATTAAAACAATGTCCAAAAAGCAATTTATACTGAATAATCGAATAAGAACCGACTCAAAATTGATACCACATATATCTAGTAAGAATATACGTTATAAAATGCTCGGAAGTTTGTGCTCTTTAATAGATATCTGTATAATGGTCTAGTAACTATACCGAATGTAAAATGCCTAGATAAGCAACGGCTAGCAGCATCAAAGGGTTTTTTGTGATATTTACAGCAAATTATTTCCTATATGGGAGAGATCTATTTCCAACAATGTAACGTTAATGTGGTGATGAGGAATAAAAGGATATTGTAATAAATGAGCTTCAGCCAATGGACACCTGTAGTGAAATCTAAACACCAAGAGCCGCCAGTAGATTTTTGTAATTACCAGCTCTACTGATGTTCTCCAGATGTATTGTTCAAAGCGGCTAGTCTCGCCACGTTCGAAAGTAAGTATTACATTCGATATATATTCGAATACATCCGATGGGAGGACTATCGACACGAAAGGAGAGAGATCAGGCGCAGGATTAACGGCTTTAGGTTTTTACGAGGCATGGAGGTAAAACACCGCTAACTTCTTGGCAGAAAAAGCCAATAACTGTATATCATAATAAAAATTTTGCCCAGACCCGAGATTCGAACCTCGTATCACGTTATCACTTACGACCACTAGACCAATCAAACATATCATGCGGTTTAAAAATAGTACTCCAGCTTGTAAAACTTAGTTTGTTTTGTATAATAATAATGTAGTCCAGACTGAATTTCGGCCACGGCGGCCAGTCTCAACGGAGACTAGCCATCGGCGCAGGACTGGATTTTAGTGCCCAAGTGTATGCGCAAGCACAGGTGCACTCTCTATTCCCTCACTCTCATAGCCCGATGGGACGGTAAAGCGACACGACCGGAGAGAGATCAGACGCAGGACCAACGGCTTTACGTGCTTTCCGAGGCACGGGGGTGAAACACCACCAACTTCCTGACTGCGGGCAGCTACTGAGAATTTCTTGATGGAAAAAGTCAATAACTGATTTTTTGTCCCGACCCGGGATTCGAACCAGCGACCTCATGATCAGCAGTCGCACTACTACAACCACTAGACCAATGAGGCAGTTTTGTATAATATGTATAATGAACGTACAGAAACTTTAACCTATCTGATAGTACATACAAATCATTTTTACACTCGTACCTTGTAATATACGAAAATACAAGACGAAAAGATAATACACAGACCCATCCAAATATTTCTTGTATATATAGTTATACGATCTGGCCGTGAAAGAAAGATGGCGGTGTATTTTCGCACCTTACAGTTAGAAGAAATAATTACTGTAAACCTTTCAAATACTCGTAGAAACGCAACGGTAGTACACTGTTGCTTTGCTGCAGGAATATACAGTTGACAGTTCATTCAGTTGTTTTTATTTAATTTATTTATTTGTTTAAAAGCGTTATTGTATTAATCATAAAGGTAACAAAGATCGGACTTAATGCCGACTGGCGTACTGGCAACCGATACAACCCATGGCGAGGTGTAAAATTAGTGGCAGGTGCCTTAGATACTAAATATAATATAGTGAAATAGAAATATAACACATATAAAAATTATAATTAAAGAATACAAACAAATACATAATAATCCGTATATACCAATCACCAATATGTAAATATATGTACAATACATATTTATCTATAAATAATAAATTTGTTTAAAAAATATATCAGAATAAGTCTTCATAAGGATCACTATACGATGTAATAGTTTGCCAATAAGATCGGTCTTTAAACAACACACAACTCACACTCCCTAATATTCATCATTTATAGTAGAAAAATATATATAGGGATATAAAATAGACGCACTTACTTTTCCGTGTGATGTGGAGCCCGAGTGTGAGTAAAAATGAAACTTTTAATATTAACAAAGCTTATTCGACATGAATAGAGCTGATTCCACAAAAGTGCGAAACCTCACCGCGATGGAAAATAAAAGATTAATAAAGCTTAGCGCACACTGACGCAACACCTGTCCTTTGTCGCTAATGGATGCGGACCTAATCTCCTGGGACATGATGAAATGACGGAGAAATGGAAAGTATAGTCTTCTTAATACGTGTGCACTTGTTGTGATTGGAAAATAACTATTTTTTTTTTTATATTTACCGATTTGATCGTAATTATGATATTTTTTTTTAAGGGCTAAACATTTTTCTTTTAAAGAATTTTGTGGTCGATTTAAATTCGGGCGATAACTTCTATGCTGTGTTGCCCATATAGTATCTCGAACAGGAACACTCAAACACAACCAGATAAAAAAAACTATTTTATGTTTTTCACAGTTCAAGAGCCGCGACGAATATCCAGATACTCTTCACAAGGCGACGCCGTTGTCTTAGTAGTTTTTTTTAGAACTAGGTATGCTACTTAGCTCCATGATGATACCGTATTGTGCGTGGTAATCATAAAAGTCGACTTAATATTGCGAGAATTTTTTATGATCTTCTGAAAAAATTACCGCTTGATATCTACAATAGCTAGATAGATAAATCGCTAAGATAGTGCGATCTACTATTTAGTAGGACATCAGCACTTACACCCAGGTGGTATTGTAGTCAAGCACTGGCTTATAATAAATTTAAAAAAATATCTAGATGAATAAAAGGGAGTAAAGTTCATGTGCTATAATTATTGGTATTCCTGCCAAATGTATCAGCTCCTGCGTCAACGTGAGACTCGTGTGCCGCAAGGAGCAAAGAGCTTCCGTCTATTTGTTTTTATAGTTCCAATAAATTTACCATAAGGCAATTGAATACTTATTTTTAGTGCGTTCAGCAGAGGGCTGGAATTGTTTCTCGCTGTCCGTTTCCCAAATATACCTAATATAGAGAAATATCAAAATTAAAGTTAGGTTTTATACTATTGTTATGACAATTATGTGTTGCGTTTGCGCGAGAATGTTCCTGAAGCTTCGCATTCCAATAGAAATTACATCTTAGCAATATCGTTTTAATTTATTACGTGTGATAAATGTCTGACGTAGGCTGTAGTAACTTCAGTGTAGTCATCTTCACATTGTTTTTTTGCAGCGGTATCGTATGTAATAATTTATTTTTAATTGAGAAAGGGTGACAAAACAGTACATAGTTCACCTGATCGCAAGTGGATACTGTGACACATAGACATCTTTATCAATCTTCAATTAAAAATGCTTCTCGTCCAGTAAAACGACGACGACGGCTCCGTGGCGTAGTGGCTTAGCAATGAGTTGCAACGCTTGGGGCTGCGGGTTCGAATCCCGCACGGAACAAGTATTTGTATGGCCTACAAATAATTGTTCCGGGTCTGGATGTTTGTCCTTGTGAAATATATGTTTCTAAACTGCCTCCACGATACAGGAGAAAATCCTAGTGTGGGGGTAACGTTTTTTAAAAAAAAAGGATCTACGGTTATCTATACTCACAATACGTATTAAGCTGCTATATTGTTCTGTGACAGTGTGTTCCTTCCCCGGTCGTGCCGACTTATTCGTGCTACTACCATGATGTGGTTGCTGGCTCTACCACGTGAAAGTAAAAGCATGGAAGTTCTCATCAGATCAGAGGGAGATCGACAGTGAAGATGATTACTGCAACTGTGTCGTAATTGGGCTTCAGAGCAATTAATTGTATTAAGTTTCGTTTTAGATTAAGTAAATTTATTTTTGTCTTTATTTTTAATTAACATTAAATTTCTTAGTTCTGTTCTGTTCCACTGAATGTATATAACATCGAGCTTTTAGTATATAATAAACTATAAGTATATAATAAAGTAAAATAAATTCGAAATAAGTTAGAAATTTCAGAATCGTTAAGTGAAACTTTCGAGCTAAAAATGAAAAAGGAACATTTCTCTTCCAGCCGGTTTGAGCCTAAAATAATTGGAGGAGACTCGAGCTAACCACCCAGATGGGGGTAACAAGCGAGTTATCCGGATAAAAAGGCAAGTTGCAAACCGTCCGGGTAACAAGCCTAGTAGAGCCGGGTAAAGGCTGTGCAGTAACGAGGATGCAACGAAGCAGGCGTCCTTAAGATGGATGTCTGCGCTTTGTGGAATTTTTTGAGATGAGTTAGATGAAATATTTGTTACAATTTTAAAACATGTTCATACATCAAAATAAGTTTTTTTTTTAATTTTTTTCGAGCATAATATTACAAGCAGTAGCCTATACGTCATAAGTAGTTGTACACAAAAGTTTTTGTGTCGGAAAAAAATGGGACTCAACATTTACAACCCGTTTAGAACTGCCGAGAAAGTGTTAGATGTCGGTGATAGTACCGTTGATGAGTTAGCGACTGTATTTGCTTTTGGTTAAAGGCTGTAATTTCTTAACCCATTGGTTGCGGTGCACGTACAAAGGCGTAATTAAAATTGTCATTCTTAGGCGGATGACACCGATCGGCGTAAATTATATTTTAGCCATAACTTGGCCAATTTCTATTCTAAAGGGATATACCTATAGCTTCCGTTTCTGTAAATAATGACTTTAGAAAAATTACAAAACTAACCTCAGGCGTGGATAACGCCGAACGGCGTCTTCCAGATTTTATCAACATTGAAAACATTTGGATTAAATATTTATATATTATTTATTTTAGCTAGGTATTTCATTTTATAGAATTAGAGAACAGTAATAGGTTCATACTACGAGCAATCTTCATTTCATAGTTGATAGTTAAACATTTTGCTGCGTTGATATGATTCGCTAGTTTTTTTTATATTCTTCATCATATCTAGAGTAAAAAGGAAAAAAAAGAGCAGCCAGAAAATTAAAACGAAAACGGCTTATTAATAAAATCCAACATCTTGGATTGTTAAAACCGTTCATATTGGTAATCATTATTTCGCATACTTGTGAGAGTAGCTACTTAAACAAAACTATAACTACGAAAGTGTTCATAATACATATTTAATAATTTCAACAATCATCAAACAACATGTAGGCTCACAGCGTACCTATGCCACAAACATTATTCCGAGTCTTCTTAGTTGGGTAAACTTATGTCTTTTACATCCTATTGGTGACATACTTTCCTCAAAAGATTTATTATATTAACATATGTTACAGATCTTTTTTTCATTGGAACAAGATCTAATTCGTAAGCGATCAGTTGAGCAAACGCTTTGTTTCGGTAGTCAGTTGGTTCCCCGTTTTCAAAATTCGAAATCGAGTAACTGTGATACGTCACATTTATACTCATTAGAATCGAAAATGTTGCGTTAATATAAATTTGCATCCTGAATGTCCTGTGACGATACTTGTGTCTCTTTATTTTGTCTAGATGTGACTTTTTTCGCATCAACATTATCAAGACGATAATGTTGATCATCACATGGCTTTCTTTTTAGCGAACCAAATTGTCTCACACCGTCACTCAATAAACTCGGTGACGATGATCAAACCTCACCTTCCAAGACCTCCAATAGAAAGTCATTATTAATTATTAAGCGAAACAAATTACGCTGCACTAGAAATAGTATATAACTTAAAATCCCTCTCTTCCTCTCAACTACTAATTAAAAACACTACTTATTATACTTAATACATTTAAAATAGTAGACTAAATACTATTATTAAAAGTATTTTTAACTTTAAAAAAAATCAGTAAAAAGGTTTGCAATCCCAGGTCATATTTAAAACTCTGTCTAAACGAGCAAGAATCATTTTCATGTGCGGGAAACGCCGATCGGTGTCAAAGTGTTGAAATATGAGATGCGTCCGACGCCTATCGGAGTTAGCTCTTTGAACCGCCCGCCCCTGCGTAATAAAGGAGATTTTTGAGCCGCATTGAATGGGTTAACCCGTGCGTGGAGTATCTGTTCCTCTAAATGCTCTTTTGTGGCACCATGAGATAATCCTAGCGATGGTGTAGGACGAAAACGACAATTAATGAATAAACAAATATGTATATGATTAATGTTTAAAATAGGGAAACAAATCTGGAGATCGGCAGCAGCGTCTTTCTAATAACGACTAAAAATAAAAAACTGCGGGTGCCATCAACCTTGCCAAGCGTGGCAACTACGGCCAATATCCTCCTTATGAGACAATATATGGGAGAGGCCTATGTTCAGCAGTGGACTTTAATAGGCTGTAACGGTAACCGTTTTAACTACTGTTTTAAATTTGAGTGTGAATCATACAATCGCGATAAACACAAAATCTACAGAAAAGGATTTCAGCTCGAAACTATCTTTCTATTCTATCGTAGGCGAGGCTACGTCTGTTAACACTGTGAAATCTTGATTTTCTTTAATTAATAATAAGATCATGAAACTGTGAATTCGCTTTGAGTGTTGGAAATAGAACTGAAATGTTAAATGCGTTACAAAGTGAACTCTCCTTCAATCATCGCAGTTATTATATTGTTTTAATAAACAATCAAAATAACATTCGGCAAATGAAAGATTGCAGATTGACGGTTGTTTATATAAAGGCACATACATATTAAAGTTGCATTATGAGATTAAGCTTGAGCTTTTTTTTACACAGTTGTTATATTGCTGTATTTTTAATGTAGGTACAATTAATGTATTCGCTGATGGGTATTTTCGTTTAAATAAAGTGGACAAAGGATTAGAGGACATGCGTGCTTTGTAGAGCGGGACAGTATTTCATGCCGGCACGCCGCTTGCAACTTTACAAGGCGCAAGTTCGGCCTTACATGAAATACTATTCTGATCTCTGGGCTGGGGCACCCCAATGTCAGCTTCTTCCATTTGATCGCATCCAACGCAGAGTGGGTCAATCGCCAACGACCGAGTTCTTTCTAATCGGCTTGACTCACTGGCGCTGCGAAGAGATGTCGCATCTCTTTGCATATTCTATCGCATCACCACGGGGAGTGTTCAGAGGGATTTTTCGGACTGATTCCGGCCGCTAAATTTCACCATCGTACATCATAAAAATACTTGCGTTACCATCAATACAATCTGAATGATAGGCGGTCCACCACTATGCGATTTACAAGAAGTTTTCTTCCTCGCACAACTCCCTTGTGGAATCGACTACCACCAGCGATTTTTCCAGACCGATTCGACTAAGGGACCTTCAAGAAAAGAGCCTATTCTTTTTTAAACAGCCGGCACAGCATCTGTGTATCACTGGTGTTGCAGTTGTACATGGGCAACGGTAGTCACTTACCATTAGGTGAGACACATGCTCCTTTGTCTCCTATTATATATTATATATATATATATATATATATATATATATCTTACAGCCGTGGTAGCTTAGGGGCTTAGTGCTGCTGTAAATTTCACAGTACGCGGGCAACTCAGGTTCGATCCCTGCCGGCACTAACGGAATTGTTAGTTGTAATTTTAAATGTTGATTAACCACGTGCTCGGCGGTGAGGTAAAACCTGCACGTCGTAGATATAAGCAAAAAAATATTTGAAAGACATGTGAAATTGGCCAACACACATTGGGGCAGCGCGGCGGACATTTCCTTGCTCTAAAACCCTCTCAGAAATGAGAGGATGGGGAAATGACTACGCATACCCACCACGCGGGGGCAAGAACGGGTTAAGGAGGGCTGTGCTCAGCAGTGGGACATATATAGGCTGTACATTTTTAACTAACTCTCTTTACACGGTAAACCCTGTAGTGGCGATGTAAGAACATCCCTTACTCCATATCCTCCCGTGAGTGTCATGTTAAGAGGCGACATACAGAAGCAAACCAGGAGATGGGAAACAGCTACTTCCAAATAACAAGTAAAACATTTTGCAAATTTGTTCAACAGTGGAATTTGGCAGACTGTTATGAATGAAAAATACTGTCTTTACATCTAGTCCTATTGATAAACTTAGCCTTGTTATAATATTATTTATTTCAACAATATAATTATTAATATTAAGACCCATCACACAATGCGATAGGTAAATCTCATGAAAAGACCACGTCAACGCACTAAACCCATATAATCCGCAAGCAGCTTTAGTCTGAGACAGCTTTAAGATCACACATAGCTTTAAAGTCTGTCTTCGACTTGCAGTAAAAGGTTGCCTATATATCAATAAGATTAAAACTGCGAATTGAGGTTACTCAATCGGAATTATTTTAGCGAATGACATAGATTTTTGTTTATTGATTTGGATTCAGCAGAGCCTTGTCCAACGAACAGTGTAGAAATAGTGTGTTATCTACTCACTATACAAACATTTAAAGGTGAAAAGTGAAAGGAGGTGGTGAAATCTGAAAGGTGACAGTAAAATAAGGGAAGTAAAAATAATAAATAAAGCAGGGGTTAAATTTTGGCAAAAAATAAAATAAAATGGCAAAGTAAAATGGTTTTACGGCGATAATTTTAAACATCCTCAATAAAAACAATTTACAATAATATTTTTATATAAATCAATTCGTTTAATTAAGAACTTTGTCTTATTTAAAGGTCATTCAAAAAATCAATATTTGACGTGGTAGAGCCACGCTGCAGTTACAGCACGAATGGGTCGGTTCGACCGAGACAAGACCAAGCTCTCACAGAATAACAGCGTGAAACAGCAATATAATGCTGTGTTTCGTACAGTCACTATAGAGAACCGGTAAACTTTTTTACCGGTTAAGAGGCACCTTAGCCCTCAGAGATGAAATTACGTGGGAAAGCCAAGCTACAGCTACATATATTATGGTTGCAGCAGGAATGGGTAGCTCACCGCGCTCTCACAGATCACCAGCGTAAAATAGCAGCTTAATGCTGCTGTGTTTCGTATGGTGAGTGGAGAGGACCGGAGAACGCTTTTACTGTAAACAAGGCATTTCATCTGTGGCGGGTGGAAGGAAAAGGGGAGAGAGAGAGCTCGCCGGGCAAGGTGTTCTGCCCGGAGAGCGGCCAACGCTCCGAGTGGCAGTTCGGAGTTATTCTATATATACTGCTTTAACTTCAGAACTTTGCTAGCGCGATTTAGGCTTCGATGTGCTTCGCTTGTGGCGCGACGACAGCGCCGCCACGTCACCCCCTTGCTCAGACCGGAGGTCGATAGTGCAGTCTAGATGTCGACGAATTTGCAAGTGCCAGGGAATTGCCTTGTAAGTCTGCGGTGAGTCGAGAAGAAGGCAAGTAATCTACGAGAGTGCCGTGAAGCAGAAGCGAGCAGTAAGACTCAGAGCCGTGCTGAACACTGTAGCGCAGAGAGTAGCTTGAAGGAACTTATTCTATAAAAAATTACAGCGCGCTCGCTTTTTGATTTTTAATTGAAGATAGATTTAGATGTCTATGGGCCACAGCATCTACTACTTACTACTACATCCAGGCGATCTGTGTGCTCGCTTGGCGTTGTATAAAAAGTTTTCTCCATTCAAATGTATAAATTTCATCAATCGCACAACGTAGCAAAAACAAATAAGAATAGCTCCATCGTCGCAACGTACAACCACGTGCAGCTATTTACAATGATATTAACCTTTAGCCGTCAACAATACGCGGTCAAGAGTAAATATTTATTTCTATACAATTCCACCAAAGGAGCGGCCGAAGTACACTCAAAAGATTAAGAATAGTTACTGAATAAAAATTGGTGAACGTACACAAAATGCGCCCGATTCTCGCCTTCAAAATAAACATACCGGGCTTTGTGATGTTCGGACGGGCATTACAATAAATGTACGTAGATTGAAACACTTAATAAAATAACAAACAGAGTGCACTGTTCAGTGTTATGTTACGAACGTATTTAAAAACTTTTTTTGAACTAAACATTGCTCTTTTGTCTATTTAACAGTTCTCAAAGAGTTGGAATGAAAATGTAAGTGTTTCTAGAGAGATTTCACAACATTACAAATACACACAGATTACAAATACTTTATTGATGATGAAAAACAGAACTAAAGTAAGTTTTAAAATATTTTAAAGGACAACACAAAACCAAAACCAAAAACAAATGTTGATATACAATACGACTTATAAAATTATAAATCAAATAATTATGACTTTTAAGAAAATTTATTAATTTACCGATGAGCTTCGTAGCGATTATGGTGATGCATTATTGCATAATCAAAAGGTTATTATATTATAATAACTGTTACTTACTTAACTATTTAAAACTTTGTTAAAAAAGATACATTACTTTCAATTTCTTGTAACTAGTTAACTTATGATGACAGCTCGACAGCACGGTCACTTTGCGTTTAGCTGGGACGCTGCACGCTGCGGACCGCGCGTTAAATCCCGCACCGAACAAAATGTTGATATGGCGTACAAATAATGTTTTTCTATTTAGAATTGATTTATGTCAAATGGTTCTACGAAACAGGAAATATTCCTAGCGTGAGGGTAAATTTTGTATGGTGCCACTATTTTTCATTTTTATTTTAATATATATATATGTATTTAATGTATAATGTAAATGTATATATCAAACACGAGAAATTAGATTGCGAATTCTTAATTTTAGACCTAAATTATTTCTCTTACAGTGTAAGCAAACATTTACAGATTACAAACTATAAAATAAAATTCAACTGCATGTATACTGTAATTGAAAATGACAAATTCTTAATATAACATACAATTATTGTCTCTCCCCGTCTCGCCTCTCTAAATTTAAAACTCAATAAAGTGCGGGATTTGACGGCCATCTTAAAAAAAAAACAAGATATCGAAGCAGAATTGCCGGTGTCATTTTAAAGAAACCCCCTTTCTTCCGTCCGCACCGATTTTAATAATAACATCTTCGCGCTTTTTATTCGTTCTTTTGAAATCTCTTTTAAGCTGAAGTAAGTTTATTACTAGTCAGATCAGGAATTTCAATCTCACATCCTGAGTTTACTGTCTTTGAAGTAACCGGTAATATTGGATAAGCGATATACGCTTTTATCACAATAATCTTTAAGTAGTGATTTAAATGAGCCAATGGAGATATTCACTTTTGTAAACTGAAATTGCTAAGCGTAACTGAATTTGCACTATGAATGGAGGACCCATTGTGAAAACCTTCCTCATAATCGGATACCATATTAAAATAACTAACTATATTTATAATATTTGCAAATCACCTTCAATTGTTCTGAAATAATTTATTCACTATCACACTTTTATTAAGAGACAGGTATTTCAGAATGTTTATCATGAAATATATCAAAATAATTACAATTAAAAAAAACCGCTGATAAGATCTTTCGAAGTATTATAGGGCACTAAAGAATTAAATGTAAGATCGAACTGTTTTTGCTTGAACTATCGGGATGACTAGTACTTGAAACTATGGAAGAAAACCTGTAGATATGTATATGTCGCAGCCAACCAGCTTAATTAGCCTTTCGGTTGAGAGTCTCGCCTTATTACTAAGCGGCGCCGTCCAAGTAGTGGCCTGAATAATATTGACCCTATGCTTCTAATAAAACAATGCACCTATCTTGTAATATCAGTGACAGTAGGTTAAGGTATGGTTGGTGTGGCCCAAGGGCTACCCCTACTATTAGCTGCTGAACGGACCCATTCAGAAGGCTAGCCTGTTAACTAGAAGACTAATTAAGCTAGTTGGCTGCGACATATATACATGATATTAGCGCTCGACAAAGAAATACGTAATCTATATCTATCAATAGTTCCCGATAGTTTCAAACGGTATTCGAATAAAGGGGATGTCTACTTAGTGAGTTGAATTGTACAGTATACACAAATAGGGTGTTCCGCATTGTGTTTCTCCGTCCGACCATACATCGACAACCATTTGGACGGCTGTAATCGAACCGTTACGATTAGTGATATAGGAAGAGGTAAAGGTATGTTTCACAAGGATTCATTCTAAATTTAAATCATTTTATTGACGTGTATTGGCGACTTAAGAGAACTTATCACCACATTTCGTCCCGTGAGTATTATAAGATATGGTGATATGCCAAAAATGGCTTCCGATAGATATAACCGTCTCATTTACGTTAATAGTAAAATACGAAAACCGGCTACGAGAAATAGCGTCAAGCATGCGAAACAATTGGTATACAAGCAAGCGTGACAATCAAGGCATATTATCTGTACAATAGGAGAGGCTCACATTGAGACCAGGCACATGTTCATGACTTTTCCGACATATAAGAGCATTGAGTTATATGTACTACGTACTAGAGAAGCCATTCCAAACAAAAATTGTCCTACTCTATGGAAGAATTTAATTTGATATAAAATAAGATATTAATATAAAATAAATTTAAGAATTTAATATAAAATATCTTAATTTAATCTAAACAAACATATTTCTAAATAAAATGTAATAATAATTATTTTATGGAATTCACAAAATTTAGTTTGTACGGATTGCAGTACAGTTCAGTTGAACATAGTCAATGTTCGGAATGGCTTCTCTAGTACGCAGATATGTACTAGATATACTCAATGTATAAGAGAAAAACTTATGTACTCACGAGGGGAACACCGCAAGAACACCCATTACCCCAACTCGTGGTTTGAGTAAGTGGTTGTCGTAAGTGTGTCGATTGTAAGAAATATCTGAAATTGTTTATTGGATCCGATATATTATAGTGGTATAGAAAGATAACAGATAGGTTTATAACGATAGCGTATCGATAAGCAAGCGACTCCGAGGCAGTCGCCAAACGGTCTGCGCTCTGCGGGTAAGTTAGACGAGGAATATGTGATGTTATGATTGAAGTTGTATTTTACTTGAGATGAGAGATCATTTTTGATTGAAACAATTCATCTATATGAAGATTTGTAACACAAGTTCACTTGTTCTTGAAAAAGATTGTGGCCTTCACAAGATTGCGAAGGAATCTATGATCAGTCTAATATATTTTATTATTTTTTGGAAAGTGCCCATCAAAGTAGCGTAGCTGTTATTTAAAAATAAATATTGAAATTAATTACATTAGTTGTTAACACATATTATACGGCCTGGTAGTAGCTAAAGCAGAAGTGAGGGTAAGTATTCTAAGAATATTAGTTTAGAAAAGCTTAAAAACTGTGTATATTTGAAAAGAAAAATGATACATTTTCTGAAAATGGATTCCTTAATCCATATTCAGAAAATGTGTCATTTTCCTTTTTTCATAACCTCAGAAAATTAAAGTTATACCTATAGAATTTAATAAAATATAAATTTAAATTAAATAAGTCACTAAAAAAACACCACCTAAAATAATTTTTAAACCAATAAACTATATTAAAAAAGTATGAGATGAGTTTAACGGATAGGTATTGAGATCCGTTATCATCCTGTTGTGGATGATGTACCTCTTCCTGCTCCCATGACATCCTGCATAAGTTTTAAAATATTTTTAACTATACCGTTGCAATAAATTTTTACCATAATAATTATAATGGACTTATTTATCAAGCTTGCTGACTTTTTAAGTAAAAAATAAAGATACAATTTCAAAGACAAACAGTTCATTATTCCAAAACCTAAGACATCAAAAGAAAATGTCAATACAGTAGCGATCCTCCTTTATAATAACGTTTATAATGGGGCTCTTGAAAAAATATCCCAAATTAATTTTCCCGATCCAGTGCCTTACACAAAGGAGCCTATCTCTTTGATAGACTTTCGTATAAAATAATTTATGCAAGTGGTCAGCGCAGAAAATGAGGGGCTTTTAATCTTTAAGTAATTTCTTTCATACATACAGAATCAATGGCAAGGGAACTAAAAATCTGTAGAATTAAAAAATACAAATTTTTTGTTGCTTTTTAATATTTAAATTTAATTCATGGTTGTGTTTCATTATCGTCATCGATAAAAAGAGCCTTGTTTATATTTAGAGCTTCATTTTATTTTGATTTGTAAACTATATTTATTGATAAAATCAGTGTCTAAATGCGATATTGTTTTTGATTAGTGTCATTATACAATTAATAAGCAATTATAAAGTCGCCATTTTGTAAAGATCTATAACCCCGCCTTCTCCTTTCAAATTTCAGGGCAACGTAGGGGGGCGTTCAGAAACTTCAGAGGTCTAAGTTGAATTAATGTCTTTAAATTCAAAACAAGCAGAGAGAAATGTAAACAGACAATCAGCAACGATTTTAAAGATGGAATTGGAATTCACAAACAAGGGCTCGATGAGGGAGCGCGAGGTAATTTGACAAACGCTTTGAATGGGAACGTTCTTGGGCGGATTTGTGTTTGAATTTGTATATTAGTCTTGCGAGACGTTACTGAATTGCGTTCCCTTGAACACATAAACGTTTACGCAATCAAAGACATGGAAAGCCAAATGAGTCAGTTGATGTTAATTTACAATTGAAATGTTTTAACGCAAATTACTTATTTATGATTACCTTCTAAAATCTAAGTTCAACTTGAACAACCCGATAACTAAATTATTTATTGTTTTTTTTTCAGAAGTTTAGTTTACAACAAGCCGTACTCATAATGAACTACAAGTAAATTTTTGTGTAATAGCTGTAACACTTTTTATAAAATGACTGTAAATATATCCTACACTTCTTTTTATTATTTATTTTTAATAAGCTTTTTCATTACATATTTAAAGCTAATTTAGTACAATTAATTCTCCATTTACTATCATATACATCCAATCACAAGTCCACAACTGAACATAGGCCTCCCTCAAGAAATTACTTACCAGGTCCTCACCCTTATCTAGTAAAGGACTGCGATGACATTCCGCTTAGTGATATTCTTGAACCTTTCGAGCTATATGGACGGCCTATTTCTACTAGCCGCATAGTTAACAAGCCAAAAAGCGTTAGGTTGTGTCATTTACACTTATTCTACTGCGTATATGTTTATCTTTGCTAAGATTATATCTCTGTTTATTTTATTCTTTTATTTTCTATCTTTTTTGAAATTCTAGACTAAGATAATTTTACCACTCAGCAATATTCTTTTCAGTCCATTAGTTTAACATCGCCTTCCAAAGCAGCAGTGAATATAGCGTCAGTTTCAGTTACATCATGTTGCACCACCTGCGTTACTTAACGTTACACCTCTCTGTAGTTAGATAGGTTTCGTACTCATGTTCTGTACTCCGATAGACACCCTACCTTTACTTTACAGGCACTGCACTACTCACATAAATTTGGATGGAATCAAAGACTTTTTCATAGTTAAGACTGCACAATTTGCCGAAAGTTAAATCTGTGATGTATGGTGCTAAAATACTATTGGAAACTGGCTATTCAGGAGGCGGGAAGTCGTCAAGACTGCGTATTTAATATATTATAATCCACAATTGATTGACTTTAAATAACAGCTACTGGTATTTTTGCCTGTTTCTTTAATATGGTGAACTTTACACTACGCTTGATTACAACCTTTTGTACAAACATTGCTTTCATTACATTATATACACATTCGTATATATATAACTCGTACTTCGTCGGTAGGTGTTTTATGTTGTACAATCCTAGCTCCGAGTTCGCGAAAGTGGAAAGAATCGGTGACAAACAACACCCCGACCGCTTTGAGACCAGCCAGCATAATCTGTTTTGTTAATTTTGAACGTCGTTTGTCGGGGTCTTTCATGTAGCTCGAGACAGAGAGGAATGGTTAATTTTCATTTGCTTTTTTCGTGAATAATAATTAAGAGTGGAATTAAGCCTGTGTATAAAGTAGTATTTGAAAAAAGGGAATTTGATTATTCAAATTAATTAGGCATAGGAAATAATATATTTGTTTTTATTTATTTATTTATTTAACAATTTATGTACACACAAAATAATGTTACAATGAAAAAAAAAAGATATTTTGTACAAAGGCACTGCTTATTTCATATTGAAATTTCTTCCAGCAGGCCTGATACTGGACAAATTAAAAGAGAAGCTGATCCAGTGTGCACTCTCATAATAAAATTTTATAATATTAATATACTTAACATAAAGTAAAGATAATAAAAACATATATCCATGTAAACATACATATAACTAAATACCACTAAAATTTTTAAATTATGGTGTCATTTTTGTTTGTACGTAATTTTTTTTAATTTGGGTTAATAATATAGTTAGATTTTCTACAATAAACATTTCTTAAACGTTGTCCTCGTAAATAAATAAAATCAATAATACCGTAATCATACAAAATAAAAAAATGAAGTCTACTACTTTTTCCTCATATTTAAAATATTTCTTATTCCTATTGGCCAGTGCAAAATCATGTTTTTAGAAACTCTAATTTTACAAAGTACATCACTAACTAAACAAACATTATGATTCTACAGAAAATTACGCCATTATGTATCAGGGGATGCCTTATTTGAATAAGCACAAATTGTCAAAGAGATTTTATCTGGTTAAACAAAGATGCTCCTTCTGTTGGCTTTTGCCCCTGTTCAGGGGTGCCTATTAAATGGGATCGGCTAATACGGTTGATGATGCCTCCGATTTTACTAACCCTCCTTGCTATTAAAATAAGGTGTTTTGTCTTCTTCTATTAATGTATATTTTAGGATTGAGCAATAAGGGCTTTATGAAGTGATTCATTATGAACGTTAATAATATACTTAGACAAAATTTTTGGCATATGCGAATATGTAGATTGGTGCAGGGCAGTAAGAGAGGGCAAAGTTTCCAGCCTTACATTGAACTATTATGTACTAATAATATCTCAATGCAGCCTTACGATATTCTATGGGTTACTTGGTTACTTCCTAAGATTTGACCATATGACCATCGGACAACCAGGCGCTCGGCGGGTTTCCACTATTTTAGTTGTCAACATTCCACGCATTTGAAAGAAAACGTATGCTTTGTCTTTCGTAATGCGTACCTACAGCAATCTTTTTAACACACTCGTAAAACAAACTTGAAAACAAATACAATTTGTATTCCATTCATCAATCCCAATAAAAGGTCCATTAATGCTCAACGTGAGAAAAATCATTCCAATCACCGTACGATTGGCTACAAAGAGTGCTTTCACGACCCCCTTTTTTAAACAAGCATTTTTGTGTCCCCTGCGTTAGTCTGACGGTAGATAAGGGATTTTTGCGTCATTAGCGAATGTGCGGCGTCATTCTGCCACGATTTGTCTATGGTTATCTGTGTATTTTTTGGTGCGAACGCGTGGTCGGCCTGTCGTACGTATATTATACGACTAAATTTTCACGGGCTAATGTGATGGAAAAAACTTTAAGAAGATAAGCTTGGAAAGTGAAAGCGATTGCTGGCTGGCGATTTTCAGATTTTTTTAAAGTGCCAAAAAGAAAAAATAAGACGTGTTAGATTTTGGTTTACATATAGTGCTTTTCGTTCCTACTTAACGAGTCTAACGTAGTAAGGTAATCTTAACGAGTTTTCAGAGTATTAGCAACATTTTTTAACTTATTGTTTTCCTTAACATTCTTATAAAGTAAGGCTTATTAATAAAATTATTCCTTATCTTATTAAAGCCAACTCTTTTGTGCAATAAAAAAAAACATCACCAAGCCATTATTTTCGCTGTACGATGTCGTTTCGGCAGCGAAAGCGAAGGGTAAATATAGGCACTAAAAAGCACAAGAGCGCTCGAAATGGCACGCGTCACGAACCACAACAAACGAACGCCGCACGAACAGAACGACAATCGGAATAATTTTAATTAGAGAAAAATTACCGCTGCGAAATGCGCAAGTGCCTCCATGTTGGTACAGTCAGACGCAAAAGTTCTAAGACTAATGTTTATCAATTAGAACGTATAAGCTCACTTATCTGACAGTGTCTAAAATATTTTTATGTGACAAATCTTTAAACCAATAAGATCAATACAATCAGTTACATATGAAATTAATCTTTAATAGCACATTTAAAATTAATTTATATATATTTCAGGATTTGCCTTATTTGGAATGACGTTTATTGTAAATAACTTTATGTGAATATATGATCAGTTTCTAAAGATATATAAGAAAACACGGAACTAATAGATTTTTTTTCTGACTGTAAAAACTCTGGGGAACAATACTTGACGAACCCTTTCCGCAAACAATTAGCGCACAAGTGCACTCTCGGAACAACGGCAATACAGTTCCTGTGAAGCGCATCAAGCGCTACAAACAGCTTCCGACTGGCTGAAAATCGCTTCTGCCTTTGCCTCCTCGTTTACCGCCCGCAGAGTCAACTGTGCGACTATGCTGCTTTGTTTTTCGATTGTTGAGCGTAACGTTCCTTTTTAAATTAGAATTGAATTTTTAAAAAAATACGGAGGGATGTCTGCCATTTTGGAATGGGATTGAAGACATATTTAATACTTCTCTGTAACATTCCTAATTTGTAAATGTGAAAATTCAAAGTAATTTTATATTTTTCAAACTCTTTCATTATTCTTTTATCAATTTCGAACACAATTTTAAATGCAATAAGTTTCAAGTTGGAATATTTTTTTAATATTCGCGAGGTGAATATAATAATAGGCAAAATTTGCGATTTCTGTAACTTCGACGTTACGTTACTTCGTCGTACTTCTAGATTAATAGGCAGTGTGTAACAGTGGCAAAATGTAGTTAGAAGTGAATGTTTATTTGTGAGAGAAAAAGGTTACAATTTATATTAAAATTTTAAGAATATTACATAGGAATACTGAAGTACGCAAACGTAACGTAATGCAATTTTTAACATTGTTTAAATTTGGTAAAAATTTGCAAAGCCTTTTTCTGTATAGGTATATTTAATGATTCCACCGACGCACAGTACTACAATGTACCACGACGTTCGACAAAAGAATGAGCCGAGCGAAGCATAGACAACGAGCAAAGGTTTTGTCTCGCGTCTTATACAAAAGACTCTTTCATTCGTGAGACAATGACGTGTTGTCTTAAGCTCATTTATCATACAGGCAGGTAACTTTCATCCAATAATTACAATGTACGAAGCGCAGGATTTAGATATACACAGAGGCTTTGAGGGTTTTGCACAGTGAGGATTAATTACTGCGTTAAGAAGGGATTGTTACGAAGCGAGTGGGCAATATCTGGTGATGGCGTAAGATAATCATTACCCAATTTAATCACGGGAGTGTCTTAAGAGTTATTAATGTGACGAATAACTGTACCGAACGAGCAACTAAAGTATAATTAGTTATAGTTTGTGATGATTTACGTCCGTAGGTTTTATTAACTCGAATACTTCCGTATGCCTCTTCTTTCGAACACTCTCTTCCTGCTGCATATTAATGATCTGCTTATGTCTAGTACCTATGGGTATGCAGACAATAGCACCGTTGTGGAGATATACCAAAAAAGTCCTCGGGCCAGTCGAGATCAAATCCAGTCCGAAAGAAAAGCTACGGTAGAGAGTGTGAATCTCACACTACAGACAGTCTCCGAATAAGGCGATGTTAATCTTGTGAAATTCAACGCCTCCAAAACACAAGCCTGTCTCTTCACTGCAAAAAGGAGCCAGCTCATCTTGGCTTCTTCTTTCCGAAATGTATCACTGGAATACACCGACCGCATTCAGATGTTGGGAGTTGATCTGAACTTCGGGCGGTTCATTCAATCCAAGGCCAAAGCGGCCAAGGAGTCCTTGCAAAGATGCGATGATACTTCACGCCGGAACAGCTGCTTACTTTATATAAAGCACAAGTCCGGTCGTGCATGAAGTATAGCTGCCATGTTTGGGCTGGTGCTGCAAAATGCCACCTAGCAGCTTTGGACTCTATGGAAAGGCTAAAGAACGTACTAAGAGGCTAATTGGTGACCCGAATTCGGTTAAAACCAATCTTACCAACCTCGAACACAGACGCCAAGTAGCCAGCTTTTCTGTTTTCTACAAGATGTATTTCGGAAAGTGTGTGCAGGAATTTCATAATTTAATTCCTCCCTCTCCCTTCCACCATCGGACAACCAGACGCTCGGCCAGTCTCCACCCTTTCGTTGTTGACTTACTACGCATTCGAACCGAACGGTTTGCTACATCATTCATCGTGCGTACAGCAAAGGAGTGGAATAAGTTGCTAACAGGCTAGCATCTGTGTTTCCATGCGATTACAATGTGGGTGTCGTCAAGGCGATAGTGAATAGGCTTTTGTTATGTTAGTGCGCTTCACTATCTTAGGCTACATCACCACTTACAATCAGGTGGGATTGTAGTTAAGCGCTGGCTTAGAATAATATTTAAAAAAAAACATTTAATAAACAGTTCGAGTGTTTTTAACGGAAATAGGAATTATATGAAATAAAGTTTAAAGAAAACGAGCTATACCTACACTAAGTATTTTTATTAATAATCCGTGGACAGATGTAATGCGCCAAATGTACCAGGACAGCGGTTACTTTGTTGATTCAGAATGAGAACCTCCACATTTTCAGAAATTATGGTATCCAGCGGTGCGCCATATTTAGGGTGTTAATTTACTTTTTTTATATTTTGACAGTCCGCTAAAAGTCTATTCAGTAATCATGAATGATTGAATGTGTACATAGCACCTCTTGTTTGTTTTTCTATCGACTTCAAAAAGGAGACGGTACTCAATTCGACTGTGTTTTTTATGTGTGTTATCTCATAACTTTTTACTGGGTGAACCGATTTCAATAATCCTTTTTTTAATTGAAAATTAGTGATTTACATGTGGTCCCATACAATTGATCAAGGTCTGACCAATAGTTTTTGAGTTATTCTTAATAATTTTAAAATTCTAAATATTGAAGTCGGTTGTACAAAATTTTTAATATTAAATTATTATCAGTATAAATACTACACACCTCTCAATATGACCCGTCACCACAAAGCATATATTATACAACCAAAACCCATTATCTTTTTCTTTTAATAATCAATCCACTTCATTAAATTTAATGTCTTGGAATTACGGGCATGATCACATGACATGTACACCTAAATGGACAGCATCGTAGACATAATTAGTAGGCGACGATGACATCTATACGATATACCATTATATTAACTCAAAAAAGGAATGCCGTTTGAAAAAAATACCTCATTGAAAAAGAACAAACACTGTTGTATCAAATTAATCTCGACCCCATTTGTATACAGAGGTTAGGATGAGTCGAGGTCTAAACAGACTGGTTATAAATGATATCCAACATCTTTTCAAAATTACGAACTGGTGGCATTAGACGAGGGCGTTTAGGTAGATAATAATTCCTAGAATCACATTACACGTGTTATAAGGTGAGAAATGAGACGAAACTTGAAATTGGTAATTAGAAAGGCTTCGCCTCCTATTCCCACTGATATAAAATTCGTTTTGTATTATACTTGTTTCCCCAGTTTTGTGGAATGCGTGTGTCAAGCTCGGTACAGTTTTATATTGTTATGTTTTGAAGCAGGATATTTGATCTCGGGACAGAGATTCTAACTTTTTCATACGTTATGACTTCGACTGCCGTTGTTATATTTTGAAGGCTTGCTACTTTATTGTTATCGTTTATCTGTTATTTGTAGTATTTCAATATTTGGGACACATTTTGTATTACAGGCCTCCTTTTTCTATAGTTAATGATTTGGACTAATTTTAAAAATTAATTTTCGACAGTAATATGTATCTACTGTTTAATGATTTGATTAATTATATTCGATGCACATTTAAAAATTGCTGTCCACTGCTGGACTTTGGCCTCTTTCGTTTAAGGAACGATTTGCTTTAATCCTCACGCTTGGTAGGTGGTTTGACGATCGCAGTACCACAGACGTCTTGCACCTTTGACGCTGCTCGCTGCCGTTAATCTGGATATTTTAAGTCTGACATATACGATATGGTTATACCGCCATCTATATGAAGCTACAAGAACTTTCTCGTATATTCCTTAGTCGTATCTTACGACACCCACTGGACTAAAAGGATGGCAGATTGTTTTAAGTCGCAACCAACCGGCAAATTTAAAACTGATGAATCTCACATAAATATATGTTCATTAAAAACAAAATCCTACAACATCAGCGACAAGGCACTCATAAGTGGTTGAGAAATAACAAGAAAACAATAAGAAGCAAGGAGTGCGCTGCCATTTGTTAAGATGTGCGCGCATTCACAAAACGCTATTGTGCGCCCATATGGGAAAATATCCCTTGTTTTGTCATCTCTATTGTTGTTGACAGACGGACGGACAACTGAAAAGACAGGCTTTGAATACTTATGTAAGCGGGAAGGCTCAGTTGAATATACCATAGTTTACAGATTATGCAAAGCAGAACTGAGTTTATTTTAACGTTACGATGTTTGGTCCTTTCAATGCAACACATTGCTTGTAACTGACAATAACAATTTAACATCTGATACTTTTGATAAATACATGTATGTGTAGGGGAAATTTTATGCAGAATTTACCGTTCTTAATGCAGGATTTCTTAATTTAAATATTAAATACTTCATATAAGAGGTTAATAGAACGATTGACGACGATTTGAAGTTAATACCACTGTCACCATTGTCTGTCCGTTGAATTACGTATGTCTTTTTCCCTGCTTTTCTGAGTGTAATGTAATTTTTAAATGCTCAACTATTAATAGATGGGACTTACCTTGACTGATTACAAAGTCAAATTCTATTGTGAGAGTGATTTAACTAAATGGTTATCTTTTTATTAAGACGATGTTAAAACAATTCTAGGTAAAAGGAGGCTTGTAAATTTTAAAAATTCTCTATGACCTATGTTTAACAGCGGATTTTTGATGGGCTATAGACATTGAATGAATATAGGTACAAGATGTTATCTATCGGAAACGTTTTAACGTGGTAGAGTCATGCTGCAGCTATATTAGTAGTATAGTTGTAGCACGAATGGGTCGGTTCGACCGGGGAAGGACCACGCTCTCACATAATACCAGCGTAAAATAGCAGCTTAACACTGCTGTGTTTCGTATGGTGAGTGTAGAGAACCGGAGACCCTTTTTACTGGAAACGAGGCATTCCATCTTAGTCCTCACGGGTGACAAACGCATCTGCATTTTGATTCGCAAACGAGGATAGATGTAGATGTCTATGGGCCACAGCAACCACTTACCATCAGGTGGACTGTGTGCTTGTTTGTCATCCCATCCTATAAAAAAACCATGAGGTCTTTGTGGCCTTTCAGATTGACGCCTCTTACAACAATCACAGGTCAGAATGGCATAATAGATTCTCACTATCTGGCACAATATAGCACTAAGATCAGAAACATCACAAACTTTTGTACAACCGACTTCAATATAAATGATTAAGAATAACTCAAAAACACTATTGGTCAGACCTGGATCAAATTTAGATGGAGCCACATGAGGAGCACCAGCTTACAAATAAAAAAATCATCGAAATCGGTTCACCCAGAAAATAGTTATAAGGTAACACACATAAATAAAAAACAAAAAAACATACAGTCGAATTAAGTACCTCCTCATTTTTGAAGTCGGTAGAAAATTAAATATATTACTTTAATTTTGTAAGTAATTAGGTTTAATATGTTGAATTATGAACGTTAGTATTTATTTCAAATTATCTTATAATTTACTAACATAACTTGCCGCATACCATAGGAGTCTATATTAAAAACATTGAGTCGTATTTTAGTTGCGAGACACATAAAGAATGTCAGATTCTCTACTAATGTATCAATTAATCACAACTTAAACAGCGGCAATTTAACGTTGATTGTGAGAGAAAACATTCCTTTTCCACCTGCCAATGTCGTCGGCTGCCGAACGGTAGATCGAATCTCATACCCAGCTAGTTAGTATTAGAAATATTTGGGCGCGATCATTAATATTTTCGGGGTCGTAGATAAACCATATAACTATCGTAGGCATTATACAAGCAATTTGTTATCGGTGAAATTCATAAAGCGGAAATAAGATAGGTAGATAAGATTTTTTTAGATTGTGATGATTTAAGTTTTATTAGTCTATGAATCTAAGTAATTATCATATAAATGTATTCGAACTCGGTTTTCAATTTTTTGTTAATTTCGGTAATAAACTGATACACAGTCGCAGTTGGTATATTATTTATAAGTCATCTTGAAACAAATTTTCATTAACGAAATGATATATTTTACGGTAGCGTTGATCGTAGAATGTTGATACAATGAAGTTTTAATCATTTTTATCTGTAGATTTATTTGATTATTTAAAAACCTTTATTAAGGATAATATATTCTATGTGTGTCCATGGATTTGGTGGCTGCCTATTTTAAGGCAGTTATTTTTGGCAGAGAACACTAAATATTTATACGTGGTAGAGCCATGTTGCAGCAATGTTAGTAGCACGAATGGGTCGGCTCGACTTGGGAAGGATCACGCTCTCACAGGATACCAGCGTAATTGGTGAGTGTAGAGAACCGGTCAACCTCTTTACTGGAAACGAGGCATTCCATCTAATGTTCCCGGTTGACAGCGCATCTGTGTTTTGATTCGTAACTGAAGATATATTTTCTCATTAGTCACCCACGTTCTGACGCGAAGATGCAGTGCTTGAACTGCTGAATTCCGATCTGAAGGATACACAGTGCCAATATAACTGCAGGCTGTGAGGCATTCCATCTTAATTCTTAGGGTTGACGACGCATCTGTAATTTTATTCTTAATTGAGGATAAATGTAGATGTCTGTCTGTCTTCAGGTGGAATGTGAGATCGTTTGTCACTGTAATTCTATAAAAGAAAAACGAATACAATGTCACTAGCATTATGTCTTTAAGAGAAGAGTGAAGCGACTTTTTCTAAACTCTTGCGGATTATTATCCTGGATTACATCACCACTTATCATCAAGTAGGATATTATACAAAACAAAGGTCATCTTGTGCGCCAAAACGTTGTTATTAATCAAAATAGAGTTACATTTATTACGTGAAAGGTCGATAATAAAGTTTTACAATGTATCGTATCCTCTGTAATTTATTTTGAATCTTAATATTCAACATTAAACTTTATAGTTGTACAAAGACTATCTATTCGAACTGATGACATGGTTTCGACGCGATGCGTCGTCATGTACAATAGTACGGGTTAAATTATCGACTTTTATCTCAATAATCCCAAAGTTTTTTTTAAAATTATATAATAGTCTTTATTACCTAGTGTTAAGAGTCAATGTGACTTTTATTGTGTAGTTCGCCTAATGGGCAAGTGTACAGTGCAATTAAAGAGAACTATTAAAAGTAAAATGTTGTAAGCGATCTCGAGTTTCTCCGTACTTTTGTGGGAACTTCGGTTATTAATTACTGGTGGCGACGACTGTTTTAGGCTCTTGATGGCACTCGACCATTCTAATTTTATCAGATCACATCCCGCTCGAAGCTTTTTATAAGCGTGTTCGGTGACTCCGTAATTAGTTTGGACGGCGGCGTTGATTTAACATCGTAATTTAAGTAAGTGTATGTTATAAAAATACAATTTACTAAACGAAGGTAAAGTAACATTTAAGGGCTGAGCACACTGGCGACGTCCGCAGCACGCGCGCTTGAGTATTGCGCTGCGGCATTTGTTGTATTAGTGTAAACGACAACTGGATAAAATCAGATTACCTATCTTCTGTACAAGCAGCGTGTGTGTACATGGACCACCGCTCACCTTCTTTTTTCTTCAATACAGTTTACATAACATTACACTTCGCGTACAATGCGGCGCACACAAACGGTGCGCTCTACACTAACGTATAAAGTAGTAATTGTAGAATTAACAAACTGAATGGCGATTTTCAGTTTTTAGCATTGTTTTAGAAGTGGAGTTGGTGTTGCGAGAAGATTAATGTATTTTGCTATTTCGACAGCTGATCGTTGTACAAATTTAATAAGCGTTTATCGGGGCGTTTAGTGTGTACGACTAACACACGCTATTTTATTACCTACAGTACCCTTAATGAAAAAAATCAGTGAAGAGTCTTGCTAAGACGCGGAACGATGATTCCAAATTGGGAGAAACCAATTTTGTCAGGCTCGAGCACAGGCACAGATAATCCAGTCTATTGGTATTCCATAATATATGTCTAACAGAGTACGCAGGAATTACATGCTTTAATTCCACCGTACCCTTTCCACCATTGGACAACCAGACGTTCGGCAGGTCTCCACGCATTTGTTTTCAACATTCTACGCATTCACACTAATTGATTTGCTTCGTCGTTTGTAATGCGTACAACGACAATTTGCCAACATCTGTCTTCCCATACGCTAACAAATTGGGTGTCTTCAAGGCAAAAGTGAATAGAATAGAATAATTTTGTTAATCTAAGTCAGTGTGGTTCACTATCTACGGCTACATCACTACTTTCTTTCAGGTGAGATACTAGACAAACACTGGCTTATATTAGTAAAAACCGGCCAAGTGCGAGTCGGACTCGCGCTCCGAGGGTTCCGCACAAATCCGTAGTTTAAAAATTATTAAAAATATTTTTATTATATGATGTAACTAAAAATTTATGCTTTTCGCAATTTTTCCTTTATCTGTGCTACAATACGTTGCTTCATACCAAATTTTAAGATTCTGAGTTCACGGGAAGTACCCTGTAGGTTTTGATTCCCTGATTCCCTTGCGAATGTCAAAAATTTGCGGCATAAACGGCTGTATCTTTTGATTGCGTTGGCTTAGAAGTGTGTTTTGTTTTTTTCACAGCTCCAAGGGACAATAGACTTGAGTATTTCATATGAATTTCAGCTTGATACCTCCACGCGTTCCTGAGAAAAAGGGTCTTGACAGACAGACAGACAGACAGACGGACAACAAAGTAATCCTATAAGGGTTCCGTTTTTTCCTTTTGAGGTACGGAACCCTAAAAAAAGAACCCACTGCCACGGCCTCATATTCTGACTACTAGACTCGGCGTTTACCAATAGCAGTAGTTTACTAAGGATGTTTCACATACCGTTACTAAGTATTGATTGGAAAGATAATTTTAAAAACTTACGCTCCTTACTCGGCGTGTTCAACCTATGGTATTTACCTGAAAATAAAGAATAAGATATATGTTTAGTTGGAAAAAGTAATTAATGATTCAATATTATTCTTAAATATAGCCACAATGCATTCTAATTTATATAATTAATTAATATATTAATTTAATTAAACTAACAAGTATATTTTTTTACGAGAATAGTAAAAATTTATATTTGCTTTTACTTGTATAGTAATATAGTTGCGGAAAACTCAGAGGTAAGACTAAGCTTTGTTGAACTTACACACATAAAATTTGTCTTGAAAAATTAGAAAGAGAAGGGTTTTTTACAAATTGCACTTTTGTGTTATCTCTAAAACTTATATACCTACCTTGCAAAAACAATAAAACTCTATTACAGATAATGTTTAAAATAACCGTGTAGTGACGGTGTAAGAATATCCACTACCCCATATCGTCGGCGATAGACAGGCGACAGAGGGAAAAGAAACAAGAGATGGCAGCAGCATCTTCTTGATATCAAATTAAAATAATAAAAAACAGCGGTTGCCAACCCGCTTGACAAGAAAACGCGGCAAAATCACCTCATGAGGTAGTCCATGAGGGAGGCCTATGTTCAGCTGTGGACTTTTATAGGCTGTAATGGATGGGTGGATAATATTCATTTATAATATTTATTTCATTTCATTACAGCACATACACCTTAAGTTTTCCCTCTAGCGCAAAATTTATGTTTTTTTAATAATAAGGGTCTGTGTCAACAAACTTAAATAAATGCCCACTAATGAGCATAATATTATAATATTGTGCCGTCTGAAAAAAAGTCTTGTTAGGTCCACATACAGGTTGTCGCTTAAGGAGCGACGCTATTAAATTCTAATGCTACGGTGCGTGCGATGAGCGGTGGGCGGAAAGAATTCGCCACGAGTTAGCAGCGAATCACTGTAACTCAAAAAATAAGGAGAAAATTCGATTAAAATATCAACGCTTACATACTATCTACATAAATGAGTGTCTTTTAGATAAATTAGTTATTTTAATTAATGTGTTTTGGCACAAAAGTTTGAATTTGGATTTTTTTTTTGTCTGTGGATGTATTACAACTTATGCAGTAATTTATTTCATATCAAGAAAAAAAATAATAATAAATTGTTTCTTGACTACAACTTTATGTTATGGTAACTCTTAATGCTATCTTGGAGAAAAAAAGCCACTAGCTTAGTAAAAAATTATTGACTCTTCTCTTAAAGACACTGATAAATATTTTATTTGGATAGGAAAAGTTGATACAAAAAGAGATGATTAATTTTTATATTTTTCTTCATGTTTATAATTTTTTTATTTTTTTCTCGATTTTAAATTAATTTTGAAAGAATGTTTAATGTAAGTTTTACCGCTAACCAATTGTTTGCCATAATCCCTTTAAGTTTAATACTGGGGCCAAGCTGCAACACTGTTCGCACATTACTTCGTAAAGCCTCCACACATCATGTTGCCCTCTGAATGCACAAAGGCGCATAATAATCATAAGGCGACTTGCAATTAAAAAATTTAAGGCACTTTGTTAACGCGCTGGCCTTTTGGGAGTAGTTGCTTTTAGAAAAGCACCGAGCACGCTGCAGACTTTCTAAATGCAAATGCACTCTATAGTTCAACTTCAAAGAAAAAAATAATTAAAAGTAAAGTTACATTATTTAAATTTACTGCTGACGTAGATATTATTTAACAAGCAGATGCCTTCGTTAAAGGCAGCGTTAAATGTAACAATATAGAGTGAAGACATTTAAGACTTTTTTGGAAATAAAAATTAAGGTAACTAGGCATTCGCACTTAGTAGACTGTGCGATCGTTTTTCACCCTTACTACTATAACCAGTGCGTGTTGCCAGTGATGACTTACGGAACTGAGACGTGGTCCTTCACTGCTGGCCGTATGAGGAAGCTCAAGGTCGCTCAGCGAGCTATGGAGAGGGCTATGCTCGGAGTTTCTCTGCGTGATAAACTCAGAAATGAGGATATCCGCAGTAGAACCAGAGTGACCGACATAGCCCAACGGATTAGTAAGCTGAAGTGGCAATGGGCCGGCCATATAGCTCGAAGAACCGACAACCGATGGGGAAGAAAGGTTCTCGAGTGGCAGCCTCGTACCGGCAAGCGAAGTGTAGGGCGTCCCCCCACTAGATGGAGTGACGACCTGGTAAGATATGCAGGAAGTCGATGGATGCAGGTGGCTCAGGACCGTGCTTTGTGGCATTCTTTGGGGGAGGCCTATGTTCAGCAGTGGACTTGTGAAGGGCTGTAATGATGAATGATGACTATAAAAAAAACAATAAATAAAATAAATGTAAACGGGAATTTATGAGATTTTTCCCTTAATAACAATCTAACCTGCACGCGGTGCACCCTGCTGGTTAACGGACGAGACGATCGAATGATGTCACATAATCCATTCAAAACTTTGAACCTAAATTTTGCAGACTGGCGATAGCACTACCAGTGCAGTATGAGAACATCAGCTATCATCAATCTACCGGCACAACATTGTGAGTCTAAAACCTCTTTCAATGGATACTTATCTACTTGTAAAAACTTATCTAAAAAGTGCACTGCTAGACTTTTTGCACTACTAGACATATGTGTGTCCACTTTGAAAAAGGCTGGTGCTGAAATGGGATGTGTGTATAAATAAATGTATTTAACTTTGGAACATTGAACTTTTATATATAAAGAAATATGCAATTAAAATCCTTGTTTGAAAAATTACATGGGTGACGAACCGTATTGATATTTTAATGTTAATCTGCAATAGTCTTTTTTCAATGCTATCGTGGCGCCAATAACTCAAAGCAAGTAGCCCGTGGACATACAAACGTGTTAAGCGCTCGATTTCTACACTTTATCGCTTGTTCGATTGTCAAAAAAAGATGGCTACGGCAGGCAATAACGCAGCGCCTTGAAGACAGATTTGTGGGAACGCTTTTTGTGGAAAACTGTGTTCGCGTGTTGCATTATAAATTTTATTGCTTACTCTGTGCATTAAAATATTTTTCTGTATTATTTAATAATTTCGTAAGGTATATATATATATTTGAACTCCAAATGACATAAATACATTACAACTAAATGAGAGAATGAACCATCCTCTCACATACCTGCCAAGGGTAAGTGTAGTGATTATAGCAAAATTTTCCTTAAGAATACCTTGCAAAATAATATAATTTATAAGGTGATGGTTAGATATATCGACACTTATGTATATAGTATTGCGTATACTTACACACCTTCTTCCTACCAGGCCAACGTAAGAGAATCAAATCCTAGTTTTTTTTTATAGGATAAACGTGACAAACGAGCACACATTTCACCTGATGGTAAGTGGTTGCTGTTACCCATAGACATCTACATCTATCCTTGATTACGAATCAAAATGAAGATGCGTTGTCACCCGTGAGGACTAAGATGGAATGCCTCGTTTCCAGTAAAAAGGGTATCCAGTTCTCTTCACTCACCATACGAAACACAGCAGCGTTAAGCTGCTATTTTACGCTGGTATTCTGTGAGAGCGTAGTCTTTCGCCGGTCGAGCCGACCCATTCGTACTACAACTATACCAGATATATAGTTGCAGCATGGCTCTGCCACGTATAAAATATACTATAATTTATTTGTTCCATGACTGTTGTAAAAGTATTGAAAGTAAAATAAAGTAATATGCTCCTATGAATTTTGGTCGGTTAAATTCGGGTTGCAGCATAAGATAACCCGCTTTACCCCAATATACGTGCCAAAATAATTCTCAGACTTACGTAGTAAATAAGCATTTTAAAATTGCATTTGACAATTTCATTGGTGCTGGCAGGGATCGACTCGGCTTACTCAGGTAAGTAGGTACTATAAAATTTTAATTTAAGTGCTTGTCTCCTGAACTTATTTTAAAGTTGGTAAAAAATTACTTTGCGTACATCCGCTCGATGCCGTATTGTTGTCAGTGGTGTGTCTTTCCTAGTGTAGTGGTGTTGGGAGTAGTGGTGCTGGGATTAGTGGTGACGGTGATAGTGCACGGAGGAAGGGCGGGAAGTGCTTTTCAAACTAGGTAAGACACATCATTTTATTTTATCGAGCGGATGTACGCGAAGTAATTCTTTACCAACTTTAATATAAGGAACTTCCGTAAATAAACGCCTGATTCTGTTAATTATTCTGAACTTATATTTGTTAAAAGTATTTTTATTACAACACCATGCGATATAAACACTTAAAAACTTGACCCTCCAAACCCGTGTAGGGAAGCATCAGCTTTGGGTTTGGAACTCGATTGCCAATCCGACCGCCAAGCGATTAACGGAAATTCCCCCTACAGAAGAGAGGCCTAACTTCAGCTCAGTTCAGATCTTCACAAGCTCGAACAATAAAGGAAGACCATATAATGTTTGTCCTCGTGAAATTTATGTTTATAAGCTGCCTCCACGATACAGGAGAAAATCATAGTGTGGGGGTAACGTTTTTTTTTAAATAAGAGAACAAATCGTTAGTAGGTAGATAATATTTTAACTAGTTCGTTAAAATTTGTGATTTTTTGGGTCTAAATGGATTAGGGTAAACAAAGTCTAAATTATAGTATATTTCGTCATTTCATAACTTTAAGGCTTTTTATGAAATACTAAAAAAAAGAGAAAGCAAATTAATCAGTATTATTTTACTTTATCGTTTAAATTAGATACGCAATATATCATGTATATTTTTGAAAAACTATAAAACTAACAGCGTTTGTAACAAACATCTGTTTAGCGCGAATGTTAGTAACCGTGTTTAGTTTCTTAAGTATTTAAAATAACAACGCGCTTATAATCTGTCCAAAATTATAAACAAATTAAAATATCAAGTGTATTTAAAGAAAAACGCTTTTCAAATTTTAAACATTCCATCAAATCATCAGACTTCACTCAAAACTAGTACAGATAAACATAGGCTAATAAACAACAACAAAAGTGTCAGTTCGCGGAATCGTTGTGGAGAATAAAGCGATCGCGTTTCGCAATTGAAAAGGAAATACTCGGAAACGCGTTACGATCTCACATCTAGACGGATACGTATCTCTCTCTTTATTATTCCAATAACAATCCGTAATGAGTGCTCTGGTCAAACGTAAATAGCGACTTCATACATTTGAATGATGGCAATGTAAACTCTGATCTACGAGCTACTCTGTAACGTAAAGGGTTGATCAAATACCAGATTATACACATTAATATATATAATAATCCATATAGAATATCACTGCTTGTTATCAATTCAAACTTTTAATTTTATGTTTTTATTACCTACATCAAAATCAAATTATATTAAATGACAAAAAATTTAATATAACCTCCCGCTGTGGGTAATTTGTGTTTTCTTAGGAATTTTTAGCGATTGTAAGTTACAAATATCTTTATATTATCAGCTCAACCTTTTGCCATGCATTAAATAAAGGTACATTCACGTATTAAGTTCATTTAATAGATTGATTAGTTAGTTAGTTTCCCCATGGAAAAATAAATATTATAGAATTTATAATGCCTGTAAAGCAGGTTTCTAATATTGTTTGTGTGACGATAATAGCTAAAGTTATAACATTTAACCCTTTTTTTTCAGAAATTACAAACTATACTGAATATTTGTATGCAAAATATATTAAGAATGATACAAACTTTGTATCAACACCACTAGGACTCAGTGCATTGTAAGTTACGTTGTAACTGTTATATATTAATCTGCAGCATTAGGACATGAACATTATACACATATACATATTTGTTTTTGTATTTTAAAACAATTTGACATCCCTACGCCTCTAATCGGTGAGATCAAAGAAGCACCTCGTGTGCCGCGTTTACATTGTAACTTCTGCTTGCGGCTTGTTTACCCTGTCACTAGACTACTGACCTCTCGCACTCGTATGCAGTGTCGACACCGGAAATCGATTGTCTCATCGACGTATTCACACTTGGCTGAGTTGCGAAATGAGGTCTAGGTGTCATTTAATTGCTAAATGACACTCGGTTAGTGACAGCTGAAAGGATTTCAATATATTATAGAGATCTTTACAAATAAACCTGTCCACAATTTCAACTCGGGAGCCATATTTTTTAGGACTGAACAGAACGATGGAGTTACAACCACAAATTAAATCATTAGATTTCAGCTTAAGTGTTACTTTAAAATCGAACATTGAAAAAAAACAAGTTAGTGACACAAATTAGCAAGCATTTCATCTAAAGTTAAGTGAATTTTAAAATCTGATACATGGTGCTTCACTGCTGACTGTATGAAGAAACTTAAGGTCGCTCAGCAAGTTATAAAAAGCACTATGCTCGGAGTTTCTCCGCGTGATAAGATTCATAATGAGGTTAACGGCAGTAGAACCAGAGTAATCGACATAGCCCAACGAATATTGCCATGCATTGACATAGCCCAAACAAATTTGCCATAGGTTAATAGATGATGATGATTATTCATCAGCCAACTAATAGTTAGATTCGCCGTAGTTATAAAGTTTCGCACGCAATTTGCAATCGCTATTGTGACAAGGTCAAGCTTTGACTAACATTGACGCTTCTTTCTGTCGCTGGTACGGGTATTTTCATCTATTATATACGACATGGTCATATCACTAATATTTATCGTAAGTCATCATATCGTTCCGATAATCGCATAGTATCTTCCAACTCCCACGGTACGAAGTGCAATGATCGATTATTTAACGCTGCAAATCACACGGCATTATATTACATTTTGTTCTCATAATTAGGGATACGGCTAACTAGTCAAGTCAGACGGCATCCAGAAAAAATATAGGCTAACCAATTTCCTGATTTTTTTATGACATTCAACATCAATCATCAACATCATCACATGCATTTATATTAGTTTCATTCACGTCACAAACAATAAAGTAGCGGATGTCTTTGTGTAATAAAGGAAACATTAATATTATGGATATACTGGTTTAAATTTTTTGGCATAGAATGAACGAAAATTTACAAAAATATTTATATACTTCCTATTTTTTAATATAATAAATATCATATAGTTACATAATATTTTATTATGGTGACATTTTTAATACATTATCATTGCAAGAAGTATTAAGGACGAGACGAAAACGAGGTTATTGCAATCGATAAATGGCGGAATACCCATCCGTGCGAAAATGACACAACCAAATACCGGCTGGTGATGGAAGGCTAGATAAACTATGCGAAGATCTCGTTATGTGTACAGCAGTCCACCTCCTCAGCGAGATATTATTTTACACCCAACTTCTAAAAAACAGGAGGTTCTCAATTGGAATATATTTTTTAATGTGTGTTACCTCAGAACTTTTTTCTAAGTGACCCGATTTTGATGTTTCTTTATTTATATATTTGAAAGCTAGTGCTTTTCATGTGGTTCCGTATAAATTTAATCACGATCTGACTAGTAGTTTTTGAGTTATTCTTAATAATGCGTATTTAATTGACTTCGACTACATTGGTTGCTGTGACCCATAGACATCCACATCTATCCTCGTTTGCGAATCAAAATGTAGATGCGTCGTCACCCGTGAGGACTAAGATGTTATGCCTCTTTTCCAGTAAAATGGGTCTCCGGTTCTCTACACTCAACATACAAAACGTATCAGTATTAAGCTGCTATTTTACGCTGGTATTCTGTGAAAGCCATTACCATTCGTGCTACAACCATACTACTAATCTAGCTGCAGCATGGCTCTACCACGTATACCTACATCAAACTTTAAACAAAGGAGGCTACTTATGCATTGTCACCTCTGAAGACTTAGACGAAATTCCTCACAGCCTATAATTATACTGGCTGGAGTAAAGTTCCCGTCTGTAGGGTATAGATACTCCTTAGACCGGAACTCTTTACTTGAAATAAAATAAAGTTTTATTAACTTGCACAAGTCTCCTCTGATGTCGTAGTCCTGGAGCAATTATAGTCCCCCCCGCGCCGCTCTATTGGCGGACTAGACATGTCTTCGAAATGTTTTCATTCCTCCGACATGCAGGTTTCCTCGCGATATTCTCCTCTACTGCCGAGCACTTGGTATATCAGCAATTAAAGTTAATAAACGAATAATTAATTTAGTGACGGCTGGAATTGAACCTGAGTTGCTCGCGTAATGAGAAATTTACGGCGAGTGCTTAACTTTTGACCTACTCACGTACTTATTACTTACTAGCAACCCGCTCCAGTTTCGACTCGATAGATATATTCTATTACTGTGGTCTTATATATCAGTTTTATATTTTTTTCAAAAAAGAACTGCTTGGATTCCACCTGACGTTCCTCTCCATCTATTCGTAAAGTTTTATCACAATCGGTCATTTACATTCATCACACTTGGTTCAGACACTTCAAGTTTATTTACATGTATAGATATATTTTAAAGAAACATACAATCACTAGCGCACGAGCCCTAGCACACTTTTTCGTCAGAGTGTTTAATTTAATTAACTTAAAAGAAAGCAATTGTATTTGCATTTCCAATAAAATTAAAAGGGCCGGCCAGTAAAATGTTTTTAAAAGAAAATGGACCAACGATCGATCAGATAACGTCTCTCTCTTAAGATAACAGTCAACAAAGTTAGAAACTAGATATGCTACTTTCATGTCTTCTACTGTTTCGTTTCGTTATTGGTGTGGTTTTTGAATTTATCTTTATATGGACGCCATGAAGGTTTTTTTTTAATTTGATCGGTATTGTATTTTTTTTTAATGTTTTCTATTGAACAAGAACCAGCCGAATTAAATATCAACAAATCAATCTCCAAATATAAACTTGAAAGAAAATTGAAATTTTGATGATTATAACAAAGAAACTGATGTAACTATTATATTATATACTAGCTGTTCCCCGCGACTGCGCCCGCGTGTTAGGGTTTTTATGTTTTTGCGTGGAACCCTAATTCTTTTTCTAAAATAAAAATAGCCTAAGTTACTCCTTATGAAATCAGCTACCTGCCAGTGAAAGTCCCGTCAAAATCGGTCCAGCAGTTTCGGAGATTACCCGGAACAAACAGACAGACAGACAGACAAAAATTTTAAAAATTGTGTTTTTGTTGTAAGAACCGTATATACTTTCATATGCAATTAGTAAAAAGCTGTAATTTTGACATTACAAACAGACACTTCAATTTTATTTATTTGTATAGATGTATAGACTATGTATACAGAAGTAAGGGTGAGAAATGAGTACACAGTCTACCTGAAGTTTTTTTTTATAGGATCGGGTGACAAACGAGCACACAGTCCACCGTAAGTAGTTGCTGTGGCCCATAGACATCTACATCTATCC
The DNA here is from genome assembly GCA_033319125.1 of Parnassius glacialis. NCBI lineage: Eukaryota > Metazoa > Arthropoda > Insecta > Lepidoptera > Papilionidae > Parnassius > Parnassius glacialis. The sequence continues at coordinate 18,402,098 of JAVANC010000024.1, read as the reverse complement.
TCGTTTGCGAATCAAAATGTAGATGCGTTGTCACCCGTGAGGACTAAGATGGAATGCCTTTTTTCCAGTAAAAAGGGTCTCTGATTCTCTACACTCACCATACGAAACACAGCAGCATTAAGTTGCTATTTTACGCTGGTGTTCTGTGAGAGCGTGGTCCTTCCCTAGTTGAGCCGACCCATTCGTGCTACAACTATACTATTAATATAGCTGCGGTAGAGCCATCTACCACATATAAAATATGAGTATATGGATGGTCTTATAATAATCAAAATGCAGATGCGTTGTCATTCCTAAGTCTCGTTACGAGTAAAATAGGTCTTCACTTTTCGTTACGGCAGCATTGAGCTGCTATTTAACGCTGGTATTCTGTGCGTATAGTTCCTCGGTTAAGGCAAGCCAATCGTGGCACAGCTTATCTATACATATATACATATATTATTTTTTTTTTAAACACATCCTACATCGGGTTTTAAGAAAAATCTGATAGTATTTGTTATATATGAATTACATTTTTCACTGCGACAGAACCCAAAAAGGCCGCAAAGCTTAAGTGAGAGAGGGCTTATGAGAGAAGGTGATTACTTACCATCAGGTGAGACGAATGCTCGTCTACCTCCCTAATACAAAAAATACAAATTTTATTAAGGTAATTCTCACCTTAATAATATGTTGTTATTGATTATAAGTTTTGTGTACAAACGATTTATTCTATAAAATAAGCAAGATATAACTAAATTTATGTTAAATTAATAATCTCGAAGACAAGAGATTTTCAAATCGTAGTATATTTCAAACGAGAGGGCGTACTAAATTGATATAGAACTTTTATTACACGCTGCGACTTGACTGTGAAATATGAAATCAAAAACAAACGGTGGACAATAATAAAATGTTTAGCCACAATAGAGTAGCTATCTGTGGTCGTAAATCTGTCTAGTGGACGGAATGGGAGAAAAATAATTTCACTAAGAAATCTGGTCTGCGATGAACGATTGTGATGACGAATAAATTGTGAAGCGTAAGGTCGGTGTTAAGGTGATGGTGGTTCAGAGTTTTCATGAAGTATTTATTTTTTGGTTATGGTTCCAAATTCAAATTGAAATTGTTTAAAGTGCCAGAATTTTTTTTATTGTGTACAACACATTAACTAAACATTACATTAGTAAAGAATGTTATGGTGTCTAATATAATTTAAAATTAAAAGTTTTGTACAACCGACTTCAATATAAATTATTATGAATAACTCAAAAACTACCTATTGGTCAGACCTTGATCAAATTTATATGGGACCACATGTGATGGACCAGCTTTGAAATAAAAATGTATCACCGAAATTGGTTCACCCAGTAAAAGTTATGAGGTAACACACATAAAATATACATTTGAATTGAGTACCTCCTCCTTTATGAAGTCGGTAGAAAAATGACAAACTGTGAATGTCAGCTACAACACAAGAATGAAGTGATAGATGAATAAATTCATCATCACACATGAAGAATAAATTATGTTACATTTATTTACCCTTTATGTGAAAGTAAATACATTAGACTCCCGGTAATCCGGCCCCTGTCTAATACATAAAAAAAAATAAAAAAAAAACATACAGTCGAATTGAGTACCGTCTCCTTATCGAAGTCGGTCGAAAAGTCTTAATTATGAATTTAAAATTGATTTTCTAAACAAAGGCGGCGTAAGTGGATCCATCATCTCATAGATGCCTAAAGAGGCGGCTTTGGGAAAGCGATAAAACTCTTAAGACTTCCGCTAGATGGGGGTATTAGACGCTAGACGTTAAATAACCAGAGTGGTGATAATTCGCTTGCGTTAAATATGCAAAGTAGCTTGTTTATTCGACAATCCGCTTAGCAACGTGTCAATTACAGTAAATTCCTATTTGTATGGGTGAGAAAAGTGAGAAAAGAAGAAGAAACATTTATGATGACAATAAGAAAGCCAGTATAATGAGTACAATTACAAGCTAAGAGCAATTATACGTTGGGCCTGGGAGGTGACAAGTCATCTGTAGCTGGCTGTAGCCTTCTTTATTTAAATTTGGTTGTAAGTGTCCATCGGCTACAGTAATTACAGTAACACTTATCATCAGGTGGACTGCAAGTTCGCAAGTCCAATTTGTTAGTAGAAAAAAGTTATCAGAATAATAAACCTTGTAGTGGCGGTGGAAGAATATGCTACTCCATATCGTAACCATAACTACACAAAATAATTAAAAAAGCGGTTACTAACCCGCTTGAAAAGCGTGGCAACTATGGCATTTAGGTAATCTATGTGGGGGCCTATGTTCAGTAGTGGACTTTTATAGGCTGTAATGGATGAATGGATGGGTGTAATAATAAATTTGATTCTTACTTGTTTTAAATCATAATGCCATTGTTAATTTTGGAACGATATAGGCGATATATTTATGTAACAAGCATTTTTCCTCATACGCTAATCTTTATGATATTTTTTAACTCGCAATAAAATATAAAATGAACAAAGCGACTTAATAATAGCGAGTTAGTGATTGCAACCTCTGACGTCTATTATGCTAATGGTTGGGGATATATATAGGTGAATTTCGGTGACCGCTGATGACGGATCTACGGCCCAACGGGCAAATAGCTGTTTCGTGGGACAAGTCACAAACAGATAGCGATGTAAATTCTAATTCTACGTTAATGAACTGAATTTCAACACTCATATTATTTTTACACTATGAATATCAAAAATAACATAATAAGAAACGTTTGCTCAAAGACAATTTTTTAGATATTTTTTTATTTTCATAAAGTCTTTTTCGAGCTAAATTGTAAGGCAATAATTAGTAAAAATTCATTTAAAATGACAATTAGTGTGACGTCTACAGGATTTTCTAAAAAATGCATGTTATATAAGAGGCATAAATTTTTGCCGGACTATAATTTATTTATATGATTTTATATTTATATATTATTATACATATGATATACATAGCTGGATTGCAAATGTTATTATTTGTGGAACTCTCCCGCAAAATCTGGACTAATTAGTCGTCTCACATCGTACTTATTTTTGCGATTTGAGATTTTATAAACTTTTTATATTATTGTTATATTTATGAAGAAGACTGTAACTGGATACAATTAGCTGCACACTTTTCTTTTAGTTAGCGCCGTTCTGGTGGGCGAAGAACCCCGTAATGCTGGTGCTTTGTTTTCCTGCCGTAAGTAGTGGCGGAATGTGACTGCCTTAAGAGTATGGTAAAATATTTAATGTGGTAAAATATTATTAGTATATTAAATGAACAATGTCAATTGACACATTCTTGAATCAGCTTATGTAAGGGTTAATTTACACTGTAGTGTTTAAATGAAAAAAAAAATCTTAAAAAATTACTGGACGCCTTTGTCATAAGCCGCCGGAAATATTTATTTTATTGTGAAACAAATACGACGTTTATTTGTTCAGCAAATGAAATTGGGACTTGAAAGATTCATATTTTTATCATTAATAGAAATTAGTGTGCAGTGGGCCACACTGCACACTAATTTATTAGTATATTATATTTGTAATTTTAGTATTATTCTGACTTCATCTTTTTGGATGTTTTACTAACATGCCTTCCCCTCTTTCTCTCTTTTGTCATTTTCCTCTTCAGCCCGTGAAAGTTTATTGGTAGGCAGAGGATTTTCTCGTTACAAAGAACTCTCTCTTTCTTCATCAATATTACCTAGAGAATGTTGTCTTTTTAGTGCATACGTTAGTATATTTTATTCCCTTAGTGCACCCTACCCGTTAATCTATTTCTTATTTTTTTATTTAATTCTCTTTCTGGGTTGTTCGGAAGAGATTGCTATGTAGCACCGCCTTTTGTTTACCCTCAATATTTGTTTATTTTTTTATTATTTATTATCTTTTCTTGGTGTACAATAAAGAGTATTGTAATGTATTGTATTATATAAGAAGATTTACTTTAATCGCCATACTTGGCAGGTGGTTACCAGAAGACGCGCACCTTTGACACTGCTTCCCGTAAGTGGTTTGGTTGCGTTTACGTCTACGGTGCAGGGGTTACTGGCAGAATGCGTGAGATCTTTCCGGCGTTTTAGTCGCCTTTTTATTATTTATATATATTTCTCATAGGCTGCCATTACATGACGTCTCAGTATCTCATAACAACAAATAAATAGTTCTCTTCTAGACAATAGACACCCCTGCAATGTGGATAGTTTGCCGTCATGGACGCGTTTGGCAGGCGTATTGGAGACCGCAGTACCAGACGTCTCATAGCTTCGACAATGCTTCTAGTCTCCGATTTGGGTACTTTAAATAACTTGATATGAATACTAAATATATATTAACATTTGTCTAAAGCTAACATATATCATGGGCTTAGTCGGTTCTTGCGACATCCATAGGACAAGTGATGGTCATTACCTACACACGTTTCATATAAGCGACAATAATATAATATAAAAAATAAATTAAACACACACTATTTTGTTTTTTTTAAGATGGTGTTAAACCATGCGGCTAATTAAAAAGAAAATACAACAATTAACTCAAATTCTCAATTTGACTGTATTTTTTTATGTGTGTTACCTCATAACTTTTTTCTAGGTGAACCGATTTTGATGATTTGTTTATTTGAAAGCTGGTGCTTCTCATGTGGTCCCATATAAATTTGATCAAGATTCTCCCAATAGTTTTTGAGTTATCCTTAATAATGATTTTATTGACTTCGATTACTTGATGATGTTCTTTAATCAATTAATTAGACAGAAGAGTGAGTTCTAAGAATATATCATAGTGACAAATTTTATTAATTTGAAAGCTCTCGCATATTATACTCCTTTACACCCCATTACTGGAATTCTGCGTCTCCGTAGCTCAATTAACGTTTAACGTATTTTTTTTAACGTATATCGTATATCTATGTTTACTTAATTAAAAAAAAAACGAAGACTCTGAAACAATGACGTAACAAAATCTTACCATGACTTCCAAGATCAAGAACAAAAAGATAAAGTCGCATACCAAGAGAGCCGCTCTTTCGCAAGTTTTTTTTTTAAATCCTTGCGGTTGAGTAACTAACAGATAATAAATTAACGCGAATCCGAGCTGTGCAATAAAACGGATTTATTAACACTACACGTGAAAACAATCCAGATTAGGATTTATATAAAGAGGTTTTCGTAACTTTAGATGATTTTTGTTTTCGACATTCCATTATATCATATAAATTATAATGTAGAATATAAAAAAATATGTTTGTTTGTTCGTATTTAATGCCGTACTGTAAATCGCATTGCGATAAAACTTTGTCAACTTATTGTTTGCAATTGCGCGAAGTTTAAAGGGATAGTACAATTAACTTACAGTAGGTGGCGCGCGTATCGTACCGATAAATTTATTTGAAAGTTATATCATTCAGCTTCAGTAATTATTCCTAATTAAACAATATAACTCTTCCAAAATAAAACTATATTTCCACAATTCTTTTTTCTGTGGCAGCCACGCGCCGAGCACTAGCTAGTTTGTAATAAATATCTCACTAATTTACTGCATTTTTAAAAACCATAACGGTTTATTTATATAATTTAAAAATAGAAGTAAAAATGTAGCGGCAATCGATTAACGGCAGATCAAAAATTCTAGACAAAAAACCTGCCAGAGTTACTACTAGTTATTTTACGTTACTTCACTTTTTTAAGACTCGATGAAAACAGAGGGGTGTTATAAGTTTGTAGTGTGTTTCTGTGTGTCTGTCTGTTCTATCATTAGTTCTTGAACGGATTTTTATAAAAAAAAAATTCATCGTTTGAAAGGTAATCCTAATCAAGAGTGGCCTGAGCTCTTTTTGTGTGGGATATTTTTAAATTTAAATTATATTATCATAGAATAAGATTGACTTGCGAGCACACAGTCCACCTGATGATAAGATGATGTTGCGGCTCATATAGACATCTACATCTATTCCCGATTAAGAATCAAAATGCAGATACGTAACCCCTAAGGAAAGCCTAACGAAACGGAGCAGCGTAAGCTGCTGTTTAACCATGGTATTCGACCAGAGGGTAGTCCTACCCCGATCGAGCCAACTCATATTTACTGAAACCACAATAAATCTACAGCGTAGTTTTACTACGTAAAAATAATAAACAAAAAAAAAAGTAATTAATATCGGTCGCGACCCGGATTTGGTTACATGATAATAAGTACTGCTGCTTTAGACCCATGACCAACAGCATCGTTTTAAGGTTTAGGTTTAGAAGTGGTGTTGTGATACTAATGATTGGCTTGTAAATAGAAAGATTACTTAAGCTTATGTACTAAAGGTTTATAAAGAAGAATACAATTTAAGCTCCACATGCCAGCAGAAATAATTATTACAATAAAGTAAGTTATTTAAAAAATATACATCGGACGGTGTTACTGTCACGCTTAGGATATAAAAGAAATAAATAACGAGACGCAACAGGATAAGCTGGATATTTAAAATAATCTCATAGGACTGCAGAAACGCGTTCCCACATTCTCGTAAACACAAGCGCACCGCCGACCACCCAACAATGGATGGGCAATTAATAAAAGTATTTAAAAAAAAAGAAACCGAACGGGACGGCAACTCCCGTACATTTCACGTCAAATGTTGAAACACATCACGAAATAAACGCTCATCCCGAGACTTCGCACGAGATCACGTTCCACGCATTATTTTGATGAATTTAAGTTTTGGATGCCTAAGGGCACTCTCACACTAGTTTTTGACGAATTCATTTTCGTAACTGAAAACGTCTACGGTACGGTTTTTATAAAGAAATTCGAGATTTTTCTCATTTTACAGGTTTCAAACGTTTACTTAAGCAGCACTATAGTGGTTTACCCAGTTGCTTTAATCCATTTTACTATGTGTATTTTTGCTCATTTTATGTCTGGTTCACCAGGAAAATTATTATTAATTGAACATAATATTTCAAAGATGCGAATTTAACATTTGAAATCTTCGACGCCACAATTTAATTTTGAGCCCATAGAAATAGTTTAAGTGATTTATTATACATATATAAATTAATATTATGCGTTATTTTTAATTATAATACAATAGGAGAGTTCGTTCATATAACTGGCACAAATCCGGCTTGAAGGACCAAATATTTGAGTAGTGACTGTAGGAAGTAAAGACTTGCAATAAATTTCATCTCCTATTTTTTTTAAATGTGTGAAGTGTAAACGTTAATTTTAAAACTGCAGACATTTTACGCAGAACAATTTTCCAGATTACAGTTGTTCTTGTTTGTGATAATGAAAAACAGATACAAGGCAATGAAATCATACGTCAAAGAGACATTTGCGTGCCATTCAATATATTCTTCAAATCAGCTCGTAGCCAATTAGCGCATAACTGTCATAGATTAATTTCTTTTAGAAAGTACTGTTGAAATACACTTTAATAGAAACATTGCTATCTGAATAACAGTTTTTATGGTCCATAAAGAATATCGTAAGTAAAGAATGCTTGACGTAACGACTCATTTAAATTACGCAAGGCGTTACAATATTTTTTTTATGGACGATTGGTTCCTGGAATATACCTAAAGGTAAACGTGCTAAGTAACACAAAATTATGTATTCAGTTTTAAGAAGTAAATAACTTTTGTACTCTGATTAACAAAAACAAATGAAATTGGGCAATCGAAAAAGACGATTTGGATTGTTACTGTTAGATTAGAACCGTAGCTAGGTAGCTTAGACCTAAGCGCTTGCCGTGAATTTCACGGTACGTGAGAAACCCAGGTTCAATTCCGCTGATTTTCTACGTCCTCGACGGTGAAGGGAAACATCTTGCGGAAACCTAACAACAGTACAACTAAATCTCTTGCGGAATACGTACATACATAAAAAGACATAAAAACTATCTGTACTAAAACTTAACCTCTTTTATATCCTTTCAGGTTTTCTGTTCAATTAGAACTTTGTACTCATCCAAAAATGTCTTGCGGACCCTGCTGTGGCAGATCTTGTGGTGGATACTGTGGTGGGTGCAGCAGCAGACCCTGTTGTCCATGCATCACTATCTACACGTGCTGTACGAAGATCTGTTAGTGCGTTGCCATGGCCAGAGTCTGCAATACTTTGTCTCACCATATTGTAATTGGTGCCGTTATGTGAAATAAATATGTATGTTTAACCTGTTTTCCTGAGGACCAAAATATTTTGTGGACATGCGAAGTCCACCACATGCACTGAAGAAGCACAGGGGTCTTATCCCAGAGATGAACGTCTATAGACTACCTTATTTTTTTACCTTTTAATACTTGCGTACCTTACGTACGTATCGGCTCTATGGTCATGGCCCGTTTGCCTACCATTGTGAGTATTGGCAAAATTTTAAAGTTATCTATGCTATACTTGACACATGGCGATAAAAGTTCGATTGTTGAAAACAAAAAGAAAGTTTTCGTAGGAATATAGAAGAGAAGCATAGTTTTCAAGGGAATGAATATTATATTTTGAATTTATTCCACAAGAAATCGCTTTTGTTTTGAATGAATAGTACTCAAAGATGGAATTTCCAGCATGTAGCAGTGGAAATTACCTACGTTACCTTAATATAAAAACCTTCTTCCTTGCCGTTTTATAAACAAAAAAACCTTTTCAAGAAATTCATATATAAAATGTAAACGGCTCACCTTCGCACTGCTAATTTTTAAAATAAGATTTCTCTGGATACAGGCTGTCGTAAAAAGAAAGCATGTCTTGTTTATATTTAAAACAGAAAACACAAGATTCTTTTGTGCGTGGAAATATAAAAAAGAAAATGGAAAATCCGATTCATCTCGGCACTCGTAGCTCGCGGAAGGTCTATTCAGCAACAACTTATTAAATAAATTAACCGCAAGTTGCTAGAAAAGGAAAAACTAAGCGGTTCTCTCATTTACTCGCGGGCAAAGCGGGTAATTCCTTAAAACCAGGCGCTATTCTGTTCCGCATTCAGCGCGGATTGTAGCGAAGAAAGCCCGCAAAAATAATTGGAAAGTGACGGGAATAACCTGTTTTAGTGCAGGCCGCACCTTTCAGATAGCGTTTGTCGATATTTTAGACAACTGAAAGTTGGTAGACGCACGATATTATATTTGTTATTGTAAATCATATGTACATATTATAAAGTAAATTAAATAATGAAGTATCAGCATACATATGACTTGCTACTGAGCTCATGCCTTCTCTCATTTCTAAATATTGTGGAGGGGGAAGGAGTTCATCGCGCTGCTCCCAAATATGCATATGAACAGGAATTAACAGACACCTCATGCCCTAATATATTTTTTTAATTTTCATCATACAAGCAGTTTTTCTCGTGATGTTTTATTTCATCGAAGAGCATGCGTATATCGGCACTTAAAATGGCAACTTAGAATTTCTGAGGTACTGGCTGAAATCGATTTCTAGTTTCTCACAAACTATGAAACAAACACATTACAAAAGTTAAGGGCTAATTTTTCATTCCCACGAATAATTTTCAATCCTAAGCTAATAAGAATGTGGCAAAGAAACTAATTTTATCTGTAACATACATATTTGCACTACTGAGACAAAAGCTTTTATTTAAATCGTAGTTTTTGAATAAATGTTTATACTTACTTACTTAGCTTTATGTAGCTAGTATAAAGTATGTCTGTATAATAACAGTATTATGGTTTTTACGTTACTTTAGTAATTTATATCTATTATGACTACGATCACAATATATTTTAGTTGCAAAATATAATGCAATTTCTTAGTAATTCATGTCCGTATATTGAAACAGAAATCGTGTCGCATCCCTATCTCGCCTCGGGAGCGCGGCCCACATTCCCAACTTTTCATCACTCGCCTTGCCTTCCCGGCTCATTGTGTCCGTGGGAACCTTTATTGCCTCTATAGAAAACTGTGAAAGAGGCCCAAGAAAAGCATTTGTGTGCCTCCGCTTGAATGGGACTGACAAAGCGCCGGGTTTCAGTGTTGATTCGGTACCAGTTTCAGACTTCTTTTCATTCGGCACGTTCCTATTTTCCGATTCAAGCAACTCTATTGGCTGCTGGCTTGTTTTGTATCGGTAAATGAGTTTCGTTCTGTGGAAAGGTTAATTTGCTTTTCAATTTGATTTTGGTTGTTGCCCCTTGACGCAGATGTCTCGTTCTTTTATATAGAAATCTTCTTGACGATTTTGAGTTTTCACGTGAAAAAGAAAGCTGCCTTTTCAATTTAGAAAAAAATTATAAAAAATAAAAACATATTTCTATTTTTCAGTTTATTTTACAGCTTGTGTATTTCTTGCATATGAACTAGAATAGATGTTTAAAATATTCGTTTATTTTGAATAAAAGTAACCACTAACAAAGTGGAATAAAAATTATTATAGAATTTATTTAAATTTGACGTTTCTTAATTAAGAGCAACAAAAGAATATTACGACAAACTTGTAAATTAGTAATGACCCTCGTAATGTCGGTTCTCGACAGAACGCGATTCACAATTTTCTTTACAAAACTTTCACGACTTCTTCGTGTAACTAAGCGTGCACTATTTAATTATGAAACGCCCCCTCCTCCCATATACCCTCTTAACTTTCAGAAAGACACAGAAAATATGATTTTCTCAAAGGTTTTCTTACAGAAAGTTACTTTTACTAGAATTTACTCGTAATAAATGCAATCGGAGCACATTTGATAGCATAGTATAAATAAAACAATCTAAATAAAAATATATGTCAATGAGTAGATTTTCTGATTAGAATAATTTATTCTCTACAAATTATTGTAATATGAGTTTGTAAATCTCAAATAAAAATTTCTATCTATTGAGTGTTTTACACTTAATGTAACGATGTTAATACCAAGGATACATACCTAAATAAAAATATAATAACTCAATTGAGAAGTGCTTAAATAAAAATGCGTCACCTAATTAGTAACATTAGTAGCTTAACGCAGATGATAAAAATAGAAACAGTTTATTTTAAATCTGTACACCGCGTTTTGATATTTATTTACTGGTAGCATACGTTTCTACTTAGATGTATATTATTGGATTATAAGTATTAAAAAAGTTACTCTTCAAAATCCCATTTAAAATGTAACTTTGTAGCTACCTAAACGTAATAGCGTCGTAAAAAGTTATAAGATATCAATAAAACTATGAGACAGTTATGTTTCAAAGGCATTATCTAATCGGTACATTCAGTAGAAGCAGCAAGTTACGTCGATTTAGACCGACTTTTTAATTTGTAAGAGTTATCTTAAGCCGTACATAAAATGTAAAACATCAATAGAATGCAATCTAGTCACTTGATAGCCTTAGATTAATGCGGCCATTAGATATCTTGCTACTTGCAAACGACAAAGGTGAAATCGCGCTAAGAAGTGCAAGAAGATCATTCCATCAAGCAAGGCTTCACCGTTATCCATATATATGACTGCGGATCGCCTATATCTGTTAATGTTGTTGTAAACATTCACATTAAAATTACCGATTTATATGCTTCAAAAATTCATTATTTAAGAGACAACGCTACATTAAAACAATTTTAAGTTAGTTTAAAACTTCTAACTTTGACTTAGTAAAGGAAAATTACATATCCTTACGCAAACCCTATTAAAATGTACCTATTACTAGCAAAGCTATTCTGTTGTTTTCGATCTAAATGCAAAGTGATACCTAATAAGCAATCCAAAGTTGGACAGAAGTCTCCCTGTTTTAAGTTTTCTGTTTGAAATTTTCCGCAATTTGCAACACAGTTTGATGAAATTTAGATGTAAAAAAATGTATTGAATGCAATGTAAATGCACTAGTTTTACGGGCGGATTTTATCATGTTTTATTAACTTATTTTATATTCCAGACGTTTCGAATAACAGCACCCATAGTCCACCTCCGAAACTAGTTTCATTAAATGTGTAGTGTTCGCGTAAACATAAGAAATCATTATGATTAAATGTATTCCTCGCGAAAACTAAACACGAACGAGAAGTAAATGGACACCACTTTATTCACATATTCTTACTTTTTTGCTATTTCTGTGACCGTGACCGATTAAGTATAGATTGCTAAATAAAATTTTGGTCACTACGGCGACCGCCCGCACAGGTGGCCAACTACGAACAGATGTGCTTTATATAAATAGCACTCGATGCGCAGTCAGTCGAAAAATCTCATTCGGAATACGAACGTATCACGTTAGTATCTATGTTAGAAAACCGAAACGTATGGTAGTGTCAAAATATTAATTGTAAGTAATTAGATTTAAATGATTTTATTCGAAAGTTTTTATATTTCCTTTAAGTAAATTTGTCTCTAATGTTATAGTTTATTTATATTCTCAAACTCAAAGGAGAGAGTTCAAAGGAGCTTAGGTAAATAAGTGACAATGCTATTTGAAAAATTCTATCGAAGTGCTGAAATAATTTAATTCCCTATGTAGGTATATTGATATCAACCGACTAGCGTTTATTTTGTACACACATATTACTATTAGGTACTTATCGTGTTGATTATGATTTCCAGGGCAGTTTGGGCGTCTCCGCGGTCTTCATGCTATTCTAAAATATTTAACAAACAAGTGTGCCATAGCTAAGGCTTAACACTATAAAATTAAAACTGCATCCAATGTCTGTTTGACGTCTCATAAAACTCTCATTGTCTCGATTTATCCACTTGGCGGCGCACACAAAAAAATAGCGTCCTGGCCGATTTCGATCACGCTGTCTATTTCCGAATGCTCTTGGAAGCGATCAACTGGTCACTGTGTTATATAGCGTACGTATATAATACGCAAGTATACACGCAAACAAAGAGGTTCTTACTAAATTAGAACTTAAAAAAATAGCCCATTCGTACCCAATTTAATGCTTATGGGCAATGGAGGAAGTCTGAAATAAATAAATAATTATGTTATTAGGGCCGTGGTAGCCAAATGTACTATTGAATTCCAGGTCCTATCCCAAAGGCTCCATTGAAATTGATAATTGCTATTTTAAGTGCTAATTTACCAAATGCTCGGCGGAGAGGGAAAACATCGTGAGAAAACTTGCATGTCAAAGGAATAGAAATATTTCGAATATTTCGTGACGTTCGCCAACACTCATCCTACAGCATCGCGGCTGACTAATTGCTCATAATCTTCTCTAAAATGAGAGATCTCTGTAACTTTACATTACTTTTATTATATTACTAGAAATCCACCCCGACTTCGCACGGGTGTAAACTCTAAGGTTTGTACTAACATATCATTTGTTGGAAAAGATTTTATGTTTTTAAATTGACATTCAAATGTCAATAGAGCAAATACCATTACGGTAATTATAAATTAAAATTTAGGGATTTACTACGTAATAAAAATATTATAAATTGGGTTAACTGTGCAACATATATAATATGTTAGAACATAAAAGCATCCGCAGAAACTAGATTAATTAACAAATTAAGTTGATTTCGACTATTTTAACGATAATTTTATTCGATTTCAACAATTGTGATTTCCTGTCGTGTAATACAAGTAAACAAATAACTTAGTTATTTATTATACATATTCAAACGATTGCTATATCCTTTTTAGAGATAGAATCGATTTGCAATTTAGTGTTACACAATTTTTTTTATTAAAATTCTTTACACCGTATATGTGTTATCTACCGAATAAAATGTTATCGACCAATTTGAAAAAAGATATTTGGTCACAGGAGTCATTAAACAGTCCACTACTAGACAAGCGACGGCCTGATATGAGTGGATTGTTTATAATCGCCACGATTCACAGGTGATATCAGAACCACACAAAGAGTTCGGATGTGCCTACTTTGTACTTTAGATGAGTGCATGTTTTACGTACTCACCTAAAGTGCAAAGTGTACCATGCAAAGTGCAAATTGTACTGTGTACTGGCGATGAAATAATATCCACTACCTACCCTATATTATCCCGTGGGTGTCGTAAGAGGCGACAGAGGAAAACAAATCAGGAGATGGGCGTCAGCGTCTCCTAATAGCGATTTAAAATTAAAAACTGCGGTTGCCAACTCACTTAACAAGCGTGGCAATTATGGCAAATATTCCCCATGTGGGGCAATCCATGTGGAAGGCCGGAAGAAGAAGAAGAAGGAACGGTATGTTTGACCTCTAAATATTTTACATGTGTTATAAATATATACCTGCTTGATATGCTAGATAGCTATGCTAGGTCAGTGGATATGAACACGCCTTAAAATTTCGTGTTACGCGAGCAAACGGAGTTGTACCTATGTCCGCCGTAATTAATAAAATTTTAAGTACTTATTTACCACGTGCTCTGCGATAAATAACACGTCTCACTGCTAGAAATAAACAGGCCTCCTCCTATTGCTTAGCAGTTAGACGTATGTAGGCTGTTATTTGTTATTTTTCAAATACACGAGATAATTAATCCAGCATTTATAGACTTAATTAGGTACACATCAACTATTGTAAATAAAATTACATTACACTCTCATTTACAAATACAATATACTCTATTACTACTTCTTGTGATATAGTTCCAAGAGCGCCAACTGCGTTTTGGCATTCGAGAAAAGAATCGGCCCTCATATCTACCCCCATACACACTACAACATAACATACAAATAAAGACAGCAGCTATGGTACATAATTTATAAATATAACGACCCATTCTAAAATAAAGTCCATCGTTTTACGATATTAAATTATGGATGATATGCGCTTAAATCACAATTTAAATGTATATCGGCCCATTTCACCAATATAACCTTAGTACCTACATAATTAATGGAAGAATGTACTTCGTTTCAAAATTGTCATTAATTTCAACTTAAAGTAACTATATCGGAAAACCGGTTAAAGAAAATGTTAGAGACGACATGGAAATATAAACACGTTTACGATTATGCTGACCTGATATCTCGATGCTCGTAAAAATGTGAAAATCTCGATTATTTCCTGTATTAAATGTATACTCGAATAACTGCAAAGATTAAGGAACCACTAGACATGCGCAGTATTTATCCAAGAGTTTTAAAATGAAAACGACATGAAATGGGACGACCGGAGGAAAATTCCAACGACAAAGGCGTGCCCATTTCCACCGATCATTGTGCACGAACGCAATAGAAATACATATCAGTCTTGCTCTAACAAAGTCGCCGACGGGCGATGCGCAAAAGAGATAGGCATCACACAATAGACAATTGTTATCCCTACCACTCTATTGTGCTGCCCTAGTTAAAGTTGTACGTGCAAATTTTATCGGCGTTACGTAGAATTTTGTGGCGGTAAGGATTATAATTCCGTGTTGTATTATGTAAAGTTATGCGGCCAATAATTTTATTCGCTCGTTATCATTGGGAAAACAATGGGTACGGTATTAGGTATGGAACAAAGCTGTTAAATTAATAGAAAGTGGATTGGTGATGGATATCGTAGGCGTGAATTTACAAGTGTAATCTTAGATTCTTTGTAAATAATCTGAATGCAAATACAATTACTTTTAAAGTAGGATGGTATTTGTATATATTTTTAATATCACTATTTCTCTTTTAGGAAAATATGTAATCCACTGAAAAATATTATCATAACTACATATTTTATTATTCTTATAAATATCAGCTAAGATGTAAATCTATTGATTTACAAATGTCGATAAAAATGAAAATAGGGTTATAAATGGTAAAAAAATAATTTGTAATTATAATCTTTAGAAATTACAAAGACAATTAAAAAAAAACATTTTTCACCCTTATAGTGCACTGACTTATAGTCTAATCTACTGTACCTAGTTACTTTATTACAGTTTTCAATTGATTTTTGAAAACTTTCTAAAGAAAATTGACTTAATAAGGTTTTTAAATTAGAACTATGTAAGGAGAATAAATCATAAATTTAAATCTATCACACAAAAGATTAAATTTCTTGTAATGCGAACGTTGTAAATATAGGTAGATACTTACCTAATAGATACATCTCCATCGACAATTCATTTCACGGAGTTACTGCCAATTAACGTTAGGTATACCTATTGAGAGAAAGATATGAATATTTTTTTTAAATTTAAAATAACTTAATATGGTTTTAAAACGAACTTTAAATTAATGAAAAAATAAAATTTCCGACCAGAGCAGTTATTTACTTATTTAACGATAAAAGTTTAGATACGTGTGTTAAATCTGTAGCCGTAACATGTTTATAAAGAAAAAAATATTTATACTACCGTCACGTAGCGTTAATATTAAACCTTTAACGAAACACCACTACGATAGTGACACCAGAGTGTCACTCATTGCCGTAACTTTTTAATATTCTGTCAAAGATTTAAACTTTAATTTATTTAAAAAAAAAACGTTGTCACCATGTCCGTCGGTCCTTCAGCTTTCTTTCAGCAACTAATTGGTCTGACACCGGTAACCCTTGGACGTCGGGAAATACATTTTTTTCATATGAGAGGATTTTTTAAAAGGTGCGAGTTGTCGACACGTGTAGTTCCAACTGCTGGGCGAGTTAATGCATGTGACGTGTTTCAGAACGCGCTGTTAAAACGCAGCGAGCGACGCTCGAGTACTTTATCGTTTACAGAAATTGAAGTGAATATAGAAATAATTCATTACAGGGATTATATTTAAACATGTCAATTTATATAGCATGGTATTTTAAGTGCACTTTGTTTAAATTGTTAGCAATAACATTTTATTTTGGATAAAGACCTTGGAACTTGTCCAAGGCGCAATAATGGTGTAACTTTAAGTTGTAAAATATCGAGTGTTTATAAAGTGATAATGAGTATGCTTTCTGGATTATTTTGAAATGTCGTCAACTTCCAAATAGTTGAAAACTATGCAAAAGAGCAGATTATAGTTCCACAAATGTACGGATATAAAATGTGTTCCGTAATCCTAACCCAATTTTTATTTCCGGTGTAACAAAAACGTTGACTCTAGGTGGGACGGGTAATTTTAAATTGGTCAGGAAATTAATTATTGTCTGGCAGCAGTCCCAGCTTAGAAGATTTTTCTTTAATGGTCATAGTATCAATATCAAATATACCTTAAACGATACGATACGATAAATAACGTAGTGGGTGGCAATGTGATGGATTTTCATATGCCACCATTACACCATAAAATGACATACTGTAATAAAAATGAGAGGACTATCCAAAATTTATAAATTTTCAAACTTATTTGGAATGGTAAACATAAACGAAAAAGCGTCATTGAATTAAGAAATGACATACACCGTTTATTTCAGCTATAAAAACAAACGTCTATCTTACAGTTTTCCTTTTATAGAAACACTGTTTTAACTTCTAATATTTAAATTATATTATTAATGGAAAAGTTTTTTTTAATACATGTATTTTTCGTGTAGATGTATTTGTATATACCTACATCAATCATACTTCAAGTATTTTCTATTTCAATAGCACGAAATAACCCTAGTAAACTCTCTGATATCTTAAAAAATTTCCACGTTTTTATTAAATCACTTTCTCTTTGTCTGTCGTTCCGGGTATAATTTAATAATTGATTTTAAACTGACTTCCCGACGAGCGGGAAACTTGAAATTTTGAATATAGCGCAAATTCGAATGACAATGCAAAAGCATAATAAAAACAACGTGGCAATTTTTTTTTTAATTTCACTATTTGTTAATTATTACTTAACAGGAACACTATATCTACAGGGATTTCACTGACTTCAGTTTCGGACTCAATTGTTTTACTTTTTCGTAATCGGGTGCCCGTAGATAAGCTACAACTGCTGGACGTATCTATATCTCTAATAACATGTCATTGTTTGCAAAAGATTTTGGATGTATATTGTGAACCAGAGTGTGTGTTCATACAAAACGTGCCATGATCATGGTTTAGGTGTCATTTGAAATGTATGTAGATCTTCTTCTACTTTTCTTTGTTGGTCTAAGTCATCAGTATGAATATTTAACATCTGCTATATGTTAATATTCATACAAAATGGCATGTATCGGAGGCAACAACTTCTTTAAGTCGCCTCTTAACTTTAATACACATTTAATATTATCTAATCTTACTATAGCAAAATCAAGATAGATCTATATATAATGAAACTGAAACTTTCTAGCTGTATAATAGCTTAACGAAACCTACCTACGGTATCACATCAAAAACAAAGCGAAAAATGCCCTCCCGGTAATTTATTTGTCTTTAATTTTAAAAAATGAAACGCGGAAGCGGACCAATGAGACGCGTCCCCCGACTGATTGTCAATTAGCGACATCAAACGGGCTTTTTGCGAATTAAGCGGCGTTTGTGTTCATTTTTTGTCCGGCTGGCGTCGAGTGCGGACGTTTGATGCGTTTTTCCGTTTCGACGTTTCATTTTCATATTTCCGTTTGTCTGGTCGTCTGAGCGAGTATGGGGAGGGAGGTTACAATGTGGGGTGTTTTACGTAGTTATCACTGCTCTCCATTTCGCGTTCTGATATTTAATTCGAATGAGTGCTCTTCCAGACGGATTAAAATTATCTATATGGCTTTGAATATTGCTCCTCTTTATTTCATATTTATATTGTTATTTAATGTTTCAACTATACCAGACATACAATACATTACATACATACAGCAATTTATTATTTTGATCAAATTACTTTGATATAAAACTAGGAATATTTTCTACGGTATAACTAGATCAACCCGTCCTAAGATTTTTTTTAAATCTCAATAGGTAAGTATCAATTATTGTAAGTTGCGTTTTTTGTCGTGTTTATGATCTTTGTCCGTGGTTGACAATTGGTGTGTCATCTTCTGTGCTAATATTCTTCTTATCTATAATATACCTCTATCTCTCTCTCCTATTTTTTCTTCATATAGATAGAGAAGCACCCTACTATCAAACAGGGTTTGTGACAAAAAGCGTAGAATCCATCTAAATATGCCAAGCCTAAATCCCGCATTGTAGTGATAAGCATAGAGGTGATGTTATTTCCGCACTAATAATTTGTTTACCCTTACATCCTCGGAAGGGTAGATATAGGATATCTAACATTACCGGCACTCTGCGTCTACAAATACTACTAACACTACCAATACAAGGAGTATTCAAAAGCCCAGCGTGGTGAGTATGCAATTTTTTAAAAAAAACCGTCATCTGGCTTATTAATAACGACTATCATAGACAAAAAGGGAGATCTGTCTTGACTTAATTAGCTACTTCTATTATATTTCTTGTATAGAAATTAAAAGAGGGGTAAAAATTTTGTGCTTATTCTGTATGAAATAGTTTTTGTTTCTACGGTTAATTTTAGTAAAACTCTATTGGAACTAATGGACTTGCGACTATTACGGAGCCACTGATAGCAAACTGATTGATAGCAATACTTTATTTTACAACAGGTCCAGGGCCTCAGAGAATCTTAGCTGCAGCAAATATACATTAATCTTCATACTTGTTCCGTTTAGGAATCGGACTTGCGGCCAGCTATGCTGTAACCAAACGTACTACTGTGCTAACAAGGCGCCCAACGAAAGGATGAATAGACGATATCTGCTACATCGTGTAGTCTATATACAAGTAATTTATGTTGCGTTTTCTTACATAGTAAGAAAATATTCAAAATCAGTTGACTTTTATATACAAAAAACTGTAGTATAATCTCATCGTAATCCTTTAAAATAATGGCTGATTTTCGTAGGATAGATAACGCTTGACAAAAAAAAACATAAAATCATACCAGCCGGTATCGACTGCGCCTATTCCGAATGAATCCGGAAGTCAACAAAGGGACGTTTCACGTTCTGTATTTGAAAAAAGCGCGCGAATGCGAACGTGAGTTCGCCATTAGCCGCTCCCATTTGCAGTGCATCTATAGCGGCAGGCCTCTTCAATCTGTACAGTCAACAATTGCAGGGGTGTCAATGTATTTATGCGGCAAATGGAAATAATGTTTTGCGATTTTGCAGGCTCGATCTTTTTGTTTGAGAGTAGAAATTTTAACAAGTGGAATCTTTCTTGAAATATTTCATTTAATAGTTGAATCAATTTATGAACTACAAAGAGGTGTATATTTAGTTTATTATCTGGTAGCTACTGCACAATATTTTCTAGTTTTAGTGGTACTGAAATGATTTCACACTTATTTTAAGTATTTTTAATTGAACTCCAATTAATATAAATACTATGAAGATAAATAAATAAGCTGTACTCAGCACATTAATGATTATATTTAATTCAAACAATTTAAGTCGATCTTAAATTATCGGAATGAAATGTTATACGATAAATATTGAAGCTAGAGAATAAGCCCTTCAATAATGAAATATTGTCTTTTAAATATATATTATTAAAACAGGTTTATGTATAAAAGTATAAGTAGAAATTTTGCACCGGAATTTTATCTGGTATTACCGTTGTATAATAAGTTTTCAGTATCAAATATATCGTATTGAGCTAAATTATGAATGACAATATTGAACAAGGAACCATCCTCTATCCATTATAATAAAGCCTTTCTCCACAAGAGTTAGTTGTTTTAAGTGCTGCAGCATGGCTCTACCACGTACAAAAGTAAAAAGCAGTAACACCTTTTTTTATTTAATAAATGGTATTCTAGGCTTTTTAGCCATAAAAGAAAATCAACATTTTTAAAATAATACAAACTTTAATAAATGTCAATTATTATAATCTTATTCAAATAAATCTATATTCAAATTTTCTCATCTTTCTAAAATGATGTATTAATTTGTATGAGGTTATGCTATCATTATCTTTATTTGTATAGGGTTATGTTCTGTTATCAATATTATATATGATAATTAATGAAACTTGTAAGAAATATCAAAAAATATTCTCTTGAATGGGCAGCCCTGCAACAGAGGGCATGTGATCGAGTGTTGTTCGAGTTTTTATCGCTGATTCATTAGTATGAGAGTGTCTTTGTTGCAGACTGGCGGCTCCCTAGCGCAGCCTACACTACGCGCCGTATTCAACGTGAAAATTGATTTGAGATGAAAGGCTTTCAGTCCATTGTGCCGCGCCAGTCAAATTAAAGACAAATTGCACGTCCAATATACAAACAGTGTTTTATTTCCAATCGGGCGTCTGGATAATTATATTCGTTTGTGTCCAAATTATTTTCGTTTCGTTATGATTGCTGCGGTCATTGTATTTATTCGCTTTATATAGGTAATTAACTTCCTCCTATATTATTATTATATTATAAATGTAAAAATGTGTATGGATCTTTGGATTTTTGTATGCTTGTTACTCAATCGCACAAAAACGCTAAATGATTTTCATGAAACTTGGCAATATAATAAGATCACAAACTAGAATATAAGCTACATTACTATATCTCTCTTACAAAGCAATAAGGACCGTGGCCGAGCTCACTTGACTACTCTAGCGCCATCTATTATCTATCTACGGAAGCGGTTGCGATGTATATCGATATGAAAATTTGACGCGCTAAATATATCGTTCTTTATTTAATACATTTCCATAGATGTCGCTACATGGTACCGCTAAGTAAGATTGACGAAGTCATTGGGCTCTAGTATGCTACATTTTAGTAAAAAGTTGGAATCTACTCATTTTTAATCTATTGTGCTAAAATTCACCGATGAAATTTCATTTCTTGCCGTGCGCTGTGTTAACTATTGTAGGTTCAACTTTATATAATATATGTATGTGCTAACGAATTGAACTTCTTATCAATATATTATACAAAAAATTATCTTCCTTCTTCTTTCATCTTCCTATATCAATCATAGATAAGTCACAATAGATGTGTTTGGTTAAAAATAACGATAACTTTTCTGATTATTAAAAAATGTTTTGTAGTAGAGCGTTCTGCTAATTTTAGTTAAAAAAATGTCAGTAATAACCTTTATTATGTGTATTGTGATTAATCTATGTATAATAGATACATATACTTATAACGGGGGTTTTTAAAGATATTGGAATGAAGTCCAATTTTTTAGTACGTTTTATAGTTTTATCTATTATAGTAATATTTACGGAATAAATAACTGCTACAGTGTACGCCAAGATATTAAATTATATTGGTTAATTTTAAGCTCCGATTTAACAAATTGTAATCGAGAATATATACACAGTAGCCTCACGCCTATACGTTTACAGTATGTTGAACGTGTACTTGGCGTGAGACACTACAGTGTCTCCGGATTTCGGAGAGACAAACATTTTTTACAAAAAATATAGTCCACGTCCCGCTGTGCGTTATAATATTGATAACTTTCATAAAATCTGTTCAGTAGTTTTTGCGTGATTGGGTAACAAAACATCCAAAGATCCATACAAACTTTTGCACATATAATATTAGTAGGATAGGATACGACTTGTAGGATAATCATTGGGGCGCGTCAGAGATCATGTTACTTCTGAACGACTGGACCGATAAATGTTTATATTTACTTATAGTTTTTTGTTGATACGATGTTTCATAGCTATGCTAGGATAGGGTAGATGGTGCTGTAGTTAAGTTATTAACAAATTGGATATAATATATGGACCAAAATTACTCATGTTCACATTGTACGTTAAATTTATAGCAGATTCATAAAACGATGGATCCGATAGGTGTTATCGAGTTATTAATAAAAAACACGTCGGCCGGTTCAGCTAATAATTTAATAACTAAAAAATATTGTCACCGCTTATTCTAAAAATATAATATTTTCCTTTTTTATATAGGATAAGGGTGACAAACGAGCACACAGTCCACCCGATGGTAAGTGGTTGCTGCGGCCCATAGACATCTACATCTATCCTCTATTACAAATCAAAATGTAGATGCGTTGTCACCCGTGAGGGCTAAGATGGAATGCCTCATTCCCAGTAAAAAGGGCCTCCGACCACCTGCACTCACCAAGCGAAACGCAGAGGTAAAACCTCTACTTCACGCTGGTTTTCAGTGAGGTCGTGGTACCACCCCGGTTCGAGCCGGCCCATCCGTGCGACAGCAAAAGCTGCAGCGTGGCTCTACCATCCTGCACTACTTTGCCATTAAAGATGAATATATGTATTTGTGTGAGTTTGTGTGTGTATGTATGTAAAATACATACGTACAATGTACCTGACTAACCAACGAAAATAAACATTAGATATACATTGAAGTCTACTTCTTCAGTTTTCTTGCTTAGAAGGAAACTGGTTGAGTACAAAAAATAAAAACGTACAAAAGACAAAATCAAATTTAAAGACAGAATGTAAGCGAGTACTCCACAGAACACAACTCTAAACTCCGTCGAGAGTAAAGTGGACTTTTTTGAACCGAACCGGTGCGAAACAAACCTAATTTACAGAAAGGGTAAACAAAATTCTGCGCAAGATGGAAATTAGAATTCCAAAGAAGTCACTTCTTTCTTCGGTGAATTTTGTTTGGTAAGAATCGAATTTTAATTAGCCCTTTATTCCGTTTCTGAGTCACAATGCTTATTATGGTATGTATAGGTATGTTTTTAATGAAAGTTCAATCCATCCTAAATATATTTTATCTCAAATACTTGAATATAATTATAAGGTAAAATAACCCTAGATAATAATATGTAATATGTAAATTAGAAAATACCTATAACAGTTGGGAATTTCCTACATGAAAATCTTATGAACATTACCGAAGAAAAATTAGAAGGAAAGCGAATTACAGGTTCAAGAATGCAGACTATACCTTAGTGATTGTCTACTCCCAGATAATGGCTAACTAGTAAGAGCGCAGCGCAGCTGAAAATAAGGTATAGAATGATGACAACATAAGATTAATAGTAGGCCCAGGAATTATCAAGATATATCTCAAAAAGCCGGATTCTCACAATTATCCAAGAATACATTAAACGGAATGATTTTCCCGATAAGTTTTTATTTCAGAAGTCGACCATGAAATTCTATTTAGTTTTAGTTAGCAGACTATTATTATTATTATTTTAATATTGATTGCAAAATTCTCGTACACATAAGTGAAGTTAAATAAAAGCTTTTAAAATTGCTAAGGCTCAATTAAGATAATCATTACAATGAATTTAAAATGCTGAATCGCTGAGCGTTTAACTGCATATTATAACTTAGGCTAATTAAAAACTAAACGCGTGAAATTAGGCAAAATTCATCCAAAGAAATAATCTCAACAGTGCAGTTTTTAATTACAAAACGTACCTTTGCATGTTCTTGTTGCGCTAACAGTTGTTCTCTGACCATCTGTAGTTGCAGGATCATTTCTGATAGCTGCCGCTCTTTCTCTAATACACTCTCACCAGCCAGGGCTTGTAAAGCTGCTGCATCCAACACGCCCCGTCGCTCACTATTGAAAAAACAAAAATATTTATGTAAATTCAGTGTTCATAAAATCAAAAAATAATTAGGAAAGTTTATAATTAGATATTTATTTTCACGTAATAATTATTTATTGCTAAAATATTTACAGAAATATTTTTACGCATTGCCTGGAATATGAAGGGCATTTCATTGGTTTGGATACATTAACTAAGAGGGATCATACACTGGATGTCTCTTTTTCTATGAACACGTGTCGTGCACTAATTGGGATTTAGTTGATTGGGCTGAATAGAAGGAATAGCAAAGCAATAGTTAAAGGTGGGTATTGGGTTCGAATGGAAGAACGCGGTACAGTAGGATTGATTTATGTAATTGTATGGATGTATGGTACGATTTTGCATAGCGAATGTCTCAGTTTTGTTTCATGTTTTCACAATTTTTTGATAACGCATACACGGAATTGATTAAAAGCACTCTTTAAATCATTTTTGTACTATTCAGGTTGAACAAATACGAAATATGGTGGCAATGGTTTGAACGGCGTGTTTGTAATTAAAAACAAGCTTCGGTAAACTAGAACTTTTTCTTTCTGTGAAATAAAGTTGTGTAAATGTAAATGTAATAAGGAAGTTTTCAAAATAATTTCTATTTCTGGTAAAAATCAAATAAACATTAAGATGATTTCCTTTAAGCTAATTTTGATAAACGTAACATTTTAATAAAATTATTGTTAATTTATTTTTACTTTTTTATCAGTAAAGACCAAAGGCATTTTTTAAAATGCACCTCCGTTGTAAGAGACACAATGGGTAAAAAAATGAAAATATATAGTGAAATTGTAAAGTCAAATTACAATGCGCAAAGTTCACAAGGTCTTGTCAATAATTCATGAAGACCCCGTTACGCGGCGACGGAGAACATGTTGTAAACCAACAAAGGAAGATATTACAGCATGGAACCCTATGTCTAGGCGTAGATAATACGATACTTCCCTGCATAAACCCACCCTAATATTTTTTACGTACATTTATAAAGATACTGATGCATCTAACATTTATATTTATTAATGAAATTAATCGCATTATTTTTAACAGTTTTTTTAATAAGCGGACATGATATATATAAGCGGAAAATAATAGTGAACACATTTTAATTTTTTTTATAGGATAAGAGTGACAAGCGAGTATACAGTCCACCTGATGGTAGGTAAACATCTACCTACATCTATCCTCCTTTGTGAATAAAATGCAGATGATTGACGATTATGTAAAAAGGGTCTCCGGATCTCTACACTCACCAAACGAAACACAGCAGCATTAAGCTGCTATTTTACGCCCGTCGTATTCGTATTCCCCGGTCGAGCTGACCCATTCGTGCTACAACTATACTCTAGTATAATACATAATGTGTTCTCGTCAAGATTCAAGTTACTACGAACAGAAAAGTTGAAAAATCGAGTTTTTGATTGTTCTGTTGACTATTAGTCTCTAAAATCTATGCAATGCAAATTTGATTGAAACTTAAATATAAACAGTTTATTTTGCCCTACAATAAAACAAGGATCAAATTTTAAGGGATTTGGCAACATTTATATTGATGTTTTGTTTAAATATTTAGCTAGTGAAGATTAAGTATAGTAGAAAAACATAAAATATTCGACGATCACATACGTTTTACTATGTTTCATCATTATCATTATCATAACAGTCTATCAAAAGTTTTAGTGTTGAACAAGGGTCTCCCACATATAATTTCCCACATATAATTGCCTCATAGGGCGCATGTTAATTTGCAGTTGTTAATTTTTCTACCGACTTCAAAAAGGAGGAGGTATTCAATTCGACTGTATGCTTTTTTATGTGTGTTACACCATAACTTTTTTCTAGGTGAACCGGTTTCGATGATTCTTTTTTTATTTCAAAGCTGGTGATTCTCTTGTGGTTCCGTATAAATTTGACCAAGGTCTGACGAATAGTTAATGAGTTATTAAAATAATTTAAAAACATTAAGAGATTACAATTACAATCTGGTCTTATTTAAATTCGTTCAAGTTTGACCATACACGATCGAGGAGTTCGATACCTACTCGCCGACACAGCTGCAATTGTTGATTGAAATTTTATGTGCTGTTTTACCATGTAGAAAATAATCGACTGCATGAGTTTGTCAAATAAAAAAGGCCGCGCGGTGAATTCATCCCTGTTCCATACCCTGCCAGAAATTAGAATGTATGAAGGTAGTTACTTTACGTTTTTATATCACAGATAAAAACAAAATTTCATTTCAAGGTATAAGCATCAAGTTATACGTTATGAGGTATTGCTGCTGTCTCGTAGTAGTTTCTGCGGTGTCGGTGCCACAAACAAATGCATCGGAAGCGGAACTGAATTATTAATGCAACGTCCGGACTTCAGAGTTGGTCGTTGCTTCCAAGACGATGTCATATGAGTTATCTCTTGCTATTTCCTTCGCTATACAGAACGTCTTATCATTTACAAGATGCTGCCGCACGTACACTATGTTATATATTAATAGAAAATGGAATAGCGAATAAATGTTTTTCAATTAATATTTTATATCAATTTCATTTTTAGTTATCATTTATTGGTAGACAACCTCATTGAAGTTATATTCACTGATGTATAGAATCATTTATAAATAACTATACTTTCTTTATTTACTGTGTTGGTGTGTAGGTGTGTCATTATATCAAGCATTGAAATATAAGTATCAATGCAATTCAAGATAGAGGCGCTCGTATGTTATAAAAACTTCTGTCACTTCTTACGATACCCATGGGACGTAATGGGTTGGTGGATATTTACACCGCCATTACGTGGTCAAGTAAAAATCGAGTGTGTGCATGATTTGTATTTGGAACAAATACTGACAGAATTAAATGTAATATATGCAAAATGTAATGTATCCAGATCGCAGCGGAGATTTGCGTCACCTAGTATGACAATATTTGCAATTTTTTTTTTTATAGAATAAGGGTGACGAACGAGCACACAGTCCACCTGATAGTAAGTGGTTGTTGGGATTCATAGACATCTACATCTATCTTCGTTTGCGAATTAAAATGCAGATACGTTATCACACGTGAGGACTATGATAGAATGCATCTTTTCCAGTAAAAAGGGTCTCCGGGTCTCTGCACTCACCATACGAAATACAGCAGCATTAAGCTGCTATTTCACGCTGGTATTCTGTGTGAGCGTGGTCCTTCCCCGGTCGAGCCGAAACATTTGTGCTACAACTATACCATTAATATAGCTGCAGCATGGCTCTACCACGTATAAATTAAAATTAGGCGAATTAGTTCATAAGAGTGGTGATTATGGAAAAATCGACCGACTACGATCTTGTATAAGTAACACAACGAGTGGAATTTTTTTTATATAGAATAAGAGGATATATATTTTTTTCTAAATAGAATATGGCTGATGAACGAGCACATAGTCCACCTGATGGTAAGTGGATGCTGTGGCGCATATACATCTACATTTATCCTAGATTACGAATCAAATGTAGATCAAAGAAAGTTCTCTACACTTACCATATGAAACACAGCAGCATTAAGCTACTATTTTATACTGGTATTCTGTGAGAACGTGGTCCTACCCCGGTCAAACCGACCCATTCGTGCTACAACCATAACACGATTATAGCTGCAGCGTGGCTCTACCACGTATAAAAATTATTACAATCAAAAATATATTTTTAAATTGTACCTATTATAATGTTGTAAATGTCAGACCGAAATTTGTTTAAAATCGAAGAAAATGATCTTTCGAAGCTACTTTCATATTTTATTCCACTTTAAACCATGACAAAAGCAACAATTCGTGATCTGCTTTCACTTGTCAATGTAAAGGGCGCATATGGACCAGTTCTGTAGCAAACATAATGAGGGCTAATTAAAAGAAAAAGTTTTTTGTGACGCGTTTGGTTTATGCCTTCATTATTATTTTCAAGTTGTTATTTAAGTTCGAAACGGACCTCTCGAAATTAATTAATGTAATGTAAAAGAAGAAAAAAAAATCCATTGGAAATAGACGTTTAAGTGTCGCTTTTATCATAATATATCTGCGACGCTTTATGATGTAAATATTATTAGTAAATTATGAAACTGAGATCTGGTCCTTTCGATGAGCGAGCTATGGTAAAGGCTATGCTTAGAATTTCTCTGTGTGGGAGAACTCATAACGATACTATGCGCAGTAGAACCGAAGTAACCGATATAACACAATGGATCAGAAAGCTGAAGTGGCAATGGGAAGACCAGACAGCTCATCAACCGACAACCGATGCGGAAGAAATGTTAAAAGAAAAATACAGTAGTAGCTTCGTATTGCTAAGTCAATTCAGGGCGGTCGACTATTATGTAGAGTAACGACCTGAAGTTGATGGATGCAGGTGGCTCAGGACCATGTTTTGTGGCATTCTTTGAGAGACGTACCAGCAGTAGACTTGCAAAGGGCTGTTATGACGATGATGGAGTGTCTCGTAATTACTGTTACATATAAGGACATTACGTCAATTTCTAATTAATTGGCTGATTTTCTAAATGCCAATGTTTTATATAAGAGGTGGCTAACCAGAATGTGACTCACTTGATGGTGAGTGAGTACAATGAACAACTGCAACACTAAGGAAATTGCAAGTGCATTGCCGGCCTATGAAAAAATATTAGTAGGTAACTTAATTTTCTTGAAGATCCCTAAGTCGTAGGTCTCTTACATACACGCGACCAACTTATGGTTGGAATTTCAACGTAAGTCATTGAATCCAAATATTCTCAGCCTGGTGATTGAGAGCAGCATTATCAGTGAGAGGGTATCGATTTTTCGATCATCAGCTCGGCTACCCAGCGTGTTGAGTGTAGGCAAATATTCTAGATGCAGTCCAGCTGGCATATTCTTGAAAACGTTTCTCATACATTAAAATGTCATAAAGTTATTTACGTCTACAACAAGCCGTGGTATCTGAAGACATAAGCACTTGTCATACATTTCATAGTACGCGTGCAACTTGGTTTTGATCTCCGCCGGGCCGCCCGTTCGAGTCCACCAATACGGATTGCAGCAGTGCAGCGGTTCGGACAAATGGCTTCAAAACAAAAAAATCGAAGCGTCAGTAGCCTAATAAATAGCAGGGTGCGGACCGTAACCTCGAAAGGTCGTGGGTTCGAATCCGCCATTCAACTACTGTCCTGAACCATTTCTAATCCAAGCATTTTAAGCTTACCAGAAGTGGTAAAGGGAATGTTAATAATGTTTAATAGTATATACTAGTATTTTATACAAAATAAACTTAGAAATAAGAGGAGGGCAGTGCCCATGTGACGTATATGGATTGTAAGTTGTTTTTTTTAAATTGGATAAAAACTTGTACTTGTTTCTCAATATTTATTTTAAATTATTAATACACTAACTTTAAAACCTGACCGGTTTTGAAATACTGCAACATCAGGGTATGAAGCATACCCTGTAAGCTGAAACTTTATTTTTTATTTTATATTTGTATTAATTGTTTAACATCTTAATAATAGTAGTTCATTTAGTTTTTAAAATCCTACTTGATTAAAGTCAATGTAAACAAAATAATAATAGCTAGCTCGGGATCGTCTTTCCTGTAGTTGCCTGCAATCTGGTGGAGTATGAGGGTAATTTATTTTCCTGCTCACTGGAACGTCACTTACAATTTACCGTCTTGAACAAGACTCACCTGTTCAACAATTCTCACATTATAATTGCTAATGCTTGTATTATGGTACTATGAGGTTGTAAGTGTGAAACAAAGCAATAATATATTGGTTGTAATTCATATTTGTTTGGGACCCAGTAACGTAATGCCGTGCGTTGCGGGTCGCGGAATTGATTCCCACTTGGAACATGTATTCTTATGACATGTAATAAATGTTCCATCGATGAAAATATATCAGTTTTTTTTCGAAACTGGCACAAGAGAAGTTTCTAATGTGGGTGTAATATTTTCAACAAATAAGCGCGCGAAGAACATAATGCGTGCTTATAATTTCAAGTTTCATTTATCAAAAATATTAAGTAGTATCAAGGCCACCCACGGAATGATATGGGGTAGAAGATATACTCACAGAGCTACTACACGGTTTCTAATTAAAATTACCTATTTTATTAGTAGTAAATATTTTATGATTAATTTTTATATAAAAGTAAGGCTGACAAATGAGCACATGAGTCGGATTTATTGGGCTAGGACCATGCTTTCACAGAATAGCAAGCTTAATTCTGCTTTTTTCGTATGGTGACATCGTTAGCCTAGTGGTAGTAAAGGTGGTTGCTGATCATGAGATCCCGGGTTCATTTCCCGGGTCTGGTCAAAATCAATTATTGGGTGTTTCAGCTAAGAAATTATCAGTTGCTACTGAGAACTATTTCCCGAAAGTAGCCCGAAATCAGAAAGTTGGCGGTGATTCATCCCCGTGCCTCGGAAGGCAAGTAAGGTTACTAGACCTGAGCTTGATCCCTCCTGACACTGAGTGATAAAAACCGAAATGCAGATGCTAATTATTTTAACCCTGAGAACTAATAATATGAAATGCCTAGTTATCAGTAACCTGAGTATACAGTTTTCGTCATATATCATCCGAAACGGGTAATTTGTGAGAGGTTATGGGACTTAGCAAACTGGCGCTACCACGTAATCTCATTTAATAATTTGTAAACAATGTAATGATGTTGATTTTTTTTTGTGTTATCACTAAACATGAGCCCAGATTTGACCTGCAATAAGTAATTTAGCATAAAAGTTATTAACGACATGTCTAAACCTATTTTATTTTTTACTAATAATTTTTTGTTTTTAAAATTGATGTAAAATCAGTTTTTTTTTTAATTTACCTAGTCTGTCTTTTATCGACTATAGGATTCCCGATCGACTTGGGAATCAAATAATTGCGCAAATGGTTTTTGTTATGTCGACCATTGACACCTATTCAGTTCCATTTGAACACAGCTTTCTCAAAGTAAAAACAAACTTAATCAGTATTTGGTCAATGAACCAGCAAATACTGCAACAGCAATACTTATAGTATTGTGAACTTGTGGAACATATTGGAAAAACATTTACTAGGAACCCCTTATTTTAGCACAAATTGTTGACTTAAAAAAAGGGTTTAAATTGAAAACCGTAAAGGGAATTAACTAAACCGAATGTAAGTGCAACGGTGAGCCGTGAGTCGGAATAATCGAATCGATTCTATCGAAACATCGAGCCATAGTGGATTGCTCTATTAGTTACCCCAGTTAGGGGCTGATAGAGTTACTTGTTAATGTATTGTTTTAGTGGAGAGGATAACCATTTTATTGGCCCCTTTTTGTTTTCTATGTTTTAGCGCAAAAATCTTATTTACAGACCAAATTTAATAATTCTAACCTTAAGTCAAAGGTACTTAGAAAAGTTTTAAAATTTTCCAAAAATTACTTATTTCATTTGACGCGTCTAAACTAAATTGGTTGAATTTTTCCATTTGTATATAACTTTGGATAAAACAGAACACCTGCTTATAACGTGGTGAAAAACAAAGGCAAGTGGCACGCATCATGAATACAACAAAATCTCTCAAGGGTTACGTCTGGAGCAGGGGTGACGTCATTAAAATGGATGTCGGGAAGGGGCTGACACGATGAATTTTGACATTATACAGTCGGATTTACTACATCGCAAAAAAAGAACAAAAAGGTTACAGCAAACATATTTTTAACAATTGTTATCTTTTGTCGGATTTGAAATATTTAATAAAAATTTCATAATTATACAAATTAAAATAGAATTAAGTATTTAGAATGATTATTTTTTTTTCGATTAATGATTATTCCATGTAAATAAATAGTGTATCAAAATATGTTTACAAAAATAAATTAAAACATAATAATGTTCTAAAAATGATATAGAACTTTTTTGAAATGAAATAAGTTGTGTCTATGATATTAACACAAAATTACAAAACTTCTTGTTAAATAAATGAACACCCTGTCCAACGAGCACGTTAAATATCGTTTCGCTTTCGAATTTCCTTGTGTTCAAAACTTCGATGTTTCTTAAAAGTCTAAAGAAAAAAGTCCGATCCAATATCGAAACCATCGCGCCCACCTGACGGTGTCATAATTCTGAAAACATGTCCTTATGAAAGTTCATTCTCTTTACATTGGAAACTGTACTTTGATTTTTTCGTCCCCTCAATTCGATCAAAATTCTTATCGTTCCTTTGACGGCTTACTGCTAAGAGAAGGAAGTAAATGAGAAAATAATTGCTGCAGTATTATTCGCGGATAGGGCTTCTTTGAGCTCGCGGAACGATAATTATCATTTTTTTTCTAGGTCGCGTTATTAACTGTCAATTAATCAGATACCCCTGAATTAATTTTGCATATCAAATTAAAGCCTGCTTCACTTTCTTACTAAGCATTTTATACCTTATTTTCGTAGAATTAAGACTGACAAACGAGCACACAGTTCATCTGATGCTAATGGGTTGCTGTGGCCCATAGACACACACGTTTATAATCGATTAAGAATAACAAACCGCAGATATAATTTGTCCATTTTTCATCTCTGAGGATTGCGATTTAAAATTTTACGTGGTAGAGCCGCGCTGCAACTATATTGTAGTAGAACGAATGGGTCGGCTCGGGGTAGGACCACGCTCTCACAGAAACGCTTAATGCTGCTGTGTTTCGTATGGTGAGTATAGAGAACCAGAGGCCCTTTTTACTGGAAACTAGGCGTTACATCTTAGTCCTCAGGGTTGACAACACATCTGTGTTTTGATTCTTAATTGAAGATAAATGTAGATGTTTATTGGCCACAGTATCCACTTACTATCATGTGGACTGTGTGCTCATTTGTGATCCCAATTCTACGCTACCAGTAAAAAGGGTAAAAAGGTAAAATTTCATTCATTCATTATAGCGTATCAAAGTCCACTGCTAAACATAGTGATACCCACAGGTTGCCTCATAGTGGGAAATTTTACATAGTCGACACGCTTCAGGCAGGTTCAGTTTTTTATTTTTTTTAGCTGTGATTAGGATAATGCTGCTGACTATCTCCTAGTTTGTTTCCCTCTGTTTTCTCTAACAACACGGGACGATATGGAGTAGAGGATATTCTTACACCGCCACTGCACGGTCACATTTATTTATATTAATAATTTCATTATTAACGTAAACAAAACCCTGAGACCTGACATAACACACCTTTATAATTATGCTCTCTACTTTGTCGGCTATATATTTCAGTTTAAATTTTCTAATATCTGCTTTAAACGTAAAGCGCTTATATGGATATGTCGATAATGACCTCGTTCTACCTGAGTTTACGTACCTTAGAGCATCATGTGTACAGTATAAAGTATGCAAGACCGGGGGCTGCCACACGCCGACACAATTTGTGGGCAACAATAAAAAATCCCTTAACGCCAGGCAACAGTAACTTGCTAGGGTTATTCATCTTGTTTGCCCCTCGCGAAGTACGTTGTTTCATGTGGACATGCCCCCGAAATGCTATTACTTAACTAGCATTTTTTATTTATTTTATTTACGAGTATTGAAATGCATATTTAATTAAGATAAATATTAATAACAATTATTATTACATTTTAGATTATTTGAAACTCATCTATTGTTTTATCATAATGTATTTTCTTTATATTTTTTTAGTAATTTAATAAATATATTGCTGTGAGATTTTATAGTCAAAATAAGAAAAAAAAAGATACTAAACCGATTTTATAACTGCAATTATTTCATTTAAAACATGAACAAACAACAATTGAGACTGAATAAAACTATTTTTACGGATTTTATCGCGTTTAATTTTACAGCAACCCATGGTCACAGGGGCGACTGAGATGTTTGACGTCCCGATGTCACAGTTAGCCCGGCTAAATTCAGTCAGCACCCGATACGTCGGGAATTAAAATAGTAAATTAAACGCGATTAAATCGGTAAAAAATAGTTTTATTCAATGTGTAGTGTTCCCGTAAGTATAAGAAATCAACAATTAAGACTATTTTGATAATAAAATGTTACATCAAAATCGTTGGCTGTTGCTACAATGAAAACTAAAAAAGCGATGAATGTGAAATACCAGTGAAATTTTAACACAAGTGTTTATAGGTTTCTTGTTTAAGAGTAAAAATCAGGCATATATTGGTATGCAACTTTTGTTTACATTGATATTATAGATACTTACATAAACAGAATTATAAAATAATTAGTCTTTATTAAATATAATATAAGATTAATTTGATATAATATAATAATTATTAGATTCTTAACATGGACGATTTATTTGTTATTTTTAAATTAAATTATGAAAAGTATACAATATTAAAAAAACTATAATTAAAGTAAGTATTATAATAAATAAAATAAATATTTATTATACAGTGTTTATTTACCTTTGCAGTTTTTACAAGATGTTGTATCTATAGAGTTCTTTCAACTAACAATGCATTCATTACTATTTTAAAAGGCAGTCGCCGCCGTCGTCCGTCATGTCTTTGCGTTTTTATTGAGACCGGGACGACAGGAGTGTATTGAAGTACCGAGCCGGGGACCCGACTGATAGCATTTTAAATCAGGTTAAGGTCAGAAAGAAGAGCGCGGGCTTTGGCATTTAAAAATTGAAAGACTGCTTGTAGTTATGTGATGTATTTTTTGTTATTTCACAGTACGTTTAGATATACAGGGTAACAGTTCTACTTTAAATTCTATCATAAATGATAATAAACTGTATATTTTAAATAGAAAGTGTTTTTAGAAAAAAATATTTTTGTAAAAATCAATTAAAAAAATTAATATAATTAAAACTGCCTGCATAATTGTCTTTATTTTACGCTCGTAATTTTAATTTTTTTTATAGAAGAGGGGGCAAACGGGCATTTTCCGAACCGATACGATTTAGGGACCTTCAAGAAAAGATCCTGCTCCTTTTTAAAAGGCCGGCAACGTATCTGCAATTCCCCCGATGTTGCAGTTGTTCATGGGCGGCGATAGTCACTGATCATCAGATGAGCTCATCTGATGCCCATGCCCATGAACAGCTGCAACTGCCTTTTAAATAGCAATAGACTCTTACCTTGAAGGTCTCCGGATGAAATGTTGAAAAAAAGGTTATTATGCCTATATTATCTTGATTATAATTATTAATAAGTACATGTTTCTTTTTGAGAAATTTATTGCAGTAGAATTTTTTCCCTTAAAAATAATAAAGCTGATAGTGACCATGATGATGATTTTGGAGTGCTTTCGATGAAACTTGATTACGTGGCATGATTTTAAGACGTAAATTACACAAAAGTGAGTTTTTGAACATATTGAGAGACAAATCGCACAGGCTAGAAAGGGATAGAGCAGTACATGTGTGAGAGGGTATCGTCTTTGAAATTACTAACCTACCTGTAAGCGAGAGTCACTCTTTATTAAGAGAGATTTATGTCCAGTTTCCACCGCTGTAGACTCTTGCTTTTCTTATAAGAAATGTTCAAATCTCGATTGGTGATGTAGCCTAATAAGATAGATGATATAGCGCTATGAGTCATGATACAAGCAGACAAAGCATTCATAATACGCAGTCCTGTTAAAGTAAATTCAGAAACATTACCCATTTATGTGCCATCGTTAAGTTACATAAACTGGTGGGTGGGTTCATTGGGCAAATCAGTGACCTTCAAAGACTATCTCTTTAGTAATATTCTTATGTATTCACTACGGATGCTAAAATATAACTTCAAAGTAACATGGTGAAAAAGCCATATGTATTTATATTTATAAATTGAAACTAGCTCTCCTGTTAACATGAATAGAACAGCTCAATTCGTCTAGTAAAAAATCGTTTTGCAAGAATCGCATCATAAACGTACTATGAATATTACCTCAATAAATAAAATGGACCGGTCCTGTCCAATTCAGTGCTATCGATAAAAATACATACCAAATGTAAGCGCGGAGTATTGCATGAATTCTTCATTTCAAATTGTATGGCTGTCCATGTTAGGGCATTATCATTTTTAGTGCTCGCCACACTGGCGGTATATTCAGATAGAATTTTTGATGCACTGGCGACACAGCCGCGCTGCGATTGGCTGCTCTGAATATTGTATGAACCAATCACTGAACTGCGCTTAACGCTGCATTCCAATTTCAAATGATGAAGGCGGGAAACCGTAGACAGAAAATGCTCTTTTGAAATGTATTGCAATAGGCATAATTCGTTACGCAGTCAAATCATTGAATAGAACAGGTAAAGTGACTATCTTTGGGCATAAGCAGGCAGCGGATACTAATGTTACATAATAACTTAGGAATGAGGAGTCATTACGTTTTCTAAACGATTGGCGCAACAGACAGCTTGATATAGTTTATTTCTTGATACAGTACATTTAATGCGCGAAAGATACTCATAATAAATGATTTATCTTTTAACACTATTATCTAACAAACTTTTCAATCTGCTAGTTTTGTAGAGTGATTAACATTCAGAAAGCAATGATTTATATGTAATGTTATAATTTACAAATGTGACCAAAAATAAGAGAATAATAAAAGGAACCACGCACTCACAGAATACCATAGGCAATTATAGTTCAATGTTGTTGTGTTGTATATAGTGAGTGTAGAGGACCGAAGACCCTTTTTACTGGAAACGGAGCATCTCATCTTAGTGCTCGGGGGTGGTAATGCATTCTGAAGTTTTATTTTCTTGTTGTAAATTTCTATGGTCACAGTATCCACTTACCATCAGGTGGACTGTGTGCCATTTTTCACTCTTATTCTATAAGAGTGACAAATGGCACACGCGTGGTAGAGCCATGCTGCAAGCTATATTAGTAATATAGTTGTAGCACGAATGGGTCGGCTCGACAGGGGTAGGGCCACGCTCTCACAGAATACCAGCGCAAAATAGCAGTTTAACACTGCTGTGTTTCGTATGGTGAGTGTAGAGAACCGGAGACCCTTTTTACTGGAAAAGAGGCATTTCATCTTAGCCCTCACGCGTGACAACGCATGTGCATTTTGATTCGCAACCGAGGATAAAAATGTAGATGTCTATGGGCCACAGCAACCACTTACCATCAGGTGGACTGTGTGCTCATTTGTCACTCTATTCTATAAAAAAGAAAAGAAAATAATATCCCGAGTCGATGATTGTCTATGACTTTATCTTATATTACGAAAAGATAATTAATATAATATAAATTGAATATAATTTAATTCATTTTATCAGACGACTAAGAAGTAGACTCAGCAATTTATTTAATACAATTGTATGGCTGCAAACGCTAAGCGCCATTGTGTATAAATCGTTTGGGATATCTTTGAATACTAATTAAGGTCTAGTCCATTGTGTTCGTAGACATTAACAAATGATCTAAGCATTACCGCGCCAATAATTTACTATGTGTCAACGTTTTATACGTAAGTATCCTATATTAGACGTGAGTGTTTATTTTAGAAGTGTGTGTTTTTATTAACTCGCCTTCGTGTATGTCTGTTCGAGTCGAATTAAGTAATTGATTTTAACCTAGCGTCCTGATGAGGTAGAAACTTGTGATTTTAAAGTAGCTCAGAATTGTATGAATATTTAAAATAAATAATAAACACAATTATTTTATTAAAAATTAACATTAACATATTATGCTCGCGTTTCTCCAAGCGCAGAAAGAAATTCAACGCCTCTATTTTCCCGCGATACGTTTACTTTCCTTATCCATGGCAAAAGTTATGTGTTCAGGGCATGGTTTATTATCTCTTTGCTAAATTTCAGCAAAAAATAAAACAAATTTTTCGTTCACAAATTTTCATGTATAATTTCTATATATAACTACTAACTAGGTATAGGTACGATCCGATCGAGTTACCAGTAAAATGGATATTAATTAAACTATATTATTAAAAAAAGCTCGATGTAAATTTCACAGTACGCGAGCAACCCGGGTTCGAACCCCGCCGGCATCAATGACATTGTTAATTGCAATTTTAAGTGCTGATTTACCACGTGCTCGGCGGTGAAGGAAAAGATCGTGAGGAAGCCTATCTGCGAAATAAGAAAAAAATACTTAGACATGTGAATTCCGCCAACACGCATTCGCGCAACGCGGCGGCGACAGGCGACAGGCCTCCTCTCAGAAATGATAGGAGGCCTGTGCACAGGAGTAAAAGTGGGATGTATATAGGCTGTAACTTTAAATTCAACTTTAGGCATTCGATTTTAGACGTAAGTGTTTTATTTTATAAAATAGGTTTGTCACTAAACGATCTTAAAGTTCAATTGAGGGCAAATGGGTATTAGTCCAAGGATACCTGCAACCAGATTCATACAAAGTAGATTACAAATGCCTTGTCACCATTGAGGACTACGATGGAATGCCTCAGTCTTGCATTAGTGCCGGCAGAAATCGAGCTACCATTGCTAGTTTAACTGAATGTATTTCTATATGTACAGCCTACAACAGCTTAGTACTGTTCACATTGTGAAATCATATGTTTGCAACAAATAGCTTTCCTTTCACAGTTATAAGACAGAATATTAATGTTGCAGTGCGTTCATATTATGTTAATTATTGGCAATTAACTACTAAATACAATTTCAATGCGATCTCTTATGAATTTTGAAAGCAATATGCTTGTTAACTGATTACATTTGTTTTATGCATTTTACGAATAGCTTGAATTTAATTTTACCACACAGCACCATTGAATCAGACCTCAGTAGATAAGAGCGGGAATACAAACTAAAGCAGTTATGATTATGTAATTAAAAATACAATGGAAATAAACCATTGTGATCACAATGGCTTAACTCTTTATATTCAATAAGCATAAAACATCAATTTAAATAGACAATTCCATTTAATACAATACACGGCGTTGTTGTTGTTTCCATGTGTGAGGCAAATCTTTGCAGAATGCCACTTTGTCATTGGTCATAAAGCGCCATTGTTGTGTACAAAGGGACATTCTGTTCAAGCTTTGTCGATTGTCTCGACATGTCCCGGTTAGGTTCGCCTTGACAATATTGTTGGTATGCTCTTGATCTCTTAAGAACTTGCAGATTTGTCAAATGTTTACTCCAAGATAACCGTATCAGCGTTGACAATTTTAGATAAAGTTATACAAAATGTAACAAAAACCCTGTGGTTCCCGTTAAGTACGTTATCAGGATCATAATTCAAACGTATAGAAATAACTTTTTTAAAAACTCGAACAATATTTTTTTTAATTTTATTTAAAAAAAAATTGTATGCAAATTGTATGTGGTTTTATTACACTTCTCCATTGTCTGGGGAGTAAGAGAATTGTCAAAGGCCCCGCTTTACTTAGCTTTGGCATCGGCTAGTGTCAGTAAGAGGTAATAAAACCACATAAAATGATTTTTTTTTTAATAAAATTTTTAAAAAATATGGGCGAGTTTTTAAAAAGTTATTTCTATAGGTTTTAATACTGATCCTGATAACGTACTGAACGGGAACCACAGGGTTTTTGTTACATGTTGTATAGAATATAGTGTTTAAATTATACAAAACTTTTGATGAATTGTTATGAATATTGTCTGCGCCATCATGCTCACTCTGTAAAAGTCCTCTGGACTTGTGAAGGGTTGCTGTAATGGATAAATGGATAGATGAAATTTAAAACAAGGCTTCGTTCTCCGATCCGAAAGGTTTATCGATGTTTTGCAGTACCACGAAATTTATGATAATTTTGCATCATATTTAACAAAACTTGGTTTACACGTGAACATGTGTAGGCACCTACATACTTATTACTTATTGAAAAATTACTTTAATATCATTCACAGAGACCCGTGGTCTAAAAGACCCGTTAAAGATTGAGAACCTCCAAGACCAGGCGCAAGTGATGTTGATGACCCACGCCAGAACCGCCCATGGAGCTGCCACCGCGAGGTTCGGGAGGTTGTTGTTGCTGCTTCCTTTGTTACGTCTGGTCACCCCACAACATTTGGAGCGTGAATTTTTGCGAAAACCATAGGACAGACGTCGATGGAGAAAGTTTTGGCTGATATGTACAAGAATTGATCCGGCTCGAAGGACCACCCCAGGACTCGGCCCTCTCTCGTTGCGGAAAGGCCTTTATTGCCACGCTTGGTAGAAGGAATAATAATTGCAGTACCAGTCGACTCATACCTTTGACGCGTCGTCGGTCAGGGTATTCTCCACCTGGCGTAAACGGGGTGATTATAATTTTTTCAGCATTTTCCTATATTAGCCTCTAACGACGCCCACGGGACAAAATGAGATGATAGAATAGAATATAATAATTTTTTATTTAATATTGATTATTACATAATACTTATTGAAAGTCATTTTTTATTTACCACTGGTTCGGAAAATACCTCAGTCCTGGGAAGAACCAGCAAGAAACCCAGCGGGACTTTTGTTTCAAACATATTTCACTTAACAATAATTTCGTTTATAAAAATTTTAAAAGATTTATCATAGAACCGGCATGGTGGCGATCACCTTATTCCCAGGAGTTATTTTCATTCATGTATTCCTTGATATTATAATAACCCTTTTTGTACAGTTTTTCTTTAATAAAACTTTTAAACTTGTTTATTGACAAACTTTGAATATGTTGATGGATTACCTATACGCCTATATGGATATACCTAATATATTTTTACTAAATAACCCTTCTATGAACCGTAAGTTGGCGGTGTAAGAATATCCACTACCCCATATCGTCCAGTGGGTGTCGTAAGAGTTGACGGAAATAAACAAACAAGGAGTTGGGCAGCAGCGTCTTTCTAATAACATCTAAATGTTAAAAAAAAACCGGAGCCGCCAACCCTAGTTGCCAAGTGTTTCTTCTATGGCAAATATTTTCCTTACAAGACCTTGATAGGCTGTAACTGTTACGGTATTTCTTCCATTTTATCACAATGTTATTCACAATCAGCTGTACATGTTGCTTCATCAAATCTAAATAAAAAGAATATTGAACATCACACTAACATCATTTATTTGGTGTTCGTTGGTTGAGATACTTGCAAAACGTTAATTAGGAGCAGCCCTGACACAGTTATTGATCTGAAAATATGAAGTGTTTATGTTGCAAGTGTTGTCATTTGTGTAAACTTCTTAAACGGCGAAAGTGGCAACATCGTTATTATTTATATATTTTATTTCCTTTATTATTTGATGTAACTGAGTTAAATAATGATTCAACGTTGTAACGTGTCAAATTGGCTAATGCTACATTAAAGAGCAATTTTTTTAAGAATGCGCCTCATGCTCACAAGATATGTTTTTTGGGAGGTTCCCTATTGTGCTGCTCTGTACCAGTATTCAGTTTGTAGAGACCGGGGAAGGACCACACTCACACAGAACACCAGCGATAAATAGCAGCGTAATGTTAATGAGAACCAAGGACCCTTGTAGCGAGACATTTTATCTTAATTCTATAGAGGTAGCAACGCATCTGCATTTTGTTTGTAATCAAGGATAAATGTAGGTGTATATGGGCCACAGCATTGAATAAATCTC
The DNA here is from genome assembly GCA_033319125.1 of Parnassius glacialis. Lineage (NCBI taxonomy): Eukaryota > Metazoa > Arthropoda > Insecta > Lepidoptera > Papilionidae > Parnassius > Parnassius glacialis. Next base: position 18,360,272 of record JAVANC010000024.1, on the reverse strand, counting down.
AATCAAATTTTCATAAATGCATGGTTTACATGGACTATACGACGTCTGCATAAAATCTGGCAGACATAAAGTTCCAAAAACTTGCAAACTTGTGACTTATTAAAATGTTATAAGAAAACGTACCGTGTAATCACAGGAATAATTTGTATTTAAAATGTCAATAACAAAAGATCACTGCAGTTTTGTAACTTGTTTATAATGATATTATGCGTGTGCGTCTGTTAGTGATCGTGTAGCTTCTGAACACCTTGGCTATATACGTGGTAGAGCCACGCTGCATCTATATTATTGTTGTAGCACGAATGGGTGGGCTCAACCTAGGAAGGACCTTGCTATAATAGAATACCAGCGTAAAATTGCAGCTAAATGCTGCTGTGTTACGTATGGTGAGTGTAGAGACCCGGAGACCCATTTTAGCCTTCAGGGGTGACAACGCACCTGTATTTTGATTTTTTTTAGGAGAGGGGACAAAAGAGCATACGGCTGAGCTGATGGTAAGTGATTACCGCCGCCCATGAATAACTGCAACACCAGGGGAATTGCAGATGCTTTGCCTCAACGCCTTTTGATTCTTAGTAGAGGGTAAATGTAAATGTATCTGGGCCACAGCATCCACTTACCATAAGGTGGACTTTGTGGTCGTTTGTCACCCATATTCTATATTAAAAAAAATGTTTTTATTGAGGCCATGGTTCATAGCTAGCGTCCGATAGGTGTCGTCAAGTAATTAATAAATTTAATATTGCTTTAGTACCAATAAAAAGGATACAAAATGTGGATCTAATAGTTGGCTCTGTGGAGAGCTGTTAATAAATTTATTAAAATTTGCGCCACCCACGAAAAGGTTATATTCTGTATCTTTAAAGAAAACTAGTAACATTAATCTTACGTCTGTTGAGGTATGTCATTTTTTTAGCAATTAACGTGAAAAAGTAATACGTAGTAACGCGAGTAAGTAAAATAAAATAATAATTTTTAACTTTAAGTTACAGAGTATAGAGGTGCGTCATTAAACAAAATTATCATAAATATATTTTTTACAAAAAATATAACATTTTACTTATATCCAATCAAAAATAGTTAATCAACAAACAAAACAAAACCTTTACAAGTACTCCACTGTAGATTATAAAAGGCATTGTTTAACACACAGAGAACAATAAAAATCGCCCGCAGGTGATTCCTCACAACAATAAATATGATGTTCACATTAACTAATGTTGCCTGTCTTTTATAATTTGGAATAGTTATATTGTGCTTTCAAAATATATATCACTGTACAAATTACGGCTCGGTCCATTGTTGCCAGTCTGGTGGAGGTGTGGGGTTAAGTTGTAGACTTAGAGATATGACTCGTCGACAGACAGAGAGAAGATTAAGCTTTTTGTATAAAATTCGGAAACACGTATTATAAACATTACAAAAATATAAAATTGTCAAAGTACAGTAGTATAACAGACTATAATATGTTCTACTGTTGGTCACTGGCTTCTTCTCATTCACAATACCGCCACCCCACAATACGAATTTACTTGCATCGCGGAGGCAGTTACATATTTTTTTTTAAATAGTAAAGGAGCACACATTTCACCTGATGGTAAGTGGTTGCTGCGGCCCATAGACATCTACATCTATCCTCTATTACAAAGCAAAATGCAGATGCGTTGTCACCCTTGAGGACTAAGATGGAATGCCTATTTTCCAGTAAAAAGGGTCTCCGGTTCTCTACACTCACCATACGAAACACAGCAGCGTCAAGCTGCTATTTCACGCTGGTATTCAAAACAAACATAAATTGTAGTACAATCAGAACTTAAAATTTCAACAATTTCAAGAATTTCAATTTGCAGAATTGAAATCGGTTGTTTTGTGTAATATAAAATTATAGGACGAGCACTCCACGGAGCTACCACGGATCTAAAGATAGTAGTTTATTGAAATTGGAAAGCAGGTTTTTCCAGATAAATTTAAAAATCTAAATAATTTAGCGGAAAGCTTAATTGAAGTTACCGAAATTGAACTGATAGCGGCTTAAGCTAATACCTATATTTTGTCTAGTGAAACAACAAAAGGCTTAGTTAATTAAGTAAATACTAATAAAATATTATTTAGAGTTAGACAAGGTGTAGGAATATAGACTTCACTCAACTTATGACACCACAAGCGCTATTCCGCCTAATTCAGAAGTCGGCGGTAAGACATAGTGTTTGGAAGAATTAAATCCCAGACTTCGGAGGCTGTTATGCGGAAATCATTTTATTCTTTTTATTCTTGAAAATTGTTTTTTTTATTTTTGTCCCTTTTGAGCGGACTTAGGAATATCAAAGCTCGAATGTCGTCTAAATAGCATCGATCACTAATAAAAAACTAGATACTAACCAATTGTTTTGACGTAATTCTAGTTGAAATATATATACATTAATGTAAATTCAACCTTAAACGCATTGCCTAAAGTTGTATTCACAAAGCTACAAATTAAAAGCGCACCCAAATGTTTGGGTGGGCGTTCATTCGGTAAGGACATTTTAGTTACATTAAAAACTTCTTCACCTATTATTCCACCATTGGAATGGATTTTTTTTTTCAAATTTATACTGGATCACCCCCTGATTGAATTATTTACATCGGTCCACAATTGACGAAGATATAGAGTAACATACATACAAAGAACATACACTCGAATTGAGATCTCCTTCTTTTTTGTAGTTTGCTAATTACAGCAAACCGTCTTATAAAATTTAAAAAAATGCAGCTGATGATGGTGATAGTGGTCATTTTATCTATTATTATAATGTATGACGGTCTGTGCCGTGTAGTGGCGGTGTTAGAATATCCACTACCCCTTATCATCAAGAGGGTGTCGTAAGAGGCGACAGAGGGAAAGAGAAGTTAAAGAAGAGAGAGTTAAAACAGGAGATGGGCAGCAGCACCTTCCTGATAACAACTCAAAATAACAAAAAACTGCAGTTGATATCACGCTCGCCGGGCGTGTCAACTATGGCAAAATCCCTATGCCCTTGCCGTTATGAGGCAATCTATAGGGAAGGCGTGTGTTCAGCAGTGGAGTTTTAACGGCTGTAATGGATAGATGACGGTCTATTTAAAAGTAAGTTTATTTTTTTCTCAGGTTTGTGGTAATTAGAAAAATACATATATTTATTTTCCATATTTATTTTAACATGTTGTGTGTTGTATAGCGAAATGAAATGATTTTTTTCTGTACTACCCAGGGTGGAAGACGCTGACGGTTGTAACACAGTTTATACTAGTATGGCCGTCAACACGAACTTCTTTGAAATGTTATTTTGTAATTTAAAATAGATATACTGCATAAGTGTAATTTGTCAAACTGAGAGTCTAATGAATTATTATTATTAAAATGTAATTATGTTGCCGCTTACGCCTCTAACATAAACCGTTTAAAATGAACTCGACACAGCCATAACTGAGATAGATTGAGGTACATTACGCGTTCACGTCTCAATCTGAGGCGATGGCGATTAACACGAGCGATTAATTAGTAAAACGCCCGCGGGACAATGGTCGGACATTTGTCTTAGTTATATTCCGAAACCCGGGGAAGAGTATTAAAGCACTTTGTTAGGAAACCGACGTCTGATGTCTTTATGTAATATGACTTTCCGGAATTTTCTATATTGCGCAAGAAGCGAATGATTTTGATAATATTTTGCTAGTAACATCAATATCGTAAGCTTCTACAAGATCGAAACTTAACCATTTCACTGTCTAATATATTAGACTTAATGGAAAACTACAAATAACATTAATTTTCTGATGATAAACGCTAGTAATCGGGGAATAATAAATGTTTTTTGCTCTCCTGTAATTTTTTGAAAACTTGAGGTTTGCTCCTTTGTAGAGTTAGTCACGATTTGCTGCATTGTTAACAATTTGAAATAAGAATGAGATTATTAGTTCATTTGCATTTCATCCATCTCAAAACTATTTTATTTCAATTTCCTGTCAAGTAATAAATTAAAATCTTACTTACGACAGAAGTGGATAACAATCAGATGAAAACAATTTATCCCATAGCAACGGGAATACATCCGCAGCAACAATCATTATTATCAACACAAGCTATTAATTACAAAGATAAAGCACGCTTTAGAGATACTGAGGAGCACGTAAATACAAATATTGACATAGTTCGCGCTTGACACCGCCTTAACCTCTATAATTATCACCTCTATTATTAAATGTAATCTATATCTAATTTTATTGTGAGTACCGACCAAATTATTGCGACCCCTGATAACGCATTGTCTATTACTAGCGGTACAGATTCGATTCAGTGGCAAGAGGGTCTTGAATCTAGTTACGGTGGTGAGTAAACTGCAATGTATATACCCTACAGTCCACAAGTTGTTTAGACTAAATAAATATCTGAAGAGATTCTTCCCTTAGTTAGTATTGTATTATCACTAATAAACAGTTTATTAGTGTTAATATTTTTCATTATGAAATTTTTTTTTCTATATGTCTAACGACTGACAACCAATGGGTATTGATAATGATGATCCTGTGTCCACGTAGCGTCATTTCATAGATACTGTTTCTCTTGCTGTACGCCTGGTTGCGGCTTGCATAATAAACAAACGGAACTCTTTCCATGATGCGACAAAGCCGTTTGTGTGTATTCGGGTGCGATGGTCATGCAATTCGAACGGCATTGTATCAGAGTTCAAGTACAGGGCAAGAGGCAAAGATTTTTTCAATAACTGCGGGCTCCGATTTAAAAACAATTTAATTTTTTAGATATAATGACAGAAACAGAGAATCGTCAGATAACTTACTCAAGGCAATACAATCTTTAAATGATGCTGTTATATTAATATATGAAGCGCAGTTATTTATGGTTTGAAAAATCCTTATAATATTTTATTCCATACTAACATAATCGTCATTAGCATTTAAATAAAAAAAACTGGTTTCTTTTCGCTATCTCTGGACTCAATAAACATAACATTTACAGCATCTTTTTGATAAAAAAAAATCTGATAATTGTTTACTATATTACACGATATGTAAAATATTATCATGGCCCAGCCCATGGCCTCCTACAATCAACAAACAAAACAGCTAGTTACGTAATGACCCCCGATGAGGACTTCAAAGTAAACCCTCACGGCCTACAGTTATACAGGCTCTCTCGCCTTTTACACAGCAATGGGTGCACTGTGGTTTAGTGGAAGAAATTTGTTAGAAGTTAAAACCCCCTTAGACGGTCTTCTTCTATGCAATTCAATTAAAAAAAAAACATAACATTTTCCCTGTATTATGGAGCAGGCCATATGTAAATTTTACAAGGACAAACATCCAGACCCGTAACAATTATTTGTAGACCATACAAACACTTGTTCCGTGCGGGATTCGAGCTGCAACTCATTGCTAAGCCACTATACCTTCCATCACTTTTGATTCCTTAGCAGATTTTTTCGACAATAAATTTCCAAACGCCACTTGCAACAGTGCGCGTGCACAATCAAACACATCGTTAAACAGTGGCTAATGGTAGTGATAATAATATTTAGTTAAAATAAACCAAACTCGACCAATGCGACATGCCTCTAAAGAGCTTTTTACGACTTCCGTCACAAAACGCTCGAGGACAACTCTCGTTTAAAGTCAAATATCTATAAAAACCTAGTTAAAGCGGCGCTTAATGCTTTTATAGTGAACGTGCGGTGGTCCAGCGCTTAACATTGTTTTTAATGAGTCATATTATGACCAATTAAATTATGTGCATCGTACTATGGAGGATAGTCACGTAGTGTGTACGGGCTTCATTTAAGTATGAGCGGCCACACTAAAATTTGTGGGCAGTAATGAAAGTGTTAGTTAAAATTACATAATAACCGTAAAGCTACGATGTGCAATGAAAATTAGAATACTATACAAGTATAAAAACTAAATGAGCTATTTGTTTAAACGTACCGGAACGAGTTTCTAAAGTTTTACGATTTTCTTTAGAACTCTCTTTCTCTCCTCGAGTAGTATCTGTGTTTAAAATAATTTTACATTTACATTTTTACTAGATACTTTTACTTTTCTACCGACTTCAAAAAGGAGTGTGTTTTCTTAATGTGTTACCTCATAACTTATTTCTAGGTGAACCGATTTCGATGATTTCTTTTTCATTTGAAATCGGGTGCGTCTCATGTGGTCCCAAATAAGTTTGATCAAGGTTTGACTAATAGTTTCAGAGTTATCCTTAATAATTTATATTGAAGTCGGTTGTTAAATTTTAATTTTACCACTAATTAATTTATAGGCTGAACTATAAATTAAGTGCGAACAGGTAGTTCATAGGTACTTATTTTTGCCGCTGGGCAGTAGTCTGCGCACTGTTTCGGTCTAGAGGGTATAGGGAGCGATTTAATTATAGACTGAGATGCATTTTATTTTAGCTCTTAGTGGTGACAACAGTAGTAGCATCATTTGTTTAAATTTGGTTGCGGGTTTTCATGGGCTGCAATAACCACTTACTATCAGGTGGTCTGGTAGTTCGCTTGTCACATAATAATTATTTACAATTTTATAATATATAGTATGTGCCAAATCGATTGAGAAAAACGGACAATGACCTTTCGGTCGTTTAACCAGGGGTTACAAACCTTCAATATATAGGCACATTTTATATGTAGTACTTTCTTTATTTATAATGATTTTTTTATAATGATTGATATAATATATATTTATTAACTATTATTAAAAAGTTATGTGAAAGATCGCTGTAGAAGAAAAATCATCTATTGTTATAAAGTACTTTATTCATTTAACAACAAAAAACATTAATTTATAACACATATAAAGATTCGAGTGATAACGACACCGAATAAGTACGTACTTATGCAAAAGATAAAACTTTATTTTTAATATTATATAAGAACTTTATTTTTATTCGGTGCAATCATCACTCGTATCTTCACTTGATGAACTATCTGTAACATTAATTATAAAGCGATCTGCAGTTTGGTCAATTCTATCATCCATGCCACGCATTTTTTGTTCAACCTTAAGGACATGCTGAACACAGTTTTTCCATTTATCTGGCGTGATTTGAGTTAAACCATCTTTAAGTAAATTTTTAACATCTTTTAACTTGAAAGTTGTATTTTTTCGTGCAACGTACCCTTTCACATCTGCCCACACAAGTTCAATGGGGTTAAGCTCACAGTGATAAGGAGGTAACCTTACCACTGTGATGCTTTTTTCTTTTGCCATCTCGTCGGTGACGTAACTTCGATAGTTATCTTTAACTGCCTTTATTTTTTCCATTAAGTGGGTCTTTGTGTCCGAGGGCACGTATGCGATCTGTTTAGATTCTAGCCATTCCTGCATATTTTGTTTCCGCCAAGACATTGTTGGGGTTTTTTCTAAACGTCTGGAGTGGTAACTAGCGTTATCCATAACTATGACATCGCCGCTTTGCAGTTTTTCTATTACTTTTCTAAACCAGTCCTCGAAATGGAGAGCGTCCATACTCTCATGGTAGTCACCAGTAGATGATGATTCAAATACCCAATCACATCCCTCCAAAAAGCCATTTTCATTGCCAACGTGTACAACTATTAATCGCTTTCCTTTACCCGAAGGGGCTTTCGCGCCAGTAGAGTAGCCTTCTAACCGTGATTGACGAGAAGATTCAATTGTGGTGTCTTCCCATACCTTTCCCATAGTATGACCTGCGTTAATCCATGTTTCGTCAAGGTAAAAAATGTTACGTCCCTCGTTTCTTAATATTTGTATTTCTCTCAAATATCTGGTACGCCACAGAACTATCTCTGGGCGATCTATTAGACCACTTTTTCTGTTTCTCTTTATATATTTGAATTTTAAATGGCGCAACACACGTCGCAGGGAAGTTTTGCTCAAGTTTGGCAACTGGTCATCTTGATTTATACTGAGCAAAATTTTGTCTAAAGTCGGTAATTCTCCTGCAAGAAAGAACTGATGCACTTTCGCTCTTATAGCCGATTTATCAAAATCGTCCAACTTGTCAATTACAGACTTTTTTCTTTTATTAATTATTCCCTTTTCTGGTATTTTATGGGAATCTCTATACACGCTTAATACGCGATATATAGTGCTCTTGCTGACTCCTGAGATCTCCGAAACCTTTTCTACCATATTAACGTTTGAAGGATACACGTCTTCGGGCCAGGTGTTTTTGACATATTTGTATACATTAATGATAATCTCTTGTTCCCCGACCGATAAAGTGGTAGGTTTTCTCTTTTTTACTGGTGACGTTAAAGGTGCTCCAGAAGATGGGCCTGTAAATAAATGACAAAAATATACTACCATAGTACTACATCACATAAATACATATTGTTTTAGAAAATAAATACCACATGGTCACATAAAAAGAGCGCTTTAAGAAATAGAAAGGCTACGTCGTCGCATTTGTACCTATTTGTACGTACCTGCTACGTTTATTATGGGTCGGCGACGTCTCTTTCCACTTGATGTTGAAGGACCGGGTCCTTCACCAAATTCTCCTGAACTCATGTCGATTTAGTAACGACCGTCACAGTAAAACTAATATAACAGATTCAAAAAACAAAAACTTAACGATATAACAAATTTAACAGTAAAAACTCAACTAAAACAATGCAATGAATGCTATGAATTACCCGAGACGTACACACGCAAGCGCTATCCGAACACGAATGAAAACAAAATGGCGGACCGGCCCAAAAAAGGTGACGCATCTCTGGCTGCCATTGTCACGTTTCTTTTAGAACGAACTGACGTAACGCGCGTTTTGTTTATTTTAAAGGGATGAATTTGCAAAAGCTCAATATGGTGATTATATTGCTTCAAATATTTTTTTAATATGAAACTGTTATTAAATGAATTGCTGCGTTACTTACCATAAATTGAAATATAAAATATAACACATTTTTCGCGATGTACCGTAAGATTTTACTATGTTTATAGGAACCACAGACAATATTATTTAAGAAACAAAAAAACAAAACATATGTGCTGACCTAGAAGTGGGAATAATATCAATATTTAAATATTGTTATCACATCTAAATTGAGATTTTGTAAGTTACGCCTTTTGACACTCGGCTCATATCTGAGGTCATTGTCCGTTTTTCTCAATCGATATGGCACATACTATAGTATACATTTTTTATAGGATATGGTGACAAACGAGCACACAGTCCACCTGGTGGTAAGTGGTTACTGTGACCCATAGGCATCTACATCTATCCTCGTTTGCGTAACAAAAAGCAGATGCGTTGTCACCCGTGAGGACTAAGATGGAATGCCTCCTTTCCAATAAAAAGGGTCTCCGGTTCTCTACACTCACCATACGAAACACAGTAGTGTTAAACTACTATTAATTTTACGCTGGTATTCTGTGAGAGCGTGGTCCTTCCCCGGTCGAGCCGACCCATTCGTACTACAACTATACTATTAATATATCTGCAGCATGACTCTACCACGTATAATATTATTATTAAATAAAATCATAGCCTAAACAAAATGCTTATATAACTCCTTCTCTACTCACTTCAAAAAGGAAGAGTTACTCAATTCGACTGTATGCCTTTTTTATGTGTGTTACTTCATAGCTTTTTCTGGGTGAACCGATTATGATGATTCTTTTTTTATTTGAAAGCTGGTGCTTCTCATGTGGTCTCATATAAATCGGTTGTACAAAATTTTTAATTTAAACTATATCACTAACTATACAGCAAAACAGTGTTTATTTTACATTGTAATGAGGTCTGCAAAGACGTAAAAGATCAGCAAAAAAGATGTTTTTTCAAATTAACAAAATTACGTCGTTTGAACTATTAGTTTTAAGAAAATCTATGATTCTATCTTCCTGTCAAACCTAAACAAACTGCTGAGTCATTACTCAGCAGTTTGTTTAGGTTAAATTATTTTAAGTTAAATTACTTTAAATTATTAAAGATAAAATAATTAGTACATTCACGTCAAATATTCCTAAACAAGTAAACCTACACAACTATAATTAATTTAAGGCAAACCCACGATCTAGTTTAAAACAATAAAGTAGACGTGCTTAATTATGTGACATAAAGATTAATCAGCAATTAGATTTATAATAAAGTTTATCATTATTTGAATAATAGTTTCCGTATCGTTTGATAAACCTAATGAAACAAAACACTCGATTAATGAACCAACATCGGAAATTGCCAATAATGAAGGTGACTGAAGATCATATGTTTTATTGTACATAGTAGTTATCTACACTGAATTATAGACTGCTTTAAGAAACAATTTCATGTACGTCATTAGCCGTTAGAAATTGTAGCAACAAACATAATTACTCCTAAGAATATTAAATCCGTAACACATTTTTACATTATATTTTTTTAAATGGAAGACGATGAAAAGTGCACAGAAAATATTAATTTGCCACTAATGTACGCGCACGCATAGAGGCGTCCATTTGTCCTCAGTTAACGAACCTCGATTTAACACGTTTTTTTTATAGGATAGGGTGACAAACGAGCACACAGTCCACCTGATGGTAAGTGGTTGCTGTGGCCCATAGACATCTACATTTTTCCTCGTTTGCGAATCAAAATGCAGATGCGTTGTCACCCGTGAGGACTAAGATGGAATGCCTCTTTTACAGTAAAAAGGGTCTCCGGTTCTCTACACTCACCATACGAAACACAGCAGTATTAAGCTGCTATTTTACGCTGGTATTCTGTGAGAGCGTAGTCCTTTCCCGGTTGAGCCGACCCATTCACACACACGTATTCAATTAGATCGAAAGCACGCTAGAAAATGTGTTGAAGCCATGCGGCAGTGTCATAATGTAGTAAGAATAAATAATATATATATATATATATATATATATATATATATATATATATATATATATATATATATATATATATATATAATAAAGAATAAAAGTCAGCTCGGTCGTGGAATGGCCATGCAGGCACAGAATAGCAGCAATATGTTAGCTTCGCATTGTGCTATTTTTCGTATGGTGAATGTCGAAAACCAGAGACCCTGTTTTACTGGTAATGAAAGTTCATCTAAGTCTTCAGGGTTGTCAACGTCATCCATTAAAATTCTTAATCGCGGATAGAGCTACGTCTATAAGCTATAGCATTCCAACTTACCGTCAAGTGAACTGTTTTGTGTTCCTGTACAAATCATTTACGTGGCAGAGCCACGCTGCAGCTATATTATAATTATAGCACGAATGGATCCGCTCGATCAGGGTAGGACCACGCTCTGACAGAATACCAGCGTAAAACAGCAGGTTAATGCTGCTGTGTTTCGTATGGTGAGTGTAGAGAACCGGAGACCGTTTTCAATGGAAACAAGGCATTTCATCTGAGTTCTGAGGGTGACAACGCATCTGCATTTTGATTCTTGATCGAGGATAAATGTAAATGTCTATCTACAACAGCACCCACTTACCATCAGGTGGACTGTGTGCTCGTTTGTCACCCTTATTCTATAAAAAAAAGCTTTATTCCGCCGAAATTCCGGCGAAATTGAATGGTACTTTGACTAATAGACCGCATGGTCTTCGATAAATAATATTAATATCAAATATAATCGCAGAGTAACGTCTACTCTAAACAAGTCACTACACTACACTATAAAACTTTAAATCTCACTTTACAATAAATTTAAATTTCATTATTCTTACTAGCTTTACGATTCTCATTGATTTTGATTATTAGCAAAAAAAAAATCAACGCAGAACCTCTTCTAAATTAAAAACGAGTAAAATATAAAAAAAGTATAATAAACTTAAAAAAACTTTTGAGTCGGTGTAGCGGCCGTGTGCGAATATCTACTACCCCATATCATCCAGTGGGTGCAGACGACAGAGGGACTGAACACGGAACTGATAACGACTATATAACTGTAACGGTTACATAAATGCTACACCTGTATATCTGAAAGTTGATCTTTTCTAACATTAGTAGACTCTTGTGCATAGATAGTGTTTAGGTTTTTTTATACGTAGCCCTTAACCATCGTTCTATTTGTAATCTGAGCAGGATTAATAAGCATTTATTTGTGCATATTATACACAATTTAATTTTAATTTAAGAATGATTCACTTACTTGTTCTGTTTCACCGGCGTGGTAGACGGCGTAGGCCGCTTCTCTTCTTTAATCGTACTGTTATTCATTTTAGAAGTTAACCTCTTCAGTACATCGTCCATCGACCGCTTGTGAGGTGGTGCGAACGACAACGCGCTGTTATGATTTAGTAATGAATTGTTATTATTGCAAAGACCTAACACTTTAGCCTCCGAACCGGGGCTGCTGCATTCAGAAGAGCCGCGCCTTCTCGTTTGCAGATCATTGACTTGGTGCAGGCCAAGGAAAGATGATGGGACTAGAAGGTTGTTTGTCATGTCTAATGATTGTTCGAAACGTTGCTTCTTGATGGGGCGTTCGTCCTCGAAATTCGAAGGGTCTTCTTCACTTATGGAGCTTCTTGTCGAGGTGCTAGGCGAGAACTTGTAGTAATTTTGTTCTTCGTTTTCGTCTGACTCGTGATGATCGGAATATTCTAAGTTAGCTGGACCGGCTTCGGGTTTCTCTGTTTCGGCTGCGCCTTCTTGCAATTTTGACGGTGGCGATTTTCGTTTAGATGACATGTTTCTGTAAAGAAAAAGAAAAGTCAACGTAAGTGACAAGTAATAAAACTATTAAGACGTTATTACATTTTTTTTAAATTTAACATTGTAACCTAAAACTAGAAAATTTAAATAAAAATATACCTATGTTATGTGGAAATTGGTGAACAAATTGCATTTAAAATAAAAAAAAGCATTGATGCATGACCAAGTCTTATCTAATGTATCAATTCACTTGATGTGGCATTGAACAGATCCTCTTCTTGATATAAGCCTTTTATATAATGCAGCAGCTGCCAGGTTGGACGGCTGTATGTGTTAACGAGATATATTTTTTATTATTTACTTAATCAAAATGAAAAATCTGTTTAATTGGAGCTTTGGAAATATATTTTAACAAACACAAATATAATGTTCAAACGTTGCGATCCAACTCAGGTTGGACTTCAAACGTCGTATTTGTCACCAAACTCTCCGACTAGTTAGGAAACTCGGTTCGTTAAAGCACCTAATTGGGCTCTGCTAATTGTACTAATTGCAGTTTCTGCCTCCTTTGGACTTAAGGTGTCCGATAGACTATGTGAGTCGGCCAATCTTGGGAGATCTCCGAGTGTTCCCCCAAATTTCTCCTTACTGTGTGTATTACCAAGAAATTTCGGGGGTGTGTGGATCCGGTTAGGCTAGTAATCATTTGAGCGGATAACACGATTTTGTTAATGTGTGCGTAATAACCGCGAAGACGGTTCTAATAACGCGTCTGTGATAGGACAGAGCCATGTGTTCGCGTGTTTATATAGGAATGTGTAATAGTGTGCAATTTGTAAATTAATGTAGTTCACATTGATCCGGGTAGGAAATCTTCATTGGTTGTGCCAACAAACGAATTTCTTGTTCAGACAGTGTCTGGCGTTTCTGCTTTGAAGCTTGTTTGTATTCGACTCGGTTGTACACATTGAGTCAATTTACTTTGGAATTTGCAGTTAACTAAATATTGCGTCTGTTTACGTCTCGATAGTTTTAATTTGGCCTCTTTTTTTCTGTAAGTTGTTGATAAACTACAGACATGACGGGAATAGTCAATACATCGTATAATTAGGTTGTAATGGATTGAAATACTTTAATATGTATTGTTTGTCTTTTCTTTGATATATTTATGTACACACAACAAATCACAGAAACAACCATACAGTGAGTTTGTACAAAGGTAATACTCATTCCATAATTTGTTGAAATATCTTCTACTATGGTTCAAACAGGACAATATATGTTTCTAACGAATAAATAATATACACATTATTATATTAACGTTTTGTACGTGGTAGAGCATAGCTGTTGCTATATTATAGTTGTAGCACGAATGGGTTGCCTTGACCGAGGAAGGAACACGTTCCCACAGAATACCAGCATAATACAACTGCTTAACGCTTCTGCATTTTGATTCTTAATTAAGGATAGATGTAGATGTCTATGGGCCACATAGTCCACTTACCATCAGGTGGACCGTGTGCTCGTCTGTCTCCCTTATTCTATAAAAAAATATAAATTATAAAAAATAATAAGATAAAAATAATAATAGACACAATAATTAAATATATAATATATTTAAACAAATATAATACAATAATATACATTAATTAACAAGACGCAAAGTAATTAATAATTATCTCTTTATCTTATATATATATGTATATCAATTTTACCTTCTATCCTCTCTGCAGTAGATATTTCTTGCTTTAATGTTATTTTTATCAAGTTTTTAGAATAAGAGTTAATTGTAAAACATTAAAATTTAAAAAAAAAACTAAATAAATATTAAAAAGTCAGTAGTCAGAGTGCGTGTTATATTGCTCTCCAAATATAATAAAAGTCCCGCTAACACAGTACCACCAAGCCCCGTGTTAGTGCCCTCTTGACAAAAGGGACAATGAAGAAAGCGATGTATGAAACAAATAGAGAACCCATTCTGCAGATTTAAATATTTCACGAATCAACATGTAACATAGCAATAATCTGCATAGATTAATCTATACCTGTATAGACTAAGGATACGTTGTAAGTTAAAACGATCATACAGGTACATTAACCTAAATATATTTAGCCATTATCATACATTTCCTCAACAGAAACTTCGGTGTGAACACAAATAGAAAAAATACCATAATTAATTTATTCGTTACGTTCAAACACGGTAAGCAAATATAAATATTTATAGTTCTTTTGTAAGCATTCGTAGCTCGTAGGCGATAAACTAATTTGTCCGGTTTGTCGCTTCACCCGCAACTTGCGATAGAATTTCTTGCACCGACGACATTATTGCCGGTTACATGTAAGGGTAAATTTTAGTCAATAACAATTACAGTTTATAATAAAATTGTAAATATTAAGAAAATAAATTATTCAAGTAAATAAAAAGTAGCAAAATATCGTACTGTGGTAAGATGGCAAAATATCATTTTTAAAACTGAATAGACAAATGAACTTACAGGCCACTTGAAAATAAATAGCTACTGCAACTAACTTCAAATAAAGAAGACAATAAATGTATTGTCACTTCTGAGGACTAGGAGTAGAAGCCTTACAGCTAGTAATTATTCTGACCTTTGTATTTGCTTCATGATGCTGACTCTTTATATCTTTCGGGAGGGTGGTACCTGCCAAGACGACTCTAATTTCTCTTTAACTTGAGTTTGCTACAAATACATAGAATGCTGACCTAAAGCTGGTCGGATGGCAACAGAATGCCGATCATAGCAAAGACAGAATATGGTAATTGTATGCTGGGGCTCATCAATAACTTTCCATTAAGAATCAAAATGCAGATACGTTGTAACCCTTTAGGACTAAGATGAATTGCCTCTTTACAAGTAAAAGGGTCTTTAGTTCTCCTAACTCATCAAAGGAAACACATCAGCATTAACACACTACCCAAGTCGAAGCGACCCATTCGTGCTGCAATGGGCCTATCACCGAGTGATGGTGAAGTAGTTTAAATGAAAAAATATCTTTCCTAATTAAAATACATGTAAGGTACAAGTTAATTTAAACGAACGAAACAACAAAAATATTTTAAATATGCTTCTATTTTGTAATGTACTTAAATTGAAACAATATAAGTAAGAAATAAATTGAATTTTCCGGACAACACAATCGACGTTTCGACCTCCCCTTTTGAACGTTTCGCTTAACAAAAACAATTTGCCTTCAATTTTGTTATGCCATTGTCCTACTTCTCGTCCCCTACAAAGTTGAAATCAGCTGTGCTCTATTGAACTATTGCAGATATTTTCATAATATTTTACAATATTTTTTTTTTATAGGATAAGGGTGACAAACGAGCACACAGTCCACCTGATGGTAAGTGGTTGCTGCGGCCCATAGACATCTACATCTAAAATCAAAATGCAGATGCGTTGTCACCCGTGAGGACTAAGATGGAATGCCTCATTTCCAGTAAAAAGGGCCTCCGGCTACCTGCACTCACCAAGCGAAACGCAGAGAAAAACCTCTACTTCACGCTGGTATTCTGTGAGGTTGTGGTACCACCCCGATTCGAGCCGGCCCATCCGTGCAACAGCAAAAGCTGCCGCGTGGCTCTACCACTGTTAATTACCGTGTTCTAAGCCTTTTTAATTTTTGCAATTAGATTAATGTGAAAGCGGTTGTATTTTTTGTGCACTGTATTATTGTATCATTGGCTTTGCTTTCAAACCCACCTGGTGATAAATATGAGCAAATTTTTAATCGACTTTAAAAACGAGGAAGTTCTAAATTCGAGTTTGTTGTTTTTGTATGTATGTAACACGATATCTTCTCAGATAGTTAACCAATTTTGATGATTCTTTTTAATTAAATAGGTTATACTCCGAGGGTGGTTCCATATAAAATTGGAGAAAAAATTCGACCCCTAAGTTTAGCAAATAAATAACTTATTTTTTAACAATTTGATGTCAGTTTTTACTTTTTGTTAAAAGTTATAATTCTCCAAGCAATGCTTCCTAATTGGTACATTTTTGGATAGAGATATATCCAGCAGTGGACAGTAGTTGTCTTTTATGATATACCTACCAAATTTTTTTATTTGAAAGCTTCAATTTTAATTAGACGAATAGGTTTAACTTTGTACGAGTGTGCGACTCTAAATGTTGGTTTACCCGACTTTAAATTGTAAGTTACATAGTAAAATTTTCATTTATATACAGCTTAAAAATATTGACTACTATTGATTAATAATGATTATTTCTAATTTCGGTTGATTTGTTTAAGGTTGCTTGAATTTGTAATAACTGCAAAATGTATACCAAGCAAACTCTACATCCTTAATTCAATTTTCTCAACGTAATTGACTTGACAATTTTCCCGCCAACACGCCATATTGTTCTCGTCACCGCGTGATGTTATTGTGTCCGTAATGGAAAGGAAATTAATAGTTACAATGCATACATGTCTAGACATTTAATGTTAACCTTATGTGTAGAACACAAAGGTGAAAATCGAATAAATCGCGACAAGAATAATATTGCAAGACTGAAACAAACTATTGAGGGATAGAATGACGTGAATACAATCGCAAATCGTTTCTATAAATCAGTTTCAAAGTTATTATTGTCAAGTGCAAAATAGATATTCATTCACTACGTTCCGCATTGAATTTTGCTGTTATAGCAAAAACATAAAGGTACACTTATATATATTGTTTATAGTTGTTAGGAGTTACACAAAATAGCCTTATACCATATTGGTATAATATTGCAAAACTAAGTAAAATATGGGTTATTATAAATGTTTATTTTTTATTTATTTTTATTCAGAAAAGGAAGAGTTTCTCAATTCAACTATTTTTAATTGGGTATACGACGGTAGGTACACGATTATCTTGGGAAATTTCGCCGATGTAAATATTTTTTTTATAATTAATAGGCTCCAAGGGAAGATGCAATTAAACCTAAAGAAAATAATCACCTCCGGGTGGTGAAATTGAATTAAAATTTTCATTATAACTATTTCGACGACATTCTAGTCATATTAAATTTAATTTTCTTTAAAATTATAATTTTATAATTTATAAATAATAAATTTAAAATTATATACCACTGATTAAGATTTTAACTCGAATATTTGATTAAACAAGATTAACACGTGTATCCATTTAGGAACTAATCAGATATGGACGAAAGGACGGTCCAAGTAATCGTGACGAATCTGTAGTTTCCAATCTATTAGTTGAAGGAAATTGCCTACGCCCCGTCTTAGATAATTCAACGAGGCTTCTAAACGTTGCTGGGGATGGTACTTCTTCGTTAAGCAAATTTCGTTACGCAGAATCGATGTCTAACATCTAATCAATTTCGATATGCTTGGAAGCTCTCGTGCATTCTATTAGGAGGCAAAGAAACAACTTTATTTATGCCATCAAAAATTCATTTGAACGAAAACGAATTCAGTATCTTAACATTACGTACAAGGTATTTCTAGCAAAGATCATCCAAATATATTACACTTAATTAATCTGTATATTCTCGAAATTTCTCTGCGTTTTAAAATCCTTAACGAAAATATGCGCAGTAAAACCAGAGTAATCGACGTAGGTTATCGGATCGGTAAGTTAAAGCGATGGGGAAGAAAATTCTCCGTGTGACTTACTTGCAGCGGTAATCGGAGTTCAGTGAATGGGTACAAGAGGCTAAGAACTGTGGCACTCTTTTGAAGAGGCCATATGCAACATTGGACGTGGGATGGTCTGTGATGTTGATTATAAATGAGGAATTAAAAAAAAATAATGCGAAGGTAAACAATATTTTCGATATTGTACTTTTTATTGTAATTTTTACTTAAGTAAAGTAAAGTAACATACGGCCTATTGGCCACAACCCTTCATTTCCATTGCAAATTGCAATGCATTTTATTGGACTTTCCATGTCTTCTAATATAGTTTGGTAACATACTGAAATTCCAAGGTCAATCACGGCTCTTGTAACTTATAGTGGTATTTACTTTTTTAAATGTAAATGCTTTCTTGCTGAATATTAAGAAAAGATATTTAAAAAAGATTTTCACTTAAACAATCCAATTGACTGAAGGATGTTTAATAAAAAATAGAATAAAATGTCCAAATCAAATAAGCAGATAAAACGCTCTTAGGCGTTCGTTCGGAGCACAATGAAAAATAAAAATTTAATAGAAATATTGTGAGGCGACAGTAATTCAATGAGGAATGCGAAAACATTTCTCTTCCTCTGGAGAAAAACTCGAAGAAATTCTCTTCGTGGACCAGTAACTGAATTATTCTATTCTATAATAAGTTTATTTACAATAAGCTGGAATAAAATTTTGCGATTTGTAAGAAATTGGATTTCGATTTGCTATTTCACTGTTATATTTTTCTTGTGTCGCTGGTTTGTATTTAAACGCATTTAACCGACTTCAAAAAAGAGTAGGTGGTAGATATATTCGAAGTTTTTTCTGACGTATCGTATGCTTAGTTAATCTTAACCGGTGATAAGTGGAAACGAAGTCCTGGATAGTTAATGGTATTGTCTTGGCGTAACAAGTTTTATTTACATATAGCTAGTAAAATGATCAGACCAGAAATATATGTTCTTTGCGAACAAGTTAAGTAGTTATTATGATATCGTATATTAAACGAAAAACTGAGATTAGCAACTCTCAACAGTAGAACTATGCTGCAGCTATATTGTGGTTGCAGCACGAATGGGTCGGCTCGACCGGGGAAGGACCACGTTATCACAGAGTACCAGTGTAAAATAGCAGGTTAACGCTGCTATGTTTCGTATGGTGAGTGTAGAGAACCGGAGACCCTTTTTACTGGAAATGAGGCATTCCATCTTAGTCCTCACGGGTGACAACGCGTCTGCATTTTGATTTTTAATAGAGGATAGATGTAAATGTCTATGGGCCGCAGCAACCACTTACCATCAGGTGGACCGTGTGCTGGTTTGTCACCCTTATCCTTTAAAAAAAGAGAACTATTTTTGCAAATAATATTCGTATTATAAAGTAAATAACAAAATAAAACATTTAAAGTTTTTTTTTCCAATAACTAATCACCACTACTTACATCGTTTTTTCGTTATTTCTTTAGGAACATCAAAAGAAATATAGAAAATGATATGTCAAAACAGTATAGCATTTACACAATTGCCATCCATTGAGCACAGCGAAGGGAGATGGAATTATCGACGTCAAATTACAAGAAAACTCCCTTTCCTAATTTATTTATATATTGTAGCTGTGGTATATTGTCATAGAACTAATAACCACCAATACACTGGAAACGACAAATGATTCAATAAATATGATGTCAATTACATTTGACAAGATCTTTGTATACTAGTATTTCTATAACATAAGTAGGTATAGTAGGCAGTAAGGGAAATGTAACACATTTTCCATATATCTACTTCATCTACCATTAGTGAACTCCGCTAATTTAAAACAAGCTGACAAGTTCATTCGAATTGCTGGACCCAAATTCCATAGGTTAGTGATGGGGAACAGTATAACCATTGCGTTGATGACGGCAATTTGCTCACAGAATTTCAAATATGAATATGTACAACTCTTTTATATTATGCACGTCTGGTGTATTATTTAAAGAAAAAACTAAATATTTTAAAAGAAAATTATATCCTCTGCCTCCGCCTTATACTTCGTATAAGGCCGTCAATCGTACCTTTATATTAGTTATGGTTTTAACAATATTTTTTTGTACAATAAAGTATATTTAGTTTATTAATTCATTCAAAAACCAGCAGTGGACTAAGAAAAGCTGTCCAACTAAGAAGTAGTTTACAAAGATAACCTGAAATCAAAAAAAAAGAAAAGAGCCTACTCCTTTTTAAAAGGCCGGCAACGCATCTGCAATAACCCTGGTTCCCCTGGTGTTGCAGTTGTTCATGGGCGGCGGTAGTCACTTACCATCAGGTGAGCCGCATGCTCGTTTGCCCCTCTCCTATAAAAAAACCGAATAATTGGGTACGAATATAATATTTTTATAGTTGATAGAATAAAAACCATTTTCTACTATAAAAATGTATATCTCATGTATGACGTACTTAACAATAACATTATTTTTGTAAATTCATCCTTACATGCCTACACCTCATTTTAAAAATTTTGGAAACAATAATTGTATATATTGCTTTAAACTGGGACAATCGTTGTTAATTTTTGGGTTAAATTATATTGTAACATTTTCCGTAGGAAAATTCATGTGCTCTGCCATATCTAGACTAGTAAATAAAAATGTTGATCATTGTGTGTAAGACTTTCTTGTGATTGACAATGGGGAAAATTACCCATCGGGTGCGCGACAACATGAACTGAGTGGGATAGGAAGGAGTGATGCGATAGGAAATTATGGAAGTGGAAACATGATTTTTCCTATATTTTAAATACTGATACCAATATTAAACCGTTAAGTATTCTAGAATTTAATTTTAATCTATTTTGCTTTGTCATCAAAAGAACAATGCCCATTTTTCACCTGACAATGTATAGAAATGAAATAAATCTTAAAATTCAGCTTATTGAATTGTAAATTAATTACGCTTATCACAATGTTAAAAGAAACGCAGGTTAAAAATATTTTAATATATTTCTATAAGCTTATTCCACGTCAAGGGTAAACGTATTATATATTTTGAACGCATCTCAACTACCCTTTTTCTAGGACGTTCCATTTTATACACTGCTACATAACTTTATTTAACTCTGTTTCTGAGTTTTATACATTATTTTATGTTTCATTTAATCAGTAAGTATTTATTTATTTGTATTTGTATAGTACATATTAATATAAAATAATATAATAATAAAATAAATTAATCATTCAGTATGTCATCGAGTGCGGACGAATGAAATGGATTTTTGACATTTGACAATTCTGCAATTTGCATCGGCGGTCGGCGCAGTTCTTTGTGTACTGTGCCATTTTGTTTGTGTTACGTTTTTTACAACCCTATATGGTATCAAGAAAATATTTCTGCTCCAGCAGAATTTCTGGATGACGTGGTGGTGAGAGATTTAAGTGAAAATGATGATAATTAATAAACCATGCCACTTCATAGTATTTTATTTGTTTATCCAATTTTGTTCATCAGGTATGTATGTAAGTATGTACCATAGGCCAATGAAATGTGTTTGGTTGATAAGTGATCATTTTGACAATACAAGATGAACTAAATGTAGTTAGTAAGTATTTATGTGTGCTGAAGAAATAGCAGATAGAGCTAGACACTCAATTTATGGTGACAATCATCGAGAGTAAGTGGTGACTTAGGGGCAGTTGGTTTCAAGAAATTCACAAAGTAAAAAACGTTTTACATCATAACTAGATAAGTATTGCAATCTTAACTTCGAGCGTTAATAATAAGTTATAGCACATTTATTTCTTTATTACCTATTTGGTTACGGCAAATCCTAACCTAAAATGTGACATTAGTATTTTTTGGGATTCGTAGTGTTTAAATCGTAAAAATGACTATATGACATTATTTTTTAAGCTTACATGTAGTTTTTCTACTATACTTTATAATTATACATCAACTTTCACTATCAGGTTTTTAAATGTATGGAAAGTGGGCATGATTCTTTGAATGCTTGAACTCAACTTATAAGAGTGATTTAGTATGTGATGGAGTGAGATATTATTTTTTAATGTCACAGTAGAATAGTTTTGATTATAATATGTATCATTTAAAAAAGTCAACATATTTTATGCTAAAATTCGTATTCAATATGAGTTGACTTGCATTAAACTGTAAGGATCACACGACGTAAAAGAAGTAAAAAAATATATATTTATGATAGATTTTGTAAAAAGTAAACGAGAAATATTGATTTCTATTTATAAAAATTCATTATAAATTTTATATTTCAATTTTAAGAACAATTTTTATTATCTGTGCCTCAAATCTGCAAAACGATGTCCGCCATAATATTAGATACCTTTGTGACGTCACTGGTTAAGAGAACTAGCTAATGTGCAGTGTTATTTCGAAAATTTTCAAGTTATCATTACGGTTGTTGGGTTTTATTCCGAATGTTATTGAAAAGGCATCATGGAAAACGGATTCGTAAAAGCAGAAAGTACTAATCTTTATTATATTAATTCGAATTCGTTTAACAGAACCGATAATTTTATATTGCGTGTAATTTTCTATGTCATTTTCCAGCGAAAACATGCAAATCTTTATGACATTTGAAATCAAAGCGAGTTTATTACTTCGCTTTTAGCACTAATGTTATAGATATTATAATATAAGCTTAGGTGAGAAAAACTTTTTGTTATATTTTTTGTACAAACCATGTCATTATTCCCACATAATAGATGAAAACACGAATTAAGAAAAAACTGCACCTAACTTAACCCAATCTATTACAAAATTTAACTTGCAATAGGTACCTAGCATGTCATGATGTTTTGTTTTGTATTAACGATAGTTAAATATAAGTCATACCTACATCAAAGTGATCTTCACAGAAGTATAGTTTAGATTTTGTAGACAATGCCTTCGGGTATCCTCTTGCCAGTTTTAACCAAGTATTTCTCATATTAAAATTTAATATATGAGATATACTTGGTTCAAACAAGCAAGTTTTATATATTATAAATCAGTTTGCACTTGAATCGATAACTTCCCCGGCGTTCATATGCTCGTATTTTTGCACAACACAATAATGATATAGATGATAACTCTTTATTAAACATCTAAAAGTATCTTATTTCTTTCCAAAATTGGCAAAATTCTAGGGCAATGACGTCATGAGTTGAACAGCATAGCGGCTAGCGTTTTCACGCGAAAATTTAAAACGATAGATTAAAAGTAATTTTTATGGCACTATTCGGTTTTTAAAAAAATTATATCAATAAAATATAGTGGTTGATTATCACTCCAGGATTCATTTAAAACACTTTTGAAAATGGGTGTAATACCCTTTTGCGATCAAAAACTGCTTAAAGCTAAAGCTTTTTATTTTAGTTTTAAACAAAACTTCTCTCCACACTAAGGAGCACGAGCTCAAGCGTCCCTCCGAGGGTAATGACGACATTATGATTATTCCGTCGCAAACAATACAGTTAATATGGCGTGAACAATATACCAATCACCGGTAAGAACCATTGTCAGACTTTGTACAGGACTTACTACTTCAGACAGTGTTTTCATTATGGCTTTTGTCATTAAGGTCGAAAAAGGCAATATTTTTTATGTTACAACATGCCTTCGTATAATATGCAGCCTACGCGGAAAATATAAATGAATACATATGTACAGGCAAATATGCAAACCTTTTCTCCAAATGTCAACTTTACCTGCATTGAAGACTGAGCCTCTGACCGATAGCTGGAGGTGTATTCTTTATAATAGTAGTACCAGTTACTTACTCGACTCCACAGTGTCGTAATTAGTAGTAGTTCAATGTAGTGTGGCGTGTTGCCCAAATCATGAATTTTTTTACCACAAAATAGCAGAAAATATACGAAGTTTGTCCGCCGCCAATTTCAAAAATTCAGTGATTATAAAAAAAGGTTATAATATCAAATAATTCATGGATGATAATAACCCCTCAGATTAAGTTGATCGCTACCAACCTATCAGTTATATGATTTGTATAGTTAATTGTACAATACAATGCACGATTTAGAACTGTATTTTTTTAAAATAGTTTTTATTAGTTTCTTGGTGATTCTATCCCAAGGAAGAGGTATTTTTGGGCTGGTGTTAAATTAAATTTAAAAATGCCTTTCGTTAAGTTTCCTTTATAATCTACATTAAATATAAAAAAATATTTCTATTTCTTTTTCTATAAAAGCTGAAACCAAATATCACAGATCGATGATTTCATACGTGGTAGAGCTACGCTGCTGCTATATTGTCTGCAGCACGAATGGCTCGATCGGGGTAGGACCAGGCTCTCACAGAATACCAGTATAAAAT
This sequence comes from Parnassius glacialis, assembly GCA_033319125.1. Taxonomy (NCBI): domain Eukaryota; kingdom Metazoa; phylum Arthropoda; class Insecta; order Lepidoptera; family Papilionidae; genus Parnassius; species Parnassius glacialis. Next base: position 18,335,675 of record JAVANC010000024.1, on the reverse strand, counting down.
AGCAGTTTATCGCTGCTGTTTTCTTATGGTGAGTGTAGAGGACCGGATACCATTTTTACTGGAAAAGAGGCATTACATCTAGTACTCAGGAGTGAAAATGCATCTGCATTTTGATTCTTAAACGAGGATAGATTTAGATGTCTATGGACTACTAAGCAACCACTTACCATCAGGTGGACTGTGTGATCGTATAGCCTTGCGAAATTAAGAATAAATCTTATAAGAATAGAAAGTAAGAATTAATATTGCATGACAGCTAGTTCATCCTTGAAAAAGTCAATGTGTAGTTAGTTATTTATTAAAAAGAAAACAGCCTGTATTGTTAAGGACAATGAATGAGATACAATTCCATCCATATTAACGCTTATAATTTCATTTATTGCAGTGGTCTAAGCATGCGAATACAATGGACTATAATACCTACTCATCAGACCCTCTTGTTTAGGGAAGGTCGCGAAAATTTATCTTCCAACATTTAGATTTCTAAATAATCTGATGCTGATGTTTGCGAAAATAATAACTAAAGTTATTTTATAACACTTTTTTAATTTTAAAACCTTTACTTTCATTTTTGTATGAACATCAGAAAACATATTAATCAAGTATACATTTCATTATATCTTAAGCAAAATTATAATTTAATTGAATTATATATATTTATTTATAATATATATAATATTTATTTATATATGTAGGGTAAGTCCGGGGGAGTTGGCCGTAAGGAAGTGATGGCCACTAAAAAAAACCATAGTTACACTTACTAGATGGCACTACTTTCTCGTTAGTTCAATTTGTGCTGTGCATGGGAACGACATTTCGCTCCATCTCCGGTGAAAAAAATCGAGAAAGTAAGTAAAATGTACCTACATTTATTTGTATATAGCCTAAAGTTTTCAAAGGGTTTGCGTTATACAGTGTGGTGAAAAAACATCATAAAAAGTAAGTGGATTTTTTAAGTTAAGTGCTCAGTTAATGACCCACACTTTAACATAACCTCAAAATGGCGCGTGGGTTGTTTATATTTTTCTACAAATAATGTGTGGCCATCTATCCCGGTTGATTAGGAGAGATGGCCATACATAATCGGTATGAGATGACCATAAGGCCATCTCACACCTACCATATATGTAATGCGTAATGGTGAAAGTTATATTATTATAACTTGATATATTTTTCTTTATTTATGGTGCTATTATACTTATTTGGTTTTAGTATTTTATATCACAATATTTTATTTTTAGATGCCAAATAAATACCAAAGAAAAGCATGCAGCTCACGAGGGAACTGAAGTGAAGAGTCACTTAAGGCGGCCATGGACGCTGTTAAAAAAGGTGAAATGACTATCTACGTACCTTCAATAACCTATCAAGTACCAAGGAAGACCCTCGAAAGGCGATACAAGAAAAATAATGACAAAAAAGGACCAATGGGACCATCCTCTATATTCGGCGAAAAAAATGAGAAGAAACTCGCAAACCATATTAAAACTATGCAAAAAAATGGTTTCCGATTGACTAATGATGACGTCAGAAAGATTGCGTACCAGTTCGCGGAGCAATTGAATTTGAATCACAGATTTAATAGAGAAACTGAGAAAGCAGGATATGACTGGTTGCAAGGTTTTTTACGAAGAAACCACGATATTACATTAAGAAAGTCAGAAGGAGTATCTTTAGCTAGATCAACTGCTATGAATAAACTGGAGGTTGACGCTTACTTTGAGCTTCTTGAAAGTATATTGACAGTAGACGATGGTGTGTTGAAACCGAGTTGTATCTTCAACATAGACGAGACTGGTCTTCAGCTTAACAATCGACCAGGGCATGTTCTAGCTGAAAAGGGTTCTAAGGCTGTATCTACAGTTACTTTGACTGAAAAGGGAGAAACGATTACAGTTATAGCCTGCTGCAATGCTGAAGGTACATTTTTACCACCTGCCTGTATCATGAAAGGCAAAAACAAAAAACCTGAGTTTGAGGATGGGATGCCACCGGGATCGAAACTTTGCATGTCCCCAAAATCAGCGTACATTACCTCAGATTTATTTATTGAATGGTTGAAAACACATTTTGTTCCGAGGAAACCAGCTGGAAGAGTACTTCTTTTACTAGATGGTCATTCAACTCACTGTAATTCTGTGGAAATGCTGGAATATGCAAAGGACAATGACATCACCTTACTTTCAATGCCAAGCCACACGTCTCACTACCTCCAACCACTAGATCGTACGGTGTTTAAATCACTGAAGACTCATTTTTACGAGCAGTGTCGACTTTGGCCAAAACAAAATCCTGGTCGTCGTATAAGACGATTATCATTTGGAAGATTGCTTAATAAGGCGTGGGGAAAGGCAGCTTCTGCAGAGAATGCAATTTCGGGTTTTAAAGCTACAGGTGTCCACCCCTGGCTCAAAAACTTAAAGGGAAAAAGTGATTAAAATGTAGATTAACAAACTGGCCATCTCTCCCTTGCTTCTATGGCCATCTCTACCGGGCACTACGGGAGAGATGGCCAATCGTGATTTGAAAAAAAAATAATTATGAGACTGATTATGTTAAAATGACAAAAAAAATGTTGTGACTTTCTTAGAGTTTAATGTCGAAAGTTTAATAAAAAGTTGATTTTTGTTAATTAATCCTTGTAGTTTTTATTTTAGTGACTTCTTTAAAAACTATGGCCAACTCCCCCGGACTTACCCTATATACGTATATATGTTTGTATATATTTGTATAGTATATGTATATTTATGCAAGTGCACACTTTGACTACCTCTATTTCCTTCAACTATCCTTCAATAGGCCTGCTGGAAGAAATTTCACTATGGAATAAGCTGTGCCTTTGTACATAATTATGTTTGTACCATTTTCTTATCAAATTATGTGTGTACATAAACTGTTAAATAAATAAATAAATATGTTTTGACAAAGAAAAACTATCACGGTACAATTTTATTCAAAGCGCTCGTAAACGAAACAGTAGAAACAACATAGCAGGTTATAGTTGAACATGAAAATAAGCGCCGCGTTGGAGTCAAGATGCCACTAGGTTTCCGCTCAGTTGCCCGCAAAGGAACGCTTTCGATGGAGGAATTTTGTTCGAGCATTATAGCAAAAGCCGAGCTGAACTTAGTCAAAGGCGTTCCTTGAACGCTGTTGTATAAAACTTGACCGAATGTGGTAATATTATTAGGCAATTCATGCGCATAGTTACTCCGAGTACGCGATCTGCATAGCTCTTTATAATTTTTATTGGCAAGTGAATACAAATGCTAATTAAAATCGGTGTCATGCTTTCGAAATAAAATATAAGATTTATTTTTCATATATTTTATAGACTACGAGTGATAAGTGAACAGTCTACCTGATGGTAAGTTGATGCTATGTCCATAAACATCTGTCTCATCTCATCGTCTTTAGGCATTTAGTTCATCCATTGTAAAAGTTTTTTATACGTGGTAGAGCCATGCTGCAGTTATATTAGTAGTATAGTCGTAGCACGAATGGGTCGGCTCGACCGGGAAAGGACCACGCTCTCACAGAATACCAGCGTAAAATAGCACCTTAACACTGCTGTGTTTCGTATGGTGAATGTAGAGAACCGGAGACCCTTTTTACTGGACACGAGGCATACCATCTTAGTCCATACAGGTGATAACACATCTGTATTTTGATCCGTAATCGAGGATAGATGTAGATGTCTATGGGCTACAGTAACCATTTACCATCAGGTGGACTGTGTGCTCGTTTGTCACGTTTATTATGTAAAAAAAAGTAAATTTTCGGGGTCGTAGCAATTTGAAATAAAAAAGTGTGTTATATGAGGTAATGCGATCATCAATCAGCCTGTTATGCATATCTTTTTCGGCCAGAACCCTTTGGAGGAGCCTGTGTGTGAAATTGTAACTTAAGATTTTGTAAAAGTATATCTGTATGTCCAAAACTTTTGAATGGCGTAATAATAAAGTCCTTTTAATTCTAATACTAGAAGTATATGCGTAAATATAAGAATCTCATGACATCGTAATTCTACTATGTAAAAGGAATATATACAGATGCTATGTCATAAAATAAAAACAGTAATAATAGCACTGAAAACCAATTATTTGTGAGTTGCCCAAAGATTTACTTGATTTGGGAGAAAAACCTAAAATTGTTATTCAGTAGTTAGGTACAACCAAACAGCAATAGGGTTTTAAAAAGAGACAGTATTATTTTGGTTTAATTATTATTTATTTTCTTTTATATTGTAGTATTTTTAAAGTTAATAATATGTCATATTACATATTTAACTTTACTCCCCTCAAAGTAACCTCTCTTAAAACAAACAAGTGCACATCCTTTGACAGTGAAACACAAACAATTGTCCAAACCATAAACAATGGTGTACATCGCAAATATTATCTGCACCCCGCTCAGACTATCCCTAAGTATAATGAACCATTCATTCTGCCAAACAAACTCCAACCAACCATATGCAATAATTCTATACAGACCCACGTAGAATGAAAAAGCTATAAACCTCTATCACATTACAAAGGAATCTCAATCCAAAATAGAATACTATAAAATACAAAATTAAACGAAGATCTTTATAGATGTAATTCCTTGAGCGACTGACAAAGAACAGAAGCGATTTCACGACATCAAAGTGGAACACGACATATTACGCTTTAAAATAAACACCAGAATAAATACATCGAAATGTTTGTTTCAAATATTCGGCAATGGGGTGATTATATTTTAAATTATTTGGTAACAGAGGGTAGTTTCCGAAAACTCTTTTGACAGTAGGGATTAATTCGGTGTTTATGCATACTGTTCGCCTCAGTCCGTTTAAACAGAATTGCAATTAAAAGAGAACAGACAAACGTTTTTTGAGATATCCAAATTTTGTCTTCATTTAATAATTTTATTTATGTTATGAAACACAAACATGTAAATGCGAAGCACACACAATAGACGCCGAGTTAAAACTTTATAACGAACATAAATTGTTCACAGCGACAGCGTTGAAATTCGAGCGAGTTTAAAAATGGTAGTCTATAATTTGCACATAAAACACATCCTAATGGCGCCGTACGTGATCACTTATTCGGCAGACTCACAAAGCGAGACATCTTCATCTGAAAGCAGACTCTGATTTAAATACATTATTCTTGTAATAACAGCGGCACCGGACGAAGGGCCCCCATTGAAGTCGTAGAATACATTATTTTAATTCGTACCACCTCTTTGTGACCCCATCAGAGAATTAATGGATTCAAAGCCTTCTCTTCCGTTCGACAAAGAATAATTTGCTAAGTAAATGAACGGGCAGACAATCCTGTTACGATCCCAAGTTTTGTTTCGATGGAAGATTAAAGAGTGGCGAATCAGTGAAAGGTGCCCCTTTCAATCCGGACCTTTGTGAACGTTATCTCCGTTAATTTTGGAAGGTCAATGAATAAAGTACACAGTACAATTTTATTATTCATCTTTGAGTTTTGATCTGTTCATTTGTTAATGTTTTTGCCTAATGAAGGTTATTTTAATTAATATTACCAAATGCCAAAAATGAAGAAACTTTATTATTGTACGACAAAATATGAATAAGTAATAGGAACGTTTAGTAATAGAAGAATTGTATTTCACGAAATCTTAATTGAATTGTGTTGTCTATGAAGATGCAAGAAGCTCGCCTGCATTCGACATTCAGCAAACATAATAGAGACTAAGGAGAATTATTGGATAATTTTCATCAGGCCCTTTTTACTGGAAATGAGGCATTCCATCTTAGTCCTCACGGGTGACAACGCATCTACATTTTGATTTGTAATAGAGGATAGATGTAGATGTCTATGGGCCGCAGCAACCACTTACCATCAGGTGGACTGTGTGCTCGTTTGTCACCCTTATCATATAAAAAAAAAAAAAAAAAAATAATCTCTGGAGTAATTAGAACGAACAGTCCTCGAACACTGTTGTAAGAAACAAAGATTCATCCTAAAATTGTAGATAAGATATAAAATAGTAAATTTAAGGGTTGGCACCATATAAATACAATATTATAATATTTTAAGTCGTCTTTTTTTATAATTTATAATATTAGCTGACGCGGTAGATGTTGTTCTGCCCTTTCTGGTAAATGGCGTGATGAGTTTAGTTTCACTTCGAATTAATTTCGAACTTTTTACAATGTAAATAAAATATATTAATACATCGTCCACAACGTCAACTATCGTGTCTGGATATTAAATAAATGCAGCGCCACCCATTGGATTTTAGCATATTTATGAACCATCGTGTCCACAAAATAAATTATTGTGTGAATATGACTTCAATCGTAACAAGTCGTTCAGAATTCACACGATCACTAGCAGACCAACGATTATAATATAATTAAAGATGTCAAGTAAATTTATTAAATTCAGAATTTTTGTTTTAAAATGTTTTAAAAAATAAAAAGTAATAAACGAATTTTCTTTTAAAATATTAAATATTCTAAACATTATCTTACAGTAAGTCGCAAGTAAATACAGTTCACTTTAAGCTTTCGTAGATCAGTTCAGTTGTAACTCGAAGTTGTTTAAGGGGAAACGGGAGGCGATCACTCCGTCCCATGGGATCGTCGGACACTTATTGCGACAGTGTCTCGACCCCCTATTCCGAACTCCTGACCCCAACGGCTTAGTGACCATGTTGGATAAGATTAGGGTATACAATTCAAGTTGAGAAATACTTTTGTTACAATTTTATAAAACCAACTCGAGACTTTTTTAATCCCCAATGGTATTTGTACTTGTAACTGTAAACGAACTCGGTTCAAAAAATTTAAACGACAGTCGACAAATAAATATAGTGTTATAGAAAAAAAAAATTTAAACTAATAATCCGCCCCGGTTTGCAACGGGTGATTTCTGGATCTTGAAAACAGCGCCACCTACCGGTTAAATTACGAATCCGAACTATCCAAGGACCCTCAATAACACATAAAAATTTCATCAAAATTGGTCCATCCGGTCTCAAGTGATGATCTTTCATACGAACATAAATTTATTTTTATGTAAATAGATTAAAATTATATGTAACATGTATAATATGTGAGTAGGTAAATTAGTAATATTCTTCTTCACGGTGATACTTCCGAATGCCGAATACTGGCGTCAGTTATCAAGTGCGGTTTGTACGCACTATATAACATAGAGCCGTTGTTTAGTACTAACCAACTCTTATACCATGCTTATTCGACTAGATTGGATGTACGTTAGGTTGTAATGTCCGAAAAACGAGAATGACCTTATCACAACAATTTGAATTTTTGCACAAATATTTTATCTGCCCAAAGTTACTATGCAAAGTCGGAGAAGTTTTGACATTTTCTAAATACTTAGATGCATGTTCCAATACGTCCTAGAACTTCGAGACCTTATAATAAAACTGGCGATCCGCTCCGGCGTTGCCTGCTTCTGATCTATTAATGTGAAGTCATTTAGATTTTTAAAATAATATTTAATGACCATATATGTTATCAAGATTTCGATTTTACAAAAAACTATTCTAAGTTATTCGGATTTGCTCTCTGTTTGTGAAGTTTCATCAGAGACAGACAGGCGGATAAAAAATATACAAATGGCTGTTCATTTCTTAATGGCTTGCAAATAACGCCCTGTTATATCGAATTACGGACAGACAGTTAGAGAGAAAGTTAATTTTTTTTTAATTAAAGTTAAGCACTACGTGTTCAGTGACATGTGTGAGCAATGCAGACGAAGTCGTGAGTATCAGCTAGTGAAATTATAAAAGGGAAGGAAATTACTTTTTAGGAGTTTCCCAACTAAATTCTAATCATATTATTCAATAATCTGTTAGTCTCCAATTCTAGTTTCAATTAGATTTACCTATATAACGTCCACCAATCAGTCTTTTTAATTAAGTGCATTTTTACATATATTTGAAGGAATAAAATATTTTGTACCTTTTTCATTTTTTAATAGGTAGGTGAATAGTTTTAAAAAAAGTGACAATTGTACTTATAGTTCACTTGAAAGTGAACTGCAGCCCATGGATACTTGCAACTTTAAAAAAAAGAACGCTACCTATGTGCGTTATCACCTCTGAGAACAAAGATAGAATGTCTCACAGTATGTAATTGTAGTGGCTTGCTATAGTGGCCTTTCAGACCGAAACTAGTTGCGTGATCACTGCTTAGCGGTAGAAATAAATGAGAGGGTGATACCTACCCAGCCATATTTCAAGGCAGAAAAGGAAACTTTATTCCGATCTTTTGTCTATTAAACTGAAACAAAATTTTATTATATACTAGCTGGTATCCGGCGCGTTGATACCACAGATAAAGTAATTGTGAAAATATCGTTTTAAATTTGGAAGAGTTTTATTGTTTAATTAGGATTTGAAATTGAATGTTACATAACTTTCAACTAAATTTGTTGGTACGCGCGCGCGCTACCTAATGTAAGTTAATTGTACTATGCTTATAACCGTCGCGCAAGTGCCAGTAATAGGTTGACCACGTGTTAGCGTAATTGTTACATAATAAATAGTGTTTCTTAAGGTTTTAAACACAAAACGAACCGCGACGTTTAGCAGGGTTCTATGGGCTCCGTGGTCATTAAAGTTACGACGAATATAACAGATATTATATAATCGTATCAATTGCCATTATATTATGAAATATCTTAGTCTGCTGCTAAACACTGTTCTCCCGTAGACACTTTCATTTTGTATAATAAAATAAATTGAGCAACTTATTACCACATAAAATACTATATAATTTGATTCAAATAATTATGTATACACAATGTAAAGGGTTACTTCAGTTCAGCCACTGTACCTTTGTAAATAATTTAGGCGATATTATGCGTATTATTTTAATGGTATCTCGATTCGCTTTTATCTGTTTAATAAAATATATTATTTAGAGCCGTAAAGGAAATTTCAGTAGTGTTTTAATGTTTTTAATTAATGAAATGGTTATGAGGATACCAATTTATTGCCTATTAATTATAGGTGAATGTATTTTAATTGTACAGCAATTTTAAATCATTTCGTTTTACTTCATAACAAGATAGTCATTTGAATTGCTTATCTACTTCTCTTCCAAAGTGTTACAAAATATCATCAGGCGATATAAAAAATAAATTTGTAAATTTTACACGTGGTAGAGCCATGCTGCAGCTATTTTGTGGTTGTAGCACGAACGGGTCGGCTCGACCGGGGAAGGACCACGCTCTCACAGAATAACAGCATAAATAGCAGCTTAACGCTGCTGTGTTTCGTATGGTGAGTGTAGAGAACCGGAGACCCTCTTTACTGGAAACGAGACATTCCTTCTTAGTCTCACGGGTGACAACGCATCTGCATTTTAATTCGTAATCGAAGATAGATGTAGATGTCTATGGGCCACAGCAGCCACTTTTTTTTTTATAGGATAAGGGTGACAAACGAGCACACAGTCCATCTGATGGTAAGTGGTTACCACTTACCATCAGGTGGACTGTGTGCACGTTTGTCATCCTTATCCTATAAAAAAAATAATTTAACCAAGTCGACAAGTTAGAATTTTCACTCGATTGATGCAAAAACACTTTACAACGCTCGATGTAACTATTAATCGTGTACAATCGTGAACGCGACCGTCTTGTTTACCCAAATACAGCGCTACAATACCTCAATCTACGTACAAGAGAGCTTTCTAACTGAATTATATTCAGTCTGAGCACAATCCCACGCCTTCGTGCCCATTATTAACCCTTTCAAGGAGTCACAATCACAATTTGCGGTTATTTGTCAACAGTCGCGTAATGCGTTTAACATTTCGTTTAACGTCTTGTTCTAAAGTGTGATTTCGGCTTAATTTTGTAATGTTTTTTGTTGTGTTTAGCGTTGTGGTTACTTTATGATGGTAATCTGGGCTTAAATGCTTGCTTGAGGTCACATAGCGCTCTTAATGTTAATAATGTTTAAATGGGTGTTGATTACTTGAATATTTTTCATTCTTACGTAAGTTCAATTATTTTGCGTTAGTTAGTACGTAGTGTTGTAAATGTTTATTAATTAAGAAAGCTATAGTGAGACATAAAAACATGCGTGAGTGTTGTGGAACACTCGGTTGGAACGAAGTTCCTTTCGTAGTATTTTTTAAATACTAGTAATGCTATCAAACGTTACTAATTATTCCCTTAAACCACTTCTGTTAAGCTAAAAATTCTTGTGTTCACGACAGTAGGTAGTCGAAGTTCGCCATTAGGCTATTGACGCTTTTAATATATTATTATTGATAAACGTATTATATTATTGACTAACAAATATAAATAAACGAATTGCTAACGTCTATTAAAATGAAGCGTCATATAAAATAAAAAAAAATTTTTTTCTTTTATGGAAAAATAAGAAGAAGGGCGAGGGAGATGGATATTATTCCATCTCAGTTCTATATTCTTCTTCTTATAGCCGCCAAGGCCGTCTACACGACGTCAGAAGGGATCGTGACGAAAAAAATCTTACACTTTTTCTCGCCTAGCCCCCATGCGCTAAATTCTTACTGTGCGATAAGGAACTTCGTTCCAAAATTATTGTTATAGAAATAATATTGTACGATTTTACTAATTGTTATATTAATATTTTTTTTTATATTATCGACCGAATTGGCGATATATTGAAAATGGGCTAAATCAAGAGTACCTTTAACTGATGAGCGTGTATGCGTATATGTATGCGTAGGTATATGGATGTGGAGGAAGCGAGAGAGGTGTGTCAGGATCATGCCAAATGGAAGTCCATAGTCTCTGCCTACCCCTCTGGGTGACAGGCGTGAGTGTTTATGTATGTATGTATTTTAATATTTATTCATAAGGGTTGTGGCACTTCAAGGGCAGGTCGCTCGCTGTAAATTTCATAGCACGCGGGGCCCAATCTGATCCTTCCAGTAACATTGCAATTAAGTGTAGCAACTTTAGGTGCTAGTTTACCCTGTGTTTGGCGTGGCAAGCAAGTATCGCTAAGTAACCTCCAGGTTAAAGAAATTGAAATATTTCGAGGACATGCGAAGTCCTACCAACATACCCTGGTAGGGTGACAGATTACTTCTTATCCCGAAATTCTCTCAAAGTGAGGCCTGTATCCAATTGTGGAACGTATGTAGGCTGTTATGTTCTTTATATATATTTAATGTGTACTTTATTTATCTAAATATATGTTGTATAGCGGCAGCGTAACTTCCTCACATCATCCCGTGGGTGTCGTAAAAGACCAGATGTCCATGTCAAATTTATATAAGCCGGTCTAATAAATAATAAAGGTAAAATTACCTATCTGTGAAATTAAAAAAAAACAACCCAAACCCAGTATATAGGCTGGAGCTGCAAAATGTCACCTAGCAGTTTTGGACTCAATGGAAAAGCATGCTAAAAGGCTTATTGGTGCCGAATTAGGTTAAAACCAATCTTACCAGCCTCGAACACTACAGTTTTCTAAAGTTTTCTACAGGATACATTTTGGAGAATGTGCGCAGGAATTTAATACCTCCCTCTCCCTTCCACCATCGGACAACCAGACGTTCGGCCAATCTCCTTTCGTTGTTAACTTACCACGCATTCGAACCAAATGGTTTGATGCATCGTTCATCATGCGTACAGCAAAGGAGTGGAATAAGTTGCCAGCATTTGTCTTTCCATCCGATTACAGTGTGAGTGTCGTCAAGGCAAGAGTGAATAGGCTTTTGTTAAGCGCTGGCTTAGAATAATATTAAAAACAGTAGTAGAGCCACGCGGCAGCTTTTGCTGTCGCACGGATGGGCCGGCTCGAACCGGGGTGGTACCACGACCTCACAGAAAACCAGCGTGAAGTAGAGGTTTACCTCTGCGTTTCGCTTGGTGAGTGCAGGTGGCCGGAGGCCCTTTTTACTGGAAATGAGGCATTCCATCTTAGTCCTCACGGGTGACAACGCATCTACATTTTGATTTGTAATAGAGGATAGATGTAGATGTCTATGGGCCGCAGCAACCACTTACCATCGGGTGGACTATGTGCTCGTTTGTCACCCTTATCCTATAAAAAAAACTTACACAATATTTATCATTAGTCATGTAAAGTTTTTTTTCGTTGAATTAATTATTTCTCAAAACAATCAAATATGTTAAGCTCTTTTCTTTAGAAAAAATAATATTATTCTAAAATATAATTGTTTAAATGACGTAATTTATGGATAACAAGCTTTTGTGATGCAATTGGAAGCGAGGACTCCCCACAGCCTTGTTTGTACCCAATAAAAGAGAGATGATGCGGAATAATCGATTCGACAAACAAGAGGGCTCATCTGTAATACGTCTCGATTCATCACGATACACAATTCGACGGTTTCGAATTAGAATCGATTCTGATTATGCGTTCAACTAAGTGCGTTTCTGTTATTCTATCTATTGGTAAATATACTTGTTGTTGTAACGTTGATCACTCAATATTACAGTATCGGGAGAGAAAAGGGAATAGAAATTACTTTACAAGGTTTATTTTTCAACAATTATTTTGTTATCAAAAATAAAATAACGATATTTCTCTAATAATGTTGTTTTTTCCAGTTGCGTTTCAAACAAACAAACAAGATCAAAATCGGGAAATGGAACATTCACAGGATTACGTGCCTCTTTTCCAGTAAAAAAGGTCCCCGGTTCTCTATACTCACCATACGAAACACAGCAGCATTAATCTGCTATTTAACGCTGGTATTTTGTGAGAGTGTGATTCTTCCCCGGTCGAGCCGACCCATTCGTGCTACAACTATACTATTAATGTAGCTGCAGCATAGCTCTACCACGTGTCTGAGAGTGTGGGGTTAGAGTGTTGAACAAACGATGATTGTAATTTGGCATAGTTACATGTACAAAAACCTAACGTAACACAGATGCTTGATGGATTTTTTAAATTGCCTACCCGATGGTAAGTGGTGATACATCTGGTGATGGCAAAACGCAATAGCTTAGCTTAACAAAATCCCATTTACTCTTCCCTTAAAGACACCCACATTCCATCTCACACGAATTATTTTACTACTTTCTTGTACGCATTATCAACGGCGGAGCAAACCATTTGATCCCAAAGTGGAATGTTAGCAACAAAGGAGTGTAATAATTGAGTCATGCAATTGCTGCCCGCACTCTCCAAAAATGTATCCTGTAAAACATCGAAAGGCTGGCTACATTGCGCCTATGTTCGAGACGGGTAAGATTAGTTTAAACTATATTGGTATCACCATTAAGCCTCTTAGCACGCTTTTTCATTAAATCCATAGTATTATTTTTTGTTACAACCTTTATAACAAAATTTCTATCGAATATTGATCGATGACGTAAACACAATGTTACTTACATCGGAACTTACTTGTATCGGAAAAACACAATTTTACAAAATAACATTTTGAATGTTAAATTACATGCATAATACATAAACACTCACGCCTGTCACCCAGAGGGGTAGGCAGAGACTACGGACTTCCATTTGGCACGATCCTGACACAATTCTCTCGTCTCGTTTACATCCATATATATACGCATACACGCTCGTCGGTTAAGGGTACTCCTAATCTGGCACATTTTCAATGTATCGCCGATTTGGTCGATAAACCTTCTCTAGGGCGTTCCTTCCTGACCCTACCGTTCACTTCTGCAATATAAATTTGCTTTGTCACTCTTTCCTTGTTCATTCCTTCTACATGACGAAACCACCGAAGCATTCCTTTCTTCATCCTGGTCACAACGTAAGATGACGTTGTGACCAGGATGAAGAACGACGACGCAAACCACACTTTTTCTGAATGTTTAATTCTGCTTAGGTTTTCGGTAATTTCAGTGTTAATGCTTTATGTATGCAATTATACAAGTGTTACTACAGAAATTTCAATAAAAACACAAGAAAACAATGCTATGTGAAATCAAATATAAAATGTACGTTAAATCTTCTGAAGACGAAACAAGTGTCAGAGATAATTAGCTAATTAGATAATTACAATTATTCGGTATCTGGAAGTTACTTACGAGTACGTACAGTTATGATATTCATTACTCAATCTCATCTGAAGCTGATTATAGGCTTCCCCGATAGATTACCTCATTGGGGTTATATCTGCCATAGTTTCCACCATAAGCCACCTCTTTTTTATATTTCTATGGTTGCCACGATTGGCAGGCGGGTATGCAACTGCAGTTGCCGAAAACCGAGACCGCACATCCGTAATTGTTATTAGAAAGACACTCCTCACCATTTCCTAGTTTGTTTCTAGTATTGAAAATTCTTAAACCGCCTGTACACTGTATATTCATGACTTAGCTATAAATATTATATTTTTGGCGTATACTATGTATAACATCTATAACATACTTACTGTACGTGGTAGAGCCATGATGCAGCTATATTAATAGTATAGTTGTAGCACGAATGGGTTGGCTCAACCGGGGAAGGACCACGCTCTCAGGGAATACCTGCGTAAAATAGCAGCTTAACACTGCTGTGTTTCGTATGGTGAGTGTAGAGAACCGGCGACCCTTTTTACTGGAAATGAGGCGTTCCATCTTAGTCCTCACGGGTGACAACGCATCTGCATTTTGATTCTTTATTGAGGATAGATGTGGATGTCTATGGGTCACAGCAACCACTTACCATCAGGTGCACTGTGTGATCGTTTGTCACACTATCCTATAAAAAAATGTGTTATAGCTTTATTGGTCTGTTTCAACTTAGGATTCCGTCTGGGTTGGTAGTTGGTACCACCTTTGTACCCTTTTATGCTCAATACACAACAGAGTCTGCCTCTTTGGTAATTAAGAGAGTATGTTTATTTTGTGGTTTTTAACTTTATTGTCTTTTATCAATTCAATCAAGTCAATATCGAAGTCAATCTAGTCAATCAGATAGTCAAATTATCGATTGGAATCACACAAAAAACCCCAGCTCATGTTTTTTTTATATAGAATAAAGGTGACAAACTGGCACACAGACCACGTGATGGTAAGTGGATGCTCTGACTGAAATTTACATCTGTTCTCGACTAAAAATCAAAATGCAGAATTCGTTGTCACCCCTGAAGGACCAAGATGGAATGCCTCTTTCCAGTTAAAAGGGTCTCCGATTCTCTACACTCACCATACGAAACACAGCAGCGTTAAGCGGCTATTTTACACTAGTATTCTGTGCGAGCGTGGTCCTTCCTCGGTCGAGCCGACCCATAAAGTGTATATTTATTTAATATATTTTCTAAGTCGTTACGTAAAAAAATGATACTGTTTCTAATCAAAAAGTTAAGAGAAAAATATTTTTCATTTCCCGTATGGAGTATCTATATCATAAATTTGAAGTAGTTAATTAATTAAACAATAATATATTGGATGCCAAAATATTTATTACCAAGACTTCATATTTGTAAGATCACACGACTTTTGTCCACTCGAGATCAAAAAGAGACGTATGTTTTCTTCTATGGCCATTGATTAGTTTTTCTTGTCACATCAAAGAGCCGAGGGTCCATTGTATAACCTAAAATCATATATTTCCATCAAATTTTCTTTCCTTCGATTTCTGAAATGTGTATTATTTGGGTTTCTGGAAAATTTCTTAATTAGACAACTTTTACTCTACTGAATTTCAATTTATGTACGTTAATTTTATATTCTGTGAATTTCGTGTCATAATGGTTATTTACGGGTTTACGACTATAAATTTCGGTGAACTAACGATTCGTCCAGGCCTCTCCTGAATAGGATCTATTAATATAAACGTTATTTAGATTTAAAATAGTCAAAGATCATTATTAATTTTAATTTTTTTCATAAATAAAATAAAATGTTTCCGATTTCTGGATAAAATTAGTCATTCCGAAGATGAACACAGACAAAAATTTTAAAATGCTTTCAATATCATAAACAGACACCTCAAGTTTATTAATATGTATATATAGATCATCATGACGTTTCCTACATAGATCGGCGACGGAAAGCAGCGTGCATCGCTTGCGATATCTGGCGCCACTATCGCTGGTTCGCTTGACAGGTGTGGCGATTATAGCAATACTATCGTGAAGAGCCACGACCATGTAAACTGTTAGGAGGCTAGTGAAATAATTTTTAGATCTTTTTCTGCTATTATAGAGTTAATTTTTTTTATAAAATACTATCTGGTACCCGGCCCGTTACTACCGCAGAAGAAGTAATTGTGAAAATATCGTTTTAAATTTGGAAGAGTTATATTATTTAAATAGGAAATGATAATTTATCAGATATGAAAAATAAATTTGTCGGTACGATACTCGCGCCACCTACTGTAAGTTAATTGTACTATGCCTATAACCTTCGCGTTAGAGCAAACAATAGATATGTTGACAAAATATTACCGCAAACTAATGAACGGTATGGCAGCGCATAAAATACGAACAAACAAAAATTAATTTTTATATATTAGATTAGTACACTACCTATATTAAACTGTTATTTTCAGATGATATATTATTCTAATAGTTATCTTTACTTCTTCAAGGGTATAAAAACTTTTTAAGTACTTTTGTTTGAGTACTATACTCGAACTAAACTATGGCTCTAGGAGGACTCGCCCCAAATGAAAGAAAATACGGCTTTCAAATTCCAGTTAAAGTATATAGAATTTCGAATGGCCAGTAGAAAAGTTCTTTCGTATAACAGTCTAGAGAATTGTAATCCATCTATATATGTACACCTTTTTTATAGGATTGGGTGACAAACGAGCACACAGTCTACCTGATGGTAAGTGGTTGCTGTGACACATAAACATCTACATTTATCCTCAATAAAGAATCAAAATGCAGATGCGTCATCACCCGTGAGGACTAAGATGGAATGCCTCTTTTCCAGTAAAATGGGTCTCCGGTTCTCTACACTCACCATACGAAACACAGCAGTGACAAGCTGCCATTTTACGCTGGTATTCTGTGAGCGTGGTCCTTCCCCGTTCGAGCTGAACCATTCGTGCTACAACTATACCACTAATATAGCAGCATGGCTCTACCACGTACAAACCTTGGTCCTTCGTCAACGATATGTGGAGATGACTAAAGGGCACAGTGACGGATTACCACCGAGTAAAACGTTTACTTATTTGCCATTGACAAAAAAAGTACATTATTATAATCACCGTCATTGTAACCTCAACCTACAATTTTCACTATACCCAATCCTATTCTTATCTTGCACATATTTTACGCTTCGTTACTATAGAGATATTTCTAGCAAAATAAATTACTAGAATTTAGTAATATGTATTTGTAACACATTCCGCAAGATCAAAGCAAAAACACAATAAGCGTATAATGCATTTGAACAATGTAGCGAATCAATGAGGCGTGGATTTCTTATGCTCAGTGCCAAAGTTACTAAAAAAAACATATTTTATGGCTTGTTAACGGATGATTTAAGATAACTGTGTTTTTATGACTTTTAAATTTAGTGACTTTTTGTCTCAAAATTTTCGGTAAGTAAAACTTAAATACAAAACAATCAATAATCGAAAACGAAAGAAAACAATAAAAACAACTGTACGGTCCAACCGTACATTTCTCCTGCGTTAACATTTTACGCAATGTATAGCGATTGCATTGCGTAGTTTGACAATTAGAAAAACTGAGTTAGTTCACGTTTTCACCGTAACCGCGACGGACGCGAACTCATCAACATAACATTTAACGTTAACATTTAGCATTATTCAACATATTTTAATCTTATATTTTTACTTGTTTATTAAACTGTTTTAACATAAAATTTAAATTATTATTGAACATTCGTCCAATACCCGAACATTTTTGGTCCTTCGAGCCGGATTTGAACCAGCGACCTATGGATTTACAGTCCACCCGAACATCTCATACGTATCAGTATCATTTATTGACTAATGATACACGAACGCTCCATCGTTGGCTTAGCTTATCCATAAAGCGAATATTTTTTCATTTTTTTTATATAGGTGGTTGCTGTGACCTATAGACATCTACATCTTTCCTTAATAAAGAATCAAAATGCCCATGCGTTGTCAGCCGTGAGAACTAGGATGGAATGCCTCCTTTCCAGTAAAACTCACCATACGAAACACAGCAGCGTTAAGCTGGTATTCTGTGAGAGCGTGGTCCTTCCCCGATCGAGCCGACCCATTCGTGCTACAACTATACTTCTACTATAGCTGCAGCATGGCTCTACCACGTATAAAATATGTTAATTCCTATAACACAAGAATACTTTTAGTAAGTTATTAAAAAGTACTGTATAATAAAATCAGAAAGTCTGATACTGACGTTGGAAGGTGAAGACAGTCGATAATATTTCGGAACCAGTCGAAACGATTTTTATTTCGCGCCTCTTCATACATCACAAGAATTATTTCAGTACAAATAGACTGAGCTGTTGGCAAGCTCTTCTGAAGAGGAAACAAAGCAAATGACAAATAGAATTATTGCCTACACGAAACCGAGTGACATTATCGTCGCCATTGTATTATTATTGTAGCAAGTTGTCGAGCGACTCTGATATTGGGGTACGCATTGAAAGCGTGAAAGAATCAACTGATCAAATGTCCTCTTAGTGACTGCTGACATCTATAAACATCTTTTTTTTATAGGATAAGGGTGACAAACGAGCACACAGTCCACCTGATGGTAAGTGATTGCTGCGGCCCATATACATCTACATCTATCCTCTATTACAAATCAAAATGCAGATGCGTTGTCACCCGCGAGGACTAAGATGGAATGCCTCATTTCCAGTAAAAAGGGCCTCCGGCCACCTGTACTCACCAAGTGAAGCGCAGAGATAAACCTCTACTTCACGCTGGTATTCTGTGAGGTCGTGGTACCACCCCGGTTCGAGCCGGCCCATCCGTGCGACAGCAAACGATGCCGCCTGGCTCTACCACTGTTAAATATAGTAGTATAATAGATTAATGTGTATTGAATTCCTAACACGTCCATAGCGTTGAGATTCTCGTTAGCATCTGTTAATTTGTGCATGCCTTCTACGGAGGTTTTTTATTGTACTAATCTATTGTAGCCACTTGTTATCGTCATATTAACTTATTATGGTTCATTGATGAACTTAGATTTTCCTATATAGTTATTAAATTTTTTTTTATAAAATTAGGGTGACAAACGAGCACACAGTCCACCTGATGGTAAGTGGTTGATGTGGCCCATAGACAACTACATTTATCCTCGTTTGCGAATTAAAATGCAGATGCGTTGTCAGCCGTGAGGACTAAGATAGAATGCCTCTTTTCCAGTAAAATAGGTCTCCGGTTCTCTACACTCACCATACGAAACACAGCAGCATTAAGTTGCTATTTTACGCTGGTATTCTGTGAGAACGTGGTCCTGCCCCGGTCGAGCCGACCCATTCGTACTACAACTATACTATTAATATGGCTGCAGCAAGGCTATACCATTATTAGGCTATACCATATTCATATTATTTAAAAAAACACAGTTATAACAAAAAATCTATTATTAATTTAATAGATGAATCATCATCATTACAGCCCTTCACAAGTCCACTGCTAAATCATAGATGAATATCGTAACTAAATTTAAAATAATACAATATGTCCGTATTATGTTAGCATTTAAATTAAGCAATAGGTAATTTTTTTTCCTCACTTTTTTATATTCATAAAACAAATTAAGAAAAAGAAATTTTTTCATCACACACACACGTGCAACACATGCCTTTTAATGTATATTCTGATATATTACTTTATAGATTCGATTAATACTTTAACATAACATGGTTTTGTTATTTAGAATAACAAATATTTTCTACATCTGTAGGAAACGGATGTTTTTCAATTCTACTTTGTGTCTGAATCCGTATAATATATTTTTCAATAAAACTCGCCAGACGTACATTCCATTAAAATATCTACAGAATGATAATGTTTTCATTAATATGTTTGTAATTATATTAAATGGAAAGTAAACACTGAAAGAAAATAGACAAAACTAGTTCTTTATTGCCATTGAGTTATATGTATGTTCTACGTACTAGAGAAGCCATTCCGAACATTGACTATGTTCAACTGAACTGTACTGCAATCCGTACAAACGAAATATTGCGTAAATTGAAGATTTGTGAATTCCATAAAATAATAATTATTACATTTTATTTAGAAATATGTTTGTTTAGATTAAATTAAGATATTTTATATTAAATTCTTATATTTATTTTATATCAAATTAAAGTGTTTGTGCATGCGCGACTACTACTCCCGCGCATGCACGAAGACATAGAGTAGGATACAATTTCTGTTTGGAATGGCTTCTCTAGTACGTTGTACATATAACTCAATGTTTATTGCATTTATTTTATTGTTCCTGAATATTTAATCAACACTGATCTATAATTTTGCGAAAAGAAAAAGATAATAAAGATTTTTTAACATTTAAATTTCTAATCATAGTTCAAATAAAATGCATCATTGGTAAATTTTCTGCATCTTCTGCTAATCAACAAACGTTTTCTAAATCTATGATATAAGATCTAGACAGGCTACGGACTGTGTCATTGCAAGCAGCAATGAAAAACACCAAATTGTACGCACGTTTATCTTGGTGAACATGCAATGAAATATAGTCTATAAATAATAAAAAGTTAAATATACTTACATGATAAAAACAAGAACAGATAACCTTACAATGAACATTTTTTAAGAAACTGGGAAATAATAGTCACGATAACCTAGAAAATCAATTCACTTGGAATATTTTGCAATTGTAGCTTCAATTTCAAACTTGATAAACTATGATGATAGTTATGACAAAAAAAATTAAATAAATAATGAAATAAACACGGTAATATGAAATAAGATATAACAGAGTAACATATAGCTGATATAAATTAGATGGAGATTCGTGAGCAAATATTTAATTTACTTTCAAATGTTAGCTTCATTAAACCTATAATCGTTTGACTACGGCGCTGCGAGCCTCGCGTTCGATACCTGAACAGAACATGCTAGGATTTTGTCCCGTATCGTAGAGTCGATGTAGGTACATACCATGCGTTTCAAATAAGAATAGAAACAACAATGACCTCGAAAAACCACGATCTGTCAACTGTCACTTGAAAAGTACGAGTAACAAAATTAATTTATGTATTAATAACGGCTTTTTTTTCGCTTTATTTAATTGAGTCTTAGTATTACCAAATCTATTGAACTAATAATTATTTTTATAAATTAATTTATAAAAATATCAAAATATTAGATTGTATATATGTCGGGGAAATATTTTAAATATTTTATAAGAGAAAACAGCAGTGTTATGACAATAATGACTACTCAGACAGTAATGCAGTGATGAGCGAAATTGAAATGATAGATTCAGATTAGTTTTTTATCGGTCATGATTCTTTTGTTTTTGGTCAGCCTAGCTAACTGGTTTGGATTGACAGCTATGACGTCATAATATGGCGCCAGGTTATCCCTATTCTTATTTGAATCGCATAGTAGATAAATTGCACATGGAAACGTAATCAACGTAACGTGTAGCCGATCCAAATACTTGTTCCTGCATGTAATTAAACAGGTGGCCAAGGTCACAAATCTCGTGTAAGCCCTACAATATTTTAATTATATACGTCTAATATAACGCCAATGTCATAATATTAGGTGTCGAATGATATCCAATCAAGTGAATCTTCAAAACCTAAACCCGGAAAATTGTAATGATGCCCGGAAGTTCAACCACTGATCTACGTGGACGTCAGAAAACAGTGTTTTTTTATAGGATAAGGGTGACACAAACGAGCACACAGTCCATCTGATGGTAAGTGGATGCTTTGGCCCATAGACATCTACATTTATCCCCGATTAAGAATCAAAATGCAGATGCTTTGTCACCAATGAGGACTAAGATGGTATGCCTCGTTTCCAATAAAAATGGTCTCCGGTTCTCTACACTCACCGCACGAAACACAGCGGCGTTAAGCTGTATTTTACGCTGATATTCTGTGAGAGCGCCGTTCTCGGCCAAGCCGACCCATACGAGCTACAACCATAACTTAGTTAAAGTATGGCTGTACCACGTAAAACACATACTCGTTCAAATTATATGATCAAATATTGTTTACTTCAGTGGCAAAAGGGTAATCTACAAATAAAATAATGTTCTGACAGCTGTATTATCTCGAGTAACCTAAATTAAACAGACACAATTCAGTTGATAATGCCACCAAAATGGAAACAATAAGACAGTTCAACCACAAAAACTCAGTATTATCTGCAGGTCACCGATCGGCCAAGTGTCTGGCCCATATCACATGATACGAAAGTAATTAAAGAAGTTCGATTATACGTGATAATTTTTTATGTTGGTATATTTGCATTGAAGTTTTTGTCGTATTATTTTTTCAAAGATCTTATTAGATATATCGCCCACTAATTTAAAACAGCGATAGCGTTGATATTCATTGATCATTGATTGAATTGCGTTGTCACTTTTGAGGAAGATGGTATACCCCATACTAGCAAAAATGGGTATCGTTCTTTTACGTGGTAGAGCCATGCTGCAGCTATATTAGTAGTATAGTTGTAGCATCAATGGGTCAGCTCGACCGGGGAAGGACCACGCTCTCACAGAATACCAGCGTAAAATAGCAGCTTTACGCTGCTGTGTTTCGTATGGTGAGTGTAGATAACCGGAGACCCTTTTTACTGGAAATGAGGCATTCCATCTTAGTCCTCACGGGTGACAACGCATCTGCATTTTGATTTTTAATAGAGGATAGATGTAGATGTTTATGGGTCACAGCAACCACTTACCGTCAGGTGGACTGTGTGCTCGTTTGTCACACTTATCCTATAAAAAAAATCGTTATTGCTACACGGAGAGCATGTCCTGCAGTTCTAATACAGTTGCATCGTAACTCTACCTCCTCTAGAGCTCTAGTGAACATAACTTTAAACACCGGAATCCTAAAGGTACCCGGGTCCTGTTTATGGTGATTGTTGACTAGATTTTAAATATGGAGTTAATATCTTAAATATTTTTTATTTATAAATGTAAATACTTTTTATAGCACTTTATGAATAACTTATATCGTCATCATCATCATTACAACCCTTCACAAATCCACTGCTGAACATAGGTTTCGCCCAAGGAATGCCACAATAACTACATATTGAATATATTTGGGACACATAACTTAAAGTTCTGAATATTCATTTATTTTCTTGTATTAATACGCCATGTATTGATGGCATAATTGAATTAGGAGATAAGCAGAAGCATCTTCCTGATAAAAACTCAAAGTAATAAAAACTGCGGTTGCCAACCCGCCTGCCATATTATGGGGCAAATATTCCCCTATAAGTTTATCTATGGAGGCGGCTCTGTCAGATTTGTATATAGGCTGGCTTTAAATGAATGAATAAAAAAGTTCTTAAAATAAAATCTCAAAATAACGCCATTGCTACAAAATAATGTTATTTGTAACGGTTGTAGCGCCGTCTTTCAAGCAGAATCGGTCCAGTGGATGTTTGCCCACGTCCGGTAAGAATAACGTCTACCGCCAACAAAAAGCATTGTAAAAGAGATGTAGCATTAGCTGCTTTGTCCACACCCCAGCACGTGTGATTCGACTACTGAGGAATTCCTACCTTTTGTACCCATTATTTGCATACCAACTGGTTCCGTCTATACGATATTAATCAAAGGTTTTATTAGTGAACATCAAAGAATGAACACAATACTAAGATCTCTTATAAGGTACCCTCAATACCATTGTTACTTTTGTCGGAGGTTGATTTATGAGCGGCCACTGTTGTTGGGCCACTCCGTATTGTGTTGTCAGTTTTTGTTTGGGCCTTGCCGACATTGTGTACTACCCCTTTGCTTTGGTCCAGCTCCGATGCCTTTATTCGCGTTGATCTCACTTTGATGCTTCTAAACTTGGGTACAATGCTCTAAGCGACTATATAACCTGACACTGTGCGAGATTTCGCAGGTCAAATCCCAAATATTTAATGTTGTTTTTATTTTTGATAATGTCACAAATTTTAAAAAATATATTTTCCGATTTATGAAAATTCCAATATAACAACACCTTTCATTGTTGATTATAGTATAAAAACTTATAAATTATTGCAAAATTTCGATATTATATAGCAATTACACAAAGGCACCTTCAGTAGCGTAATATTCTCATAAATCGCATAATCGCAGAAAACATTATATAGTTATTTTTTCTAAAGGACTTAAACGCTGACGCAAAGTTCACAGCTATCTACAAATTCTCGCAACCCTTTGTCCTTCAGCATCAAGCCCTTGACCGAACGTTATGCCTACATTGTGCAATACAAAAGAGCGGCAGCGATTGAGCTTCGCTTTTAATTTTCACGGTTCGCTCCTCGCATTCACGCTACCAAGTCCACTCTCTTCCAAATCATTACGTTCTTTACCACTTTTGTGTCTGCGCTTCCCCATCTTTATTACGAGGTTACACATTTGTACACATCTTATTCTTAAATAGACATCGCATTGTACGCTTCTGTACGCTCTTGATTGGCTCTTAATGTTTTTTCATCGTATGTTTTGAGCCTTGTAGTATTTGCGTCATCAATACTAATGATTGCAACTGGCAGCACAATAGTTATTGTTGTGTATGCTTTTATTTATCCGTGGATGTTTTTTTTTTCTTTCGAAAAATCTACATCGTCATTACATTTAGTTGGTGTAGCGTTTTGTTGCCGCGGTTTAATAGCAATAAAATAATAATGGCTGTCAAACAATTTAGCCGACGAATTTTAAGCCGTTATTGAAATATACACCTAATAATAATTGTGTCGGTAGTCGAGTAGTCATAATAAACATGCAATTAATTAATATTTAATTACGATAGCATTTAATGAATGCTAATAATACTAAAGATCCGTGTTTTTAATTTGCTTAATGTAATTCTATATCAGTTTATGATTTAATATCTAGCTATATTATCTTTATATATAAAAATTACGTGTCATATTGTTCATCCGCGATAAACTCCTAAACTACTGAACTGATTTCAATGAAATGTTTCACAATGTATGCTGTTTGGTCCAACTTGAGAGATAGGATAGTTTTTATCCCGATAAGTGACCCTCAATTTTTTTTTCTTGTGAATTTAATGATTTTTTTAGGACACATGGTGGTCAGAAAGGGCAGAACAACGTCTGCCTGGTCAAGTAGTAATAAATTATATTATATTTTGCCAGCCAATCACGACTCTAGTCAATATATTGAAAGAAAGAGAAATAACCAAATATTTTTAGTTTTCAAATAGAACTAGATATAACATTTGTTTGGGGGGTATAAAAACGAAAAACTTTGTAAGGGAGCCCGGTTAAGGCATATCGAAAGGTAAAAGTTTCATTTTAATCTGAAAGATATCAGAGCTGACGTACGTTGGATCACTACGTGGTGAGTGTAGGTACACAACCGTATTGTGTATTCTGATTTAAATATACATGAAACTACAAAATGTGTTTGTAAACGATCATATTTTTTCATTTTGCTTATGATTTTAAAATATATTATTCTGAAGAAAGTAAAAGTAAATTGCACGTTGTTAAAGATCAATAGTAAATTGATGTAACACGCTAAAATTTAACGCGATAAAATACGTAAAATTAGTTTTGCTCAATGTTTAGTATTCACGTAAATATAGGAAATGATTATCAATCCAATTCGTGAGACATCCAGTATCGGATCTTATATTTTTGTCGTCAAATATACCTACCATTATACATACACGTGTGCATTGTATGTGTATATTAGAGACTTTTTTCTCCTGCTTTAGAAAATATGTGCCACAAAATTAAAGGTGATTATAGATTTGAAAGCTAAATCGGCTCTTGTTTGATCTTGGGAATATGATTTTTATACTGTCTATTGTATATAAACCCTCTCAGAAAAAAGAGGGGACCTGTGCCCAGCAGTGGGACGTATATAGGCTGTAACTTTAACTATCTATTTATATTGTTTCCTTGATGCGTTTATACGAGTGTTATTGTATATATATAGAATAAATAAAAATGAATTACATGAAGACTAAGCATTATATTCTAAATCTGTACACAATCAAGCCATAAAATATGGCTCCAACAATAAAACAGAAGTGGTTCGTTCTACTTCGGCATTAGCGAAAGTGCCCCAATATTCTTCGAAGGAAGTTTTTATTACAGGTTGCTGTTTAATTTTTTTAAATTTTATATATGTACAAGTAGATATATTTAGTTTTGAAATTTAAATTTAAAAGTTTAATTTAGTAAAGTTTTTTGTTACAATAATGTTATAATTATAATATTACATTATATAGATAATATATAAAGTTACATTTTTTGATATTTAAATATTAAGAAAATTAAAATACTGGCCACTTATAATATTTCGTCTACAATTCCTTGATGAATAAGGAACGTTTTTTTACTTCGGCTTCATAATTTTTTTCTTTAAACGGGCACCGGTAGCATCCATCATGGCGCTACGTGTTATTGTTCTCTAGATGCGAGGGAGACGGGCAAAGACTAGACATTACTCATCGGATTTCGTTTTGTTTCATGGGAACAGCTCGTTTGTGTGGATTAAGATGCTCGTATAATTCCACCTTGTAAAACTAAACTAAATGTATTACATTGAGAAATTTATTCGTTTTTCTAAAATGAATATAACTTTAATGTATAAAATAACATAAAATTAAGAAAACTTGATTTTAAAAGAATAATCATACGTGTGGTAGTTAATTAATCCACAAGGCTTTAGTGACCAGTTAATAGCAAAAATCTACACCAATTAGACCTAATCCAGCGTAAGCATGGGCAAATATTTCGTACTTATGGAGGACTGAATAAATAGCAGGTTCATAAGGTTGCTAAATGATCCAATAATAACGAATCAAAGCAATATTTGATTATGTGACTAGAATATTAAAATTAAAAAGTTTTTAATGACATCATATTGCAAAAATATAAAACTCATGAAATTACATACATACATACATATAATCACGCCTCTTTCCCGTAGGGGTAGGCAGATACCACTTCTTTCCACTTGCTACGATCCTTACATACTTGTTTCGCTTCGTCCACTTTCATTATATTAATATATTTTTTTATTTTTATATTTCATTATTATTATAAAATTCATGAAATTGCAAGTTAAAAATAGTTTACGTTAAGTTTAGATACATTAAAAAACGGCAGACTGTAGATAACATTTACAGCTAATTAAACGCCGGCCCTACATAATCCATTAACAATTATAATATTTATCGCGTAATAAACTATGAAAATCTCGCGCTTAACGCGTACATGAATGAGAATGGGCGTTATAATATTCGCGTCTACATCCAAAATAAACTAAAAGCCGAACGGAAACGACTGCTATATTATTAGACACGACAATTCTATTATTTTTATTCGTAACACATCTCGGAGATTTGCCCATAAATCTGTGATGGCAGACGTTTCCACCTTTAATAGTATGGAAATGAGGTTTCCTAGAACACAAGGCGTTGGTTCACACCCAATTAGTTAGGACGTTAATGGGGAACTTGATTTCTATTTGAATATTTTTACCATTGACTCTTGGTGTATTTTTAAGTCTGCTTTAAGTGTCGAAAAATTTTATACAAACTTTTATACTTATACGTTAACAATTACAATTAGGTATTACATATAATTTGTAAGCATATTTTCTAAACTGTTTGCTTTAGCCTAAATATTGGCTCATAGTGAGTTAAAAAATATACGAAAGAAATGAAAAGTGAGTCTTTCTTTTTTACACAGATCTTTTCATTTCACGTGGTAAAGCCATGCTGCAGCTATATTAGTAGTATAGTTGTAGCACGAAGAGGTCAGCTCGAACGGGGAAGGACCACGCTCTCACAGAATACCACCGTAAAATAGCAGCTTAACGCTGCTATGTTCCGTATGGTGAGTGTAGAGAACCGGATACTCTTTTTACTGGAAATGAGGCATTGCATCTTAGTCCTCACGGGTGACAACGCATCTGCATTTTGATTTGTAACCGAGGATAGAGGCCGTAGTAACCACTTACCATCAGGTGGACTGTGTGCTCGTTTGTCAACTTTATCCTATAAAATAAAAATCTTAATTATGTTAAGCATCTCTGAATTGTTGTTAGAAAATTTCTTACACCTGTCACTATACCGAAAAAGAGAATAATCAAAACTTATTTTTTAAAAAACAATTGAGTTACTCCGGTATTAGAATAACTATTAATCACTAGCAAGCCAATATCGATTGTATCGTTTCTTATCTTACAAGGTAATTAAGTTTGTGAAAATTCTTACAACTTGCGAGTGAAAGTCAAAGTCGGAGGAGAAAACGAATTATCTTTTGCAGTTAAAATCTCTCAAAGACGTATACTTCATCATTGGTTTAAACATATGCAAAACTTGTACAATGTTCAATAAAAACAAAAGGCCCTTGAAAGCGAAGTTGAAGCAAAAACTAAAAATACACGTGGTGCAGCGAAAGCAAATAGGAAGCAAAAAAGGTCAACAATATGCCTAATCTACAATCCATGTCACAGGCTAAAGTTTACGGAAGGTTGAGCAAAAAATGTCACAAAACGTACTATCTATTTGAATTTCGACCGTAAATCCGTTTCATTATTATCTAATTTAGATCTTATTATTTCAAGAACAAAGTTGAAGTTAAACTTGACAAAGATCAGGATCTCAACGCAGCATTGTTCATACCTTAGGGAGCAGTGACAACAGATTTTAGTCATTTTTTTCATTTCACATGTGGCATCGCAATCCTGGTCGATATGTGACACATGTGTTGGTTTTCGGTTACTTCACAATAATAACCGCCTCTTTAAAGTTTCCCATATCTTCAGCGTCCATTAAATTTCATGTTTTGGACGTTTTGTTCTATATTCTAAAACGCCGGTGTCAATGTACCTATCCAGCTTTGATGTTCTCAGTTTAGACTTTTGTGTTATTTGATATAGGGTTTCGCCAAAGTGTTGTCTTCTGATTACCAACGGGTGACTTACAATCCAGCTGGCTCGTATCACAATCAAATAATTAATGTAAGGATTCCTGAAACTTTGCTTTTTTAAATTACCATTTATGTTCAGATACCAAAACTGACAGTAAACAGTACACACGTTGCAACTGATATGTAACCCTATACCAAAAAGCTACTGAAAGTTATCTGGCCAATAAATTCAGCTCGGCTTTAAATAGAACTATAAAAATTATTTTACGATATACCAAAGAGATACATTAAGACAATGTTACGCGCATATTTCACAATGACCACATTATGGGTTAATTGATTCGGCCACAATGCTCTTTATACGAGCACTCGTCGTTACAAAGATATTATTGTCTATGGCCGGGCAGACGTCTGGTAACACTTGACCAGAGACAAAATGGCTTTGTAATGTTTGCCCGAAAGGCGCCATCCGTAATTCAATATGGATTCTAATTAAAACGGTTTAATTTTGAATATTAATTTTGAACAGAGTGTAAATATACGAGAATCAAAAAGTAAGCTCGTTTAACCAATTTTTTTGAAAATAGAACTCAAATATAACAACAAACTATTCACGGAATTAAATTATATGATATACGTCGACTGTTTTATCGGAACTCCATACATATTTAGTTTTACAAGGTAAGCAAGAATTCTTATAAAATACTAGCTGGTCACGACGTGTTGCAGCCGCAAAAGAAATAATTGTGGAAATATCGTTTTAAATTTGGAAGAGTTATATTGTTTAAATAGGAATGATAATTGATCAGATATGAAAAAAAAAATTTCGGTACGATACTCGCGTCACCTACTGTAAACAAGCAATAAGTTGACAAAATTTTAGCGCAATCTGATAAACACATAGCAGCACATAAAATACGAACAAACAAAAAATATTTTTATATATTAGATTTAGTAATTAGATAACTTACGTTATGTTCGCCGCCTTAACAGCTATTTGTTAAATGGATTATTACCTGTAAAATAAATAATTAATACCAAATTATTTGGCACAATACGTAATTCAAAGTTTGAAAAAAAATCGGATTTATCTTTTTGGTTTTACTTTCATATGCGAATAACATTTT
Source organism: Parnassius glacialis (assembly GCA_033319125.1). Classification (NCBI taxonomy): domain Eukaryota; kingdom Metazoa; phylum Arthropoda; class Insecta; order Lepidoptera; family Papilionidae; genus Parnassius; species Parnassius glacialis. The sequence goes on along the minus strand of JAVANC010000024.1, from coordinate 18,305,550 downwards.
GTATATTAGCGAGCTTAATGTCGGAGTGAAGCTCATTCATAGAGATAATTATTTATTAACGTATATATAGTACATAATTATGTAAGTCGCATTTATAAAAGGGATTTTAATTACTCACCAATTTTTTTAAATATAGATATTATTTATTTTATATTGTATACTGAAATGTTCGAAAATTAAAAAGTTCAAGTAGGTTATTTTTACAATTATTTTTATAGAATTGACCGCATTATTTAAAAAAAGATAGAAAACTAGTTTTATAATTTTTATAACCTGTGTAAGATTCGCGACTTATATTATAACCAAAAATATTGATAGCAATGGTGCAATTTGAAGCCGATAGAGAATAAATATTTTGTTGTAGAAGCAATTATTTCTTAGTGATCATATTGAAAAGAACAAAGCATCACCCGTATGGATGGTAGCGAAAAAAATGGCAAAACGAGAATCGAGTTTGGAAATTCGATATTTTTTTCTCAGTGCCAAGCTTCCAGATGTGTTAATGTAATGCATGTGGCCGGTTTATCTTTCAGTACAATGCGTTTGAGTGCACGTTCGGATTCGTTCTCTTGTTCAATATTATATTTAGAATCAATTACGGTTTTTCTAATCTTTGTAATAATAGGTACATTTCTTTCTATTCTAAATATGGTTATGACTTTTATTCGTTTTAATATATTTAAAGTCAAGTTTCACATTTTCCAGGACAATAAATCGCATAATAAGTCGACTGCAATTATCATTATTATTATTTGAAGGACCGCGTATTGGCCGGTGTTAGAATATCTACTACCCGATATCGTCTGCCTCGTCGTAAGAGACAGAGGAAAAAGAAAGAAAGTTTTTTGTTGTGTCGGTTGCCAACTGCAGTTTTTTTTTTCGTGCGTGGCCTCTATGTCAAATATCCCCTTCATTAGGCTCTCTATGGGGAGGCTTTTGTTTAGCAGCGGACTTTGATAGGCTGGTATGAAAAAAAAATTATTATTATTATTGACATATGAAAACAAAACCCAAATCGCTAGATTTATCCATATTCGAAGGCGTGATTATTTAAAGATTTTGACGTTAATAACATTTCTAAAACATACTGATACTGAAGAAAGGATTCGAATTATAACGAAAATATGTGTAATTTTCTGTATACTACCATTAAGATTAATATAATTTAGTATGTACTAAACATTTGGTGCTTGGGGGAGACCTATGTTCAGCAGTGGACTATAATTTGATATTTATCAATTATATAATATAATATGTACTATATTCTTTTACGTGGTAGAGCCATGCTGCAGCTATATTACTATATTAGTATTATAGTTGTAGCACGAAGGGGTCGGCCCGACCGGGGAAGGACCACGCTCTCACAGAATACCAACGTAAAACGTTAACGCTACTGGGTTTCGTGTGGTGAGTGTAGAGAACCGGAGACCCTTTTTACTGGAATTGTGGCATTCCATCTTAGTCCTCACGGGTGACAACGCATCTACATTTTGATTTGTAATTGAGGATAGATGTAGATGTCTATGGGCCGCATCAACCACTTACCATCAGGTGGACTGTGTGCTCGTTTGTCACCCTATCCTATAAAAATACGCTTTTGCGAAAACCAGGTAGCAAAATATTACAGAAGTAGCTTTAATATGCAATGATTTGTTGTGAACCGGAGGCGTCACTGGTGCGACACTCATCCGATTTCGTTCCGGGATGTTTTAAGAGGGGACATAAGGGAATGCCAAAACGCACTTATGTAACCGCTGCGCTCTCATACACGCCGGTATAACCTACTCTTATGATAATTTCAGGTAAAAAATACCCAGATTGGTGACGGAAGGTGGCGTCAGAGGGGTAAACTAGTACTGAGACCATAGATAGGCGAGTCTTCCCTAAATTGTGAAACACCCAAGGAGTGGACTGTTACAGGTTAAACAAAAAGAGTATTTTTTTTAAATTTAATAAGTATAGTAAGTATCAGATAGTAAGTGGTAAGGTAGCCGAAGACGACTTAACGCAGTGAATGCTGTGACTAACAACATTCTATTCACTCTCACCTTGAATACGTCTACATTGTAATAGGGCGGGAGTACAGATGCAGACAAATTATATTCCTTTGCTGTACCCATAAAGAACGTCGAGGCGTAGTGAAATACAAAATCACACAAGATTTTTTGTTTTCAATTTAAATCGGTCAACTGTTTTAACAAATCGCCACCCTTTAGCATCATTAATTGCCTTGGAGACATTTGTAACAATAGCTTGAGTGTAAAATGAACCGGCAGTAGCGCTTCCGAGTTAAAAGGGGGGCGCCAATAAATGTGTCAGTGTGGCCATAAAAGCAGGACAAAACCGGGAGGCGAGCAAGTTATTTTCAGTAAATGATTTCTTAATAGAAAACTTATGGTAGTATATTATATTTGAAAAGATAGACCGGACTGGAACCGTGAGGAGACTTGCATGTTTGTAATATAAAAATATTATGATAATATTATGTGAAATCCGTCACAAACATTGGAGCAGAGCTATTGTACTTATACGTATTTCACTATAACCCACTCAGAAATAAGAAAGCCTCTGGTGCAATGTGCAGTAGGACATATATACCTACGTGGTAGAGCCATGCTGCAGCTATATTAGTAGTATAGTTGTAGCACGAATGGGTCGCCCCGATCGGGGAAGGACCACGCTCTCACAGAATACCAGCGTAAAATAGCAGCTTAACACTGCTGTGTTTCGTATGGTGAGTGTAGAGGACCGGAGACCCTTTTTACTGGAAAAGACGCATTCCATCTTAGTCCTCACGGGTGACAACGCATCTGCATTTTGATTCGCAAACGAGGTTAAATGTAGATGTTAATGGGCCACAGTAACCACTTACCATCAGGTGAACTGTGTGCTCGTTTGTCACCCCATCCTATCAAAAAAAATATATTTTACTAGTTGTTCCCGCGACTTCGTAATTTAGGGTTTTTTAAATTATGTTGATTAAGTAAGTATATATGTTGTGTAAGTAATAAGTTAATTATGTTGCGCAGAACCCTAATTCTTTATCTAATATATAAGTAGCCTTAGTTACTCCTTATAACATCAGCAACGTCAAAATCGGTCCAGCCGTTTCGGAGATTAGCCGGAACAAACAAACAGACAGACAGACATACAGATAAAACATTTAAAAATTGTGTTTTTGTTATATGTACCGTGTACATATACCTTCATATGCATTTAAATTTTATTTATTTGTATAGATTTATTCATTTAGCAAGCACCGCTATTTGACGGCAGAAATAGGAAAGAGGGTAGAACCTACCCAGATGTACTTCTAAGCGCAAAGGGAGTGCTATCAACGAGTTTTATTATCAGGAATATGGTGTTCGCCATCTCTCGTTTCATTTCACTCTGTCGGCTCTTGCGACATTCACGGATAATATGGCGTAGTGAAATCTCATGTGCTGTCACTGTCATTAAACGTATTACTATACTAGCTGTTCCCTGCGACTTCGCCCGCGTGCAATTTAAGGTTTTAATTATATTGCTCAGAACCCTAATTGTTTTTCTCAAATTTAAGTAGCCTAACTTAGTCCTTATAACATCAGCTATCTGCCAGTGAAAGTCCCGTCAAAATCGGTCCAGCCTTTTCGGAGATTAGCCGGAACAAACAGACAGACAAAAATTTTAAAAAGTGTATTTTGTTATAAGTACCGTTTATACTTTGCATACGCATTTAGTAAAATGTTGTAATTTTGACATTACAAACAGACACTTCAATTTTATTTATTTGTATAGATTTATATCTTGTATATTTTTATTTGTGTGTACATTATTCATCACATAGATAGTTTGACCCTAAGACTCTTGATCTCAAAAGAACACCATGTGTTAATGCTTCTATAATGTGTGGGTTATGTACAAGTACGTTTGGCAGACGCCTACGGAAGTTTTGAAACAAACGCGCCCGATTGTTGTTATAACATTTTTCCATAAAATTAAACTATCGCTCGTGCTCATATTTATAATAAAGAGTTTTACGAGTTTACACATCGAACGATACTAAAAATATTCACAGGATGCAGGACCAACGGCTTCATTGTAAGAACAATGTGTTTGCTTTTCATCGGAATACCTTTATCGTTAAATGTTATAGTTTTTATATTATCTTCCACTCTTGAGTTCATAGAAGACGTGGACGAGTGATGCGATGAAAAACAGTATCCGTATTTTAAATTCCTTTATGTATTTCGTTTTATTTATTATATGTATTCTTTCAATTATAAAATAGTTTAGTTTTATTTTTTGCATCATTTTTTCGAGATTTATTTGGAACAACTTATTTCGTATAATATGTTTTTTTAAATATTAGGTAGCTACCTACACAGTTTTTAACGATTGTGTTTAAAACTCTTGCTGTTATATTATAAAACTAGCTGTTCCCCGCGAATTCGCCAGCGTGTTATTTGGGGTTTTAATTTTTTTTGCGCGAAACCATAATTCTTTTTCTAAAATAAAAGTAGCCTGTTACTCCTTGTGACATCAGTTATCTGCCCGTGAAAATCCTGTCAAAATTGGCCTAGCCGTTTCAGAGATTGACATGCATACTCTGTTAAAGAATATTGTAATGTTTTTTCGTTTATCGTATAAATAAGTTTAAAAACTGTTGTTTCACGAGGGTAACGTCCGTAATGAAAACCTATCCCTAACTATCTAACGTTATAATTAACCTATCCTAAATCAATCCCGGCACGATAAGAAAGCAGTATGTCAATCGGGTTTTGTTCGTTCAGCCATTTTTCCCTCTTGTACAAACAAACAGATGTCCACATGACCGGTGCATGTTTACTTTTAACTGTCTCTAAGTTTCTTACAAAATTTAATTAAATCACAGCGATATTTGTTTATATTCGAAATAATTGGAACACATTTTCGAGCTTGTAATTTGCTTCATATTTTTATAACTGGTTATTGCGCACTGTGATTATTCGTCTCTCCATCATCGTCTGCCCGGAATAGTCCACAACTGAATGTGGACTCCTTCCGATGCAGGGATGATTTGCCTAAATCTTGGCAAGTGGACTGACGATCACTGTATGAGACGTCTCGCATCTTAGACGCTGCTGGGCTTTGTCGATTTGGGATACGTTTGCTGTAAACGTGATAGTTTTACCGCCATCTATCGGAAACCGTAAGACTTTTCTGGTATCTACCCACACTCGCCTTTTACGACACCCACGGGACGAAACAGTGTGATGGATATAATTACGGCGCCACCACAAACGCGTTGTGAGATTTTTTTCTAAAAAAAAATAACTAATTACCATTCCACTTGATGGTAAGTTGTAATGCAGCCGAAAACGGTAAACCGCATTGACTCAAACAAAATCCTATTTATTTTTGACTTGAAGACACCCATACTGTAATCGGATGAATAGACAGATGCTGGCAACTTATTCCACTCCGTTTTGAGATTACTATATCGTTTGCTACGTATACCTACTATTTTTTATTTTTTGTTTAAAAACAGTGCGACGTTTTTGCGTTTTACATTTTTATTTCCACTTTCTTTTACATTACAAAATCTAGTATTCGAACGATAATATCTTTGAAATCATCAAATTTTGCATTCGACTCGGAAGCAAGCGAAAGGTTAGCATACATACATATAATCATGCCTCTTTCCCGTAGGGGTAGGCAGAGACCACTTCTTTCCACTTGCTACGATCCGTACACATACTTGTTTCGCTTCATCCACTTTCATTATTCCCTCCTAAACTCTTCGGCTTAGGGTACTCTTGACCTGGCCTTTTTTCAAGACGTCCCTGATTTAGTCTAGAAACGTCCGCCTAGGTCTGCCTCTTCCAACACTTTCATTCACACTCGCCTTATACACTTTTTCGTCAATCGCTCTTCATTCATTCTCTCAACATGGCCAAACCATCTCAGCGAAAGTTTAGTAACTATTAAATTTTCTCCGATTCTGCAAAAATTAAAAAAAAGATGAACGAATTAGTCAAGACTTAAAATACTTATATATTTTAAAAAGTAACAATCACGTTAAATTTTAACTTGCTGGTCAAAAAGTCCACATCGTATCTAATTCGAATAAATGACAACAGCCAGAATAATCTCATGAACTTCGGTCTGTCCCATAAAAGAACCCATTCTCACACAACTCGAAAACGGAGCACGTGTACATGACGTGTTATTGTTAAGGTGCGTTATAATGGCCATTTCCTTTATCCAGGGTCGAATGTCGTTTGACAATTGGTACAGGAAACCCTTTATTTTTTGAATCCAAAGGAGTTTCGAGAAAGCACGTAGGTTAGAAGCTTCGTATGATAAATAATATTTTATAAGGAGTTCGACATATTATGTTATTATTCCAGCTAAACTCGATGCAAAGATTCTCGAAGTTCGTATTTATAATATATTTCCGTATTTTTACTGTATTGTTAAAATCAAGTGGATTATGTTTTAAAGTAAGTAAAGATTACTTTGCCCACATCCACTTAATTAAATAAAATGATGTGTCTTCCCCATTTTGAATAGCAACTCCCGCCCTCCATCAATTGCGTGCACTATCCCCGCCACCACTAATCCCAGCACCACTAATTCCAACACCACTACACTAGACAACATGAATACAGAGATACGCTACCGACGAAATTTGTGTTGTTTTATTTAGCGGATGTGGGCAAAGTAATTTTGACTAACTTTAATGTAATGGATTTCCGCAAAGTAACGACTATTCTATTAATTGGATTATATTCGTTTTGTATATTAGGTACATGTATTAATTATGTCTTTTGAAATACATTACCTATTGTTATTAATTCGTCGCTGACGCCGCAAAGGGGTGAAGCTCAATTTTTCGAAAAGTTATAGGAGAGCAAGAAAACATTTATTATTCCCCGATTACTAGTTTTTTCTTGCTCTCCAGTAATTTTTTGAAAAATTGAGTTTCGCCCTTTGCGGTGTTTGCGACGAATTCCTGTTAGTTTTGTTAAAAAAAAACTAAAGTGCCAAACGGACTTATAATGGTAAGTAGTTACTTGCAGTCTATGTACACCTGCAGCCATGTTCAAACAAAGAAAGCTACAGATACGTTGTAACTTCTGAGGACCAACATGGAAAGGCTTACATCCCACGATAATACTAGCTCTCTATAGCCTAAAGACCAGGACACAGCAGTGCAAGCACGGCTCGTTTAGCGCCAGAAATAGATAAAAGTGAGGTACATACCCATACGAAATCCTGGCCAGAAAACGAGTCGGACCCTACGTAGTAAATAAAATATTTAACCACCTGTTGTATAAAACATTTTATAACTTAATCTAACGTCACAGTAACGTTGAATTTGAATTTTTTTTATAGGAGAGGGAGCAAACGAGCATGCGGCTCACCTGATGGTAAGTGACTACCGCCACCCATGAACAACTGCAACACCAAGGGAATTGCAGATGCGATGCCGGCCTTTTAAAAAGGATTAGGCTCTTTTCTTGAAGGTCCTTAAGTCGTATCGGTCCGGAAAAATCGCTGGTGGTAATCGATTCCACAAGGAAGTTGTGCGAGTAAGAAAACATCTTCTAAATCGCACAGTAGTGGACCGCCAATCATCCAGATGGTGAGGATGGTATCGGGAGTTCTGCCGCGATGTGCGTTCGTGAAATATTAATAATTCGACAAATAATTCGATAAATAATTCTACATATATGTTTATATGTCGAATTGTATATGCGTTTTAAATCAGAAGTATGGACCTCTAGTCTTTTCTTTCTGTTGAACAAAAGAACTTCCTTAGTATTCATGCGGTGATCGCACAATGTTTGTCCTGTAATTGCACAATAAAACACGTGCTAGCGTACCGGAGGGGTCGGCGCCGCCGAACAATGAGCAACTAAAAGTAGATTGCACCTACAGCCCTCTTAGAACAATTTTTAAACTGCCGCGGTGCAAGCAATGAGATGAAGCGATTTAGCGAACGCTCAAGATACAAGAAAAATAATCGGTTTTCTATAAAAGTTTTTTGGGCTCATAATCATCGTTATACATATCTCTATTTTATTGAAATAATAGCTAAGTAAAGGACCCGAATAAATTAGTTTGTAAATATAAATAAGATAGACACAGTAACCCAAATTTCAGTACTATACTGTACTGTACAGCCAGGGCTCAAGGGATAGTACTGAAACAAGGTCAGGACCTTTACTTATTTTATGCCAACAATCGACTCTAGATATCCATTTACCTAAAGGACATCAGAAAATAAACTTTCATGCCATTCATAATCATGCAAAGGAGATTGTGCTGTGAGATAATGCGTGTCATTCATTTATTCTAATGTAAAGAATATTTTTGTTAGTTGCAGATGTCATTCTAGAAGCAATTCACCCTGATCATTAATGGACCAATTATTTTTGAAACATAAAAACTGTATAAATAAAATCGATCTTGACATTATTTTTATAGATTATAATACCACAAAATTATATCATATACATAAATCTGCATTTCTTTCGTAGTACGTCTTAATGAATATTCATTTCTTTTAATCAAAAGTAGCTCAGAAATATTGTACTATCATACTATTAGTAATAAAACATACGGCCTGCGGCGTTTATTAATTTCATTATACTTTATAATGGGCATAGATACATCGTAATTATTCAATTAGCGTCATTATGTATGACCAAAATAAAAACAACATTTTTTCCCGACGTCTATCGATGGATTATGGTTATAATATTTAAAATACATGAAATAATTATTTTAGTAGACAGTCTATAAATTTATTGTGATTTTATCAAGTGTTTCAAAATCGAACTACCATTACAGTAGTAGCAGAACAGTAGCATTTTTTTCGGTTGCGAAGTTATTTTTTATATTATTTCTTGATCAACTGTAAAGTCAAGAGAAAAGTTCAAAATAAACACGAAAATTAACAAAAGAGGAGTGCTTATGAATCTATACATAGTTAACACATTAATAAAATTTAATAACAATGGTAGAGCCACGCGGCAGCTTTTGCTGTCGCACGGATGGGCAGGCTCGAACCGGGGTGGTACCACGACCTCACAGAAAACCAGCGTGAAGTAGAGATTTACCTCTGCGTTTCGCTTGGTGAGTGCAGGTGACCGGAGGCCCTTTTTACTGGAAATGAGGCATTCCATCTTAGTCCTCACGGGTGACAACGCATCTACATTTTGAATTGTAATAGAGGATAGATGTAGATGTCTATGGGCCGCAGCAACCACTTACCATCAGGTGGACTGTGTGCTCGTTTGTCACCCTTATCCTATAAAAAAAAAGTGTCTGAAAAATTTTGCCTATCTATCTATCTCTTTGTCTGTCTGCCTGTCCGGGCTAATTTTCGGAATAGCTGAACTGATTGTAATGAAACTTCATGAACAATTAGAAAGCAATGACATGAGTGACCAACGCTATATATTATCCGAAGAAATCGATTAATTTTTTTATTCGAAAAATTGATAATATAAATAGTATTCGATGGTTATCTTAACTCTCAATAACGCCACATTAATTGATCCTAAGGCTAAGCTGGGGCCTAAAGATTCCATAAATGAATAAATAATATTTATTTATTTATTGAATCTTTATTGTTAACATCGTAATGAATAGGGTAACAAAGGGCGGACTTAATGACTATTGGCATTCTATTACAGTCAACCTATGCAGTAATGATCTTAAGATAATAAAATTATAATTTGATTAAATATTCTAACATTTAAACATTATCGCGTAAGCTTATAAATTCTACCACAGATCTATATTTGTCCTTCTCCAAGATTGTTCATCAAAAGAAACGGAAGACTGTTGTCTACTAGAATCGGCATTACGGAAGGGGTTGGGAATAAGGGGTGAACTATTGTTATCGGTGCAATTAAGTTTATTCGCTGTGAAATTTGTATGAATTTATTTAAAAGGAACTCCAAGTAAAGTGACGGCACAACAATTATTGCAATCGACTGTATCTGACTTGTTTAAAAGGATATTCGAAGTCGTTTTAAGAATAAAACTTATTAAGTTATATTTGGAATAAAACTAATTTGACGGATATTTTCGCGTTTAAATTTAACTTTTTTAATTAATGAAATTAAATTTATAAAATCAGTTTTATTCCGTGGGTAGTATTTGTGTAACTATAAGAAATCATTATATATATTTATATATGTATTTACGATAACTAATTCAATTACCGTATTTATCAAGGATGCGACTGTGAGGCGTCGGGTACAGCAATCACCAATCCGCCTGCTGTAAATGTGGTAATTACGGCAAATCTTTTATTTATCTTTACACGTGGTAGAGCCATGCTGCAGCTATTAGCAGCATAGTTTTAGCACGAATGGGCGGCCTCGACCGGCGAAGAACCACGCTCTCACAGAATACCAGCGTAAAATAGCAGCTTAACACTGCTCTATTTCGTATGGTGAGTGTAGAGAACCGGAAACCCTTTTTACTGAAAATGAGGCGTTCCATCTTAGTCCTTACGGGTGACAACGCTTCTGCAGTTTATTATGTGAGAGCGTGGTCCTTCCCCGGTCGATTCGACCCATTCGTGCTACAATTATACTACTAATATAGCTGCAGCATGGCTCTACCACGTATAAAATATTTTCCGAACATTCCCTATAATCGCTTGTTATGCCACTCGCAGAACGAGATATGGTATACATATTTGTATTGTGCGTGTCTAACGGCGACGGTATTTACATGCTAGAAACTATAAAACATAATCTATTGATTACTTTCAAATTCTTTCATTTTTTATTTATTTGTGCAAACAGCTATAGAAAGTTCTAGAAACTTCTAGAAAGACCAGTATCCTGTGACCTGTAAGATCTCTTGTGATCGCTGATATAGCTTTAGTTCACTGCAAAGCCCTATGTATTCAATAAATTGAAGGAGTTGCTTAGCTGTGAGCAATTTCACTTCGCCTGGGCTAAATATATAGTACCCCAGATGAGTACTACGTTTGCACATTAAGGGTCTACAATCACTTAGGATGTGCAGAGGTGTTTCTACTGTTAAGGAACATAATCAAAAGAAATTCTTTCAATAACTTACAATTGAAACTGAAAGAGCCACTATGCAACGACTGCTGATGTTCTGTGCGAGTGTGGTCCTTACCCAGGCGACATAACTCGTATTTTCATTCATATACCGTATTCGTTCTGACCACGTGAGTAGAACGTACTATGTAAACAATTTAAATATACAGTATTTTAAATCCGCGAAAAAACTAGGACAAAGTAAGCAAATCTTATCCATCAATACAACGTTACTTCGCATTTCCATTACTCACACACAATAGCTCGAACAAAGAGACGGTACTGAGACGTGATGCGAATTAATATACAATTTGTAAAAAGTGTAGGGAGGGTATAACGCTGCCGAGTAACGTGAATGTCATGTCACAATTGCAACACGTTACATGATCGACCTGCTTCATGTAGGCGGTTTGCTTTGATGACTTACGTATACGTTGTAGAGCCATATTGCAGGTACTTTTATACTTGTTGTAACACTAATGGGTCGATTCAACCAGACAAGGACCACGCTCTCTCAGAATACCAGCATAAAATAGCAGCTTAATGCTGCTGTATTTCGTATGGTGAGTGTAAAGAACCGGAGACCCTTTTTACTGGAAACAAGGCAATTCCAACCAAGTCCTCAAGGGTGATAACTGATAATGCATCTGCATTTTGATGCTTAATTAACGATAAATGGGCCACAGCATACCCTTACCATCAGATGGACTGGGGGTCGTTGTTACCCTCATTCTATATTAAAAAAACACTTATTAACAATAAGAAATGCAACATATAATATGTGATGTCGTTGCTATATATTTATATATTTAAAAATTTTAAGCTTACCAGTCCAGGTTCATCTTAAGACACTATTGAGGTCAATGAGCATAGTGCTTAGGTCCTCCAGCGATTCTGCAATAAGGACTATTCGTCGAGAAATCGACGGTGAGTGATGTACTCGCCATTGACGTTAATACCGTATCCTTTCCAGTCCAGTAGCTTGAAAACGTCTTCCAATGCAGCGGTGAAGAGTTTCGGGGATATTACGTCACCCTGTCTCACCTCTCTCCAGTTTGATAGGTTTCGTACTCTGGTTCTGTACTCGGAGAGCCATCGTAGCCCCTACTGTAGAAATACTTCAGTACTTCGATATACCAACAGTCCACTGGGCACCGCTGAAGGGACTGCCGCTGCATTTCTTGGGGGAGACCTATGTTCAGCAGTGGACTTGTGAAGAGCTCTAATGATGATGATGATGATGATGAAGCTTACCAGCAGCAACAAAATTATTAAAAGTAATTGATGATAACTTCAAACGATTACGATAATACAAATTTACAGCGAGTGTTACAATATTATAAACACGACATAATCAAACGTAAATCTAAACTCGAATCAATATGGTTAATCTAACCTTTACAAAATAGCAATAAAATCATCATAAACCTACATCACGGACTCCAAATCACAGGAACATCGAAGACGAGCTCAAATTCATAACGAATACACAGAATACGTTATGACCATTAACTCATTAACTTATGACTCGTTAACCGTTTCAAAGAGCCGAAGTGTTTCGTTTAAACATGAGCTTCTTAAAGGTGTAACCACATCCGATGGATTTTTCTCTAAAAGTTAATAAATCGGTTATAAAATTGACCGCATCTCGCGTGTTTACGGCTGTACCATCTTTGACGTTGCCTATTTAGTATTTCTGTTCGGTTAAATAGTTACAATTTTTTTTTAATATCCATCGCATCCGGTGCGTGCTAGGGTTTATATTCGATTGGATTTACGACTGTTTTCATTGCGGGCACTGTTTAATATAAATATGTGAGACGGTTTCCTGTTGGTTAATATGATAAATAATATTAATTAAAAACAATCACTGGCGCTGTCCCGGTTTTTTTTTATTTCGATAAACGATTTTACCTGTACTATCATTTGCGTAAAATTTTTATTAGGCTATATTTTTACGTTTTAAAACATCAGTGCTACATTGCTAAAATAGGACTACTTTTCTGCTTAGTCTCGTAGTCTCTCCGTCTAGGTAGGCACTGGGTACCTTATTTACTGTGTATACTGCTGTGTTCTAGTCAGCATTGTATAGCGAGCCAGTATAAAAACAGAATCTTTATTTAAAGTTGAATAAAGGTGTCCATGTATACAGTAGCTACTTTTTTTAACTTATTATAAGCCAGTGCTTGACCACAACCCCACCTGGTGGTAAGTGGTGATGCAGCCCTAGATGGTAAATCGCACTGTCTTAGCGTAACAAAAGCCTATTCACTCTTGCCTTGAAGACGCCCAGATTGTATTCGGACGGAAAGATAGACGTCGGCAAATTGTTCCACTCCTTTGCTGTACGGTTTACAAAAGACAAAGCAAAGCTTTTGGATCTAATGCGTGGAATATCGACATCGAAGGGGTGAAGACCCGCCGACCGCCTGGTTGTCCGATGGTGGAAAGGAGAGGGAGGAGTTAAAGCGTGTAATTCCTGCGCACACTCATCGAAATGCATCCTATAGAATACCGAGAGATTACTTACCATCAGGTGGACTTAGTTCGCCAGTCAAAATATCTGCATTTCATATTTTATAAAATCGTTAATGTTACGGTCCTAAGACTATTCACGTTCTAAAATATACGGATAAGTTTTTGCGTATGAACCATATTATATTAAATCTGGGGGCACGGCAGTGCCCCCGCCAAGTCGAGCAAAAAAGCTGCACGGCCGTACCATCCTTTTCTCGAAGCAGTTCAGGCTATTTCTGAAACCCTATAACTTCGTTATGGATAAAACTAGAAGCCTGAATTTTTACTAAACAAGTAGGCATTGTATCGACTCGGTATATTTCAAATTTCATAAAATTTAAACTAGTAATTTAAGAATTATAACTAGTCAAAATTTCTTAATTTTGTCACTCACTGACTGACCGATCATCAAAACTCTGAGGCACTTCTAGCAGACATAGAAATTTCAAATTTGGAATACTATTATTGTTTAATATATTAATCAAGGAAAAATTAAAATATTTTACAATTTTGGTCCAGTTTTCGAGATAAACCAACTGCATAAATAACTTTGTAATCCCATATAAACATATAGTATTACAAAGAAAAAAAAATTATATATGTATAATGGAATAATAGGTGTAAATAGCTACCTAGATATAACTATGTACAAAAAGAAATGAGATGCCATCAAAAACATAACTTGTAAAAAAAGCCAAGTCTCGCAACTCAGTTCTTCTACCGTAAAAAGTTGTGAGATCCATGTAATACCAAGTCGATTAATTTATTCAGTCCATAGATTATACATAGATTAACTTGGCAATCGCACTAAACAATCTAATTTAATATAATATGTATTACTTGTGAGATATATTGTGTTTTCATGCGATTGCCAAGTCAATCTATGTATCAATCTATGGACTGAATAAATTATAATATATCCTCTGTGCTCGTAACATCCGCGTGAGTTGGAAACAGATGCCTTAAAATCGATGCCTGTAAGTACTCGAAAATCTTAAAACTCTAATTTATCGTATTAGAGTTTTAAGATTTTCGAGTACTAAGACTACTACTACGACTACTATAACTAAGAGAAGAAAAAAAATCATTATTTAAGAGTTAGAATCACACTGCAGCTATATAGATAATAGCTGCATCACGAATGAGTCAGCATGCCCCTCCTTTTTCTTACATTTTTTAGAAAAAAATTACCTCGCCCTTATCGCTGCAATTCATTGCTACTAAGCCACTGCGCTGCGTAATCGGCAAGTGCCTGGTAGGTACTACGGTTTACGGAATACCATCAAAATGGCAGTATAATGCTACTAGGTTCCGTAGTGACATGGACCGGAAACATTTAGTATGTGATGGAATATCTCCGAGTTAATCGCTCAAGTCAATTTTGCTGCTTTAATACCTTAGCATAATAATCCTATGCAAATTTCGACATCAACTGATATAATAAGCGGCAACTTGACGCATATATTTTTTTAAAGAAAAATTAACTATATATTCTGAATTAATTGGAATGACGTGACAACCTTATATAGATAATTTTGTGGAATGAAATTGATACTGTAATAATATACGGTTTTATTTTCACTATCGATATCAAATATCAGAATTCATTTAAAATTATTAAAAATGATTTGTATTTACAAATCGATTCAATAATTTATGATCGAACTGTAGACTAGTATGTTATGATCGATTCAAGTTTGTTTTTCATAAATGATAAAGTATAATATAACACACCAGTTAACTTTGTATAAATATAAAGAAAATTTAATCGCATATTGTAACTATCAGTAACTAAAATATAAGCAATAATTCACTGTTTATTTCAACATTACTACATTGTTAAGGGCCCCGATAACTCAGGAGCTAATCGCTCGCCGCAAACGCATTACGCGAGCAACCCGGGTTTCAGTTATATATATATTTGATTAGACTAAGTTTGATTGTCACAACATCAAATTTCGTATAAATAGTTACATTAAAAAATTTATCTTCTATTTTCCTAATGTAATGTTTTCTTAAAATTTTCATGGGACTGTCCATGAATTAAACCTATTTAATAAATCATCATCAAAATCGGTTCACCATTGACGCAGATATCGTGTAATATACGTACAATAAAAGTAGATACATAGGTACAATTAAATTAAGAACATCTTTTTTCTGAAGAAAAATCTTTGGTTATTGCTTTTTCAATCAAAGTACCGAAAAACTGCCTGATCTAGCGATCAATATTACAAACTTTATTATTATGGCTTTAGGGTTCAAATTTTAGCTGGATTTAACATTTTTGCAAAGATACAAATAAAGGCTAAGTATTTCGGGTCTGGTTCAGTTGTGGTGTTATTATCATTGTCTTTGATACTGCATTCTTGATTACTTCTGGGATAATATTTGTATAATACTTTCGTGTTCTTTGTCATGTTCATTCTCTTCGTTCCCGATGCATGCAAACTCGATGAATATCGGGAAAATAGATAATGCTATCTGTCTGCTTATGCTTACACTTGACGCAGCGGTGAAAAGCAGTCAATGAGTTAATGTATTTTTTTATATATACACTTGGTATGTTGTTGTTGTATGCTTCTTTATCCCTATTATATAGAAATAACATCGGATATCGCCAAACAGTATAAAACAAAGGCTGTCATTATGTTGGTTACATCTTATAGGTATACGCCCCACTTCTGGGCACAGGCTTCTTCATATTCTCGATGTAGATTTTTTTTTCAGGCAGCAAAAGTGTATTTCTTTAAAACTGTAAAATCACTTAATGCATTATGATGCGGTTTTCGTCCCATGACATGTAAAAAAATTCTTAAGAAAAATCTTCGTGTATAATACATGCGTATTTATGTGAGGATAGCAGGGAAATGTTGTCTTGTGATGAAGTCGTAAGAAGCTTATAACTTATCTGTGATTTACAAAATTTTCTTTGTCTGGTATAATAATATATCCTAAATAAAAATTGCAAGATCTCTTCTGTTTATTACTTAAAAAAAATCCAGTTTATTAATTAAGGCTTTAACATGTTTGCTCCCTTTTAACACTCCGATCGCATTGGGTAATAAAAAGAAAATTTAAGTATGAGATAAATTCTCACGCAAATGTATTGTATAGCCCAAAACATTCCGTCCAACAACGGCTCAGTTTACGTTAATTTACCGCCTGCTTAATTTTAAAATTTAAATACAGCAATTTGTGCGTCAACCGGACGACTCGACAATACCGTAATACGCGGTTTCTTTGGAACATAGCGTGCCCGCTGGCTAAGCAAACGAGTATCGCAATTAATAATTGTCATATACCTAAAATTGGTGACAAAGATTGCGTTTAACTGTGTGAACGTTTTTAAATTATGCTCCGGAGCAAGGTCAGAAAACAACATCTGTTCCATTTCGTCTTAATATTCATTGTATTCATTGAACGTGACAAATTTTTAGTCGGCTTCAGAAAAAAGGAAGTTCTCAATTTGTATGTTACGCGATATCTTCGTCAACTGTATATCCACATTAATTATTTCTTTTTTTTTATTAAAATGTATTAAAAAGTTCAGGGGTCCCAAGATTTTTTCTTTTTTCAAAGTCTATAATTTAAAAAAAAAAGAAAAAATCTTTAGTTAAAGGTGGCACAGTGGATTAATAATTTTAATGTAGGTAGGTACCAATTTTTCTAGCGTTAGCTTTTGTTATACCGCAATTCATTAAGAAACGATAAAAAATGAAACTTTTAATAGAAAGTAACACCGATTTCAAAGAACTAAAAACAATCAAACTATTTCCACCTTTTCCTATTGCTTCTGAAGTTTGTGGTTTTTATACTTCTCCCAGCCGCCAAATTTCACGAACGCACAACGCGGCAGAACTCCCGATACCATCCACACCATCTGGAAGATTGGCGGTCCACCACTGTGCGATTTAGAAGATGTTTTCTTCCTCGCACGATTTCCTTGTGGAATCGATTACCATCAGCGATTTTTCCGAACCGATTTAGAAGATGTTTTCTTCCTCGCACGATTTCCTTGTGGAATCGATTACCATCAGCGATTTTTCCGAACCGATACGACTTAGGGACCTTCAAGAAAAGAGCGTACTCCTTTTTAAAAGGCCGGCAACGCATCTGCAATTCCCTCCCAGGTGTTGCAGTTGTTCATGGGCGGCAGTAGTCACTTACCATCAGGTGAGCCGCATGCTCGTTTGCCCCTCTCCTATAAAAAAAATACATAAGTACACTATGATATAGCACCGGCTTCAGAAGTTTTATCAGTGTCAGCAATTATGTGGAAATTATTTTAGCTCTTTCAGATCTTTAAAGTCAGCTTTTACATTTTATTTAAAATTTAATTTGACTGGTCTTCAGATGTTAGGACAACCTGTGTTATTGGTTGTAGCTGTTACAGGTTTCCATAAGTTGCACTAATGATATCATTTGATGAATTGGTCACTTTAATATAAAATATCGGTCAAGCGCACGCAATCCACAATCATTGTTCCGTACCACATGCTCTTCAACAATTCTCTTTTTCATCCTCTCAAAATTTGGTGGATAATTTTGTGCGGATGAAAAATGTATTTGTTGAATAGCATGTGGGGTACAGAACAATGATTGTGTCGAAAATTCCAATTTTCTAAAATTAAGACTATTTTTGTACTTAACAGTTATGCAAAATTTTAAGTATTTATGTAAACCGCTTACAGTGAACCGGCAGACCCCTAAAACAAAAAGACTCATTTATGTAGATCTTATAAAAAAGTATTATGAAATGATGGGCGTAAATATATGTGTAGTGTTCATATCTAAAGATATATTCATATGTAAACTTATAGTACAATACTTGTTCCAACATATTAAACGTACAAAGTGACCAAGCCTTCATAATGTAACGGTAAAAATTAAATACGCAATAAATCAAACGGATTTAAGTGTCTCTTAATCTGCTAAAGCTAAACATTAAAATGAAATACATCTTTTGCTTGATTTTATGTCATTTTTTGGTTTGTCCTTTTTGTAGTTATTAAGCTTTGTTTTGTACTGTAGCAATTTGGGGGCAGAATTAGGTAACAGGTAGGTGAACTATCCAGACAGACTCCTAGGCAGAAAGGAAAGAAAGTTCTACCACTTGGTAAGATTTTCTCGTTATTGTTAGAGTAACACACTCTAATATTATTATTAAGTATCTTTATAACAAATTACACTTTTCACAGCGACAAGTTAGAATAGCAACTCGTTTAGTATGTCCTAGACACAGTACAGCTGCATTTCGTGGCAGCTTTCGTTATTCTGCCACGAGATTGCCATACAGTGCCATAACAGTGGTAGAGCCACGCGGCAGTTTTTGCTGTCGCACGGATGGGCCGGCTCGAACCGGGGTGGTACCACGACCCCACAGAAAACCAGCGTGAAGTAGAGGTTTAACTCTGCGTTTCGCTTGGTGAGTGCAGGTGGCCGGAGGTCCTTTTTACTGGAAATGAGTCATTCCACCTTAGTCCTCACGGGTGACAACGCATCTACATTTTGATTTGTAATAGAGGATAGATGTAGATGTCTATGGGTCGCAGCAACCACTTACCATCAGGTGGTCTGTGTGCTCGTTTGTCACCCTTATCATATAAAAAAAAAGATGCTGGTACAATATTCCACCACCAATTAGAAATCTAGCTTCGATCGATTCGTTTAAATATAATTACAAAAATTCCTTACTCAGTATTCAAAAGTCAAGTTATTGAAAATTTTATAGTATGTCTTACCTACATACTTTTCTATTCCGTTTATTCGTTTCTTTTTCATTTTATTTAAGTAATTACTGCTTTTATAATGTTAATATATTTTTATAAGTATGTATGTATGTGATAGTGTGTCGTATGGTTTAAACATATCATGTGTGCATATTGAGTTAAAATTGTATAATAATGAATATTGTTTAGTTTAGTTATTGTTAAATTTTTATTGGCACTCACGGAAGATCAGCGTCGAAGTACTTTGTCAGTACCAAGACTATGCTGAGTTGGGTGCCTATTTAGTAACTATTTATCAAATTTATATGTTATTATTGTTAGCAAATTGCTAAAATGTGTTAGGTACTAAATAAATTTACTTTACCTGTGCATAGCGTACCTTGGTAGGTATTGTAAGACCGCTGTTAAGACAGATTTTAATATCTAGAAACTAAATATTTATTCATTTTTATTTGGTTAATCGAGTAAGTTTTGATCAAATAAATTTGATTATTTAAATTAATACTATGTCGATTCTAATCTCTCTCTAATCTAATTTGTATATTTTATTTGCGATAAATCACAATAATGAACATTTTTTTACTCAAACGATTTGAAATATTTAATTAGGATATAATATTTTTTGATAATTTTCTTAAATAACTATTGAATTAACTTCAAGTTCCTTAAAGCAAATTATCAACTTAAAGTAATAAAGACATTTTATAGCACGCTTTTTGCAATTCTTTTGGAGCACATTCAAATGAAAATTCCGTGTGGTGGTGGTAAGTCAACTATTCACCGCGATTAATATAGAAATGGCTTTTAAAACTTACCGTATGTTAATAAAAAGGGGCAATATTTAACTTAATAGTTAATTTTTATTTAATATATCAGTATAAGTTAAAAATAATATCTACTTATTGAAGGTCATGGCCCTCTTCTGTAAAAAAAAAAGAAAATTTCAGTCACAGTCGCGTTCCCCTTGAGCAAAATACGATACAACATTATACTATGGAAATAACTAAAATAAACTAGTACCTATAGCTGTTCTAAATATGGTGAGAATTCTCTTTTTTACAGAACTAAGTCTGCTTGCTATTTTGGATGTGTGGGGGCCCCGTTGAAACTTCGCCTCTAAGGTGATTTCAAGAGATGAGTCCTGTTGATGCTACCGTTTAACTCTTCCCCATTTAAAATCACATTAGTATTTAGATATTTCACATCTGGGGGATTCTACGGTTCCTATTCCTATCGATATCGTTTCCTATTCCTATACCTAACGATTCGCATAAATCTCGGCTACGCCGAAAAATAAGAATAAAATTTCACCACTCGCACCGACTAAAACCTCATGGTGTTCCACCTTCGCCGCAGCGACGAAGCCGTTGCAGAAGTAACTTTGGGTCAATATTCCTGGGTAAAATAAAAATTTGAGTATTGATGTACCGGAAACTAAGCGAGATATCGAAAAATTTTATCCTTACTTTTCGGCATATCTCGTTGAGGTCAATGCAAATCCGCCTTCAAATCGTGGCACCATAAGAACCGTAGTCGTACCCACATCTGGTGTTATCATTGTCATACATTTACTTTTAATGCCATTTAAATGCAAATTATTTACGTTAAACCAATGTATTAATTTATATAAACATTATGAACTTCGTCATATTTTAGTGTTTGCCGATTTATGAAATTATTGATATTACGAATGAAATTTTCGTGTAGTTGTAGTGTAGTTATTCAGAAAAATAATAATTATCATGGTCATTCCCTACCAATTAAGATAAACCTTTAATATAAATAATAAACAAAAAAGGGCCGAATATTGAGCCCTGAGAAACGCCAATTTGTACTAATGACCTTAAAGATCTTTTACCGTTGATGCTTTAAGAGTCCTATTAACTAAGAAATAATAAATTTTAGAGCATAGCTTCTCAAATCATAATATAGATCTTGGAGCAGTATTCACATATCGGTTAGCCGCGTGCGTGCAGCTAAGCGAGCGAAGTCGATGGATGCAGGTGGCTCAGGAGCGTGATTTGTTATTTCTTTGCATGTTATAAGCCAGTGCTTGACAATGATTATATCTGGCGGTAAGTGGCGATGTAGACGAAATCACCACTTACCACCAGATCAGGGAGGATGAGGGAGACCTAGTATTATGATCATTGGAGATAGTCTGCGAAAAAGTGAGAATGACAGGTAAGATTGAATAAAACTATTTTTACATTTAATTTAGGTACCTACTTATTTATAATTTCCGACGTTTTGGGTTATGGTTACGGGGGACTAAGACGTTTGACGTTCCGATGTCATAGTTAGCCTGGCTACCTTCAGGTTTCGAATATTAATTTTTGGTCCGATCTACGCACAACTAGCTTACTTGGTCTTAAAGAGCATGCTTGACTTTCGCGTTCATTCGCGTAAATATAAGGAATCATTGTGACAGACAAGAGCTATCTATAGTTATTGTCAGGAACCCCTGTAATAAATTTAACGGCAAAAAATTGTTGACAATTATTTTCTTAGCTTGGAACACAAAACATTAATGCGACAAGCCAAGCCTTAAGCCGCAGCTTTACTCGACCGCGAATGTCCGAGTAATGGCTTAGCTGATATGTCATAAGTTGGCCACTGATGGTAAGAACTGGTCCCATTAACATTAACAATGGCTGACGGGCTTGGACGATAATACGTAACTACATACATGTCGCCATACGAGAATGAGGATGATTTTTAAAATCTTAAATTGTAAGCTTGCAAATGATAACGGTAACACTGCTCACAATATTGCAATTATTACTAAGTACTTGTTACTATTAATTTGAGAGCGTCTTAACAAATTCCTTAACAAAAATATTTTAAATCTAAACTTATATCACGTATCTTATCTATTTGATTTGTTATTTAAAAATATTAAACATGTTTTGTTACTAAAAAAAATAGTAGAGTAACAGGCGATACGATACAAAATAACACTATTAATTTACGTACAAGACCATGGTTCATCTACCTAGACATACCTATATAGGTATCCTATCCTACCTATACAAAACAAGGTACGGTTCTCATATTATGAAAAGAACTTACAAGAAAGATAAGTAATAAGCCATTTCTATAAAATATTCTGTTCACCTTTAGCAAAATCCCAAAAAAGACACAAATATTACTTAGTACCTACTTAAAATATAAATATGCAAGATAGTTATATAATATTTGCTAAAATATTACGCTTCTATCATTCTATTATTAGTTCCAATGATTCTTTATTCAAATAAAATTCAGTAATAGAATGAAGTGATTATTATTTAAAAAAAAAATATTTTATATGTGTATTCGATAATAATATTTGGAAAAGGAATTGCTTATTTAAAATATATTTATTTAAATTATAAGTACCTAATACAATTAAATGAATTCAAAAATACCTTTATTTGTGTTACCATTTTTCCTCTCGCCCTTCGGAACATCAGTGAAAACGCAGACAGAAACGAACAATAAGTAAATAAGAATAAAATAAATTAATAACTAAAATCGACACATCAATATCGTCCTATCACAACGATTCTTTGGCATAATTACACAGTCTTACAGTCACTTACACAGTAAAAAAAAAGAAAACAAACACAACGAACAATTTCGAACACAAAATCGGCGATGTAACAGTTCGTAAGCCGCGATCGTGCAAGGATAACGGGGCATACGTCCGTCCAGCACACGCGGCAAATACACAATGCTGGTAGATCGAAGTGAGCCCACAATACGTGCGCTGTACAATACGCCGCCCCGCGCCGCACTCGCGAGCGACAGGGACGCATCGACCTAATGTCACTGCCCTGAAAACAATGCCGTCCTTCCAAAGCCTAAACACTTAATTTCTAAATCAAACACTTCCTGCCGATAACTAAAAACCAATCCTTGCCTCGTTTCCAGTACCACAGTGAAATATTTTCATTACCATCCTTTCAAAACGATGCTCACAATCAATTGTCTATAAGAAATAACAGCAAAGAATCTATACAAAGCGCTTCAAGCCGTCCTCTTCCATCGCGCAACATTGTGTGCGTTCACGATCCCTCCTCTCTATCTTGCTTGCGATTAATGATGCCGCTAGACCATTTCCCGTCTCGTTCTACGCCCCGCCCAGGTCGGGCGCCTTTGAGTGTGCCAAACGGTGCAGTGTGCGTGATTCGGTGAACAGCCGAGCATTGTGAAAACGTTTCGCACACCACAATGAAACACAGGTGGGAGTGCGATCTAGTCTGAGGGCGTTTAAAAAGTCGATACAATCGCTTACGTTTGTATTTGTGAAGAAAATTTTCTTTATTTCGACGATGGCTGGGCGTGTTGCCATTGTGATCGCGAGGCGTGGCCAAGAGGAAAACGTCTCTATTGTGCGGTCCACTCGCATTGTCCGATTGGCGCGGTCTATTGTTGTATGACTACTGAATTTTCCCAAACCGATTCCGGCATAAAATATGACGCCAATAAAATTATATTTAGACAAGCCCCTATTAATATTTAAACATCATCAACAAAAAATATCGAAAATACCAACATATTACGCAACATATCCTTGAAATATAATCCTCCATTTATTCTTATTTTTGTGATTATATTATGAATAAAATATATCTTTAGTATTTGAATTTTCACGAGATACGTCCCAATCTTAAAGTAGAAAGATTACTGGCGATAGCTTCTTAATGTCTTTTGATGTTGCTAAAAATAGTACTACCTACCTACCTTAAAATGTAAAGCGGATGTTGGTCGCCTTTGTCCCATATTGTTTGATTCGTTTCCGTTCGTTTTATGACAAATTGTGTTAGGTGTAACAATATTTATTTTACTAACTATATTGCTTCTTTAAATTGTAGCTATGATTTGATGAGTTACATTTTCATTGAATGAATCCTTTAATCGTCACTATGAGGAAGTTATCATTCTGAATTTTATTCCGTGGGCACAAGCTTAAGACTAGCAAGCTTACAAAATTTCCGCTATCGCGTTTTCCGCAACATTCAATATAGTTTCCTTTCAGGCATAGCTCGCTTGTAAACGTAAGGACAATATGACCCATATTAGAGCGCAGCGCAGGCGTGGAAGAATGTGTGTCTCGGGGTATCTACACTCCCCCACCCCTAACCACGTATACGGGGTATTATCTACGTTTGGGGTATGAGGTGACCCCACGTTCGTAGCTTTATTATACTGGTTTCAGCGAAAATTGCTTTTTGTTTGACGTTTAAAGCGGCGGATGGGTCGGATAGCAGGTTTTATTTGAAACGCTGCCTCTATAGATGTATGAGCGGATGTAGTTGTAGCTTACAACTGGCTCTTTTGTGAGGAACAGCTTCGTAATGGTTATATTTAGAGTGTGAGATAGAGAAACTTGATACTAAAATGGGGATTTTTGATTTCAAATTATTTTACGTATGCATTACGCCCAATAAATATGAATAAATACAATATCTTTATATTATTTGAAAGAGCCGCGGTAACTTAGAGGATAAAACGCTCGCCGTAAATTTCCCTAATAACTTCAACTAGAGTTCGAGTTCAATGCAATTAACAATAGCATCGAATTAAATTGTTTAAAAAATATATCTTAAATGAAATTGTTATGTCTTATAATTTTAAGTGCTGATTTACTGTGCAAGTATTAGGACCGTAAAGAAACTTGGGTGTCTGACATTATGAAATAATTCAAGAATATGTAGTAGGTAGGTACCTACAGTTTACAGTACCTACTAACACACTGGAGCTTTTTTTATAGGATAAGGGTGACAAATGAGCACACAGTCCACTTGATGGTAAATGGTTGCTGTGGCGCAGAATTCTCTTAGAAATAAGAAAAGGATTACCCAGTTGTGTGTGATACTATATTCGAAATTTAAATTATTTATTCTTTATTTTTTATTGTACACACTGTAAGTTCATAACAATTATTAAATATTCAAATAAGATGTACAAAGGCAGGCTTAGCCCTAATGAGAGTTCTCTTCCAGCAAACCCTCTGGGAGAGTAAGTATCTAAGTGTTTTAATTATATTTATTTTTAATAGGACACAATCATCTAAATGGATTGATATTGGAAACTACTTATTTTTTTCAGGTCTTCTTAAATCCATACTTATGATAAGATATTTTACACGTATATACACGTGGTAGAGCCATGCTGCAGCTATATTAGTTGTATAGTTGTAGCACGAATGTGTCGGCTCGATCGGGGAAGGACCACGCTCTCACAGAACACCAGCGTAAAATAGCAGCTTAACGCTGCTGTGTTTCGTATGGTGAGTGTAGAGAATCGGAGACCCTTTTTACTGGTAATGAGGCATTCAATCTTAGTGAGGGTGACAACGCATCTGCATTTTGATTCGTAATCGAGGATAAATGTAGATGTTTATAGACCGCAGCAACCACTTAACATCAGGTGAACTGTGTGCTCGTTTGTCACCCTATCCTATAAAAAAAATTAACATCTTAAAATTACTTATATTTGTTAAATTAAACGGTTTTCAAACAATTTAAATTAATAACAAACATTTTAAATCAGAAGATATTGTAATAGCATCTGTCATACATATTTGGAACTGAATTATATGTATTATTTTTAGTTTATAATGTAATATGAAGTCACAAATATGCCATCCGTGCCAGGTAGACGGTGCGGCGGAATCACCCACCCCCTTTTGTCCTCAGTAATGAAGATTATCGACGGAGGAAACGGCGCTACCGATGCCGGGGTCGTCGGGCAATTACTTGATTGGTTTTTGGTGTTTTGTTTGAGCGAAAGGAATAAGAGACTGTGGAGTGGAGTGAGGCTTCTTTAGAAGTTATAAAGATTGTGCGACCTTAGGTCTACAAGGGAGAACTTTGTTATTATTATAATTATTTTCATTGTGCTACCTACTGCTTCATTTATTATATAAACTTTCTTGTTGTTTTAATGACGTTAGCAACCGTAGATAGAATTCGTAAAATTACCCGTAACAT
This sequence comes from Parnassius glacialis, assembly GCA_033319125.1. Taxonomy (NCBI): domain Eukaryota; kingdom Metazoa; phylum Arthropoda; class Insecta; order Lepidoptera; family Papilionidae; genus Parnassius; species Parnassius glacialis. Next base: position 18,279,264 of record JAVANC010000024.1, on the reverse strand, counting down.
TTAAAATAAATCAAAATTAAATCTAGATTATTTTATAGGCAACCTTACCTACTTGTGTTTCAGTTATGTTTGTTCGGTTGTTATTAGATGTACTCTTCTTTTTAATTTTTTTACTCGTATTTGTAGATATCTACGAGTAATATTCTGTTTGCTCATGATATATTACCCTATTTATCTTTTTGTTATTTTTTTGATTTAGTAAGCGTTTTGTAAGTTTTCTAAGAAATAAATAAGATCTTAAACATTTCAACTCTCTTTAATATTTGTTTTAAACTTGAATAAAATATTGGCTCTTTTAAAAGTAAGAAATATATTCCTGTAGTGACGTAACTTTTGATCGTTGGTTTTGATGTCCTGTTAATGATATTATGAAGAGTCTTAATCAAATAAACGGACATTTCTTCAAATTATTTGTTGAAAAAAGAAGAAAATAAACAAAACTAATTCGTAACAAAAAAAGATTGCAAATATAAATTCAACTCCATTGTCTGCCTAATTAGAATGAAAAAAGAAACAGCGTAAAGACCGGAGGCGGAAATGCCACAATGCGACGTGAACTCGCGCGGATTAGATTCAAAGCGGGCGTTCGGCGATCTTTAAATAGATAGCGCGGACGCGCTAAGTGATGCCAATTAGCCGGAGGCGCGCCCTCCTCTGACACCGGTTAAGGTGAAGCAGCCGGCTCTTTGTCAATCCTGGAATTGCCTCCATTTAAAAATTCGACTGACTTCGTGCCGTTAATTCCGTGTTTTAATCTTTTGGTACGGATTCATGCCATTTTGAAGTACCTACCTACGAGAGTAAATTTTTGGCTAGTATAATATAGGGAGGTAGTATAAACATTTTCCGATCTCCACCACATTATTTCAAATTTATCTGTAGATATTTGTGACAGTCTCGTTGGCTTAGTAGCCGTAGTAATCGTGACTGCTATGTGTTCTCGTGTTCGAATCCGGGATTCGAACTCGGGATAAATTTACTTTCTATTTTCTATTTCTAATTATCTTTGACTGACTTCACACGCAGCTATTTATTTTAGGTAATATCTATTAATATAAATTACGTAGTATCGTATATCTACTTGTACATTTAATTGTAGGTATACCTACATATATTGAAAGATAGGAAATACAAAGATTGTTCTACCATCTTGTATTCTATTTATTCTTTAAAAAAAAACGTTACCACCACACTAGGATTTACTCCAGTATCGTGGGAGGCAGTTTACAAACATAAATAGTACGAGGACAAACATCCAGACCCGGAACAATTATTTGTAGGCTATACAAATACTTATTCCGTGCGGGATTCGAAAACGCGGCCCCTAGCGCAACAACTAAGACACTGCGCCACGGAGCCGTCAAATTCGTCGTTAATTAACCTCTGTGCTGATACTGGTAACAGACAATCCTCCTGATATCAGTCCGGATATTTTTAAAGGCTAGATTATTGAATCAAGTAAAAGAGAATTTCACCTGTGCTTTAGCCAGGCCTGTTACACGTTAATTGTGATTTATATCTATGTTCAATTTACAAAATTGCCTTTTGTAATTGTTTATTTTATACCGATTTCAAACAGGAGGAGGTACTTAATTAGACTGTAATGTTTTTTTTTGTGTTATCTCATAACTTTTTTGGGTGAACCATTTTCGATGGTTCTTTTTTTATTTAATAGTTGGTACTTCACATGTGGTCCTATATACATTTGATCAAGGTCTGACCAATAGTTTTTGAGTTATTCTTAATAATTTATATTGGCGTCAGTTGTACAAAATTTTTAATTTTTAATTATTGTTATACTGAATAATGAATATTATATTCTTTGCTTTCTTAGTCATATTTGCAAGGAAGTTTTCAATATAAAGAATGTTATATTGTCTTTGGTAGATTTTGCTTTGAATAATTCCAACTTTAAGAGTTTCATGTAATTTAAGTTTACCTACATTTCGTACCTCTTCGTTTCATCATAATTAAGTCGCTAAAGTTCAAGATTGTCCCTACACGCGCTCGAGTCTTTAACGCTCCCCCTCATTTTCAACATAACTGGTTCATTTCACCCTTCCCCTTGTTGTAAGTACTTTCCCATATCAAACTCACACAAACTAAGTTCATTTTGATGTTGTCTAAAGGAATGCGGATTATATCGGGGTAGAAATGGATCCTATACATTGCCGGGGAGTTGATGAGACGTTTTCATTGAAAGCGATATTTGCTTAAATACATCAAATTCAGGGTTTCTAGCGGTAATCGAATTGCAGCTTTTGTGTCCATTTTAAAATGATGGTCTTGATTATTTTTTAATCTTGTAGTTTACTTGAAAAGAAGGTAAGGCTGACAAAGTGAGATCCAATAGAAAAGAAGTGGTAAAATTAAAAATTTTGTACAACCGACTTCAATATAAGTTATTACTCCTTAGAAGACGTTAGAAGCACCAGCTTTTAAATAAAAAAACAATCATCAAAATCAGTTCACTTAGAAAAAAGTTATGAGATAGCACACATAAAAAACATACCGTCGAATTGAGTATCTCCTCCTTTTTCTAGTCGGTTAAAAATAACTTTGTCCATCTCCGTACTGAACTGTTAGATAATATATTTTACAGAGCTATTAGTGAAAGAAAAGAAACATAATATGCGTTTTGCAACATACGAGTAAGTAGGTGATTAAAATTTGGTTTTGGTTTGTCAGACATCTTTTTTATTTATTATCACTACAATGGTCAACTTTTTAATGCTTTACTATTGATTTAATTGATAGTTTTAAAAACTTATATTAGTCGAATAATCATTATATGTGTTAAGTTTTTCATGTCAAACTACATCTTCAGTTTGTAAGAGTTTATCAACTAACGTGCCTATAGTTAGAAAGTGAAACACACTCCGTGATATGTTTATTCTAATAGTGTTTGATGAAATGCTTTATCACTGGCAAATTTAAGTCTTTGATCTTTCGCTAACGGCTTTAATTTGGGAGCTGTTATTAAATTTTACTGTTAATATTAACACGAGTCAGTATTTGCTTGATTTATAAATACATATATGTACCTATTGGTAGTGTTATGAGGGTAGATGTTGGTAACTAGGGATAATATTTGAATAATTATTTTTTTTGCCTTATTCCTCATTTTTCTTATACTAACTAGAGCTTTTTTACTTTTTTAATTTATACTTGCGGTTGTTGTCACTTGGGGAAACTTCAAATGCATATTTGTGTACTACATACGTGTACCTACTTGTTTCACTATTATTATAATTATTTATTGGATACGGGTGACAAGCGAGCACATAGTCCACCTGATAGTAAGTGGTTACTGTGGCCCATAGACATCTACATTTATCCACCATTAAGAATCAAAATGCAGACGCGTTAACACCCCTGAGACTAAGATGGAATGCCTCGTTTCCAGTAATAAGGGTCTCCGGTTCTCTACACTCACCATACGAAACACAGCACGAATGGGTCGGCTCCACCGGGGAAGTACCACGCTCTCATAGAATACCAGCGTAAAATAGCAGCTTAAAACTGCTGTGTTTCGTATGGTGAGTGTACAGAATCGTAGACCCTTTTTACTGCTTTAAAGAGGCATCCCATCATAGTCCTCACGGGTGACAACGCATCTGCATTTTGATTCGCGAGAATAGATGTGGATGTCTATGAGCCGCAGCAACCACTTACCATCGGGTGGACTGTGTGCTTGTATGTCACCCTATCCTATAAAAGAAAATGCAATGGAAATCTAATAAATCTGTAACGGTAACGGTAGGTTTATATTAACATATTATATACGTTATAAAGCGACTTGGTTTTTAAAAAAGCAATCCCATTTATTCCGGTCATTTCTCAGTCCCGGCCGAAAGTCGATCGACTTTACCCTCCTCTCATAGGGAGACATTTTTACGCGACTCGACGTAAAAATATCTTTACTAACTTACGCAAATGGATACATTAGTGAGACTAATCTTCATTTGTAGCAACCCCGGCGATCTATTAATATTTTGTCCGCTGCGGGATGGTATTTAACGCAGATGATGTCCGATTCACTTAGCTTTTTTCTTTAAAAAAAACGATCCTTTTACAGGAAAAATGAGTAGATGTCGCTTCCCATTTGGAGCACTTAAGTGTGGAACCGATTTACGTTTCCTTTTTTACCGTCGAAGGATTTTTATTTACTGTTACGGATCTGTTATAATGTTGTTATAGAAAGCAGTTAAAGTGTTTTACTTAGGGTACCTACCTATTTAAAAATATCCTGTTACCAGTTTTAATCGATTGTCTCGTTGGTCTAGTTGTCGCAAGCACGACAGCTGATCATATGGTCCCGGGTTCGAGTCCCGGGTTGAACCATAACCAGTTATTGGGTAATTCTTAATATTATTATACCTACTAGCTGTTCGCCGCGACTTCGCCCGCGTGGAATTTATTAAAATTTTTTTTTTAAAAGAAATCCTAATTATTTCTCTAAAATAAAAGTAGGCCTCAGTTACTCCTTATAACATTAGCTATTTGCCAGTGAAAGTCCAGCCGTTTTGGAGATTAGCTGGAACAAAGAGACAGACGACAGACAGATCCACAGACAGATAGACAGACAGACAGACCGACAGACAGACAAATTTTTTAAAAACAGTTTTTTTTTGTTATAAAGTAGGTACCTACCTACTTTCATATGCATTTAGTAAAAAGCTGTTTTTTGACATTACAAACAGACACTTCAATTTTATTTATTTGTATAGGTATAGAAAAAATATGAAACCATGATAGCCTAATAGGGCTTCGCGATTCCCTTAAATTAAAAGTACGCGAGCGACCCAAATTCAATCTTTGCCGATAGAAATTATTAATAGCAAATTCACGTGTAGATTTGCTACGTGCTCGACGGTGAAAGAATGTTGTGAAGATACGTAAAGTCAGCCGATATCTACGCATTGAAGCTGCGCGACGAATGTACTCCATTAACCTCAGAAATTATAGCGAGGTCCATTACTGGGGCCTTTTATATAAAATTTAGTAACTAGCTTAAGTTCTAAATTTTTATACCTACATATGAAAACTTTAGAACTGATATTTTCATAGGCATGAAATTTTTATTATGTTTCAATTAAAAAAAAAATGCTGTAAAACTATGACAGTACCTACCTACCTAACTATCGTTTCAAAACAGAACTCGAAATCATTTTGTATGTTATAATATACCTATATGTGATTAGGTACACGATGTAGATAATAATATGAATTTAACATAATAGATATTTTTATTTCACTAAATATTTGTGTCGAGATTTTTTTGATATTTTATGTTATTAAATGTAGGTCCTATAGATATTACAAATTCTTGAATAGAATTTGTACTAACTAAATACGTTTACGTTTTTTATTACTTAAGCTACAGAAAAATAGTGAACACATATAATTGTTATGTAATTACATAACATAAAAACGTGTTTTACGTAATCTCATGATAACCAAATTGTTATAATTTATTCTCTTTACATTTACAATTCTATGATAAGTCTATTAAGTTATAATTTTATATACCTTATCGATATTGTAATTTGATACGCCAAGTAAGGCCACTTAAAACATTTTTTTAGAGACACTCTTTAGATTGTTTTCATAAGTTTTCCCATGGGCGGCGCGTTCACACAGGTAGCTACGACAATAGGGTATTGTGTAACGGGCGTGGCCCATTGTGCCCCTCGGCCAATGGCGGAGCTATATTCAACAATAGCGCACCGAATTGGAATGCCGGCTCCGCTCTATTGTCGGATTGGCGTTGTGTGCTTTTCTGCTTACAAATTTAGAATAGGAATGCGCACTTGCGTTTTGACGTAATGTTCTCTTTAATGCTCTTTTTATTGCCTGCCAGTGTTACCATGCTTAAACTATCTGATATTATTTCAGGCATAAAAAATGAACTGATAAATGGATAATAAATAGAAACTGATAAAGGCCTATTATTTATTGTTTCGTATCCTTATTTTAAACGTGAAGGAAAGAAGAAAGTAGTTATTATAGTAAATTAAAAAAAAAGGATCTATTTTTTGGTATTTATTTTATTGATCACATTTTTGATTGTTACCAGTTGATAGCAGTTTTAGTGCAACTTTACCGCGTGTTCGGCGATAAACACCGTGAGCATAACTCATTAGGTAAAATGAAATTAAATACGTATTTCCAGAACTTATATCGTTTGACTAGCTCAGAAGCAGTGTGATGGACTATTTACTGTTATACCATATGGGTTATGATCCAGGATAAACGACTATAAATTAGTGTGCACTATTCTTAATTTTTAATTGTAGTACCTATGTTCTTAATTCACGCCTATAACCATAAACAGTTAGTCAGTAAATGTATATAAATTTTCCAAGATTACCAAACTTGATTAATTATAGGGCTTATAATTACATAAGCAATGCAACTTGAATACTTAAAGCGTTTGGTCATTAAGAGGCGCACGGGGACCGGATGCTGTGGACAGGTGTTGCTGACTGGCCGACGCGACAGTAAAATTAGCTACACGAAAACAACACTTGAGTGCGATCATACATGCAGTATTTAGTTCATAGTAAAATAAGCTAGAACTAACCGCCTATAAAGTATAAGAAATAACAAATGGTCCAGCGGTTGTAGTAGTGCGATTGCTGATCATGACGTCCCGGGTTCGAATCCCGAGTCGGGCCAAAAAATCAGATTTTGAGCTTTTCCATCAAGAAATCCTTAATAGCTGCCCGGAGTCAGGAAGTTGGCGGTCTCGTGCCTCGAATAGCACGTAAATTTGTTGGTCCTGTGCCTGATCACTCTCCGGTCGTGTCGATTTACCGATCCATCGGACTATGGGAGTGAGGAAATAGAGAAGTGCACCTGTTCTTGCACATATCTACCTACACTTGGGCACTATAATCCTGTCCTACGCCGATGCCGAGTTTCCGTTGAGGTCTGGACGACGACTATAATAATTTATTAAGCTAGAAATTCCAAGCGTAGTATATCACTTTCTTTTTTACCAGCCTCTAATTGTCGCCTTGGTCCGTGGTAGGGAGTATTTGCCTTAGATAATCATCATGCTTGGAAAGTTAATTAACAATCATTGACAATTGTAGTACGTACTAGACTACCTACATCTAGCACTTTAGTTGATAGGTACTGCTCGTTACAGATTTGTGTATTTTACGTCTGTCGTAAACGAGATAGTTATATCGCTATCTATCGAAAGCCATTAGATTATTCACGCATTCCTCATCTTTTACGAAAATCACGAGATGAAACAAGCTCAAATAAAGATATTAAAGAATTTTCCATCGACCAACATTTGACAATTATTTTTTTATAAAATTTGAAAATGGAATTCAATTAAATGTTACATTTTTTTATTTATTAACGTACCTACGTAATATCAATGGTTGCACGCGACTAGCTTTTAAATTTTGTTGAAGCAAAATTCATTTCTCTTTATTTAGTCTTTTACCATTTCTAGATGTTCTTAGTAATTTATAAGACGAGACGGATTCTGTTTCTGCTGGGTACATGGCAAAATTACCCGGCGTCGTTTGGAGGCTAAAAACTATGCGTTCTCATCGCGTGCACTTGCGGGACTGACAAGTGAGTACGCCGTGCCGCGTTATAGGTACGGACGGTCCGCAGTAAGAAAATATAAACTGTGAACTTGCGCTGCTTGCTCAGTCCATCCATCATATTATTATTCAAAGTGGATTTTATACTCAAAGTTAATTAAAGGTTGATTGTTATAATTGTGTAGAAAACTTAAAATAAGTATTTTGTTATTAGAGGTTTATGTTGTTTTTTTTCTTCGACTTTAAACAATAAAAATTAATATCACACGTGGTTATACGTGGTAAAGCCATGCTGCAGCTATATTAATAGTATAGTTGTAGCACAAATGGGTCAGCTCGACCGGGGAAGGACCACGCTCTCACAGAATACCAGCGTAAAATAGCAGCTTAACGCTGCTGTGTTTCGTATGGTGAGTGTAGAGAACCGGAGACCCTTTTTACTGGAAATGAGGCATTCCATCTTAGTCCTCACGGGTGACAACGCATCTGCATTTTGATTCGCAAACGAGGATAGATGTAGATGTCTATGGACCATAGCAACCACTTACCATCAGGTGGACTGTGTGCTCGTTTGTCAACCTTACCCTATAAAAAATAAGGGTACAAAAACATGGCATACAGGCAAACAGGGCATAGATACAGTTCACTTGTTGTAAATTGAAAAACTTCCTGTGGTCCATAGAGTTGCACTATGAAATGGATATGTGGTGTATACATGGAACGCACGGAACAAGTATTTGTATGGCCTACAAATAATTTTTGCGGGTTTGGATGTTTGTCCTTGTGCAATTTGTGTTTGTAAACTGCCTCTACGATACAGGAGAAAATCCTAGTGTGGGGGTAATGTTTTTTTAAACAAAAAAACGAAATGAAAAAAAAATACATCAAGTCTTTCCTTGATTAAAAAGAAAAAATGCGTTATCACTCCTGACAACTAATATGGAATGCCTCTTTATTAGTTAAAGAGTCATTGGTTCTCATATGCTGCTATTATAACCTGCTATTGTGTGAGAGTATGGTCCTTCCCCGATTGAGTCGTGATGTCTTCGAAACAGGGTTGCAGCGTGGCTCTATCATGTGACAAAATAATAATGTTTTTAAAACAGAAGTTATTTTTTAAGCATCGTTACCTCTGTGAGTTACTACATACTTACGCAAATTATCTATACAAAAAGTCTTAAAAAACAAAGTTATATATGCTAATAGTATTCAATACCGTTCTGAAAACAAACGTGTATTCGAGCATACTAAGAGCGAGCGTTCATTAAGCGAAGATAGACCGGATGCCGCGGACAGGTGTCGCTGACTGTCCGACGGCGACAAATAGCCGTGCTATCGACCGTATAGCTTGAATGGTACATACAAAGATTTTGCAGAGCGACTGTACATTTTAATGTTATTTTAATTAATAATTTTTTACTTGTTTTCGAAACAGACAAAGGCATAAATTGTAGGCTCAAATAGATTAGTTAGTTCTATTTAGCCTATGAAATAGACTGACGATCATAGGCCTCACTATACATTGTCTTATAAGGGGGTTATTTTAAATTTCTCTTTAGGTATCAAAAAGAACAAAGTTAGCTTTATAACCTTTTTATTAAAGGTATAAATAATAAATAAATGTTTTGCCATAGTTGCCACGTTAGGCAATGGGGTTTTATTGTTATTATTAGGACGATGCCGCCCATATCCTATATTGTGTCCTTCTATCGCCTTTTACGACACCCACGGAACATAATGGGGTAGAGGATCTAACACCTCCAAGGCACGGTCAACGGAATTTACATTTTAGAAAGAAATTAGGATTCCGAATGTGTAATTAAATATCGCATATTCGAATGTACGCTATTCGACTTTGTTGTGAACCATCTAACACAAGCACTTAGGTTTAGTTACCTCTACCTTTCTTCTTATTGAACGTAATTTATTGCTATTCCAATTTCAAACGTTTCTTTCTACACGTTTCCTAATGCATAAAAAATAATAAAGAATTTTAAAAATAGAACGCACTTAATATTTTATCATAAACATGATATAATGGAGGCAAACTACATACAGCCTACGATAATTCTTATTATGTAAAAGAAAAAAAATTCATTAGACAGTTAGTTACTTTAGTCAAAACAATAAAAGTGCTTAGGTACCTCTTTTTCGTTGTGTTCCTTAGGCCGTAACTATTTACTACTGGACATGTGTTTTTCACATAGCATGGTTTTTTTTATAGGGTAGATACAATGACTGCCTCATTACCATTATTACGGTGTAGTGGCGGTGTAAGAATATCCACTACATCATTTCATCCCGTGGGTGTCGTAAGTGATGACAGAGGGAAGCAAATCAGAATATGGGCACCAGCGTCTTCCTAAATACGACTAAAAAATAAAAACTGCGGTTGAAAACCCATTTACCAAGCTAAGGCATATATGGGCGATGTTTTCTATAGCTATGGGTGAAGCCTATATGTTCAGCAGTGGGCTTTAATAGGCTGTAAAGGTAACGGCATCGGACAGCCTCATTAATTTTATGGTCCTAAAAATAGTTCCTGATCATGAGGTCCCGGGTTGGAATTCCGGGTCGGAGAAAATCAGTTATTGAGTTTTTCTGTCAGGAATTCTCAATAGCAGCCTGGAACCAGGAAGTTGGCGGTGTTTCACTACCCTTGCCTCGGAACACATGTAAAACTGTTGGTCTTGTGCCTGACCTCTCTCTGGTCGTGTTGGGTTACCGTCCCATCGAACTATGAGAAAGAAGGAATAGAGAGATTTTTTACGTGGTAGAGCCATGCTGCAGCTATATTAATAGTTTGGTTGTAGTACGAATGGGTCGGCTCGACCGGGGAAGGACCACGTTCTCACAGAATACCGGCGTAAAATAGCAACTTAATGCTGCTATGTTTCGTATGGTGAGTGTAGAGGACTGGATATCCATTTTACTGGAAAAAAGGCATTCTATCATAGTCCTAATAGCTGACAGCGTATCTGCATTTTAATTCGCAAGCGAAGATAGATGTAGATGTCTATGGGCCACAGAAACCACTTACCATCAGGTGGACTGTGTACTCGTTTGTCACCCTTATTCTACAAAAAAAAAGAGAGTGCACCTGTACTTGCGTATTCGGGCTTTGTCCTGCAAATTCTGTCCTGCGAAGTAGGCTAGTCTCCGTTGCGACTGGCCGCCTGGATCGAAATGCGGTCTGGAGTATGTTATAGAGACCATTTGTCATAATTGCCACGTTAGGCAGTCGTATTATTGGCGATTGCATTATCAGATGTCTTGCACTTGTGATGCTGTTCGTGATTATAGGTATTTTACATTTTATATATATGAGATGATTTCATTGCTACCTATGGAGGCCATAAGATCCTTTTGATATTTCCCATAATCATCACTAAAGCGCTCGTAAACGGGCTAGTTTTGTAGCAATTTCTAGCTGCAATTGAATAGCTGTCAAGTTGCCGTCAGTGCAACGTAGTGCAAGATTTCGAGCCTATAGCCTCAATCTGCTTCACGATTATGAACTCAATACTTTGGCGATAAAGTTGGAGTAACATTGACTGCAAGATATTGCAACAAAGGTATCGCTGGCTATATTGCTGTGCTATAGGTCTCAGCAAGATTTCCAGCCTCATGTTATTACAGCCCGTTTACGAGATCTTTTAACAATAATTTTATTATAATATTTAATTTAATATATTAGTTGGCATCCTCGTTGCCAACTTTTGTAAGGTCAGAGCATACGGTTGGACTTAAGATTTTCTTTATTACCAAACCGTCGCGCCAAGAATTTTTTCTATTTTAATTTCAACATCTTAGATATACCTAATAATGTCATTTTATAGCCAATTTGTATTACGTATTAATAGTGTAGCTTTAGAATTGCTTCATTTCAAATAAACGAGTGTCTCACAAGCGTATTGTGTACGTTCGGAAACCATATTAAGACGACCTCCCTCGTCGTCCCCATCTCCACCCCCACTGTTCTTAAAGGAGTGCTGTAATGCACTATCAGGGACCTTTCTTCAATGGACATTGTGTTTCAGTTTTAGAGAAACATAAACTTATCATTTTCTTTTTATATCGGTCATATTTTGAAGTTCATAAAGTAAGTTTTCGCGTGCCGAGGCTTACAAAACAAGTTTGTAGGAAAGTTTGCGGTGTAGATATGTGTGAGCCTACACCCACCCCATACTCCGCAATACCCTAGCACCCCTGGAGCACCGTCTTGGAAATGTTTAGTCTCTCTTCTATAGACATTTTGTTTGTCCCGTATTCTTGCTTCGGAGCTTTCAAGCGAAATAGATAGCTACCGCTTTTGTATTAAAATGTGGTGGTTTTCTTTTTATTGGAAGTATTTGAATGGACGAAAAGATCGTTTTAAATTAAATCTGATATATTTATAAACACCAGGCTTGCCAAAAAATCACTTAAGTCAGAGCAAAGTCTTCGTTTCAGTTCGAATAATTATAGTACCTACTTCTATTATAGTAAACGTTAAAAAGTAATCGCTTTTAAAAATGAAATTGACACAACTGAATCATTGACAATATATTTATATTGAAATAAATCTCTATTTAAAAAAAAAACAATTGCCGTCCGCTAGTCTCCAGATTTTGGGGAAATTTTTTGTGTGTGTTTGAGAAGATGGTTTAGATTCACAATTGGATCCGGTAGGTGGCGCTGTTGTGAAGATCCAGAAATCACCCGTGCAAAGCCGGGCCGGATCACTAGTTAGATATTATAAATTTATAAAGAGAATGTAATCGCAAGATTTGGATGTTGCGTGAGTAATCCGACAGTGCAACCGACATGTTATATCTTACAGATTGTGAATTCGGTCACGCAAAGGAGAGTGGAAGATTAATAAATATAATTACAACCTAAAACAGTGTAACTTTGAAAATGTCTGCGTGATTTAGCTTCGATTTCAATTCCTTATTAACATTAGCGATAAGGAAAAAAAACAATTAATTTGATCCAAAAAGTATTGACAATGAAGACAAACAATTTTACAAGACTTTAAAAATGTACACCCACACAGTATTTACACAATTTTTATATTAGGTTACTTAATAAGTTCTTAAAAATTACTTACCTATATATAGATATGTATATTATGAACGATGAAAAAAATCATACTTTCCACAATTAACGATTGTAATTTTTTTTAAATTATTAGACAGTTTAATTTTTTTTAAGTATTTAAAATATCTGTAAGTATCTATGCCGCATGAAGAGCAGTGTACATATATATAATAAAGGATGTTCATCTGTAGAAAAAGTAAAAAGACAAGAATTCTCTAACATAGGATATAGCAAAGAGGACAGAGGCACAGGGGGAGACAAGAGGACCAAAAAGTAAAAAGTGGAAGGAAAATGCGCGGAGGAAGAGAGCAGTCGGGCCTTTGTATGACACCCTCCTGAAGTAGCGTTAACAGAAAGAGCAAAATTATATATTTCTACTTAAACAAGTATTTTTTCAGTTTTGCAAAATAGATCCTAAAACTACATTATAATATTGTCTTCTACAGTTAAAGGTATCTATGAAAAGTTTGATTCGGATTTTATCGCATTATATTTTAACAATTGTAACGAGTATTCTCCTGTTTGTAGTTCTTTGGTTGGGTTTTATATAAAAAAAGTAATAAATAAACTTTTTACTAAGTTCTCTTGCCAAGCAAGCATAGAATGCCTCACAACTCGTAAATATACTTGCTCCATATACTCTTCAGTACACGAATATAGCTCGGTTTTATAGGATATAGAATGAAAGCTTCATATTACCGCCGTGCGCGAGAACACTACTACACGCACAGCTATGTGTGTGTGACTTGTGACCGACAAGGCGCGGGAGGCGTGCACCGGCACCCGCTAGGGTACAAACCGATTTGAGCCTGCTCAGAGAGCGGACAAAGTTAGGGAGTGCCACTTGCAGCAACACCACGATGCGGACGTTTAGTTTTGTTTATGCTAGTCTTTAGACCGGAACACGGCAATGCACGCACTACTACTTGGTGACAGCAATAGGCAAGTGGTAGATACCCACCCAGACTTCCACTTTCTTTACAACAATACTCCTTCTACCTGTATTCTTTGCGAACATGGTCGTCCATTTGTGATTTTTTTTATAGTATAAGAGTGACAAGCGAGCACACAGTCTACCTGACGGTAAGTGGTATGCTGTGGTCCATAGACATCTACATTTGTCCTTGTTTGTGAAGCAAAATGCACATGCGTTGTCACCCGTTAGGACTAAGATAGTATGCCTCTTTTCCAGTAAAAAGGGTCTCCGGTTCTCTACATAGCAGCGTTAAGCCGCCATTCTACGCTGACACTCCGTGGAGTGTGGTCCCTCCCCGGTAGAGCCGACACATTCGTGCTACAACTACTAACAAAACAGCTCCAGCATAGCTCTACCACGTATGGTACAGGCGGTTTTCAAATCTCTTAATTAATTCTTAGACATATAGCTATTCTCATTTACGTTATTCTTATATTCGTCCAACATTTGATAAAGCAGTATTCCTAAGTTGGTATACTGCGAACCGCCGTACAATGCGTAACCGTGTACTGACGGCGTCAGCGGATCCACAAACCCATTCCGTAGATTTCACTGCTGAACATAAGCCTTCCCCATAGGTTGCCTCATAGGGGGATGTTTGCTATAGTTGCCACGCTTGACAAGCGGGTTGGCAACCGCTGTATTTTTATTTGTAGTTGTTAGGAAGACGCTGCTGCCCATCTCCTGATTTGTTTCCCTCTGTCGCATCTTACGACACCCAACGCCGTCTTAGACCATACCGCGGCCCTCGGGCACACAATAATTTGGGGCCCTGTTGGAAAGTAAAAAAAGCGAATGACAAAAACATTTTTCTGCTATGATCTTATATTTATTATAGTTAATTGGTAAAAATCAAATAATATGTTATTAGATAAGTATGTTGGTGGTTTGAATTGGTTACTCTTACGACATTGGTTTCCTTCGTGATTTTTGTTGTGCAAAATCTTCTTTTATATCTTCAAAGTCTATTTTTGAAGGATATCACTTTCTATACAGGTAGTTGACTTGTTAGTCGTTCTTGTAACATGTAGTTCGTAATTCATTTTTTTATTATCTTTAGGTGTGAAAATGAGCGCTCCTCACTACGATTGGTAATCATTAAGCAAAGGAATCAGAAAGTCACTAACAACGCCCTCATCTCATTTACTCTATTAATTTTTTTATGTCAGGTTATATTTTCATAAAATAGAAAGATTTTATAGTCTAAGCGAATAAATCTGCCTTTCGGGGCCCCCTGCCGATAGGGGCCCTGGGCACGGGCCCCGTGTGCCCTTATGGTAAAGACGGTACTAACGACACCCATGGGATAATATGGGATAGTTTATATTCGTACACTGCCACTACACGGTATTGGCAACAACTCACTATTTATAAAAAACTGCAGCTTCCAATCTTCCTATTAAATTTGGCATTTATGACAAAAATCCTCTCAATGAAACATCTGTTATTTCTGATCTTTAGATCTATGTTCAGCTATTGACTTTTGATAGTCTGCAATAAAAGAAAAACAGAGACAGTCATAAGGACTACTGACAAAAGAGAAAACTCAATGTTATATACGTATACATGTACACACGAGCATGTCGAGGTCATCGGTGACACGAACTCATAAGTTTCTCGCCTACCAAAAATCTGTCAACGCCGCTAAAGAAGTTTTCATTTCAAAAATGTGTCCCAGCATATGTACCTACTAATGCCCAGTGGTGAACTGCTTACGAGACGACAAAAACGTTTAACGTTGCGAAATTAAAAACTTAGTTTTTGCTGTTGGTACTTTACAGAGACAACTTTGTAAAGCTTGTCGGTAGGGAGGTGAAATTAAGAGACACTTTGTGTCGATTCATAAAGGAATGTAGGGATATGTTGGTTGGTATACATTGGCGGATATTTTGTTTGTTTTTCAATTTCTTTCCGGTGTTTGTTTGTAATAATTCACTCTGTATTTGATAGCACATTTGATACCTATAGATTAAATGGTGCAAATTTCTCATAAAAAGAAGAAGAGTATTTTTAACTGACTTCAAAAAAGAGGAGGTTCTCAATAAGACTGTAGTTTTTATGTGTGTTACCTCAGAACTTTTTTTCAGGTGAACCGATTTTGATGATTTTTTTATTTGAAAGCTGGTGCTTCTCATGCGTCCCATATAAATTAGATCATGATCTGACCAATGGTTTTTGAGTTATCCTTAATAATACGTATGTAATTGACTTCGACTACATTGATGATGTTCTCATTTTATTTATATTGAAGTCGGTAGTAAAAAAAAAATTACCACTTGTTAAGAGCTATGTAGCATATGGACTGGAGGCTCGCATTTCATTTATTACAAGATCAATCCACGCAGCCACGTTTTTAAGGTAAAGAAAAACAGTATGACATGGAATATCTGGAGGCACGGCAGTGCCTCCGCCAAGTCGAGCAAAAAAGCGGCACGGCCGTACCATCCTTTTCTCGAGGCAGTTCAGACCATTTCCACCCCATATAACTTCGTTGTGTATAAAACTAAAAGCTTGAATTTTCATTAACCAAGCAGGCATTGTATAGAAACGGTATATTTAAAATTTCATTCAATTTGAACCAGTAGTTTAAGAATTATAACTAGTTCAAGTTTCTTAATTTTGTCACTCTCTGACTGACCGATCATCAAAACTCCAAGGCACTTCTAGCAGTCATAGAAGCTTAAAATTTAGAATACAATTAGTGTTTAGTGTATAAATCAAGGAAACATTAATATATTTTGCAATTTTGGTCCAGTTTTCCAGATACATCACCTGCATAATTAACTTTGTAATCCCGTACAAATATATAGGATTTAAAAGTTACATTTGCAGTGAAAAAATCAGTGTACCTGTATATGTATAATATAATAGAATAATAGGTGTAGATAGGTACCTAGATATAACTATCTACAAAAAGATATGAGATACCGTCAAAAACATAACTTGTAAAAAAACCAAGTCTCGCAACTATGTTGTTAGGTTAGCTAATTACGTAATAATTTAAGACAGAAGAACCCTTAAGAATGGACTGAATAAATTAACCGTTTTGGTATTACATGGATCTCACAACTTTTTACGGTAGAAGAACTGAGTTGCGAGACTTAGTTTTTTTACAAGTTATGTTTTTGACGGTATTTACAATATACATGACTTAGTTAAAACATTTCGAGGACATGTTGTGACCTAACTCTAAAATCTCTTAATAATGAGAGCCTTGTCGTAGGACATTTTTTTATATACCTAATGCGGGCCACCCATAGACATCTACATTTATCTTCGATAAGGAATCAAAATGCAGATGCCTTGTCACCCATGAGCACTTCCGGTATGCCTCATTTCCGGTAAAATTGGTCTCCGATTCTGTACACCTACCATATAAACACAGCAGCATTAAGCTGCTATTTTCCGCTGGTATTCTGTGAGGGCGTGGTCCTTCCACGGTCGAGCCGATCCATTGGTTCTACAACCATAATGCAGAGGCAGCGTGGCTCTACCATGTATAAAACATGTATAAGCTGTTGCTTTAACATCATGATATCAACCCATGACAAGTCAACTGCTAAACATAGGTCTCACCCAAGGAATTTTACTTTAATATTTTTATGTTTTTACCTTTTAAGGTAATATTTTTAAGCTGTTACTTATTCTTCACGTTTCTAATTTTGCGACTTATTTAAATCTAATATCTAAATAATCTAATATCTAATCTAATTATATTTATATCATTTATTTTATAGTAGTCTAATTTTCATTCATAAAAAACACGTAATTTCGTGTATTTATTTACACATCACAACATTATAATGCTCCAAGTTTTATTTGAAAAATGCCAAATTAAACATAATGTCTTTATTGCTTTTAATATCATCATCATTACAGCCCTTCACAAGTCCACTGCTGATCATAGGCCTTTCCCAAGAAATGCCACAAAGCACAGTCCTGAGCCACCTGCATCCAACGACTTCCTGCATGTCTCACCAGGTCGTCACTACATCTAGTGGGGGCCGCTCTACGCTTCGCCTACCGGTACGGTACGGTTTATAACTTAATAATTTTTAGTATTCACAATAATGCATAAAAATAATTTAGTTGTGATATAATGGTCGCAGATATTGTTATACCTGTATCATTTCGACTGAAAATTTTACGGAGTGGACGTTGCTTTAAGCAGCTTAAAAGCCGTTTAACTTTTAAAACCTGATAATTTTAATCATCATCAACATCATTACAGCTCTTCACAAGTCCACAGCTGAACATAGGCCTCCCCCAAGGAATGCCACAAAGCACCGTCCTGAGCCACCTGCATACATCAACTTCCTGCATGTCTTACCAGGTCGTCACTCCATCTAGTGGGGGGACGCCCTACACTTTGTCCGCTATATTATATTATGATAATTTTAATAATCGATATTATTTATAAGCTTAAATCAAATATATTAAATTCCAATATTCATATAGACCAGGAGAAATCACCGCATGAGTACCGAAAACCATTCCACCTAAATTTTTTTATGCGCTTCTCTTCAAATTGTCCTACCTACTAATGATATAAATGCATGTTGCCATGGGGCATTTCGGTGCAATATAGTTTAAACCGATTTTTTTTCAATTGTGAGGAATTGTTATTATTGTATGCTATTATATTAATAAATAGGGTATATTATTCTAAGTCAATATTATTATTTTATTACATTGTCTATAATTTCAAAATAATAACAATCTTTAAAACAAATAAATTTATTAAATACAAACAATGAATTTTCGAAAACATCCGCATAGTTTCTACTTGTAACTAGCACAAATAGAGCATAAATCATAATAACTGAGCATTTTTCTCAAGCCTATCTAATAATTGCATTTCGTGATAGAATAAAGTAGTGCGGGGTGGGCAGAAACGCAAATTATGATAATTTACGACCAATTAGCTCCGGAGTTAGGGCACTAAGCCGCCCTAATGGCCTATGTATGCTGGCCTGAGTTTATTTATTGAGTGAATAATTATTTATTAAGTTATTTCGGGTGTTTGCTGGTGTCGTTTCACGTAATAATGGTATAAGTCAATTTGAATGCCGTAATTGTTAATTAAGACTTTAATTAGTCATTTTAATATTTAATACCTACTATTTTTAGATTATTATAGAAGTTTGTATTTAGACTTGATTTTAAGCTAGCGACACACTCCGGCTCCGCCTGGATATTAATTATTAATGTGGCGTCATTTTTTTTTAAATAATCATCAACAATTTATTTTATCAATTGTTCGGTTTAATTTTATTTAAAAACGTTATCCCCACACTAGAATTTTCTCATGTATCGTGGAGGCAGTTTACAAATACAAATTGCACAAGGACAAACATCCAGACTCGGAACAATTATTTGTAGGCCATACAAATACTTGTTCCGTGCGGGATTCGAACACGCGGCCCCCAGCGCAGCAACTCATTGATAAGCCATTGCGCCACGGAGATAAAATACTCTTAATTAAAAATACTCTAAGTTTTTTGGATAAGATATAGGCTAGATCACTTATGGTATTGCTCTCTATGTTTTCGTCAATTTTCGTCACCATCGATCTGGCCATACCGAAGATTAGCCCGGACAGACAAACAAACAGACAGACATGTCTTAATGGCACGCAAAACCCGCTGACCTCGATTAAACGCTGTTATTTCGATATTACAGACATACGCTTTTTTATTTACATGTTGTACACGTATCAAATGCATATAGGTACTTAATTTAAATTTTAAAATTTTGGACAGCTAACTTCAATACAAGTTATTAAGAATAACTCAAAAACTATTGATCTGACCTTGATCAAATTCATATGGGACCACACGAGAAGTTATAAGCTTTCAAATAAAATAAGAATCATCGAAATCGGTTCACCCAGTAAAACGTTATAAGGTATATATATAGGTATATATAGAAATAAACATACAGTCGAATTAAGTACCGTCTCCTTTTTGGAAGTCGGCAGAAAATGAAGGTGACTATGATGCAGATAATAAAAGTTTTAGATACAACAAGTTCTAGTGAAAGATTTTGAGGAAAGGATCATGGAGTCTGGTGAGTGTGCCATATCTTGAGTTCTCATTGGTGAACTTCACTTGATATCTTCAATTTGTTATCATAATCAAGTGTGCAGCTTTTTTTCCCATGTTTTCAATAAAACTAAAGGTTAACTAATAAGTCCGGATATATCATTTCAGTAAAAGTTGTTAAGTTGTTTAGAGCTAAAATTTAAAGAGAGTTTTTTAAAGTAATTTTATTACCTATATCTTACACATCAGCTAAGTTGAAATTTGAATAGTTCATTTTATTTTAATATATTTGTGGTTTTAAAAAAGTATAAAATAAAATAAAAAAGAATTACTATGCCATAAATAAAAAAGGCCTCCCCGGCGGGGAATCGAACCCCGGTCTCCCGCGTGACAGGCGGGGATACTTACCACTATACTACCGAGGACTGTTTGAATATGATGAAATTAGTATATAAATATTAAGTATTAATACCGATAATAGTGATATGCTTCCCTTATCATTGTCCGAATTTCGATTACGCTCCGGATATATTTCCAGACAAGGAGATAATATAATGCCAAAGGCTACTCGTACTAATCTAATTTGCAGCCAACTTCAAAAAACGGAGGAAGTTCACAATTCCACAAATTTTTTTATGTGTATAACCTCTGAACTTTCTTCTAGGTGAACCAATTTTGATAATTCTGATACTTTTCATATGGTCTCATATAAATTTGACCAAGGTTTGACCAGTAGTGTTTGAGTTATCCATAATAATGCGTATGTAATAGACTTCGACTATACATTGATGTGATGTTCTCATTTTATCTTATATTGAAGTCGGTTGTACAATTTTTTTTTAGTTTTACCATTTGTTAAAATGGGTACTGTTGTATCTTTAACATTGGAATAAGAGATTTATGTAAGTTAGATAAAATATTTATATTACTTGTTTAATTATACTAATAAAGTAATCGAATTTCTTTACTAATTATATTTATACGTGGTAGAGCTATATCTATTAGTAGTATAGTTGTAGCACGAATGGGTTGGCTCGACCGAGGAAGGACCACGCTCTCATACAATACCAGCGTAAAATAGCAGCTATGGTGAGTGTAGAGAACCGGAGACCCTTTTTACTGGAAAAGAGGCATTCCATCTTAGTCCTCATGGGTGACAACGCATCTGCATTTTGATTCGCAAACGAGGATTTATGTAGATGTCTATGGGCCACAGCGACCACTTACCATCAGGTGGACTGTGTGCTCGTTTGTCACACTATGCTGCTATTTTACGCTGGTATTCTGCGATACCAGCGTAAAATAAGCTCGGTGTTTTGTAGTGTTGTATTAAACATATACACACACTACAAAATTATATTCAATGATATACTTAGCTTTGTTTTATGTATTAAATTTATTAAGTTATATAATAGAAAAGATATAGTAAACGTATTTAAGCTTTTCCGTGTTGACTTAAATCTTTAACTTCCCCTTAAACTGTAAAAGAAGATATTCTGCCAGTATTTCTAGATGCTATGACATACAGATAATGGGTCTGCAATGTCACTTCGTGCCATTGATTAATTATTGTCGTTCGTAGCGTTGTTTGAATATCTGTCCCCATTCTAAGTTTATTCTATCCTGTTCTACTTTGAGACTTAATCGTTGATCTGCGAAAGGTTGACCGAGCGTAACCGTAGAAAATCATTCTATAATTATAATGTTATTCCATTAAAGGAAATATTTGTGATTGAATATTTTGGCTTAGTAACTGATATCTTGAATACGGTTCTAATTGAACGAAATATATTAACGATGACAGATTTTGTTATTGAATGAACTAATATTTACAGATTTCTCTTGTTTATTTTAACTTTATTTACTATTGCATAGTGTTTGACTACTATAGCACCAGATAGTTAGTGGTGATGTGAGTGCTTTGATAATCAGCCCGTTTCACCTTAAGCTCTTAATTGTTAATATTTGTCCGATCTAACAAAATGGGCTCACTGAATGTTGAAGTCATGCACAGGTGTACTTGGGTATGAATTTCATTTTATTAATTACAAAAACCCAAGCAGATACGTACGTAGGTATCTAGAAGTTGAAAATATAGTGTTAGTTTTTTATTTTTTTAATAGGCTCGCAAATCATCCTTCATGGGATTAGGATAAGATATGTTCTTTTATGGAGCTTTGTGGTTAATCAAATATGTAGTAATGGTGGGCCTCTATATGGTCACAGCCTTCCCAGAACGTTAGAGTGTTACCAACTATAATATTAGGTCCTTTTTTGTAACTTTTTATCGATCTTTATTTTTTTCTTGTCTTTGTCACAAAAACTACTTTCACTTTTTCGTTTTTTTCTACAATTTTTCAGACGTGGAAAGAGCAAGTTTCCCATTCCTGATAAGACATTTTAAAATTTTATTAAAACAAATACACAGTTCAGTGGTAAGCGAATGTTGTGGCCCATAGACGTTAGTACATCGACTAAGAATCATAAGGTCCTCAGTAATGACGCATCTGGCGTTGTCATTACTGAGGACATGTATTGGTTACTTATTTGAATATACTTATTTGAATTTGAATTGAAATATATACTTATTTGAATTGGTTACTGAGGACATGTATTGGTACTTAGTAAAAGGGTCTTCGGTTCTTGTTACTATCCATATGAAGAATTATTCCGCTATTTTACGATGGTATTTTGGGAGTGTGTGATAATTTCTCTGGTAGAGCCAACTAAGATCAGAGATTTTTCATTTTGGATCCTATATAATAACGATTAATAATCATTATTCTGTATAATAAAAATCTTTGTATTTATTTAACAATTGCTTTGTAAAAGACAAAGGTTAAATAGAAATTTATTAAATTCAAGTGTCTTTTCAAGTGCGAACGAAGTCAAACGTTTGCAAGCTCCAATGCATCAAAGTGCACGGGCATCTGATTGGAATCGCCACTACCGTGAATAATTAAGGGCTGTCTAAAACGAATGAAGACTGTGTGTTTCAGTACGGGAGAGATTTATTTACTTTATTATCTATGTAATTTTACAGAGTAGAGAATAACAAGAGGATTCATTTCGCACTTATTCTTATTATATTTATTTCAGGGATGTGAAGTTCGCCAACACGCACTGGAATAGCGCGGCGAACTAATATATCTCATAACCAAAATGAGATTAAGCCGCTGACCAGGAGTGGCACGTTCACATGCTGCAACAACTTTTTTAACATACATTACTTACATAGGTAATTGACATTATGACTTTGTCTATCAAAAAGCTATTTGTATTTTAATCGAAAATGGGACGGAATTACTCCGTTATTCCAGAAAGTTATTGATTTACTTGTCTATAGTAATATTTTCAGTATGCAATTTTTTTAATAATTTCTTGTTTTTACATATTCGATAACCACTAGATATTGCTCGTGTCATCATCATTATAATCAATCAAAACTGGACGTAGGCTTCCATCACTAAATTGAATACAATAATATTGTGATATATGCTTGCGTTCTATACAACTTAATACTAGAATTAAATTGCATTATTCTTAAACATTAAGCTGTAGTTGCACTCAAAACTCCCTTGAAAGCCGATCCAGTTCGATATGCATAATAACAACGTCTTCGTTATAATTAATATCCTTCAAGCACACAATAAGATCTGACTTTGACACTGGCATCCGTTTTATGTCTGACTTATGGCGAACAAAGTCAATTGTCTGAGCTAAATCTGGTCTGAAATAAGGCAAAAACTGATCGATGCTGACTCTGTAGCAGAGAAGCGATGATATTTCATACTATATTCATATTTATTTGATAAAGAACCTGATTGTACTGTTGAAAACATTTTTGCACGATCAAAACTGAAAGGTTTTTTTATGCGACTACAATGTGTAAAAATAAACGAAGTTTTGTTTAAAAGAAGAAATGAAATTGAACGTAAGCTTTTTTTTTTATATTGGCACGAGTAATCATTTTCAACCTGACATTTTAAATTCGAAACGACATTGATGTATTATCGATCTCATGTCATATGGTTAATGAAACAATAAAAATGCGAGAAAATATTATTTTTATCTTTGTCTACTTCGGAATAAAAAATAGAACAAATTTTTTTTTGTTGAGACATTTATTATTCGGCGTGGCAAAAAATGATAATACAATTTTCTAAATTAAAGTATAAAAAATATAGTGACGGCTTGTCTTACTGCTGGGCTTAGGCCTCCTCTCCTATATGAGACGGTCATAAAAATAAGTCCCCCCTAAGAGGCAATCTACGGAGAGGGTCATGTCAGCAGTGCACTTCTGACATTAATGAATGAATAAATGATATTCTCTTATACGTTTGTGAGAGAAAACTACAGCGGTGTTGTTCATTGGTTAATTTTACAATTTGTTTATATCAACAATAATTGGAATATCGATTAGCAAAACTGTTAGTATTCTTAACATTATATTAATGGTTATGTATTTTCCATGGTGAGTGAAGGAAACCGGAGACCCATTTTACTTGTGATACTCGTAATGCATCTGCATTTTGATTGCTAATAGTATACGAGTATGTAGGCTGACAATTTTGTCACATTAAAAAAATATTTTTAATTACTCACAGTGTGCCGAAGTATATAGGTGCTCAGTAGTTCACTCAAAAAGACAGCTTTTGTCAAGTGTCATAACTGACAATGAGGTATACCCATATATATTCCTATACGTACCATGCTGCAGCTATATTACTGGTATAGTTGTAGACGAATGGGTCGGCTCGACCAGGGAAGGATCACGCTCTCACAGAATACCAGCGTAAAATAGCAGCTTAACGCTGCTGCGTTTCGTATAGTGTGTGTAGAGAACCGGAGACCCCTTTTTACTAGAAACGAGGCGTTCCATCTTTTTTTTTTATAGGATAAGGGTGACAAACGAGCACACAGTCCACCTGATGGTAAGTGGTTGCTGCGACCCATAGACATCTACATCTATCCTCTATTACAAATCAAAATGCAGATGCGTTGTCACCCGTGAGGACTAAGATGGAATGCCTCATATCCAGTAAAAAGGGCCTCCGGCCACCTGCACTCACCAAGCGAAACGCAGAGGTAAACCTCTACTTCACACTGGTATTCTGTGAGGTCGTAGTACCACCCCGGTTCGAGCCGGCCCATCCGTGCGACAGCAAAAGCTGCCGCGTGGCTCTACCACTGTTAAATCTTAGTCCTCACGGGTGACAACGCATCTGCATGTTGATTCATAATCGAAGATAGATGTAGATGTGTATGGGCCACAGCATCCACTTACCATCAAGTTGACTGTGTGCTCGTTTGTCAGCCTTATCCTATAAAAAATATATTCAGTGGCGTGCGTGTCGTACGATCAGGTAAACAAAGCGGGGTTTTTTTTTATATAGGGGTATAGGCAGCAGCGTCTTCTTTATAACAACTAAGAATTAAAAAACTGCGGTTGCCAACCCGCTTATAAACGTGGCAACTATGGCAAATATAAGGCAATCTAAGAAGGAGGATTACTTAATTTCACAGCTAATAATGACCATAAACTCTGTATGATTCCTCACTGAAGAGCACGTACGTGACTACGTTATAGTAAGTACTCGTATCTTATACCACCACGTCGGTTGCATTCTCTATTATGTGCAGCCCTTAGATAAAAATATTGAAAATAAGAAATTTAAAAGCAATACGCTGTGGAGATAGCATTGATTTCCCACAGTACAACAGGCTTAAGTGAAGGCTGAAACAAGGTTTAGTTCAAGGTAAGACGCGCGCGACTTTCTTAAGTTACTAGAACTTCACACGACACTACGCATGTAAAACTTTCAGTTTCCCAGCTTGTGTTTTACTTTTATAATCTTTGTTTTATTATCATTGTATTAAGCCTTGGTAGCGGGTTCGATTCTCGCACGGGGCAATTATTTGTATTTTTTTTATAGGATAAGGGTGACAAACGAGCACATAGTCCACCTGATGGTAAGTGGTTGCTGTGGCCCATAGACATCTACATAAAACAAAATGCAGATGCGTTGTCACCCGTGAGGACTAAGATGGAATGCCTCTTTTCCAGTAAAAAGGGTATTCGGTTCTCTACACTCACCATACGAAAGGCAGCAGCGTTAAGCTGCTATTTAACGCTGGCATTCTGTGAGAGCGGGGTTCTTCCCCGGTCGAGCCGACGCATTCGTGCTACAACTATACTACTAATATAGCTGAAGCATGGCTCTACCACGAGTAAAATATGTATGGTTTACAAATATTTATTTCGGGCCTTGTTATTTGTTCACGTGTAATTTAAGTATTTAAGCCTCCCCCACAGATTGCCACATAAGTTGCAATATTAGCTGCACATGGCAGGTGTATTATAAACTATTTACTGCTACCGATCATTTTTGTCATTTCCTTCTACTGCCTCTTACGATAGCCACGCGATGATATATTTTCTTACATCATCGTTACATAGTTACACAATTTGAGTATGAATTAATAAAATAATCAATATCAATATTGATACAACGAAAGAAAGTTGCTATCTGACTTGAAAGTTCATCGCGTTTATCAAGCTGGCGACGCAGACTGCTAGTTATTGTGCTGGTTTTCTTTTAATATGAATGATGCTCCTGAATACAACTTTATAAATGTGCTGTGTAATGGCGGCGTTACAGAATCCATCCCCCCATTTCGTACCGTGGGTGTCACAAGAGACTTCTATGGAGTGTATGAGAAAATTCTTCTACCTATTAATAGCTGTATAATATTGTTGTAAATGTAGACGGAACGGCACGCAACACAAACCTACGTGGTTTTTCGCATGCACATAGCAATATTGTAACAAGTTTTATCTAATAATAAATTTAAAAAAGCTGTACAACTATCTCGATAATGCCGACAATGTGAATAAGTCCGAGGAAGCTGTAAAGGTCAAAAGGCTAACAACACAAACGGTAAGGACCACACTCTCACAGAATACTAGAGTAAAATAGCACACGTTAATGCTGCTATGTTTCGTATGGTGAGTGTAGAGAACCGGAGACCCTTTTTACTGGAAAAGACGCATTCTATCTTAGTGCTCATGGCTGGCATCAGCATTTTGATTCACAAACGAGGATAGATGTAGATGTCCATGGACCTAGGAAATACTTACCATCCGGTGGACTATCGCTTATCACCACTTATCCCATATAAAAAATATCACAGAATAAAAATGCTGCGTCGAAGATGCGTCCGATAGTGATATCTTCAATTTGCCTGCTAAGAGCTACGACAACGCCCGTTTACACATTGCACCTGTCTCAAAATTACAAGGGCTTTGATCGACAACTTCTTGTCATCCAACGCACTTGCCAGACATTACTCTATCATACATTTCCAACGTTTTTCGGAATTTGGATAAAGAGGGCGAAAATTTAAATATTCAATGAGTGGGAAGAAGCGCCTTTAAATAATTAATCGATTCCCGTACTCATAACTCCATTATAAAATCACTAAAGAACTACCTTTAAAGTTTATTTTTTAAAAGTTCTAGTGATTTTCTTAAAAATAATTGTTTAATTTTTTTGCTACCGCTCTTACTTATAGATAATTATCGTATTAAGTGACAAAAGCTGTTGAACTGAACTGTTGAATTGCAATGAAACGGCTTTAAATATTTTAGTTTAATATGCTGCATTAAGACCACGAATGACATGTATAAATGAAAGTGTTAAAGACAATGAAAGTTAAACTTTTTAAGCAAAACACAAAAAAATCATAATATAAATATTGTTACGAGCTTGGGGTTCGAGACAATTAAAAACTAGACTAGACAATTAAAAACTAAACTAGTGTTGTCATGTACAAGACATTAATAGTGGCGCGCAACAATATTCTATGTTAATGAAACTGTGGCGACAACTGTAGTTCGTATCTTTTTTTATTTGAAGATGCATTAGGTATGCATTTTAACTTATAATATTTTTGAATTGAGAATAATTATGATGGTGTTGAGATTTCCGGCATTACCATACATACATTCCACACTAAGCGAGCAGCGACCGAAGTGCTCAATGAAACATGTTACACTGTTGTTTATTACACGCATCCCTTCCTAGAACATGTCCTGGCAAGTGCGCCGAATGACAATGCCGTTATTGTCCGACGACGCTAAGATGAACGGACAGACAGCTTTACAGCATGTTGATATGATTGAAACGGAACAGTCTGAGCCGAAAATAAATATGTCGTCTCGGAAAACGTTAAATATATGATCACATGAAGCTTAGCCTAAGACAAAGATAATTTTATAGTTTCAGCAAATTTAATGTTATGTCATCTAGTCATAAAGTTATAGAATCTAATGTGGTAGAGCACAATGCAGCTGAATTATTGCTGCAGCCCTAGTGGTTTGACTTGACCAGTAGAGTCGCGGCATAACGCTTCTATATTTCGTATGGTAAGTGAAGGGAACCGGTGACCCGTTTCACTAGTGACAAAGCATATGCATCTTGATTCTTAATCGAATAATATGTAGATGTCTAATGGACCAAAACATCCCTTAACAGTCAGGTGGGCTGTATTACAGTATAAATTAAGAGTGGCCTGTATCCAACACTGGGAAGTTTGTAGGTTTTTACTTTATTAATTAGTAAAATAATTGCGACTTATTATTATATTTTATTCGCGTTCCAGTGATTAGGAGAAACGCCTCATCAACGGCGTCATTATTGTAGACTTTCACAACTTGTCGTAAGCTTCCATTATTTTCCACTAAGGTCCAGAGAGTGTAGAGTACCTGATAAGGTCTGAATGCCTTATCAGGTACTCTACACTTTTTTCAATTTATTTTTGATAATTTGAGTTATACCACCTATAATAATATCAACGGGGATACTATGCGCTGAATAAAACTTTACGAGAATTTAAAATTATTTAAAATCATAATAATGCGTGTTTTGTTTTAGTATTTTTGTAAATCCCGTAAAGATATTTTAATCAAGTAGGTAAATAATATATATTTTTTTAAGTGAAGGTGACAAACGTGCTCACAGTTTACGTAATGTTATATGGATGCTGTGGTGTGGAAAACTATCTCCAATGAAGGGAAATGTCACCTCTCAATTGTCATCCTGAAGAATAATATGGAATACCTCTATACTCGTAAAAAGGTTTCCGGGTTTTCACCACTTAACAAAAAAAAAATACACTGGGGTTTTCTGTGAGGGCATGAACGTTCCCAATTTGATCGTACATCTAAAGGCTATCTTATCAAGCACTGTAAAATTAAATAGTTCAAATTCTTTAACTTCATGTGCAATCGAAGAGCCATCATTATGCATTGAATATGATATTATTCCATAAAGCGGCCCAATCGCTTTTCTTTCCCGTGATATATCTGTCAATCGGCGCATTACGCATATAGTATATACAGTGCACAATGCGAGACATGCCCGCACCGTTCTGGCAACGTTTCCGCTTATTATTGCAGCCGCGACGTCAGAAGCACGCTTTGTTTGAAGTCTCTATAATACGGCCAGTACATATTGGTACTTATTTGAATTTTATTATTTTGTTATAGTCAGTTCTTTTTTCTTCATCAGACTATAAAAGTGAACTATTTAGCATAAGCCTCTCCTGTTGTAATGATGATTTGTTTTAATCGTCATACTTGGCAGGCGAGTCGACGCTTGGTGGACGTAGTACCAAGAATCTCGCAACTTTAACACTGTTGCTCATCACAGGTCTCCTTATTTACGCCTGATCTAAATGAGCTTCTGTACCATATTCTGTCGAAAACCGTGAGATCTTTTTGGTATTTACTGCAGTTGCTTTTTGGGACACCTACAGTACGAAATGGGATGATGGATTATTTTACGGCGGCATCATCACAGAGAAAGATTTAACTATAGTCAGTTACAATTTTAGAGCTAATATTTCTTAATAAAATCTTTATAACAATACGATAGATAAAGAATGTATTTAAAATTTATTCACAGTGTGTCAACAACTAATTTAGGAAACCTATGGAAGAAAACGTTCTATTTTATATTATTGTGATTAGATTTTTCTGCAATCAACATTGTTTGTTATTGACTTACTGTAAACAAAATTTAAGGAAAAAATCGATCACGTGTCATTTTTATTAGTTTTCCTTATGATTATAACTTTCAAGTGAGCTGACGTTTCAGGTCACTGAACTTTGGGGCAACTCTAACTGTTAACCTTTTCGGAAATACACCGGTTGTCATGCATGTTTTGAAATAGTTACTTTGCTGGTAGATTAATAAGTACAGATGCGGATACCTTCCGTTAGTAATGCGCCCCTGTGCGTCACCACACTACGATTTTCATTTAAAATGATTTACCGTCATTTTTTAGTTTACAATAACCCTTCCAATTTTTATATTATTACAGATTAACGCTAAGATTTAAGGCCAATACGCATCGTCCCCACTATGGTATTATCGACGAGCGCACGCGCATAACGGTTATGAATTATTGTGATCTATTCTCAGTGGCGTGCTCTCTTAAGAATGGACACTGCATGAGCACGAGTGTTTATGCACTCCATTTCAGTAAAGGATGCGCTCACTTATTGATTTTATTTAAAGTGAACACTGGATTAGCTTTGTGTTTCATTATCAATAATTTAAGAACAATATAATCTGCAGTCTTTATCTTTTTTTGATTCAGCGTCAGAGGATATAGTGAGATCTTAAGTCTTTAATCGCTGACCAGTCTTAAGTAATTTAACATTTTCAGTTTTATATAGAAACTTTTTACATACTAATTAGTTCTTCTTTGAAAGTGTACAAACTATTTTTATGTTTACATTACTTAAAATGCTTTGCTAACAAGGTCACACTATACTTAAAAACATTAGTAATAGCTTTTAATTTTAGTTTACGAAAAATATATGTTCTATGTAAATATTTAGTTCTAGTGATTCGATTCGCTCAAGTCACAATTGTTTATGCCCTGTTGTCGTAAAATGCGGTCATGATTGAATATTTTAAGTGAAGAACAACATTTTTCATTCACCAATAACGGATGCGGTGTCGCAAAATGTCCGCGATTCCGTCGGGTTGCCAACCAAGCGCACAATCGTTGTTTCCGGTGCGCGCGAACGGATTTAGTCGCATTTGCGTACTCGATTCATCATACTTAGTGAAAAATTAAGGACTGATTTTACGTTTAATTTATTTTCCTGTTTATCTTTCAAATAGCTGCATTTATATAGACTTTGTTTATATTATTAATATTTCTATTTTGGAACTGTTATTTTAACGATTTTATTTTCAAGTTTTACGATTTTTAATTACATTAGAGTAACAATTACTTTTATACGTGGTAGAGCTACGCTGCAGGTATATTATTGTAGTAGCAAGAAAGAGTCCACGCTCTTACATTTTACCAGCGTAAAATAGCAGATTAACGCTGTTGTGTTTCGTGTGGTGAGTCTAAAGGACTGGAGACCATTTTTACTAGGAACGAGACGTTCCATCTTAGTGACAACGCAGCTGCATTTTGATTCTAAATCGAGATTAAATATTAGTGCCTATGGGACCATAGCATTCACTTACAATCAGGTGGACTTTGCAATCGTCTGTCAACTAAATTCTATGTAAAAACACCTTTTATGGTTTCAATTAAGGTTTTCCTTTTCTTTCGCTATAGAATAATAATTTTCACATTTTTAATAATACTTTAGGATTATATTATCATCATCATTACATCCCATCATAAGTCCACTGCTAAAAATAGGTTTCCCCAAAGGAAGGACACAAAACACTGGCCTGAGACACTTGCATCCATCAATTCCTTACCAGGACTTCATCTAATGAAGGGGCCGCTCTACACCTCGCTTACCGGTACGACGCCGGCACTCAAAAAACTTTCTTCCCCATCGGTAATCGGTTCTTCGAGCTATATGGCCGGCCCATTTTCTCTTTAGGTTACTGATCCATTGCACTATGTTGGTTACTCTAGAAATTCCGAGTATATCTTGAGCTCCCTGATACGGCCGGCAGTAATATATAACAAAGTAGGTACAAATTATCTTGTATGAACGTCGTTTGAAAATTTAAAACAATGTTTAATAAATAACAGAAGGTTTACTGAATTTTAATTCTAAGGTTTCTTATTTAATAAAGGTAGGTATATTATGTGTTATTAATCTAGCTCTCAGATTGATCTCTGAGTTACCATAGGATTGGTTCTTTTTTATTTCATAGTATGGCTGCAACCGAGACCCCTTGTGTAGAATATTGGTGCAATTTATATCTGTAGCCGTGTAGAAAAAGTTGTGAAGAAAGGTGCATATCTTTGAAACAATAAAAAAAAATCATTACTTACATTAAAAGTTTGTAAAGGGTTAACCTTACTGTGCAAGGCGTGGACTCATCCCAGTCGAACTTTTTTCCCAATTTCAGCTCTTGTTATTCCATCACAGCCTTTCACAAATCCACTACTGAACATAGGCCTCCCCCAGGAAATGCCACATAGCACTGAGCCACCTGCCATCGACTTCCAGGTCGTCACTTCATCTAGTGTTAGGCCGCCTTTCACTTACCTGTATAAAAACAATTAAAAATCATTCGAAAAATTTAAAAAATTCAAATTATCTTGGAAAACAAGAAACATTTTTGAGACTTAGGTTGTAACTTCGATATGAGACTGAGGTTTGAACCCAGAGCGCAAGGTAAGTACGCTAATAACAACAAGTTCTCTCTAAGTTTCTACGAACACCACTATCCTCACAAACGCATTAGCAACTTGTTGAACCTACTGTAGAATCACTTTACAGTTTGACAAATGTTTGCCAGCAACCCCTATTATTTAGGGTTACATTGTTTATAGGGTTGGCACATTTATAAAAATATTTTTTTCTATTACTTCGTTTTTTATTTATTACTGATTTGTATTGAAATCATATGTAGTACTTCGAACAAACATTTTAATTAATCTTACGGTATATGTGAAAAAAATTACCGCAAAAAAAAAAAGATCAACTCAATAATGCATTCTATTCATAAAATTGTTACAGATTTATTTGAATATTATAATAAAACAAACTAAACACCAATAAATTCAAATTATATCATATATATTAAAGAAATTTATTACGTCTAAAAACCAATAATGAAAAAGTAATCATTGAACTAACAGAAATATTCGTTATCTATGAAAATGATAAGATGTATGTTATAAATAATTTAAACGATAAGGATAATATTTTTCTCATTATATAATCATAATGGATAATACAACTAGTTAAATAATATAAACGTTATATGGTAAATTTTTGTCAACCCTAATTGATCACGTACAGGGGCACACTTGTTGCTCCCCTAACAATGAATTTATTTCAATTTAATAAAAGGTCCCGTTCACACCTTACCCACTAGGCTTTTAAACGTTGAAGGTTCAAATGTGATTTATTGTTTAGGTTTGCTGTATATTAATAATATTTAGATGCTTCGGTTGTTCAGTGGCTGAGCGCTTGATTACGGCGCTGCAAGGCCGCGGGTTTGATAACTGTAAAGCGCCTCCACGATGTAGAAGATATTCCTAATAAAAAAACGTTGTTTTTAAAAAATCTCATTATGTGAAATATATTTCTCTATGTTTTATTTGACTAACGACTTTTTGACGACTTGTAAGAACCTCCGAAGGAGGCGGAGTTGTAGCCGAAATAAGAATTTTTATGTTTTTGGTTTTTGACAGTTTTGACCCCCTAGGAGTGCAATGAAAACTTTTTGATCCTATTCAACCACGACCTCCACGACATCCTCTACATCATAGGCTATTCAAATTGACTAGGCCTAAAGTTTGGGTCACTCCCCAACTCATTTCTAGTCTTTACTTCCAATAAAGGAAAGAGGTAAAACGTTTGATGATACTTAAAAAAAGAATGCATGTTTGGTTTAACGCCTGGGCACAATACTAGTTAATGTAATTAAAATGGTGCCATATTTGTTATGCAAATGAAACCACTTATTGATTCGTTTTGCAGTTTTTACACACATTACATCACATACAGACGGACAAAGCCATCATTGAATTTTAATTACAGTAAAGTCATCTTCAGTTAACAAAAATGGCGTTACTCCAGTCACCTCCTTCACCCGAACATGTATTACATTAACTAATCACCGTGTAAATTATTCAGAGTTTATTAAACAGTATTTGAATTAGTTGAAACTTAGTTGAAAGTAGAATATCTATTTTAACAGTGGTAGAACCACGCGGCAACTTTTGCTGTCGCGCGGATGGGCCGGCTCGAACCGGGGTGATACCACGACCTCACAGAAAACCAGCGTGAAGTAGAGGTTTACCTCTGCGTTTCGCTTGGTGAGTGCAGGTGGCCGGAGGCCCTTTTTACTGGAAATGAGGCATTCCATCTCAGTCATCACGGGTAACAACGCATCTACATTTTGATTTGTAATAGAGGATAGATGTAGATGTCTATGGGCCGCAGCAACCACTTAGCATCAGGTGGACTGTGTGCTCGTTTGTCACCCTTATCATATTAAAAAAATCTATAACATTATAAATGGATCGTTTTCTATAGATTTTCTTTTTAAGACTAGAAGTCTATTGGAACCTCGGTCTTTTGAAAAATGTCATATTTTTAATGGAGATGGGGCCACTTTAGTTTGATTTGACATTGATAAGGGTTATTTATTAATTATAAATTGGTTTTTCTTTATAAATATAATAATTTTCTAGGGCATTGAACACCGAGCTATGGTAGCTCAAGGGATAAGTGCTCGCTGTAAATTTCACAGTATGCGAGCAACCCGAGTTTGATCCACGCCGGCACCAATTAAATTATTAATTGAAATTTTAAGTGCTGATTCATCACATGCTCGGCGGTGAAGGAAAACATCGTGACAAACCTGTATGTCTGTGAAGTTCGCAACACGCATTGGGGCAGCGCGGCGGACATTTCCTTGCCTAAAACCCTCCCAGAAATGAGAGGTGGCCAGTGCCCAGCAGTGGGACATGGGCTTATATAGGCTGTAACTTTAACTTTTGTTTTAACACTATGCACCAACAAAACTAGGAACTACAACTGCGAATTCATGGCTACAACTCTAAACACAAGATTAAGCCATGTTTACTCGATACTAAAATAAATCAAACCATCTATTGTGGGCATGTTTTGTTCAACGCTGAATTCAAAACGTAGCCTACTTTACGAGTACACGCGGCGCAACAAGTGCAACAACATGCAATTGAGATGTCGAACTACCCACGTACTATTGTACGACGCTAAGTGCGAGATATCGAGCGTTAAAGCAACAAAAACGTGATTTGTTTGCAATTTCGTATAATGTTTGTATGACTGCTTTTCCAGTTTCTTACAAATTTATAGGCGACGTTTTAACTAGGTGAGCCAATCATACAAAAGTTCAATGTCCGTTTGTTGCTGACACTATTTACAAAAGTCATATTTAAAAATAATACCGACATATAACGTTGGCTGATTAGGCAATTTTTTTAGCGATAACAGAGGAAAGGGGAAAGGTACTTATGTTACTTTCGTTTAATTTTTCCATAGGATAAGGGACACCTTACTTCACCCAGTATTGTGGGTATTTTTGAAGAGACACTTAGAGCAAACATATAGATTTTTTTATAGGATAGGGTGACAATTGAGCACACTTGCCATCTGATGGTAAGTGGCTGTTGTGGCCCATAGACATCTACATCTATCCTCGTTTGCGAATCAAAATTCAGATGCGTTATCACCCGTGAGGTAGTCCTCATCTTAGTAGATGGAATGCCTCTTTTCCAGTAAAAGGTTCTCCGTATTCTGTGAGAGCGTGGTCCTTCTTCGGTCAGGCCGACCTATTCATGCTACAACTATACTATAAATATAGTTGCAGCTTGACTTTACCACGTAAAAATAAATTAATTTAGATAAAAATAAATTCAGAAATAGAAAAGAAATACACATTTAATGGACTCTTCTGCTAACTTAGCAGAAGAGTACGTTCCTCCAGTACAAAAACTGAACTTAACGTGCCTTCGAAACATTTTTAATTTCTCGGACATGTTTAGGGTACGACATTTTTCTTCCTCGCTCGGGACTTGATAAATCAGCCATTATAATTGCAATTACACATTGTAGTCAAGCACTGGCATATAATAAATAAAAAAATGGATCATTTTTAAACTTAATGAGGCTGGTATTGGCAGTATTTCAAGCACGCTCCATATTCGTAGAAGCTGTAGGCCGTAACCGGTCTGGATATTTTAGATGTAGCAAGTTCCTAAGTTATTTTGTCAAATTCATATCATCATCTATTGTCAACTATATTTCAAGCATGTACTGGACAAGATAGGATGTTAGTTTCGATATCTACGACGATATTTTCACACGAATATTTATTTTTAATTTGTATTTATTGAGTAAGTAGCTAAATATACGCAATTTTTTTCTATTTGTATATAAAAAGCGATACACAATTGAAATTCGAGGGATTCTATTAATAATTATAGAACTTTTAAGGCATAACAAGATATGGACTCTTATAATACAACTGAATTGAATACGCATTAGCAAACAGAACAAAACAAAACATTAAAATTACTTTATATATTTACACTTTTTAAATTTTATTAAGTTTCGTGAGGTAAATTATTACGGATTTATTTATATCTAAAATTTCTATGTTATTATACAGGTCCATTATATAAACAGATCGCATTAGAATTTAATAGATGTTATTGTGACTGCTGCCTCAACGATTGTAGTGTCAACTTCGAGCGGGATTAGCTTTACCAGATTTTATGGACGTCGTGCGCACACGCAAATGTTTCTTGTTTTGGCGCAGGCATAATATAATTGTCGATGTCGACTGATGTTAACGCTACTTCATGATCGGGGATCAGCAGTAATTCGCAGTGAAGTTTCACAAGCAATTAATTTAATGGCCCGTAAAAGATAGTCCCTTAAGAAGAATAATTCATATCATAACGACAGTCATGGACAAAAGTTATAAGAATTTAACATCATGACAGGTGATTTTTGAGATACAAATAGTCCCAACTTGGGCAGGCATTTCCAAGGATTATAGGGAGTTATGTATACAAGCGAGTTATCTTATATTTTTAATTATATTTTTAATTATACTTATACTATTTATAATAAAATTACTTTTATTTCATAGCTAAAATTACAAAATGCCCCGTAAGCCTGGTTTTATTGTTGATTTTTTAATTTTATAGTTAGTAAAATATTTGTTCATTATCCATCCATTAGAGCGTATAAAAGTCTAGTGCTTAACATAGATTGCATATAGATCTATCTATATCTCTATCTATTGACATCGTTTCCACGTTTGGCAGGCGGGTTGGCAACCGCAGTTTTTTATTATTTTGAATTGTCATCACGAAGATGCTGCTGCGCATTTTCTGTTTCAGTTTCCCTCTGTCGCCTCTTACGACACCCACGGGAAGATATGTGGTAGTGGATATTCTTACACCGTTACTACAAGGTACATATTACAATACCAGTTATTTAATAATTTAAAATTAAAAATTTTGTACAGCCGACTTTAATATAAGTTATTAAGAATAACTTAAAAACTATCGGTCTGACCTTGATCAAATTCATATGGGACCACACGAGAAGTACTAGCTTTCAAATAAAAAAATAATTATTGAAATCGCTTCACCTAGTAAAAAGTTATGAGGTAACACACACAAAAAAAAAACATACAGTCGAATTGACTACCGTCTCCTTTTTGAAAGCCGGCAGAAAAATTAAAACGCTGATTGTTTTTAATATATAGAATTTAGAAATTAAAACTAAGTTTACCAAATTATTTTTTTGTTTTTTACCTGAATTCATAAAATTCCCACTGTTTTTTTGGTTTTATTGTTTTTTTTTAATTTTCGAGTAGACGTATTGTAGACGTTAACTATTGCGACAAACTTGACCTTTTAAAGGTTTGCAGTAACACCTCAATACTGAACCAGAGTACTGAATAAGAGGGCGAATTCAATCAGGATGATCGCCTTATAAAATTAAATTTAAAATTACAGCCTATATGTGTCCCACACAGGCCTCCTTGCATTTCTAAAAGAGTTTCAAGAAAATGTCTACCGCGTTGCCCCAAAAGAGTGTTGGAGAACTTGATGAATAAATTTTTTCAACATACAGGTTGTCTCACGATGTCTTCCTTGATCGTCGAGCATGTTGTAAATCAGCACTTAAAAATGCAATTATCAATTTCATTGGTGCCGGTGGGATCGGTGGAGAATGAGACTCTTTCGCCTTTTAATCTGTTTTTATTTCTGCCAACTAGCATTTACAGTACAGGGTTACGTGATCATATAAATAACGTTTTATTGTAATTTAATACTCTTCATATCCACGATACGAGACAATATATAGTTTAATTCATGTTCAAACATTTTATTAAGTCAGATGTATTTATTATTATTATTATTATTATTTCTATAATTCACACCAAACAGTTAATGAACAGTGCGCAAGCTTAACCTTAAATAGATGCCCTTTTATTTACTGCTTACGTAAATTAAGCAATGACATTTATTAGTCCGTAAAATGAAGCATCCGTGCCGTCGTATTCAATGCGTTAATGGTCGTAGCTAATAGGAAAGTATTGCTTATATTCGTCTTTGTACATTCTTGTAATGTCTTTACTTAAAGAAATAAATAAAAAAAAAACTTCAAACCAACATTTTAGACATCCATACGCTTATGTAGTTTAGTGTTATCTGAATTTCTATGATGGTATCACGGGATTAGGTTTCTATCTACTTCAGAGCTAAGTAATAAATTATTGATTACATCTATTTTTAATTTTTTTCATATGCATGTATAGACTTCTATTCTCTGAAACAATTTTTGGCGAATATAGACGCTTTTTCCTTCATTATAGGTCATTTATTTAGTAAATAAGGCAAAAATTTTATACGTGGTAGAGCCACAATGCAGCTATATTAGTTGTAGCATGAGCCGAGCGGATCCGACCGGGGTGGGACCACGCTCTCACAGAATACCAGCGTAAAATAGCAGTTTGTAAAGCGTAAAGTAGCAGATTGTAGTTAACCGGTAAAATTTTGTTACTGGAAACAAGGCATTCCATCTTAGTCCACAGGACTGACATTCATTTTGCATTTGGATTCTTAATCGAGGATACATGTACATGTCTATGGGTCACAGCATCCACTTACCATCAGGTGGACTGTGTGCTCGATTGTCAGACTTTCTCTAAAAAAAAATATTGTCATAGTTTAACTATCATCATATCCATATAATTAATTAGACTTCGTTTAATAAATATAGTTTAAGTATCGTATAAGTAAATATCCGACATTTAAAATATCTAACGATTGGAAGAAACGTTTTCGAGAGGCAGCTTAGCAATCGCAGTGTTGAGTGACCCCCACTAGATGGAGTGACGACCTGATGAACCACGCATGTAGTCTATGGGTGCAGGTGGATCAGGTTGGCACTTTGTGGCACTCTATAGGAAAGTCCTACGTTCAGCACTGATTGCTTCAACACTAGTATCAAATGGATTTAATAAACGAATATGGTAGAGTATTAAGATTTTCTTCTATATAATTACGGTGTATTGCGTATTTATCTTTCTTGTTATCTTATTGTAGGAAACCTACACAGGAAAATGCTTAAACTGCTGATGATGGCATAATGTGTAAACTGTGAAACGGTATATACAGTCTACGAACAGTTTAAGAATCTAATCGAATAAGAATCCAACCAGTTCATAGTAGGTAGACTATTTTGGCCGAATGAATTTTCTTACAATTGTATGGGAAAAATAATGAAAAATAAATCCTTTCATTATTTGTGTTGCCACCTCTTATAATTGGCGGCATAGTCATTTTGTATATATTGTAAAATATTGTGATAGCCAAATAACATGCCAAGACGCGTGTGTGTGATCACGTGGCGTATATGATGAATCTTTCCTACTAAAGTTTTATCTTTAATTGTGTTCTTAATGCCTGCAAAGTATACACCTAGCAGGAAACAATTAACATGGTAATAATCATTTTTTTAAGATGATTTTCATTTAATGTTTTAAATTATGTTAAATAAAGTTTTTTATGCATTTTCATTTTCGTTTCCCTTTTCTCCAGTTTTAAAATAAAATAAACTTAATGGATTTGTATTAATTATTTATATCTATCAATTAGAAATAATAATCAAAGTTTATTTTTAATACGGAAGATTTATTCACGTTTCATATTTTGCACACGCGAACAGAGCGGTCCAACATATTTGGAGGTAATCTATGTATTTTTGTAGCACCCGCGACTTCTTACTTATTTGACATTAGTCCTTATGGGTTGACGCAGAATACAAACTGACAGTCTGACAGTTGAAATGTTGTGAGTCGTACACAATATTAACGCGAAATGATTTGTGAATCCACTTTTGTTGAATCTTTTTATTTCAAAAGTGAAGTGACAAACGAACTTGCAGCCCACCTGGTGGTAAGTTACTACTGTAGCTCATGGACACCTGTTATTATTTTCAAGTCATCATTTTTTATAGCATAAGGGTGACAAAGGAGCACACAGTCCACCTAATGGTAAGTGGTTGCTGTAGCCCATAGACATCTACATCTATCTTCGTTTGCGAATTAAAATGCAGATATTATGTTGTCAGCCGTGAGGACTAAGATAGAATACCTCTTTTCCAGTAAAACGGATTTCCGGTTCTCTACACTCACCATACGATACACAGCAGCATTAAGTTGCTATTTTACGCCGCTATTCTATGAGAGTTGGTCATCCCCGGTCGAGCCGACCCATTCGTGCTACAACTATTCTATTAATATAGTTGCAGCATGGCTCTACCACGTATAAATATAAAAATCATACAAAGAAGGCAACGGATGCCTTATCACCTTTGAAGACTAAGTTACAATGCCTCACAGTCTATGATTATACCGGCTCTCCGTACCCTTTAAGCCGAAACGCAACAGTACGAGCACTGCTGTTTCGCAGTAGAAATAAGAAAGAGGCTGGTTATCCAAACGGGCTCCGAAGAGAAAAGGTAGTCTTACTTACGTAACTAACGTGGTAGAGCCACGCTGCAGCTTCATTATGGTTGTAGCACGAATGGGATAGGACTACGCTCGCAGAGAATACTAGCGTAATGTTGCTGTGTTTCGTATGGTTAGTGTAGAGAACTGGGGACCCTTTTTACTGGAAACAAGGCATTCTATCTTAGTCCTCAGGGATGATAACGCATCTGCATTTGATGTAGATGTCTATGAGCCCCAGCATTCACTTACCATCAGGTGGACAGTGTGCTCGTTTGTCACCTTTATTCTATAAAAAGATATAATAAAGCTGTACTATTTCTGCAATAGAGCCGTAAAAGTTTGGAATATAAGCCTTTACTATAAAGTTCGTTGTACGCGGGGAAACCTTTCCCTAAACTCTTCTCAAGATTGAGAGGAAGCCTGTGCTCAAGTAGGAATACGGTTGTAGTGCAAACGTGTCAACTCTGCCGCAGAAGGATCACGCTCGCATAGGATAGGATAGGATAGGTAATATAGCAGTATAATGCTGAAATTTTCACTTAAAACGAGTTAGTTCATTATTTTTAGATATCATTCTGCAATTTGATCTTAAATAGAGAATAAAGGTAACCTTAATCTTTGGCTCCCCGTGTTCAATTTCAATCAGGTAAACTATGTGCTTCAAAAATAGTCAAGTAAATTTAGATGTTCTTATTTCGCACCTATGTAAGCACTCCACTATTACGTCTCTCCAAGCTATCAGTCGTAATTAAATTATAATGATGATAAATGTGAACCACTTACAACATTGTTGCCCGGCAACTGACCTCTCAGTTGGCAATATCACGAAGACTCATTACCAGCTACCATCTCGAGGATTGACAAAATTATATTCACTCACTACTTGGCTTCATATCCAACGGTATTGCAAAAAGACAATGTGAACATTTCATTCAGAGAATTCTCTGTGCTAGTGCGAGACGGACATATCAATAAGTGAACGGTGGGAATGAACTAGTAGATGTCCTTAGCTCGATTCTTGGCAATTGTCCACCGGAAGACGGTACAAAGCAATAAGACAACACTGAATATGAAACTGAAATACAAAAGCCCTCCATTCAGTCGGCCGAAGGAGAGAATGCATGATTAATTTGGTTAATTCATTATATCAAACGACAAATCTAATATGTTCTTATTATTTATCTAGCTGAAACTTTTTAGTACTGGTTGAAGAACATTGAAATTCAATTTTTATGAAACTCTATCGTTACGTACTGGTATAATATATTTTGTAACACTTATGTGTTGAATCTCTTTATTCGTTTTAATAAAACTGTACCATAAATATTAAAAATAAATGTAGTTTTATAATTTTTTACTGTTAAGTTAAATAACAATGAAATACAATTTGTAAACGCAAAGGCAAATTTTTTAAGGCAATGATTCAGACAGTTCGACCGGACCTAAAGTATTTAATGTATATTTCTTATCCTTACATCTCTATATATTTATCAATTTTTTCACCGGCAAACCGGTCAAACTGACCACCGCTAAACATTTGCCTCTTCCATTGCAGTTTGTACTTGGCAAATGCGTTAAAAAAGATCGAAGAAAGAACGAGATCGTATACCGCCATCTACCTGAGACCGCGTGGTCTTTGTAACCCTTCCCATAGTTCCTTGTTATGAAACCCGCGGAACAGAATGTGATCTTTCGATGATTTTTTATCAGCTACGTAGGGTATAAATTACAGTACAGTATCACGCACGCGAAAACATACAGAACTTATAATGGGTAGTTACCCGATATGATAATGTTATGATAGCTGTCTTAAATTTCAACCCTGGCGGTATCTTCTTAATACATATGTATATAGCTTGAGAAACTGACATCTGGTAGAGAAAAAGGTCGGTTGGCAGCCTCGTATCGATAAGCAGAATGTTGACCTGATAAGACATGCAGGAAGTCGGTGGATGCAGGTGTCTCAGGAGCATGTTTTATGGCGTTCCTTGAGGCATGCCCATCTCCGGTCTTTTAGGCACCCGTCCAGACCTGAACTTTTTCATCGGTGGAGCCGACAAATCCGAACGTTGTTTGTCCCGAACTTGGTCCTCTTTTCATATTTTATGTTTTTGGTAGGTAAGTTAGAAGCAAGCTAACATTCCACCTGATGATGAATTGTTGTGATCTCCAAGAATGATTAAATGCCATAATCAGTTATTATACTCACTCATCCTCAAGCTAGACTATGCTACTAGCAGTTATGATACTGCTGTGTCACATGGTAGAAATAGATTAGAGGAATCTACTTAGATGTATTTAAAGGCTAAAAACGAGCTTTACCACCCAGATAGTTTCGAATCCACGGGCTGTCAAATCAAAGTTGGTCACATTATAACACTGAGAGACTGTCGTTAATATGTCATATTAGTAATATTCAATGTTTTACTTCTGTTGTTAATGGTAGATTATATAGTTGTACCAGAAACATTTTCCATAGTATTTATCATAAAGGTGTTACTGACAAATACGATTGAAAGGACGATCAATCAGGCTTTGTCTGCAACTCAATGGAATTTTAAATTGGATTCCTGTTAACAATACACGGATTAGAATGAGCTTACGTTTGTTCATCGCCATATGAATGAAAATCTCGTGAAATATTTTAAACTATA
The DNA here is from genome assembly GCA_033319125.1 of Parnassius glacialis. Taxonomy (NCBI): domain Eukaryota; kingdom Metazoa; phylum Arthropoda; class Insecta; order Lepidoptera; family Papilionidae; genus Parnassius; species Parnassius glacialis. Next base: position 18,235,902 of record JAVANC010000024.1, on the reverse strand, counting down.
CATTTCATCTAAATTTGAATTCGTTGAAGAGTCAGGTACTTGTAGCACTTTTATGTTCCGTTCAAATGCAGTAATGTAAGACGTAAAGTACGTTTAATACATTTTAACACGTGTCTTGGTACACAAACGATGGCAGATTTTAATGGCGTAAGGATTAAAGGTTATTTATGGGGATTTTTGTAATGAATTTGAAATGTTTTAATTAAAGCCATTTTGTGCATTTGAGACAACGGAATTGTTGTACGTGACGTTATATTATTTATACAATCAGGCGAGATGAGAAAAAAACTAATTTGTTGAGATCCACATGCAAAAGTAAAAAATTGCTGTATATTGCTTTGTTTTAAGTCTCCACCTAGCCTTAAATGTCTTCGAACACGAACGGACGGATAAATGGGCGCGAAGATGATTGCCATTACTACTAGTTTTCAAACAGAATAAGGATAACAAATGAGCACACAGACTAATTAATGGTAATTAGAATCTGTGGAAGATAGATACCTACGTCTATCTAATAGTAATAGAATAGAACAATTTTTTATTCAATATAGATCACATGTTTGTAATTCTTATTGAAAGTCATTTTGCGTTGTCGTGCGTGTCATCGTTGATGCGTTGTCACCGTAGAGGACTAAGATAGAATTTCTCGGTACCAGTGAAAAGAGTCTTCGGTTCATTTCACTCACCATAGTCGGTACAGCAGCATTAAGCTGCTATATTACGCTAGCATTTTCCATCGATCTGGTTTTTCCTGCTACAGCTCACGACTATTACCTACGGGTTTTATCAAACGTGATAGGGAAAATATTACGGTGATATAAGTGCACGCACCATCACGCACCATCACAGATACAGTATCCTCGTCACTCATCCGAACCCTTATCTCAAAAAACATATACGCGAAAATATTGTAGATAAGTTTATATACGTGTGTACGTGTTAAAGTGTTTACCAGTGTGCCTTCAAGGCAATATTTAATAGGCTCTTGTAACACTAAGACAGTGCGATTTACCATCTACTAATGCTACATCACCACTTACCACCAAGTGGGATTGTGGTCAAGCACTAGTTTATAATATGTACCTGCAATTCCCCTGATATTCCATCATGTTGTTCATGAGCGGTAGTCAACACATACCATCAGGTGAGCTGCATGTTCGTACGCCACTCTTTTATAAAAAAAACATAAAACATAGATTCAGCCTCAACATATCCGGATCTAGAACCAATAATTTATTTTTGTACAAAACTTGGACCAAGCTAACATTCTCAGTATATGTTATATACCTAATAAGTTTTATCATAACGCAACCACATAAAGAAATACAGATGTTTTACAGCCCCACTTCTGTTCACTCTAAAAGCTTACGCTGAACAAACCTGTAGTAAAATATTACGGGCCTATAAACTCTACAATACTGTGCAGCACTCGCTTCGATTATCTCCTGTATTTGTCTGTACTTTATAGCGGTATCGCTTTCGCCTTTATTGCTTTTCGATATTATTTCGCATTTTTTCTCGCTCCGTAGACTACTGCGATACTCTTCCGCAGTGAGAATATTATGGATATGGCGTAGTATAATTTCTTTCGTGATGATCCCACTGTAATCGATTCTGAATATTTCATTTTGTAATATTTGATATAAAATAATTGATTCATATAGATAATCTTCAGGGTAATGATATTTTATTGCAATGTATTTGCAATGAAAATATTGAAATGAAAATTTTTAAACATAAATCCGGAGGAGTAGGCAGAGATTATGAAGAAGAGAATAAAAAGAGAATGAGAAGTTATGTTATGTTATGTTTATGTAGGCAGAGACTACGGACTTCCATTTGGCACGATCCTAATACACCTCTCTCGCTAACTTTACATCCTGATACCTACGCACACATGTATCACAATGTGTATTAATTTGCTGGCGACAAAGTTGAAACGAGACCATTCAGGCTAAAGCCAGTCCCACAGGCGGTGTTTAGTACGTAGGCACCTCATTGTAAGTTCCACATATCCACGCAGTCGTCTGCGTGGTATGCTATGAGCATTTACCACTTCCCTCGCAAAAAAAAAGTTGAAACAACAGACGCGGCTTGGCGCCATGTTTTAACGGCGAAATATCTTCCATACACAGTTCAGACCATGAGCCAAAAGCTAAAGGATTTTTTTTCAAATTACTTATAAAAATAATATTTATCTTAATATTCCTTAACTTCTACAATAGTAATAGTCTTCATTTGTATGATCTTGATGTAATCCATTGATTTATTTATTATTATAGTTAAATATTACTTAAGTAGTATTACTTCCTAATATCTGGGAGCACGGCAGTGCCCCCGCCAAGTCGAGCAAAAAAACGGCACGGCCGTACCATCCTTTTCTCGAAACTACTAAACAATCTAATTTAATAGCATATGTATTACTTGTGCGATATATTGTTTTCATGCGATTGCCAAGTCAATCTATGTATCAATCTATGGACTGAATAAATTAACCGACTTGATATTACATGGATCTCACAACTTTTTACGGTAGAAGAACTGAGTTGCGAGACTTGGCTTTTTTTACAAGTTATGTTTTTGATGGCATTACAGACTATCACTAATCCATCCGCCCAGCGTATTAAGTACTAGTTTTTGCCCGCTACTTCGCTCGCGTGGATTTTTTTTTGCGTGTAACCCTTACATAAAAGTTGCCTTAATTACTGTTAATGATGCGTGTTTACGTCAAAATAGCTCGCAGATGACAGATTTGTTTCAGACTTACTTAATATTTATCGTTATATTTTAGCCAACTTACGCAATATCTTTATGAATTATAGGTTATGTGTTATTCTGATTTATGAGATATATTATTGTAAAGTTTCATTAAAATCCATTCACATTTATAACATTATAGTAGGATGGACAAATTTAAAATTGAATATTTTCTAAATGGACAACAATGAATGGCAAGACTTTTGTCGCCTTTGTTGAGCAGTGAACATAAAAAGAATGACAATGATGATGATGAGTATGGTGAGTAAGTATACCTCATTAATTAATATTTTAGTAGTAAGTATTTTCATAGTTACAATAATTACCAAATTCTAACGCCCTATCTTTAGTTTTCAAACGTGCACTCACACTGTCCTCTCCACAATACCTCTTCAACCTATCGGGCATTTGAAAAAAAAATGTTAAAATCACCCCCAAGCCCCATAGAGACTCGTAAACTAGCCCGACCGCGTCCGCGCCAATTAAATATGAATGCACTGGCCCACTCTCATTACTACGTGAAATTTTTAGTCCGCTGAACCCTCCGTTATTTTTTGTTTATGGTTATAGTGTCTTTGTGGTTCATGTATGGGATAGGTCATTCTCATAAATAAATAAGACTTTATTGAAATCAATACCACGTTTTACTTTTTAAAACACTCGGTTCGTGTATCTGTTTATACAAAATATTAAAAAAAAATATACGAACAAATTTTGGCACTCGGTGGCCATAGTAATATTAGAGGAAAGCTATAGATTACAAGCAATCACGTCATGGTACGTGGTAGTCATACTGCTGCTATATAGAATACGCTCTCACAGAATACCAGCGTAAAATAGCAGCTGTGTTTCGTTTGGTGAGTGTATAGAACCGGAGACCCTTTTTAGTGGAAACGAGGCATTCCATCTTAGTTCCACTTATCAGGTGGACTGTGGGTTCGTTTGTCACCCTTATTTAAAAAAAATATTTTAGATCCGAAAAACAACTTATTGTGTTTTTCTTTTTTGACAAATGATTTCGTCTAGAATTCGAATGTCAGGCGTCACGAATATCAGCGATTTGGTTGATATTATTGTAACAAAAAATGACGTCTATTTTTTATATTTGCATCGCTGACCACGTATTTCCACATTTAATCTGTACTCTAACTTGTATACATGTAAATTATATATGACGATGAATAGGAAACACCGACCAGTTCAAAACTATCAATAATGAAAGTAGCCCAAATATAATGAGAAGAATTTAACACGTTCACTGTCCGGTTTTAAAACACAATAGTAAGACAATAGCAGTGACCTATATGTAGTGCACGGGACAGCGAAAGGGTTAAGTTAGACAAAACTTATGACAGAAAAAAAACTTTTAATCTTGTTTGCTGGAGCCTTAACTCTCTCCATAATATTATCATTCGACTAATATAATTATGAGATTAATATTTTTGTAGCAATGACGTTACTTTTTCTAGTTCGTAATTATAAATTTTTAGTATATCTATCGTTATTTAAATCCAAATTTTTTTCTTAGGTATATTTTTGGTGATAGTTGAGTATACAACGATTTTAAAGCAAACGATTTTGAAATTAATAAACTGAAATGTTAATGCATTTTACATTCTTTAAAATATAATTTAAAAAATCTTTCCACTTAATCACCGTGAATTAACCTGTAAGGTTGAAATGGTGAATATCACGTCTGTGGTTGGATAACTGCGTGTAGGTAACTGTGCTGAATTTACGTTAAAAGGTATTTGAGAAAGGCCTCTATGACATCGTATTGATTGCACAAGTGTTCTCTTTTGTTTGTGTTGGCATATACCACTAAAATATGCTGTTTTTACAAAGGAAATTGTATTGAAAGAAATTTAAAACTTTTTTAAATAACGGCGCTTATTTTACTTACTATATCTGTATTAACAAAACTGTCTTAAATATAAAAATATGCACAACTTGTCTTTATAAATTATTAGTATGAATAAAGCAGCAAGCAAAAACTAGTCTTTTAAAATTGTAATTAAAAGAACTATTCCGCATAGACTGTTAATAAAATTCATCAAAAGAAAAAATATCACCTACCTAGAGGAATAACGACCATTGAAATAGTCTTGAACAATCCAAAACCTGACGTGTTTTTGTTACCACCATCCAATGTACGGGTTTTAACGTCTCTGCGTTCTTAATTTTACAAAAATTTGTTCAAAATTTGGACCTTAAGCTTCAGCTATAAAGCGCATATCTTAATTTGTTACCACAGAGATGGCTATGCAAAGATATATAAGGGGTGTCATAATTGCGAAGTGAGACAAAGTCGCTTCAAAGGCATTGTAGGCGTTGTATAGAACGTACACTCTCTTAAACATTTGAGTTGATGTCAACCACACTTTGTCGTTTCGTAATTATACGATGTTCGTAGTGCGGGGACAAGCTGTCAAATTTTGGTCTTCATGTTGGTCTCAGAATTTTTTGTAAAGATCTGAAATCATACCTTTCTCTCGATTTCCGATACATTTGTGTTTGAATCTAAATGCATTTTGATTGATCATCTAGTGACTTATATTATACAAAAAGAGAAAAGTTGTAAAATTTGTGAAATAAAAAGCATTGATATAAAATACAACTCCACCTGCATACGATAGATCCTTCTAATTGATGCTCTAAATTAATACCTTTTTTTTATAAAAAGAACGTTTTTGAACATGTTAATATTTATATTCGTAAAAATGTCATAATTTCAACAGACTGCAAAGGGAGCCGCAGATAATTTAGATATAAATTTATTATCTAGAACGAATAAGTGAGAGAGCCATTATCGTCAGTGCAAGTCAAGTTAATCTTTTGTAAAATTATCTCTTATCCTAAATTAGGCTCACTTTAGTCTCAGAATGAAGGATTTTGAAGACATAATTTTATTTTTATTATTTGCAATAAAATTTTCAATAGCATATTTCTCATCACTAAACCTTCCTCAATGTGACACTGAGTAACAATACGTCTTGGAAAAAAAAAGATAAATTAATGAGTGTATTTTTCTTATAGACAGCCATGCAATATAATTTTTATGTACACTAGTGTATTATGTGGAGTGTTTTTAAATTACATACGTTATAATTAACCATTCTTTCTGTGTTAGTGTTTTATTAACATTATTGTATATGTATGAGTATTTGCAATCAATAGCATTAAAAAGAAACAAAGAACACATGACAAAAAGCTTATAAAGAAACGTATTTTTAGTACTACAATAATTTTACTTTTAATGGTGTCTGTGGCAATTATCTATATACAAAGTATTTTGTCCCTTTTTATATTGTATACATAAAAGCGAAAATTATACTTGCTGTTTATACGTATGACATTTATTTTAACTGTTGTTGTGCGATAATTTCCTATACTTAAGCCCTTGTAAAAAGTGAAAAGATTATTTCGCATTTAAAGTAATTTCTTTACATTTTAACAGCTTGGGAGATAAAGAGTACATGTTACAGACAGACAGACTTTAAAAAATTCTGTAATTTTTTGAGGTCTGTCCTCAATAAGAAAAGTCAATATCTTCGTAAATCGCATTTGCATTTTGATTTTGAATCGAGAATAAATGTAAATCTAAATATAACAATATCTACTTTCCGTTAGATGTATTGTGTGCTTGCTCATCACCATTAAAAATTTACAGCACAATATATACGTCCCACTCCTACGTGCAGGCCTCCTCCCCTCTCCTCTCATTTCTGAGAGTGTTTTATAAATGAAAAATTAAAAAAAAATGAAGAATATGTCCCCCGCGCTGACCTAAGGCGTGTTGGCGGAAATTACACGTCTTCGAAATAACTGTATCCTCACAATGTTTTCTTCGCCGTGCACGTGGCGAATCGCCACCCTCACTTGTGTGAATAAAAATATGACCTCTTGGGCTGTGCATGTTCTTAAAATGTCAAAGCATCCAGTAGCACCCGATATTATAGCTTAAACTTTACAGCAAATTATCACTAACGTTATTTCATTACACATAATACAGGAAGCAATATTTTAATTACTATCAAAAAGATTATACAAATTATGCCCATACGTATAATTATACTTGATTTTTTTTGATAACTTATTTAAATTCTCATTTCTTTTTTGACTTCAATATCTTTTAATTGATCTGAAATAGGCAACATTGGCATTCTTTATTGAAGTTTTAAGTACTGAATTACTAGGTGCCTGACCGTGAATGAAAACAGGGTGGTACGTACGTTTATTTTTTACTTGTTATAAGCCATTGCTTGATTAAAATCCTATCTGATCGTAAAATGAAATCCTAGATGATAAATTGCACTGTCTTAGCGTGACAAAAGTCTATTCACTCTTGCTTTCAACAGTTGCAACCCAGGTTGTAATCAGACGGAAAGAAAGCAAATTGTTTCACTCTTTAAACAGTACGAACCAAAGACAAAGCGTAGGTACTGTTTAATTCAAATGCGTGGAATATCGAGAACGAAAACCCGCCGACTGTCTGTTAATCTAATGGTTGAAAGGGAGGGAGGAGTTATGACATGTAACTCCTACGCAGCCTATGAGAAATAAAGTATTTTTAGAATATGAAAACGCCGCTAACACGAACTGTGGCAGCGCAGGCGCCTAGTTACTCCATAACCCTCTAAAAAATAAGAGGAGGCTTGTGCCCAGCAATGGTATGTATGTATTGCAGCCCGTCAGATGAAATATTTATTGACATTTCATTTTAAATAAATGTGTGTATTATTTGGTTTGATATTTAATAAATTAATTAGTAATAATGTATAGATTATGTACCTTAAAAATTGTAATTTAATTTGATTTCATATTAATTAACAATTAGAATCCATCTTAATATGCTACGCCCGTACAGGGTTGTCACATGCTCTGTAGATATATTGTAACAACTTTATACTTTGTGACATGCAATAAATGAATTATGAATTATGAATTACTGCTAACTATTTACCTGCAAATAGATTACTTCAATATTTGCCATAGTTGCCACGCTTGGCATGCGGGTTAGTAACGGCAGTTTATTTTCTAGTTGTTATAGGAAGACTCTGCTGCTCATCTCCTGATTTACATACCTCTGCAATCCCCTACGATTACATGGGACGATATGGAGTAGTAAATATTCTTACACCGTCACTACATGTTGCGTTTATATTTATATGAATAGCAATGGTAAGTATACAGGTTGTAACTTTACGAGTACTTTTACGTACGAAACTTGTCATTGTCAAAGTAATTATGTAATAAAATTAATAATTCATTAGTAATCAATACTTCAACACAAATTCAAACAACTGCTTATTAAATTAAGCATTTATAAAGGTTAGCAACACACTTTACGCATTTCAAACAAAGGCTTTCTGCTTTGTCTGCAAAACGAGTTTCGGTGTATAATTCACTTTGGTTGCAAGTGCAACCTATCTAATTATTACTAGAGAAAGCCCCCGTACACTAATTACAGCGGTGGATAATGGGGGTCGCCCTCAGGTGTTTGGGGTCGCGATTGTACAACGGAAAGTTATTATCGTCGATACGCGTAAATTTGCTTTTAAATTAGTGAAACTGCGTAATATTCTATGCTTATATTTTATTTTAGAATATGTTTATATTGTGCTTGTATTGTACTATTATAATTTCATTTACTTTTTACTGATGACTTTAAAATATTGTCATAATCATATTAAAACTGATGTTAATACTTAACTCAGGCTTGTTAAAACTGACCTTAAAACTGAGGCAAATGTTGACAAGTTTATTACGTGGTCGAGCCACGCTGCAGCTATATTGTGGTTGCACCACGAATGGGTTGGCTAAACCGGGGTAGGACCACGCTCTCACAGAATACCAGCGTAAAATAGCAGCTGCTGCCCCTATTTCTGGAAATGAGGCATTCCATCTCAGTCGTCAGGGGTGACAACGCATCTGCATTTTGATTCTTAATTGAGGATAAATGCAGATGTCTATGGGCGACAGCATCCACTTACCATCAGGTGGACTGTGTGTTTTTTGTCACCCTTATTATATTAAAAAGTGTCATTTATAAAGAAACGCATTTCCCCATAGAATATACAAGGAATATGTGAAAATATTATATGAATCTATTATATAAAATAAATATAAATATGAAAAAATCATAGATAATTAACGCTTCATGTGGTTATAAGAAATAATTTATAATTGATTAAACATTTTACTAAGTTATGAAAAGTAAAATCCGTTAAAAATACACCTAACCGTATATTTTAGGCGTAATTTAAGGAAAAGTATTAAAATGTTCAGTGCTAACAATATATATAATCTCCATTGGGGGCTGCTTCTTCAATAGACGACAAAATTTCCTTTTTGAACACCGTTATTCTGAATCTCTGTAACGTCTATGCGCCAATTCATCAAGTAAGGCTAAAGCATCCTCCTGCCCCTTGGATGACTAAAGGCGTACGAGTGGCAATGCTGAGACGTGGTCGGGCATATCAGAAATACAAAAGAGTACGTACAGAAGAGAACTGGTCTAACTTTAAATTGCTAAGAAACAGATGCAATCAGATGGTACAAAATACTAAACGCCGTTACATTCATGATAATATAACCAACACTTCGACCCCTGATATGTGGAAATTCTTAAAATCTCTTGGCATTACTAAGCCACTGTCATCTGATAATAGTTCTCTTAATCTGGATGATATAAATCGTCATTTTGTCTCAACTCCTACATTGGACCCTTCTGTTAAATCACAAACTATTGGTTCTATTGCTTCTATGCAACCTCTGACTATTCCGTTTTTCGAATTTTCTCCTGTAACTCAAGATGAAATAGCTAAAGCTGTATTAGCTATTAACTCCAAGGCGGTAGGTTGTGATGAGATTAGTAAATTTATGATTATTACATTGCTTGACTTCCTTCTGCCAGCTATCACACATATCATTAATTACTCTCTGGACTCAGGTCAGTATCCAACATTATGAAAAAGAGCTCATATACGCCCTCTCCCAAAAATACTTAATCCTGAACTACCTAATCACTATCGTCCAATTTCTATTCTTCCATATCTCTCTAAAGTTTTGAAAGCCTGTGTACATAAGCAGTTATCTATTTTCATAAAAAAATATAACCTACTGGATATCTTTCAGTCAGGGTTTCGCTCTGGTCACAGTACCACCACTGCATTGATTAAGATCACGGATGACATTAGAAAAGGGATGGATGAACAAAAAGTTACAGTGGTGGCGCTTGTTGACTTTTCAAATGCTTTTAACACAGTCGACCACGATATCCTCCTATCCATTTTTACTTATCTCAGATTCTCATCTCCAACCTTGGAGTGGTTCTCATCCTATCTTCGCGGTCGTCAGCAGCTGGTTAGGTCAGGGGAGCAGTTTTCTGCTTGGGCTGACGTTAAAACTGGCGTACCGCAAGGCGGTATATTAACTCCCATATTGTTTTCGCTATTTATAAACTCCATATCTAATGATTTCAGTTGCTCGTACCATCTGTATGCTGATGATCTTCAGCTATATGTACAATGCAGTATCAATGATATAAATAATGGAATCAGGGAATTAAAAACAAACTTAGAGGCCATCCGTGGTTGGTCAATTAAATTTGGTGTTTCAGTAAATCCTTCAAAATGTAAAACAATGGTCGTTGGTAGCTCCAGAATGCTGAATATGATTGACTATGGAAACCTTGAACCAGTTTTGTACAATGGAATTTTAATTCCATTTTCTGATTCCATAGTTAATTTGGGTTTGCACATAGATCACTCTATGAACTGGCGAGTACAGATCTCGGAAATTAGCCGTAAAGTTGTTGCCACTCTACGTTCGCTTTATCGTTTTAAAAATTTCTTACCCTTCAAAACCAAGCTTTTGCTGGTTAATTCCCTTATACTTCCTATTATAGACTATGCACACGTCTGTGCTATCCAGACCTATCGCAAAATCTTCTAAACAAGTTGAAGCGCCTTCTCAACAACTGTATAAGATTTATCTTCAACTTACGAAAATACGACCACATCACTGCTTTTCGTTCCAAGCTTAAATGGCTTTGTATTCGTCAGAGGCTTTGCTCCAGAGTCTTACTAACCCTTTTTTCTATATTAAATGATCCGACGTATCCTTCTTATCTTAAAGATAACTTCCACTTTCGGTATTCAATTCTTGAGCGTGAACTTCGTTCCACTAACGTCCTTAAGCTTCATGTGCCTCAGCATAATACTGGTTTCTTTAATTCCTTATTTACAGTTCAGGCAATACTTCTCTGGAACGCCCTGCCCGTTGATATAAGAAAAGCCCCGAATAAGCACGCGTTTAAGACACAGGTCCGACAACATTATCTTAAGGAAAACTGCATTTGATCGCCGATTTCTATTTTTATTTTTAGTTATTTTATATATACAACATTTATTATATTATTTATTATATATATTATTATTTAATATTTAAATAATTTATATTATTTTTATATATGTAATATTAGAACGTATGCGAAAATATTTTATGTTTATATACAATATATGTCTAGTAATTTTAACATTTTTTGACACCTACCAACTTTTACTTCTTTAATTCTCTCAGGGTTGACAGGTAGAGAATGCCATATGGCATTAAGTCCGCCCATTGTAATCCTTAGATTAAGGTGTAACACAGTAAAGAATAAATAAATAAATAAATAAATAATATGCTTATTTGAATTAACTAAATAATATTATACAATTATAAGGTTACAATATAATCTGTTTTACCTAATATTGTTAAATTTGAGTAGTGGGTTTTATGATTGAAATAACAAAACAGAATATTGTCAAGTTGTTCCTGGTAAAAATAATCTGTAAATGGTTTAAAATTCAACCATATTAAGGAAAACAATGTAGGTAATTAGGGGTTGTAGCCCCAATCGAAAAGCTAACATTTTCTTCTATTGCCAACCTGACCTGAACGCGGGGCAAACTGATTGATGAACGTAGCTCTTACGACTGACCGATGGTGTAAGCACCTTAACAATATAGGCTCTTCGCTTGCTAATCCACCTATCTATGCTCGTTAGTATGAAGAAATGGAAGCAATGGAGATCAGCTGGAACAATATCAGATAGCATGGCGTTGACATTAGCATCTAGGATCCAGTAATGGAAATTCCACGCTGCCTAAATGCTTGGATGACGACAACTCACGCCAATATGGATTTACGTCGTGTTCACTATTTACAGCAAGAATCTGTCTCCAGTAATTTCTCTTCACAACACAAATAAAGTACATTTAAGATTTTAAAGCAAAAATCCCAATTTCAGATGCTTAGTGAGGACTGAGATAATTATGATGTCATATATTTGTGATAATTTGTATCATATCAACCTTGGATGTAATTTCGTGTGTCCGAAACGACACGACGGTGTGTCTGATAGTTATTTTAATTTCATTATTTAAACTAATAATATAAAAAATTTAAACTAGTATGCATTAATTTACAAATTATGAAATCTGAGATTATCATAAAAGAAATATTCTAGACTATTAAATATTCTAATATTAAAATAGCCCCACTTAAACTCTTACTGTGTCATATAAAATGTCATAAAGGGTCTTAGCAGTAATCTTTCGAGATGAAATATATATTCTCTGCGTGACTTTCACCGAGAATTTCTTAAATCATATTTCTCACAATCCCCTCGTATTTATTGTATTTTTAGTATTGTATTAGTCTTGTTTATTTTTTAAATATTTTGGGTTTATCCTGTTCGCTTGAATGTCTGAAACGATTTTAAACTTACATTAAATACTGATTTTGTTACCGTAAGATTTTCATAATTTTTGCTTGTTTTCTCTTGATATAAATTTGCATTTGATTTGAGGATATGTGCATTACTTGTTTGTTCTCGATACCGACGTTATTGTCTTAACTTTTAAGCGTTTGTTATATAACATATTCGGTGGTGAAGAAAAATATTGATAGAAAACGTTCACGTTAATGAACTATAAGTGAATTGCATGAATAATGGATTCAGCTGAGACTCCCCAAAAGTTCTATGAAGTTAGTATATTGGCATTTCAGTTACGTCATCTTTAGATGTCACTGAATGACTTGTTAACAACATAGCAAAAGGAAAATATATAGATTTTATTAACCCCAACTTTTTTAATAGGTTATTTGAATTGTTAAAAAGCCCTCTCTGATTCAAATAGCATGTACTTAATAACCGTATGTAGTAGGTAATAATATGCTACAAAGTTACTTGTTAGTTACTTGTTGTTAAAATAAAAAATAAACCATGTATTTTTCACATAATTTTTTTTTAATTAAACAAAAAATCTTGCCAAACTCACTATTTTAAAAATGCAATAAACATTAAATAATTTGGTTTGGTCGGCACAGTTTGTTTATTCGTGGGTTGAGCGAAGAGATTTCTGTTACAATTACAATAAATAATAGAGGACGTTTCAGCTAAATGGCAGTTTCACTGCGCTATTAGGTCCGAACCGCGTGTTAATAGTTCAGGCCACATATCGGGCTTTGTGGTTGTGTGATAGTGTTGGATGAATTCTGCCATTGCTAATTTTATTTTTATAAAGGCTTTAAAACTATTATAATTTTTTTATATGTCAAACTATTGTGTTAGAGAATGAATGAGTTGTAAAAAACAAATCTATTTTATGTCACTATATTTCATGAAAGTAATGGTGAAAAACAAACCTAGTAGTCTATACTTTATGTGATGGTAAGTGATGGTGGCGTGTATACACGTAAATAATTTATCCTTGAACAAGAATCAAAAGGCAGATGCCCATTGCTGCAGGAGATTTGACACCCCTGACGACTAAGAGGCAATGCCTCCTTTGCAATAAAAAATCGATTTTTATCAAAAAGCCGAATTCAAAGTACTTACTAAAAACAATAAAATAATTTCAGATTTTAAAGTCGATGCTAAGACAAAGTGTGTAGGAAAATTAAAGCCCCGAGATCGGAGTGTGAAATTAATTCTATAAGGCCGACAGTAAAAAAAAAATAGTGGACTAAGTAATATCACAATCGCAATGTCGTCTAAAATGTTACATTAAAAATTTAATGCTCTATTTTACCATCCTTTTTTCGTAAAGTTTACCTATTTAATAGAAAATATTTTTTATAGGAAAGGGTGACAAACAAGCACACAGTCCACCTGGTAGTAAGTGGTTGCTGCGGCCTATATACACCCACATCTATCCTCTAATGTCAATCATTAAAATTTCAATTTAATATTTGAGATGGTTTGAGTAGACCTTTTTCTATAATAAATGTATTATTTGATTTTGCTTATTTTAATATATTGTTAAATATAAGACGTCTAGAATATTAAATAGTGTTGCAAATATTTGACCAAACATTTAGTAAATTTATTCAAACGGTGCGTCACATACCACGGCTTCGCAATCAATTGTCCTCGGGAAGAGCGCGGCATAAATTTTACAGTACTAAGAACATCCCTAATTAACCCTTAACAGACATCGTGGGCCGTGTGGGCCGCCGCGTAAATCAGCTGGGAACGCGGCGTGGATGTCTCAGTGTCTTTAATTGAGGCTGGGGCCGTATATATGGCTGCTCAGACAAAAACTTTAATTGTTAATTTTTTCCTTTAGTAAGAAAGTTTTAAGTATATTCTCACATCTTAATAAGCACGTATAAAGGGGAAATAAGTGCATGATCACAAACAAGGACTTAATAAATGTTTTAAATATTACGTGAAATTGTAAATAGTTTAAGATAATTAGCGTTCAATATATTATTTACACTTGGATTTTAAATAATAAAACTGCTTAAGCTATAGTTGATATGATATTATGTAACATATTTTAACCTTTTAATATTTTTTAGTTAATTTTTGCTATGCCTATCGGATTTTTTTCTATGTGGTGGCGAACTTAAGAGAACCTATCACTATATAAAAAATACATCATCGATTTCGGTTGCCTTAGTAGGCGGCTATGGGTGAAAAAAGATCTTGTATATTCCACATATAAAATAACCAAACCAGCAGCAAGGATCGCCAAACCGCCTACCAAGCGTAGGAATTAACTTCCTTATTATGGCGGAAACCTGTAGCCAGTAGACTTTAGTAGGCTTTGACACGACTTTCCTACTTGGTATATCCATACTGCATTTAATATAGCAGCCATAATAATGGCTGTAGCATGAATAGGTCAGCTCGATCGGGGAAGATCCACGCTTTCACAGAATATCAGCGTAAAATAGTAGTTTAATGCAGGTGTTTGGTATCAGTGTAGAGAAACGAAAACCTTTTTTACTGGAAACAAGGCATTTCATCTTAAATCGATTTGATACGACTTAGGAACCTTCAAGAAAAGAGCCTACTCGTTTTTAAAAGGCCGGCAACGCATCTGCAATTCCCCTGGTTCCCCTGGCGTTGCAGTTGTTCACGGGCGGCGGTAGTCACTTACCATCAGGTGAGCCGCATGCTTGTTTGCCCCCTCTACTATAAAAAAAGAGATCTCAGGGGTGACAACGCACTAGCATTTTAATTCGTAACCTAGGACAGATGTAGGTATCCATGGTCCACAGCACCCACTCACCATCGTGTGGACTGTGTGGTTTTATTCACTAAAAGAATTAAGAAACAGAGAAAACAATCTGATTTTATAAAACGTATATTTTATGCAACGTATTGATTTTACTGCTGTATAAAATTTTGACGAGTTATAAAAATATTGCGTGTTGGTCAATTATTTTCTCATTTTTATGTACAGACGCAATCGAAGGAGTTCAAAAGGACGTTTTGTTTTGAGCGAGCAAATTTGTGGGCTAAAAACATCTCGCCGCTACTTTATTGTTATATTAAAATCTTTCTGGCTACGAAATTATTTGGCGCTGGTTTTGCGCTTGATTTATTTGATGCGCTCGCGCAACTCGGCGCCTCGTTAATTGTTGAATTTAAGGGTTATATGTACCGTTTTTTTAATATTTTTAATTCAGATCTGTTTTTGAGGATAATTAGAGTATGCCTGACAATGAATCTGTATGATGGTGGAATTGTTATGACATAATATAAATAAATATAAATTACTGGTGTCTGATAAAGACATCGTTGAGTTGAGTTGCATACATTTGTCGAGTTTTAATTGTTAATTAAATTCTGTGTCAGTACATTTTAGTGCTAAGTATTTTCTCTTTGAATATATTTTTTTTATTTGACCTGTCCGTTATAATCCGCTTTTTGAGCAGAACATTTGTGTCAAAAATTTGTGTCACTAATGTTATACTATTCTAATTATAATAAATGCTAGATGTTCACGTGTGTTGTTTATTTTAACGCGAAGCAAAAATCTATGTTAGATTATTTACGTATTATGTCTGCCTAAATTTATAAGATTTGGTCTAGTTACTACAAATCATCATCGTCCTCATAATCATTTCTATCCAGCCATTAAAATTCCACTGATATAATAATTTACTATAATAATGTACTACGTAAAAATACAAAAGCACTAATATCAAAAAACCGATAATGAATTACAAGTATGAAATTTCAAAGAAGAATTCCTTTGAATAGTAAACTGGTTACAGTGACGTCATTAATCAGTGGCTGACATTTGCTAAAGGGTAACAACTGGTGTTATTGTTCTTCTTTATACTTCTCACCTCGTCAGCATTACATGGTATTATTTTGACTCAAGGTATGATATGAAATTTTTTATTTACGTTTATGAAGATTTATTTTTGGTATCTTATTAATTTTTATGAAAATATATGCAATTACTCTTACTCTTAGTTTTTTTTTAAAAACGTTACCCCTGCACTAGGATTTTCTCCTGTATCGCAGAGGCAATTTACAAACACAAATTGCACAAGGACAGACATCCAGACCCGGAACAATTATTTGTAAGCCATACAAATACTTAGCACTTAGCAATTAGTGGTTTGCTGAAGAATATAGTTGCTACATTATTTTACAATGCTTTAATAAATAATGGAATCCATTATCAACTGCCAGCTCATCCGGTACCTTGAGGATCACCTGCTGATTAGTGACCGCCAATACGATTTTCGTCGGGGTCGATCAGCTGGTGATCTTCTGGTCTACCTGACCCATAAATGGGCGGAGGCAGTAGAGTCCAAGGGGGAGGCGTTGGCCGTTAGTCTGGACATTGCGAAGGCCTTCGATCGGGTTTGGCACAAAGCGCTTTTTCCGAAGCTTCCTTCCTATGGGCTTCCCGAGAAATTGTGCAATTGGATCACTAGCTTCCTTGCAGATCGGAGCATCAAGGTCGTTGTAGACGGTGCATGTTCTGACTACAAGCCTATTAACGCTGGTGTTCCACAAGGCTGTGTGCTATCACCAACGCTGTTTCTTCTGCATATCAGTGATATGTTGCTAACTGGTAACATTCATTGCTATGCGGATGATAGCTCTGGTGATGCTCTATACACTGGCCGTGCTAATATTTCTCGGGAAAACGTCTCCGAGTACCGGAACAAACTTGTGTCTGAAGTCGAGTCTTTGCTGGACAAAGTCTCGAACTGGGGGCGACTAAATCTAGTCCAGTTTAATCCTCAGAAGACACAAGTTTGCGCGTTTACCGCTAAAAAGAACCCCTTTGTCGTATCTCCTCAGTTTCAAGGCACTCCCCTGGTTGCCTCTCCTATAAAAAAAATGGTTTTTATTTAAATAGCTGATTTAATCATCAATAGTTCTGCTTGAATTTATTTGGAACTTAATGAGTGAAATTGTAATGAATTATTACGATTATGCGGATGAATAATAATGATTCATAATAATTCGGATACTAAACGTTTTTATTTTAAGTAATTTACAATTTCCCAACTTTTCAAACACCTGGCAGCAACCATGGTTACGTAGAATTGAGATAATAGACATCCTGATATCGTAGCTAAAAAAATCAAATGAAAAACTTTATACTGAAAGCACGTAGAAGCTGTTAATTTAAATAAGCTAAACCCGATAAAATCCGTGAAAAAGTTATACCACCTCGGTGACATTGTATTGTATATGTCGCAGCCAACTTTAAGTTAGTTAGTTAAAGTTAACTGAAAGGCTAATTAAGCTAGTTGGCTGCGACATATACATTAAAATTATATAAATATAACTTATTAAAGTATGTTGTAATCGACACATTACATTATATATAGTTTGCAAAACATACAAATACACGGTAAGAAGTTTCAAACTTAAACCCATTAACAATGTTTTTATCAGCTTTCATTTTACCTTCTGCAAGTCATTGTTTCAAATTAAATAATTCTTGTAATGCTTAAGCTGCTGGCTCTGTTTTAAGGTGCCAGTTTCCTTAATAAATGCTACAAAAGTTTCTTAAAGTGTAATTTTGCAAGGATAATGTTAGCTTGACCGTGTCATGGCTGTGTAAAAGAATCTATAACCGATTTTGTCCCGTGGGTATCTTAAAAGGCGACTGATATGTTAGAAGTTACATACGGTATAACCAACTCTTACACACCTTCGTAATATAGAGCAGATTAATTTTATTCGTCACGATTAGCAAATTGATTTTTGATCGCAGTTATTTATTTATCTACCTTTATATATTTTATATATATATATATATATATATATATATATATATATATATATATATATATATATATATATATATATATATATATATATTTTTAAGTGGTAGAGCCACGCGGCAGCTTTTGCTGTCGCACGGATGGACCGGCAGAGTGCAGGTGGCCGGAGGTGGGAATGAGGCATTCCATCTTAGTCCTCACGGGTGATAACGCATCTGCATTTTGTTTCGCAAACGAGGATAGATGTAGATATCTATGGGCCGCAGCAACCACTTACCATCAGGTGGACTGTGTGCTCGTTTGTCACCCTTATCCTATAAAAAAAAACCTGAAGCCCAGAAATCTTGACATTTCGCATAGTTTCCATAGCCCGGGGTTGACTGGGAGAAAATAACAAAAGACATTACCTAAGTTCGCCCTTTGTGTTCCATTTATTTGTGGTGAAACATTAAGTAATGACATAAATAAACGAATAAATAGTTCATAGTCGACTCTTACTGTACTCACAGGAGATCATGAAAGATGTATGATAGGAGAGTAGCCGATAGACTAGCCGATTCTGACTCTATATAAAAGAAACATAATTCGAAGCAAAATAAATTGTTTTTGGAAATGCAGCATGCAGCATGTGAAATTTCATATTAATTTGTATTTCAAAACTGCTTTAAAACTGAAATAACGCTATATTTAAATAACCATTTAGTCCTAATGATGGACGAGGAAATCCAGCTATTATTAATTGTCCGAAAACCTGTTATTTATGGTAAGAAGTTGCTTTTGTCTGTTTAAGACTAAAATAGACTGCTGGCCCACCCATAGAGATTAACAATGATGTCTATTTATAATAAAATATCTTTTCGTATTTCTATGGTTATAATTGCTTGTATCTAACGGAGAAGGGAATCTCCAATGAACTGTCGACATTTCTAATATTATTTATTTTCCTCAAATCGTAAAGCTTGTATGATAAATAAAGCCGATCGTGTACCTTTTTATTCGAACTGTTTGATTTTTTCCTTCAAAAGATTCGATGCTTAAAACAGATTACACGTCGTTTTTTATTAAATATATAATTTTAACATAAAGCGTCACTAAAATTAGTATTTTTACCCAAAGTTTCCATTTAAAAAAAATGTCTAGCTGTACTCGTAGCATACGAAAATTAGACACCGGACTTGTGACCGACCACGAATGTTGTAAACAATTGTCAACCAATGAGAATATCATATTAATAATTAAGTTAGTTAGATTTACAGCCTACGTCCCAGTGCTGGGTACAGACCTCCACTCACTCCTTAGAGGGTTTTAGAACAAGGACGTCACATACATATCTTTGAAATACATTTTTTTCTCAGACATGCAGGTTCCCTCCAGATGTTATCATCCTTCACCATCGAGCACGTGGTAAATAAGTACTTAAAATTGCAATTAACAATTTCATTGGTGCCGGCGGGGATCGAACCCGGGTTGCTCGAGTACTGTGAAGCTTACAGCGAGCGCTCACAATCTGAGCTACCACGGCACTTCCGTTCCGTCCGTTAGAGCCGTGGTAGTTCAAAGTAAGAGAGCTATATTATAATTAAAAACTTTGTTGCATTTCCTTAGTTACTAGAACTTTAAGGTGACAATGCCCCAGTCGTCTTTATTGTTTGTAGTTAGCCGCAGGTCTCCATAAAATCCATCGAGGATTACAGAATTTGTATCGTATGCGTATTTTTATTGGCCGTTATTAACTAAAATTAACCGTGCCGTTTGAATGTGACTACATTCAGACCTACGAAGCACTCTCCCGTTCGCTGTCCCGTGTACTACATATAATTCATTGCTGTTGTCTTGCTATTGTGCCTGAAAATCGAATAGTGAATATGTTAGTACGTCTGATTAATTGTTCACGCGTAGGTTCTGATAATTTTGGACCCAAACCAAGATCCAAAAATTGTAATTTCATCCAATTCTATTACACTATATACTATATACTATATCATACAACTATATTGTACCTCAGCTTTAATTTAATATTTATATTATTCAAAATGACGCATACCATTCGTAAGCGATGTTGCTTTAATGAAATAAGTCAAATTATATTATTAATAAGTTTCCGTTAACAAACTACTTGTTAGTTTCGTGATTTTCTATTCAGGAAATTCCCTATGAACGCTAGATGAAGATGAAAAATGGTCTCTGACATATTCGCTGTCGGAATATTATTTTAGCTTCATGTGTCAACATTTCATCTTTTAAATTTTCACTTATCTTTCCCACTGCGGAATGTTCGAAAGTTTATTTAGAAGATTGGTATCGTACAAAACATGTTTTGCGGTTGACTACAGGATGGAATTTAGCGTGAAGATATAAATTTACATGAACCACAAAATAATATGACAAATCTATTTCGAGACCTTTTTTAGATTTTATACATTTTATAGCCTTTTGAAAGCCTTGACGATTTAGTAGTTGCAAACGCGATTGTTGATCATGAGGTTGCGGGTTCAAATCCCAGGTCGGGCCACAAAAATCAGTTATTGAGTTTTTTGTAAAGAAATTTTCAATAGCAGCCCGTAGTCACCACACAGTCCACCTGATGGTAAGTAGTTGCTGTGACCCATAGACATCTACATCAATCCTCAATAAAGAATCAAAATGCAGATGCGTTGTCACCCGTGAGGTCTAAGATAAATTGCCTCTTTTCCAGTAAAAAGGGTCTCCGGTTCTCTACACTTACCATACGAAACACAGCAGTATTAAGCTGCTATTTTACGCTGGTATTCCGTGAGAGCGTGGTCCTTCCCGACCCATTTGTGCTACAACTATACTACTAATATAGCTGCAGTATGGCGCTGGCGTAAAGCCGTTAGTTAGTTAGTCTCAATTCGCCGTCCCATCGGATGATGAGAATAAGGTAATAGAGAGTGCACTTGTGCTTGCTCATACACTCGGGCACTATAGTCCTGTCCTGCGCAGATGGCTAGTCTCCGTTGAGACTGGCCGCCGCGCCGTGGCAACAATTCTGTCTCAAGGATATTATTATTATTATATTAAAGTCTAACCTGTACGTATCTTACTTATGATATCGACAAATTGACGTCTTTGAGTATCGCTACGTCAAGGACGTCCGGTTGGTGACTGGTAGCGAATGGGTAGTGGGTTGGAGTCTCAGGCGCGATAAAATCGAAGTTTAGTTGCTCCGTGAGATCGAACAATGCACTACCATCGCTATTGGGATTGCTTGTAAGCGCATTCCAGGAGGAATGCTTACTGTTGAGGTCTCCAGCTATTATGACACTAGAGCCTAGGTTAAATAATTCTGCTAAGTCTGATTCGACTATGCGTTTGAGTGGCGGTAGACAAGCCGATACGATAGTAAATGGCGGATGGCCAAAGAGAAAGAGGTCTTCTACGAAGATTAACGGGGAGGCATCGATTGGTTTTTTTCTGAAAGTGTACGATGTTGGCCCTGCGGCCTTGACAGCCTCATCGAATTAGGCTCGTAAGCGAGGACCTACGAGCTATTGAGTGCAACGATTCTGCCGGCGGGGGGACGGGATCGACCTATTCTTGGAAGTGATCTTGTCGTCGGGGTCGATTGGTACGCAGTGCAAGGACCTTTTGTAGTAGATCAAGATCAGGTGCCGCCTCTAGAGGCCTTAGAGGTGTAGTTTGCGATCTTAGGATCGCGATGGCTAGGTTTCAAAAAAGTATCTTACACTAACATTACGTCTACATTGTGGTTGCGCAGGAAGAACAGGATCTCGTCTTTTTGGTCTCTGAGGCCGTTCGAGTTAAATAACGCGACAGTCAGAGAGCGTGGTTTAGTTCTACTGAGATTTTGTGCTGCCATTCTGATATTTAGAGGGGTTTATTAGGCGCAATAGAAAAACCAGATTGCGTCGATAAGTCCTATGTGCTCAATTGT
Source organism: Parnassius glacialis (assembly GCA_033319125.1). Taxonomy (NCBI): domain Eukaryota; kingdom Metazoa; phylum Arthropoda; class Insecta; order Lepidoptera; family Papilionidae; genus Parnassius; species Parnassius glacialis. The sequence goes on along the minus strand of JAVANC010000024.1, from coordinate 18,213,686 downwards.
AGCGTTGAGCTTGTCCTGAGGTGAGGTTTGCGGGCCAAGGAGGATAACTCAACAACGTTGATGTTTCTGATGATGCCGCAAATAGCGAAACGTCAGCGGCGAAGGAGGATGATCCTTGTGGAACGGGCTTCGGTTTTGGGGACCGGGGAGGCGGCACTGGCCGTGAGGCGACAAGTGCCGGCCGCTTTGCCCAAGCATTGGGTTTTGGCGCGCAAGGCGCAGGAGGGTTAGCACCTTGCTCTTCCGCTCCGGCGACTAGGCCGGGTTTGGTGGCGATTTGGGGTGAGGAAGTTGGCACCGTGTATGGTGTGGGTTTAGGGGCAGGCAGCCAAGAGCGAGACACACTTACTTGACCCGCCCGTCCAGGACGGCTTCTGCCTCCGCGCTGCTTCCTTCGCGGTGCTTTGGAATACCCGCGATAACTCGCTGGGTGTCCTTTTTCGCGGCAATTGGCGCAGCTCGGGGGTTTAAACGTCTCGGGCGTGTGGGGGCAGTCAGTGGTGCCATGGTCACCTAGGCACTCGACACACCTAGGCCTGGCGTAACAATTTTTGATCGTGTGGCCGTACAATTGGCACCGGTGGCACTGGTCAAGGGTGTCCCTATATCAGGGCGCTTCAACTGCTATCCCCGTTAGGTTGCAGATGCGTCGAACGGTAAAAATCTTTTTGCCTTCCGGAGACAGATCCAGAATGACAAGGCACAGATCTAAGAAACGCTTTTTGTCAGTCTGGTTGTGCATTCTGTGCACCTCTCGGACCGGGAGATTTTGACCTTTGAGGTCGTTAAGGATATGTTCAGTTTCGAGCTCCTTGTGGAGCTCGCAGACGACTACGCGAAGGTTACGCTCCTCTGGGAGGGCACGAGGGGTACGTATGAAAGCTAAACTGCTGGGCGCGAGAGGGTTTTAGGGGCTACGCGTTTACGTTTTTTACCCTGGACGAGGGTGAAGCCTTCGTCTTCAGGATTGAGCGAGACGCGCGATTCGGTCTCCATGTTGGAGCCTGATTCGGCGGATTTCGAGAAGACCGAAGACGGGCTGCGGGTTGACATCGCGGAAGGCGCGGGGGACGCGGCGTCATAAAGAGTGTCGATGGACACAGGGGTCGTAGATCCGGTACTTGGCGACATAGGGTCGTCAATCCGCACAATCGGACGGTCAGCAGGGGGCCAGACTTGCTGGGTAGAGGGGCCGGCTTGATACGTGGGTTCGGGCGCGGATGCGGGCTCAGGCACGGGGCGCGCATTGCGCTGTGCGAGAAACACAGCCCAAATGTCGGGGCAGACGCAACATAGAAAGTCGGTGAATTCATCGATCGTAATCGACGCCATCTTGTTAACTATTCTAACACAAGCACAGATGTGTACCAGGCTACCAGGTGTATAGGTGTGTGCCTAAAACAAACACCTATACACCCAGCGCGTTGGTACGCTAGGGTGTTTACCTAGCTGTTGCCTAATACAACAAGCAACACAAAATTTAAAAACGATGCCCGCCTCTAAGGCGGCATATGTATTACACTCTACTTACGGTTGCTGATACCAGTACCAGGAAGCCAGGAAGGAAAGTTAAGCACAAACACCCTTTGCACCACTTCAAGCGTCCGATAGACTTCACAACAACACAGTGAGACTGCGGTCTTTCAGGGACAGCGTGCTCCGCGCACCACAGTGAGACCACCTAAGCAGCAATGAAACACAGAGCTCCAATCAGTATGGTGTATTTCGGTGAACACAAGGTTAAGATAATTCATGCGCAAGGGCAATGAGAGTGGAGTGACGGGAGTGAACTCGACCGACACGGCCGGAGTCTACAAAGCCCAAACGCAGAGTGACTGAACCACTGAAACATGCACCTATAACATAACTCAGTTTGGTATTACCCGTGGTAGAGCCATGCTGCAGCTATATTAGTAGTATAGTTGTGGTACGAATGGGTCGGTTCGACCGAGGAAGGACCACGCTCTCACAGAATACCAGCGTAAAATAGCAGCTTAACGCTGCAGTGTCTCATATGGTGAATGTAGCGAACCGGAGACCTTTTTACTGAAAATGAGGCTTTCCATCTTAGTCCTCACGGGTGACAACGCATCTGCGTTTTGATTCATAAGCGATGATAGAATTAGATGTTTATAGACCACAGCAACTACTTATCATCAGGTGGACTGTGTGTTCATTTCTCACGCTTATCCTATAAAAATGATGTAAAAGGATGATGTAAGTAGGAAAAGAAACTGAAACTAAATTTTTTAAATTTAAATCATATTCTAACATACGTCACATTGGAAACTTTAATATTGACAGTGAGGATTTTCTGCCTACAGAATCTGCATGGGCAGGTACAACTACCCTTTAACCTATTTCTGCTGCCAAAGTGTTCTCACTGTTACGTTCCGGTTTGAAGGGCATAGAGTACCATTATATTTATACACCTTGTAAAGCGGATATATGTATTTGTTTCAAGTTGGTTGCAGGTGTCTATTGGCTCGTTTTGTACTTTTATGTTATAAAAATATATTAGAAATAGATATATGTTTTTCCGAATATTAGTAAGCACTAAATATTAGGTGAAGTTTTGCTAATTATTATCATTACAAGTAAAAGTATGTTCACTTTTGATAGTCTGTAATGGGCCTCTACCGTAGATTTTTTTCATAATTTCTATAAATATAATACGTAAAAAAACTAAAACAACAAGCATTGCACATGAAGAGTGATCATCTTTTTGATGACTAGGTACTAAAAAATCAGATAATTTAAATGGTAATTATTTGAAATATTGAAGTTAATAAATTTGAAATTAAAAATATAAATACCGAAGTTTATGAAACCTGATTTATTCATTCATACATACATACAAAGGCATTTTTACAGGTGAAGTTAATAATAAAAGGGTGCTAAAAATGATTAAACTTACTATAAGGAAAACGATACAGATGACAGTTTTTGACAAGACGGTCTAGCTTATTTGTTATGAGTTCATTATTATCATTTAGATTTACAAATAGATTCTTACTCTACAGAATACACAGTTTACACTATATATATTATATAATAATTACGTGTCACAATGTTTGTCCGCGATGAACTCCCAAACTACTGAACTGATTTCAATGAAATTTTGCACACTGTGTGCAGTTTGGTCCAACTTGAGAGATAGGATAGTTTTTATCCCGATAAATGACCCTCAAAATTTTTTATTGCGAATTTAAGGATTTTTATAGGAAGGGTCGTTGGTAATGGCAGAACAACGTCTGCCTGGCGAGCTAGTATATATATATATATATATATATATATAGTGCAAAAGTCTATTTTTCTTCGCTATGTTCCTCTCTGAACAAGGAATAAGCCAGTAATAACCGTAGCTCAAGAGGGTTTCATGAAGTAACTGCATTCTGTATCAAACATTTGAAATATTTATACGATCGATTCAATTGCATTTAAAATATACAGAATCAAAGACAAATGCATATGAAAAATATGAAAAAAGCTTGTGACATCATGTAAAATACAATGGAATATTCCAAAAACTATCAATATTTAAATGTTTTTATATTATTTAGCGATAAATTAATAAACCATTAGATAGATTTCAAATTATATTTTAAAACCTAAAATATATTTTAACCAATTTCGTTAGCTGACGTAACATTCGAAGAATCATCATTATTTGAATGTTTAATATTATTCAGAGATAAATTAATAAGTCATAAGTTATATAGCGTGTAAATTTCAACGACTGAAATTTATTTAAACAATCATCGTTAGCTGCTTCATTTAGTTCCGCGCATTTTCGTCGCCCTGGAAATGTCTCATTAGGAGCTTTTGTCTCTTACTGCTGGCGAATTTGACAGATGACAGTGATTGTGAACTCGGTACTACGTATCAGAAATAACATTAGATTCCGCTGCTGGCTGTTGCTCGGCTGAAGACGTATTGTGTGTCCAATTAGTAACGTAGCGGGCCACACCGCCGCGTTATTTCTAAAAATACTTAAAAACACTCTGTTACCATTTGTCACGGCACACCCTGTATTTATCAAGATACCGTTCCGCATCTATTGGTACAGGATGCGGAGGGAATGAACAAAACAGTAAGGAATCTAAAAAATAACACAGAAATGCCAATGATTCGGTTACTATAAAGGTAAATTATTTCATTATTTTTATTACACACCTTATAATAAGGATTACACATGTCGAACTTAATGCCTTATGGCATGTGTTATTAATGATCGTATTTAAAATATGATTTAATTAAGATGCAAAACTCCACGAAAGAAAAAAATTGTAAGTTCTTACCTGGACGTAAGGCGTTAATTACTTAAATCTTTTTTTTTTAAATTAAAATGGCTATTAATGACTAAATTATACAAGTTTATTTTTATTTCATGCCCTCTTAAGTTAATGCGGGCATTCACGACTTTTTTGCCATCAGGGCGGCGCCACTAGAAAATGGAGTATAATATTTGACAGAATTCATAGCGGGGAAGTTAATTTGTTCGGAAAATATAAAGATTATTGTTTCTTTCTGCACTATTAGCTACATTTTATATTAATAAAATTAAAAATAAATAAACCAAACCACATAATATATTCATAAAAGTAGAAAAATTAAAAAAAAGTTAACTAAGTGCAAAAAAATTCTTTTTTTTTTTGCACATAGTTAGTTTAATACACAAACCACTGACGCATTGCTTTGTGTATTAATATAATACTCTAGAAACTAATAAACTTTTATTAAAAACTAACTTATCAATTAAATGATATTGCGTAACAAAAAACTATACCTCAGTGTCAACTAGTGACATGTGGTGAGCAGAAAATTATTAGCCCTCATTGAAGGTAGTTAAAATGCCATTAGATATTATGTGTCGTATATAGGTTACTAAATATTATGTGTTCTTCTACCAATAAAGGCTGAAGTCGTACTATGTACACATATACATGTACACATACAATTCTTTCTAATAATTCTAGTCAGTTCGAGTTTTCTTTGAAAAGCCTATCTAGGCCTATGTAAAACAGTTGTCTACAAAATACTGTTGATGACGTGAATTATAAAATATACAATATTATTTTTATGCTTTTCTTTAATTGTCTGTAAAGATCCACTTCTAAACATGGACCTCTCTTGTTGTAGGGGGAATTTGTTTTAATTATCATGCTTGGCAGGCGAATTCACGACCGCAGTACCAGACGTCTAGCGCTTTTGACGCTGCTGCCTTGCTACTGCCGCACTATCGACATTTCACGACTAACGTACACGAAACGATTATACCGCCATATTTCCATAAGATTTGATCCTTAGGATGAGGATGGTGATCTAGCATACAGAGAATCCTAGCATAATATTAAGCTGTATGTTATGTTTCCTTCTGGACTTGTGAGAGAAACGAATAAATGTTATTATTATTACTTTTCTGGACATTGTCTATACGCGTTACGAAATGGGGTGATAGATTCTTTTACGCTGTCTCCAAATGACTACCAATAATACTGGCCCAATTTAACAATCCTTTTAATAATATAAACATATTTCAGCACACTACACAAGTCTTTATGTAAAACTTTAAACACTGCATACACTTTTCTTAATGCTAACTTTTTTTTTATAGGATAAGGGTGACAAACGAGCACACAGTCCACCTGATGGTAAGTGGTTGCTGCGGCCCATAGACATCTACATCTATCCTCTATTACAAATCAAAATGTAGATGCGTTGTCACCCGTGAGGACTAAGATGGAATGCCTCATTTCCAGTAAAAAGGGCCTCCGGCCACCTGCACTCACCAAGCGAAACGCAGAGGTAAACCTCTACTTCACGCTGGTATTCTGTGAGGTCGTGGTACCACCCCGGTTCGAGCCGGCCCATCCGTGCGACAGCAAAAGCTGCCGCGTGGCTCTACCACTGTTACTGTTGTAACCCAAATATTAAATTAAAAAATATGTCTTTTTCATCGCCATAAATGTGACTGAGGTGTTAACAGATATTTTGACCTATATCTTAGCTATCACTAAAAAATTAGTGCTAAACTCAGTCCACCCTGTAACAGATGTGGTAGCTATAGAAATAAACACGGTTAACATTCCTATAAACAAGATTGTTGCGGCTCGAGGCCGGGTGATTGATGGTGATGCGCGCGCGCCCCGCCGCCGCTATTAGTGACGCTTTATGAGGAAAAAATACTATTATACGGAAATATAATATATCCACTTTAGAAATAAAACACATGTTTATTAAACAAAACTATTAGCTAATGCAAAACACGTTTTAATTTTGGAAGTGTCTGGACTAATCTTACGATGTTAGAGATAACAGAGAAAAAAATTCGAAATAATAGATTTTCTTATAATGGTTAGGTTGTTAGTGATCGCGTAACTTCTGAACTAGTGGATAGATTGAGGCTATATTCACACAATATAATTATGGTGTTTTATTGGGTCAAAGTTTTATAATTTTGCTAGGTGCAAGTAGGTGGCAATGTAGTGAAGAAGCTCATCGTGTCGCCTTTAGAATCAGAATAGGCAGAATCAGAATCGCTTATTTCGTGGATCATAGGTATTACATAGATGTTGGCTACATATACATATAATCAAGTTTAACTATGGTCTAACCTGTGGGCATACGAAGTACTATATTTTTTGCAAATTAATTAAAGTAAGTGCCTAAAAAAATAACTGTATGCAACGCAAATACAATTATGTTACAAAACATTAGAGGATACAGAATCTGAGAAGAAATAAAGGAACGTCTGTAGGGTTTGCTAGTTAATTTGTAGAACATTCCCTTGCCTGACAGTGACAGTTTCGTTACCTAGGAGTTTGTTAGGGAATGCACAATCTAGATAACAACACATATGTGGCTTTCTTTGTTTTAGATATATAGACTGTTGGCTCGTTTGTTGCTTTAATATTACAGTGACATTAGTCCCGGCCCTGGATTTGAATCCTTTTTAAAACCTTTGCAAATTCAACACGTGTGCAAATTATTATATTGTTGGTTTTTCACCTTGGTTTGTCGTGATTGTACTCTTACGTGTGATAGTAAACCCTAGTCTATCACTGATGAAATCATATAAAAGTTACTTCGGGCACGGGTAGGTCACGACAGTTAGTGTTTTTGTCATAGCGGTAGACCATGTAGATATATGTATAGACGCTTGACCCGTTAGCAGCACTTCTAGCAGATATTCTAATCCTACTTTGAGTGTGAGAAAAATCCATCCATCCATCCATTACAACCTATAAAAGTTCCCTGCTGAACATAGACATCCCCGAAGATTGTCTCCTAAGGGGGGTTTTGCCATAACTGCCACGTTTGATAGGTGGGTTGGCAACCGCATTCTTTTTAATTATTTTGAGTTTTTATCTACCCATCTCCAGCATTGATATAATAAAAGAAGTCTCTTTTTTACTACTTCTCTCTTTTTGATATTTCTATGACGTCCAGTGTCAGTTTTCTTTTGTCGACTCTTACGACACCCACGGGACTATATGGGGTAAACGATTCATTCTTGAAATATATAATCCCAAAAAACTAATATTATGAATGTGAAAGTTTGTAAGAATGTATTGATGTTTGTTACACTTTCACGCAAAAACTACGGAATGGATTTTAATGAAACTTTATAATAATATAGCTTATACATCAGAATAATATATTAACTATTAGTCATAAAAATATTGTGTAAATTGGCCAAAATATAATGATAAATATTATGTAAGTCTGAAAAAAATCTGTCGTCTTTGAGCTATTTTGAAATGAACAGACGCATCACACAAAGACCTGTGAACCGATTTGGACGGGACGTTCACTGGCAGATAGCTGATGTTATAAGGAGTAACTTAGGCTACTTTTATTTTAGGGTTCCGCGCAAAAAATTCCACGCGAGCCAAGTTGCGGGGAAGAGCGCGTAATCCCATCAAAATACCTTGTAGTGTTTTATTGATCTTAGATCGTGTTTTAATATTGTTATACCTTTAAATTTTAATATGTGTTATATCTATATAATTTATCATTTTGGTTACTTAAATCACCTGCCACTAATTTCTCACCACGCCATGGGTTGACTGGTAGAGAATGCTAACTGGCATTAAGTCCGCCCTTTGTAACCTTTCTATTGGTTAGAACAATAAAGTTTTTAAATAAATAAAACACAGAAAATACTTTACTAACATCCTTAATCAACATTTTCTAGTTTCCTACATCTCTGGTTGTAATTGCAGGTGGTAGTTAAACATAGAAAAATCGTCTTCAATACTTTTCTATATATAATAATATTGCGTAGACACTCTGGCGGTCTCTCATCTCAGGGGTACCTCGTTTAGAGCCGGGGCGGCATCAGAGGCAGCTGAACTGAGTAAGTGGCGCAAGTATGAGTCTCCGAGAGATGACTACATATTTGTGCCATTTGCTGTAGAGACTATCGGTCCGTGGGGTCCACGTGCGGTGAAGTTCCTAAAGGAACTCCATCCGCGGCTGGTCGTTGCTGCTGGTGATAAGAGGGCTGGTTCTTTCCTTGCTCAAAGGCTAAGTATAGCCATTCAGCGGGGAAACGCAGCCAGCGTTCTTGGCACGATACCGCGGGGAGTAGGACTATATGATATTTAAGTTTCTAGTTTTAGTTTTTTTTTTAATTATTATTATAGTTTTTAGTATTGTATGTTTGATATTGAAATATAGGTATTGACCATTAAATTCATATAATATTCTATAAGTAATTATCAAAAGTTCGTTGTCAAAGTAACTGTATTGTAAAGTAACAAAATACACTAGCATAACCCAGATATCGAGTGTTTGTCGTCGCATCTTATTATTCTCATTTATATTTGACATGTATTTTTCAACGCTCTTCAATATTTTGGTACGGCTATTTTTGTTGCAAGACCGCCACTCTGGGTTACTCAAAGAGTATATGAGTGCACGTTAGATATTTTCATTTCGTCACCTTTGCGCTATATTTATTCTACGGTTTTCGGACTGTATCATGCCTACTTCACATATTTTGTATTTAATATGTTTTTTGTTTGTTTGTATTTCATCTTTATATATAATATGATCGTTTGTGCGTCTATTAGTTATCGTGTAACTTCTGAACGATTTGGTATATTGAGGTTATATTCTCACAATTTTTTTGCCGAGACGATATTTCATATCTACGCTACGTTCCAATAGGTGGTACTATAGTTAATTTATTAATAAATGCTTTTTATCATAGATCAAAATTTCTCATGTTCACCATATATGGTTCGAAATGAGTTCGGGGGAAACTCATCAATCCACAACAAACAAACACCACCTAACATAGTATAAAATTATATTCAGGAATGAAAACCCCTTGAAAATGAGAGGCGGCCTGTACTAGCAGTGGGATGTATATAACTAACGTAACTTTACATTTTTATTTCATTTTTTTTATTAAAGGACGAATTCAAGATTTTGATAATTGTTATATCATGTCTAGAATCCGGCATTGAAAAGATTTTTACGTAACCACCAGTAACGTGTTTTTTAAATGTGATTTTTGTATTTTAGGCGATTTTACCAGCCATGTAATATTATAAAATAAAACTAACTAGCACTGAACGCCTTATTTTGAAATGTCTTTACATAATATAAGCCAGTTTATGACAACCATCTCATCCAATGGCAAGTGGTGATGCAGTCGACGACGGCACGCTCAGTTTAAGCATAAAAAAACTCTTACCTCTCTCTTGCCTTGTTATGCCGATTTTGTCATGTTTATAAAACATGGCGCAGATATTTTTTTTATAGTTTAAATGTTTATCGTTTAACTTTATAGGAAGTGTTCATTAGGAGAACATAAAACAAACAAATAGATAAAAATAGTGAGAGAGGCATCTAAATCGTTTGTTTATTTTTTAATTCAAATTCTACAAGGATATTTGAAATTATAATTCAGTTGTCATCAGTAAATACGACAATAAATAAAGGGAAAATATATAGTATTGATATTAATATTTTTGATGAAATTTGAGCAAACTTTTGTGCCTAACTGACCGTCTACTATATTTTAGTCTGCATTTTCACACGTCAGGCACAATATCATTCTGTGGTCTATTCTTTGGCTCTTTATAGTCTCTCGTCCATTGTTTATTTAGACAATAACTGGCTATTTTTATTACGGCGGCATTTTAACGATTATAAATGATAGTATGTTACCATCTTCAACGCGGAATGTGTACGGCTTTAGAAAACCACATTAATGTTGTTTATTGTTTACGGCACGGTTGTATTTTGTATTTTTTATATTTAGCTGTCGCCTGTGTAATGGTTAGCAATTTAAAATTTCTGTTCATTAAACATTTTTTCTTCGGTTATTTATTGTAAACGACTTATTTATTTGCAGTATTTAATAGACTGGAATAAAATAAAAAGCCAAATTATATATACAAAGCATTTATTTAAGAGACTAAAAGAATATGAAAAAATAATGAAATCCTACTTTTTTTAAATATTGGGTTTGCAAACTGGTCAAATAAAGTTGAAGTGTCAATGAGCCATCTATATAGCTCAAAGTCAACCTCGATAGCCTCGAGACGCGAAGTGTGGGGATATGGAGTGACGACCAGTAAAACATGCAGAAAGTCGGCGTTCTTTGGAAGAAACCTAGGTTCAGCGGTAGACTTGTGACCTATAATTATGTATGATAATGGAAGAGACAAACGAGTCCTACTTAATAAGTAGATAGGTAGGTAGCTTCCGCAGTCCGTGGCCACGTTTATGCATATCTACTCTTTGAATTTATTGCCGAATGCCATTACAAAGAAGGAACAAAAGTACTCAATAAAATAACAAATAAAGAAAAACTCACAAACTACTGTTCAGAACTTGATCAAATTTATATGGGAACACATGAGAAGCACCAGATTTCAAATAAAAGAATTTTCCAAATCGGTTCAGGCGTCTTCGAGTAATCGGTGAACATACATAAAAAAAAAGATTCCGAGAAATGGAGAACCTCCTTCTTTTTGAAGTCGGTTGAAAATAAAGGAATACTAGTAACGTCATAAAAGTATTTCTAATATTCCCGTTAACCACTCAAAGTAATCCTTGTGAAATGTCATGAACCATTGCTATGTTAGGAGTAGTCGACAGTAGTCGAATAGCAGATTACGTGGTAGAGCTATGAGCTATGTTACTGGTACTGCCACTAGATGACTACTCATCATCCTATCCGATCATACTGCTGAACATAGATCACATTCAATTAGCGAGGGTTTCATGTATTGCCATTCTTATAAGTCGGATTAACGTTTGCTGTTTATTAAAATAATACACAAAGTGTAGTCTGGCCCCCCGCTAGAGGAGTGGAGAGAAGTCGATGGATGTAGCAGCACCGTTTTTTGTGACATTGCTTGGGTAAGACCTATGTTCAGCAATGGACTTGTGATGGGTTTTAATAACGATAATGATGATATTAATACCCCCAAATTAGGTACTTATTTGTTCAATATTTATATTCCTTAAATAAAAATATATTTTTTTCGATATTTTGTATAGCCACCATTCCGCATAACCAATTTTTAGAAACTGGAGATGTTGTTACCGTGTGCCCAAAATGATAGCGGAAAATACGAGTATATCCTAACATAAAAAATATATAGCAATTTGTATCGGGGCACTATTTAAGAAAACAGCATGGCATTTAAAAACACATGAAGATTTCATGGTCGGCTGTAAATTCAAACAACCTAATACATAGTAAGAATGTGATTATTAGACGTGTGGATATTTGCAAGAGAATTAGCAGCTTTTCACGATAACAAAGCACATTTCTTTTCATTTTATATGTTTGTTTTGACTTTCCACCGTATTTTGGTATTCAATGTAACAAATCAGCACCTGTCATTCCTGAGCGACGCCAGAAATATCACTGCTATTGTTTTGAGCGTAGAACACAATTCAGTCCACACTAAAATATGCTCTCTTTATTTTTAAATCCACTCCTCAGCTAATGAAAAGAGTCAAGCATAAATAATAAAATAGTTAGGATAACGTGAAGCATTAGATTCAATTTAGATTAACACGGATTGACCGTTACGATGTTTAGTTTCCAATGTGGCTTTTGTTGCCACTACGACAGTAGGCTGGAAGTGTTGACAGAGAATTACCGTAAAGAAAACGGTGGAGAAAATTACAGATAATATTCCAGTTGTCTATGATTCCTTAAAATTCGATGACTGACAAATCGCCTTGTATTCTTATTTCCAGAACAATATTCTTTTAAACATTTCTTTACAATTGTATATTCTTTCGGAATGTTTTAAGAACATACAAGTACATATTGTTTATAGCTAATCTGATTCATTATTATGATGTATGATCGTATTACATTATCGTAATTTGGACGTTACGGTTGAGTTATTGCGACGTTTAAACTACTTTATATTTACTGCTTTTGTTTCAAACTGCATGCGAATTCAGAGGAATTCTTTAAAGCCGTATGATATCGGTGAGTAATTGTATTTTTTGCACTTTGAGGCGTATAATCATAACACGTACGAAGACAGTCCGCTAAAATACTGAATGATTATTTTAAGAAATAACTTATTTTTCTTTGTTGGGTACGTCGGAAAGTTTTAGAAGATGTGTTAATCTAGGGGATTATAATATCGAGGCGGTTGTCACCAAAAGCGTACTATGACAGTGTGATACGTGCCTACGTTGTTTATTTCAGCATGTCACTAGTGGAGGCATTGCTTGAGTATAAATAATGAATTCAACGTCTTAACGTTTGGCTGGTACAAGAATTAGGAATAGAATAAACATCTTTAAGAGGAACATATTTTTCTGCTGTTATTTTTCGTGACAGTGAAAAGAATTCAACAACTTTACTTCGTTTTGTAAAGTGAGAAGAAATCGCAGATGCTGTCTTCTATTACTTTAACTGTTTTCTTCCTTATAGCTTCAAAGTTTTTTTGATTTGATGTTGTTCTTTGACACATCACCTCTCAAGTTGAAGTGTATTGAAGTGAAGTGATAAAGTGATGATAAATTTAAGGTGACTGTGTTAAAGTGATCAGACGTTTTTTTTCAAGATACTAGTATTAATTTATTATTTTGTTATCGGAGGTTCATTGGATTTTTAAGCCCGTTTGAGGGTTTATTTTCCTGTCAGCCTGGTAGGTTTATTTTTTTTTATAGGAGAGGGGGCAAACAAGCATGCGGCTCACCTGATGGTAAGTGACTACCGCCGCCCATGAACAACTGCAACATCAGGGAGGGAATTGCAGATGCGTTGCCGGCCTTTATATATTTATTATATATTTAATAAAGTTGATACACAAACACACAAGGGGATTTTGCGGCCTATAGACAATATTACCAATTTCCTTAATTTAGAATCGAAATGCATATATATATATATATATATATATATATATATATATATATATGTTTTCACCTCTACTACGAGGACTAGGGTAGAATGCTTCGTTACCTTGAAAATGGATCTACATTTCTTGCACACTACATACGTACTCATAACACATCAGCATGATGCTACTATATATGCGAATTAAATGTTAAATTGAGAAAAATAAAAAACATTTTTGGTGTCGCCAGTTTAATCAGTTTTTTTTTAAATATTTATTGAATGTTAGCTCTGGGTAGTATATATTTTACCTAGCTTACTAGCCTTAGCCCACATGTTAATTCCAGTAAAATATATACTAATTTTTATGTTTATTTTACTGAAATACCTTACTTTTGTCAAATTTAAAAAAGAAGTATGTTTTGACGTCACAATATATAAGCTGCAGTAAAACTCAATAAACACGTAATTAATCGTTCCCTACAAGCAATTAATATGTGGCTCCGCGTAATATATTTAGGAGCATTGTTGACGTCAGACAAATGTTCCAGTTTTTGTATTTTTTGTATTGCGACTTCTACGACATAACTCTTCTATAATGTGACACACTGATTTGTTTTAAGGGATATATCTTCCGTAAAGCAACTATATTATTCGAAATACCACTTAAATTTTTGGTTATGCATAAACGATTTCGTTTAACTTGTAATATCAATCTGTTCTTTCAAATTTTATTTGTGAAGGAAGATGTTTAACCATTCTAACACCGTATTTGCATTGTTATTGTTTATAAACAAGTGCATATTCAAGAAAGAAGTGGCTTTATAATTATGAATTAAAATATATACTTTTTTATTACTGTTACCCTTACAGCCTATTAAAGTCCACTGCTGAACGTAGGCCTCCCCTATAGGTTGTCTCATAGGTGGATATAGTTGACACGCCTGGCAAACAGTTTGGCAACCGCAGTTCTTTTATTGTTAGTCGTTATTAGGAAGACGCTGCTACCCATCTCCTGATTTGTTTCCCTCTGTCGCCTCTAACGACACCCACGGGATGATACGGGGTAGTAGGATATTTTTACACCGCCACTACACGGTACCTACATTTTTTATAGGATAGGGTGACAAAGGAGCTCACAGTCCACCTGATGGTAAGTGGTTGCTGTGGCCCATAGACATCTACATCTATCCTCAATACAGAATCAAAATGCAGATGCGTTGTCACCCGTGAGGACTAAGATGGAATGCCCCTTTTCCAATAAAAAGGGTCTGCGGTTCTCTACACTCACCATACGAAACACAGCAGTGTTAAGCTGCTATTTTACGCTGGTATTCTGTAAGAGCGCGCTCCTTTCCCGGTCGAGCCGACCCATTTTTGCAACAATTATAGGTACCACTAATATAGCTTTAGAATTTACTTTTACTCGACAATGTTGAGTTTTCGCTACAATCGCCAATATTAGCGTGCGGATTAGTGCAGCAAAAGCAAACACTCAGTCCGGCTGATAGTCTAGACTACAAGCCAAAGTCTAAGTAGTAAGGTAGTAGTAGTAAAGTATTTTAACATATTCATCCGCTATCTTGCGGATACTATCAGTGCCTTCCATTCATTTACAATGTTGCCTTCAAGGCAAGATTAACCTACTCAATAAATTTCACAAAAATAAGGCCTCTCTTTGTTTGGCTAATTCAGGAACAGATGTTATTAAATGTTAGTATTGACCTGGAAATTATCTTGTACGGAATTCTGTATGTATGTATAAAGAATACCGTGTGGTGACTGTTTAAGAATACCCACTACTCCATATCATCCTGTGTGTGTCTTAAAAGGTGTCAAAGGGAAACAAATCAGGATATGGACAGCAGCGTCTTCTTAATAACGACAAATAAAATAAGAACTGCGAATGCCAACCCGCTTGCCAAGCCTGGCAACTAAGGCAAATATCCATGATATGAGGCAATCTATGGGAAGGCCTACGTTCAGCAGTGGACTTTAATAAGTTGTAACGAAGGCATATAGAATACGAGCGACGTAAAATACCAGCATAATGCTGGTGTCTTTCGTATGTTGAGTGATGACTACCGGGGATCTTAGTACTCAGGGGCGACAACCATTTGCATTTTTAATCTTAATTGATGTTAGACGTAGGTTTCATTTTGTAATAGGCTCCGTTCACCATCATTTATCATGAAAAATATCACAATTCATATGTTTTCATAAAAATTATTAATATTTAATTAATATAATCAGGCGTTACTTTGCGGAAATCTATTATATTAGAGATTTTATTAGCGGTCAGCCACTGTAGAGTCTACTTGACCTGAGGATGCCCCGTGTAGAGACAAAACATGTATCGTATTATCTATGGTGATGTGTCTTTCCTAGTGTAGTGGTGCTGGGATTATTGGTCACGGGAATAGAGCACGCAATTAAATGATAAAAGGCACTTTTCAAACTTTGTTTTGGCAAGATCAATCGTATTACTTTGATGTTGCCGCCGAAAATGGAAACACGATTTCCGACATTGTTTCAAGTTTTGTTGCCAACACTAGGTGATTACAGAAACATTTGTTGGCAACACGTGTTGGCAACTGTTGTATTGGCAACAAAACTTTGGTGGAGACGCGGCTTAATGTTATTTTACTACGCGGGTATTATAAAATTAATTTTTGAGATCTTTAATAAATATTAATATATATTTAAATTTGATAATAAGCGCGTGACTTCTCCTTAATAAATTCAATAATAGGTTGCATTCCTAATATTAATATTATAATACTTTTTATATTTTACGAACAAAATTGCGGCCCATCATACCACACGTTGCCCGTTTATCTTCATTCTTGTTGTTTATATTATCATCTCGTTTCATGTTATAATTTACTTTAAATGCTTGTATCTAATAACTGAATTTATTACAATTGCTTTTTAACTTTTTATAAACGCTTACGAGAATAGACAACTTACGCCCGGACTTGATGTAAAAAGAGTATGACTATTGGGATGCAACGAATTAGAAGTTAGTGTCATAAATAATGAGAATTCGAGAGGGAAGTGTTAACATCTTTGGTGCTATGTTGGAGATTTGATTGCTATAATAATTTGAGTTCTAGTTTTGAATTAAATTATATTCTCAGCTGCTATATTATGTTAGTACCTCATGTTAATTATCGTAAGATTTGACTTAGGGAAATGGTCATTTGTAGTATTTTTGAGGCATAACCATTTGGTATATTCTTTTTTTTTCTTCGTCGATAATATTTCTATAGTAGCCAGCTACTGGTCTCTTCCATTAATAAAAAAAGTTTTGTATGATAGCGCTAATGATGCTCTTAGTCAATGGTGTGAGTATTTTACATAAAAAATACATTACACTGTGAGTAGTGGTAACCGGGACTGTAAATTTCACAGTTCGCAAGCAAACTGGGTCCGATCCCATCTACCACCGATTCTTGACAGCAATTTTAAGTTCAGGTTTAAGTACTTCGTGCTCTGTGTGAATGAAACTTGCATGTTTGAGGCCCACGCTTCTAAGGGACAAAGGTTCATGTCCTGCTGTGGACTGCTTGGATTGAGGATGAGGATAAGCTAATGTTGTTATTGTATTCACCACTCTTCTTCTTTTATCTATCCATTAAATGTTGCCGACAAACTATAAAGCAGTTTGGCAGACGAAAATGTTAAAAACGTTTATTGTATAATTGGAAGAAAATAAATAAAAAAATTACAGCCATTCAGAAGTTCACAAAATACGGTCCTGAGCCATCTCATCATCATCGTCATTACAGCCCTTCACAAGTTCACTGCTGAACATAGGCCTCCCCCAAGGAATGCCACAAAGCACGGT
This sequence comes from Parnassius glacialis, assembly GCA_033319125.1. Lineage (NCBI taxonomy): Eukaryota > Metazoa > Arthropoda > Insecta > Lepidoptera > Papilionidae > Parnassius > Parnassius glacialis. Next base: position 18,196,497 of record JAVANC010000024.1, on the reverse strand, counting down.
CCTGAGCCACCTGCATCCATCGACTTCCTGCACGTCTTACGAGGTCGTCACTCCATCTAGTGGGGGACGCCCTACACTACGTCCGCCGGTACGAGCCCGCCACTCGATAACTTTTTTCTGCATCGGTTGTGGGTTCTTCGAGCTATATGGCTGGCCCATTACCACTTCAGCTTACTAATCCGTTGGGCTATGTCAGTCACTCTGGTTCTACTGCGGATCTCCTCATTTCTAAGTTTATCACGCAGAGAAACTCCGAGCATAGCCCTCTCCATAGCTCGCTGAGTGACATTGAGTTTCCTCATCCGACAAGCAGTGAAGGACCACGTCTCAATTCTATAGGTCATCACTGGCAACACACACTGGTTGTTTAGTTTCGTTTTCAAGTTTTGAGGTATACCTTATGAGAAGATGTGCCGTAATTTCCCGAACGCTGTCCAACCGAGTTGAATCCGTCGATTGACCTCTCGGTCGAAGTTGGACTTACCTAGTCGGACTATTTGTCCCAGGTAAACATACTCGTCAACAACTTCGAGCGTAGTGCTCCCAATAACTACCGGCATAGGTGTGACATGGACATTAAACATGATCTTTGTTTTGTCCATGTTCATCTTAAGACCTATCGGTTGGGAGACACTGTTGAGGTCATTGAGCATGGTGCTTAGGTCCTCCAGTGATTCTGCCATAAGGACTATATCTTCGGCAAATCGAATCACCATTGATGTTAATACCGTATCCGTTCCAGTCCCGAAGCTTAAAAACGTCGTCCAATGCAGCGGTGAAGAGTTTCGGGGATATAACGTCACCCTATCTTTCACCTCTCTGCAATTGGATCGGTTTTGTACTCTGGTTCTGTACTCGGATAGCCATCGTAGCCCTACTGTACAAGCACTTCAGCACTTCGATATACCGACAGTCAACTTGGCACCGTTGAAGAGACTGCAGCACCGCCCAAATTTCGACGGAATCAAAGGCTTTATCATAGTCCACATACGCCAGACATAGTGGCAAATTGTACTCCTTGGACTTCTGTAGAATTTGCCGAAGGGTATGTATGTGGTCTATGGTGCTAAAGCCCTTTCGGAAACCGGCTTGTTCGGGAGGCTGGAAGTCGTCAAGTCTGCGCGCGAGACGATTCGTAATGACTCTCGAAAACAGCACGTAGATGCAGCTCAGAAGGGAAATCGGTCTGTAGTTCTTCAAGAGAGCGTTGTCACCTTTCTTGAAGAACAAGACCACTGCACCGCACCTCTGCTCCACGCCTCCGATGTGGTGCCATCATAGAGAACGGAATTAAAGAGCTTCTAAAGGACTTCAAGTACCGGTTTTCCAGCCGCTTTCAGAAACTCCGCTGTAGTTCCGACGCTGCCACACTCGGTCTTCAGCTTCGACAGTTAGCTCTTTCTGGCAGACAGATCTCTAGCAAAGACTTTGGAGCCCTGTTTCCGCTCGATCGCTTTTTCAATACGAGCAGTATTAAAGTTGCGTAAGTCCCGCTGAATACATTAGGAGATCTTTCTGTTCAGTTGCCTGTATGCTTTCAAATCTATTGAAGACTGCAGCTTTATTTCCCGTCTAAGAGCCACGAGATTAAAAGTGTGGCCGGAGATTTTATGTGTTCTTCTGCGGCAGGTCTTGCAAAACTTAGCTCCGACCGCATGGACAGCTTCCATTAGCTTGTCATTCATATCGTTCACTGCATTGCAATTTTATAGGTACTGAAAACAGTTTAGTGGCTCGAGCTGAAAGGTTTCAGGACTTTGGATTAGAGCACGAGGGGGGCGGAGCGTTGACTTCATTAGACGTGACCTTTCTAACTTAACGTTTATGTTCAGTATGCCTCTCACCATTCGGTGATCGCTGCCGGTTTTCACACTGGCGATCACTGAGACATCATTGAACATTTGTTGTCTGGTCGTTATAAAGAAGTCAATCTCATTTTTTATCGAACCGTCGGGGCTCGACCAGGTCAAATAAAAAAAGGTCCACTTCAAAAAAGTTCAAATCTTATTTGTAGTTTTCTATTAAGTCTAATATATTTAATTTTCTTATGAAAAAAGTTAGTAATCGGGAAATAATAAATATTTTCTTGCTCTCTTGTAATTTTTTTGAAAAATTGATGTTCGCCCCTTTGCGGTGTCAACGACGAATTGTTCCGGCAGATCGAAGTCTGTGAGCGTTTCCCCTCGAGCTTCCAAGAAAACTATAATAAACTTATTAGGTGGAAGAATATTTCTGCTAAAGAGATCACCTGGGTAGATAATAATACTCTTACCTATTAAAGTTGCCAAGTATATTTTTTTATAAAATAAAGGTGACAAGCGACACACAGTCCACCTGATGGTATGTGGTTGCTGTGGCCCATAGACATCTATCCTGGATTACGAATCAAGATGCAGATGCGTTGTCACTCGTGAAGAGTGCCTCGTTTCTAGTAAAAAGGGTATCCGGTTCTCTACACTCACCGTACGAAACACAGCAGCGTTAAGCTGCTATTTTACGCCGGTATTCTGTGAGAGCGTGGTCCTTCCCCGGTCGAGCCGACCCATTCGTGCTACAACTAAGCTACTAATATAGCTGCAAAGTAATATATAAACAGAAACAGAAACAGAAACTTTTTTTATTCAATATAGATTATAAATAATACTTATTGAAAGTCACTCTTTTGTATAATTACCACTGGTTCGAAAAAACCTCTGTCCTGGGAAGAACCAGCAAGAAACCCAGCGGGACTTTTTTTTTTAAATAACAGCTTACAATCATGTATGTTACACAAATTAACAACAAAACAAATTAGAAATAGCTTGGGAGCGATCACCTCACTTCCAGGGGTTATTATCATCTATAAATTCTTTAATATTATAATAACCCTTTTTATACAAACTTAGTTTAATAAAGTTTTTGAACTTTGAGCAGGTCAAATTTTGTATATTTTCTGGAATTTTGTTGTAAAAGCGTATACATCGCCCCAAGAATGAATTACTGACTCGATGGAGTCGAGTAACTGGTACTACTAGCTTGTGTCTGTTCCTAGTATTTACAGAATGAATATCACTTATTTTTGTAAAACTACTTTTATTTTTGTGTACGTACATTACATTTTCATAAATGTATTGAGAGGCCAAAGTTAATATATTAATTTCCTTAAATTTTTGTCGCAGCGACTCTTTAGGCTTTAAATCATAAATTGCTCTTATGGCCCTCTTCTGCAAAACAAATATAATTTCAGTGTCAGCTGCGTGTCCCCATAGCAAAATACCATACGACATTATGCTATGGAAATAGCTAAAGTAAACTAGTCTAGCTGTTTCAACACTAGTTAGACTTCTAATCTTTTTTACAGCATATGCTGCAGAACTAAGTCTGCTTGCTAGCTTTGATATATGGGGGCAAAAAAATAACAATAAAAAATAAAAACAAAAAATAATATATAAAAATAATATAAAACAAAGTAATATATAATAGCAATATATGCATTGCTGTGTTCCGGTTCCGGCCTGAAGCATATATAGGACATCCATCTTAGCACTGACTTAGGGTGACAACGCATTCTGTAGCCGTCTTTGTATGAAGTTGATTAAAGTTGTCCATAGTCTGTAACACTTACCTTCATTTGGACTGTAAGTTTGTTTGTCACTTCAGTTTAAAAAAAAACAATTATCAGGTACTTTTATCCCGATTAATTTTATTTAGTGTTAATTTTTTTATTTGTTCATATTTAATTTTATTTATTGTGTAATTGTCGTTAATATAAGAAATTAATATAAATTTTCGAAAATTTTCTTTTATCACAAATATAAAATCGGAACATATAAAACAAACATCAAACTGTAAATTGACAAAAGGCAATTGGAGTTTTTGATCTGACTGTTGTGTATTTTAAATATTACATCGAGATTATAAACCTGTCTTCAATTACACATAACAAAAAATGAATTTCAAACAACTTACGAGTCAAAAAAATCATAAAGAATATACGGTTTAAACTTTGTACAGTCGGGTGCTAATTTTACGCTCCCAAATTGGATATTTCGTGAAAAAATACGACCTGTAACGTGACAACGCGAAAGATTCGATTATGATACGTCATGTTTATGTTTTATTAAACGAAGTTTATGCCCAAGAGTGTACTTTAGCACTGAAATGTGGTTTTGATTGGTACACGGAAGATTTCAGACCGATGAAGTATGATAATGATCGTAAAATTTTATAAATTATAGCTGTTAGAATTTGCGTGCATATCCCCGGTTATATAACAATCAATATTACAAACTATCAAAGTCCACTGCTCAATATAGGCCTCTCAAGTCTACCCATTTGCATAGTTGTCAAATTTGACAGAAAGGTTGGCAAGTTTTTCGTTATTATTGTAAGTTTGTATCTGTAAGATGCTGCTAACTATCTTTTGATTCGGTTTCCCACCGTCTTTTTGTCACTATCTTATTTATGTAGCTGGATAATCGGACTTTGGTCAATTAAAAAACACTATGAGCATAAAACGGGCCACATTATAAAAAAACAATGTTAAAATGAAGGTCATTTATTTAGAAATATAAGAATTTTCTTGCTTTTTCCGTCTGTGATTATGAGCGCACACTAAGTAAATAACGGACATTGTAACAAACTCCTTTGCAACCTGTCCTAAGAATATAAAATTCTATGTATATTTTATTTTTATTGTGAAGTAGAAATTTCCTGATATGACATAAAGGTACATAAGGGGGTCAGAGCATTTTTTTATAGGAATGGGTGACAAACGAGCATACAGTCCACCTGATGGTAATTGGTTGCTGTGGCCCATAGAAATCTACATTTGTCCTCGTTTCCGAATCAAAATGCAGATGTGTTGTCACCCGTGAGGACTAAGATGGAATGCCTATTTTCCAGTAAAAAGGGTCTCCGGTTCTCTACACTCACCATACGAAACTCAGCAGCGTTAAGCTGCTATTTTCTGCCGACTTCCAAAAAGGAGACGGTACTCAATTCGACGCGTATGTTTTTTTTTATGTGTGTTACCTCATAACTTTTTACTGGATAAACCGATTTGGATGATTCTTTTTTTATATGAAAGCTGATACTTCTCGTGTGGTCCCGTATGAATTTGATCAAGGTCAGACCAATAGTTTTTGAGTTATTTGAGTTATTCTTAATAACTTCTATTGAAGTCGGGTGTACAAAATTTTTAATTTTAAATTATGATGAGCTGTAATGAATAAACGATAAATGTGAACATAAACAAAAAGTATTTGTTTATTTTTTAATTTATACGCTGGTATTCTGTGAGAGCGTGGTCCTTCCCCGGTCGAACCGACCCATTCATGCTACAACTATACTACTTATATAGCTTCAGCATGGCTCTACCACGTATATTTTAACTTAGTAATTTACAGCGCATGATTAATACATATATCATAAGCCTTGGTTTAGAAAACCACGCCAGAATCATAATTTTTCCGACAAATAATTACATTTATGAAAAAGCCATGTGTCAATGACCTTTGGATGCTCCAAATTTACCTTCGAATACATTGAATAAGGTTAGAAGTGATACATGTAAGAATTACCTAAAGTTACAGTCTATTTCTGGTGTGTAAAGGCCTCGTTTCATTTTTAAGGTTAGACTAAACTAAGAAATAGTCCATATTGGGTGATATGTGTTATTTTGTTCTGGCATTTTAATGTCTCTATTATAATAATATTCAGTTCTGTTGTGTTATAAGTTGTTATTAAGTTGATCGTAAGGGTAATAAAAATAAAATCATAGGTAGGTAAATGATCGCATGAGACTTAATTTATAAAAATCTCTAAGAAAACATAACATTACACGAAGCATAGCAGCATAAAGAAACAAAAATACAATGCCAACGTAACCCGTCATTTGGCAAACCCATCAATAATCGGCCCCCCACTCCAACGCCCCCCCCTGCTTCCAACAAATTACGCGGGGTGCGCCGGGCTTGACGCAATTATTGCCGCGATCCATCATCGGGAGTGACGTGAAACACAACTAAATAATTTTCGGGTTAAACATTTAATCCTATGAGTACAAAATAAGTTTCCTATTGAATCTATGAAATACATTATATGAATTGTTTATAAAGCGAAGTGCGCTGACGTAAGATAACCTGCAGTGCAATTGTGTAACTCTGGTAGGAATCGTGGTTGGCTTCCGTTTTGGGGTCTGACGTTTGGTTTCATTGTATTATATAAATATGTCTTCACTGCTTTGGTGGTCTAGTGTCTGACGCGACTGCTGATGATGTGGTCCTAGGTTCGAACCCCGGGTCGGGCCAAAAGTCAATTATAGGTTTTTCCTGTTAAGACATTCTCATTAAGAGCTCGGAATCAGGAAGGAGGCTTTGTGTCACTACCGTGCCTCAAAAAGCACGTATAGCCATTGGTACTGCTTCTGATCTCTCTCCGGTCGTTTTGGATTACCGTCCCATCAGACGTGAGAGTGAGGGAATAGAGTGCACAGTTTTGTACGTGGTAGAGCCATGCTGCAACTATATTAGTAGTATAGTTGTAGCACGAATGGGTCGGCTCGACCGGGGAAGGACCACGCTCTCACAGAATACCAGCGTAAAATAGCAGCTTAACGCTGCTGTGTTTCGTATGGTGAGTGTAGAGAACCGGAGACCCTTTTTACTGGAAATGAGTCATTCCATCTTAGTCATCACGGGTGACAACGCATCTGCATTTTGATTTGTAATAAAAGATAGATGTAGATGTCTATGGGCCGCAGCAACCACTTAACATCAGGTGGACTGTATGCTCATCTGTCACTCTTATCCTATAAAAAAAACATGACCGAAATTCGGTCCGGAGGACATTATTATAAATGTGTCAGAATCGATTATAAGCCGATGTCTTTTAAACGCAGTTGCGTATGATTCCTTCGATCATGACCGTCGATTTCCACAAGAGCTACACAATCACAATGCTGGGCTCTTCCTATAAATGTCGTAAGAGACTAATATAAGAATTTCAAGAAGAAAACACATCCAATATAGCGATCGATTCAGTGTTAGGATCACTACCAACAGAGTCTTTCGGTAGAAAGCAATATCACACAGCAAAATGAACTTTCATTTCTTTCGATCCTTTACTCTGATGGATGTAATCTTATCACATATTTATGAAAATGCCATGTTTGCTACCCTTATTTGAATATTTTATGTCTGACATTAAGGGCTTGGTCGGTTCGGAAATCATTAGATTTGGCTATCCTATTACGAAACATTCGTCAATGAAAAGGAAAGCAAAGTCATTATTAATTTTGTTTACTTTTAAGAGATCGAGACTTAACGTGTCCTCGAATTATTTCTAATTTCTCCAACGTACAGGTTTCTTTATGATTTCCTTCAATGTCGAGTACCTTAGTAGTGCCAACGGGATTGAACCTATGGAGGCGCTTAATTAAAAGAATAGAAATAACTACTTATCGGGATTATTAATCTAAAACAAACAGTTATTCTACATAATATTTAGAGAAAAAATATGGAGATTTTCTTATGTAAAAGTAAATAAGTCGCTACCAATACATAATAAAAAATGATTTAATATAATGTTATATCTAACGATGTATATTACCTACACATACATTAAGATTTTTCATTACAGTCCGTCAAAAGATCACAACGGACATAGGTAGGCATTATAAAATATTTATGCTAATCATAAACACTTTTTAAATTTTTAATCACGATAAAAAACACTATACCAAGTTATAGGCAGACTGTGCAATTTCAATTACTAAAGGGCAATCCACAAAACCAACAGCGTCCCGACTAATACAACTCTATTACAAAACTCTAAGCCTAAATTCACAGTGAACCCGACGAAAAACAAATTATCCCTGGCATTCCACCATACAATAGGCTTTCCCGTAATAAAAGCTGTAACAAAGCGCCCCCTAGTGGCACGTCGCGTAATCTCTATTCAAACGCTGGCAATCTGTCAAGAGATGGCGCCACAATGGAGGATTAGCGGTCGTTATTACGTCACCTTTGTGGTTCGAGTCTGTGTTAGGGGTGTCCACTTTGAAAATACATCGATGTTTTTTTTCGATGTGATGCATCGAAAATGTGCATCGATGTATTTCGATGCATCGGTTAGAAACATCGATGTTTTTGTAACATCGAGTACTTTTTATGACTACATTATAAATCTGTAGTCAACTTCCTGACACCCCATTCAAACAACCGACAATTTTGAATGATCTACTCATACATCGGCACTGTCTTTGTCCGCACGCCTTTTGTGAGTGTGTGTGTGTGTGTGTGTGTGTGTGTGTGTGTGTGTGTGTGTGTGTGTGTGTGTGTGTGTGTGTGAGTGTGTGCGAGTGTTTAAGGATGTTAAACAGTTAGATAGATATTCTTTATTGCACGAAACACAAAGTATCCTAATCTTAAGAATTAATATATTGTTAACAGACGTATATATGTATGTATATGTCTGTATGTATTTTTTATTTTGTTTATATTCTATACTGCTACACCTACGTCAAATACTCACCATTCCATGGGTTGACTGATAGAGAATGTCTCAAGGCATTAAGTCCTCCCTTTGTATTGTTTTATATTAAGGAATGCAATAAAGAATAAATAAATTATTCTTTATGATCATTGACCTACTAATAAATGGACGGCAGGTCTAGAACAAAATTCACGAAAAATGTGTCCCGAGTCAACCAATATAAGCGTATTATATATATAATTTTAATTGCGACAATTTAGCAGCCTTTCAACTTCAGAAGCTATTTTCATCTTATGCAGCTTGTAGCGAAAATTATCGGTATGATTTTTTGTTTTTACAATTAATGTGATTATGTGAATTTAATTTAAATACTTGTACCTTAGCAAAATATTACTTTTAAATTATTAAATATTAATAGTCCTTATCGAAAATATATATAAATTATAAATATAAATAGTTTTGTGATACAGTGCGGTATTTTGCAACGCAATTGGAACTCTTTTTGCATTTTGGAACTCTTTTGATTCGGACACTTGAGCGCAGATTCAAGGTCCATTTAGTAGTAGGTCAATGTTTATGATATTATTATAAATGCTTTTAATAGAAAAAAAGCATGCATCACAATAAAAATACTCATATATGGAATATATTTCCATCTTTTTGTATATTTTAGGTATTTTGACTGCTTTATGCACACGTTAACCGCACCGATCGGCATTTTTTAAAGAACAACTACTTCGGCGGAAACGATTCTTGTAATGATAAAATAGTTTTCGTAAACAGTTTTTATAAACGCACAAGCTTTTAAATCCAATACCTTGGCAGAGGGGAATAATTATGCGAGAGGAGTCCACTGGGTTAAATGGTCTAAAGGCGGCTACTCACATGCCTGCTGCAGGGGCAATCTAGGGTCTAGGATTTGGAATGACCTTTAATTGCCTCCTTGGTTGCGATGTGTGTATTAAAGCAGGGGCAATTATCTAAGACGGCCCTGCGGCAGAGCGACATGGGCGCCAGATCTTCCTTGCTCCCTAGACCGCAGCTACCGCTGCCACGTGTGTAGCGCAGTTGGGGCAATTTCAATCAGTTCGTTAGCGACTTTCGTGCGCAGCACATGTCACAATGGATACCAATAAAAAATATGAAATTCGGACACTGGTGATAGAAGTGTATAAAGAGCGGGTATAAGAAGTGTATAAAGAACCTCACAGAAAACCAGCGTGAAGTAGAGGTTTGCCTCTACGTTTCGCTTGGTGAGTGCAGGTGGCCGGAGGCCCTTTTTACTGGAAATGAGGCATTCCATCTTAGTCCTCACGGGTGACAACGCATCTACATTTTGATTCGCAAACGAGGATAGATGTAGATGTCTATGGGCCGCAGCAACCACTTACCATCAGGTGGACTGTGTGCTCGTTTGTCACCCTTATCCTATAAAAAAAAAAAAAAAAAAAGCACCGCAGAAAGAACGTTATTTGAACGTCGTAACGTTTCCAAACGTAGTAGAGTCATGCTGAAGATTTTAAGGACTGTGTTAGGGGTGTAATTATTAATTGATTAGTTGTTTTATCAATAAATATGAGTGTCTATGGGCCACAGTATCCACTTAACATCAGGTGGACTGTGCTCATTTGTCACCCTTATCTTTATATATAAAAAGTACGTGTCACGTTGTTTGTCCGCGATGGACTCCTAAACTACTGAACTGATTTCAATGAAATTTTTGGTCAATGTGCAGTTTGGTCCAACTTAAAAGATAGGATAGCTTACAACATCTCAATTTATAGTCGCAATACAATATTATTTTATTGAAAATTATTTGTCTATTATTTGACAGTCACAATTATCTGTTAGCTCCAAACGATTCTGTCAGATGACGATATCTGTTGACTGGATTGAGTAAATATTTAATAGATGGCGCTTAGTTAAAAAATACAAACGTTTAATATAAGCTACAATTTAGTAGTATAACCACCACGTGTTGCTGTAAGTATTCAACATATAGAACCGAATTCAAAACAATTTTGCAGACTGTGTGCAGTTTGGTCCAACTTGAGAGATAGGATAGTTTTTATCCCGATAAGTGACCTTCAATTTTTTTATTGCTAATTTCAGGAGTTTTTTTGGGAAAGCAAATGGTCGTTCGGAAAGAGCAGAACAACGTCTGCCTGGTCAGCTAGTTTTATATAAAAAAGAGCCAAGGCTATATTTACCGATTCATTTGTAGTTTATTTTGTGATTATTATTTATTCTTTTTTTTTTCTTCATTCATTTGAAGTATCGGGTCATTCCCAACACGAGTATCCTTTGATTACTCACTGGGAAGTCTCAGTATTATGTTGTTAACAAAATTACTGAAATAAACGTATTTATATTTTGATAATTCTGGCACCATTCTCAACGCGTGTGTCCAGCGAGACTTACACTCTCACGTAGAATCGCAGGCATGTGGGTGGAGACAGTTCTGATATCGCACCGATCGCTGTTCGTTCTAGATTGCCCCTGCGGCACGCAAATGACCCTTAAGACCGAGACAGACAAGACGATTTTCTTTAAATTCTCTTTAATACAAAACTAGCCAATCTCAATTTCTTGATCCCTATAAGGGACTGACAGCTGCCAACTAACGCCACCAACAGGTTTAATATTATAACTTTTAAATCAGAACATGTTTTTGTTTTTCTGATGTAGAAGTTATAATATTAATAGTGATATATAAGTATACCTTTATTACAATTGACTGGTTATCATTGATTCGATGTTTTATGAAAATACATCGATACATCGAGTATATCAATAGCTTTCCAAAACATCGGATCGATTCGATGCATCGTATTGTAAACATCGAGTGAATTCGATTAATCGATGTATATCGAATATCCCTAGTCTGTGTTATGATCGAGAGCTCGCGAATATTAGGGATTATGACGGCTCCCCTTTTCTTTGAGTGAGCCGGTGGTTGTATTGAGTGAAAACAAGGTATATGCAATTCTTTAACATAATAATACGCATGACTTTGAAATTGAAATACCTACTTATGTTTTTTTAAAATATTCTCTTCAATATAGTGTAAACTCACTATATAAGTGTACTATATTATGTTGTGTACCTACTAAGTAACTTTTTTTTTGTAAAAGGTCTTAAACTTTTAATAACATATCAATTTAACCAACAGATTGAATTAACCATCTAGTGTATAAAATATGTAAAGAATCATGCCCACTTCCCATACATTTAAAAACCTGATAGTGAAAGTTGATGTATAATTATAAAATATAGTAGAAAAACTACATGTAAGCTTAGAAAATAATGTTATATAGTCATTTTTACGATTTAAACGCTACGAATCCCAAAAAATACCAATGTCACTTTTTAGGTTAGGATTTGCCGTAACCAGAGGTAATAAAGAAATAAATGTGCTATAACTTATTATTAACGTTTGAAGTTAAGGCAGCAATACTTATCTAGTTATGGTCTAAAACGTCTTTTTTACTTTGTGAATTTCTTAAAACCAACTGCCCCTAAGTCACCACTTACTTTCGATGATTGTCACCATAAATTGAGTGTCTAGCTCTATCTGCTATTTCTTCAGCTTACATAAATACTTACTAACTAGCTAACTACATTTAGTTCATTTTGTATTGTCAAAATTATCACTTATCAACCAAACACATTTCACTGGCCTATGGTATATACTTACATAAATACCTGATGAACAAAATGGGATAAACAAATAAAACACTATGTTAAAGTGGCATGGTTTATTAATTATCAACATTTTCACTTAATTCTCTCATTACTACGTCATCCAAAAATTCTACTGGAGCAGAAATATTTTCTTGATACCATATAGGGTTGTAAAAAGAAGAAACACAAACAAAATGGCACAGTACACAACGAGATGCAAACACAACAACGAAGAACTGCGCCGATGCAAATTGCAGAACTGTCAAATGTCAAAAAAAATCCGTTTCATTCGTCCGCACACGATGACATACTGAATGATTAATTTATTTTATTATTATAACATTTTATATTAATATGTACTATACAAATACAAATAAATAAATACTTACTGATTAAATGAAACATAAAATAATGTATAAAACTCAGAAACAGAATTAAATAAAGTAAAGTAGCAGTGTATAAAATGGAACGACCTAGAAAAAGGGTAGTTGAGATGCGTTCAAAATGTATAGTACGTTTACCCTTGACGTGGAATAAGCTTATAGAAATATGTAAATATATTTTTTTCCTGCGTTTCTTTTAACATTGTGATAAGCGTAATTAATTTACAATTCAATTAGCTGAATTTTAAGATTTATTTCATTTCTATACATTGTCAGGTGAAAAATGGGCATTGTTCTTTGAGTGTAAATCATTTGACGGACTAGCGTCAAAGGTGCGATAAATCTAGTAATAATGGTATATAAAGTACTACCTACAAAGGGAAGTACAGCCTTTGTCCCGCAAATTCCATTTATTACCCGTCATCTCATTTGATATTAATATTTATTAATTATCTAGCTAATAGCAAAAATTAAGATATACGCTTTTAAGTACACTGCTAGGAACAGGCCTCAAAACCGTCAGAAACTCACCAGGTTTTCTCAAAATATGTGTACTTTTTACAACATGTACATTTCCTACATATCTTTTACTTCACCACTAAACATGTAGTAAAGAAGCTCTTAAAATTGCGGCAACACTGATAGTAATAATATCTGTTGTCTGGTTTTTGGCGGGAACTTGATCGGCGCGGTTTGCTGCTCCTGTATTATAGTTTAAGTAATAGTTTGAAGTGGATTTTGATATGTAAAAGTGGTGCGATTTTATGTATTAACTGTCTACGCATGTGAACTATTAGTGGAAACGGTGAAACAAGTGCTCTGATTGTGATGGATTCTCAAGATAAGCTGTTTGCATAGGCGCCTTTAGATACCATCGCCAACTGTCAGCTGCCTGCTGGCTCAAGTTGCCGTCAAAATCTCCCAAGGGCTGCACAATGTGACGCATCAACATATTGTGAAGCAGTGAACTATGAAGGATAATAATACATAAAGACAAGGCTTGGGGAAATTATAATAAACCGAATAAAAATAATCAAGACTTGGCCTAAAGGTCTAGATACCAGGCCATAAACTCCAAAAAAAATATCTGTTGTCTATTCTAGTATTGAACATAAATTTCTCGCTAACTACGGAAATAAAGGTGAGCTAATATATTTATAATAAAACTAGCTGACCCGTGCCCACTTTGCTGGGCATCAAACATTTTAACTTGTGATGAAATTATCTTGTGTGGATCTTAGTACTGAGTGTTTAGGATTTATTTTCGGAATTGATTAACAAATATTGTTATTTCACATTAAAATATATTATTTATCACAATCAAATATATCTATGTAATAAGTCTATGTGACTAAGGAATAATGTAGCTGTCTATTGGTGAAAGAATCTTTAAATTCGGTTCAGTACCTAGTTCCAGATATAACTCCTACAAACAAACTCAAAAACTTACAAACTTTACCTTTAATATAATACATATATTACTATAATGGTATTAATATTAAGCATTTAAATTACTTCATCATTATGAATAAATAATCATTAAAAAATATATTACATTTTGATACCGTGTTTTAAATAGCACCAATAAGTTGGACCTCTGTCAACTTGGCGGTTCACCGCTGTATAGTCTGATATTGGTTTCCACAAATTTTACGCAGAGGGTTTTATTTTCAATAGAATTTATTTCCCATTTAAGCTCCGGCTTCATTTTGCTTAAATCCTTTGTTTCAATATTTATTATCCAGTTTAATATTTTTGTAGCATTATAATTTTGAAACATGAAGGGTTAATTACATTTTTAATTAAAAGTAATTTTAGTTGAAGGTTTTTTATAAAAAACAAATTACTAGATTTTAATCCCTAACCATTATATTATAAATACATTGTAACTTGTACAAAATGTTAGAGTGCTATACGTGATAACAGTCCACTTGATGGTGTGTGGTTACACTTAGTGCAGCTCATAGCTATCACCACCAACATCAAAAAAATATGGCGACAGATGCGTTATCACTCATAAGGATGCAGACGAAATGACTCACTATTTGTAGTTATCTGTACGCAGTACGTAACATGCACACTAATCTACATTTACACGGAGCTTAGAAAATATTTGTTTCTCGACCTGTCCTTCAAAAGTAATAATTATTACGTTATTATTTATGACAGAACCCTAATTCATCCCTGGCTAATTCTAGGCAATCATTCTTAACGACCCGATAATAAAGGCGTTACTACACTTCCTTCGAAGTTTGATTAAGATGAGGAGAACTCTGTAATAATACGGCTTCTGTCGTATAATAAGAATACCTCATGTAGGACTTTATTATATGTTTTCTCATAAGCAATGTTGTGGTGAAATACGCACTTATTTTGTCAAACGAATAATGAAGTTATTGAGTAAATAATATGCATCGATATTATAACCATTTAGAACATAATCACATTAACTCTATATATAAAAAACAATTGCTGTCCGTTAGTCCCGCAAAAACTCGAAGATGGCTGGACCGATTTTGATGAATTTTTTTGTGTGTATTTGATTGGGTCCCTGGATGGTTTAGATTTATAAATGGACCCGATAGGTGGCATTATTGCCGAGATACAAAAATAACCCGTGTAAAGCCCTAGTATGTTATAATTATATAATAAAGGTATTTTTTTAAACTGTCACGATGTCACCTTTGACTAAGATGGAATGCCTCACTACTCTCTATACTCTTCCTAACGAAGCATAGCAGCATATCATGCCTCTGGTATTATGCAAGAAGTTACCCATACGGAAGGAAGATAGGAGCCCTATCTCCTAGAAGTTTAATAACAGTTTTGTTACGTGGTAGAGCCACGCTGCAGCTATATTAGTAGTATAGTTATAGCACGAATGGGTCGACTCGACCGGGGACCGCGCTCTCACAGAATACCAGCGTAAAATAGCAGCTTAACGCTGCTGTGTTTCGTATGGTGAGTGTAGAGAACCGGAGACCCTTTTTACTGGAAAAGAGGCATTCCATCTTAGTCCTCACGGGTGACAACGCATCTACATTTTGATTCTGTATTGAGGATAGATGTAGATGTCTATGGGTCACAGCAACCACTTACCATCAGGTGGACTGTGTGCTCGTTCGTCATCCTATTCTATAAAAAAAATAGTTTTTTCATTTATTATGAACGTAACAATTACAGTGTTTGGAAACTTTGTCGTTAATGGTGGTAATTAAATAGTTCGATCTGGTCGCGGGTCGCTTGATAATGATTCGCGGGCTGTATGAGGCTGTATAATTGCCTGCATTATCATACACCACCCCATTTTCATCCCTTAGCCACAGCGGTGACACTCTCTGTACGTGAGAATTGAAGCGCCGGTGACATTAGGCCGGAGCGCATAACGCTAGGGTTGATACCGAACCGAAATGGAATATTATAGATTTGTGCCAAAGAAGATACATAGTAGGTATATGTTATATAATGTAAACTTATGTATTTAGACAATGAAAGATGCGATCAATTTTAAATCAACTTTTATTAAATATCTTTACAGATGGGGAAAATTAAAATTTCTGTCAAAACAAAATATGCACGAAAGTTAATGGTAATCTTAAATAATTAACCAACACTTAGTATTTCAGTACACAATAATCAGTATTACCTACTAACCTTTAGAAATAACTTACTCTTATATTTTTTTTTTCTTTTTCGATGACTTTTATAATTTTTATTATTATTTCTAACAATTGAAAAATTCGTAGCCGTATGTATATTTTTTTAGAAAAATCCATAGGGAAGTATAGATAGATGGATAAATAGATCACTTTATTGTACGCCAAAAAATAACATAAATATTAACAAAAAATGAGAAGAAGAAATGTGGTACAATGGGTGGTCTTATCGTTAAGAGCGATGTCTTCCAGACAACCTTTGAATGGACAGGATTGCAAGAAAGCAATAAAAACGTGTGTGGTTTGGCGACAAAAATAACATTATTTTTATTAAAGCCATAAAATAGAGATATAGCATGGTATATAAGTACATATATAAGATAAATACATACATACATATTAATATATATGTATTATATATATATATATATATACACACATATATATATATATATATATATATATATATATATATATATATATATATATATATAAACAAACATTGTAACTAAATAAAGGTAGAATAATTATATACAAATGAATAGGCATTATTTTTGTATAAAGCGCAGTCAGTCTGTGCTTGCGTGCGGTGCGTCAGATTACAGAGACGAGACGCGAACTACTACGTACTAGCCCTAGGCCAGGCAGTCGGCGACGGCCTGTTCCACGCCCCGCGCGCCTCTCAAGGCCCCCGGACACATAGATACATAGCCGCAAGCGATATTACGTGCACACATGCTTAAGTGTCGTTTCTTTTCGCGTACTGTATATTTTCTTTGCCTTAGCTGTCCTAAGAGATGACAAAAGGAAACTGAAACAGGAGATTGGCAGAAGTCCTAATATTTTTTAAGGGTCACCGTATCTACAATAACTACATTTATAAGTTTAGAAAGATCTACTGTAGAAATCTAGACCACGAAGTTTTTGTATTGATTAAATATGCAGCCTTGAAATTGTTCGTATATTTTGAAATAGCTTAGGTTCAACTCAGTCATCTTTTATTCCGTTTATTAAATATGATGATGATTTTTTGATAACCAACACGCCGGATACTTTCAAACACTTTCAGAATACAACGGCGCAGGATATACGAGTGATACCAAAAAATGTACACGAAAGTAACTTGTCTTACCTTACTCCTTGTATTTGAAGTATTACTTATTAGAGTTAGAGACTATGCAGTGTCAGAGACGCGAAGACAATAGCAATACATAATATTATGAGAATATGTATTTTCCACTATAAAAATTAACTGTAATAATTAACTAATTCAAACCCAATGCCTGCGTTTTGGTAGTTTGGTAGTCTGAGCCACACACTCGTCGCCATATAGTTTAATATAATCGTATGGCTCCAATAAACAAATTTTATAATAAACAATAATAAAACCTATAAACCAATAAAAGTAAAAACTGACGACAAAAATTCATGTTTACAGGACTATTCCTGTCAAATACATTTGACAGCGCTAGTTACATAATTTATGTGGCATCACATTCCCAAAATTTTGTTTATAATATTGTCAAGGCGGGCATATTATGAAAATTATTTATTGCGGGGTGAGCATAACAATCGTACGCATTCTAATAAAACGTGTCAGCGGCGGAATAATTGGAGCAGAAAATTATTATAATATTATAAATAGTTTTGAAACTGGAAATAATTTTATACGTGTCGTATAGGAGCAGACCACGGTCGTAATTCATAATTTTGATTAGAGCGCCCAGTTCATTTTGATATTTGATGGAATTATAGTAATTTATTCTTCTGTTTTCTCGCATTTCTGTTAGTAATATAAATATTACGTATCTAAGCGCAAATGAAAAGTACTATTCGTAATACCAAAAAGCACAATCAATGATATAGATTTCTTAGTCTAATGATTTTTTATATTGTTCAATGCGCTTTGAATTAGTTATATTTTTAATAATTAGAATACGGACGTGATACCATGAAGTTTTCATTTTTATTTAAAACGTCAATTATATTGAGTAAATTTGCTTTTTCTCTTTAGTATTTTTATCTGTAAAATTATTTGTGATTTGTGGTAAGCGTTTTCAATTATTTCGGACTTCAAAATTTGTAGTGAGTACAGCCATTATACAAAAATAGCCTACTTGGACTCTGTTCACTTTGTTTTAACAACCTATATGTGTGTTACCAATGTATAACATGTGTGTATACCCAATTTTGTTTCAAAATATCAAGACTGGTAAATCCAGTTACAACCTGACAAGGATTTTATTGTAGTCGATAATAAAATAATTCATAAATATAAAAAATGGTTATTTATACCGTTACATCTGAAACTACACGACAGTATGTGCGATAATTTTATAGTTTTATTGGAATTTCTCGGGAGAAAATATCAAGAGGAGGCGGGTTCCAGTACGATTTATTGTGCGTTTTATTTTTTGTTTCCGCTGGTAATAAATTCTGATATTCTTTCCTCGGAGATTAAACTGAGTTTCTTTTGATGTTATTCTCATGCCTTCTACTTCTGAATTTCCTTTTTACATTGTTTATATTTTAATATTGGTCGTTTGATTTAAATTATTGATCTGATTTGGTTGTAATGGTTTCGATAAAGTTTTACTAGGCCTGAATCTGAATGACAAGGTGAGAAATTGTGTGATAAGAAAAAAGTGTGATTTGCAAAATGATGTTGTGACCAGGATTAAGAAAGGATATGCTTCGGTGGTTTGGTCGTGAAGAAAGAATGAACGAGGAAAGAGTGACAAACACATTTACGTTGCAGAAATGAACGGGAGAATCGGGAAGGGAAGCCTTAGAAGAAAGTTTGTCGACCAAATTTGCGATATATTGTAGACGGGTCAGATTAAGAGTACCCTTAACTGACGAGCGTGTATTCGTAGGTATATGGATGTAAAGGAGGCGAGAGAGGTGTGTCAGGATCGTGCCAATTGGAAGTCTATAGCCTCTGCCTACCCCTCTGGGTGACAGGCGTGAATTTTTATAATTTAATATTACACACACACACACACACACACACACATACACACACATATATATATAAAAACTGCGGGTACTGCCCACCACCTGTCAAGAATAACTTGCAAATATAAATTATTCTCCAAGGTAATGATGTATCAGGGCGGCCTGGGTTCAGCGGTGGATTTTAGTTAGGCTGTAATTAATGAATGAATGAATGAATTCTAGTATATATCTGAATAATAATAGAACCGAATAATTCTGTTCAATGTAATGACATAATTTTTGTTTTTGGTGGCTTCGACAGTAAGTGTATAAATCCCGCACAATCTAAAGGATTACGGGAGCGATCTAATCAAAGTTGTGCGAGTGTTTGGAAGTTACTTTAGTACGTGATGTATTTATTTATTGTGTCGGGCAATAATAATAAGTAATTCAGATTAAGTTTATCAGTCTATTTGTAAATTTATATTGTTGCCTTATGGCTTACAATATCATCATAGTTAACAAACAACCATCTATATGCCTAGATAGATGAGTAAATGTAATCAAATAACACAATCTATCATCCTATTTTTAACTATTATAAACCAGTGATTGAGTACTTTCTACGTGATGATAAGTGGTGATATAGTCGAAGGTTTCTAAAATCATGTTCTATGATTTTAAATATATAAATGATAAACGAACTAACTGCCTATATGATAGTAAGTGGCTACAACGGTTGTAAAGACTTAGATGTAATGTTTCACAGCTGGTTATTTTACGAGTTCTATTGTACCTTAAATCAAATCATAGGCGCAGACGGAATTCTAGATAAAAACTACCTAGTTTTATTATTATCTAAATTTGTACTATGCGTTATGTCTAGTGTATGATTTGTTTAGTGTATGATTTATTTACAATAAGTTTTAAATTAGCACGAAGAGTCCGCCATTTGTTATTCTATTAGTAGCAAAAGACAATCATGAATAGCAGCTTCCAACTTGAGCATCTCTCGGGACTGCACCCCTAGTTGTAAATATAAAGTTCATAAAATTCAAATTAGCATCAACCCTTCGCCTTGAGGGGCCGGCGTTTATGTTTATAAATAAGTCCAACACGAAAAATTGCCGGACAAAAAACCTCCCCAACAATTAACAAATCGGTAGCGGTTTAGGGTTAATTTTATCCAGTTCCTGTCTCTGTGAAGCGGATTTTTTTTGTTGAAGAGTAATTTGAAGCGTTTTGAAACAATAAATAGTGAGTGACAAATAAAATACTGGTGGAGGTGCGTAGTGAAATAAGAACCCATTCACATTGTATCCCTGCGTTTCCCCTAGTATCCCTAGTTTGAATAGTCTAATGTATAATGATTACTTATATTTACTCGAACACTACACATTAAATTAAATTATTTTTACGGATTCTATCACGTTTAATTTAACTTTTTAATTACCTATTTCTATTCTTCATATTCTCTAATATATAAAATTATTACTTGCACATGCACGATAGGCATAGTACAATTAACCTACAGTAGGTGGCGCGCATTTCGTACCAACAAATTTATTTGAAAGTTATGTATCATTCAACTTCAATAAATTTATCATTATTCCATTCATCATTATTTTTTTTAATTTTACGTACTCCAGGTTCCTGCAAAACATAAAGAGATATTCCTCGCTCCCGATTTCTGGCCCTCTGGGGTAGTATTTCGCCGATACAGGGACGCGCCAAAGAAAAAAGTTCCCTAGATAGTGTTAAGTTATGTCTATATTTTATATATATTTTTAGGTTAAGGTATATATTGCTATGGGCCAATGTTCTTAATTTTTAAGTCCTTGATGCCTGAAATAAAGTTATTGTATTAATTTGAAACGATATTTTCACAAATATTTCATCTCCGACTGTAATGCGCCGGGTACCAGCTAGTATTGAATATTTAACAAATTAATTGAAGAAATTAATAGAATCAGGCGTTTCTTTGTGGAAATCCATTATATTAAAGATGTTAAAAATTAATTTACTAAGATACGCGTCATAAAATAAAATTACGTGTATTGCTTAGTTTGAAGAGCACCTCCCGTCTCTCTCAATTGCGTGTACTGTCCCCGTCACCACTACTCTCTACATCACTACACTAGCAAAGATGCGCCACCGTCGATAATACGACACGTGTTTCGCCTCTACAAGAGGCATCCTCAGGTGAACTAGATTCTGCGGTGGCTGACCGCTAAGTTTGAACATTACATAATTTTTTATTTTGTGCTGTGAGCTTATGCCGTAAAAAATCCATCACTTCATTTCGATCCGTCGCTCGTATGAGATGACTATAAGAAGCTCAAAAAATCATGGCCTTCAATAGGTATGGTATCTCGCATATGCTAGATGTAGACATGAAATTCTGTGATGGTCGATCTTCCAACTAAGTGTGACAATTATGTAAATTTTTAGGCCTATGTCCAATAAAGGATTGTTATGTGTTGATATACAAATAAATAGAGGCTTATTTACTATATTTGTCCTCCTTTGTTGTGGTGGTGTAAGATTATGATGTGTGCGTGCGCGTTTTCGTGTGTGTAGACGGCTCCGTGACGCAGTAGCGTGTTATGTCGAGTTGAGGCGCTGAGGGCCTCAGGCTCGAATGCCGCACGGTACAATTATTTGTATGGCCTACAAATAATTGAAACATTCAAACATGTATGGCCTACAAATAATTGTTCGGAGTTTTAATGTCTGTCCTTGTGAAATTTATGTATGTAAATTGTATCCGCGATGCAAGAGAAAATCATAGTGTAGGGTTAGTAGTAGTAGTAAAAAAATAAATTTAAAATTTCTTACGTTAAGAATTTATCCGTTTCCTGATAGTTCAAATGAAGTTACGAGTTAACCTACAAGTATGTCTGAAGACGACTTAACCCGTTACTTGAGCCGGTCTTTTTACAACCCAAACATCTGTTTGTTATTCCTTCTATTTTAGTACATCCGAGTCCGAGTGTTTTATCCTTCCCCTGTCATTGTGACTCAATTAAGAACTCGCATTTCTTTTTAATGGCCAAAGTTATATTTCAATCTTACGCGGCCACGTTTTTAATGCGAAGTTTTCCCTGTAATTATTTCTTTAATTATGTAATTTATGGTACTGTAACATTTATAGGCTATTTAAATGTTCTACCAGAGTCGTATAACCAAAGCCTTGTTTAAAAACATCAATATTTTGTGGCAAATTTATTGGGGTTACCATCACGAATTACTATTTTGAAAATAAACCTTTGTTTTACTCAAAAAAAAATTATGTTGTGGTGGTAGAGTATACGTAAAATATGAGACAGTCGTGTTCGTTTAACAATATAAAAATATTTCAGACTTTAACATACGAGTCTTAAATAATTGATAGAAATTTAGAATAGACTTTTCTTTTTAAGAAAAGTCTATTCTAAATTTAATTAGATAAGTCTCAATTGGAGAAACAGATTCCAATTAATAAATAGCTACATTAATAGTGCTTAAAATATGTTTAAAAGCAAAAAAAAAAAGATCAAGCACAATTCTGCGTATAATGCTGTTTTCAAACAATGGTGTTGGGTTGGTCTACGGTTGAAGTTTTTTACTACAATTACGATCCAGATTACACCAAAAACGCAGAAGAGTAATTTTTTAATAACTGGTTTTATGGCTCTGGGTTCTAGTCCTTCTGAGCCTGAAGTTACAATGTATAATTATGCTTCATAGTATACTGCTTCAAAATATGTTGATGCGTCACATTGTGCAGCCCTTGGGAGATTTTGACGGCAACTTGAGCCAGCAGACAGCTGACAGTTGGCGATGGTATCTCAACGCGCCTAAGCAGACAGACACCTTATCTTGAGAATCACATCACCTTCAGAGCATTTGTTTCACTGTTTCCATTAATAGTTCACAGGCACAAACATTTAATACACAAAATCGCACCACTTTTACATATCAATATCCACTTCAAATCATTATTTAAACAATAATACAGGAGCAGCAATCCGTAGCCGGTCAAGTTCCTGCCAAAACTCGCATAAGTCTTCACATATAATTATAATGTCCTCCAGACCGAATTTCGGTCACGGCAGCCAGCCTCAACGGAGACTAGCCATCGGCGCAGGACAGAATTATAGTGCCTAATCGCAAGCACAGGTGCACTCTCTATTCCCTCGCTCTCATAGTCCGATGGGAGGGTAATCCGACACGACTGGAGAGAGATCAGGCGCAGCACCAACAGCTTTACGTGCTTTCTGAGGTACGGGGGCGAGACACCGTCAATTTCCTGACTCCGGGCAGCTACTGAGAATTTCGTGATGGAAAAAATAACAAATTTTTTGGCCCGACTCGGGATTCGAACCAGGGATCTCATGATCAGCAGTTGCACTACTGCAATCATTAGACCAACGAAGTAGACACCAATATCTCTAGGTTAAAATCAAACACTTAAACATTAGCTCCCATCTTACGAGGTGGTGTGTACGTTTTTTTATTTAGGTTGGTAATTTTTTCGTTAATGACTGTTTAAGAGAGGCAGTATAGTAAACAAGGCACTTCATTTTAGTTCTCAGATGTGACAACGCATCTGTTCCTTTTTTGTTTGAAGTTGATTGCAATTGTTTATGGGCAGTAGAAGTTTATTAACAAGCAGACTATAAACTTGTTTGTTCTTTAATATTATAAAAATGTAACCCTTATCTATGGATTCTCTTTCATTCTATGCCTTAGATGACATTTATTTTGCTTTTCGATCTAATGATTTATATTTAGAAGAAAAAGTTAAAAAGCTTGGAGCCATCGATATATATGTACCTACTACGTACTAGATTGCGCATTCCGAACTTACACTATGTTCAACTGAACTGCACTGCAATCCGTACAGTGTGTTATTGAGTGTGGTTTCAATCTACTATTTAGTCTGTGGTTTCAATATTCATGCAGTGTGGAGTGGCGCTAATAATACAAGATTTCAAATTAAAGTTTAAACCTGGACGTAAATAACAATTCAGTAGTCAAGTAAGTAAAATTATTTGTTGTTCAAGTGAATAAATAGGTAATAATATCGTAATATTACAAAAGAAAAAATCATAATAAAATATATTTCTTTATATAAACTGACCGCAGGCGCAACGCGCTTAAATCAACTGCGCATGCGCGACTTTACTATCTCCCGCGCATGCGCGAAGACATAGAGCAGTACACATTTTTTGTTTAGAGAGGCTTCTCTAGTATGTACGTAGTACTACATATAACTCAATGCTTGGAGCCCAATCATGTTACTAGTCCAATCAAATCGATCAACCTCAGAATGAGAGATAATAAGCGAATTTTCGTATGTACCTACCTTCATTTTGGCGTTCTAAAAGCAGTCTCAAGTGTCATAAAATCTCGTGTCTGCATCGTAAGTTATTCAAGGTCAAAGGTTAAAAAAACTTAAAAATTTAAAAATTATTATATATATTTAAATGGAATATATATAATTAAATATATATGTATATGTATATAATTAAATTGAAAAACCTATAAAATTTCTGTTTAGGAATAAATTCTGAATAGAAAGCGGTCACTCAAAAAAAAAAAGTTGTAACTACGGAACATCTGTCTCATGATCTATTTAGTTAGTTGTGTGTAAAGTGAAGAAGGTCGTATTATATAGGGGCCTGAATTCTCATTTCAAGTATAAACGTCATAGACAAAAGTCGTATTACAGGGGTCCATCTTCTCAGTTATAATCATGATAGAAAAATAAATGCAAATGGAACACTCAATCAAATATTTTAAATAACAAAATTTTCTTTAAACTTTTAAAAGAAAATTTTCCTTTGGGTAAAAATAGTTGAACTAAAATTAACCTTTCCAATTATTTCTAACACGAGACGTCAGCAATGACAAGTGAAGACAAATACAGCAGAACGTGGTCAAAGCCGTAACAATTATGACAGCTACTAGAAAGACGTTTTAATATTGCTTCGAAATAGAA
The DNA here is from genome assembly GCA_033319125.1 of Parnassius glacialis. Classification (NCBI taxonomy): domain Eukaryota; kingdom Metazoa; phylum Arthropoda; class Insecta; order Lepidoptera; family Papilionidae; genus Parnassius; species Parnassius glacialis. The sequence goes on along the minus strand of JAVANC010000024.1, from coordinate 18,171,376 downwards.
TTTGACAATCGCGCCACTTTTAGCAGAGTTGACAAGCAGTAAATCATAAGAAATAATATAACACTTAATATTAAACGCTGGTTTCAATATTTCTCTTATCAGTACATTTACGACATTATACACAATATACATTTAATACAGAAGAATAGGTACATATATACTTGATATTTAATTAAAATTTATCAAAAAGAAATTAACTGTCTGTATAGAAAATTACAACTCAAGATTTTAAATATAAGGGCTTGATGCTACAACGATTTGCATTTGATAATCGATAGTTTTGTCAATAAACTTGGCGAAATGTTATAATTAACACGTGGCCGCGCTTCATTTGTTAATTAGCGATAAAGCCTGAGTTTTGCACATGCGCGAAATAGTATTTTAGTGCACGGATGCATTAGGTAACAGTAGATCAGTAAACGCGATGCGCGCGAGACCCCCGCGGCGCTCGCGCATCAGATCCGGCTAACGAGCCACCGAACAATGTCTCTATTAGCTTATTCTGAGATTTTAGAACGGGACACGAAGGCTATGGAGTGGCTGTACTTACTAACCATTTTTATCGCTATAAATGTCTATAAATAATCTACTTCTTAACGTAAACATCTCCCAGGATTAGTCGCCATTGCCTTGGCATGATCATGTTTCATTGTTGTCTCCTTGGAAACGTTTCTACCCATCAACGGTTGATAATTTTGGGTCTGCTATTTTTATAGATACTTATATCTTTTCAACTTTTACAATGTCAACGGAATGTGATGGATTGACAGATTTATTGATTAGAGATCTTGAGATATTTTCCTGATAAGAATAACACTAAGGAACTGTTGCCCATCTCCTGGTTTAGTTTCATTCTGTCGCTTCTTACGACTCCCTTGAGATGATATGTAGTGGATTGTCTTAGGCCGTCTATACACGGTGACTTAAACTTACAATATTACGTGATAGAGCCACGCTATAGCTATTATGGTTGTAGCACGAATGGCTCGACTCGACTAGGGAAGGACCACGCTCTAGAATACCAACGTAAAGTAGCAGCTCAATGCTGTTGTGTTTCGTATGGTGAGTGTGGAGAACCATAGACCCTTTTTACTTAGTCCTAAAGGGTAGCAACCATCTACATTTTGTTTCTTAATAGATGTAGATATTTATGGGCTACAGCATTCACTTACCATCAGGTGGATTGTGTGTTAGTTTGTCACCTTATTTTATTTAAAAAATCTTACTAATAATTGTGTGCCTTTATTTATAAATAATTGGTAACCAATTTCTATTCTACCAAACCTTTTATTATTACGTCTGGCGAGTATTGTTGTATACATTCTAACTGAAAAGTATTATTCTCATATATAGGAATTTGTAGATGCTTATATTTGAAATTAAATTCTATTTTAGATGTCGAAATCGTGAACTCTCTAAAGTCTAAAGTAGCACTTGTCAAAGATTGCGACGTGTGTGTGACTCCGTTTATTTTATTGTTTTTTTTTGTCGTTATCATCACCTTGATAAAACAAATATATTATGTAAATATTACCGCAATCGGCCAATTCGTTTTGAAGTTACACGATCACTAACAAAAATACCAACGATTATTTATAATAGCTACTAGATGTACCCCGCTGAACTCTAAACTGTGACTCAAAAAGTTTTTCAATTAACGTTGTATGAAAATTTCATAGCAAGAACTTTTGGAGATTTACGATTTTGAACAATCGTACATTCTTATTTTATTTATATTGATAAAAAGTGTTGTAGTGTTTATGCATTTGCATTCGATCGTGTAGTGAACAAAAGAAAATGTGAGACAAATAAAATTTAAGTACCAATAAATCTCCTTTAATTTTTCTGTGCTAACGAAAACGAAGCCTTCTCCTTATTTCGCTATGCAAATAAAGTTGGTAGCAAAAACAAAGCGAAACGCGGTAATTACACTTGCCGGAAAATTAACCGGCATCGATACGGCGAACATGCTCCCCGGCCGTGAACGTTGAGGACGTAATGAGTTTAGATATCGCTGTTTCAGCGCACGTTAGTGTAGTTAACTAGGGAAGGGGTTTTTTGTATTATATTTGCAAGTGTAGCTTTGTTCGTCGCATTGTTTGCAAATTAATTAGCTATATTTTTTATCTTTTGGAAGCCAGTTCTTGATTACCATCGAAAGCATACCGACTTAGTTTAACAAAAGCCTTTCGTTAACGGGTTTTAATAAGACACCCACATTGTAATTGGATAGAAAGGATAGCTATATATATAGAAGATGCTGCAAAATGATTCCACTTGTTTGCTGTACATATTCAACAAGAATAAACGACGCAAAATGATATATAGTATAACAGGCGATCTTACTGCTCTGGAAGCGATTTCTTCCAGAAAACCCTTTTCCGCAAAGAACTGTTGTTTACTGCAAATTGCGAATAGGACAATTGAGGATAGGTAGGATAGATACAATTAAGGACGGGAATTATGATGGGAAATATTGGAGCTCCAAGTAATAAGCATCCATATTGTAAACGATGAAGCAAACTGTTTAGTCTGAATGCGTGATATGTTGACAATAAAACGGTGGAGATCAGCCGAGCGTCTGGTGATCCGATGATGGAACGGAGAATTTAGTCGTGCAATTCCTGCACACGCTCTTCGAAATGTGTCCTGTAAAAACTGGCTAACTTACGTTTGTGCTCGAGACTGGTAAAATTGGTTCTAAGCGTACCCTATGTTGCCAGTGATGGCTTATGTTTCTGAGACGTGGTCTTCTACTGCAGTCCGTATGAGGAAGCTCAAACTGGCTTAGCGAGCTATGGAGAGGACTATGCTCAGGGTTTTTTTGCGTGATAAACTTATAAATGAGGATATCCGCAGTAGAACCAGAATAACTGACATAGCTTAACGGATTAATAAGCTAAAGTGCGTATGGACTGGCCATATATCTCGAAGAACTAACTACCGATGGATAAGAAAGGTTCACGATTAGCATCCTCCTACCGGTATACGAATTGTAGGGCGTCTCCCCACTAGATGGAGTGACGTCCTGGTAAGACATGCAGGTGACATGGTAAGACATGTAAGTCAATGAATGCAGTTGGCTGAGGACCATGCTTTGTAGCATTCCTTGGAGGAGATCTATGTTCAGCAGTAGACTTGTGAAGGCCTGTAATGATGATGATGCTGATATGACATATTACGAGTTTTTTATAAACAAATTGACACCATCATTAACAAGTTACTACATCATATAAATATAATTTACTCTAATTAGTATATAATGTCTTGAAACTTAGTCAGTTATCTTTTTAGTTAAATTTGATTTTAATAGGTATATGAAAATAGCAAATAGGGTTATATGCAGATAGATATATTATTATTTGACTATGAAAACTGCCATTACACAATATTCTCATAATTAAGTTTCTTTATAAATGTTTGATTTCACAATTTTTAAAAAGTATTTCAATCACCTGGAATGTCAAATACCGCTTATGTTGGTATTTGTGACATGTAAGTTTTAATCACATAAACGTTAAATCGGGCACGTATTACACCTGCGGAGTTTATAACTATCAATAATACGCATATTCTCAGTATGGATAAAAATCGACCTAAAGGACATTATCAATAAAGTAAGCATTTTCTTATTCTTATTTTTTAAAATAATTTAAAAAAAAAATTCTTAATTATAGCCGTGGTAGCTCAGATGGTTAGCGCTCGCTGTAAATTTCACAGTACGCGAGCAACCCGGTTTCGATCCTCGCCGGCACCAATGAAATTGTTAATTGCAATTTTAAGTGCTGATTTACCACGTGCTCGGCGGTGAAGGAAAACATCCTGAGGAAATTGAGAAATAAGAAAAAAAAAACATTCGAAGACGCGTGAAGTTCGACAACACGCATTGGGGCAGCGTGGCGGACATTTTCTTGCTCTACAACCCTCTCAGAAATGAGGGGAGGCCTGTGCCCAGCAGTGAGACTTATATAGGCTGTAACTTTAAGCGTTTTCTTGTCTAGAGAATTGTTTTATGCGTATTGATTTCAAAATTAAATTTTAATTTTATACAATACAAAAATCAGCACTCTCAATAAAATAATTATAAATGGGGCATTCCATTTTAAGCCTCATGAGGATCGTTCCTACTGGGATTCAACTATGTTCCAATCTTAAATCTATACAAATAAATAAAACTGGAGTGTCTGTTTATAATGCCAAAATAACTGCTTTTCACTAAATGCATTTTATGCAATTAAACAGTGGTAGAGCCACGCGGCAGCTTTTGCTGTCTCACGGATGGGCCGGCTCGAACCGGGGTGGTACCACGACCTCACAGAATACCAGCGTAAAGTAGAGGTTTACCTCTGCGTTTCGCTTAGTGAGTGCAGGTGGCTGGAGACCCTATTTACTGGAAATGAGGCATTCCATCTTAGTCCTCACGGGTGACAACGCATCTGCATTTCTGTCTGTCTGTTTGCTCCGGCTAATCTCCAAAATGGTTGGACCTATTTTGATGGGACTTTCACTGGCAGATAGCTGATGTGATAAGGAGTAACTTAAGTTTTTATTTAAAAAAAAGTTGACAGGGTTCCGCGCAAAAAAAAACCTAAGTTACACGCGATCGAAGTCGCGGGGAACAGCTAGGTTTTTATATAACAAATACAAACCAAATGTAATAAAGTATAATGTATTATGTATTTATTTGTAAGCACTTAAGCCGACTTTATAGACTTTAACCAGAGTAGAGAGCGTTCAGTGTTGCGTGCAATGTAGCGGCGTGTATGTCCATACATTTTAAACGATAACACAAGAGTATGTTTGTCATGCAAACCGAGAGCATCCATAATAACATGAACTACGCAAAATGAGCTTATAGTATCTTATTTCTTATGTTTACGCGAACATTTCACATGTTTCACGGATTTTATCACGTAAACCATGGTACATGGTTCATGGCCCCATGCACTCGTCACGGGGAGACTAAGGTGTTCGACGTCCCAATGTCATATTTAACCGCGGCTATCTAGATTTTAATAAATTATAAATTTTTGGCCCGATCTACGTAGAATGAGTTTATAGTAGCTAAGCTTATAAAGGAATTTAAAATAAGATAATATACGCGATAAAATCCGTGTAACTTAATTTCATTCAAATGTGAACATGAAATACGTTATATGTTTTTAATTTCTATTGTCAAATAAAAACTATTTTTTTTGGATTTTATCGCGTTTAATGATATATGATAATTAAACGCGGTAAAATCCGTAAAAAAGTAGTATTATTCAATGTGTAGTGTTCGCGTAAATATAAGAAATCATTCTATTGTCGATATATTTACTTGTAAGTATTTATGCCCTGTGCCAAGCATATAAATAAATTTCTCACGTTCGGTGTCTTGTAATCTACTACTCTACTAGTAACCGATCCGATGTGAAGTAATTAACGTAGGCGTCTAATTATCATTCGAATATCTTAATGAAAGAAGCTCACATCGCGGAGCTTTTAAATAAACAAAGATTTATCTCTGAATGCACAAATAGTAATTGAATTATCATAATCGTATAATTTTAAAAGATTTTGTTATCAATGAAATGAAGTTTTGAAATAAAAGAAAATCAATGCATAGATTTAATGTTTTAAAATATAAACTACTTTATGGATTTTATTGTGTGAAATAACATTCGATTCAAACCGAGTTTAGATCGGCTACCTTACTTTTAAATCGATTAAAGATTATAACTTAGCTTTACAGGTGAGCTTCGAAACATAAATAGAAACATTCCGTTAACATTTTTATTAATTCCTTAATTGTAATGTACTTATTTAAAAAAAAATCAAATAATCAAATAGTCACTTGCTTGAAGCACTTTCTAATGAGTGCGTTAATTTTAATTGTTCATAATATTAGATCGCGAATTCAATGAGGGCTAATAATCTTCCACTCACCAGATGTCGCTAGTTACGACTGAGGTAAAGTTTTTTGCTACACAATGTCAGTTAATTGAGAAATTAGTTTTAAATAATAGTTTATCATTATCTAGAGTATTGTATTAATACCCAAGACAATGCGTCAGTGGTTAGATTTTTAATTTTTTGCACTTTAGATCTCTTTTTAAAAAAAAATGGTCTTTTAGTTATATTTATAGTTTGATTTGCTCATTTTTAATGTAATTAATATAAAATATAACTAATAATACAGAAAGAAACCTTAAAGATTACATTTTCCTAAGAAATTATAGTCCCCGCTATGAAATCTGTCAAATATTTTACCTCACTGTAAAGTGGCGCCGCCTTGGTGGCAGAAAAAGTCGTGGATGCCCTCATTGTATATGCACTGGATCTAATTATCATTATGATTTTTTAAACGACAAGACGTGTGTGTGTGTGTGTGTGTGTGTGTGTGTGTGTGTGTGTGTGTGTGTGTGTGTGTTTGTGTGTGTGTGTTGAGGTGTAGTTACAGCGTAAAATAATGCATAACCCTACATCACCCGTGGGTGTCGTTACAGGCGTCAGATTGAAACGAGATGGCCACCGCCATATTCTTCCTAAAAGCTCAAATAATATAAAACTGCAGTTGCCAACCCGCCTCACAGAAAATCAGCGTAAAATAGCAGGTTAATAGTGCTGTGTTTCGTATGGTGAGTGTAGAGAACCGGAGACTCTGTTTTACTGGAAACTAGGTATGCTATCTTTGTCCTCAGGGGTGACAACGTACGAGATATATGCATTTTGATTCTTAATCGAGGCCACAGCGTCCACGTACCATCAGGTGGATTGTGTTGTATTGTCGTTTATCTAAATATGGGGTATATTGATGATGAGATTCTATAAGATATGAGATATACTATGAGATATTCTATAAGAATGAATGAATGGATGCAATTATTGTGAGGTAGGGATGAGTTTTAAACGTCGCGCTTGACAGGTAAATTGGCAATTGTAGTCGCCCGTCGGGGCATTCTACATCTGACGCAAGCGACATTTTTACCGCCATCTATCGGAAAACTTGAGATTTATTTAGCCTTCTTGAGTCACACCACCTCAAACATTATTTTCTTTAATGAAAAGACATTGACATTATTAAATCAAAATTAAAAATGGTTAGTAAATAAAATTGTTTAGTACATAAAAATCATTATATTTTTATATCAATTTGGAGTATATTTAATTATCACCGAGCGATCGATCGATCGAGCCAACTTTGCTATAAATTAATATATTTTTAGCTTGAATTTAAAAATGTATGCGGAGGCGTAGGTGTTTCGTAACTTCGATCTATTTTCGTTAGTAATTTATAAAATAAAGAAACGCGATCTTTTCTGCATGTGAGGGTTAACCCAACGAACGTCACATAAATCTGCAGCAAAAGGGTTGTAAATCCACCAACCCACCCTAACAGAGTGATCTACGTCTATCCATTTGGTCTGAACCGCCGTTCCTTCTAATGACATTGGATATAAGGTAAAAAGGAAATAAGCTATCACACAAGAGGGTTCTTGTTTATCTGGCTAAGTTTATAAATACGAATAAAAATTTCAAAGAGTTCTTAAGATATGTTTAAGGCCAGTCTTTGGAGTCTATTTTGTAAAGTGATATCCGTATTGCGAACCATTTATTTTATTTCCCTAGAATTTTAATATTTTGCATCTGAACGGTGTACATACACGGTGTTTATATTAAAAAGAAAAAAAACTTTCTTATTGTTTGTACGTAATTACTGCGAAGTATATATCGTGGTTATTTTTGTTATTTTTTAAAATAAATCAATACGCTGCCGTCAAAGTCTGATTTCATGCTCTATATACTTTTTATAAGAGAATACTAAAATAGCAAGAGATAGTGACATTACTTGAGTAGAGTAGAGTTAGTTGACGAAATTCACGTATCTTTAATATAAATTTTACTATCGTCATAACGACTTACGTCGCTGCAGATACTTGATAATTCTGCAATGATCTTTCACTGGTTTTCCTCTCTGAAATTGTAGGCCACAACTAAATAGCCGACACACCAATGGCTGTTAAACTAGAATGTGTGAATAAAGTAATATTGACTTTGATGATACATACACCCCGCAGTTGGTCAGAGACAGAGTTCAGAATTTAAGAGCAGAGTTCGTCGCACTACCTCAATACATATTCATCATCATCATCATTAGAGCCCTTCACAAGTCCACTGCTGAACACAGGTCTCCCCCAAGGAATGCTACAAATTACGGTCCTGAGCCACCTGTATCATTCGTCTTCGTCGTCACTCCATGTAGTGGGGGTCGCCCTACATTTCGCCTACCGGTACGAGGCGTTAACTAATACTTTTACCATATTACGTATGTGTAAAAGTATTTACTACTTACATTATCTATGGCAAATATTACTTAATATTTTAATGAAACCTTTTTCATCACCACTTACAATCAGGTGGAATAATAGTTAAGCACTGTTTTATGGTATTAAAACTATTAACCAATGACTATTTAGATTACTTTTAATAACAACTTCATATAACAGCAGTTTATATACGATATAGAAGTTTCCACGATTTTCAGACACTTTTGTAATATAAGCGGTGTACATAAATGGTGTTTACGTGAGAATCATTATTCAGATTAGAAAAATACATAAGTTTTGGATGTTTTTGTCGGATTGATTTCCTATTTTCCGAGCATCGGGTGCCAATGTTTTACTTTTTGTAGTATCGGAGGTGAAAACGTGGGTGCCATTAAGGTATTGACTCGGTGAGTTCGACTCTGTGAAACGGCCCCGCAATAATTCACAAAGAAAACCTATCACGAATATAGGAGGTAGTGTTCGGCCAAAGATTATGTAATCCGTCCCAGAAGCGACAAACTCCATATATTTTTAGATTTTTTAGATTTGTCTATAATTTTATAAATATATGAAATAAAAGTAAAATAACAGAGTTTAACTATCCCACAGCACAGTCTCATTATTGAGAGTGCATTTTAAAGCAGGTAAAAGTCCACCATGCTGCTCCATACGTGTTGACGGGCTTCACATGATGATATTTTAAATTTTTAAGACGTGTTTCTTCATCAATAAGCACGTGGTCATTAGGCACTATAAATTCTTGTTTTTAAAGCGAACTTGGGTCGCTTGAGTCTTATGATTTAAAACCCGGCCCCTGAGCTACCGTGAATTTTTAAACATTAACACCGTTCTTGTTAATTTCGATAATATTGTCTAGTACCGTGTTCAACAATTTGATACCTGTGGTGCTGATCTGACGGGTAATCCTAATAAATATTGGGTAGATAGTAATGATTTCTTATATTTACGCGAACACTACACATTGAATAAAACTGTTTTTTACGGATTTTATCGCGTTTATTTTATTATTTTTATTCCCGACGTTTCGAGTGCTTTTCAGCAACCCATGGTCATGGGGGGACTGTCCCCCCGTGACCATGGGTTAACGTCGGGAATAAAAATAATAAAATAAACGCGATAAAATCCGTAAAAAACAGTTTTATTCAATGGGTAGATAGTACTTATTTTATAAATCTGCTGTTAAATAAAAATTCACTTCACATTTATTTCTAGCCTATTAAATATATAATAATACAGCCTGTATACGTCCCACTTCTTGGCACATCTTGGCCTACTTTCATATTTGAGAGGGTTTCAGACAATGAAGTGGCTGCTGCGCTGGCTAAATGTGTGATGGTAGACTTCACATGCCTTCGAAATATTTTTTATTCCTCAGATATGTAGGTCAGGATATGTAGGTGTAGGTTGCCTCACGATGTTTTGATTAAAGGTATTTACCTCGTGCTCGGCGTTGAGAATTGACTGAGCTGATTTCAGCACTTAAATTTCATTGGCACCGGCGAGGATCGAACCCGGGTTGTTCGTGTTCTGTGAAATTTACAGCCAATGCTAAGCCCCTAAGCTACCATGGCTCTTCTTATTATATCTTACTTCTAGCATAATTATTGTAGAATTGAATCTTGATTAGAAATAATTATTTGTTTTTTATTAATACCCTAACATTTTTTTGCATTCTTACTCTATGTCAAAGCAAATAGGCATGAGTCGAGAAGGGTACAAAATACTGATAGCTACTTTATTGAGCACGGTATGGGTGCCGTTCTGCATAAATTTTTATTTAAAATTGATTATTTAAAGAAAAAGAAAAAACGGAAATTAAAACCGTACAAGACCTGCAAAGAAAGATAGATGGAGCGCTGAATAGGTACATTTCGAGTTTTTCTTTACGGAATAGGTGGCAAACAAGAATACGGCTCACCTGATGGTAAGTGATTTTCGAGTTTTGTCCCAGAGTAAGAAATACTGATTCAAAAAAGTAATGTAGAAACCATGTTCCTTTAGATACTCTCTCTAACGCACACATCTTTCTTCTTTTTTTAACACTTCGTAAAGATCACTGCTTGACGCTCAAATACATAGTTGGTTGCAAATTATGCCTGTACGTGAGGTAGTGTTCTTACGATAAGTTGAGCATGGTTTTGGCTTGGTTTTTGTATCACTTGAAATGTACGCAGCGCTTAGTCTTTCTTTGTTTGCTGGGACTGTAAAAGATGTCACTATCTTGTCATGTCATTAAAAATAGTAGATAATATTTGAACTCTCCGCAGCTGGGACTAGGTCATTCATCACTTCTGAAAATGTTTTTGGACTGGAGAATAGTTTGCCGCGCTGCACAAGTCGTGTTTATGTAGTCAACACATCTTGACCTCGTAATATTTGCTGTAAGTTAGACATGCCGATTGTTGCACGATGTTTTCTTTCACCGGCCAACACGTGGTAAATTATTCTACAATTAACATTTTACACTTTATGCAACTAATAATAATTTATTTGATGTCCCAGGCATCAAACCGCGAAATAACTAAATTGGTCTATAAAAATGTTACACTTAATATTAAATATTTCATATAATATTTATGCATTTAATATATTATATTATGCACAAGCGACCCGCCCACGCTTTGCTTGGATATCATATAAAATAATCAAAGACTATTTATTTTATCAATTTTTGATTTTGAAAAAAAACTAAATTTTTCGAATAAAAACCTAGATCCCTGTCCTAGCTTTGCTCTCTATGCGTTCCTAATTTCATTACAATCGGTTCAGCCATTCCAAAAGTTAGCCCAGATAGACAAACACAGTCAGAACACAGGCACAGAAATAAATGGTTATTTATGTCTTAATGGTATGCAAATATCCCCCTGAGTTTAATAGAATCTAGTTATTTTAATATTTAAAAAAAATTAAATGTCACTCTGACACTTCAATTTTATTTATATGGTATAGATTATATACAATTTAAATTGTGGCGCATCAGCAATAATGACATTTGTGTCTCTATTTTCGCGAATATAAATGTTGTATGTATAATTAAATGCACTTTACCGTTTTGAAAAAAAAATGCAAAAAAGAAATACTTCGTGAGGTTATCAAAAATGCGCATAATTGAATAAATTAGCAATTCTATTAAAACAAAACGATTTGTGTGTCGTCTTAGAATATAAATTATAAGATAACATATTTACAATATCTCTAATAGTATATTGTTAAGCGATTAAAAATGAAGCAAAAGATCGTAGCAAGCACATTTTAAATGTTCAACCACAATGACAGAGTCTGAAATTTCAAAGCACCGTTACAAGCGGAGTTATTTTTGAATGATGACATCTATTTCTACTTACTTACTTATCGTCACGCACAATCCCTGACGGGGTAGCCAGAGAGAACAGATCGCCAAGTGTCACGATCCTTACATACCTCTTTCGCTTCTTTCAGATTCATTATCTTCTTCATACATGCACGTCTAGGTATCCGAGTACTCTTGACCCTCCCCTCTTCGAGCAGTTTGCTCACATGGTCTTCGAAAGTTAGTCTCGGTCTACCTCGACACCTTTTAATATTAACTTTCACGCTATATATTTTCTTCACCATTCGGTCTTCACTCATTCTCTCAACGTGCCCAAACCATCGAAGCACGCCCTTATCAATTTTTGTGATAAGGTCATCTTTCAAACCTGCCATATTGCGAATCTCTTCGTTTCGCTTCCGGTCGGCCATGGTAACGCCGCACATTTTACGAAGAGATCGCATCTCCACTGCATTCAACTTGCTTTTATGCTTCTTCTGGCATACCCAGGTTTCGCTGCCATATAACAAAGTCGGTACCAACACTGCGTTATGTATTGCAAGGCGTGCACTCTTCACTACGCCTTGCCTTTTGACTAACGCAGTCAGGGCACCATTGACTTTGTTCCCGGTAGCGACACGCCTGTCCACATCTAAATCACATCTTCCATCCCGGCTAAAAGCACTCCCCAAGTATAAAATTTCATTTACCTGTTCTAGACATTCCTGATTTACCCATATTTCACACTTCGTTCTCTCTTCGTCCCTTTCAAATACCATTACATCTATTTCTGCTGGTAGATAATAAGTAAAAGTAAAGTTACACTGCTGACCTTCTCTCATTTCTGAGGGGGTTTCAGGGCAAGGAAATATCCGCCGCGCTGCACCAATGCGTGTTGGCGAACTTCACACGTCTTCAATTTTTTTTCTTATTTGTCAGACATGCTCGTTTCATCGCGTTGTTTTCCTTCACCAGTGAGCACGTGGTAAATAATTAACCATTTAATTGGTACAGGCGGAGGTCGAACCCGGATTGCTCGCGTACTGTGAAATTTACAGCGAACGCCTAGCCCCTGAGCGACCATGGCTCCTTGAGGTACCAAGGCTCCACCGTACAGGCACCGGTGTAAATGGATTTATTTTTATATACTGGCATATAATGCTACTGGTGTATAATGCCAGTACTTAATTTATTGAAATTAAAATAAATTGTTCCTACATTTTTTTACTAAAAAGTATCTAGTAATCATATACTTTTGGCTTTGTGCATTATTGGAAAGAAATAATAATATTTTACCAATAACGTGGTGGCGGCGTAAAAGAACACATCATCACAACATCACCATATTTGCTCCCATGTTGTCGTTAAAAGCAACAATGGGTAATACCAGAAAGATCGTAGGTATGGCTTCCAATAGAGGTGCAACTTTCTCGTTCACGCCAGATGTAAAATACCCAGGCCAGCGACGAGAGCAGAGCAGCGTCAAGGTTGCTGGACATATGGTATTGCTAACGTCGATCCGCATGTTAAGCTTGAGGATTAAAGCAATTCTTCCCTTCAACGACATAGGCTAATGTCCTATAGCAGACCTTTACGCGTTAATAAGATTTTTTTTAAATTACGTATTCACTTGTGTAAGAGATGTAGGCAAACGATGAATGAAGGTGACTCAGGATCGTACTTTGTGGTATTTCTTGGGAGAGGCATATGACATTCTTAGGAGTTGTAATGATGTGATGAGCTGTAATGATGATAAAAAATGAGGTTTATTAAACAAATAATAGTGTGTTTTTAAATCTGTCAATTTGAAATAATAGCTGATAATAATAAGGTTTTATTCTTTTCAATTTCAACTACTTATTACTATATTTTTTATAAGAGGGTGGATTGAAAAGTACTCGGCCTAACCAAGAAAATAAACACATACTAAATCAGTTATATTTTTATTTTTCTACATAATCACCATCAAGTTCAATACACTTTTGCCACCTCCCCTTCCAAGCATTTAGACCGTTGAAAAAAAATGATTCTTCCTTAGAGTCAAAATATGCGTCTACAGCTGCTTTAACCTCGTCGTTTGTCGAAAATCTTTGACCTCCCAAGTGCTTTTTTAGGTTAGGGAACAGAAAGAAGTCTGATGGTACCAGATCAGGTGAATTCGGCGGATGCGGTAACAGTTCAAAGCCACAGTTGTGAATTTCAGCCATTGACTGTACTTACGTGTGAACACGGGCGTTATCTTGATGAAACAGGACTTTTCTTCTGAGCATTCCTCGACGTTTTTCTTTTATTTCCTCTCGTTAACGACGTAGTAAGGTGCAGTAGTAATCAGAGTTTATAGTCTGACCCCTTTCAAGATAATCAATCATAATCACACCTTTCGAGTCCCAGAATACTGAAGCCATCACCTTATTTGCCGACAAAATCGACTTAGCCTTTTTAGGGGGTGGTGAACCAGGTCTTCTCCACTGTTTTGATTGTTGTTTTGTTTCCGGTGTACAGTAATGAACCCATGTTTCGTCTATAGTAACAAAACGATTCAAAAAATCATCTGCATCGGCTTCAAATAACTCCAAACAGTCGCGTGAAATAGTCAATCGCGTCCTTTTTTGTTCAACTGAAAGCGGTCGCGGAACCCACCTCGCAGACACCTTGTGGAAACCCAACTCGTTGACAATGATGTTTTGAGTTCGTTCATAAGAGATGCCTATAATCTCGGCTATCTCTCTAATTTTTAATCTGCGGTCTCCCATTATTAAATCAAGTACTTTTTTAATATTTTCGTCAGTAGTTGACGTCGAAGGCCTTCCAGAGCGGGGTTCATCTTTCACACTCTCTCTACCACGCTTAAATTCTGCTATCCATTTTTTGACGGATGAATATGACAGAGCACAATCGCCTAATGTACTGACCATGTCATCATGGATGGCTTTTGATGATAGCCCCTTCTTATGGAGGTACTTAATGACGGCACGCTGCTCGATTTGCTCCATTCGCGGAAATTATGTCTGATTACTTTGTTAATAAATTTATAAAATCACAACTAATTATCGCACACGTTTCGAACTTCACGCAATGAACTAGTCTGAACTGAACTAAATAATGTGGGTAGATTTAATTTTTAGAATTGAATGGATCTGTGTTAGGCCGAGTACTTTTCAATCCACCCTCGTATATTTATATGTGTAAATAATTAGTTAATTCTTTACACATATCAATATTTACAATATAACATATTGTTTATAATACTACCATATAATATATTTTGGATTGTATTTACCACGTAAAGTTTTGCTAAAAAACGACTAATAGCATTTTTTTTGTAATTGTATGTAGAATGGACTCTGGTATTACAAGGCCCGTAAATTTTTCGGAGTTGAAACACGATTATGCTAATTTTGTCGAATCGATGTCCGACATTTTTGGTATTTCTCACGGCACGGCGACATTTCGTCTAGCCCAAAAGTCATTGACCTAGGAGAAATTAAAGAAAAGCATAAGCTTACATTAATTCCCGCCATGAATTAATAATTTATTCAAATACAGTGAGATTTTGTGATTGGTTGAGCTTCACAGAATATTATTTGTGAAAATATCATATTTTTGTTAACTGGCCTTTCTTTAATAACTTTAATTAACAAATCTATGCGATGACTAATGATAGTATATTTGAGTTTGAGGGAACGACGGTTTTGCCTACTTCTTCTTCATTACTGGTAGTAGCAGTCTTTTTCTGGCGAAGACCATTTACTTTAAAAATATGAAATTACTTTACTTTCATTTGTTTTTATTTTAAAATAGCATTACCCTTTTAGTAATAGGACTTTCTGCTGTATCGTGGAGCGTCGTTAAGTGTATCGTTAAGAATACGTACGTTGGACATGGACGAATGTCGAGACGCGGAAAAATTATTTGTAGGATATACAAACAGTTGTTCCGTGTGGGATTCGAATCTGTGGCCCTGCAGAGCTGCAATCAATCGCTTTGCCATTGCTCTGATGATACAGTGGTGGCTCAGGGGCCAAGCCCTCGACGTAACTTTCACAATATGTAAGCAACCCGCGTTCAATTCTCGCTGGCACCAATGGACATGCTTGGCGGAGAAAGGAAAACATGGTAAGAGATCCTTCTGTCTTTCAATTCCATTTCTAGTGATACTTTGGACAATTTTATTTTAAATTATTGTGTTTATTAAGTAATTGAAGACAATAAAGGAGACGATTTGTATTGCTTGTACATTACAAATCTGTATTATCTACAGACGTGGATAAAAGCGTCCTTTTGAAGTTAGTATTTGATGTTTTCATTAGTGTCCCGAAGTATAGTGATTGAAAAAGTTATATTCCTTTTTTACCTCACACGTGAGGCTGGATCAAAGTTTTTCGTTTGCAAGCCACAAAGCCTTCGGCGGTATAGTAATTAGCAAATGGCTAAAGATCGGCCCCGATATCCGATGCTGTATTTTGTACTTTTTCTTCAGTTGAATTGGATTCGGGTTTCTTGCTGCAATTGCTAAAACTTTTCGAGAATTTAAAGATTTTTCTTTAACGTACCTACATTAGCAAAAACCTATGTTTGTTTATAGCTTAGTAACACATCATAGTATTTTTTCTATAAATATTTTGTTTAATATCTAAGTTGTATTCTCACTTTATATCAATTTGAAATTATTAAAAGTTTGTATTATAGTTTTGTATTGCTAATTAAAAAAAAAGAATAATTAATTCTACACTAGAATAAAAATTGATTTCTTATATTTACGCGAACACTACACATTTAAATAAAACTAATTTTACGGATTTTATCGCGTATATTAACTTATTTTACATTCCAGACGTTTCAAGCACTTTACAGCACCCATGGTCACGGGGGGTGCTGAGGTGTATGACGTTCCAATGTCATAGTTAACCACGGCTACCTCCAGATTAAAAATTATTAATTTTTGTTCCGATCTACGCAGTATGAACTTACAATGGACAACAAGGGAATGTAAAATAAGTTAATATACGCGATAAAATCCGTAAAATTAGTTTTATTTAAATAGAATAAAAAATACTAAAAAATGAATTTATTTTTCAAATTCAAATTCAAATTAATTTATTTCAGATAACATAAGATCCATATAATTGAAAAGCATTGATTCATTGATAATAAAAATAGTAATATGTCATTAAAATACAATTAAAATACATTGATATAAAAATAAATTACATTATAATCAGAATACAATAAATACAAATTACACATAATAATTAATTTTGTATAATTGAGAAGTTTTAGATAGATTACGTTAATTGCACATGGACAAACAAACTCTTGTACCGCGCGTAAATCGAACCCCCAGCCCTGCAGTGCTGCGATTAAAAGTTTAGCCATTGCGCTACGGATCCGTCAAGCTATCGATATAAGATATAAGTAGGTAAATTCTAACGATTTCTTATATTTATATGAATGTAACACGTTATATAAAACCAATTTTACGGGTTTTATCGCGGTAAATGTTAAATTATTTTATTGGTCGACTTTACGAGTACATTACCACGCCCATGGTTGCGAGACGATTAGGTGACTGATGTCCTGATATCACAGTTAACCCGGCTACCTAATGTTTTTACAACCCCTAAGATTTCCTAAACCTTAGTCAGAAATTAAGAATAAGTAAAAATTAACAGTTTATTATTTTATACCATGCGATAGCGGTAAATGGAGCCCAGAAAGGCCAAAAGAAGCTCATAAAATTCTATAGGTGGCGATAGCTCATCACGTAATTGCTAGATATAAAATACCTTGGCCGCCGCCAGGCATGCTACACATCCGGCACTACCAATGTCGATCCGCCCGGCAAACGCGGCCTTTATGAGAAATCCTTTCTACTGTGGGATAGGTTCATGTTTAAAAGTCAACTATTACGAGCCGATAAAGTAGAATAAATAAGAGCCTTTACTAATTACAAAAAATAACTATCAGTCCGTGAACTACTGACAATAACTATTCACTCAGTTACGCGGAACGAAAAACGTTACGCGGAAGTGGCGTTGCAAGAATATCCACTACCCCATATCGTCCCGTGGGTGTCGTAAGAGGCGACAGAGGGAAACTGAACCAGGAGATGGCAGCAGCATCTTCCTGATAACAACTGAAAATAGTAAAAACTGCAGTTGTTAACTCGCCTACCAAGTGTCGCAACTATGGCACAATCCCCCTATGAAGCAATCTATGCGGAAGTATATGTAAGCAGTGGACTTTTATAGGCTGTAATAGATGGCTGGATGGAATGTAACTATCAGCCAGTTTGTAGTTATTTTGAACCTAGTAATTATTATAGCCCCATCATACATTTTTAGTGCGTTAGAGTAGTTTCATTGTAAAAACATAAATGTAATTCACTTCATCGTGGCATTTCCAACTAAAACGTGTCATTGTCACAACTTTGTAATATTGTTTTTTATAGGAGAGAGGGGAAAACGAGCATACTGCTCACCTGATGGTAAGTGCCTACCGCCAACCATGAACAACTGCAACACCAGGGGAATTGCAGATGCATTGCTGGTCTTTTAAAAAGGAATAGGCACTTTTCTTGCAGGTCTGGAAAAATCGCTAGTGGTAATCGATTCCACAAGGAAGTTGTGCGAGGAAGAAAACATCTTTTAAATCGCACAGTGGTGGACCGTCAATCATCCAGATGGTATGGCACTATACAGTGCAGTGGCGAATAAGAATGTTCATTACTCCATATCGTATCGAAGCTGTCGTAAGAGGCCACAGAGAAATACCACGAGATGTGAAACCAAGTTTTCCTAATAACTAGAAAAAAAAAAACAACTGCGGTTGACAATCCGTCTCCGGAGCGTGGCATCTATAGCAAATCCCCCATTATGAGGCAATCTATAGGGAGGCTTATGTTAAACAGTGGACTTTTAGCAGTGGCTGTAATGGGATCGAATGAAATACAATATCTGATAGTTTGTGAAAGTGTTTAAATAACCATATTCTGTCTTATTACTAAACGACCTTTTAACGGCTATAGACGGCTCCGTGGCGCAGTGGCTTAGCAATGAGTTGTTACGCTGGGTGACGCGGGTTCGAATCCTGCACGGAACAGATATTTGTATGGCCTACAAATAATTGTTCCGGGTCTGGATGTTTGTCCTCGTGCAATTTATGTTTGTAAACTGCCTCCACGATACAGAAGAAAATTCTAGTGTGGGGGTAATGTTGTTTAAAAAAAAAAGATAAAAAAAAATCATTTTTATTGTTAGTATCGGGTTTAAGCTATAATTTATGAATAGTGCTTCTCTAACTAAAGACTTTGGTTCGCATATTTTCGCGGGACTTCTTTCGTGGAACGGATTTTAGTATAATCTGAGACTAAAATCTGTGAGTTTATATTTAAATTTTACAGCACTTTACAGAATAGAAAGCTACTGCGGTAAAATGAAAATTCTTTATATATTAGACGGTCGTTCTTTATATATTAGATGGTCGGAGTGGGTATCATTTTTCAAACATTTTTTTGTAGATTTGACATTTATAAGATCTTTACTCATATATTAATGTAAGATCTTTATAGATAAGCCTAAACTGAATAAAGTTTAAACATTGAACAATTAATTAGCATCTATATTTACATCTAACATTTTTTTTTAGATATAACTGTTTTTACACTAAGTTTGTATTAAACTAAGAGATATTATCATTATTTAGTGTATTAATTATATTAAATATACCTATATTTATACACATATTGTATATTAATGTTAATATATAACTCATAGCCAATTTCAATTAAATATTGATTACAAGACATGTTGCATCCCTTTGCATTTTCTTTCGCATCTACCATGGGGAGTGCTCTGAGGAATTGTTCGGATTAATCCCAGCCGCCAAATTTCACGAACGCACATCGCGGCAGAACTCCCGATACCATCCACACCATCTGGATGATTGGCGGTCCACCACTGTGCGATTTAAAAGTGGTTTCCTTCTCGCACGACTTCCTTGTGGAATCGATTACCATCAGCGATTTTTCCGGACCGATACGACTTAGGGACCTTCAAGAAAAGAGCGTACTCCTTTTTAAAAGGCCAGCAACGCATCAGCAATTCCCTCCCTAGTGTTGCAGTTGTTCATGGGCGGCGGTAGTCACTTACCATCAGGTGAACCGCATGCTCGTTTGCCCCTTCTCCTATATAAAAAAATATTTATTATGTACACACGCAGCTACTTACTTTCTTTATATATAAAACTATTACTCTCAGCCTACGGGTTTGCTTACTTTAGGGTAAAGCTCACCTGTGTACATATTATTTAAATGTTTAAATAGTTATTATCTTATAGTGTGTACAATAAAGAATAGAGTTTAACACTTTTTCTCACAGAATACCAGCGTAAAATAGCTACCTAACGCTGCTGTGTTTCGTATGGTGAGTGTAGAAAACCGGAGACCCTCTTCTACCCACTTCAAAAAGGAGGAGGTACTCTATTCGACTGTATGTTTTCTTATGTGTGTTACCACATAACTTATTTCTGGGTGAACTGATTTCGATGATTCCTATTTCATTTGAAAGCTGGTGCTTCTCATGTGGTCCCATATACATTTGATCTGACAAATAGTTTTTGAGTTAATCTTAATAATTTATATTGAAGTGAACAAATTTTGTGATGTCGATTGTACAAATTTTTTAACTTTTAATGATTACTGGAAAAGAGGCATTCCATCTTAGTGCACAATGCTGACAACGCATCTGCATTTTGATTCCCAAACGAGAATAGATGTAGATGTCTATGGGCCACAGGAATCACTTACCATCAGGGGGACTGTGTACTCGCTTAAACTTAAGTATGCTAAGTGTGGATTCGACGTCGGTTACAACTTACGCTGCTATCACAAGAAATTTTAATAATTGCTAGCATCTAACGCGGCCAATAGCAATCGTAAATATCTTATTAAGACATAAAGAAGACAACGTTACGGCTTCCATGTTTTCAAGAACCAATATCTGTCGACCTCCCATAGATTGTGAACCATTCACTGCCTTAGATCAAGCTCGATGGGCATTGTAAATGTTGCCATAATAGAAAAATAAAATTGTACAATAAAAGTACAGTCTAACAAGCAATCAAAATAGGATGCAGTTAAATAACTTTGTTGTTTAAATAATTTTAACGTAAGGTTGTAAATCGTTTTAGTAATATAACGGTATGGGGTAATGTTAAGGAACTTTATGGAATAATTCAGCCGTTACATATTTTATGAGCGTTTAATGATATAATTACTAGGGATAATACGTTAAAAGTTTTTTTAATAACCATTTAGGCCAACAATTATTTTATGTTATGTAGATTTTACAGATGCACCTACATTCATAAACATTTTATTTTTTTAGTTTTCTGCCGACTTCCAAAAAGGAGACGGTACTCAATTCGACTGTATGTTTTTTATGTGTGTTACCTCATAACTTTTTACTGGGTGAACCGATTTCGATGATTCTTTTTTTATTTGAAAGCTGTTACTTCTCGTGTAGTCCCATATGAATTGATATATGAATTGATCAAGGTCAGACCAATAGTTTTTGAGTTATTCTTAATAACTTATATTGAAGTCGGCTCTACAAAATTTTTAATTTTTCAATAATAATAATTGTCTCGTCTATACACATGTTGTTCTCTGGTATTGTTGATTTTTAATCGTAATAACAATAACCATAATAAGTAATGAATAAACATCTCATAAAGTTTAACCTGACTGAATATAAAAATAAAATGATTGAACTATTTACCCGATTGCTCCAGAAGGTGGGTAATGTTTTTTGAGGTTATCTATGTGTATGTAAGAATGTATTTCTATTTCTTTGGCACGTTCTGTAGCCTAAACGATTTGGTGGATTTTAATATTTGATGTGTAGTAAGATTTGTTTTAATTGTGTGTGACAAAGTCTATATTATATTTATATATTGCACCTGCAAATACAAAAATAGGGAAGGGAAGGTTTTCTTTCAGTAAACTTTTTTACGCAGTCGGGTTTTTTTAATTACAGTTTTAGTTAACGTTAAGCTGGTTGATTCATAAAATTATATTTTTTTATATGTTTAAGTATGTTGTATTTAATTCCATGCATAAATTTTATGTGAGGTTTGAAAAATCAGCCCTAAACAAAATTTAGCGTATTTAAGATTTTTAATACTAACCGAATCTTCCAAAAGAAAGAAGTTTTGGCCGTATCATGTAAGCGCAAGGACCATTGCATTACCTGAAAAAAAAGAGTGTATAGTTAAGAGTGTACACAAAATGTCGATTTGAGTTTTTTATAATTTAACATCTTATAACATTAATAGTATTTTTGAGTCCAATGCTGTGCACGGGGTCTTTCAAATGATGCGCTAGCTCTCAAGCATTATTTAGAAGATTTATTCTTATACCACGCAGGGTAATTGGGTTAGTAAGCGCATAGCCGTTACCCCTCCAGCTTCACTCAACAGCTCCAACATTTACCATGTTGCTCCATGTAACTTCTCATACATAAACCCACAAAAGTTCAATGATCGGCAACTCCCCTTGCTATATATGACCATTAAAGTAAAGCCCCCCTGGACAGCAGGCGAATAAGCAATTGCATTACCATGCTTTTCACACCTTTGACACTGCTCCCCAAAGCCGGCCTGTGTAAGTAAAAATCTATTTCGAATATTGAATGAAATCAAATACTGCATAAATAGTAACTTGTTTGGTATTATTTTGTAGTCACAAGAAACAACTAAACTGTAATAACACAATCACTAATTAAGCAACATAAAATAGCTATTGTTAAATGCTGCCTTCATCCTAAATAAATTTGAAATTCCAAAGCATACAGAATAAAACAGTGCTCGCGATAAATTAATGAAATGCATTTAAAATTTCGCTCCCATCACTCTAACAAGCTATGCTTTGAGTTTCACCGTGTAAATTCTGATTGTGATGCTTTCAAGCCGCAATCGATTCTTGAAGGTGGATAATTTACAAAAAAAAAACACGCGATGGAACAAAGGAGCCGCCTCTTTGGCGAAATTTGCAGATTACCTGGGCATCCGATAAACCAATAACGCGTATAATCGCTCTTGTAAGAATTGGTCACAGATACCTTTTAAATGTTATACACAGTAAAGGTACTTATGCATTGTAAAAAAAAGGAAAGTTTTAAAGATATCGTTTGGGCCGGATATAATAATGTCATTTTATGACTCAAAAAAATATGAAAAAGTAAAAAGTGTAGTACACATTCACTAATTTTTCCAAATATTAAAGAGGTAAGTTAAAAATGTGTGAGCACTCATCATCCTTGGCAATGAGAGCTAATAATATTCCACTCACCAGATGTCGCTAGTTGTGACTGAGGTAAAGTTTTTTGTTCCACAATATTAGTTAATTGTGAAATTAGTTTTAAATAACAGTTTATCATTATCTAGAGTATTATATTAATACACAACGCAATGCTTCAGTGGTTTTCATTTTCAATTTTTTTGCACTTTATAACTTTTTTGTAATTTGTTTACTTTTCGTTATATTTATAGTTTGGTTTATTCATTTCTAATCTAATTAATATAAAATATAACTAATAATACTGAAAGAAACATTAAAGTTCATATTTTCCTAAGAAATTATCTTTCCCGCTATGAAATCTGTCAAATATTATACCTCATTGCAAAGTGGCGCCGCCCTAGTGGCAGAAAAAGCCGCTCATTATTTCGAATTGACTGAGGCCATATTTGTTCTACCGAGGCAATGGCTTATAGCTGGATGCTAGACTGAATGAATTGAATACTAGCATGCTAGGATCCGATAGGTTGAACTGTAGTCAAGTTATTGACAAATTCTATTTATGGACCAAAATATCAAAATCATAATCACAATTTTATTAAGTTGGTTAGGTGCAAAAAACAAAATTACAAAATAAAAAATAAATAAAAAGCTATCTATAGGTGAATTTTAACCTTACACTGTTAGAAGTCAAGTAGAATTTAGAGTGAATCTGCTATATACCTCTGCCATACCGGCTAGTATGATTTTAAAATACGGCACACAATATACGTATACCTAAATAATATGCCTTCTACTAACTTTGGAGTATCATCTCCATATGCGAAAAATGCCCATGGTAAGTAGTGCAAGTATAAAATATAAAACAGTAAAAACAAATTAAAAAATGAATCTGTACCAAGAACAAACCCATAATAATTACGAAAATTTTTAAACGAACAAAACGCCCGCCAAAGGCCAGTATGCGCCGACGTCACTTTAGAAGACAAAGTGTCAAGATGAAAGGGCCCGCCGCCGATTGTCGCAGCATTGTAGCGTCACTCGTTAGTCCGGCATTATCGTACTAAGATTTATTTTAACGATTACCTACGAGACGCAAGGCAAGAGCGCGTGGCGAGGGATGAATTTAATTACGAAACAATTCATGCATAACTGATAAAAGTAGACTTAATTTATAAACTCGTTTAAACGCCCTTTATACTGAATTCATGAAATGAGATATAACATACTTTTGAGTTGATTATGAGTTGATAAACTTACTGCAGAAATTTTATCGCTTGTTTTGTTAAAATTAACTTCTTATGTTTTGAAAAACGTTCAATTAGAGTTTGATCTGCATCATACCCGATGCGAAACTATAGGTTGGTTGGGAGGGTAAATAATACACATGCTAGCTCATAAGATAATTATAAGTAGATAAGATAGTAAGGACGAAGTGACAATAAAAAAAAAATCAAACAATTGATAATTAACCAATAATTTAATCCGCCAAGATTTTAGAACGATTTGAAGTAGTTTTCATTACGTCAATCGCTTATTCCGACCATTACGCAATTTAAGTTCTAATTGTGATGTGTTTTGGTCGATTTTGGTCTACAGTGATAATTTAAAGTCTTCTAAATAATTGGAATTTATCAATTGCAAAGTGGATACCACAGCGCAGCGCTGAATGTGACGCTCATACGAAAAAAATCGGCTCTTTACATTGTAGTATCAGGGTCATGCACGGAAAAAATCATTTTTTTTCTATCAAGTAGATACTAATAAGTATTTTCTTATTTGAATTAACAAGCATTCATTATATCTATTACTATGTTAAACTACTATTAGGTGTTCGGACTTTTTTTCCGTCTTAGCGTAGCCTTTTGATTCAACTGCTGGATTAAACATTTGCCCATATTCACAATGCTGAATAGATCAGATGACAACCTGGTAAGACGTATGCGGGAAGTCGATGGATGTAGTGTGTGTTCTGTGGAGTTTCTTGATTGTGTACTATGTACAGCTGTGGACTTGAGAGGGACTGTAATTATGATGATAATAATGATTTTGTTTGTACTCTGAATGTCGCGACACGTCATAAAGTCATTTTAATAATGAGATATTAAGCATTCTATAAAATATTTCCTTTTTAGGGTTCCGTAACCGAAGGGTAACCAACGGGACCCTATTATTATGCCTCCGCTAGATAGTTGAAATTTTCACAGAAAGTGTATTTCTGTTGCCGCTATAACAACAAAGAATAAAAATTAAAATATATTAAAGGAGCCCCCTTTAATATATTTTAATTTTTATTGTACCTACTAGAAATGAGTGCGGAACTCTTCATGCACGAGTCCGATTCGCACTTTACCGCTTTTTGTTAAATAAGACGGGGAAAATAAGCATGCGGCTCTCCTGATGGACTACCACCATTAAGAAATACTACCGAATATCAAGGAGTCTAAAATTTATAGATCTTTCAAATGCACATGACGTATGTGTAAATTAATTGTAATTTTGATTTCCCTGTCCGGGAATCAGATACAATAGTTAAAAAATTGAAATGTTCAGATATGATTCATAGGACAGGGAAAGGGGTTGCACTTACAATAGTAGCACATCCCGTTAAAAATTATATTATAATCCATATTTTTTGCTAAACAAATTTCTATAACCAACTTTGTCACGTTAAGGGCGTACATAATTGAAGAAATAAAATTTTAAGTACCTCATGCCCCAAAAACAGTATGTATAATAAAAATTTCGATTAGGATACCAACGCTGACAGATAAAGAAATTTGTTACATTACAACGTGTTGCTTTCATTCACTTTTTTATTAGCCTGCAGTTAGTACACTGCAGGAATTAAGCTTCAGCAAGTAAGCCGTAGCTGACGACGTCACTGGTTCGAGTAAATAGTTATACCCACATAAATGAGATAATAAAATCTTTTCTCGGTTGTCAGTCTAAGCGGCGTCTACCATACGGGGAAATAATGGTAAATATCCTCCCCCATCCATAGGGAAGTCCTGTGTGTAGCAGTACTTTTGATACGCTGTAATAAAAAATATTTGAAAAAAAATTCTGGCTATTCCCATAGTAACATTTCTTCTACACTCACAGGACCATATGGAATAATGGGGTCTTACTCTGTCTTACGCAAAATATTGGGTTTATTTAAGCAACAGTTGCTAATGGTTAAGGATACGAAATTGAATGGTCGCGAGTTCGAACCCTCCCTTCGACTACCGACTTAAACAACTCCTACACAAGAATATAGTCCTAAATGAATTATTTATCGGGAATTTTAATAACGTCCACCAGACCGATTTTAGCCACAGCGGATAGTCTCAACGGAGAACAGTTACCTGCACAAGGCAGGATTATATGTGCATAAGTATATTCGCAAGCACAGGTGCATTCTCTATTTCCTTACTCTCATAGTTCGATGGGACGGATATCCGACACGATCGGAGAGAGATCAAGCGCCGGATCAATGGTGCTACGTGCGTTCCGAGGTGCGGGTATAAAACACCGCCAAATTCATGACTCTGTGCTATTATAAATAATTTATTGACAGAAAAACTCAATAACCGTCTTTGGGCTGACCCTGGATTCAAATCCGGGATCTCATAATCAGCAGTCACGCTAAAAGTTGCTGCCTATTTACGTCTCACTGCTGGGCACAGGCCTCCTCTCATTTCTGAGAGAGTTTTAGGGCAAGGAAATGTGCGCCGCGCTGTCCCAATGCGTGTTGGCGAACTTCACATGTCTTCGAAATATTTTTCTTTCTTATTTCTGAGACATGCAGGTTTCCTCACGATGTTTTCCTTCATCGCCGAGCACGTGGTAAATTAAAAATTTCATTAGTGCCGGCGGGGATCGAACCCGGGTTGCTCGAGTACTGTGAAGCTTACAGCGAGCGCTAACCATCTGAGCTACCACGGATCTCGTCACGCTAACGACAACTAAATCGACGAGGCAGTATAGTGGCCACGGGAATATTAGTTGTGCTAATATCACTGTCAATATAATTTTCTACACCGAATAACCTATTAAAGTTTCAACTAATAACCGTTACCTATTTATTTTTCTTATCAGTTTTAGAAGATATCTAATCACATCGGTTCTGTCACTATACTCTACAGTTAAAAGTCAGTTTGCACCTGCTCCTCGAAACACTGGCTTACAAAATAAACCATTATTAATTAATCTTAATCTTTATCTTGGACCGGTTCCTGAGAGATTTCTGACTGCCTCGTCTTAATGCAGGTATAAGATATTGAGTCAAGTTGAAGTAGCCTAATGCTTCATTTTAATGTATACACATTTTTCAAATACATTTATGAAATACTAATAAATAGTCTGAAAAATATTACTTTTTGTATCCATTAAAAGGTATCGAAAATGCGAATTCATTTTCAAAATAAATACCATTGACTTTTCATAAAAATTGCAATTTAATAAATTAATATTGATGAAGATTGAATCACTTGTAATTAATTTAATCATCTTTATTTAGAAAAACAAAAGATACGATGAACCAAACTAAGACTTTGAAGATTGAAGAAGACTTTATACTATAGATATACTACACAGGAAACGATATGTACCCTTCATGAGTTGCAATGTCTATATTTGTCAGAAATATTAGCAGGCACAACAACTCACCCAAGTTTTATTGTTATCGGATAAATAGGTATTTTTATAGTTCTAGCACGAATGGGTCGGCTCGACCGGGGATGGACCACGATCTCACAGAATAGCAGCCTAAAATGGCAGCTGTGTTTCGTAATGTGAGTGTAGAGAACCGGAGACCCATTTTAATGGAAAAGGGGCATTCTATCTTAGTCCGCACGGGTGACGACGCATCTGCATTTTGATTCTATATTGAGGATAAATGTAGATGTCTATAGGTCACAGCAACCACTTACCATCAGTTTGACTGTGTGTTCGTTTGTCACCCTATCCTATAAAAATGTAAAGTAGGAATACATTGAAAACGACCAAACAAATATTCATTTTGTGTCATAAATCTTCATCAGGGTGAGTCATTAGAGGCGGCAGAGGGAAATAAATTGGGAGATGGGCACCAGCATCTTCTTAATAATAATATAAAGAAATGCGGTTGCCAACCTTCCCTCCAAACGTGGCAGCTATGGCAGATATGAGGTAATCTATGAGGGCGACCTATTAACAGTAGACTTTTAATAGACTGTAATGATGAATAAATGAATGTTAACGTTAACCTAAATTTTTATAAGTTTAGCTTCATAATTGGGGGATAGCAGAGTACGGTTTCAGGTTCGAATTTTAGCCAATAGGTAATGTTTGTGTAGGTAAAATTAGGTATAATTATAAACTGGATATACTGTATAAATTCCGCCGTCGCGTCGGTGCGGAACCTACACCATTGATGACGATTCAAACTGTATCAGTTTGCATTTATACTTACGTTGCTATAGTATTCTTATGAAGTATATAGCTGCTAGTTGTTTAACCGGAAGATATAAACCGATCAGCATAACATCTATGGAAAGCTTGGAAGGAATCCTAGGTCTTAAAAGCAAAAAGTCATAAAATTAAGTGACCATAAACATACGTGAGCTTACTAAGGAAGGCGATCGGCGGCAATCAACAAAGCAATTGTTACTGCAACGATGACAGCCAGATTGCATCCAATTGCATCCATTAAAAGGAAGCCAGTTACATTTTATTCTCTCGTTACGGATTGATAAAGGCCCCAAAGAAATATTTAATTCATACTAATTCCCCGTTTTTGTTAGATCATTCAAATAAAAAGCTTAAATGGTCGATAATATTTTTAATATTATCAAGCTTGTCATTCGAGTTGCTGTTAACAACTTTTATAACCTCTTTTAGATTAATCGCGGGAAAAATAGGATAGTTTTGCATTTTAAGGATTATTATTTATAACGTTTTATGTTAAAATTGGTTTATTAATTGGATAGTTATGATAATAACCGGTCATTATTAACCCAAAATGAAATTTGTCAAATACGTTTATTTACAAGGATTAATAACTTATATCAGGTATTTGTATGTATTGATTAATGTAGTAATAATTTATCGATAGCCACACCCGGAGGCAGTTTACTGGTAAATGTGCAAGCTTTAAATATTAAACTAAAAAGTTTACAGTTAAACCAAAATATTTTTAAATTGGCCTGTGTTAAGCAGTGTTGATAGACTATAATGACAACGATAATGATGATTGAAAATGAAATGTTAAAAAAAAAGAATTTTTACCTTTCTTTCATTCAGCTTCTTGTGTATCATAACAGCGTTCTTCGATTCTGCTGACATTTCTATCATTTCTTGGTGCGAATATTTTAAAGTTTATGTGTTAAAACAAAAGTGTGGTTTCCAAAATGATATTGTGGCCACAATGTTTCGGTAGTTTGGTCTTATAAAAGAGTGACAAAGTAATTTCTGAATTGAAAGACAGAGTCTGCAAGGGACGGCCTAAACGCGAGTTTATGGAATTGGCGATATATTTAAAATATGCCAAATTAAGAGTTACCTCAACCGAGTAAACTGCGTGAATGTGTGCGTAAGATATATGATGTAAAGGAGGTGAGAGAGGTGTGTCAGGATAGTGCTATATGGCAGTCCGTAGTCTCTGTCTATCCCTCTTAGTGACAGACGTGAATGTTTATCTTATGTTATATTAAAATTTTGTGAAGTATGTCTACAGATTCTATGACGTCGCATTTCAAAATAAAACAAAACAGAATCACTTTTTCCGTACCTACGAGTACATGACAAATTTCAAAAATCTATTTCCCGTCTGGACGCCCTTCCGGCGATGGCATCTCGCATTTTCCGGTTGTTTCCGAATGCTATTATTTTCTTAAATGAAGGGAGAGTTGTTGTTTTGTAGCGTGTTTGATGAGTCAAAGCATTTGTATAGTTATTATTTTATTCTAAACAAAGACAATTATCGTGATAGGATTTCATTTTAGTTTGGTTGGTGTGGTTGTAGTTAAAATATTTTAATTCATTCAGATATGCCGTGGTAACTTAGGCGCTAAGCATTCAATAAAATCACATTGTGCCAGAAAACCGAGGACAACTCCCGTGGCCACCGGTAAAATTGTTAATTGTAATTTTTAGCGCTGATTTACAACGTGTTCGGCGGTGAAGGAAACATCGCGAAGAAGCTTTATGTCTTAGGATATGTTCATCATCATTACAGCCCTTCACAAGTCCACTGCTGAACATAGGCCTCCCCCAAAGAATGCCACAAAGCACGGTCCTGAGCCACCTGCATCCATCGACTTCCTGCATGTCTTACCAGGTCGTCACTCCATCTCGTGGGGGGACGCCCTACACTTCGCCTACCGGTACGAGGCTGCCACTCGAGAACCTTTCTTCCCCATCGGTTGTCGGTTCTTCGAGCTATATGGCCGGCCCACTGCCACTTCAGCTTACTAATCCGTTGGGCTATGTCGGTTACTCTGGTTCTACTGCGGATATCCTTATTCCTAAGTTTATCACGCAGAGAAACTCCGAGCATAGCCCTCTCCATAGCTCGCTGAGCGACCTTGAGCTTCCTCATACGGCCAGCAGTGAAGGACCACGTCTCAGTTCCGTAAGTCATCACTGGCAACACGCACTGGTTGTACAATTTCGTATTAAGGTTTTGAGGTATGTCTGACGAGAAGATGTGTCGTAGCTTCCCGAACGCTGCCCAGCCGAGTTGAATCCGTCGATTGACCTCTCGGTCGAAGTTGGACTTACCTAGTCGGACTATTTGTCCCAGGTAAACATACTCGTCAACAACTTCGAGCTTAGTGCTCCCAACAACTACCGGCATAGGTGTGACATGGACATTAAACATGATCTTTGTTTTGTCCATGTTCATCTTAAGACCTATCCGTTGGGAGACACTATTGAGGTCATTGAGCATAGTGCTTAGGTCCTCCAGCGATTCTGCCATAAGGACTATATCGTCGGCAAATCGAAGGTGAGTGATGTATTCGCCATTGATGTTAATACCGCATCCTTTCCAGTCCAGAAGCTTGAAAACGTCTTCCAATGCAGCGGTGAAGAGTTTCGGGGATATAACATCACCCTGTCTTACACCTCTCTGCAATTGGATGGGTTTCGTACTCTGGTTCTGTACTCGGATAGCCATCGTAGCCCTACTGTAGGATATGTTAAGTCAAGCAAATTACACTAGAATAGAGCGGCATGCTAACTGATCCATAATATTTTATTTTACATTGCAAAATTAATTTAAAAAAAAAACAACTCCAACAGAAATAAGAGAAGGTCTGTGGTCAGCAGTAGGACTTTATTTACTATTGTATTAATAGGTATTAACTGTAACCTTTGTACAGACAGACATTCAACTTGCATGACTCACGATATGTAGTTTAAAATATGTAAAAAAAAATAATGGATATATTTTAGAACTTACATAAGCAATTTTCGGGTGGAATCTTGTTAAACCGTAGGTTTAATATTGATGGCAGACTGAACTTAAAAAATAATTTAAGTTCAATATGCCATCATGTTAGAAAATTAATAGATTTAAACGGAACAGCTGCTACAGTCAAATTATAAACATTAAACCCACCACCCGCCGTCGCCACACGCCACGTGAGAAACGCGACAAATTACTCTATAATACATTCGGAATGAGGTTCTATGTTATTGATTAAACGCCAGATAAGCGAGACCTCCAATGCCTTCCCATGTGCTTTCTCGCGTAGAGGCTTTTGAAATGCAATAAATTTCCCATAGTTCAAGATAAGCTAGTTAATGGAATATTAGGGATAAATCGTTAGGAGTCGAAGCTTGAAAGAATAATCAACTTCATCAATAGGGGGTCGCTAATTAAATAATTTTTCTGTCATATATACACGTATGAGTACAAACAGTGTTTACCATACAAATAATCTTAAGTAATGGTTATGGCCGGTATGAAGTATAGTGGCCGACGCCATATGAAATTCGATATGGAAATAAACGGGTTATTAATGGGTTTTGTTGGCGTTTTGAGTTGTAACGGTAAAGTAGAGGCCACGGGACTATATATGAGTACTATAAGTTTTGGTATTATAAAATACAAAACTCATTTAACGTTATTAAAAATGTACCACCCATGATTAAAGTACTCGGATTCGGGCTTTAGTTTTGTGTTGCACGGCAGGTGTATTATCAAGTTAAGTGCAATAGGCAACTTAATTGTGCCCTTCCCACGAATGTATCTAAATATATATGCGATAAATAATATTAAGATTTTATGAAATTTCTGTATTGCACTAAAAATGAATAAAATCACATTACATCACAATACATAACCCCATCTAGCCCTATGATGGCCGACTAACGCAACGTCAGAAAGATGTTTTGCTGTGGATATATATCCATCTCGTTATATTCTGGTGTAAGTGGTCAATGCCAATCACCCTATGTTAAATATATAAATACACTTTAAGGAAAATAGGTAGTACAGATATATTACACTCATTCATTATAGCTTTTCCCGAGTCCACATCTAAACATAGGCCTACTTCAAGGAATGCAAGCACGCTCCTGATTCGCCTGTATCCATCGACTTCCTGTATTTCTCTCCAAGTCGTCAGTCTATCTAACAGAAGTCTGCCCTACACTTTGCTTAATGGTACGAGGCTGCCACTCGATAACCTTTCTTTCCTATCGGATGTCGGATCTACGAGCTATGTGTTCGGCCCATTGCTACTTCGTGTAACTGATCCATTGGGCTATGTCTGTTACTCTGGTTCTACTGCGGAAATCCTCATTTTTAAGTCTACCATATCACGCTGAAAATCTCCGCCATAGCTCATTGAGGGACCTCGAACTTCTTCATATGGCCTGCAGTGAAAGACCAAGCTAGCGCAGCGTAAAAATATAACAATTTATTTTTAGTGTACCTATATATTAATTAATTATTTCAGAACATGTAATAAGGATTTATTATTTAATTATTTTTTGTTTGTTCTTATTCTTGCATTTACTTCGTCATTCACTAGACGGTACTTGTATTGTTTTAAAGAAATATAATTTATTTCTCAGCACATTTAATTCACAATATCGTTTTTGATAAAAATGGGCTCAAGCGAAGGTAGGTGTTGTTAAATGTTCGAATGTGAATCAAAATGCAAATTCGTTGTCATTTTCAAGGATTAATAGTTTAAGTATTTATAAATAGATTTGTTTTAAGGTTACTAGTAAAAAAAGTTTCTGGATTTCTACACTCACCATAAGAGACACAGCAGTGTGGTATTCTTTGTGAGATTGTAGTCCTTTTGCGGTCAAGTCGATACATTGGTGCTACAGCCATTATACTGCTGCAGTTTTGGCTTATGGCTTGGACACGTTAAAATATTAATAACCGTTACATATTATTTTATAGATGATCCAAATTAAGAGTACTTGTAACCGACGAGCACGTTTGCGTAGATCGGTCGTGGTAAATGGAAATAAGTAGTACCTGCCTACCCCTTTGAATGACAGTCGTATGAGTTTATGTATATATGTATGTATTTACGTCGAATGCTCGTACGTACTTGACAGATAGCTTTCGATAGTATACAGAAACTATTTCTGTGACCAGTATTATGCCAATTAACAATTAAATAGTATATATGTTTATGTACCTTTATATTTTAAGGTAATTCTGAATTAAAAATTGATTAATATTTTAAAACACACATGCTTTCTCATAAAATACGCTATCTACGTAATAAAATACAAATTTCATTATATAATGGCCATAAAATCTGCTACAGCTAAAAAAATAACAAAATAGTTAACAAGACACTAAATTTATGGGTAACTTTATTAAGCCATTAAAATTAAGAATTTAACGGTTTACGGTCAACTACTTCTATAAAATTATAATTGAAGTTCGTTCTTACTTTATCGCTGGCACATAAATTATAGAGACTGTCTGCATCAAAACGCTAAGTGTTGTTTCATTATAAAGTCTTGTAACACATTTATGAGTAGTCTTCGGCGGTGGACAGACAACAATCTGCAAGTAAGTCTTGATACATCGTTGCGGCTTTTGGTCATTTACCTATGTTGTAATTATAATTCATCTTCTTTTCAGAATCGCTTGATTTAACCATTTATGAACGCAGCTCCGCTTATGCAAAATTAGATACACCTTGTTTTTTATAGAATAAGGGTGACAAGCGAGCAGACAGTCCACCTGATGGTAAGTGGTTGCTGTGGCCTCTCTATCTCTATCTATCCTCGTTTGCGAATTAAAATGCAGATGCGTTGTCAGCCGTGAGAAAAAAGATGGAATGCCTCATTTCCAGTAAAAATTGTATTTGATACTCTACACTCACCATATGGAACACAGCAGCTTTAAGCTGCTATTTTACGCAGGTATTCTGTGAGAGCGTGGTCCTTCCCTGGGCGAGCTGACCCATTCCTGCTGCAACTATAATACCTACCTTCTATTCGATTTTCCGTCCTAAATGATATCCATTGATTTAAAATATGTTATGTTGCTGATTTGAGCGTGACCATCCTTATTCTTTTTATTAGGTATATTAAACGTTACGTGTATGATAGATATATATAGTACATATTAGTAAAGATATATACGACTACAAAGGCGACAACAAGCATACAGCATTTGATGGTGAGTAAATACTGTGACTCGTTTATAAATGTATCTTACAAATTCTCGATTAGGAATCAAAATGATGATAAGTTGTTTACCCCTGCGGACTAAGCTAGAATGCCTTGGTGCCAGTAAAAAATACCTGAGTTTTTTGTCACTCATCATACGATACGTGGCAGCATTACGCTGTTAATTTAACTAGTTATTCTATGCGATCGTTAGAGCTAACCCCTTCTTTTTAGTTATAATTTAGTGGCAACACAGCTGTAAGTGTCAGCATTGGCATCAGAATAAGTGTAGTTTGGTCGTATGAGTAAATCAAAATAAAATTTCGAAAATTTAAATTGCATTACGTTATTTATTTATTGAAAATATGTATATTATCAACTTTTAAAGTCGAATTATAATTCCAAAGTCTTTTTTTTCTTTATTCAGAGGATTTTGTCCTGAACGGATATGTCAGCCGCATAATATCCTAATTTTATTGACACACAGTTGAAAAAAAACGTTATTGAAAAGAATTTTAAAATCAAATCCAGATTTTTTTTTAATTTAGGTACTAGCTGGAACCAGCCGCATTGCTGCCGTAGAAGAAATAATTGTGGAAATATCGTTTTATTTGGAAGGGTTATATTGTTTAATTAGGAATTAGGAATGATAGTACATTCATTGAAATTGAATGATATATGACTTTCAAATATTTTTGTCGATACGATACATGCGGCATCTACTGTAAGTTAATAGTACTATGCCTATAACCTTCGCGCAAGTGGAAGCAACAAGTTGACAAAGTTTTGGCGCTATCTGGTGAACGGTATCATCATTACAGCCTTTCATAAGTCCACTGCTGAACATAGGCCTCCTCCAAGGAATGCCACAAAGCACGGTCCTGAGCCACCTGCATCCATCGACTTCCTGCATGTCTTACCAGGTCGTCACTCCATCTAGTGGGAGGTCGCCCTACACCTCGCCTACCGGTACGAGGCTGCCACTCAAGAACCTTTCTTCCCCATCGGTTATCGGTTCTTCGAGCTATATGGCCGGCCCACTGCCACTTCAGCTTAGTAATCCGTTGGGCTATGTCGGTTACTCTGGTTCTACTGCGGATATTCTCATTTCTAAGTTTATCACACAGAGATACCACGAGAATAGCCCTCTCCATAGCCTCGCTGAGCGATCTTGAGCTTCCTCATACGGCCAGTAGTGAAGGACCGCGTCTCAAATCCGTAAGTCATCACTGGCAACACGCACTGGTTGTACAATTTCGTTTTTAAGTTTTGAGGTATGTCTAACGAGAAGATGTGCGTAGTTTCCCGAACGCTGCCCAGCCGAGTTGAATCCGTCGATTGACCTCTCGGTCGAAGTTGGACTTACCTAGTCGGACTATTTGTCCCAGGTAAACATACTTGTCAACAACTTCGAGCTTAGTGTTCCCAACAAGTTCCGACATAGGTTTGACATGGACGTTAAACATGATGGGTGAACGGTATGGCAGCGCATAAAATACAAACAAAGAAATATTCATTTTATATATTAGATCATTAACAGAAATAAGTGTGACCAATAAATATCCAAATGACCGATGTGAATCACAATAGATCCGCTTACAAACATAACATGCATTTGATTAACGACACATGGACCAAGTCGCTTATTACACAACATTAACAAATCAATTTCCAAAATAACATAAAGAAAAAACAAGAAAACCAGTTGTTTAACAGAAACCAAAGTGGGAGACTAACGTTTTCCAAGAAAAAATATCATGACAAATTATTCTTTATCTATACTAAAACGACACGTAAAATCAATATTCCGCGGGTCACTGCTCCGTGTTATCTGAGGTCGCACTTACTATGCATAAATACATTTTAATACAGTAGTAAACATTCAAAACTTTCTGTGCATGTTCAACGTTTTTATCTGCTGACGCTATAGCTCTTAGTGTCTGTAACACACGATCTAAATTTGCGGAAAACTCGTCATCAATGTAGGAAAAATGTAGTTATGGTCAGACATACGGGCGCGGAATGAGTTTGTAAATATTTCAAACGCAATCTCGAGTCGTTGCCCACTAAAGTTGCTATTGTTCGCAGTGTATGCGGTGCGTTTGGGAATGCTCTACTTTAACTGATTTTTAATATAATATGTTTGATTTTTAAACTGAATGTGTGCATTTTTCACGCACTTAAATTGTTTTTGATTAATCATAAAATAAAAAAGATATGTATTGTAATCGGTAACAAGTAGCTTAAAAAGTAAAGTTATATCCTATACTACTTTAGCTATTTCCATAGCATAGTGTCTTATGGTATTATTCTATGGGGACACGCAGCTGACACTGAAATTATATTTGTTTTACAGAAGAGGGCCATAAGAGCCATTTATGATTTAAAGCCTAAAGAGTCGTTAATATATTAACTTTGGCCCCTCAAGACATTTATAAAAATGTAATGTACGTACACAAAAATAAAAGTAGTTTTACAAAATAAGTGATATTCATTCTGTAAATACTAGGAACAGAAACAAGCTAGAAGTACCAGTTACTTGACTCCATTGAATAAGTAATTCATTCTTGGGGGATGTATACGCTTTTACAACAAAATTCCAGAAAATATACAAAATTTCACCTGCTCAAAGTTCAAAAACTATAATTAAATTAAGTTTGTATAAAAAGGATTGTTATTATATAAAAAAAATATGGATGATAATAACCCCTGCAAATGAGGTGATCGCAACCGAGCTATTTCTAATTTGTTGTGTTGTTAATTGTGTAACATACATGATTGTAAGCTGTTATTTAAAAAAAAGTCCCGCTGGGTTTCTTGCTGGTTCTTCCCAGGGCAGAGGTTTTTTTTCAGAACCAGTGGTAATTAAACAAAAGAGTGACTTTCAATAAGTATTATTTATAATTTATATTGAATAAAAAAAGTTTCTTTTTCTGTTTCTATATTACGTCCTACTCCCGAGCTCAGGCCTCTTCTTATTTCTGAGAGGGGATTTGAACTCTGTCAATAAAAAGAAACAATATTATTGTAGCTATTCTCACGGCCTAAATACTTATAACTATATTAGTTGTTGATATTGTTAATTTGTAATTATTATACATAGATTTTGAATCCAAAGGTAAAACAGCTTTTATTTTTCATAAAAGAAAAACATACGTGAAAGAAAACTAACGATTTATATTTCAATACAAGCTGTCCCGGCAGACGTTGTTCTGCTCTTAGCGATGACTTTGAATGCGGATTCACTACGGACTTTTTTAGTGTATGTATAAAATTTATTGTAAGTATAACTTTATTAATAACACAACCACATTACCACCTATCAGGTTCAAACTTTGTCTTTTTTGGAACTATAATTATATAATATATTTATTGTGAATGTAATTTCGCTCCATAATTATAGTTTGACTACAGCTCCATCTATTGGACCCTTCGTCTCGAAAAAAAAACACTCGATGTATTGTGTGAATATGATCTTAATCGGTCAAGTCGTTCAGAAATTACATGATCACTTACAGAAACACCAACCACTTTATATTATATAAATATAAGTAATTATTTCAGTATGAATGCCTATATAAATCATTAGAAAATAAGTAGAGCATTATATCTTGCAGTCTTATGCAAGTCAACAACTTGTCATTGCGTCAAGCCATAGTTTGCTAAAAACAAACAACAATAGAGTGCTTCTCTCCATACAATATCCTTTGTCAACCTTTTTATCAGACCAGAGGAGAGAGGAACACAGAAAACATCGAGTCGCTAAGCTTATTTAAATTTTTATTTCGACAACGACGAACATGTGACTAGTGGTCAAATAATCGGTGTACTCATCTACAGGATCTGGCTACGAATCCTATTTGGAGTAAAATTTGGCAAAAATGTAAATGTTTGGTTTGTTAAAATAGACTTTGGCGAATTGTTAATAACACAGAAAACATCGAATCGCTAAGTTTTTTTAAATTTTTATTGCCACATTATAACGACTGTGTGACTAGTGGTGAAAGTATCGATCGATTTACTGGACTTGAGTGCGAAATCCAGATGTAATCAAAATTTGGCTCAAATGTAAAGATTGTTTTGCTAAACTGGATGTGGTGAACTATTATCTTACTCTGCTAGGCTAACGTCTTGCAATAATATTTTGGGCGAGGTGGCTGCACAACCTTGTGGTATATTATTATAAGGGTGAGAAACGAGCCTTAATTCCACCTAATGGTAAGAGAGTGATGTGTCCCATCTTTACACCCACTACTATATTTTATCGAGAATTAAATGCAGACGCGTAGAAATCCTGAGAACGTAGAAACCTTGTTACTTATAAAGGGTCGATAGCTTTCTTCAATACAGCATAGTATAGCATCTTTGTATTCTATGTAAAAGTAGTTTTTTCCTGTTCGCACCGACTCATTCACGATACAGATATAAATACTGCATGCTGGATTTTGGCAGTATCGCCTAAACGAAAAATTGATCGCTTCCATTAAGCATTTGAAAATTAACGCAGTGCTGAAATTGGCCAGCATAACATCGCGCTGCAATTTACTTTATTTAATTTAATAATGGTAATGTCAGTGTTGTATAATATAGTGATTGATGTAAAAGATACAGTTCAAACCATTGGTTAAAAACTAAGTCTTATATATGTCTTTATAGCGCTCTTATCTATGAAGGACACTTTTTCAATGTCTCAGTTGATTTATACCAAGGTTTCTACTAAAGATAATAAAAAAACAAGGCGGAGAATCGATTATTAAAACAAAAAATATGAACTCGTGACATAGTATATACGTATCAAATCAATCAATATAATAATATGTGAGCAAATAAAACACTACTATAAGAGTCTTAAGATCTTAAGTAATAATTACAAAAAACGTGTGCTTACGAACGTAAAGCATTAATATAAGGTCAGCGCCTAAAGAAAACTATTATTTGAAAAGTGAACGGTATATTGTTCTAATGATAGTGGACTACGTGATGAATGAATAAAACATAATAATAGTTGTTTTTTTCTATGTCAAGGTCGACATAATACTATATACATGTAATATTATATGTAAGCATAGAACGTTGCAATATTATTTTCAGTTATTTTATCCACTCCGGCTTCGCCCGGATAGGATCTATGAATGTAGGGTTATTTAGATTTAAGATAATTAAAGATCATTAAAACTTCAAGAATAGAGCTTACACTTTTCTAAAATGCCGGCAACGCATCTGCAATTCCCCTGGTGTTGTGGTTGTTCATGGGCGGCGGTAGTCATTTACCATCAGGTGAGACGCATGCTCGTTTGCCCCTTCTTCTATAAAAAAAAAATATTTTATCAATTACAGCCATTCCCATGATTAACGCGCACAGACAGACAGACAATTTTATTTTAAGGAGTGTTTATGTCTTAATAGCATGCTTATATCCCCATAAGCTTAATAGAAGCCAGTTATTTCAATATTGCAGACATGCATTTTTTTTTATATGTACCTAATACATTATAACGGAATAAAATAAAGTGTGTGAAATGTAAAATTAGCTGCCGTCAGTCATGTTTTAAATGCAGTATTCCGTACAAAGTGACTGATACGGCAACTAACGGTTTAAAGTAACAATCATTATATCATAACATAAAGAGAATCATTCAGAGAAAAAATTATCTATATATCGCCCCACTGTCAAACACAGAACTCTTAGTTTTTGGATTAAATACAAAAGCATCCGTCGCTTACCCCAATGCGTGCTGGAGACTATACCT
Organism: Parnassius glacialis; assembly: GCA_033319125.1. Taxonomy (NCBI): domain Eukaryota; kingdom Metazoa; phylum Arthropoda; class Insecta; order Lepidoptera; family Papilionidae; genus Parnassius; species Parnassius glacialis. The sequence goes on along the minus strand of JAVANC010000024.1, from coordinate 18,131,089 downwards.
ACACAACTTGTCCTCGAAAATGCTTGATTTCTCGCCCAAAGTTTTCCTTTTCCTTTTCATTAACTGCCAAGCATGCGGTAAATCAATCCTTAAATTTTTAGGTTAATTTCCATTGGCGCAGACCTTTTTATTAAAGGGAATTCACTCATTAATTCAGTACGACTCTTCCTAATTCCATAGCTGAACATAGGTCTTCCCCAAGAAATACCACAAAGAACGCTTTTGAGCCACCTATATTTTGACTTCCCGCATATTTTACCAGGTCGCTACGAGATCCAGTATAGGTCCGTCCTACACTTCGCTTCCAGTAAAGGCTTACTTGATTCTTGATACTATACTATACTTTATATACTACGTGGAATAAATATATAAAATTCATTATTAATAATTTTAAAAACTAAATATTATTTGCTCTTTTGTTTCCAATTTAATGCAAAAGCATTAAATAAAATAAAAATTTAATGTTTTTGGAAATCCAAAATTGTCGCACCTACTTTATGACAATTCTCCAATTTTCGATTGGTGATGGTGGTGATTGCTTACTTTTATAGCGCTCTCATCTATGAAGGACACTGTTTCAACGTCCCAGTAGAGTTATTTATTTACTTAAGTTTCGACTAAAGATAATCAAACAACGAGGTGGAGAATCGATTATTAAAACAAAAACTATGAACTCGTGACATGGTATATACGTATCAAATCAATGAATATAATAATATGTGAGCAAATAAAACACAAACAAAGTTTGTTGATGCACATATTTATACACGCACACATTTAAACACAGACCATTAATACACAAATAACATTTTGGAAGCTGTTTTTATTTTAAGAGTATATTTATTTTTAATGATATTTCTACATAAATAATTAAAAATTGACTTATAATTAATGTATGACATTAAATAATTAAAAACATGGTAACATTTATTTTCAATAACGTATTGTTCTATGACATTAAATAAATTAAAACATAAAGCGACATCAACAGTCTCTGTCCAAGTATTTTAGCTCAAATCTGGCGCAAGCTTTTGAATACTTGCAAGTGGACACAAGTACGCATTGTTAAATTTGTTGTTGATGTAAACGTTCTAAGTGCCCTTCGACTATAGTCTAATTGCAACTTTAGTGGGTTCTGTTAGAATTGCATTTAAGTTATAATTTAAAGGTTGTATTAGCTTTTAGGATGAATTATTGCTTTTGTTGCGAAAAATTGATTTACGTGCAACATCAGCTGAGCGCTCGCTGTGGGATTTAGTGTTATATTGTTATTGTAAAATGTAGGCTAGGTACAGGTGTGAATGTAGGAATTGACTTAAAACACATTTGCTTTACACATCGAGAAATCGAGATCAATAGGTTTCGGTATTTATTACTGTAGTACTAAGCAATACTAGGAAAACAACTGTCCGTATATTGTACCCAATAAAACATTAATTTATACAAATATTCAGTTAACTTCTAGTAGCGATTAACAGTAAGAACGCAATATCTACAGGCTATCAGAAGTATCTAATAGCCTCTGGATAGATGGTTATGGTCTGTGTTCAGACCAACGACAAGGCAAGCGTCAAGTAACGAGATTTCTGGTGCTGTAATGACGGCGGAATATCATAAGTAGTATATTATACGATTAAAGGGGAGACCCACTTCCAGTAATCGACTCTCTCTGTATATAATATAGTTTTACGACCTAATTGGCCTAATCTAGACTAAATTTCGGTCACGACAGCCAGTCACACCGAGGACTAGCCATCTAATGGAATAGAGTGGGCTCGACCGGAAAAGAACCACGCTCTCACAGAATACTAACTGGCGCTCTGAAACAACACCAGCATAAAACAGAATCGTACTGCCGCTGTCTGTCGTGATTCTGGGAAACAAGGAAGTCTTATTAGTAATGACGAGGCATTATAACTTAGTCTTCATGACTTAGTTTATACGTGGTAGAGCCAAGCTGCAGCTATATTAGTAGTATAGTTGTAGCTCGTATGGGTCGACTCGATCGGGGAAAGACCACGCTGTCACAGAATACTAGCGTAAAATAGCAGATTAAACTGCTGTGTTTCGTATGATGAGTGTAGAGAATCGGGACCTTTTAAACTGGAAAAGAGGAATTTCATCTTAGTCCTCACGTGTAGATGTAGATGTCTATGGGCCGCAGCAACCACTTACCATCAGGTGGACTGTGTGCTCGTTTGTCACCCTAATCTTATAAAAAAAACATTTACTATCAAGTGGATTGTGTGCTCGTTTGTCTCCCTATCCTATAAAAAAAGGAATAATAGGTGTCTATGGACAATCGCATTCATTTCCCATCAATAATACTCTGTACTCACACGTCACTCTTACTTCTATTTAAAAAAACATGAAATCATCATAATTGGTCAGGCCATACAACAAAGAAAACACTTTTCTCTGCGGGTCAGGCTCACGTTTAGAGACCATAATATACCAACTATAGACTAAAGTCTCTATTATACATATTTGCCTGTATAAAACGACATCGATTACGGGATGTGGGTGTGGGGGCCAAAACATGTCTCAGAAGACACCGGTTTTCCCAGAACGTTGAGCTGCCCCTAGGACATTAGCTTTTAAAGATACACGAAAGTAAAAGTTATCATTTATTATATTAAATATATGCTTATTAAACTAAGCAAGATCAAGAGAAATACCGTATTTTCTGAAACCATATTATTAATAAATGTACTTATAAATCAGTCATTTGAAGATTGAAATTTAAAAGATAAGTCACAATAGGTTATGTACACGTATCAAACATTGAATACTCGATTAATTATCGATGCACGTCAAATCGATTGTCGGGTGACAAGTAATCGATCATATAGTGTTGGCTGTAGAGGCGCCGGGCTGATCGATTGTTCTCGATATTTGTGAATAAATTAAAAAAATGATTGTTGTTTTTACTGCGGCGGCTTTCTAAGAGAAATCTGTTAGCTCATTATTTTTGTTGACATTGGTCGAAGTTGTATTAAGTCGTCAATATTTTTTCAATTAAAAATCCTTTCATTATTGAATTCTATTTGCTCTTATTTTCTACTCTATCTTTTTAATAAAGATTTCTTTTACTCCTCTCTTAGTCTAACTCCAACAAATATATAAGTAAGCATTTATAAAGTCTAAAGAAGATAAATGACTCAGTTTTAACGTTACGTTACATCAATAATAACTTATTGTATGTACATGAATAATTATGTACATATATATATATATATATATATATATACTCGTAGTAGCAAGTTCAGCAATTTTAAGTTTGTTAATCGCAATTTTAAACTGTAAGTTTATTTTACAATATTTTCCAGGACTACGATATTTTTAAGTCCGCAAACATGGAATCTTGAAAGTAAAAAAGCCTTCCGAAAATGAGAGGAGACCTGAGGTAAACTGTGGGGCATATAATATATATATATATATATTATAGTTATTTATGTTTGTAACTCTTAAATACTTCGAAATTATGTAGAATGTGTGTAATAACAATGTAGAAAATAACAATAATAATTCTATGATAATAAAACATTTTTTTTTAAATTATAGAAAATAATAAATCTAAAAAGTGCTATCAAAAATATAAAACTTTAATAAATATTATAAATTATAGAAAATATATTATTGCTCGATTATTTCACTTTCATACTTAAATGGCAAAGCATTAAATTACTTTATAATATGTAAGAGGGTAAACATAACATAAATACTCACGCCTGTCACCCAGAGGGGTAGGCAGAGACTATGGACTTCCATTTGGCACGATACTGACACACCTCTCTCGCTTCCTCCAAATCCATATACCTACGCATACACGCTCGTCGGTTAAAGGTACTCTTAATTTGGCCCATTTTCAATATATCACCAATTTGATCGATAACATTTGGCCTAGGGCGTCCCTTTCCGACTCTGCCGTTTACCTCTGGAACATAGATTTGCTTTTTCACTATTTCCTCATTTATTCTTTCTACATGACCAAACCACCGAAGCATTCCTTTCTTAATCCTGATCACAACATCATTTTGCAAACCAAACTCTTCTCTTACCAAACTATTTCTCAATCTGTCATTCACATTCATCCCTAACATGCTCCTTAATGACCGCATTTCTACAGCATTTATTTTACTTTCTTGCTTCTTCTGCCACATCCAACTTTCACTACCATACATTAAAGTAGGGACTAACACAGCATTGTGAATTGCCATATGTGCCTTTTTCGACACATTCTGACTTCCCACAATAGAGTGTAAAGCCCTATTCACTCTATTTTCTGCGTTGACTCGTCGTTCTATATCCTTATCATATCTACCATCCCTGCTAAATACACATCACAAATATACAAACTCGTCTACTTGCTCGACCAACTCCCCTTCTATTCTTATTTCACACATCGTTTTACTTTCTTCTCTTTCAAAAACCATAATTTTATTTTTTATTAATTTAATTGTCGTTCATAATAAATTTAAAGTTATTATGAACGACAAATATACATCAGTTCGTATAATTTAATTTATAATGTATAATGTTTATATGTATTTTTAAGTTATTAGTTTTAACCTAATATTAGCAGTGGCCATGAGCGCAGTAGTGCAGCAGGTAATGCAGATTGCAGAGTGAGAGTTATCTCCACTCATTATTGTCTTATACATGTTGATTTATTTAATAGCGGAATTTTCAACAAACTCCTTTATAACAATGATTTTAAATTTCACGTATGATTATTGCGTTATATATTACGAAATTTTAGTGTAAAATTACATCATTTATACCCAGAATAAACATATTATACAATAACACAATAAATATACACTCAGAAAATACTTCCTACTTTTAGTTAATATTAATTTAGGAGCCTCTAGCGTATCACATCGACCTACACGTTCTAGATAGCTGTAAGGCCTAAATGGTTTTGTAGTCATGCTGCAGGCATAATACAGCTGCAACGTGGCTTTACCACCTCAAAGTATTAATTAAATTTGGACACTATTCAAAAAGGACCCATTATATAGTAATTAAGAAATGTTAGTGATTTAAGGAATATATAATCGTAAAATTTGAAATGACAATATTTTTGCAATTTGCATTTAAAGCTCTAACAACCTTGAATTGAAATAATAGGTATTATTTAAACTAAGTGGAACAAATCAACGATACACGAAGGACGGTCGCACGTTCTAAATTAAATAATCCATCGACTTTCTAAACACGCTATAGATGGTTATTCGCAAGTGTCGGTTGTACCCGATCGAGAGTGGACGCTTCAAGTTGCGAAAGCGCGAAACAATCGAGATTCTGTAACTACGCTTAGATAACGGTTTTTTGTTATAAACGCAATGCAGTATTAGAAATCGTACGTAAGTGGCAAATGGTGATCGAAAATAAAGCAAATATTGTCGATGATGATATCCCAGTCGAATTTGAGCACCGAAATAAATTATGAATGCTATGTTATTATGTTGACACCTGCTAGCATTTATGAACATTATTTTTTTGTTTGCGTTGTAATAAAACTATTATAACTATGGTCTAATAAAACTATTTTATATAATGAAATTTTAATAGAGACATACATTGAGCTGTACGTTTATAAAGGAAGAAGAGACAAATTGTTGCCAGTGCAAAATACAGTTCAAAAAATTAATTTATGTCATAGACGTAATAACGTGGACAGGCAATCGTTTAAAAGAAGTCGTGTTAAACTTCCTAATTTGGAACTAAATTCTGAGAGTTCAGTTCGATTTTAATTGCTGAATTACCACTTAGTCATTGGTGAAGTAATCTACGTGTCTTTTTTTATGAAAAAATGGGTGACAAACGAGCAGTAACAAGCTAAGTGGATGCTGTAGACTATAGATCTGTCCTCAATTAAGAATCAAATTGCACATGAATTGTACCCTGAGGACTAAAATGGAATGAAATTAACAGTAAAAGGGGTCTCCGGTTATCGTCATTCACCACACAAAATATATTTCATTCAGATATACGTGGTAGAGCCCTGCTACAGCTATGTTAATAGTATAGTTGTAGCACGAATGGGTCAGCTCGACCGTGGAAGAACCACGTTCTCAGAGAATACCAGCGTAAAATAGTAGCTTAATGCTGCTGTGTTTCGTTTCGTGAGTGTAGAGAGCCAGATACCCTTCTTACTGGAAAATAAGTATTCCATCTTAGTCCTCACGGCTGACAACGCATTTAAATTTTATTCGCAATCGAGGATAGATTTACATGTCTATAGGCCACAGTAACCACCGTGGCCACTGGACTGTGTGCTCGCTTGTCACCCTTATCCTATTAAAAAAAATATTGTGTGCAAGTCTTTCTACGGTTGAACCTACCTATTCGTGTTACAGCCATAACACGCTGTTGTGCAGCGCTCTTCTATTACCGAAAATTTCAGAGATTAAAAAAAAAATTGAATAAAAAGAATCGATTTTATTTTACACGATATGTGAAGTCCGTTACTAATATACGTATAGGGACAGTGCAGCGGACTCTTTCTTTTTGCCTAAAAAACTTCTCAGTAAAGAGTGAAATCTTGTGCCCAGCTTGTTTTTTTTCTGGCGTTAGCTAGTCGATAGCTCAAGATATAATTATACAAGAATACATGCTTTAGCTCACTTTTGTATTAACGTCATATACAATGGCAGCCTAGGATTATATTTTTTAAACAGTAAAAAAATATCTGTATCTCTAAAATAAAAGATTAGATTTTTAAGCAATTTAAAAAAATCGCATATTTTTCTACTAACTACGATTTCTAAAATTAACGTTCATCCCTTAAAATTATAGACCTTTTTTATGTAAAATTTTAAGCTCTACACATTTTATTAGAACTTTTTTGTTTAATTTTTACCGTTTTCGAGTAATTGCGAAAAAACACTTTTGACAATTTTTTTCAAACGTTGCCGGGGGTTACAGATATGAAAACCTTTACACATTGTTTTTGTATCATTAAAACTACATTATATCAAAAATGCAAATTTGAGAGCCAAAGTTTTGGTTTCAGACCTTATTTGCCTGGACCATAGTGTGTGTTGGCAGACAAACGACTCTATAATTCTATCAGAATTGAGAGGCTCAGCTGTAATTAGTGAAGTTTTTCTAAACGTCAATACACACAACTTTTTTTTACTGAGCGGTTAAGAATATATGCATATTAGAATTTCAATAAACTGTAAATTTAAATGCTAATGACAATTCATAAATTTTACTTACTATTTATTAATTACTTGTCTAAATCGAAAAGAAGGGTTTTGGAACAATATGGACAAATATTTTTATTATCGATTTCTATGTAATTAGCCCATCCCCTAGTAGGGAAAATTAGGAACATTATTTTGGAGATGATTAATCATTAGTGATAAGTCAAACTGTCTAGTTATGAGGCACAGGGTACAGTGTAGTCGTAGTGTAGTTTATTTCTATTTACTAACATAAGTTGTAAGTTCATATTTTGTACTAATACTTTTATGGAACAAAAGATTGAATTAAATTAATTTTAGTTTTAATTTTCCTTAATCGCCCCGCTTCACAGACCGATTGACGAACGCAGTACCAGACGTCTCACACCTTTGTCGCTACTAGTCGTTACCGGGCTGGATATTTTATGTCTGACGTCAGACGTTACGTATACGATAATTTATATACGGTTGCCGATTAAAGCTACGGTAATAACTGACTATTATTATACTATCGATTTCAACGCGCAAACACTGCTGTAATCACGCGTTCAAGTATCTTAACCGCTTTCAATGTAATCGAAATCCTGCTCAGTGATAGAAATTCGAAGGTAATTAGTAACACACCCGAAAATAAATTCATATTATTGTTCGCTACCCAAGACTTCACAATATAGCATCATCATTATTAAATATTAGTTTTGGTAGTTGCTGGATTGTTCCAAGAAAATGTTTTTCCCTCATTTCCTTAAAAATATAGGATAGTAAAAACCCGTGATAGAAAAAACTGTAAGCATAAATCGGTGGGGACGAAAGATTCTAACCGATGGGTAGTGGAAAGTTTCTCGAGATGCAGCCTCGACTAGATGGAGTGACAACGTGGAAGAAAGCCGATGTATGCTGATGGCACAGAACGGTGTTTTGTGAAATACTTGTGAAACGACTATTTTTAGCTGTCATAATGATTGTAATGCCGTATTGGTCACATTCGTCCAAGTGGACATTATCATCATGTTCTCTCATAATTATAATACTATAATCATACCAGAATCCTATGCCTAGTTCAAGTAAGTTAATATTCATTATCATTTATTAGGTACAGCCTATCAAAAGTCCACTGCTGAACATAAGCCTCTCTGATAAATTGCCTCATAGGAGAAATATTTGCCATAGTTGCCACGCTTGGCAGGCGGGTTGGCAATCGCAGTTTATTTTTATTTTAGTCGTTATTAGGGAGACGCTGCTGCCCCTGTCCTATTTTTTTCCCTTTGTCGCCTGTTACGGCACCCAGCCTAGCAGTGGTCTAGCAGTGGGACGTATGTAGGCCGTTATTTGCTTTGCTTTATGTTAATAAAATTGGAGTCCCTGTAATTTTTCTTAAAACAAAATTGACGAAACATATGAATTCTTAATTTATTATGTTACAACGAGTGATAACAATCATATTTTTCGCCCTCGTTGCTGCTCCTGTCGTAAATTGTTTTAAAATAAACCTATTATATTTTCCCTGTGTATTTACTATACTGTACATAATAAATAGTATTATTTTATTAACATGTCATTCTAGATAACAGAAATGGAATAATTTATCGTCGATCAACGTTTGTCAATAATTATGATTTTTTTACCATATTTGGAAATAGAAAGTTATGCAAGACTGTTACCGTTTTTATTATTGGGGTGTAATACCAACAATATCTCGAGACCATAAAATACTAACAACACTTAATAATGTCTATAAATGTCAAAAGACGAGTTTCATTTTCAAATATATTACTTAACTTCTAAGTGCTAACATATAAAATGTGACAAAATAAATTTAAAATAATGGTATCGACAATTACTTTCTCGAAAGATTTATTTAAAATATTTTATTATCATTAAAGCTGTAAAACGTAAATGTCAATGTGTAAAATGAAAATGTTATAAATACGAAATAATTTATTTATCCTATGCAATACGTAAATATAAGATGACATACAAAATCATTTATTATAATTATAATTTATTTTAATAATATATTTAACAAATAAATATTAAATTAATAAATGTATTTTACCTTTAATGTTGTTCCATAATCCATCAACTTAAATACTTAGATTTATACGAGCTCCTTGCCAACTTCATACCTGTAAATAATAATAGAACACATTTAATTACAAGGTAGCTTTTATGATAGAAATGCATGTATACGCAGAAAAGCTATTTTATGCTTTAAAATAAAAAAAATAAAGCCCAGTTATTTCTAACGTAGCTGTTTAATTATAACTGTCAAGTAAAAAAAAAAATTAATCTCTTTTCATTGTTTGCTATGGTCAAAAACCTATCATAATTTATATTATTATAAAATGTTAATTGTAAAATATGTTTACTTCCAGTCACAAGCTGTTTAGCAGTTAGGGATAAGTGATTTTTCTCAATGATTACTTAACTTTGACTACGGAATAGTTTAGTTATTAGCGTACTTAACTGCTGTGTCATACTAAGTGTGTCATATACGTATGTAGATTAAATCTAATATCAGCCGAAGCTAATATTTACATATGAGTCATTGGTTTCGGATCTGGGTATATAATTGTTCTCGCTCGCTAATAATTGAAGAAATTGATAAAAAAAAATGTTTAACGGTGTTTCTTGATATCAAAAAAGCCTTTGACACCGTCTCTGTTCCTATCCTTGTGAATAAGCTAGAAAAGGTTGGTATAAGAGGAACGCCATTAAGTCTTTTTAAAAGCTACCTCTCTAATAGGAAACAAAGAGTCAAATTGAAACAGTTCTACAGTGAAGATGCAGAAGTAGCACACGGAGTCCCACAGGGGAGTGTATTGGGCCCTACTTTATTTCTTGTATATATCAACGACCTTTGTAGCCTAAAAATGAATAACGCAAAAATCTTCTCGTATGCAGATGATACAGCAGTCGTCTTTACTGGAAACTCCTGGCAAGCTGTGAAAAATAGTGCTGAAAAAGGAATGGCCCAAATAGCTACATGGTTAAAATGCAACTTGCTCTCGCTAAACACAAATAAAACAAACTATATATGTTTCAGTGTCTACAATAAAAATCAGCCTACTGACAGATTTAGCATAAGGGTCCATGATTGTAGTAACACCGAGGATGAAAACTGCAACTGCCCGATAATTAATAAAGTTAGCCATACTAAGTACCTGGGCGTCATTTTGGATCAGAGACTGTCCTGTTATCAACAGCTTGAGCAAGTTGCCGGAAGAGTTAGAAAGTTGATTTGGGTTTTTCGATCATTAAGGCATGTGGTTCCAGGTATTAATAAAAAAAGTTATGACCGAGAAACATCAAGAAATATATTGAATGAGATATACATCGCCCTGGTTCAATCTGTCTTGGGATATTGCATTCCTGTTTGGGGAGGTGCGGCGAAAACCAAGATTATAGAGGTTGAGAGAGCACAACGTGCGCTTATTAAAGTTATGTACTTTAAAAATATTAGATACCCTACGGAAAGGCTATATCTCGATAGTGGGTTACTTTCGGTAAGGAAGCTGTATATAAAACAGATCACACTACATAAACATAAAAATATACCCTATGATCCAAGTAAAAAAGGAAATAGAAGAAAAAATAATGTAGCTACAGTGCCCCAAACTAAAACTAAATTTGCTAGTACACAATACAATAGTCGTTCGGCGCAAATTTATAATAAAATCAATAAAGAACTAGATATTTACTCGAAACAATATATCGAATGTAAAAAGGTGGTACATCATTGGTTAGAGTCACTCAATTATGAGAACACTGAGTTGCTTTTACATTCAGTAAAATAGTACACACACACAAACCCACACTTACACAAACATACACACGCACACACACACACACACACACACACACACACACACACACACACACATGTGCGCGCGAGCGCGCGCGCACACAAGCACGCACACATGCACCAACGCACGCACGCACGCACACGCATGCCTGCACAAATATTATAAAGAGAGGAAAATACTGTAAATACTGTCTTTTAGCCTGTAAGTTATTCTTTGTAATACATATTTAATAAGTATATAATATAATATATAGATATAGATATGGAAGAGCGGAGTCACCTGCTACAGGCATTATTTTCTTAAAAGGAGACTCCGGCCACTAATGATTGTAAACTAAATCTTTTTACTGAAATAAATTTTATTATTATTATTATTATTAATTGTTTCGGGTCTAGACATTTGTTCATGTGCAATTCATGTACATATGTATCAAGTCCAGGACAGAAGAAATTGAATTTTTGAAAGGAACCCCATCCATTACAGCCAATGAAAGTCCCATGCTGAACATAGGACTCTCCCATAGATTCTAAAATACGTTCACAGATAATATTAGACTATTTTCAAGTTCTCTTTTATATAAGTTAGTATATGAAGAAGAGAAATTTTGAAATAAATATGGCGAAGATTTGCAGAACTCTCCAAACTGTACTCACATCTTTTGTTGCGGTCGTGTATCGTAACTCTCGCGTTTAATTGAATTTAAAATCGTTTCTAAGCATTGTGCAATTCGAGAATGATGAATACCGATCATTATACCTATAAAAATCACCGTGTATTTCAAATATGAACACGGATCGATTCAAATGCCGCTCCAATAAATTCTAGCAATCATTTATTTAGGTTGATTGCATTAGACATAGTGATTTAGCGCCATTGACCAGACAAAAATAACTGAATCTGCCTCTTATTTTCTATTTTGAATTTAATTTTTCCATCTACGATTAAGGTAAAGAAAAAATCTAATTGTGTAAGTACTACTAGGCAAAAAAGGAGTATCTAGCTACTACCCTCTTACCTTCTTCTGCTGCCAAACACCAATGTAATGATTTCTTATATTTACGCGAACACTACACATTTACATAAAACTGGTTTTACTGATTTTATTGCGTATATTAACTTATTTTATATTCCCGACGTTTCGAGTACTTTACAGCACCTATGGTCACGGGGGGGGGGGGGAGGACTGAGGTGTATAGGAATAGGAAGCCTTAAGCAAATAAATTACATTAAAACATCAAATTATTAAGACACATAATATTTTGTAATTTTTGTTTAAGGCGCCATTTTAGCTGCCCACTTTTTACCTGATACTAACTATATAGTCTCATATAACCTATTATTCTTCGAATCTATTCGCAATGGGTGAATCCACTCATCCACACACGATTCGCGAACAATAGATACGGAAAACACAACTTGGATGTGAGTCATGACTATTTGTGGACAATCGGATAATATTTTTACTATAGTGTCACCATTTTACCTATCGAATGGCACTGATTAGTCAAAAATAATTTTTACTGCTAGACGTAGACGGTTCTAAGACGTACGTCTTTTTCGTAGGAATTTTGTTCAAACTGATTACGCTGAGCTGGTGTTCACCAAGAGCGCAGAGATTAACATGTAACACCTTTACAATGTTAGCACTCCTTAGTACTAGTATATTAAATTTGAGTTCAATATGTTTGTACGGATTTCCCACCATCAACCATTTACTGGAACCTCGTCTGTGATTGGAAGACTGCCTCTCTGACTCAACTTTACGATATTGCCCCATTTTAATTTGATGATTACGAAATATAATTACTTCAGTATTTAAATTTGCCTTTTTAGTAATTCTAAGATGCTTGATTGTGACAGTAGTACTTGATGCATATGAGTTGAATGAATTTGAATTCGAGGTGTGTTAATTTCCGCATGTATCAAGGGTTTATTTGGCCTACAAATAATTGTTACTTGTCTGGATATTAGCTTATAGGAATTTCATGTATGTAAAACGGCTTATTGATACAAGAGAAAATTATATTGCATTAAATGTTTTTACTGCTAAGAGAAACCACTATGGTAGGTATGCTTTACTTACTCGTAATCTTTCCATTTAGATATTTAAATTAAAAAAAAATAACTGTTACTAAAATTATTATTTCTTCATTCCTTATAATCCATCACTTAAGCAATATTGAACAAATTTTCACCGACTGAATTCTATTGCATCGCTACGCAAGTTAATTCCTCATATGTGACTGACAGTTGATATTTCTATTGGAAGAGCGCACTGTTATCCATTTTATATTAATCGATTGTCAATAAAATATTAAACGTTTATAATACGAGACAAAATAAAGAGTAAATTACGTATAATTAAGTGATTCCATGAAATAATTTATTGATAATGTTGTAATTTTTATTGGTATCCATTCATACTTGGTAGGGCCATGCTGCAGCTATAGTATTATGGCTGTAGCACGAATGGGTCTGCTCGACCGGGGAAGGACCACGCTCTCACAGAATACCAGCGTAAAATAATAGCTTAATGCTGTTGTGTTTCGTATGGTGATTGCAGAGAACTGGAAACCCATTTGACTGGAAAAGAGGCATTCTATCTTAGTCCCGACGGCTGACAAAGCATCTGCATTTTAATTCGGAAACGAAGATAGATGTAGATGTCTATGGTCTACAGCAACCACTTACCATCAGGTGGACTGTGTGCTCGTTTGTCACCCTTATTCTATATAAAAAAAAACTTTGGTTAATAATAAAAAAAAGGTTTGTTATATTTGCATCTATGTATGTCAAAGGCTTTCTTTTTGTAATACTTAAACGTATCAAGGTGTATAATAAGAAAATTAACATAACATCTTTATTTGTACATTTGGGCACAGGCCTCTACTCCTTTCAGTGAAGGTTTTGTAGCAAAAAGTACCCACTGTACCACAATGTATTTTAACAGCCTTCATGCTTGTTCAAAAATATTTTTAATTTTCGAGACATGCAGTCTTTCACACGACATTAGAAATAAAACACCATTTGAAATTGATTTTAATAACGTCATTGATGGCGGTGGAGATTTGGGTAGTGGAAATTTAAGGCGATCGATGAGGCGAATAGTTTATACCTCCGTTCGATTCATAAATCATATCACATTTAGAAATCAAGGAGTACACGATCCCTCTCTAAAACTTAGAAATAAATGAGTTTGAGTTTATATTTTTAACATAAAAAGAGTTAAATGTCTACCTGATGAAAATTGGCCGCTGTAATCTATATACACCTGGAACCAACTTTAAGTAAAGGACTCCACAAGTGCGATAATGCTACCGAGGACTTCATGAATGCCCCACAGTCTTTTATTACACTCTCTTACTATATTCATACGAAGAAGTATCACTTGCAGTCGCTTACCTTTTCCCTTTTATATGTTCCTGCTGCCAAGACTAGAAACACAAGGCGGTCCTTCCTCCACGGCCTCAATTACTACCTACCTCAAATCTACATGTTCAATGGAACCCCCTCCCTTACTTAATATTACTAATGCAGGATATCTATATTCATATCCATACACATATAATATTGGCCAAAATCGTAGATTTAAATTATTGAAATATACTGGTTCACTTAGATTGGTTAAAATTTTATATAACGGATTCAATTCTTCATATTTATAAAATAAATTATTAATATTATTTTAAGTTACCACAGACTGCAAAAACGCCTTTGAAATGTTCATTGACAAAAACTATCAATAAATATTTTTATAAGAAACACAATCAAAACTAACTGGAGGTTGTTCCCAAAGTTCACTTGACCTTTAGAAGAAAATAACAAATTCGCATCGTTATTGTGACAATAGACTCCAATTCACTTAAGACATCCATTCAAAAGGAGATCCTATAACGTTGTAACAACGTTCAAATTTGTTGTCATAATAATGTTTATTAAAAATTTTGAGAAGTCGTATTGACACGTAATAAATTACCGCCCCGTGCTGCCCGTCTAAAATTACTTCGTCTCAGATATAACAGGTAGGAAAAAATTGTGACAAGTTTTTTATGACGTTAAATAACAGTTGTTCTTGTCATTGTTAGGGTTTGACTTTAGGTGACAGTATGATTTTTATGAAGATTGATCATTAAGTTAGAGTCCAGTGGTTAAGTTTTATTTTAAATTTTATAACTGATTTTTAATGATGAAAATTTTACCTGAAACCTTACGAAAAAATTTGAAAACCGATATTGCCAAATAACGACACAAATATGGTTCTATATAGAGGCAATACATGCTTAGTACTTATGGCTGAGTTATTAGTTAAATCTAAGGCACGTAGAAGGGTCTTCATTAATAAATATTTAAATACTATTTTTAAGAATAGAAGTAAATTATAAAAAATAATTTACCCTGTAATTGCACAGATATACAAAACTATTTACTAATATAAAACCATTGGAAATATAGAATAGCCTGGGTAAAATGTTGTGTGGGAATAGTTATGCAGGGACTAGGTTGCATATAGCTACGGATTCAAACTTTAGCATTCCATACAATAAACAGTTAGTCCGGAAAATAAACTGAGCTTAATAGCAGAGTTGGTACAAAAGTTCTGAAAGGGGCAGTCATACCAGAAAACTCCTTCCTACGCTAAACGACATAATATCTAACTTAATAAACTAAATAACACCAACTTTCACTTCACAGAAAATATTTTTCTCACTGTATATGGCTTTCACAAGTGGTATTTGCACCGATTAAAAATCGTACTGAATGATAAGTGTCCATGGAAAGATTCTACATCTCAAACGCTGAAACATGTCTTAGAAGAATGGCAATCGTTCGGGATCCATAGGGATTATACTCCACCTTAAGAGTATCTCCCTTTTATATAAACGAGTTGATGATTAAAGAGTCGACTTGGACTTCTTTTATCAATTTTGCATTGTATGTAAACACAACAACAAAAATGTTAAAACAACTAAAATTATTTAACAATACATTTCCTAGAAATTATGATTGATTTAGGTGTTATAATAACTTATAATTTATTTTATTGGCATTAACGAATTTATAACTACCAGTGTATTTGTGTGCAACTATGGAGTGTTGCCAGTGCTAACGCACGGAACTGTAACGTGATCCTTCAGTGTTGACCATGTGAGGAACCGTAAACTCAAAGAAATGGTTATGCTAAGTGTGTGCCCAGTGTTGTGCGAGCCCCCAGTAGATAGACCTGTATAGTGCGAACGTAGTCGATTTATGCAGGTGGCTCGGGACAGTACTTTATGTCTACCTACTAGTTACCTTTATCTTAGTCAAAACAACTAAAATCATTATTTATCTATTCATGACTCAATTATAATAATAAAAATAAAACTAATTGAATACATTGAATAAATGTAATTTTACGGAGTTTATTCCTTTTAATTTTTTACCGACGTTTCGGGTGCTTTTCATTACTACTGCTTTTTGCAATCATTAATAACATTGTATCAAAAGTGTACTGAGCAAAGACATCCCACAAAGTTTTCCTCGAAGGGGATTTTTATTAATTGCTGCTTGGGATCTCAATAATAATAACATTTAATCTTAGCCCAAACAACCACTTCAAGACACTGTAAGGTCATTGTGCGTAGAATGGACCTATGGTCCGTTCGTTTCCCGCGCTACATTCAATTTTTAACAATTAATTTATGAATTAATTGTTAAAAATGAATGCAATTTTTAACAATGAATTTATATATTATTTTGTTAAAATTGAATGTAGCCCGGGCTACTTATCGGGGACGATAAGCGCCTGACACGGGGGAGACGATAGCATGGGAGCTATAACCGGCACCCGGAACGTTCGTATTTAAGAAAAAGTGAATTGTAAATCGATAAAATACGTAAAATTTATTTTATTCCATGTGTAGTACTCGCGTTAATAATAAGAAGTCATACATTTTTTTAACATGTAATTTAAATATATTTACACAGACCATCTAGTCCATCTTCATCATGATGTAAGTGAGAACAAGAGTTGCCACTCACCACTTGGTTTTTTTTTATAAACAGTACCCGCTTACAGCGTGTCATCGACACATTGTGTTAACTGTGTTAAGCACAGTCGACGATGTAGTGCGGGTCGTACTTGACTGTGTGCTGAGTGCCCTCAACTATCGGTCTCAATTACGAAACAAAATGAGCAAACATTGGTTCGGGTAAACAATTTGTCTGTGCGAGGTTACGTAGCAATCAATTTTTATTTGGAGAAGGAAAATGCAGACATTTAATCATTATTTTGAATTGTAATTACGTAAATCTGCCTTTGAAATATTTCTTGGTGACCTTTCGATAGATTTGCAAACCATCGCCACAGTTTTATCTTTCGATTCGATAAAGAAGTTGATATCTGCATAGTTTATTTTATAGTGTCGTTTGTATTAACATTTATAAAAAATCATCGTTAATTTTCACCTACCATTTAACACTATGGCGCTATGATTGAAGAATTGCGGTAACTTTGTTCCGTGCTCTAAGTTTGTTAGAATTTAGTATTATTAAACAAAAATTCTATTTCAAGCGTCACGTGTAGAACTATCAGAGAAATATATTTCTCACATATGTTTTTTTTATAAAATTGAAGTACACATCCACCTGATGGTATATACCTAATGTAGCATCCATGGGCTGGGACAACACAGCAACCAACGTCAAGCAAAGAAGACTATAGATCAATTTTGACCTTTAAGTACTAAGATAGAATATCTGTAATTTACTGACTCTTTGTTCCCTACAGAGTGGAACATAGCACTGCTGCTTGGCAAATTGTAGAAAAGGTAAATTGCACCTAGTAGTAGGTACTATAGTCCCTTTAATGTTAGGTTGCTTGATTGTTATGACGTATATTACTTAAAAAAAGTGTCCCTTTGTTTGTAATCTAAAGTAATAACAATTGACAAATCAGATAACAAAGTTTTTATGAAATCATTTTAAAGATCGTATGGTTAGTATATGAATAGGTTGAATATTCGTTTACTTAGTAAAAAGCTGATATTATATATAATAATAACTAAAAATTTCTTGTTATTAGTAAAATCAAGTAGGTATATAATATATATCTTAGTGTAAATTTTAAATGCTTTCATAAAATTCCAAGAAATGCTTTTGATAATTTATTTCGTATACTCATAGGTTACAGTAAATTTAGACTTAAATCGTATAGATAAGGTAGGAAGATAAGAAGGTATGCTACATGTCTTGAATCCGGCGCTTGTGCAACTTTCGCCTCATCCATTTTCATCAACAATCACAGTTAACCGCTATATTGGCGATTGAATTTTGATTACGTAGAATTCTATTGAAGCAGAAGCATATTTTACGCAATTTTAAATCCGAAATACGAGTACACCAATTAATTAATATAACGTTATGATTTTTCGTGTATTTTAAATGATATAAAATGGAAATATACGGTGTAAATCTGATATATTTTACCATAATAAAGATGTTTTATTTTTTTATTTTATAGGATAGGGTGACAAACGAGCACACAGTCCACCTGATGGTAAGTGGTTGCTGTGACCCATAGACATCAACATTTATCCTCAATAAACAATCAAAATGCAGATGCGTCGTCACCCGTGAGAACTAAGATGGAATGCCTCTTTTCCAGTAAAATGGGTCTCCGGTTCTCTACACTCACCATACGAAACACAGCAGTATCAAGCTGCCATTTTACGCTGGTATTCTGTAAGAGCGTGGTCCTTCCTCGGTCGAGGCAACCCATTCGTGCTACAACTATACTACTAATATAGATTCAGCATAGCTCTACCACGTAATAAAGATATAGTTATTATAAATGTTAAAAGTAACCAACGTAATTTAAATATATTACTGTGTAGTGGCCCCATATCACCCCATCGACACCCATAAAAGGGGACAGAGGGAAAATTAAACAGAAGATGGGCAGCAGCATCTTCCCGATAACATCTCAATAGAAAACTGCAGTTGCCGACGCGCGTGCTATGAATGGCAAGTATGGCAAAATCCCACCCATGTAGGGTTACCATATCTCAGGATCTGTCCTGAGATTTCAGGATTTTAGACTCTTCTCAGGATTGCGGCTGGATTTTGCAAATCTCATGAAATCTCAGAATTTTTAGAACTTTCAAATTTTTTTTTTTGGATAAGGGTGAAAAACGAGCACACAGTCCACCTGATGGTAAGTGGTTGTTGCGGCCCATAGACATCTACATCTATCCTCTATTACAAATCAAAATGTAGATGCGTTGTCGCCCGTGAGGACTAGGATGGAATGCCTCATTTCCAGTAAAAAGGGCCTCCGGCCACCTGCACTCACCAAGCGAAACGCAGAGGTAAACCTCTACTTCACGCTGGTATTCTGTGAGGTCGTGGTACCACCCCGGTTCGAGCCGGCCCATCCGTGCGACAGCAAAAGCTGCCGCCTGGCTCTATCACGGTTAAGATAATACAGCTTACATTTTAAAGATCTCTTTAATAAAAAGTTAAACAAATTAAAAATAATTTTCCTTTGGTAATAATTCCACAATTAAAATAAAAACTTATTTATCCAAGTAGGTACTTAAACAGTTTTATCATACTTAATATGTGAAGATACCTTTTTAAGTAAGGTTTTCTTCTCAAACTGTAAATAAATCTCTATTTATTTACAGTTTGAGAATTTTTAAATGGAAATCAGGCCTCTTCTCCGGACTTTTAATTTTTTCATCTGGTAACCCTACACCCAATTTAGAGGCAATTTAAGCAGTAGGCCTTTGTTCAGCCGCAAATTTTATGTGCTGTAATTGATGGATGGATGAATTATCAACAAAATATGTAGCACTTATTAAGTGGCGAAGCTTGCGAAGACACTTATTGATTTCACGATGTCTGTCCGTCTGTCTGTCCGACGATTATCTCGAGAACGGTTTCGAATTTTCAAATTCTGTTTTCAGCAATCGATTACTGATCACCCAGGCATCTGAACCTCCTATTTTGAAACTGATTGCTCAAAAAAAAGCTGATTGCTTCGCCACTTTGCTATGCTGTTAGCTTGCTAGGTTTATTTGTTTTAAATATAGGTCGTATTTTTTTAGTAATTTATTACTTAGTTTATACGAAACATGTTACTTTATTCTAAAGTAACAGCTTTGTTATAGTTTAATAAAGCTCATTATTATTTGTTCAACCCAGTATTCATGACAACGAAGGGGCAATAGTAATTAACCTCACTATTACTAAATTTTCTACCGACTTCAAAAAGCAGAAGGTATTCAATTCGACTGTATGTTTATTTGATATGTGTTACCTCATAACTTTTTTGTTGGTAAACCGATTTCGATGATTAGTTTTTTATTTGTAAGTAGGTGCTTCTCCTGTGGTCTCATATAAATTTTATCAAGGTCTGACCAGTAGTTTTTGAATTATCTTTAATAGCTTATTTTGAAGTCTGTTGTACATTTTTTTTAATTTAAATTATTAAATAAAAAATCGTTATAGGTATCAACAGGCTTAGCAGTTTCTAACTTACATTGAATATATGCCTAATTATTTTCATTTAGGTAACAAAAAGATGGATAAGAAATCACAAAATCTAACGTAAGTGTTTTGTTCTCGACAAGTAGAAAAATCTAGTAACTAGTAAAAACTATGTAGTATCTAATTGCAATAACAGAATTAACCGTTCTCTATCATCTTCACCTCACCCGTTAAATTCCTTTCACGTATTCCAGTTAATTGTGAAAGTTACTTAAACAAAAGATGGAATGACAAACGAGTATGGCACATGACACTGTGGTGGTCTCAACAATAGCACGACCACCGTAACGATTGTTCGAACACACAGCGTGTTTTCATGTTTGCTTAACGTCCAGAGGTTGTTTGTTATGTGGACAAAGCAAATATTAGCGTAGGCCGGTATTCACACGCGAATGAACGTGCGGAGTGCGAACTTAATTTCGTTTGATGTATATTGGTGTGATTAGAGGTATTTGTGTGTGATTTCTGGACTTTTATTATGCCTATTGTGTCGCTTATACCTTGATTAAGGGATGTGTACGTTTGCAGGATGTATGAAACTCATTAATTCATCATTAAAGCAAATCAAAATCCATTGCTACAAAAATCAAAATAAAATACGTTCTCTCGGGATTTCATTTCATCATCAGTTGCGCCGTTTGTCAGGAGGATTGGCAACCACATTTTTTTTTAAATATAGATTTGTTATCAAGAAGATGCTGACAATATCCTGTTACATTTCTCTCTTGTCACCTCTGACAACGCCTACCCGGAATGATCTGGGCTAGTTGGTTTATTTATTAATTTAAATAATCATAATTACCTGCTAAAATTATTCCTATTTCTCTTTTTTCTTGTTTGTTATCTGATTAATATGTACCTTATATATGATTACTTTAGATAGCAGTTCCATACTATTACAATTTGAAAAAAATTCTTCACTGCAAATGACGATTTTTTTTTATTTTTTTTTCAAATAGGATGGATAAAGTTTGTTAATTAGTTTATGCACACTTTTGTTCATTCACTTCTGTTCACTAAAGGTAATTCATTAATATTGACCAATGCCAGATTTCTAATTATAATTGTTATTCTTATAGTGTTCTATTTTTTTAAATAACTACAATACATACAGTATGTACGGATAAAGAATGGGATTAGAAATGGCGGCTCATCGAGCCCGTACCGTCAACATGCGCAGCACCAATAGCGAAAACCCGCTAATAATAGTATATCGTTATAACGTTATATCATTCGATTAATAGGAAATTTCCCATTAATGGGAAAATATTTGAAAACAATTGTATACGCAAGTAGGTACATTAATTTTAAAATAACCATTATAACCACCGACCCGCTCTGGTTTCGCCTGGCTGGGTTATTTAGACTTAAGATAATTATTAAAGACCATTTATTTTAACTTATTAATATTTGTATTCTAATGAAATTAGACAGACAGACAAACGAAGGTTTTAAAAATATTAACAAACAAAGTCAATAATAATTATGAAGAAAACTCTCAGAACGCGTCGTAGCTCAAAAATTAATTAACTGGACTGTTTTTTTTGCATTTGGTTCCAATAACAAGTTGGACTGAAACTAAAGAACGTACGAGAAATGCATATCGCAACGTATTTTTTGCAGTCTTTACCGGCGGTTGTGAGTATAGATAGCGACAATGTGCGAGCGAGAGGTGAATAGAGGCAATGCCATTTTAAATCCCATTCATTAACAGCACGGGTAATAATAATATAATTCCTATAATAGACGTTGTAAATTATAAATCGTTATTCTTCGGCAGCATGATATGAGTGCGCTTTATATTATTTCTCCTCTTGAAATAATCCACTCGAGTCTTTCACATGCCAAAATGAATCTTATAACTAAGAACAATAAACACTAGTAATTATATCAGTTGCATCTAAGCGGCCATCTTAGAATATTTACTGTATTCGCACTGACAGACACTTAGCGATCAAATAAAGGCTCGCCACTACGGGTCAGAAGCTAGGGCAAAGCCACGGGTGGTCACTAGTATTCAACGCACTCATGTACTAAAATAAACAACAATTATAATCGGACACACAGCATTATAAAATAAAGGTCACTAACCATAATTGTGCTTCACAAAAAAGACAATATCCATTATAATTTGATCCCTGAAATCTTCCCGTTAACATTCATGAAGATTGTTAGCTACGCCCTAGATGTCACCAAATTTAATTTTTTGTAACAATTGAAAGCATTATTTTTTTAATATCAAGTTGGTTTAATAATAATAATATTACGATTTACAAAATAATATTTAAAAATTTAAGACAGTGTTACGAACAATTATCCATAAAACCAGTCAAGCAGTAAAATAAAAGAATAACATTTAAGAAAATAAAATAAACCTAAATTTTTTTTTGAAAAAGTGTAAATAATTTTCGGTTTTCGGAAGCATTATAAATGATAATTTATCCTTTTTAAAATGACAATTTCTGGTAAAAAATATCGTTTAAACTTTTGTAATATTAACATACTTGTATTATCTTGTATTTATTTATGTTTTTACTGCCTTTTAGAAAATAAGAAGAAAAATAATTAAACAATGTCTTATTATGAGAAAGCGTAACATAACACATCATCCTTTTAAACTACGGATATTTTAAATTACTGTGATAGTTGAAAGAATTTCGTCGCAAAGCAAGCAATAAAGTTGATTTTAAAATGTGTTTTATTGCTATTGAAGTTCAACGTGTAGATTCAATAGTTGCATTGGATAGAAAAGAAGGCATATGTATTCAGCATCAGGTCAAAATGGATTATCAATAACCTTAGGCAAAGACTTAAAAGATAAACTGTAAGAGTTGCGATATAAGTATTATTATATAAGGTTTGGCTAAAGGCAGCAAATGATACCATTGTGTTGAAATACCAGCGGCTTCCTTTAGATAGCATCAGGTTTGTCTTCTGTAAACTTGTTAACTCATTTGGCTATGAACAAAGCAAAGAAGGAAGACAATAAGGCAAAATAATTCTGATTGTTCTGGATAGTAGTATCTTTAATTAAAACATACCGTATAAAGGGGGTATTCAATTTTCAATTTGTTAAGCAGTGAATAGACTTAGACCGTATTTTCATTACGCTGGTCCTGATCTCAAACTGGAAATTATTGCTTCAGTAAAAAAATATATTAGTTACTAGATGCCGCATTATGGGCCCCTTAATGCTTAATGTTACACAGTTATCAGAAATTTTAAAGTTCATTGTTATTGTTTTTACATATGACGTATTGTGCATAATTTTTACACGTCAACTGATTGCAATGGTTATTTAGCTCTAAAAAGATGTGCATAAACATTTACAATATATAAAAAATTACGTTACACATTTTTCTGCAACTATTAAAGAACAACATTTAATTTTTTTACGTAATCTCTGATGACAAATATTATCCTGAGAGTTCTATTTGTTAGCACTCTCTCGAGCTTCCAGATAAGATTACAGAATACTATGATAACTTAAATTGAAAAAAAAAACCCCTAAACAAAAGCAGCTGATGACCTGAAAAGGCTGAACCGATTTTGATAAAATTTGTCTACTTAACCACTGCTAGAAGACCTGCTTTTAAATTTAAAAAAAAAACCGCACCCAAATCGGTTTACTCGTTTAAGAGCTACGGTACCACAGACAGACAGACAGACACGCATAACGGCCAAATTTATAACACCCCTCTTTTTGCGTCGGAGGTTTAAAAATACAAAACTATTTTATTTACACACTATAGATTTTATAAAAAAAATTGTTAACATTTTTTTCCGATGAGCGTAGGGATACCAAACTTCTCAGTAGGTCACTCAACTGAAACCACCAGTTTTATTAAGTGGCGAAGCTTGCGAAGACACTTATTGATTTCACGATGTCTGTCCGTCTGTCCGTCTGTCTGTCCAACGATTATCTCGAGAACGGTTTCGAATTTTCAAATTCTGTTTTCAGCAATCGATTACTGATCACCCAGGCATCTGAATCTCCTATTTTGAAACTGATTGCTCAACGACAAAAAAAAGCTGATTGCTTCGCCACTTTGCTATGCTGTTAGCTTGCTAGGTTTATTGATTTCACGATGTCTGTTCGTCTGTCCCACGATTATCTCGAGGACGGTTTCGAATTTTCAAATTCTGTTTTCAGCAATCGATTACTGATCACCCAGGCATCTGAACCTCCTATTTTGAAACTGATTGCTCAACGGTAACCGTTAGAAACCGCTACAAAGCTGATTGCTTCGCCACTTTGCTGTGCTGTTAGCTTGCTAGGTTTATTAATCTATAAAACGAGTTCCTGGGCGACCGAGCTTTGCTTAGCGTTAGAAAAAAAATTCTTCAGGGATGATATCTGTCTTGATAAACTTAGAAAGTAAAACATTATCTATATCTCAATACAAAATCACATCCAAATTGTTACAGCTGTTGCCGAGAAACCAATTATCTACATATGTACAAGAATTTTTGACTTAAAGAACTAAACGCTCATCGGTAAGCTAAAAAGGTAATGGTAGTTCCAGGGGGCAGATTGATTAAGGTGTAGCAGTGCGTCCCATTTTAGAAGAATTGATGACCATATGAGGCACGCAAGTGACGCGAGATGTCAGTAGTTCAGGTATATCGATATACCCCCGAACGGGTTCCCGCCTTGTCGTGGCGGGGGGCTTAGTAGCCGTGGCTTGGTCACCCACGGTGAACAAAGAGGAACCCCTTGGCTGGCCCGTGGTGTAGGGCCGGCCCGAGGTGGCCACTCCGAGTGGGCTTGACGAGCCCACTTAGGATGTGTGTCGGTGGGCTGCTGCGAGAGGGGTGTCCTCCCCACCCCTACCTCTGCAGCCGGGGTGGAGTCG
The DNA here is from genome assembly GCA_033319125.1 of Parnassius glacialis. Taxonomy (NCBI): domain Eukaryota; kingdom Metazoa; phylum Arthropoda; class Insecta; order Lepidoptera; family Papilionidae; genus Parnassius; species Parnassius glacialis. Next base: position 18,105,700 of record JAVANC010000024.1, on the reverse strand, counting down.
CGGAGGAAGAGGAGTGTTGGTATGGCGATGCGCCACTCGCCCTATCCTCCGCGACTCAAACGGGGCCGCACCGTTGATGCGGTGGTGGTGGGGCTGCGGGGGGAGAGGAGTGCCGGTATTGCGAGGCGCCGCTCTCCCTACCCTCCGCAGCCGAATTTTGGTTGGCGGCGGAGCCATAGACCAAATCCGCCGCTGGGGTCAGGAAGGCTGGTGCTCCTGAGTGCTAGTTTTTTTTCCTGGCCCCATGGCCTTCGCGCATCGGACACGGGGGTGTCCGTTGCGCATGTGAAATTGGAGGCCGAGGAGGAGGGCGCGCCATGTGTTCTGGTGCGCCTTACCGGAGAAGGAGATGGGGGAGGAGTGTTCCTCTCCCGAGGAGGGGCCGCCATGGGGCGGCCAGCGCAGGTGGGGCCGCGGAAGTGTGCGAAAGCGTTCCCGTGGCCCTGCCAATATGCGACTAGGGTGGAACACCATGGGGTTTTAGTCGGTGCGAGTCCGACATAACCCGTCCTTGCCCCCGCGAGGCGGGTATGCGTAAGCATTTCCCCATGTAAAAAAAAAAAAAGGTATATCGATATAGTTATGATGATAGACATATGATAAATTAATAAGTTTTATTAAAAAGTAAGGAGTAATGTTACAGCCTGCGTACATTCCATTGTTAGGCAAAGGCCTTCTGCTATTATTCCTCTAAACTATTTATTCCTTAGACATACAGGTTTTATCATGATATTTTTCTTCACCGACAAGCACGTATTAAATCAGCCCTTACTATGATAATCAGCAACTTCATTGGTGTTGGACAGGATCGAATTCGGATTGGTCGTTAAATGTGTGTTGTGTACATTTACTGCGAGCGCTTGGCCCTTAACTACAGCGGTTTTTAAAGTTATTACTTAAAAGCTGCACTAATTCAACTTTAACTCCAATTTAATATGGCCTTTATAGGAGGTAAATAGTTCATTAAGAAGTTTATATAGGAGAAGTTAGCTAACCATACACGCTAACAAAAGCAATGTGATGACAGCGTTAGTGAATCCATCAATACCGTTTCGGTCCGTGGATTTTGCGAGAAGTCGCCTCTTACATTATCCATGGTATAAAGATTGCTAGAAAATTTTCGTATGCGTATTCTCGCGATACGTATGCTAGGGACCCCTGTCCCCTGGCATACGTCTGCCAAATATTTAGGTGTCACTCTAGACACAAGGCTCACTTACAGGCCCCACGTCAAAAGAGTAACCCGTCACGCCTTTTTTACCTGAGTAGGCTCAACAGTATGTTGGGCCGAGACAGCAGATGTCCCTCAGAAACAAGGGTACCCTTTATAAGATCTGTATACGACCAGTCATGTCCTACGCGGGCCCCATTTTCGCCCACGCAGACCCTAAAGTTATTAATGAACTCCAAATAGTTCAAAACCTTTTCTGTCGTCGAGCTGCGAACGCACCTTGGTACGTTCGTAATGCCGACCTTCATCGGGACCTAGAGCTCCCTACAATTCAACAATTTCTTAAAAAACTCTCTGAGAACTTTTTCAAAGCCTCAGAGTCGCACTCCAATCATCTTATTCGTGAGGCAGCTACTTATGCAGCCCCACCCCCCTCTCGCTATCGAGTCCGCAGGCCGAGAAACTCTCTCTCGGACCCGCCTAATAAACTTTCAAACGACCTGAACTGCCTCCTGGCGGCTCAGGCCAACTCATAATAAATTTTCATAATTAATTTGCCTTAGTAGGCTCTTCCTCAGCGGCTCTCTGTAGCCGCCTGCGCCCTCTTCTCCCAAAAGAGGGTCGCGTCCGATCCGACGAAGCGGCTTAATAAACCAATTGTCAGTCCTCAAAGGCGGTTTTTAGCGGGTACCACTTAGGTCCCCCGTAGGCAGTGAGTCCCGCATAACCAGGACAGACCGGCTGTCGTGGTATGCATAATGCATTTTCCGCCTCCCTACGTAATGGGTAGCTCTTTTCCAATTGCTTCTGGGCGCAAAAAAAAATCTCGTTGATTCGATATACGAGACAAATCTCCTTAACGCCAGAAGAGAAATACGCAGACCGGAGTGGTGGTGGCGATACATCTGGTAATGCAAACTTATATACGCTGCCAGGTATGAAGGTCATGGCCAATCCTCTATATTGAAAGAAAGGCGAATGACTAGCAGTAAAATTTTACACACTGTTGAAGAAGAAGAAGGCGATAATACGAGACAGAGTTTTCCAGACCGAATTTTGGTCACGGCGGCCGGCCTCATCGTAGACAGCGCAGGGCAGGATTATAGTGCCCAAATGTATGCGCAATCACAGGTGCACTCTCTATTACCTCATTCTCATAGTCTGATGAGATGGTGAACCGGCACGACCAGGGAGAGATCAAGCGCAGGACCAACGGCTTTACGTGCTTTCCGAGGCACAGGGGTGAGACACCGCCAACTTCCTGCCTTCGGGCAGCTATTGAGAATTTCTTGACGGAAAACTTAATAACTGATTATTTTTGGCCCGACCAAGGATTCGAAAGCGAGATCAGCAGTTGCGTTGAAATTGATTATAGTTACTTAACTACACATTAGTAAGGCGTTCATATTATATCTTAGTGGATTAAAAATAAGTGCAAAAGCTTCTTTATTGTATGTAGTACATAGAACGATATAAACGTTTTCTTTAACATCAATAGTCACTCAACGGGTTGCTCAAGTAACAATTGGAATTTTAAGAATTGTGCTAAATGGTAAGAGGAGGAAAATAGTCTTAAATGAATTCTAAGCTTTAATGGTCCAGTTAATAGACCACTAAGCTACAGTGATTGCTTGAACTGAGTAATTATGAACAATCATAGAAATAAAAATTATAAATGCGCATAGGTGGTCTTTCGCAGTTTTTATTTCTTAATAGTTTTATAATTTATTTAATCTATGTTATTAACACTCTACTCTAAAAGTATGAAATATATTTTTATAGTTTGATGTTAAAAGTTTACTGGAACTCTTGGATACCTGTTATCAAAGTTGAACAAAAATCGCACAGGTGCGTGCGTTATTGTAAGGCTTAAATATAATGTCTCACACCCTGTAATTATAAAGTTATGGGGGTGGTATCAACCTACAAAGATTTCTAGGCAAAAAAAAAACATACTCGTACTATCTCTTGAATATAAAGTTTTATACGTGATAGTCATGCTGCCGCTATATAAGTAGTATAGTTGTAGCACGAATGGGTCGGCTCCACCGGGGTAGGATCACGCTCTCATGGAATACCAACGTGAAATAGCAGCTTAACAATGCTGTGTTTCGTATGGCGAGTATAGAGAACCGCAGACCCTTTCTAATGGAAAAGAGGTATTCCATCTTAGTTCTCACGGGTGACAACACATCTGCATTTTGATTCGCAAACGAGGATAGATGTAGATGTCTATGGGCCACAGCAACCACTTACCATCAGGTGGACTGTGTGCTCGTTTGTCACCCTATCCTATAAAAAAGTTATGTCTCTTAATATGGTGTTAAATGTATTATTATGGTACTTTCATCTGGTCATGAAGCATATTATATAATTATAAATGTATAAAATTATGTCCTATTATATTTGTATGGTGGTGGCGTAATAATGTTTATGCGTGATAGATCCATGCTGCAGCTATATTAGTTGTAAAACGGATGGGTCGATTCGACCGGGTTAGTACCACGCTCTCATAGAATAGAGACATATTTAATTTGAAAATTTCTAAATTTATGCCTGTCATCAAGTAACAATTACAAAATTACTTTTTCTTTTTCTTTTCAAAATTGTTTTTTCTATTTTATTCACTCTTGATCTTATACAACTTTGTCTTTAGAATTTGTGATATAAAACTTATGAATATCAGTTTTTCTGTCCAACGATCAACTATTTTAGTAAGTGTAAACTTAATTAGTATTTGTAAATATTATGTATATATAGTTGTATATTTTCCTCAAGTAAATAAAATAAAAAATTATAATTCGCAAGACAAAATAAGTATTAATTTTACATTGAAGAAAATATGTCAAACAATGAAATCATTACAGACAATAAGAATAGATTTCATAACAACGCGTCCATAAAAGTTAAGTGCGCCTGTGTCTAGTTAAATTGGTGAAGTGAAATTTTAAAACCAGTGTCAAAGGTTAAGCATTATCTTATGTTAATGCATAGTCCGACGCGGCGTAAATCAATTATGTTACGTGACCCATAGAGGTCGCGACGCTGGTTCGATTCTCGGGCGAACTTGTGCTTTTATACCTATTAGCGTTATGTAAGATGTAGAATGCGAAATTGACTTTGCTGAAGGCTGCGTTCCGCGAGATATTGTTATTTAATTGTAGGTTACATTAAAATTACGTAGACTTATCGTTCGTGTCTTCACGACTGTTATTTCGCCTTAAGGATAGGCATAACTTTGAATAGATTTTGTTTGAAAACGCTTTAGGCTAGTCGCACGTATTATAGAACTTGAAGTGCCAGATTCTAATCTCAAAAATATTTCAAATATTAAACACATAGTTGCGTTTAATAATTGATAATATCATTGGAAATCAGATGGCACTGGTCTACTGGAAATTATATTGTAAAAATTCAAATCTTTTTGTGTTGCGCCTTAATCCATTTTCGTCAGGTGGACCTTTGGCTTATTAGTCACTCTATATTCTTTTTTTTAATCGTGGTAAATGCAAGTCTATAAATAATATAATACGAAACAGATTAAATAAATGTTTTTAATTTGTCTTTAGATGTCACAATGCGTTTATTTGTAATACTTCACTATTTTAGGTTATTTGCAAGTGTCATGGACTGCAATATACCGTATACCACTTACAGTCAGGTGGACTGTTTGTCAATATAATATTAAAAAAAAATATTTTAACATCGTTATAAATGAACAGTAAAGGCGAATATAAAACCATCTCTGAATGAATCTTTATTACACCTGCTGGTTAACTTCCACTCTTTAACATAAAAATAACAAAGCAGTAACAAATGCTTCCGAAAACAGAACCACTTTGTTCTCTTCACTCACCAGCAACAATGACTATCGCGATGACTAAGCAATATACAGTCGATAATCTAATTGTCAGATTGTATTCTGATTTGTTGATTGTATAGGCAAGATGATAAAAGGTAGGGTAAGCAAAAGCTTATATTCCACTACAATTTTAGAACTTATATATTTTAATCTATACAAATAAATAAAATTGAAGTGTCTGTTTGTAATGTCAAAATTACAGCTTTTTACTAAATGCATATGAAAGTATATACGGTACAAATAACAAAAATCAACTTTTAAAGTTTTTGTCTGTCTGTCTGTCTGTCCGCCTGTCTGTCTGTTTGTTCCGGCTAATCTCTGAAACGGCTGGACCGATTTTGACGGGATTTTCACTGGCAGATAGCTGATGTTACAAGAAGTAATTTAGGCTATTTTTATTTTAGAAAAGAATTATGGTCCCGCAAAAAAAAACCCCAAATAACACGCGGGCGAAGTCGCGTGGAACAGCTAGTTATAATGTTCGCCATTTAAAATTATTACTTGAAAGATTTGGCCAAACTCGTCACGCAAGTAAGACATTTTGCACTGGTAATCTTCCCATCACTAGTTTGTTATCTTGGTTCAGTGATTTTATATTCATTTTTCTTCACGAGTTAAGAGTCCCAGAGTTTTTCGTCAATCTGTTGGGCGCACTCTATGCAAAAGTTATTTTCCCTTACACTCTTTGTATATTTATTAAATATTCATCATCACAATCAGCATTTACATCATTATAAATCCACTGCTGAAACATAACTCTCCCCTATAGAGTGCCAATCTTCAGGTTAACGCCGTGAGAAATAAAAATATCAATTTGTTTTACAAAAATTAAAATAACTAATAAAATAAAATAAAATGCCTTATATATTATTATATTATTAGATGAGCGATATTATTGTTATTAGATATACTGAATATAAGTACAATAAACTATAGTATGTTATGTAATCAGAATGTCTGAGAAATAAAAAAAAAATATTTCGAAGACAAGTAAAGTTCGCCATCACGCATTGGGGCAGTGCCACAGATATTTCCTTGCCCTAAAACCCTCTCAGAAATGCGAGGGATCTGTGTCCATTAGTGGAATTTACTTTAACTTTTAACTATAATATTGAATCTTCTAATTTTCTGAGAATTTATGCCTAGCACCTATTTAAAAAAGGCTGTGGATGTAAAACCCATGTCCAGCTGTGAACTGCTGAAAGGGTGATGTGGTAAGTAAGATAGTAAACATTTTAAAACACCCTACATAATTTTTTTTAATTAAAGCAGTAACAAAACACCTTTTATTAGTGCCATGTTTTTGTAAACCCTACACAATTCGAAATGTAATTGATTACTTTGTGCGTTTTAAGAACCTAACGCTGTCGATTAATCAAAAGACGGAGCCATTGTTAAAAATAATATGCTATTTGGCAACAAATGTGTACTTTTTTCACTATTGATTAATCAAGTTATAATAATATTGTCATTACGAACTCAACAAGATGGAAACCTAGTGCTTTTTATGTATGTTTTAACACAAGGCTTAGTTTTTGTTGAGTTTTATTTTTGTTGTTATAATAAGGATCGTTAATGCTCATTTGATTCTGTACAAAGTTCGATGAACTATTTATAATGGCATTCCAAAATAAACTTTTTGTAAAGTTTTACTTATTTGTGATCTAGTACTCCCATAACAATGATTTTGCTAAATATTCATCATCATCATCATCATTACAGATAATTTAAAAATTACTCTTAAATATATAATAACATTTTCAAGGTTATTTTCTCGTTTGAGTTTCCCTCTGTTTTGTTTGCCATTAAAAATATCTACCTTTTCTCTTTTTATAAAAAAAGAAATATTAAAATGAATCCCATTTTAATATTTCGTAGTAGTAGTAGTAGTGTAGAGATGTTTTACGAACAAAAATAACCATGGTCAAACGCGATGACCCGGAATAATTATTTGTAGGATGTAGGTAAAGTATGCGAATACTTATTCTGTGCGGGATTTAACCCTTTAGACCTAGTGCTAACAAAACATGTTCTCTTATAAATTAGTTATTTCCTTAAATGTGATATCGGGAATGCTAGATCTTTCTTTAACATTAGGGGATCTAAGGGAAGAATATAAAATTTAAATATTTTTCTAATAGTATAGGGTGGCAAACAGTCCACCTGATGATAATTGGTTACTGTGAAACATACACATTTACATCTATCCTTAATAAAGAATCAAAATGCAGATGCGTAGTCACCCGTAAGGACTAAGGCGGAATGCCTCTTTTCCAGTAAAAAGGGTCTCCGGTTCTCTACACTCACCAAATGAAACACAGCAGCGTTAAGCTGCCCTTTTACGCTGGTATTCTGTGAGAGCGTGGTCCTTCCCCAGTCGAGCTACAACTATACTACTAATATAGCTGCAGCATGGCTCTACCACGTAAAGTATTAACTTAAGTCAACTTATATTTACCAAGACAATTTATATATAGAGTGTAGTGGCGGTGTAAGAATATCTATTACCCCATATCGTACGTGGGTGTCGTAAGAGGCGACAGATTAAAATTGAAACAGGTGACAGGTAGCAGCATCTTCCTTACTCAAAATAATAAAAAAACACGTGTCCAACTCGCCTGCCGAGCGTGGCAGCTATGGCAAATTCCCACCTATGAGGAAATCTATGGGGGAGGTCTATGCTTAGCAATGGACTTTTATAGGATGAATGAAGTATTACCTTAAACTGATAACAATATTTTTATTTTTAAATTACCTAAGCTCCGCGAACAAAAATAAAATCCTAAGTAGTTTAAGTATTCCCGCAAGAGTACGAAGAGTATGAAGAGAAGTTATGGGGTGGTGATACAAGATCACACAGATATACCATACGATAAAAATACTTCTTGAACAGAAACATTACGTACTGTGTTGGTCTCGCGTGTGTACGATGCTCAATTTGTTAGCAGATCGATGTTTGATTTCACACTAGTTCTACGGTTAGTTCAGAGCAGTGGTGTAAGTTGCAAACAGTTTTTATGTTTTAAAACTACCAATTGATACAAGTAATATTATATCACGCATAAACTAAAAACTTAATATATAGAGATAATAACCTTAAATTTACACCTTTCGTTATTAAAAGCAAACATAAAGACATTATACATGTGCCTCATAAGCCCTAGAATTATAGTTTATATTTTATCATCTATTATAAATTTAATAATTTCTTTTATAAAACTGAATCCTGTAAAACTTCACGGGTACCTAACAACATTAACATCATTACGAATACAATGACGACTACTTAGCACGTTGAGTAGTGAGGTCAATGAACTCAGAGCTGTATAGTATGGGCAAATCTTTCTGCATGCTAACACATTCTTGGAATGATCTGTGCCCAGCAGTGAACTTATATGGTTATTATAATTAATGTGAATAATTAAAAAAATACTTTTATTACTATCTTATGTGCATACTTTTATGACTCTACACGTACGAAATACATAACAGCACCAAAGCCATGCTGCAGCTATATTATAGTTGTAGAGTGGGATGGTTCGACCGGGGAAGGACCACGCTCTCACAGAATACTAAACTGTAAATGCTGCTGCGAGTCTGTTTGTGTCATTTCTCTGCGAGATAAAATCCGCAATTGATGTTCACACACAAACAATGATAACTAAAATAGCTCAGTGGATCAGCAGTCTAAAGTGGCAATGTAACTCGAAGAACTGATAAAGGCTGGGAAAAAAGGTTCTCGAGTGGACCAGCAAGCAGGGTCAGGTGAATCGCCACTAGATGGAATTACGACTTGAAAAAACATGCAGGTTTTCGCTCTACGCGTACGAAATACATGACAGAGTCATGCTGCAGCTATATTATGGTTGTAGCACGAATGGGATGGCTCGACCAGGGAAAGACCACGCTCTCACAGAATACCAAAAGTAACTTAATGCTGCTGTGAGTCTGTCTGTCTGTGTAGAAACGAAGAAAACAGATTTGTATTCTGATTTTTATCAAGGAAGTAGATATACGTGCCACAGAATCCGCAACCATCAGGTGGACTGTGCACCCGTTTGTCGTCCTTATTCTATATTAAATAGAAAACACTATCAATCAAAACATTAAGCATAGATTATGATTTTATTTTTAGTTTATTATTTCTCTGCAATTATACCAAGTACCGTAATAAAAATTAAGACGGTCATGTTATATCCGCTTGTCTCTTCTCATTTAAGTCACACTAACAGCTGCCCAGTGCTCAGTATACACATCAATCATAACCATGAAACAATCGTGCCAGTCGAGGTCAGGAGTTTTATATCGATGACAGATTGTCAGTGCGCACTGAGCTATTGGATGTAATGCGTCTGTAATTTGCGTGTCATGTCCGTTGTTTGAAATGTCCGTTTTTTGTTGCAGCAGAACGGCTGGTGGTATATTTTAATGTTCTTAAAGTTTGGGTAGGTCTTCAGATAATGATTAAACCTATGGAAGCTAATTTCATTTGGGAATTGTATAAAAACAAGTCGAGCAATTTAAAAATTATATACATAATAAGTACTTGGTTAATTGAATTTTCATTAATTGTTCGACCTCTGTCTTGTAAAGTTTTACATGTTATGTGTTTCAAAGATTGTGGCCAATCGAAGTCTCAAACAATTTGAAACTATTATATATTTAAAATTATCATGTAGTGGGTTGTTGATCCAATAATTATCACAAGTTCTGCACTGTGTTGAAAAAATATTTTTACAGTTACCCATTATACACATAAATAAAACATCAAACTTTTTTTTACTTACATAAAGTTGTTTGTTTAATAAGTTAAATCGAGACCCTTTAAGTATGCTTACAAAGATTGTGAAGTGACATATTATGTATGGTACTTATTTTAATTCTGGTTTTTTATTCAGTATGTCATAAAAGTATTCCAGTTAATGAAAGCCATAAAGGTATATAATAAGCATTGCACATAAAGTTTTATTTTATTAACAAAACTCAAATGAAATGCTTGTTTGCACCTTCTTGCTCGGTCCTCCTAATAAAATCGTAGGCTGCTTAGAATTTGCAAAGAACGTAAGAGATATGATATGGGGTATTCTTACACGGTCACGACATCAACACGCGGGTATCGTAAGAGGCGACAGAGGGAAACAAATCAGGAGACGGGCAGCAGCGTCTTCCTAATAAAAACTAAAAATAAAAAACTACGGTTTCGTACCTACATGCGAAGCGTGGCAACTGTAGCAAAATCCTACCATGACGCAATCTTTGGGGGAGGACTATGATCAGAAGTGGACTTTAATAGGCTCTAACAGTGTAAGACATATGGAACTTTTTACACTCTTTACATTTCATATGTTCATTCCAAGAAATCATCCTCACGATGTTTTCTTTCTACCGCCAAGCACGTACTAAATTAGCGCTTAAAATTGCAACTAACAATTTCATTGGTGTCAGCGGGGATCGAGCCTGAGTTGCTCGCGACTATGGGTTACCACGGCTCTATCACGTAAAAACCATTTTCATAAACTATTTATAATATAAGTATAGATATACTATGGTAAGTATCTGTGCCCTACATTGGAACGTTTATCGAGAGTTATTTTAGTTACAGCAATGTGCAAACTGCACACTAGCTAATGAAAAATAATTCTATTGCTTCATAGCAAGTTAACTTTAGTTTATTATGTAATAACTGCAAACAAAGGCAGAGGCCTTAAGTTGAATTTGATTGCTTGCTCCAACGCAACCTTTACAATGTACTATGCACTGTTAGTAAAATTTGTAAGAGGTTAATATATTGGATTTATTGGTTGTTAAAATTTAATCTGTAGTGTAGTGGTCAGCTACATTAGCACTATCTATGTAACTCTTCAACGCGTTAGAAAGCTATTTGGTATAAATAATGTTTACGACCAACGCCTTTTCATTAAAACGTCATAAATGAAAAAAATACTATAAATTATACCTTAAACATTGTAATGAACGTACAAATATCGCCAAAACATTGTTTAAGTTTTTGTGTTTTGTCTCACAAAAATTACTGTACACTACACAATTTATTCCTCCTTGTTATTAATTTACTTTTAGTTTTCTCACTATTTCTCTGCGTGACAAAATGCGTAATAATTAAATTCACAGAAAAACAGTAATTATTTTTTATTGGATAAGGGTGAAAATCCAGCATACAGTCCATATGATGGTATAAGTGGTTGCTGTAGCCTATAGACATCTACACTTATCTTCGTTTGCTAATCAAATTGCAGATGCGTTGTCACCGGTGAGGATTAAGATGGAATGCCTCTTTTCCAATAAAAAGGGTCTTCGGTACTCTACACTCACCATACGAAACACAGCAGCATTAAGCTGCTATTTTTCGCTGGTATTCTGTGAGAGAATCTGCCCCTGTCGAGCCGACCCATTCGCGCTACAACTATGCAATGAATATAGCTGCAGCATGGCTTTACCACGTACCAACATAGCCAGGGGATGGCAATGCCGAAGAACCAACATCTGATGAGGAAAAAGGTTCTGAAGTGGACCACGAAGCAATGTCAGGCAAATCCCCACTAGATGGAATGAAGATCTGATAAAACATGCAGGTTGTCGCTGGATGCATACTCGTAGATGAAAAATTATGGAAGTGACTCATGAGATTAGCAGTATATTTGTGATGGGTTTTAATAATAGTGACAACAGCAGTTATATAGTCACCTATTTACTAGTTGATGGGATATATATAATACTAAAATACCTCATCTTTGACATCCATTACACAAACCACATATCGATTCATTCATTAACAGGAAGATGGCGTTACGTGCAAATGCAAGTTACGTTGTTTACGTTAAATGCAAGTTAAGTTGTTTTTTACATGATTAGAGTACAATTAATGTATATGTACATTCGTTATATACATATAATCGATTACTCGGAAACCGCTCTAACGATTTGGATGAAATTTATATTTAAATAAACCTAGCAAGCTAACAGCATAGCAAAGTGGCGAAGCAATCAGCTTTGTAGCGGTTTCTAACAGAAAAAAAAATTCAAAATAGGAGGTTCAGATGCCTGGGTGATCAGTAATCGATTGCTGAAAACAGAATTTGAAAATTCGAAACCGTTCTCGAGATAATCGTGGGACAGACGGACAGACGGACGGATAGACGGACAGACGGCCAGACGGACAGACGGACAGACGGACAGACGGACAGACATCGTGAAATCAATAAGTGACTTCGCAAGTTTCGCCACTTAATAATGACTTATTTTCCAAGTTAATCCATGGGAAATTATAATTTTCTTCTAACAACGAGCAATACAACGAGTGGTCCGCCCAGTCTAAACTCTTAAAAGCCCCGTCTATATTCGTTTATCTTCTTCTCAATCAAACGCCTAAACACGGCATCCACTCAACAAGCACAGATGTGATCAGCATATAACCAATTTAGTTTGCAAACACGGAAGATTATTTCGGTAATCTTGACTTTCCGGTTAATGTTATTCAATAATGTCGAACAAAAATCCCATAAAGATCGATTCAGTCTCATATTTGCCCTATGTTTATGGGATTTTTGTTTTGGAATATTAGATTTTTTGTTAATTAATCCTGGCTTAAGAATGCGTAAAAACAAAGAACGGTTCTAGTATGCGTTAAGGTGCGTCTATACCCAGAAGTGAACTGGCGTAAGTTGATGATTATGACATATTTTCGCTATCAGTCGGTCTATAAAGTTTTGATCGTTAATAAGAAGGGTACAGTGGACAGGTATGATTGGAATTTAACGTGAAGAATAATGGATTCTTTCCTAATTCTCTAAAATGAATGAATTGCTTTACTTTAATTAATTTTAAACAGTGGTAGAGCCACGCGGCAGCTTTTGCTGTCGCACGGATGGGCCGGCTCGAACCGGGGTGGTACCACGACCTCACAGAAAACCAGCGTGAAGTAGAGGCTTACCTCTGCGTTTCGCTTGGTGAGTGCAGGTGGCCGGAGGCCCTTTTTACTGGAAATGAGGCATTCCATCTTAGTCCTCACGGGTGACAACGCATCTACATTTTGATTTGTAATAGAGGATAGATGTAGATGTCTATGGGCCACAGCAATCACTTACCATCAGGTGGACTGTGTGCTCGTTTGTCACCCTTATCCTATAAAAAAAAAAAACTTACTGCGTGGAAGAACCATGCTGCGGTTATATTAGTGGTATAGTTGTAGCACGAATGGGTCGGCCCGACCGGGTAAGGAACACACTCTCACAGGATACCAGCGTAAAAAAGCAGTTGAATGCAGCTGTGTTTCGTATGGTGAGTGTAGAGAACCGGCGACCCATTTTACTTTAACTTTAATGAGGCATTCTATCTTAGTCCTCACGGGTGACAACACATCTGCATTTTGATTCGTAATCGAGGATAGATGTAGATGTCTATGGGCCACAGCAACCACTTACCATCAGGTGGACTGTGTACTCGTTTGTCACCCTTTTCCTAATTGGAAGAGGTCTATGCCTTACTGTAAACTGGCATAAGTTGATAGTTATGGCAATTTTAGCCATTAATCCGTAAATAAAGTCTTGTTTGTTGATAAGAAGGATACACAGCGGACATATTAGATTGAAAGCGGACAATCGTTTCTGGGCCCACTAGAAATTTTAACGTAACTTAATTTTATTACACATAAATGAGATACCAATTTATTATAGTAAACGGCCTAAAGATTTTATAGAAATATAACCGGAATCATAAAATCTGAAAAAAAGAGTTGTTTTGATATTCGTGTTCTAGCTAATATTATATTAAAAAAAATTCTTGTAAGGAAGAAGGAACTAGTAAAAAGATTTTCATTCAATCTTAAAGTACCTGTAAATGCTAAATGTGCCTACAACTTTCTTTTATACTATTAATTATTGACCAGTAAACTATTTTTAACTTATAATACGGGTGAAAACTACCAGACAATCGCTTTTAGTCTGTTTTTAGTTTTCTTTTATAGAAATAGGGTGACAAACGAGCACACAGTCCACCTGATGGTCGCTGTGGCCCATAGACAACTACATCTATTCGCGTTTGCCAAGCAAAATGCAGATGCGTTGTATGCCGTGGGGACTAAGATAGAATGCCTCGTCTGCAGTAAAAAGGGTCTCCGGTTCTCTACACTCACCACACGAAACACAGCAGCGTTAAGCTTCTATTTTACACGTGAGAGCGTGGTAATTCCCCGGTCGAGCCGACTCATTCGTGCTACAACTATACCTACTACTAATATAGCTGCAGCATGGCTCTACCACGTAAGAAAGTTTTTGTGATATTCATATTTTAATTGTTAATTTCTCAGCATTCCCGTTAGATACGATAAAACTAATATGACTATATTAATTTATATATTATAAGGAATAAATCGACATTTCATTATTATATATAATTTCATTAAGTTACCCCACAACTTGAAGTGACCCATTCTCCATACAAAAAGAAGTTGTCTACTTTAAAGTGAAGACTAATGGATCCCTTTTTATTCCTTAAAATAAATGATTAATATAATTTATAACTTTTGTCTAATTTATTTTAGTCAAGTAGTAATAATAATCTTTTTTTGATAGTTTAACTACGTTTCTCGCATAATCGAAAATAAGCGTTTTAAACGCTTATTTTCGATTATGCGAGAAACGTGATTTTTAAGTTATAGACTTCAAAATTAGTGATTTAGTACTGATTAGGTTATCAATAATTTAATTTTTACCCAGCTGCGTGGTGTTGAAACCAGTACAAATGTGATGCTCCCCCGTCCAGACAAATGAAAGTATGATTAATGTTATCTGTGCACACATCTTTCCTAAGAATACCTTTATATGACTAAACAAGAGGCCATGACTCGTCTCTGCGTGAATAACTGGTTAAGAAAGCCCGACGGGAAAAAATCCATTCGCATTTATAGTGGACTAATGTTAATGGCAAGTCTTCGCTTAAATACCTTTTGCAGTTTTCTTTGGAACCAGAGGCGTTATTTTAACATTTTATTGTTTTAAATTTTTAAGATTAAATAATTAAATCGAAGAAAAATAGCGCTATAAAACCAATATTATTTTATGGGCGCAGTATCATTGGTTCACTCATAAAGACTTCTTTGTATTTTATTGCATACATAATATTAAATATTATATTTATTAAACGTCCGTAATCATACCTATAGTGCCTGGAGATTAACAGTTGTGAGGAACTAAGAAAAATAAATTTTGGAGAAATAAAAAAGAAAGATTCATATTATGCATTGATTAAGTAACAATCCCCTGAAAATGGGCATCAATGAAAGGGAGACTGTGATGGTGTTCCTCATCGGTCTAGATATTTTACATCTGGTATATAAGAAATCGAATCGTGGTAGCTTTGGAAATAAGCGTTCGCTGTAAATTTCACAGTACTACGCGAGCAACTCCGGTTCGCTTCCCGCCGGCACCATTGAAATTTTTAATTATAAATTTAAGTGCTGATTTACCATGTGCTCGGCAGTGAAGAAAAACATTGTGAAGAAACCTACATGTCTGAGAAAAAAATAATATTTCGAAGACATTTGAAGTTTGCCAAAACTCATTTGGGTAGTACGGCGGACATTTCTTGTGCTCTCTCTTTCTCTCAGAAATGAGAGGAGACCT
The DNA here is from genome assembly GCA_033319125.1 of Parnassius glacialis. NCBI lineage: Eukaryota > Metazoa > Arthropoda > Insecta > Lepidoptera > Papilionidae > Parnassius > Parnassius glacialis. Next base: position 18,090,030 of record JAVANC010000024.1, on the reverse strand, counting down.
GTGCCCAGCAGTGGGACGTATATAGGCTGTAACTTTTACTTTAACTTTTATATAAAAGATGGTTATACTCGTACAGCCATCCATGAAATGCCTTAAGATCTTTCTAGCTTTTCTCTTAGACGCCTTTTACAACACCCGCAGATTTACTTTTATTTTTGTAACTGTTACAGCACAAGCCATAATTGGACGTAGTTATGCAAAAAGGATCCAACCCGCGATAAGTTGAGTTTATGATATTTGAAGTATGGATACTTTTTTTTTGTTTTGTTTATGATATTTGAGGTATGGTTTATGTCTGTTTGTAATTTTTCTTCTTATTTTTGTTGCTTTTGCTAAAATTGTTACATCACAACATAATAGTATAGACCACAAACATTATTTTTCAAGTCAACATTTTAGACACAAACTCGGGTTGGATCCTTTTTGCATAACCACGTCCAATTATAATATGCACAATAATATTATTACCATACACTGCTAATAATGTATTCTAATATTATTATAATCCAAACTTGCTCTTTATATACCTATTGTTGTTGTGATTTTTTTTATAAAACATGTAAACCATTAATTTATTATGTGCACGTTTTCGAGAATTTAAAGGTTTAATTTATTTTTATATGCGTAATTCTCAAAACTCTTTACAGAATGTTGGTTTTTTTTTAATTGAAAAGTAGTCTAAAAGACCACATTAAGTAGCTAGTAGTCGTGTTAGCTCAGGACCTAAATACGGCAAAGTTTAGAGATATTTTCTTTGTAGATTAGATGTAATATTTGGAATTGAAAATTTGAAATTTATATATGTGATAATCTATTGTCACATACAGCGACTCTATGCAACTTTGCACTTTCGCGCACTGGTATCTAATCAACGGACCGAGAGCCGGTCACATGTGTTGTCATACTACTTTCTACATAATTTTTTACAACGTCAGCTCCATAGTCATGTCATGTTTTACATGAGTTTTGTATTGAAGATCTATAAATCTACTTAATAATTAGTTCTATTAGGGGCTCAAACAATTTTGTATTATGTAATTTTGTACTGCTCAAAGATTTATTAGTGCAACTACAATAAAAACTTTTTACTTCATAATTATTGGATTTCAAACGACTAAGCATTAAAACCGTAATAGCTTAGAGACTAAGCGCTATTATATAAGCCATAAATTCCACAGTAAGCGAGCAGCCCGGGTTCGATTTCCGCCGGCAATAATGAGATTGTTTAGAGTAATTTTAAGTGCTGATTTACCACGCGTTTGGCGGTATACGAAAATATCGCTAGGAAATCTGCATTTCTAATAATAATTAAAAAAATTGAAGACATGTGAAGTTTACCAACACACGAGCAGCACGGCAAATATTTCCTTGACATAAAATTTTCTCAAAAACCAGGGAATTTATGCCATACAGTGGAACGTATATAGACTAGTGATGCAACGAATACTACTTTTACGAATACGAATACGAATATCAAAACTACTATTCGGCGAATACGAATACGAATACGAATACGAATATCTCGCCATGGTAATAAAAACTAATTTATTTGTTAATTTTCTATTGTTCTAATAATTAAAATTTACAATAGGCAATTTTTTATTTAAAAAACAAAATTTGTAGATTTTCTGGTTTTAGGCGATTTCTTTTTTCAGTTTGGATGTTTCCAGCCGTTGAAAAAAGTCTTTCCGAGGCAACTGTACATAGTTTCAGTGTAAAATATTTTTGGGAGCCCCCGTCGTTGACGCTAAGGGCCAAATCACACGTATTTTTTTACGCGCCGACGACGCGCGTTATCCAAGTCCGCCAGTAATTAGAGTTGCGTACAAAAATATTAGTTTTTAAATATTCGTGATCAGTATTCGCCGAATACAAATATTCGGTAAATGTCTACTATTCGGCGACGAATAGTAGACATTTAGCTTTACATTTACATAACGAATACGAATACGAATATTCGTATTCGTTGCATCACTAATACAGAATGTAACTTTAATTTACTTTATTCTCCATACATTATAAAAAAACTTATATAGTTCTACTTTTAAAGAATGAAGTTAAAAACAGTTGTTTTTCATATTAGTACGATATGGTTAATTTTATTATTAATATGTACACAATAATTTATTTGCAGAATAAATTTGCAATAAAATGAAGTAGCCTTGACTATGAAGAGTGCGCATGAATTCGCTTATAGATGCGCGCTGTTCAGACCGGTCAGCTGTTTTGTCTGCTTTGTTGTGTTAACGATATACATTTAGTTAAATCTTGAGACGGATCTGAAGATTATATTTATTGTGACACGTAACTTTTTAATACTACTATCTAAAACGGAACTACCAAATTTATTTAAAATTTAATCGATTTAGCTACTTCCTGAAAGTTGTCGAGGAAATTACGAGATTAGTATCCAATATATTTTCTGTTTTTGTATCTATAATGTCTTTATCTTCCTTTATCATCATCTTTATTACAACTCTTTATAAGCAATCACTTCACTTTTTAACAGTGGTAGAGCCACGCGGCAGCTTTTGCTGTCGCACGGATGGGCCGGCTCGAACCGGGGTGGTAGCACGACCTCACAGAAAACCAGCGTGAAGTAGAGGTTTATCGCTCGTTTCGCTTGGTGAGTGCAGGTGGCCGGAGGCCCTATTTACTGGAAATGAGGCATTCCATCTTAGTCCTCACGGGTGACAACGCATCTACATTTTGATTTGTAATAGAGGATAGATGTAGATGTCTATGGGCCGCAGCAATCACTTACCATCAGGTGGACTGTGTGCTCGTTTGTCACCCTTATCATATTAAAAAAAAAACTTGCTACCATCAACTTCCTATATCTCTTACCAGGGGGTGACTCCATCTAGTGGAGAACTGCCCTACATTTCACTAATGGTGATGACACATGGATCTGTAACGTTGATATGTCTTAATTTTTTTTTAATACTGACCTGATAACTAGATAAATACTATATAATAATTATTAATAATTTTATTCTATATATATATATATATATATATATATATATATATATATATATATATATATATATATGTGTATATATATATATATATATACACATATATATATATATATATATATATATATATATATATATATATATATATATATATATATATATATAGAATAAAACTAATTTTAGGGATTTTATAGCGATTAATTTTAACTTTTTTTAATTCCCGACGTTTGGGGATATTTCACGGGGAGACGGGGGGAAGGGGGGGGGGGGGACGTCGACTGAGATGTTTGACGACGTTAGTTGTTTGTGTCGTTTGTATTTATAAACGCTATAAAATCCGTAAAAAAATTAGTTTCAATCCAATTGTAGTATTCGCGTAAATATAAGAAATCATTAAATACTTTATAGATAATAGAGATATTCGTTTAAAACAAGTAGACGGTGAATCAATTGGCAATAATTCATTTAAATTGAATCACACAGAGTGGTACTGCTTCCTAGAACTTTGACAGCTCGGTCATTAGTAAAGTGATAGAGATATATGATTAAACAGTCCATTATTAGTTAACATTTTATAGAGTTAGGATATAAAAAATAAGTATGCAACTGTTACGGCGATATAAGATTAGATTGTGCTTAATGGACTTAGGTAATTGATAAATTGTAAAGATTTCAGAATTATTTATTAATATTATGATGATGTTTTATTTATTTTTTTCATCATAAAATATTTGCCTTTTATATCAGGACTTAATAAATTACTGAAATTTTGATGGATTATGAATTAAATGAAATTATTGGACTTGATGGAAAAAATAAGCAGAGTAATCAAAATCAAAGCCAGATGTCATCACTTTCCGTTACTACTATAAGAAACAATTTGTTTTTATTATGGGGCGATCCCGAGATGTTAATCTGTGGACAAATCATCGTATGTATATTACGCACACAGACGCACTAGACGCGGTGAGAAACTAACGCACCTGTACCGGTCGACCTGCCGGTTATAGTGCTGGGCCTTTAGCAGCCATATATTATATCGATACATGTACGATGTCGTTTAAAATACTAAGATATTTTTAGATATAAGGCAATTGACATTGATATATTAAAGTATATGTAAGATACGGTAGGTATATTGGTAACTCTAAAATATTCTTGTAGTAAATATTTATATTTATTTTTAAGAATAAATTTAATGTCATTGTATTTGCGAACACATTAATACTTTTATTGGGAATATAGATTAAGCAGAATGTATTTCTATTTTGTAAATTATTATAAGTGGTTGAATATACATGAGTTGTATATAAAAAGTATATTATAACAACAAAAAAATCATATTTTGATGATACTTTATATATATCAAAATTACTACTTAGTATCTATTTCACTAGAGTGCAAAAAGCTTTGAAAATCTCTGTCACTTACTGTGTCCTTTAAACCCACGCAAAGTATCGATATCGACAGTTAACTTGGCCGCACCTAGGCCTCACGCTGCGCCGCCCCGGTCCATCGGGGCCCGTTCGCTTCACGACTCACATCATAAATCACGCACTAATAGCCGGTAAACTCATTCGCTAATCCGAATCGAACAAGTACGCGATGCGCTTACACTGCGTATGGCCTGCTGGCTTTCCAAGTGGTATTACTATTATAATTATTTTTATCGTCACGCTGCGGCTCCTTAGTAAATACATAAAATTTTAATAGTTCAAAATACAAGGAGATTCTATATTTAACGCATTTGTTTTTTTTTGTATGTTTACCGATTTCTCGGCAACGGCTGAAACAATTTAAATGGTTCATTTTTTTTTCAAAAATATTATAATATTTTAAGAGTATATGACGGGGGTATATTAACAGCTCCGTGGCACAATTATGTAGAAATTATTTGCAGCGCTAAGAGCCGTGGGTTCGCATCCCGCACGGAACAAGTATTCATTAAAGTAAGAACTAGTGATATTTCTCAGACCACAAAAATATTAAACTAAGAAAACTTTAAATAAAAACGTGCAGTATGACCCTACCAAGTGATTTACGTGGTAGAGTCATATTTATTTATTTATTTATTTATTTAAGGACAGCCAGAGGTAATTACAATAATACATGTTCACAAAACATAATATATAAGCTAAATTTTTAAATGTAAAACCTATTAAAGGCAGCCACAACATGCTTCACAAGAAGAGTAACACTTTATAACATAAATTACAAAATATTAAAAACATAACCTTAAAATAAATCAAAAACCAAGAAATACCAAAAATATAAAAAAAATATAAACCAATAAACTAAGACACCTTAATACAATAAAGGGGAAAAACACAATAATCAATTAAGCTAAATAACAAAATTAATTCATATCGAACTCTTAAATATTATTTTTTAAGTTCTGTAGCACTGTTTTTTTAAAAGAGGACAAAGAATCGCTAAAAATGTCCACAGAATCCGACATCAAATTCAGCAGGCGTGACATTCTAACTAAACTATTGTTATGACCTAGATTAGATTTAGAAGGAAGTGGATAGAACAAAGGTACAGATTTACGCGGATAACGCCTTGGTACTTTAAATTTTATTTTTCGCAATAGTTCAGCGCTGTCCGTAGTTCCGCGCACTATTTTATAAAACATTACCATGTCCAAATACTTTCTTCGTTTTGACAAGCTGTCAACGCCGAAGAATTTTAATTTCTCATTATATCCGGCAAGTTTTTTGTCATTTATGTTACTACAATAAACTAGATTCCTCATAAACCGTTTTTGTATCCTTTCTATACGTAGTTGATGGACTTTGTATTGTGGTGACCATATTACGCTCCCATATTCTATTATGCTGCGGACATAGGTATTAAATAATATTTTTTTAGTTGTGATGTTCTTAAAGGTTTTGCTGTTTCTTAATATGAAGCCTAAAGTCCTTGAAGCTTTCTCTATCATGCGGTCCATTTGTGGAATAAAAGTCAGTTTAGAATCTAAAAAAATGCCCAAATCCTTAACAAGATCCACAATCTGTAATTCTTCATTATTTATTTTATATTTCATTTTAAATGGAGATAATTTACGTGTGAAAGAGATTTGATAACATTTAGTTGGATTCAGCTGCAAATTATTAATGCTACACCAATTTACTAGACCATCAATATCATCTTGTAAAAGTTGTGAATCTTTGGAACAATTAATCACTCTAGCCATCTTTAAGTCATCTGCAAATAATAGAACCTTACTATTTCTTATTTGTTGATCCAAATCATTAATGAACACGTTAAATAGCCACGGCCCAAGGTGAGAACCTTGTGGAACGCCAGAACTGGATATATAGTTATCAGACCTGTAACCGTTTAGTACTACATAGTTAGTTCGACCACGTAGATAGGACTCAAACCAACCAACCATAGACCCACAAAAACCGTAATTCGATAATTTATGCAATAGAGTTCGATGGCACACTCTGTCGAATGCTTTAGAAAAGTCTTGCTTTAGAAAAATATTGCAGCTATATTATAGTTGTAGCACGAATGGGTCACGGTTAGGTTCACGCTCTCACAGAATACCAGCGTAAAATAACAGCTTAATACTGTTGTCTTTTCTATGGTGAGTGTAGAGAAACGGAGACCCTTTTTACTCGATACGAGGCATTCCATCTTGGCCCTCAGGAGTGACGTTTTGATTCGTAAATGAGGATACATGTAGATGTCTATGGGCCACATTATCAACTTATCATCGGTTGGACTGTGTACTCGTTTGTCACCTTTATTCTATAAAAAAAAACAAGTAAAAACCGATTTTATTTCTAATAACTTTTACTATACTACGAATATGCTATAATTTAATAAAAATAATACAATAATTTCGATATACTAGCTTCTGAAATACTGTACTCGCAATTCTAAAATACTCTTTGTCTCATCACGGGATTTAGAAGCTGTTATATGCAAATAATTAAAAAAAATTCAAATTCAATAAATGATATGGTTTTTTCTGTTTTTTTAACGTTAATTAATACAGATGCTTTTAACATTCTAATTTATCTTTTAAGATCATATGCATTATATAATATAATAAAGTTTTAAAGGAATTAGTACGGCACATTATAAGTCTTTAGCTGAAAATACGCTTTTTTAAGATTGGTTTGGTGGTTTGGCCATGTCGAAAGAATGAACGAGGAAAGAGTAACAAAGCAAATCTATGTTGCAGAGGTGAACGGCAGTATTGAACATGGGCAAAAATAAGAGTATCCTTAATCGACGAGCATGTATGCGTAGGTGCCGATCCCTCTAGGTAACAGGCGTGAGTGTTTATATATGTATCAAATTGTGCCACAATGTCCTTTTCTTACTCACCGCAAGAATCGACTTACGGGTTTCACATAACTGTTATTAAGTGGCGAAGCTTGCGAAGACACTTATTGATTTCACGATAACTGTCCGTCTGTCCGTCTGTACGTCTGTCCGTCTGTCCGTCTGTCCGTCTGTCCCACGATTATCTCGAGAACGGTTTCGAATTTTCAAATTCTGTTTTCAGCAATCGATTACTGATCACCCAGGCATCTGAACCTCCTATTTTGAAACTGATTGTTATGTCACAATAACTACTTTTTCATGTTAAAATGTGAAATAGTAACACCGGTACAACCTAGGCCACATTACTCGTATCAGTACCTGTACCGTACATAACCATCAATTACGTTAACCATGTAATTTTAGTAACATATTTCACTTTTTAAATCTTTGTTAATTCAGCAACCGTTCGTCGTGTCTCCCTCGAAGTTCGCATGTCGCAAGGCGTAGACGCGTGATATACGCGGGTGAAACCGCGGGGCACAGCTAGTTGTTGTATGCATAAAATAAATAATATGAATAATAAACATATGCAAAAACAAACGCAGAATTTAGTATTACGCATTTGAATAATCAACGTACTTATAATATGTAGAATAAGGATAATGACCTCGATATACACATACGTTAGAAAAGTATATTCGAACTGCGAATAGAACGTCAATAACATCTACTTTAATGCATTTTTTTTGTATTTAATCTCGTTACTATGTTAATTAAATTCAAATAAATAATGCTAATATGTACAATATACATGCTAATATTACTTAGCAATGACTCTATCTTTGTGATGACTTATTTATTGTAGATGTCGGCTAGTTTAATTTAATTGTTTTATCAAGATGTATTAATAGAATATTTTTTATACATATGCGAATAATATAACACGGTATTTTTATGATGTATACGCAAATTCAACCTGCTTTTTAAAATTATCGGCTTTTTTAACTACATGACAGAGATCATGCAAATCCTTGCAAGACGACCCAATGAGACATAAACAATAAAAAAAATACATCAATGCTACCCGTGAACCCACTTCTGGAGTTTTTTAGAGTTGACAGACGGATACTAAAGCTGGTGATGGGCAGCATCATCTTGCTGGTTATAACTCAAAATAATGATAAAAAAACAGCGGATGCTAACTCGCCTACCAAACAACTATGGCTAATATTTCCCTTAGGAGACATTCTATGGGATAGACCTATGAACATAGACCATAGCAGTAGATTTTAAGCTCATAACAAGTCAACTTCTGAAGATAGGCGTCCGCCGTGGATTGCCACATGGTATTCCTGCTTTTTTCATTAGGTCGTCACTCGGTCTAGTATATCGCCGCTCAGCTAGTGGTAAACACTCAGCAAGTGCTGGACAGCAACGTACTGCTGTCAAGCCCAGTTGTTTGGTTTTTCGAGGTTGCAGCTCGCCTCGCGTGGCAGCAAAGATAATCCATTACCCCATATCATCCTGTCAGTGTCATAAGAGGTACAGAGGGAAACTGAAGCAGGAGATAGCCAGCAGGATCTTTCTGATAACAGCTGTATAGTAACAAAAACTGTGGTTTTAACCCAAGCGTGGGTACTATGGCACATAAGAGAACTATAAGAGGTAGACGTATCCGAAAATAATACAGACAAACGAATGGTAAAGTTTAAAATTTTGTAGAAGCGACTTCTGCGAAATTTATATGGAACCACATGAGGAGTACCAACATTCAAATAAAAAAAATCATCAAAATCGGTTCACCTAGAAGAAATTTATGAAGTAACACACATAAAAAAATACAGTCGTATTTTATTGAGTACCCCCTCCTTTTAGAAGTCGGTTAAATATTCCACAAAAAGGACAAGAAATAAGTGATAACTTATAGTTTACTGACGCAATGCCACAAAACCAAACTTTCAAATAAGTGGTAGATTGTCGAGCAATTGAAAATGTTCTCAATAAACGAAGTGCGCACTCTAATTTATTTAAAGCTTAGATAGACTACCTGAGATAAAAGATTCTTCCTACGCAGTGGACAAACGGGAACGACTGGTCAAGTTTATAAAGTATAATGAAAAATATTTCTCCGTTTCTACAGTAATCACATTGGACATTGGAAACTGTACGATTAGGTCCATTGTCAAGTACGGTACGAAAATTGAACATTCATTTAAAAGAAATTTTAGGTCCAGAAATATTTTACATAACTCTTTAAATCTTGTAAAGCTCGTGTCAAATGTTAGGCTTTAATATCTTGTTTCTATATTTTAATTCTACGAAATAAACTAAGAAAAGCCCCTACATTTAAAAGGAAATATTGGTTCAACAACTTATAAATGTCTTATATTTATAATGCCAAACACATGCCACTGCTTTCGCACAAAGAATCGTTTACAGGAATCAGACAAAAATTTACAGTAAGCATAAAACATAAATGTTAATTGGTGACGTAAAATGTGGAGGCGCCCTATTTCTGATAAAAGAAAATCCAATTCATCTCATTACAAATATAATTTTAAAATTTCTGTCATAAAACACTCTTTATATATGCAACAAGCTTCGTACTCCCACACTGGCTTCCGATGCGAGATCACCTCTTTTCCTTCCACGGTCAAACGTTCATTAAGAGCCGTGGTAGCTCAAGGTTAGACCTCGCTGTAAATTTTATAGTACCTATACCAGCAACCCGAAGTCAATTACCTCGCTATTGTTATTCGGGAGCGCTCCCGAGGCCTACGCAAACTAACACAATATGTATGTACACAGCTAACAACAGCCAAAGACAAACTTTCATCGTGAAACAGAATAACTTTTTTTTATAGAGTAGGGGGCAAACGAGCATACGGCACACCTGATGGTAATTGATTACCGCCGCCCACGAACAACTTCAAACCCAGGGGATTTGCAGATGCGTTGCCGGTCTTTTAAAAAGGAGTACGCTCTTTTCTTGAAGGTCCCTAACTCGTATCGGTCTTCGCAGTGCCAGTGAGTCAAGCCGATCGGAATTATTAATGTTACTAATGAAAGTATTAACTGTAATTATATGTGCTAATTTACCATGTGTTTGGAGGGAAAAGAAGCCAGCATGAGAAATAAAATATTTTGAGGATATAATGTGAAGTCGCACATAACGCACTGGTGCAGCGCGGCAATCTAACTACTCCATAAAACTCCTTTTAAAAATGAGTGCAGTTTTATGTGGAATATAAAACCAATTTTATTTGTGATAGCTTAATAATTGCCATTTTAAGCAAGGCAGTCAACCTCTACATTAAGACAGTATCGATACAGTTCAATAGTTAAAATAATGCTGTTCAAAATTACAGAATGGCAAGGGATTATAAAATAACATTATAATGTATAATTTTACAAGGTCAGCCCGTAACCTCCGTATCAAGCCATATGAGAATTCTCGCTTTCGTTTAAAACTAGTTGTCGCACGCTGACTTACTTGCGTGGGTGTTTGTTTGTGAATGTAACAACGTAAGTATTTGGAGCGACCCGCAACGAACGTTATAATTGTACAAATTATAATATTTTCCCATTAAACGAGTTTCTTTACCCATTTTTATAATCAGTATCTAAGTCACTAGTGTTCTAAGACAGTTTTTTACATATGATCTTGCAAATGTAATAAAAACTTATTTCGCTGCATCAGCAGAGGCTTGCTTAAAATTTGGAAGTGAATTGATTTTTATATAATAGAAATATATTATATGTCACTTGTAAATTAAATAAGTTAGCGATAATAAGTCGCATTCAAAGAACTACACAAAAAATATTTAATTTATTTCTGCAAAATAACTTCAGAACTTGATGCTAAGACAAAGTGCATATAAGTGTTAAAGCATCGACTTCTGACTTTGATTTTGTTTTTGAGGCTTTTAAATACAATAAGGAATTACAAAAGCTCGAATATTGTCTCAATAGTTACATTAAAAACTTCATCCCCCGTTCTTTCAGCCTTAAGGGTGTAAATTTTCTCCTCTGAATTATATATGATTACCCAAAAAAGCCCATTTGATTAAAAAAAAGAATCATTCAAATCGGTCCATAATAGGGTATTTTACACCATGTAAAAAAAAGTCAAAGAATAAATATTTATGATAGATTTTGTAAAAAGTAAACGAGAAATATTGATTGCTATTTATAAAAATGCATTATAAATTTTATATTTCAATTTAAAGAATAATTTTTTTACCTGTGCCTCAAATCTGCAAAACAATGTCCGCCATATTAGATAGCGTCGTGACGTCACTAGGTCAAAGAACTAAGTTATGTGCTGTGTACTAACTAGCTAATTTCGAATTTTTTCAAGTTATTATTACGATTGTTGACTTTTATTCTGAATTTTATTCAAAAGGCATCATGGAAGACGGATTCTTAAAAGCGAGTTTATTACTTCGCTTTTAGCACTAATGTTATAGATATTATAATATAAGCTTAGGTGAGAAAAACTTTTTGTTATATTTTTTTGTACAAACTCTCAGACGAAATAAAAAGTCACTATTTTATTTGGTCTGAGTGCAAACCATGTCTTTATTCCCACATAATAGAAGAAAACACGAATTAAGTAAAACACTGCACTGCACTTGCAAGGGCTATCAAAATGGCCCACAAAGGGCGGGACAGACGAGCGATAAACCTAATCTATTACAAAATTTGACTTGCAATATGTACCTATCATGTCATGATGTTTTATTTTGTTTAATCGATAGTTAAATATAAGTCATAATTAAATCAAAGTGATCTTCACAGAAGTATAGTTTAGATTTTGTAGACAATGAATTCGGGTCACTTCTTGCCAGTTTTAACCAAGTATTTCTCATATTTAAATCAGTTGGCACTTTAATCTATAACTTACCCGGCGTTCTTGTGCTCGTATTTTTGCAATTGGGCATAACACTCATTATTATGTCACTATTCGGTTTTAAAAAAATTAAATAAAAATTATAGTGGTTCATTATCACTCTAGGATTCATTTAAACACTTTTCGAAAATGGGTGTAATACCCTATTGACGATGATATAAAGTAACATACAAAAAAAGAAAATACACTTGAACTGCTTCTGTTTTAAAGTCGGCTAAAATAACTTAAGCTATTAGTGTATTAGCACAGGCTAAGAAGAATATACAGTCAGTCATCGCGTTTGATATTGTCGGAAAAGCCTAGATTGTGGTATAAGTAAGAATCTAATAACATTTATGAACATAAGTGGCATCTCTATTAATAATTAATAGTATGTTTTGTAACAAACAGACCAAATGAATGCAAATTTAGATATTTGTATCCCAAGACATGTTTTAATGAAATACATAAATGAAGAAGAAGAAAGCTTGAATTTGGCAACTCACGTCTGTATTTGTGTAAACGGAGTTTTATAATTACGCTTCATATAAATTGTCTATTTGTTTTGAAAAAGATTTGAACCTTTCAGATTAAAACCTCTATGTCATGCAGACTGACAGACATCTAAGGTACAAAAAAGTATATTACAAAAATACCTTAACAAAAATCATATATTACAGTTTATTATTTCGATAGCTCAAGTTAAAAAAAATACTTCCGACAGTTAGAGCAAATTGTAAACAACAATTAAATATCAGATAAATTTGACGTGTGCAATGGGCACGTGCATCAAATCGGGCATTAAAATAATTACGAATCGCTCCTCGGTTATAATTGGCGGTTGTTGCGCGAGGCGCTTTACATCGCGCGGAGAGCCTGCGCCCGCGCACGCGTATTTGTGCTATTATAACATAATATAGTGATGGGAATTTATTTCATCGATATAATTTATTATTATTAAAAATTATATTGTATTGCCCATCTTTTGAAGAAATTTTATATCTTTTATATATCTTGGATACATCTTTTAGTGTGTGTTCTCCAATTATTAAGAATAAGTGATAAATTAATAGAATTAACAGATACAAGTAGATTTTCAACCAACTTCAGAAAAGCAGGAGCTTCTCATCAATCTCAATTAGACTTTATTTTTTTATGTGTGTTACCTCAGAACTTTTTTCTAGGTAAACCAATTTTGATAATTATTTTTTTCATTTGATGGCTGGTGCTTTTACTGTGATCCCATATAAATTTGATCAAGATCTGACCAGTAGTTTTTGAGTTACCTTAATACTACGTATTTGATTGAGTTCGACTACGTTGATGTTCTCATTTTATTTGTAGTGAATTAATAGTGTTGTGCAACCACACTATTAATTTTACCAAATGATAAATTTTACTACGTAGATGCATGTTAATAAATAGTTACGCATATAATTAAAATATAAATCTCTATTGTAAATAACGTCTGTGTGTAAAATTACACTAATTTGTTAAATTGATTCCAAAACTCACAATGTTATATTTTTGTACATAAAAGACCGCGATTAGTTTAAATGAAAACATCAAAATTTAAAATAAAAGTCAGCGTTGCAAACTAATACGCAACAACACTATAAATAATAATTGATATGAATATCTATCGTGAAGCTGAGTTTCATTTGTAAGTTTCTGAAACTGTTAGATTGAGCATTTTATGAGTTACAGATGAGGTCAACCATTTGCATAGGTATACTTTTCAATTTTCTATGGATAGTAAAAGTTATTGGCTCTTGATGAACGAATTTTTGTAATAGAGCGCACTCCGCAAATTTTGTTTATAAATGTTTTGTTATTTTTAAGCTATCAAGGCGCCTTTTAATTTGAAGGTATAGAGTAATCAATAAAGCCACCTAATTGCATTTTATCGATAGTTTTGTTAATCAACAATAAAACAGTCTTTTATATAATTTTATTATATTAAGTTTCACAGACTGTTGTTATAAAAATTAGATTGATAATATTTTATTTTTATAACTAATTTTGGACAGCGCTTTTTTTTTTGCTTGAATATTTTAATTTTATTACATCACGATCGTTACAGCCTATTAAAGTCCACTGCTGAACATAGGCCTCCCGCATAGATTGCGTCACAGGTCGGATATTTGTCATTTATTTGTATTGTGGAATTCCTTGGGGGAGGCCTATGTTCAGCAGTGGACTTGTGAAGTGCTGTAATGATGATGATGATTTGTAGTCGTTGTTATGAAGACGCTGCTGCTCATCTCCTGATTTGTTTCCCCTGCCGCCTCTTACGACACCCACGGGATGATATGGGGTAGTGGATATTCTTACACCGCCACTAAACGGTAAATTACTTCTTATCAAAGATTGTTAAAATAGCACTCGCGCCGTTTCCACAAATGAATTATGTATCTTTGTATACACAAAGAGTTTAAAGAGAAAAAGTTAGACATGTAATAAATTTAAAAAAAAAAACAATCAGATGCAGTTTTAAAAGAAGTTAACCATTTTAATATAAAAATTACGTATGAGTAAATTATTAACATGTTATTTATCCATAATCGCTCTTCTCTTCAATCATCATAAAAGGAATGCAACACAACCTGTAATTATATTGACTCTTACTCTTTAAAAATTTATAATGTGCTTTATGGTGCATGAAAATATCGTGAGGAAACCTGCATGTCTTAGAAATTAAAAAAAAATAAAAGTCATGTAAAGTCAACTAACACGCATTGGGGCAGTTCTGCGAACTTTTCCCAGCCCTAAAAACTTGAGTGAAAAAAAAATGAGAAGAGGCCTGTGCCCAGGAGTGGGATGTAGTAGGCTGTAACGTTTACCTTCCACATCAGATCGCACCAGTAAGCAGTAAGCATCGCAGCTGCTTGGCGACGTGCACTTACTGGTGCGTTCTCGTTCTCTTGAAAACAAAAAATTTCTGGATGAAATCAAGTAAGATGACTATCCAACTTAGATCTACTCCTCAATGAAATGAGACCTGAACACCTAGTTTTCTATTACAATATCGCTAACAAATGAACATACGTACTGACCTACATATTTTATGAGTGCGGCAGACATTATTTCAATTCCATTTGTATCCGATTAAGTTGCTCGGTATCTCTATGAGTATAACGCTTGCAAATTCAATTGTAGGTACTTGTTTAAATAAGTTAGCCTGCTTTATTGTGTCGAGGGAGATATAAATATTTCACTTTGCGTTTGGTACAGGTTCGGAGCTGTATAAACGTCGCTGGGCTACATTGTGAACTGGTCGAAATGGTAAGGCCCGCGCTAAACATCGGTTTTACGACACATTCACGGTTTACACTTGTGTGGTATATGCAAAATGACAACTGGAAGAGGCCAGGTATTATAATTATCTTTGATGCCGTTCCGTTATACAGGCTTACTGTGACAGTGGTACATGTAGATACGATTATATGTGGTTATATTACAGGATTATAACATTACAATATAATATTAGAGTAGTTTTGAAGTGAACAAGTGGTAAAATTAAAACTTTTGTACAACCGACTTCAATATAAATTAAATAAGAACACCATCAATGTAGTCGGAAGTAAAGTAAATACGCATTATTAAGGTAAGTCAAAAACTATTGGTCTGATCTTGATCAAATTTATATGGGGCCACATGAAGAGCACCAGCTTTTAAATAAAAAATATATTTTTATTTGAAAGCTTTTTAACAGTGGCCGACTCGAACCGGGGTGGTATCACGACCTCACAGAATACCAGCGTGAAGTATAGGTTTACCTCTGCGTTTTGCTTGGTGAGTGCAGGTGGCCGGAGGCCCTTTTTACTGGAAATGAGGCATTCCATCTTAGTCCTCACGGGTGACAACGCATCTGCATTTTGATTTGTAATAGAGGATAGATGTAGATGTCTATGGGTCGCAGCAACCACTTACCATCACGTGGACTGTGTGCGCTTTTGTCACCCTTATCCTATAAAAAATCATCAAAATTGGTTCACCTAGAAACTGCTGAGGTAACACACATAAAAAAATATAGTCAAATTCAGAACCTCCTGCTTTTTTTGAAGTTGGTTTAAAATTAAGTTAGTAGGCGATCCCAGAATTAGATGACTCATAACTTTAATATTACTCCTTGTTTCCAGTCTGGGTATTTTACGTCTAGTAGGTAATGTAATGTAATTTATACCAGATCGAATTTCAGTCCCGGTGGCTAGTCTTAAAGGATTAGCCATTTGCGCATGACAGGATTATAGTGCGTGACTGTGTGTGCAAACACAGGTCTACACGGGTATAGACGGATCTACGTGCTTTCCGAGACACGGGGCTGAAACACCGCTAGCTTTCTGTCGAGCTGATATTGATAATTCCTTGATGGAAAACGCAATAACCAATTTTAGTCCCGATTCAGGGTTAGAACCCGGGATCATATGATCAACAATCATGTTTACGATAACTAAACCGACGTGAAAGTCGTATACAAAATAATAAACTGTTATGATCTAGAATCATTAGTATCTATAATCTAGTATAATGAACCATTGATAATATATATGATTTGAAAGATGGTTTCATATGGTTATGATATAATTGTTATACCATAACCATATGAAACCATCAATATCTTGACTATGTTTGTGAGTTCAGGACGGGAAATCTCGCAAAACGTCAGGGTTAGTGTTCTCTATGAATGAAGTCGATTGGTTAATGAGCGAAAATAATATAATTTAATAAATCTATACAAATAAATAAAATTGAAGTGTCTGTTTGTAATGTTAAAATTAACAGATTTTTACTAAATGCATATTTATGTATATACGTTACTTATAACAAAAACACAATTTTTAAATTTTTTGTCTGTCTGTTTGTTCCGGCTAATCTCCGAAACGGCTGGACTAATTTTGACGCGACTATCACTGGCAGATAGCTGATTTCTTAAGGGGTAACTTAGGCTACTTTTATTTTAGAAAGAGAATTAGGGTTCCGCGCAAAAACATAAAAACCCTAACACGCGAGCAAAGTCGCGGGAACAGCTAGTATTTAATAAATCAATTCATATTCTACAGAAATTAGTACATATCATACTTGAGTATCATACTAAACTACGAAAATTGATCTGTAGTGTAAAACAACACATCTTACAGTGTATATAATAAACATGCTACTTACGTATATTCTAAGAATACACACAAACATACATACCCAAACTCTCACGTCTATCACCCAGAAGTGATGCCAAAGACTGCGGAGTCCGGATTTCCGTTTTGTACTATCTTGGCGCAACCACTCTCGCCTTTTACACGTCCACCTACACACACATGCTCGGTGGTTAAGTGTATGTACTCTTAATTAGGCCCATCTTAAATACATTGCCAATTTATTCTACTCTTTCCGCAGTCATTTTTCCTACGAGTACATGAGCAAACCGCCAAAGCATTCCTTCCTCTAAAATAAAGGTTATGGTAAAGATGGTAATGATGATACATATAAATGATTTTTTTTGGAGTTTATGGCCTGGTATCTAGACCTTTAGGCCAAGTCTTGAGTATTTTTATTCGGTTTATTATAATTTCTTCATAGTTCACTGCTTCACAATATGTTGATGCGTCACAATGTGCAGCCCTTGGGAGATTTTGACGGCAACTTGAACTTGACAGCAGGCAGCTGACAGTTGGTGATGGTATCTAAAGGCGCCTATGCAAACAAACAGCTTATCTTGAGAATCCATCACCATCAGAGCACTTGTTTCACAGTTTCCACTAATAGTTCACATGCGCAGACACTTAATACACAAAATCGCACCACTTTTATATATCAAAGTCCACTTCAAACCATTATTTAAACAATAATACAGGAGCAACAAACCGCCCCAGGTCAAGTTCCCGCCAAAAACTCCATATTAATGATTCACTATCCAAAAGGGTGACCTAATTCAATTAATTTATGGTAGAAATTAGTTTGAAATCAAACTTTTATTACCATACTAATATCACAAAAACTGATCTATTGTGTAAAACAACTTACATAGTTATCAGAGAATTGTAAATATTTTCAAATAAATGTTGCAAGATAAAACATTTCAATTACTAACTACTTAGAATTTGTCAAGAAGTTTTGTAACTACTTAATCTTAATAGTAATGCTATATCAAGCGTAGGCGATAGTTGCGTTTGTTTACACCACGCCCATTCGAAAACAGGTCTCATTTAGTCTTTCTACATCTAAGTAAATTGCATTTGCGTGTACGTGGTACACGCTTCTATGACATCACGCCTTTGTTAAGCGGGAGTGGGCAGACAAAAGCTTGCCAGTGTATGCCCGGCGAGAACATATTTACTCGTTCGAGAATGCTATAGCGTTGCCTATTTTGTGGATATGGCATAATTTGCATCCATAATAGAGGACAAATACGGCCAACGGATAATACTCCGAATAATATTATTCATATGACCTTTATATATTATGATCACATATACATAAGTAATTCATTAATCGGTAATGAGTTTGTCAGTCGATTGTCTCGAACCCATAAAGGATATTGGAATTATTTGGTTCGTATAAAATAAATACATTAGAATGTTAGGTATTTATTTAACATAAATTATTAAATAATAATTAAAATAATTTTTATAGGATATGGGTGACAAACGAGCACACAGTCCACCTGATGAAAAGTGGTTGTTGTGGCCCATAGACATCTGCATCTATCCTCGATTACGAATCAGAATGCAGATGCGTTGTCACCCGTGAGGACTAAGATGGAATGCCTTTTTTCCAGTAAAAAGGGTCTCCGGTTCTCTACACTCACCATACGAAACACAGCAGCATTAAGCTGCTATTTTACGCTGGTATTCTGTGAGAACGACATATCAGATTAACCTCATTAGTTGCGATTGCTCTGCCCAAAGCCTCGACGTAAGAGCACCCCAAATCATAGCGTGGGTTTCGTAAGAGTCGACAAAGGGATATGAAATAGAATTTAGGCAGTAGCAGCTTTCTCATAATAACTCAAAATGACAACAGAATTGTGGCTGCAAAACCGCCTGCAAAGTGTGGTAACTGTGACAAAATCTCTCCCCCTCCCCCCATCTCATGACGCAATCACTTGCTGATGAGTGCTTTCTTCAGCAGTGGACTGTAATGGGCTGTAATGGACGGATGCGATCAGGAGAACTCTGTGCTCGTTTGACACGTTATTCTAAAAAAAGTTTGTCTAGTAAGGGTCTGTTAACGAGTTTACGAGGAACAGCCTTTACTACAGTTGTTTTTATAATAGGGATAAGGGTGACAAATCAGGACACAGTTCATTTTATTGCAAGTGGATACTATGGGCCATAGACTAGGTAATTCTGTCTGTATAACCACTCTCTTACCTATTTGAACATTAAAAAAAGAATAATAATAATAATATTTCTACTGCCAATCAGCGGTACCTGCACTTCTGTGTTCCAGCCTGAAGAGTATAGAAGTGCAGTATAATTAATTCACAATATGATATCTGTGATTACAACAACGCAACTGTTTCCTTTGCTTGAAGTTGACTGCAGGCGTCTGTGGGCTACAGTAACCACTTACCATCAGATCAGCTGTAAGTACGTTTGTCATTATAGTTTCACAAAAAAACCGTGTGTTAATTCTTGTGGCACTACCGATTTAAATTGCCTATATAATAAGAAAGCGTTTATGCGATTACGTCATGTAATTAAGTATCATTAGAAAGAGATTGTGGGCATTAAGAAATCTCATACGGCACCGCCCGAGGTTACTTGGCTATTACCTTTGTTTATAACCTTTTTCTACCTACTGCCAGTAATTTATACCTACTAAGACACTTCACTAGTTTTCACATTATAATTTCTTCACACATTCACACAAAACCATTTTAGAAACAAAAAAGTTTAGACTTGTTTAAGTAACATCAAATAATTAAAAGTTAAAAAGTTGAAATCACAGCCGATATACGTCCCACTGCTGTGCAAAGACCTCCTTTTATTTCTGAGGGCGTTTTAGGGCATGGAAATATACGCCGCGCTGCCCCAAAGCGTGTTGGTGAAATTCACATATTTTTAAAATATTTTTTTTCTTATTTCTTAGAAATGCAGGTCCCTCACAATGTTTTCCTTCACCGCCGAGCACGTGGTAAATCGGTGCTTAAATTGCAATTAACGATTTCATTGGTGTCGGCGAGATCGAACCCGGATTGCGTACTGTGAAATTTACAGAAAGCGCTTAGCATTTGAGTTATCACGGCTCTAACATCACATCACGTCGCTCTAACATCATATAATTTCAAATAATTAATACATATTTATGAATGTAATATTAGAAAAGTAAATAATGACTTCAACCCATATTATAAGTTTGTTCATCGTGAAAAATAAAATACTCATACATACATTTTTTATAAAGCAAACTGCTTATTCTTAGTACCTACTACATACAATATTTATATTATGGATATGTTTTACATAAATAACTACATAATTTGCACATGGGTAAATATTCAGACCCGAAACAATTATATAGAAGCAATACGAATACTTTTTATCCGACTTCAAAAAAAGAGGTGGTTCTTAATTCTACTGTATTTTTTTATGTGTTTCCTCAGAACTTTTTTCTAGGTGAATCAATTTTGTTGATTCCCTTTTTTAGGAAACTGGTACTTTTCATGTAATCTCATATAAATTTGATTAAGATTTTACCAGTAGTATTTGAGCTATCCTTAATAACGCGTATTTAATTGACTTCGAGTACATTGATGGTGTTCCCATTTTATTTATATTGCATTCGGTTGTACAAAATTTTAATTTTACCACTTTTATTCGTGTGCGAATTGGACTTGCAGATCGCAGTGCCGCAGATAAACGCTCATTCACTCTAAATATTACTGTAGATTATTATAAACGTAACATATTATAAACGCTACCGCACAAACTAAATATTGTCAGTTACTTGATAAATTTATGACTTGCTTTTTTAAATCTACAATTTTTTATGACCGTTCATTCCAATGAAGATGAATGTCAAAAGGTTTGCTTAAACACTATACTTAAACAAATAATGCATAGTGTAATTCTTATGAACATACGTGTAATATTTTCACGCAATATTGTTGATTATCTTTCAGTTATATGTTACAATAGTTTATCAGACTACAGTAAGTAGTTACCTTTAATGCATTATTAAATAAGGACAATCTTTTTAGCATTTAGCAACATTAATTTACATTAAGATAATATAGATAGATATGTATAGACCACAACATATTTTAAAACAATTTTTAAAACTCCTACAAATAACATATTCCTTATTTAACCAAGCAAGCCTTTCTGATTTCCATGATACGCACTTAGAATGTATTTCGTGGGTGTTAGATGAACAGATAAATCTGTTGCCGTTATCTCCACTATCTTAAGCATTAGAAACAATTAAAAAACACCTGACGACGTATAACAAAAGCGCACCCACGTATCCAGTACAGTGAACGCGAGCATTCCGAAGCGGGTTCAGTGCAGCATATAATAAATCGAATAGGCCATTAAAATCTTAAATGTCATTTATCTTGATTGAGATTTATGATAAGTGGTTCAACGACAAGATTGAGACAGTGTTTTGTCGCTCGCACAAATGCTGTCTCTTTTGACGAATGTACTGTATGCTTTTTGGCAAGTAGACAGCGAAATTAATTTGCCCATTGATGTCACGAGCATTGCTAAATCACCTTGAGAGCCTATTTAGATACGAAACAAATTTAGAGGGCTTGTCTGTAAAATGTTAAGAAATGTTGATACCCAATTATTAAGTGGATGATAAGCTTTTTTAATTAGATACCATTCCATAATAAATATTAGAGAAATGTTGGTATTAATTTGTTTTTATTTGTGTATTTATGATTTAGTAAAAATTTTATTACGTAAAACAATACTTGCCTTAAATTATGTCACGGTCTGTTTTGTAAATTGTCGTCAGTTTTTATTGTGAAAGTAGCTGTTCCCCGCGATTTCGCCCGCGTGTAATTTAAATTTATTTTTTAGCACGGAACCCTAATTAATTTTCTTAAATATAAGTAGCCTAAGTTACTCCGTAAAATGTCAGCTATCTGCTAGTGAAAATCCCATTAAATTCGGTCCAGCCATTTCGGAGATTAGCGGGAAGAAACAGACAGACATACCAAAATTGTAAAAATTGTGTTTGGTTATAAGTACCGTATTTACTTTCATATGCATTTATTAAAAAGCTATTAATTTGAAATTCCAAACAGACACTTTAATTTTATTTATTTGTATAGATATTGTGCGATAAAATAACAACATTCATAAAAAAATAATCAAAATATAATTTTAATAGGTTAAGTAAAACAGCTCCTTAATTGTTGAATAAGTGAGCTTGCCGTGTGGAGGTAGCGTAAGAGAATCTACTATAGTTATTCTATTTCACGATGAAGTTTCGACTTCGGTTCTGTTAGCCGTGCACATACACGTTGTGTTAGTGTGCGTAGGCCTCGGGAGCGCTACTCCAGAACGCCCGCAGTCTACGCACACTAACACAATGTGTGTGTGCACGGCTTACAACAAACAAAGCCAACACTTCATCGTGAAATAGAATACCCCATATCATCCCAAAAGAATGACAACTCAAAACAATAAAACACTCTGGTTGCCAACTCACCTGCCAAGCGTGGCAATAATATAAGGATGTCTATGCGGGATATCTATGTTTAGCTTTGGAATTTTTATAGACTAATGAATTAATCAATTATTAAATGATGAAGTAGTAACAAATATTAATTTTTTCATATACCAGCTCATTTTTTGTAATTAAAAATACTGACGTCTGAAATAGGGAGCTCCTAGTCCTCGTTGTTTTTTTTTACAGATCAAATTCTAAGATGCGATGCCATAATCTCTTTCTGTGACGTATGTTCGATTGTCTGACCTCCTTAGCGTCGAAGATTTATCTCATGTCTTGAAACAATGCCGAGCTTTGTTTAAATATCGTCGCACTCTACGTATTTATGACTGTCTTAGACAAAATTTAATGTCCATTATAATCTGTTCCCATTCATTCGCAAGTTGCAATAATGGATAGTTGTGAGTGATGAGTCCTCTTAACGTGATATAACTAAATAGAACATACGTGTATTTATTACGATGTTCATTTGTAAATTAGTTTGAGTTTAATGGCAAAAGCAATAATGTATAACAATTTCGCTGTGGACACAATTTGTTGTCAAAGTACAGATTTTAACTTCAATCAGTATTTTTTCAAACAAGGCCACGAAAACTTTTTTTTTCTTGTAAAAATGGTCTCTGGTTCTTACACTCACCATACGATAGGCAGCAATATTATACTGCTCTTTTACGATGACATTCTGTGGGAGTGTGTTCCTTCCTCGGTCAAGCCGGACCTTTCGTTCTACAACCATCATATAACTGCATCATGATTCTACCACGTCATACTGTCCGACGTCACTTGATGGTAACTGTCTATATGTTCTACTCACATGAGTGCTGCATATGGTAGCTCCTGCAGCTAATGGCCATGTGCAACTAGGTTTGACAACAACGACCACACACACAGATATGTATCATAACCCATAAGGTCAGACTATGCAGTCATAAACTTATGGGTTAATGCAGCCCATATACAAAAACCGGCCCTTCAAACAAACAAAGCCGTAAATATTGTACTGTAACTCTTAATAAACAACTGCTTAGTAGCAGAAATATATAAAGGAGACAAGTGAAAATGTACTCTTCAGAAGCGCTCCTATCTGGTTAATTACAGTAGATATTTTCTTTATATTTTTTAACCCCACATTTTCTTCTTCTTAATCTTCTTCCTCATCAGTCTTTAAAAGTTCACTACTTAAACATGGGTTCCTCCTGATATAAGGTTCATAAATAGTATTTAACGTTCTTGCTTTTTGTATACTGAAAATGTCTATATATAAGGTCAAGGTCAAACAATAAAAATCTTTTAAATATATTATAACAAATACCACCGTTATGATCTTAATATTAAAACGGCTTTTACTTGAAGTTTATTTTTTGTCACATTCCACAGTTGTATCTGACTGTACAGTCACTTTGTAACGAGTATCTTTAGATCGAAGAATGCGACACTCTTAACTAATGAAATATTAATATTTAGTGACAATGTATTTATACATTATTATGAAGTTATTAATACAACCTTAGTTGATATTATTTATGGTATTTGAATACGAATACTATCTAGAAATTACAAATAGGTGTATTATGTAGAATATTTTTTCCAGAAAACGAATGAACATAAATTAAGCCCAAAATCATATTAGAAAATCTATCACCGTTATTTATAATAAATGCTAAGCGGTTGTTTTATATGCGTTAAACGACCTTGGCTTAATAAAATACCGGTAAAATTTTGTGTCTCGTACAGCGATTAACATCAACAATGGTAAGGCCTAGTGCAGATGAGATGAGAGAATTTTAAACATTTGTTTCATAAAATTAATTCAAAACCAAACCTTATTTTTGTGTCGGTAGACGATTCAAATCGCTGAATGTGAATCGTAAATCGAATGAGATTAGCCACCAAAATGTATTGACGATTAATCACTCGTATCTACAATGCTGTGTGCTTTCTATTCGTTGTGGACAAAACGGATTTCACCTCGATTAGGTTATTTATATGGGCCGGTAAAACAGGTGTGTAGATGCGTGAACATACAGGATGTGTTTGTTACGTATTAGAAAGTTTTATATTGAAAAAAAAAATCACATCTTACAATTAAAAGCTAATAATAGCTTTAACATTTCCGTTTTATCAAGTATTTAGTCAAGTTGCATAAAGTTACTATTCTTCGTATAAATCTAATATGAAAATAGTAATAACAATTTATACCTAATTTATGATGATAAATACTTTGAATTACCTAATTATTCAAGCGTATATCAAAGGTAATTCAAGTAATAAATATTACTGTCACAATTCAATTACTTTATACGTCACTATACTTAGCACCAGCCTGTATATGGATCATCTGCGCTGTCTAGAAGAATGTTATTAATTTGGAATTTGTTACAGCCTGTACTTAAACCTCGATATCGCCGTTAAACCTTCCCGCATAAATATGAATACATCACAGTCTCTCCTACTATTGTGCCGCGTGTGGACGTGAGAAAATAACTTAGATAAGCTATTGGTCAGTTTTTATTCTCTTAAGTGTTGATCAAGTTTTATAAAATGAGTGGACAGTCGCTCTTTAAATACATTTACAATTACAGCATTACCATCCAGAGAAGTATCTTTCAGGATCACCCATTCTCATATATCATTAGTATAATTAGGTGGACTTGCAGTCTCCTTGCAAAAAACCCTGATACTTATTGAGAAATCCTTGCGAGTGTATTAAAATATAAGACCTTAATTTCATCGGAGAATGTGGCTGGGTGATCATCTGATTAGGATCTCGTGATCAATAAAATTTAATAGGATATCAAAAGTTATTTTTGTTTAAATTGGAACATAAACTTATCTACTATGAATAAATAAAGGAAATAAAAAAGATAATTATAATGTAATATATAATAATATCAATACGTCCAAAACCTTTGTTTAAACTTTTAACAATCACTATAAAATCCATAAAAATTAGTTTTATTGAATGTGTATTATTCATTTATAACTCATTTTCTGCCGACTTTCAAAAAGGAGACGGTACTCAATTCGATTGTATGTTTTTTATGTGTAACTTTTTACTGGGTGAACCGATTTCGATGATTTTTTTATTTGAAAGCTGGTGCTTCTCATGTGGTCCCATATGAATTTGATCAAGGTCAGACCAATAGTTTTTGAGTTATTCTTAATAACTTATATTGAAGTCGGCTGTATAAAGTTTTTAATTTTAAATTATGGTATTAACCCAAGCGGATGAAAGAAGTGACCAAACACTTTAAAAAGTTAAAATGAGGTATATGTATGAAACGTTAATTTAAATTGTCAATTTTTAGAATCTGCATTGTATATATGCAGTATAATAGCATGATGACTTGTATAGAATGACTTATTGACATTCGAAACACGTGTATACAGACCATAAACGTGCAGCAGAAGAAACCGGAAGAAAAATGTATTTATAATCGATTCGTGTAGGTTACCGTTGATTTCGTAGCTATAAGTCAGAGCATAAATTTCATTTATAGCTTTTATTAATTTCCGAACAATAGATTAATTTTCGTGGGGTCAATGATCAGACGCGCGAAGGTTTTTATAAGGAGGAAAAGTCCGAAGTGATTATAAGAAACGAAGCTGACTAACCTGGCGTAACCTTTGAAGTAGTACGATCTGTTATTTTTAAATCAAGAATTACATCAACTGCATATTTGACAAAAACTACCCATAAAATATTTATAAATACTTTAAATTTTGTGTGATGTGAACATCTGATGTTGTGATGAAAATATTTCAATGTTAAACTAGATATTTTTCTCTTTTATAGCAACTTGATAATAGATCGGTGATAATCTGTATCGATCGAGAAGATAAAATGAAACATTTAATTTGTTTGATAGAGTACGTCGTAAAAATAATCCTAAAGATGCAGCAAAATTACTTTACGGAAATTTATGTAACTTTGGCATTTTAAAAGCAGTAAAACCTTTATGTGCTGTATCTTCGTTTTAGTAATGAGGAGCAGCCTTTCCAGAGCGAGGGTCATAACAATACGCTAACCAAATCGTTTGCTCTACGTGAAATGGGCATATTTTCAAAATATACACTCTGGCTGGCTCGTTTTACATAAGTATATCGTATTACGATAAGCTCTCTTTCATTAAAATAGTCGCCACTACTTATAACTGTAATAGTAACAGTTTTAATAATAGAAACTAAGTGTCGCTCTGTCGGCATGCGTCATTTCGTAAGAAAAGGATTTATCCCAACGATTATGAGTTACATTTCATGTAAGAATGCAAGCCGACGAGTTTTGCGAAGAAAAATCTCGCCTAGCGCTTGTTTCGTAAGCGAGGGAAGTGGCGACGATGTTTGCGCAAACGCGTAACTCGGATGTCGGTTATTACGTCCTCTGGTAGCGGGTGCTCCGTTTACTCACTTGTACAATTTACTACTGGAAGGCATATATCAACCGATTTCTCGATAAAAATAATACTAAATGATAAAATAAAATAAGCAAAGAAATTATAATATTGTAAACAAATTTGATGTTATCACATGGCTAATATATTTTTAATATTTCCGTATCTTATATAAATTTTCTTTTATAAAAGCAATCTGCTTTTATAAAAGATTTGAATGTCTAAGATCTCTACAGAAAATTGCTAATGCTTTTAATGAGTTTTATGAAAGCCAGACAAAGACTGTTAATTTTAAGCAAGCGGAAACATCACGCCTGTATAACATTAAAAGCCCGTGCAAAACCATGTTTTTACCTCCTATTTCTTTGGAGGAGCCAAAGACTTTAATAGGCAATTTAAACAATTCTAAAAGTGAAATATATGATGGTATAATATCATACGAAAGTCTTCAAATATTGTATGAAATATCGCCTATACTTTTTTTATGGAGTTAGAGTGACAAACGAGCACACAGTCCACCTGATGTTAAGTGCAGTTGCAGTGGCCCATAGACATCTACATCTATCCTCAATTACGTATCAAAATGTAGATAGGTTGTCACCCCTGAAGACTAAGATGAAATGCCTCGTTTCCAGTAAAAAGGATCTCCGGTTCTCTACACTCTCCATACGAAACACAATACTTGATAAATTCATCATTTGAAATAGGTGTTTTCCCAGAATTATTAAAACTATCTTTATAGAAGCCGTTATTCAAATAAGGCGATAAAAAAGATATGAACAATTACCGTCCAATAACAATTTTGTCCGTTTTCTCCAAAATATTTGAATAAGCTAAGAAGAGTAGGCTTATTCATTATTTAAATGAAAATAATTTAATAAAAAAAGAACCATGTGACTTTCAGCAATATAAATCAACCATGATGGCATGTTTTGATCTATTAAAAATAAATACAGGTGCAATAGATGATAAGGAAAATGTAACAACTATATTTCTTGATATGTCAAAAGCATTTGACTTTGTTTGCCATTATAGCTTATTATGTAAATTAAAGAAGTATGGAACAAAAGAACTAACATTACAGTGGATCAAATCGTATTTGTCATCAAGAAAGCAGTGTGTGGAATTCGTAAGCCCTAATAAAAATAATGTTTTGACAAAATTTAGATCGCGAATAGTTCTTAAAAACGCTAGCATTCCTCAAGGAAGCGCGTCCTTGGGCCTTTTTGTTTATAATTTATATAAACGATTGACTGGATTCAATTTCATTCTCATGCATTTTATTTGCGGATGACATATCATCGCTTATAAAGAATAGACATAGAAATAAACATTATTATGAAAAGGACATAAGATGCGCAATAAATGATGTTATGTCATGGTTACTTGACAATAATTTAAAGGTTAATATTGATAAAATCTGTCATGCACATTTATGTAGTAATAGTAGAAACAAACTTGATCATACTTGACATAATTTTTAACAGTGGTAGAGCCACGCGGCAGCTTTTGCTGTCGCACGGATGGGCCGTGCCGAACCGGGGTGGTACCACGACCTCACAGAATACCAGCGTGAAGTAGAGGTTTACCTCTGCGTTTCGCTTGGTGAGTGCAGGTGGCCGGAGGCCCTTTTTACTGGAAATGAGGCATTCCATCTCAGTCCTCACGGGTAACAACGCATCTGCATTTTGATTTATAATAGAGGATAGATGTAGATGTCTATGGACCACAGCAACCACTTACCATCAGGTGGACTGTGTGCTCGTTTGTTACCCTTATCCTATGAAAAAATGTATAATAATGACAAACTAAAAGAAAAGGAACAGATTTCTGGGATTAAAAGTAGTTAAAATTGTAATTGGATTGCTCATATTGACGAAGTCCGTAAAAAAATTATAGATTTGTGTACGTCCTAAACAGGTTAAGAAGAACATCGTCACGATTAACCACACTCATTGCATATTATAGGTATGTTGCAACAATTTTAAGGTACGAATTACTAATATGGAGTAATAGTTCTTATTCAAAAAGAGCTTTTAGCTCAAAAAAGTGTGTAAGAGTAGTAACTGGAGCTGAATGGTATGAATAATGTGAGCCCTTATTTAAGGAGCTTAACTTCCTAACTTTTACAGGAATGTATATTATATTTGAAGCAGGTGTTCATGTAAAAAGGAATTTACATATGTACAAGAAAGCATCCGATGTATAATTGCATAAAACTAGAAAATCAGATAGACTAGTTTCAGACCGAATACCGAAAACTGCATTTTATCAAAATGGCTGTTACTCCATGAGTGTAAAGATATTTAATAAACTACCGGTAAATGTTAAAAAAGATATGGAAATTGGTAAATTTGAAACCAAACTCAAAATTTGGCTATTATTAAAGTGCATTAAGGATGTGAAAAACTTATTTAATGAATAGCATATCGTTCCTTAAACTTGATATGTGTAGCCATGCTTTATTTATTTTGTTCTTTAGATTAAACACTCCTTTGACATTTTAACTTATTATATATATACTTAATTGATTTGATTCGTTATAAAATAATAATGAGTGACATGACAATTGTAATTTTAATTAATTTAATTTAATTTCTTAATAAGTACATAAATTATATATATATATATATATATATATATATATATATATATATATATATATATATATATATATATACTTATGAAAAAATTCGCATGCCAGATGTGGTAAACATGTGGTCTATGTACAGCTATTTGTCATCCATAATGTCCATGTTTAGCGAATAAATGATATAATTAATTATTATTATTAATGAAGTTATTAAGTATTATTATTATTATTAATGAAGTTTGAATGATGCTAAAATATATAAAAAGAAAATAAAAACAAACTCTTCGGTTGGCCTCAAGCTACTTCAATGTTTTAAGTGGTCCAAATTATACAATCATTAAAAAAATATATGGCAAGGGTAGTAGAAGAAAGTGAACAATTATCCGCGAAAGTGTAGTTTTTAGAGTTGAATTGAAAATCCTGCGAAAATAAATTAAATTAAATTCTTGTTGTTCTATAAGGAAGACAAAGTTATCTCGAAAAGTTTTTATATATTCCTCTTTCTCACAATACTAGAGGTTGATATACTCAGGCATTCTTAAAGAATAAGAATACTAAACATATTTTACCCCTTAACAACTGCAATTAAGCCAAAGTGGTCGAGCTAGTGCTGACATTAAAACGTGCTATGTTAAATTTCGTAGACTCTATCCGAAAATCATTAACATAATATTGACACTTCAAATTAAAACCACAAATTATCTAATATTTTTCATTTTATTTATTACTTTTGAAGTTTTAGTGGTTAGTTAGTTATTGTAAGCATCAACTATTTCCATAAATATGATTTTCAGTCCCAGAAGGAAGAAAATAAACAGAATGTAAAAAAACAACGATCGAAAATATTCACTTGTCGATATGTGATAGTGGCTACATTTAATTTGTCATCTAAGACAATAAAAAGACAAAAAGCCGTGGCCCTAGCCGGCCATTCATACGAACCGTGAAAAGATAACAAGTCCATATGTAAAAAAATCTAGCGGTTTAGATTGACATCTGTCCGTCGTAGTGGCTTCTTCCGCTCGGTTGAATAAAATCAGGTATTACAATTAAATTAGAAATCACTCACGCAGAGTAATTAGTTAAAGAAACATCTGGTACTGACAACAAAGAAAACAAATATATTATTGGAGTATTTTTAATATTCATTTTTAATTGTGCAAATTGAAACAATCATATTACTAAAGTAATACAAGTACGTATTACTAAGCATTTATTTTCTATGCGCAAGATCAAACAGAAATTTTTGCCAAAAACCAGAAAGTTTTATCATTTAGGAAGCTAACCAGGAGCTGGGCAGCAGGGTCTTCCTCATGACAACTAAGGGGACCTATATACAATACCTATGGACAATCTATGGGGAGGCCTATATTCTGCAGTTTTAATCTGTAATAGTATCGGTATGACTCTTCTCTTAATTACATCTATTTTTTATATAAATATAAATAAAAATTAAAACTGCGCTCTAAAAATTTCTGTACGATTATTTTGTTGACGCTACATTTTATGGTAGAATGATTCAATTGAATCTGCGGTATGCGTTAGTTTCCACTCATTGTAGACCGCACGGTGTTGACGACTTTCTATCTACATTACGCACACATACACACATTACACACACATGCAACAAGGTGTCACATTGCCCAATCTGTCTGAACGCGGTTTGTCATCGACAGGTGAATGACAACGTTATTTTTTCAACGTCTTATGATATAGCTATTCTAATTTATGCGCTTTACTTTACTTGATAAGGTTTACGGCTTGGTTTTGTAGATATTAAAAAAAATATGCTTGTCCATTAGCAGCATGAGAAATTGAAATGAATTGATTTTTATAGCGTCTGCAAGCAGTGTTAGCATATCCCACGAATTTAGGTGGTTTAATTTTGTTCTTGAAGACTTTAGTTGTATAATTGTAAATTAAATTAATTAAATTAAAGTAATGAGCGATATCATCATCATCATTACAGCCTTTCACAAGTCCACTGCTGAACATAGGCCTCTCCCAAGGAATCCTACAAAGCACGGTACTGAGCCACTTGCGTCCATCGACTTCCAGCATGTCTTACCGAGTCGTCACTCCATCTAGTGATGGGCCGCCCTACACTTCGCGTACCAGTACGAAGCTGCCACTCGAGGACCTTTCTTCCCCGTCAATTGTCGGTTCCTCGAACTATATGGCTGGCCCATTGCCACTTCAGTTTACTAAGAGCGATGTATTAAAACTATTTATTATACTAGGTGATAGAACTTTTATTCCGCCTAGGAGTCGTTTAGTTCAGTAAAACTTTATTGCCTGTTTCTCCTAAACAGCTGGACACTTGTTGCACTTTTGCGATGAAAGATAAAATATCCAATTAAGGGCTTTGAGCTTTACGTCTACGTGCTCAGGGTTAACACGTACATTTGGCCACATGACCTTCCTTATTTTTTTTATAGGATAGGGTGACAAACGAGCACACAGTTCACCTGAAGGTTGCTGTGGCCCATAGACATCATCTACATCTATCCTCGTTTGCGAATCAAAATGCAGATGCGTTGTCACCCGTGACGACTAGGATGGAATGCCTCTTTTCCAGTAAAAAGTGTCTCCGGTTCTCTACACTCACCATACGAAACGCAGCAGTGTTAAGCTGCTATTTTACGCTGGTATTCTGTGAGAGCGCGGTCCTTACCAGATCGATCTGACCCATTCGTGCTACAACTGTATGACCACGCTTTTTCGTATATTGAGAGCTGAGAATCGCAATTCCTTCTTACAACTGAGGAGACATTCCATCTTAGTCCTTAAGGGTGACAACACATCTGAATTTTGATTTTAATTAGATGGCAAATGTCTATTGGCGACAATGGATGGATGGGGAATGGATGGAACCATGTGCTCGCTTGTAACCCTTATATATCTACAAGTGGTAAAATTAAAAATTTTGTACAACCGACTACAATATAAATAAAATGAGAACATCATCAATGTACTCGAAGTCAATTAAATACGCACTTTCAAGGATAACTCAAAAGCTACTGGTCAGATAACCAGTTTTCAAATAAAAGAAAAGAATCATCAAAATCGGTTGACATAAAAAAGTTCAGAGGTAACACACATAAAAATGCAATCAAATTGAGAACCTCCTCCTTTTTTACAAGATAAGTGTTATTTTGATATTACTCCCGATAAATACATCCTATGACACTTTAAACATGAAGGCAAGTCTAATGCCACATCGTACTTACTTTGTAGTTCAAAAAAATGGGTATGGGCAATTTGTTAAGGAGAAAAAAAAAAGAATATATTTTAACTTATTTTTATATCAACAAGTCTATAAAATGTCGTTATAATATTTAAATGTATTGATAATAATCATTTATATTAGAGGATAATGTCTACCAATGGACAGTTAATTGCTTAATATATATAATAAGACCAATACAAGCTTGTCTCCTGAAATAGATCATCCTAACGGGCGCCACGTGATTTTTAGATAGTTTTCAGACAAATTGCGACTTATTCTTGAGGGTTTGTAAATTGGTTTCTTCTTCTACTAACAAAATGACATAATCAATTTTAACTTCTACAACAAATTTCTAGTGTCCATCTATCCAAAACAGCTTATAAAAGTCCACTGCTGAACGTATGTCTGCCTCATGGTTATTATATAATATTTTACCATAGTTCAACGGTGGATTGGCAACCAGAACTTTTTATTATTTATAGTTGTTATCAGAAAGATACCCATCTCGTGTTTCAATTTCCATCTGTTGCTTTTTGTGACACTCACTGGACGATAAGTGGATATTCTTACACCGCCACTACAAAACGAACTCTTGTGTGTAGAATTTATTAAATCATAATTGTTTTATTATCGCGGTCAATAATTGTTATTAAATTACTAGGATGTTCTTTAAATGAATAAAACATTTTACATATTAAGCCATTCCTATTAAAATATAACTATTGTATGTGAAAGTAATCGATTTAATTAACAGCTAAACACTAATTAACATGAACAAACGGGTTTTGTACAGCGCGTAATACAAAAAACTGTACGAGCGTAAGGTTTGAAGGAATAGTTTTTAATTTTATGGCCCCGACATACAAGCGCTGTCAATCAAGCACTGTTATTAAAGTAAAATCAACGCGGTATAATCTCGGTTATTTATAAACTTTCGATAAAATTGCTCCCATGGGCGTCACACTAATGTATCAAAACAGGTATTTTCTAATAGCTGACGCTGTTAGCCCGTAATTTTGCAAATGGCCGCGCACCTATGCGATCTAACGAAGAACAATTCCAGTGTAATTACTGTTACAATATCATCGATTAGCAGCTTATTATTATGATCTGCTAGTCTCTGTAATAACTAACACCGTTATGTAGAAAACATTTACATTACTAGTCAAACTATTTTTTCAGCACACCGTTAGTCTTTATATACATTTGTAGCACTCAGCAGACTACTGTTGATGAACCCAGTGTTCAAGTCAGCAAGTTTTCATAATAACTGTCGTGTTGGTTTCAACGGATGAAACCAATACGACAGTTATTATGAAAAGGCCATAAAAAATGAAGTGGTTATAAACTTTGTAACAGTTCTTTGATATTTTATATTATTCTATGTGAGTACAATAAATACTACGTGTAAAGGGAATTAACGCCTTCGCCAACTTGCACTGGGACTGCATTTCACAGTATTCTTGCTATATGACGTTTATAGAGTGTAATTTTACTTAACTAGTCTAACAATACGTATATTTTTCACGTGTTAGAGCCATGCTGCAGCTATATTAGTAGCATAGTTGTAGCACGAATGGGTCGGCTCGACCGGGGAAGGACCACGCTCTCACAGAATACCAGCGTAAAATAGTAGCTTAACGCTGCTGTGTTTCATAGGGTGAATGTAGAGAACCGGCGACCCATTTTACTGGAAAAGAGGCATTCCATCTTAGTCCTCACGGGTGACGATGCATCTGCATTTTGATTCTTTGTTGAGGATAAATGTAGATGTCTATGGGTCACAGTAACCACTTAGCATCAGGTGGACTGTGTGCTCGTTTGTCACCCTATCCTATAGAAACATATAAAATAAAGCAGCCTAACCAGATTTATATTTAACTTTTTACCCCGAATATCGTAGGAGGCGACAGAGGGAAACTGAGGCAAAAAATGGGCAGCTGCATGTTTCTGATAACAGCAAAAACAAAAAAATGCGGTTGCCAGCACGCTCGCCAAGCGTAGTAACTATGACAATATACCCCCATGATGGGAGTTACGAATGGCTCCCAGTTGCCGGCACCCCGCTATTCCTGGCTACGGCGGTGACCATGGTAACGGTGGGGCAGGGGGTGCTAAGAATCTCCGGTGGAGGTTCGGTTGCCATCTTAGACGACTCAGCCTGTCAACATATAACGCACGCACCCTGTGGACTAACGAGAGGATCCTGGAGCTGGAAGAAGATATAGACAAATTGGGCTGTAATATTATAGGGTTATTTGAGGTCCAAAAAGAGGGAGAGGACACGGTAACCCTCGAATCCGGCAACTTGTTCTATTACCGGGAGGGAACCATCTGTTCCAAGGTGTCGGATTTATCGGCCACAAGTATCTCGTTAACAACGTAGTTAAAATTGTGAGTGTGTCGATGAGGGTTGCGTACCTTATACTCAGAATCACCAAACGATATTCACTGAAGGTCATACAGGTTTACGAACCATACTTGGCATATCCCGATGAGGAAGTAGAGAAAATGTATGAGAATATTTCTAGAGCTATGCAGCTTCCAAAACCCACTATACGGTGTTAAAGGGAAACTTCAACAAAAAACTAGGCACAAGAAAGAATGGCGAGCTGAAAGTAAAGAAATTCGGGATAGGGCAACGGAATCTATCAGTCCAGTAGCTGGTTGATTTTATGAAAAAAGAGAGACTCTTTCCGGTGAACTCTTATTTCCAGGAGTGGCCCCACAGAAAGTGAACCTGCTCGAGCCCCGACAGTTCGATAAAAAATGAGATTGACTTCAATATGACGACCAGATTACAACTGTTCTGTAATCGTGGAGAATCACTTGAGGGCTTAAGCATTATGCTCAATGATCTAAATAGTGCCTACTAACGGATAGGTCTTAAGATGAACATGGACAAAACAAATGTCATATGTAACGTCTATGTCACAACTATTCCGGCAGTTGTTGGGAGCACTAATGTCAAAGTTGTTGAGGAGTATGGTTACTTGGGACAAATAGTCTGACTAGGTAAGTCCAACTTCGACCTAGAGGCCGATTTAACTCGGTTGGGTAGCGTTCAGTAGATTACGACACATCTTCTCGTCAGGCATACCTCAAAATAGTAATAGTGACGACCTATGGATCTGAGACGTGGTCCTTCACTACTGACCGTATGAGATAGCTCAAGATCGCTCAGCGAGCATGAAAGTTTATATCTAGACATAGCTGCTAGGTTAATCCTATAAAATTAAGATTTAAAATATTACCTTACTTACTGACCATCATTTTGTTTATATTCCATGATATATTTATAGAATAAGTTTAGAAATTTCATTAATTAACTGACTAGATATAGTGGAGCGCAAAATAATTGTTACATGTTTACCTGGTGTCTATAGTATGTGTATATTTACATTGTATATATCCGTCAAATTATGCATCGGTCTAACGTCGTCGGCTTGAATATGAGATTGCGCAGCTAACTTTAAACTATATTGTCAATATAAAATTATTTTGGCGGGGATGTAAACTGTCAAAAATTAAAAAAGAAATTAATATATCGTGTATCCGGTATCACATAAAAAGCAGAGCATTCTAAATATAATTAATAAAAAAAATGTAAATTATTTTCAAAAAAAGACCCGGCGGCAGTGAGCTGTTAACGACTAATAAAATGGAAAGTTCATCAGAATACGCCTCGAGCTATATTATATTATTATATGTTATATTACGTTTATTATAAAATATAGTACTTCTAAATCCATTTAGCCGCTTATTCTACAGGCCAAAAACGGACAAACATGCATCCTACATGTATACAACCGAAAATCATAACAAAGTAAATATATAATGATGAAATGACGCGAAGACTACACATTAAATGAAACAATTTTTTTTACGGATTTTATCACGTTTAATTTAACTTTTAAATTCATTGTTGTAGCCGGCTAACTATGACATAGGGACGTCAAACACCTCAGTCCCCCGACCATGGGTGCTGTAAAGAACCCGAAACGTCGGGAATTAAAAAGTTAAATTAAACGCGATAAAATCCGTAAAAATTAGTTTCATTTAAAGTAAATATAGTCATAATCTTCTTTCTTTATTACAGCTCATCACAAGTCGATCGCTGAACAAAGCCCTTCCCCAAGTAACACAAAACGCTGTTCTGTGCTACTTGCATCCATCTACTTCCTAAATTTTTTTACTATGTGGTGAATACATCTAGTTAGAGGGAGACCTCTAACTACACTCCGCTTACCAGTATAAGACTGCTACTCGAGAAATTTTCTTCTAAGTAGGGTAAACATATGAAATAAACCAATACTCTTGTTAGAATCCTCTTCAAGAACGCACCATATAACATTTTGAGACCGTCGCATTAATATTATTAATTACGTCCTCCAGATCGAATACCGGTCATTGCAGACAATTGTAACTACAACTAGAGACTAGCCATATTCAAATCAAAATTATATTGCTTGGTTGAGCAAAAACAGGCGCCCTCTGTATTCCCTCACTCTCAGAGTTCGATTACCGAAAAAAGATCAGACACAGAACCCAAGCATTGGTATGAAGTACCCTCATTTTCTGCCTCCAGGCTGCTACTGAGAATTCATTGACATAAAAACCTTATAACCGCTTTATTGCCCCGACTCGGGATTTTAACCAGGGATCTCACGATAAGCAGTCGCGCGCACGACTACTAGACCTATGAGGCAGTCATGAATTATTATAAGTCAGCCAGTGACATTTAGAGGATACATAAGAATGAAACGACGCTTCGCACTTCAAAATCCGTCTAGCAGTCAGGCAAAAAGCGGTGATCGCAAAGTAAGAACCGATAGCGTAGTGGCTAAGTGTTGGCGCTGCATGCTACGTATCTAATTCCGTACGGAACAAGCATTTGTGTGACCTACAAGTAATTGTGCCAGATCTAGATGCTTCATCGTAATCACCATCATTACAGCCGTGCGGACGTCTGTCGGGTGTAAAACGCCTCCACGATACAGGAGCAATTCCTACTGTAGGATTACCCCTATTTGGAGTAACGTTGAAATAATAAATGGTAAAATTAAAAAAAAATTGTACAACCGACTTCAATATATAAAATTGAGAACATCTATGTGGTCGAAGTCATATACGCATATTAAGGATAACTCAAAAACTACTGGTCAGATCTTGATCAAATTTATATTGGACCACGTGAGGAGCCCCAGAAAACATACCGTTGTATTGAGAACCTCCTTATTTTGTGAAGTAGGTTGAAAAAAAATGTACGTGTTTCGTAACAAACTTAATAAATGTGTTAGATATTTCAAGTACAGTTAAGCTATACAGAAAAAAAAAATGAATCAAATCTAAAATGATCGTCTCCGTAACACAACATAGGCGTGCCGCAAGTCACTACATCGATCGCTTTAGGGAGTATTTTGTGTTTATTGATATTTTATAATAAATAACAATCTATACAATGGAAAGCTTTTTTAAATTATGACGCGAAGATATAGCAATTTGGGCGTCACTAAAGTTCATTTAATTCGGTATTTCTAATTGAAACAATACGAATGGTCGTAATAAATTTAAGAAACTGTCTATGAATTTAATAGAGAAACATGCTCTGGGTTGGTGGTCGTTAAGATCGATTGGCTTTGTTCTCATTTAATATTATGAACAAAGAATTTTATTTGAACAGACTGTGGAATTCGAAAGTTGTTCGCGTTTGTAATCATTTAAAACATTGAAATATTTATAAAACATTTGATCGTAAATTTGAATAAAAAAATTATATAATGTGTTTTTACTTTCTGCTGTTATGTTTCGTGGGTTGAGAAGAATATTTTTTTATAGAATAGGAGTCACAAACGAGCACACAGTTCACCTGATCCTAAGTGGTTGCTGTGGCCCATAGATATCTACATCTATCTTCGTTTGCCAATTAAAATGCAGATGCGTTGTCAGCCATGAGGACAAGATAGAATGCCTCTTTTCCAGTAAAAAGGGTCTCCGGTTTTCTACACTCACTATACGAAACACAGCAGCATTAAGCTGCTATTTTACGCTGGTATTCTGTGAGAGCGTGGTCCTTCCCCGGTCTAGCCGACCCATTCGTGCTACAACTATAATATTAATATAGCTGCAGCATGACTCGCCCACGTATACTGCCCTGCTTCCTCAATTCATGTTGGCGGAGTTTACGTTTCCTTGATTTTTTTTAATTTCTCAAGCTTGCAGGATTCCTCGCAATGTATTTTCTGTCATTTATTTTCTGCCGACTTCCAAAAAGGAGACGGTACTCAATTCGACGCGTATGTTTTTTTTTATGGGTGTTACCTCATAACTTTTTACTGGGTGGACCGATTTCGATGATTCTCTTTTAAATGAAAGCTGATACTTCTCGTGTGGTCCAGATTTGATCAAGGTCAGACCGATAGTTTTTGAGTTATTTGAGTTACTCTTAATAACTTATATTGAAGTCGGCTGTACAAAATTTTAAATTTTAAATTATTAGCGGTCCCTATTCACTACTACTGCAAGAGCGTCTTTGTCATACACGCAAAATGTCCCGCCCTGTATTCGATTGGTGGTCGGTTCCTCGAGCTATATAGCCGGCCCATTGCCACTTCAACTTACTAATCCTTTGGGCTATGTCGGTTTCTCTAGTTCTACTGCGGATGTCCTCGTTTTTAATTCTATTCCGCAGAGAAACGCCGAGCATAGCTCCATAGCTCGCTGAACGGCTTTGAGCTTCCTCGTACTGCCAGCAGTGAGCGATCACGTCTCAGATCCATAGGTCATCGCTGGCAACACGCACTGGTTGTACAATCTAGTTTTGAGGTATGCCTGACGAGAAGATGTGTCGTAAACTCCCGAACGCTGCCCAGCCGTGTAGAATTCGTCGATTGACCTCGGTCGAAGTTGGACTTACCTAGTCGGATTATTTGTACGATATTATGGTATGGTTACAATATATTCTATTTTCACTATTATAAGCCAGTGCTTGACTTTTATCCCATCTTAGTCCTCAGGAGGACAACGCATCTGCATTTTTATTCTTAATCGAAGATAGATCCACTTACCATCGAGTGCGCTGTAAGCTGGCTTGTCATCTTTTTTCTATAACGAAAATAAGAAATAAAAAGACTGAGAGTAAGTGGTGATACAGCTGAAGATGGTATAGCGACTTAGCATAACAAAATACTATTCACTCTTGCCCTGAAGACACCCACATTTTATTCGGATGGAAATGATAAATAAATAAATTTATTGTATATAAAAATATTCTTAAAATCAGTCAAATTTTCATAATTATTTTGAGACATATACACAGATACAGACAATATTTATTACCACACATTTCGAAAATAACTGCACATAAACTAGAATTGTTACAATCAACAATCTCCACCTTATTAAACATCGACGATCTCCATACCTTGTGTGACGTCCACGGCTGATATACCATGACTAGAAAATTTGGTATGTATAGTGTTTAAGTAGGCAGCAGGAATAGGTTTCCTGCAATCCTATTATATCGAAGTCATTACATAATTCGCGTACTTGAAGAAAGAAAGACAGATGCCGGCAAACATTGAGTTATATGTACTACGTACTAGAGAAGCCTTTCTAAACAAAAAATGTGTACTCATGTACTACACATTTCGGGCATGTCGGGCATGTTGCGGGCATGGGCTTCGGGCATGCGCGGGAGATAGTAAAGTCGCGCATGCGCAGTTGATTTAAGCGCGTTGCGCCTGCGCGGTCAGTTTATATAAAGAAATATATATTTTCATGATTTTTTCTTTTGTAATATTACGATAGTTTTACCCATTTATTCACTTGAACAACAAATTATTTTACTTACTTTACTACTGAATTGTTATTTACGTCCAGGTTTAAACTTTAATTTGAAATCTTCTGTTATTAGCGCCGCTTCACACTGCGTGAATATCGAAACTACAGACAAAGCTTTTTATCACGCGTTTTAAGATTTGATTAGATGAAGTCCAAAGCCAAAGGTGGCATTTCGCAGCACCAGTCCATTCAGCAGCAATACTTCGTCCTTTGCCGGAATTACGCTTCATAGAGTAAAGCGCTTGAAAAGCGTAAAGTGTAAGCGACAGTCTCGCCGTCTAACTTCCTTGCAGCTGCTTTGAGCCTGCACTCAATGACCTTCCCAAACCTTAAATTCGAGGAATTCTCAATCAGCCGGTAACCGTAGACGGTTGGCACAATTCAATGATACATTTCGAAAAGAAGTAGCCTGTTTTAGCTGGCACCATTTTGTGGTGAAGAGATGCGCTTGCGTTATATGAATTTCGTTATATGACGATAAAGGAAGGCATTTGAAATTAGTGATGATGAATTAAGAGATTGAAATCTGATATTTATTATTTATTGCACTTCATATACTGCGAACACAAGTAACGCAAACTCATATCATGAAATGCATATATATATATATATATATATATATATATATATATATCTTTTATATATAAAAATTACGTGTCACGTTGTTTGTCCGCGATGGACTCCTAAACTACTGAACTGATTTCAATGAAATTTTTGGTCAATGTGCAGTTGGGTCCAACTTAAAAGATAGGATACCTTACATCGCAATTTAGAGTAGCAATACAATATTATTTTATTGCAAATTATTTGTCTATTATTTGACAGTCACAATTATCTGTTAGCTCCAAATGATTCTGTCAGATGACGATATCCGTTGACTGGATTGAGTAAATATTCAATAGATGGCGCGATGTTAAAAATACAAACGTTTAATATAAGCTACAATTTAGTAGTATAACCACCACGTGTTGCTGTAAGTATTCAACAGATGGAACCAATTTTTTTATTGCTAATTTCAGGAGTTTTTTTGGGAAAGCAAATGGTCGTTCGGAAAGGGCAGAACAACGTCTGCCTGGTCAGCTAGTATATATATATATATATATATATATATATATATATATATATATATATATATATATATATATATATATATATATAGGATATGCTATGTTGTAGGCTAGGAATGACCGTGATAGAGTTGGAAATGAGAATATCCGCAGTAAAACCAGATTTACCGACATAGCCCAATGTATTAGTGAGCTGAAGTGCAATGGTCCTGCCATATAACTCGAAGACCTGACAAGCAGTGGAAAATAAAGGTTATTTAGTTGGCAGCCTCGTATTGTTAAGCGAAGTGTAAGGCGGCCCTATCCCACTAGATCGAGTATCGACCTTCGATCGAGGCAGGAAATCAATGGTTGCTGGTGGGTTGGGACCGTGTTTGGGGAGACCTATGTTCGGCAGTGAATTTATATAGTGATTTTATGATCATCATCATCATCAGTATTATCATCATCGGATGATATGATACTATATGCATTGATTAGTCTGATAGCTGGAAAACAAAGAAGCCGTACGTATTATATAATAAAATAAATAATACAGCAAACATATAACAGAACTTTGACTTGTAATCGTCTGAACGTTCCTAAAAGCGTTAAT
Organism: Parnassius glacialis; assembly: GCA_033319125.1. Classification (NCBI taxonomy): domain Eukaryota; kingdom Metazoa; phylum Arthropoda; class Insecta; order Lepidoptera; family Papilionidae; genus Parnassius; species Parnassius glacialis. Next base: position 18,047,471 of record JAVANC010000024.1, on the reverse strand, counting down.
GTATTAGTGAATACGAAACAAGAAATGAAACCTAAAGCTATTTATATTTCACAATAGCCAACGTCCGACACCTCAGTACTATTAACCGACACAGTCAAAGAGCGATCGCCAATTAACAATCGAAAGAAAGTGTCGGCTTAGTTTTTATACAAAACAAGGTCTTAATTCCGTATGCTGGTAGCAATGATGCAACGACCAATTTGTGATTATGATTGATACTAATCCGTTTAATCCCAGTTGCCGTCTGTCCGAACGCTCACTGTTCAACGGTTGATCGATTTGACAATGAATGGTGAAGGTACAAACGAACAGTCCGATAGGAAAGGCTCTACAAAGCATTTATTAATGTGCAGGCAGACCCGTGCGGTATATGAAAGTATGCCAAACGGTTTTAAGCTGAAATAAATTAATAGGTGTGGCTTATTTTGAAAGTTAAGGTGTGTTAATTAAAGAAACAAAATTGGCCGCTTCGTACCATTGTGCTAATGTGGTACACATTTTAATCCTTTTATTCAATCAGTAGATATTTTTATATACGTATCTTTTGCGACGCTTATGTTAACGGTAAATCTTTTTCACCGACTTAAAAAAGAGGAGGTTCTCAATTCGACTACATTTCTTTAATATGTGTATTAATTACCTCAGAACTTTTTTCTAGATGAATCGATTTTGATGATTATTTTTTTATTTGAATGTTGGTGCTTTTCATGTGGTCTCATATAAATTTGATCAAGATATGATCAGTAGTTATTGAGTTATCCTTAATAATTCGTACTTAATCGACTTCGACTACAATGATGATGTTCTCATTTTATTTGTATTGAAGTCATGAACACAGGTATTATAAGACAGATGCATTATATTATATAATTTATAAAACAAGGTGATTAAATAAAGTAATTCATAAATAATTTTCTTTATAAATAAAATGATAGAGGTTTGCAGTTGTGCAAGCATCAGAGAAAACTATTGATAATATTTCAATTAGTTTTTTAATTAATTATCTAATATAAAAAAATATTACGATATCGTCATTTAATATTAAGTTATTAAAATGTTAATAAACAACGATTTTTATAAGCTCTACGTATTCAGTGATGCGTATTTTCTTTGTTAATATATCAAGCTACGCGGTCAAAGTCGCGGGCATCATCTAGTATTATAATAATTATAACGGTTATCACTTTAATATTTTTACATTATTATTGTCGTGTACATCGAACCGTTAGAGAATACACTAACGCATATCATCCTGTAGGCGTAGTAGAGCGTTTGAGGTGACAAAGGGAAATAAAACAGTATCCTTATTAAACAATGAGATTTTGAAACGTCAATTCCATTCATTTCGATTACTACCTAATAAAGTTTTTGTTCATTGTTTGCCGATAAAGTTACTTGTGTTCAAGGTAAGGACAAAATAAAATATCAAAATTTACATCGGCAAGTAATTACGTTTTTGTGTTATATTTTCTGTTGTATCATTGTAATTAATGGATTGAATCGATTTATTTTTGTGAATTACGTTGCAATAGCTTAATAAGAAATTATTGCAATTCTAAACATAATTAGGTATGCAGTTTTTTTTTTATAATATAAGGGTGACAAACGAGCACACAGTCCACCTGATGGTAAGTGGTTGCTGCGGCCCATAGACATCTACATCTATCCTCTACTATAAATCAAAATGTAGATGCGTTGTCACCCGTGAGGACTAAGATGGAATGCCTCATTTCCAGTAAAAAGGGCCTCCGGCCACCTGCACTCACCAAACGAAACGCAGAGGTAAACCTCTACTTCACGCTGGTTTTCTGTGAGGTCGTGTTACCACCCCGGTTCGAGCCGGCCCATCCGTTCGACAGCAAAAGCTGCCGCGTGGCTCTACCACTGTTAGAGTTTAAATTATATTTCTGCAGTGACTTGTCTAAATCCGTCATAGTGTATTAAATTGAATAAGTTTTAAATAAAATTAGCAGTAGCCAAAATATATGTATTTATTTATAGTTAATTCTGTATACAATTTTATAATAGGTAACTCGCACATCATCAATATTTTGTATCCAATCATGCCATATACCCTTTACAAGAATGTGTATTTGACGTGGTAGTGCAACATTGTAGCGTCATGCCCGCACAGTTTAAACAGTGGTAGAGCCACGCGGCAGCTTTTGCTGTCGTACGGATGGGCCAGATCGAACCGGGGTGATACCACGACCTCACAGAATACCAGCGTGAAGTAGAGGTTTACCTCTGCGTTTCGCTTGGTGAGTGCAGGTGGCCGGAGGCCCTTTTCGCTGGAAATGAGGCATTCTATCTTAGTCCTCACGGGTGACAACGCATCTACATTTTGATTTGTAATAGAGGATAGATGTAGATGTCTATGGGCCGCAGCAACCACTTACCATCAGGTGGACTGTGTGCTCGTTTGTCACCCTTATCCTATAAAAAAAAGTATTTTTGTCATTGGAATATTTTACATATTTTTATTAATTTTATTATATTATAGTTTAGATATTTTTTAACTTTTGACTTTGTTTTACATGAAAAAAATTGAAATCCATGTAGTAGTACATGAGCGCATATTTTTATGACATATAAAACTGTACTCATCACACAGTGAATTCTAACAAACACAATACAAATTAACCGCCTTTTTATACAAAACTCCGAGCGGTAGTTAGTTACAATCAATTCTTTTGTAACAGACGGAAGCTTGTCGGGATTAACGGGTATAAAACATAAGGCGACATGTATTTGACATCGTAATTCGGTCCCACTAAAGTTTATTGAGTACATTTAGAGCGTGAGACATAAGTCGAATGTGTAACTTAAGAAAGCGGGTTCCAATGGATCCGATACTGTTAATAAATGCTTACAATCATCATATTATTAACACGGTTCTCATAGAATCGACATATGAAATTGTCCAGTCGATTGATTACTTCCTTTCGCAGCATTTTTTAATCTACACGCTTAATGTTTCCCTTACCCCAGTTTAACAGAAAACGTGGATGTAAACGAGTTTCACACGAATTTCAATAAAATGTAGTTAAGAAGTTTAAACCGATAAGATGAGCAATGATGATGAATGAATATACTTTATTGTACACTACAAACAAATATACAAATTACATAACAAAAAACAGATTAAATGAGATTAAATGTACAATTTGGCGGCCTTATCGCTACATAGCGATCTATGATGATATGAAATGAAATATTGTATTCCATTTGTGACGTAAGATATTAAAATTTCGTATGTCAAAAATGTTAATTTCCTCCAAGTCTGCTATCGTATCGAAATGGGGACCGGATGGCAAAAAAATCCGGATTTAAGCGTCCTTTAATAGTAACCGGTAATATTGTATGAAGTTTATATGTTAAATCGTATTTATACGTGTTAGAACCATGCTGCAGCTTTATTAGTAGTATAGTTGTAACACGAATGGGTCGAATCGACCGGGGAAGGACCACGCTCTCACAGAATACCAGCGTAAAATAGCAGCTTGACGCTGCTGTGTTTCGTATGGTGAATGTAGAAAACCGGAGACCTTTTTTATTGGAAATAAGACATTCCACCTTAGTCCTCACGGGTGACAACGCATCTGCATTTTCATTTATAATAGAGGAAAGATGTAGATCTCTATGGGCCGCAGCAACCACTTACCATCATGTGGGCTGTGTGCTCGTTTGTCACCTTTATCCTATAAAAAAATCATATACGAATAAAATTTAAACAAATAAGAATCATTCTATTTGAATATTAAAAAGGATTGTAATGACAATTTTTTTTGTATAGGTATAATTTTAGTTAGGTTTAATTGTAAGTTTAGGTATAAATGTTATATGAAAAACTTATATACTTTTACTTGAATGTTATAAGCAACTTTAAATGACATAAAAAATCTTATTGACGAGTGTTCTCGACGATGTTAGCTTCAACAAGCGGTGTCTTATTACTTTTGTTTTAAGTTTTAATCTTAATTTCAGAATAAAACAGGTGGACTTCCCTGTAACTAGATAATATTTTATATACTGTATGTCACAAATCGATATTAATTAATGACGCAGGGAATGACAACAGTGCAGGTCTGAACTGCATATACTAATATTTCAAATACATTGAGAACATCAAGAGAAAAGTTATATTTATACAAAATCAATTCGAATTATTCCAACGTTCCCTTGTCAATTAAAAAGCCGTTAACATCGATCTTTGAATGTATACACGTAGAAACCGATACATCGATGTGTCGATAAAAAGAGGCATTCGTCTTTCTTGAGTATCGTCTGATCTTTATCTCGGCGAGATAAAACCGATGACAATTTTTTTTCTCCATGTATTCACTGATCTCTGACCTAAGTCCTGGTTGTAATTTTTTTATCCAATTGTTTACCTTGATATTTTATTTGAACGTCACACACACACTTACGCACTTAAGTCTAGCAATTGTAACGAAAGCTATGTTTTAACGTGTTTCATTGTATTTGCACTTACTGAAGCAGCGCTATCAGCCAGCCTCTTTTTGAAAACTATTTCTCTAAAATATAGAAATTAACAACAGAATGTACAATAATTGATCGCACTAGAATTTTTGACACAATACAAATCTAAAATAGTGACGCGTTGTTTAGTACGTTAGGCAAGGAGAACCAGTGAACCAGTGACCCATTACGAAATGTTACGTACTATTAGTCTCTAGGGCTGCCGACAAGTAAAATTAAATAAGCGTGAATATTAGGTACGTAGTATCTCTTGTACGAGGATAGTAGATGTCAAAAGTCAAAGTGACGGAACCCGGAGGTTCCTGACACTCACTGTACATAATAATTTGATTATTTAAAAAAATAACACAAAAACTGACTTCAAATGTCATTGGATATGATTGAAATTTATATGGTATGACAGCAAAAGTATATTCTATTCGAAAATAAAAACAGCTAAATCAGTTAACTAACCTCGAACATATCTTGTTACATACATTAATGCTCGTCACTTCTCTATTACTTTTCAAGTGAAAAGTTATCAAATGATACAAAGTAGGAAGAGAAAAAAATATACAGATGGAATCAAAAACATTAATCGTCATCATTATTACAGCTCTTCGCAAGTCCACTGCTGAACATAGGCCCCCAAGGAATGCCACAAAGCACGGTCCTGACCCACCTGCATCCATCCAATCATCATCAATATATAATACAGGTATTTAGTTATCTGTTGTGATTAATTTGAGCACTTTTGACAAATTTTGACAATGTTCCAAATATATTAGGATTTTATACTTATTGAACTGCCAACGGTGTAGGTTTTCGTAGGCACGTTTCCGAGTATTGTGTGAGTCACGAGAACCTTTTTACTGGAAACGAGGCATTCCATCTTAGTATTCAGGGGTACAACACATCGGCATTTTAATTTTCAATCGAGGGTAGATTTAGATGTCTATTGATCAGAGTGTTCACTTACCATCGTGTACTGTTTGCTTGCCTGTCACCATTATTTTTTATTTATTTATTTATATCTGAAACAATGCTATTGTTAGGTGAAAAACTGGTGTCTAAGCTAGGTAAAACATGTATCTTAGGTCACCAGGTCCTCACCTATAGATATCCGTAGACAAAGTAGATAAATGAAGCTACAATAAATGATTTTCTCCATAATTAAAGAATATAACAAGATACACTAATATTCTAATTTAAAAAAGTAAAAAAGTAAAATAAGAAAAAAAATCAATGTCGCACTAAATAGCACTTATACTTGCATGAAAATCTTATATTGTCAAATTTCAGAACACTAAGTCTGGAAGAGGGTGGAAATTAGATTGTTGAATTCTATTAAATTCATATATGCATGCAGGTTAAGGTAGTATATATTTTGTGCAGTAGTTGGCGTTAAGCGATTGGCGTTAATATATGTGCCATTTGCTGGAGAGACTATCGGTACTATAGGAACTTCATCCGCGGCTGGTCGTTGCTGCTTGTGATAAGAGGGCTGGTTTCTCGTTCAAAGGCTAAGTATAGCCATTCAGCGAGGAAACGCAGCCAGCGTTCTTGACACGATGCCGCGGGGAGTAGGACTGTGTGATAATTAAGTTACTACTTTTAGTTTTTTTATACTTTTATATATAAATTATAGTTTTTAATATTGTATATAATAAAATATTATATCTAAACACTTATTACGTATATTTACTTCCAAATGACTTTTATAAAATTGTACATCACAATAACGAAATTGATTATGATGAATTGATCGTATGAAAACACATCGTTACTTTTTGTTTAAAGTGTCTGCAATAAATTACAGTTCTCATGGCAATTGAGTAGTTTCCTACTTCTTTTAATGCAACTCGTATATCGATAAATTAATATCTATACAAATGACTGAAAGTTAGTCGGGCATAGACAGATATACACAAGTACATTTTTGTAGTAAATTACAAATCAATTTGTTACGGAACTGATACGATAACATTGCTTCCACTACAGAACTTGTTTGCTAGTCAAGTCACGCTACGGAAGGCGCTAGAGAAAAACATTATAATGTAAAATATGTTGATTGCGTTATATTTAAAGTCAGAAATGACGTTTTATTAGAATTCCATTCAATTTAAAGTAAAGGAGTGAATATAAATACATAAAATATGGTCAGTTTTGAAAAGACAACGTCGGCTTTCAACAATGGACGCGTCGATTGAGTCATTTCGTCAACGACTCCAACGTTCTAAATTTAATAGAATATATTAAAATATGTTCCGTGAGACCCTTTCTTACAGCTTTAGAAATTATGTAGAGGAATAAAATTTATTAATCATCTTAAGTTATCAAATTTGAGGAATATCAAAGTTTTTTTTTCATAATAGTAAGTTGCTACTGCAAGCTGTGGACCCCCGCAACCAGCTATAAATAAAGAAAGCTAAAGATTAAGATTTAAGATTGTAGATTTGTGGACTAGGTTTGAGGACCAGACGGAATGCCTCACTGCTGGTAATAATACTGATTCTCTGTACTCATGGGATCGAAACACAACATTGTATTGTTATTGTGTGGGACCTATCCAGACGAACAACAAGACAGAAAAGGGGAACTGCCACCTAGTAAGAGAATCATTGATTGAAAATAGTAGGAAGTGTGCGGGACTTGTTTTATACGTAGAACTGACTTTAATTAGTAATTAAAACCTAAAGTTAGCTAATACGCTAAGATGGGCTATAGTCCTTGTTAGCAATGACTTTAGAGCGCCAATAACCTCAGTCATCCAATTATCTGAAAAATAAGTATCGAAAAAGAGTAGTTGTATTCAATGTCTGGTCGCATACATTTGAGAAGTAATCTTTTTTATTGAATAAGGGTGACAAATGAGCATACAGTCCATTTGATGGTAAGTGGTTGCTGTGGCCCATAGACATCTACATTTATCCTCAGTTAAAAATCAAAATGCAGATGCGTTTTGTGGACTAAGATGGTATGCCTCGTTTCCATTAAAAAGTTTCTCCGGCTCTCTACATTCACCATACGAAATACAACAACATTAAGCTACCATTTTACGTAGGTATTCTATGAGAGCGTGATCCTTACCCGGTCGAGCCAGTATAGGTGCAGCGTAGCTCTACCACATATAACTATATGTGGTAGAGATAATATTATGCTAAAGAATTAATAGCGTTGTTTTCGCAATAAAAATTAAGTTAAAATGTTATTCTATTCGGCCCAACAATAAACTAAAATGTTATTCTAATCATCAACACATTACATAAATCTAACGGGGAAAAACCATAAAGGTTTATACATTTACTTATCCAAGTATTTATATAAGTTTTCACTATATATGGACTCTAAGCTAAAACAATGTTGAAGCTAATGATGAATCTTCACTGTGGGGTAATCTGTTATACTAGCGTATCTTGACCTCTTTTACACGTATAAAACACACTTTATTAAGGGTCATAACTTAGTGGAGGTGTACCGCAAGGTGTAACGTTATACGACTAAATAGAATGTGAGTTTATAACTGCTTCTTCATTTAGAGGCTCGAAAGGATATAGTAACTGTGCGTAGTGAAAGACTCTGTGATGTATGGAGGAAATAAGTACATTGATAATCGTATTTTACCCGTTTACACACACGTTAACTAGTGAGTATTTTTTTTGTTGGACAGATTTTTGATTTAGCCGGAAATTTTATTTTACGGACGAGTGACGACTTTGAAATAATACTTTTCTACAAGGAACTACACGTAAACTATATTGTATTAATTTCTGTTGAGACTTTGCTTCTTTTTTATAAGACGTTACTAAAATATGATTTTTTTTTATAGGATAAGGGTGACAAACGAGCACACAGTCCACCTGATGGTAAGTGGTTGCTGCGGCCCATAGACATCTACATCTATCCTCGTTTGCGAATCAAAATGCAGATGCGTTGCCACCCGTGAGGACTAAGATGGAATGCCTCATTTCCAGTAAAAAGGGCCTCCGGCCACCTGCACTCATCAAGCGAAACGCAGAGGTAAACCTCTACCTCTACTTCACGCTGGTATTCTGTGAGGTCGTGGTACCACCCCGGTTCGAGCCGGCCCATCCGTGCGACAGCAAAAGCTGCCGCGTGGCTCTACATATTTTTTTTATAGGATAAGGGTGACAAACGAGCACACAGTCCACTTGATGGTAAGTGGTTGCTGCGGCCCATAGACATCTACATCTATCCTCGTTTGCGAATCAAAATGCAGATGCGTTGCCACCCGTGAGGACTAAGATGGAATGCCTCATTTCCAGTAAAAAGGGCCTCCGGCCACCTGCACTCACCAAGCGAAACGCAGAGGTAAACCTCTACCTCTACTTTACGCTGGTATTCTGTGAGGTCGTGGTACCACCCCGGTTCGAGCCGGCCCATCCTTGCGACAGCAAAAGCTGCCGCGTGGCTCTACCACTGTTAAATTCGTAAATAATTGAAAAATAAATAAACATTGCATCGTCTGGAAGATATTTCTATATATCTTTTGCTTTTGTTTTTGTATCTATGTTTTTTTAATTTTTTTTAGAAAGTGTTGTAATATAGAATTACGCTTCTGCGACTATATGTACTGTAAACCACTAAAAATCTCGAAAATTAAAATGAGTTAAACAATATATCGATATAATAAACTTTGAATAAATCTACTTTTTACAGATCGCATTTAAGTTACTAATTTTTATTTTAATATTTATCATTTTGTTTCGAGTGCCTTGCATCGCCCATGGTCACGGACGAATCTAAGGTGATCAACTTCTACTATCGTGGTTAACTTCGGTTAGTCAGTTTCAACGAACGCCAGCCTATATATGTATGAAACAGTTTGACGTATAGGTACCTATAGTACATTCTATCTCAGATAATTAGATGTAACATATTCATCGACAATTCGGAGCGTAGTTTAAAAAACAAATAGTATAGGTTAAACATTATCTAAATCTTATCCAGGTTCATATTAGGATCTATGCGTTAATAATTATTCTGTTTGTAATAATCAGTTTTTGGAGTCTAGTAAAATACTGTGCACATCTTTTCACAGTTTGTTGTATAGCATACAGCTTCAATAACACGGTCTAATTTTTTTGTGACCACATTGTACGCATAGCCTAGCAAGAACGTTAATTTAATTTTAACAACAACTAAGACTAGTATACTTTACCGTTCAGCGAGGAAACGCAGCCAGCGTTCATGACACTATACCGCAGGGAGTTAGACTGTATGGTAATTTTTTTATGGTTTTTTAATATTGTATATATATTATAAATATTGAATATGTTATGTAAATAGATGATACTTGACAAGAACTTATGAATTAATTTTCTGGCAAGGTTCAAATGTCTGTTTAATTTATGACAGTCAAAATTTGAGGCACCGAAAAAATTCCGGTATTACGAAAAAATATTATTAAGATATTTACGGTTGCATTCATAAAAATTGTCGTCAATTTAAAAAGTTATTAAAGTTACTTTCTCTCTTTACTAAATGACAATAGAAAGAGACAGTTATAGATATAATTAATACTTAATTTAGATAAATGATAATCAACGATTATAAGTAAGTAAATAATATCCTTCAAGAATAAGGATGAAACCACAATACCGTAACAAGACCACCAACTAGAAAACAATTTAAGATGGAAAGCAAATTCTCGAAATTACCTTGTTTATGAACAGGTGGCTGTCGAGCGTCCGTTATCATTGTAAATGATCCGACAATTTGCTTGCAACCCAGGCTTCCTTGTTCATCAGCGCACGCATTAAAGTATTCGTTCGACTCGTGATGTAGGACAGTCGCTAAGAGCTTTGAATAAGCTGTAAATCTGGAACATTTAGGCATATTATGCTACTATTAAAATATTTATCGATACATTTTTTGCCAGTTACCAGGCTTGGGAGGCGGGTTGATAAGTTTCTTATTGAACTGACGAAATGGGGCAGTGAATATTTTTACACCGTCTCTACACGGTTAAATCCTCCCAATGTGGCAATCTATGGGAAAGACCTATGTTCAACAGTGGACTTTTATAGGCTGTGATGGACGTATGGATGGATGGGCATTATTTGGTGGATTATAAACCTAAACACCATAGAAATGCTTTGGTGACAAACTAATAAAAATATATGTAATATAAAATATCATTATCATTATCATTACAGCTGTCCACTGCTGAAAATAGGCGTCTCGTAGGGAATGCCATAAAACAACAGACCTGAGCCACCTGCACGTGTATACACCTCTTACTATTTCGTCATTTCATCTAGTAGGTAGCCGCCCTACACTTACACGTAATTTACCGGTACGAGGCTACCATTTGAGATCCTTTCTTCATTATCGGTTGTCAGTTTTCCGAGTTACATGGTCGACCCACTGCCATTTCAGGTTATAGATCAGTTGCATTATGTCGCTTACTGTAGTTCTACTTAAGACATCCTCATTACGAAGTCTATCGTGCAGAAAATCTTCGAGCATAGCTCTCCATAGTTTGCTAAGTGACCTTGAACTACTTATACGGCTAGCAGGGAAGGACAACGTCTCAGATCCGTTAGTCATCACTGGCAACACGTCCATTATTAATATAGAGCCCTTAAAGGGGAAAACATCCATAATGATGGGGAGACCCTTTTTACTGGAAATGAGGCATCCAGTCTTGGTACTCAGGGGTGACAACGCATCTGCATTTTGATTCTTAATTGAGCAATATAGATGTAAATTTATCTTAAACTTGAACGCACATCGCGGCAGAACTCCCGATACCATCCACACCATCTGGATGATTGGCGGTCCACCACTGTGCGATTTAGAAGATGTTTTCTTCCTCGCACGACTTCCTTGTGGAATCGATTACCATCAGCGATTTTTCCGGACCGATACGACTTAGGGACCTTCAAGAAAAGAGCGTACTCCTTTTTAAAAGGCCGGCAACGCATCTGCAATTCCCTTCCTGGTGTTGCAGTTGTTCATGGGCAGCGGTAGTCACTTACCATCAGGTGAGCCGCATGCTCGTTTGCCCCCTCTCCTATAAAAAAAATATCTTACCATTGGGTATTTATATAAAGTAATGCCTGGATTTCAATTATTGATCCCTTTTTTATAGAATAAGGATGACAAACGAGCACACAGTCCACCCGATGGTAAGTGGATACTGTGGCCAATAGATATCTAAATTTATCCTCAATTTCGAGTAATTATGCAGATGCATTGTCACCCCTAAGGACTAACACGGAGTGTCTCGTATCCACTAAAAAGTGTCTCCGGTTCTCTACACTCACCATACAAAACGCAGAGCGTGGTCCTACCCTGATCTAGTCGAACCATTCATGCTACAACCATAACATAGCTGCAGCGTGGCTCTACCACGATGAATTTGTTTAGTATCGGTCATCTTGTTTATCCCGTAAGTGCGCTTCGTTGAGGCAGTTTGCAATCAGTTTCATTATTGTTTGTTTCCGTTTCTAAGAAATAATAATGCGCCATTTGCTGCTAAACACTGTACTTAAATCTCCTCGAGATATACTCTACAGGACTTAACAAACGGATATCATAATGATGTATATATAATTTGCTTGTAATTGGCTTAAAAAAGTTAAACAAAAACACACAAATTTTATTTGTGTAGAAAAATTGTGAAGAACATACTAACAAGCATTGGAGCGACGCAATAGACCAATTCCTACATAATCTGCTTAGAAATAAGATACCGGTGATTATAGGTTAGACCTTAATTTTACTTTACTCTTATATATTGCATTATGTAATATTTAAATTTACTTTTGTCTTATATATTGCATTGTTCAGTATTTAACTTTACTCTTGTACGTTGCATCCTTTAATATTTCATTTTACTTTACTGTTATATATTACATTATGTAATATTTAATTTTGCTTTACTTTCATATATTGCATCGTTTAATATTTGATTTTACTTTAATCTTATATATTGCATGGCACTATATGATATTTTACCACGTTTTTATCAAGTAACATTTTTGTTTGTTTATCTGTCCGTCTGTTGTTCCGGGTGGAATCTTGCAACTCAAATTTTGAGCACTTCCCGATGAGCTACATACTTGAAATTTTTAACATAATATCTCACAATCAGACGACAATGTAGGAATATAAAAAACGTGGTATATTATTTTTTTAGTAAAAATAAAAAAAAACACTTGTATTGGGTTTGTTATAAAGTAATTTGCTTAATTCCGAATTAATTAGTTTATAATTAGTTTATAACAACCCATTATAATGGATTTCCGCAAAGTAACGCCTGATTCTATTTATTAAAATCACTTGTTTCTTTATTGTCCCGTAAAAATTTACTGCGGAATATGAGTCTCCTCCGTGGCAGGGAGGACACACAGAGCCAGGTACCTATAACTACTGACGCTGCTGCCCGTAGCTGGTTTAAGTGATGTAAATGGGATGCACCCATGGGACGAAATGGGGAGATGGACTTTCTTAACGGTAGTTGCTTAATTTTATTTCTTCTCAATACGTATCAGGATGTTAAAATCCACTACTGGGTATAAATAAGTCTTTCACCTAATCTAGAAGGATTTACCTTTGCCACGTTTGTGCCCATGAGATATTTATGGAATTTCCTATAGTCGTCTCTTACGACACCCACGGAAATGACTCCGTCAGCGTAAGGGAATCCACGAGGAATCCTTTACGCTCACACCACACGGCTCATTGCTATTTCATAAAAATACAAAATATTTCTTTTACCGAGTTATTAACCGAGATTAAAAATCTAGAATGCTCTAAATTCGACGTGTATGGTTCTTCACCGATTTCTTTGAAACAGCAGAACCGATTTAAATTATCTTTTTTTTATTATATTACTTTTACTTCAGGGATGATCCAATATAAAATCGAGAAAAATATTCAATCTATAAGATTATGATATTGGATTAAGATTAAAACATTCTGTTTATCACTTTGAATTAAACTATTTAAAAAATCTAAAAAAAAGTTAAAAAATATCCACACAAAATCTTCTGAAATCTACTACACTACGTACATACTACACTACATACTATACTCGTAATTATTCGATACACTATGTGTTAGACTTTACAAATTACGAGTATTATGATTATATTATTCTCCTTTATATTGTTTCTCTATATGCTGGTTAAACAGGCTACTTCCGTAATTGTCATGCAAGCAAGAACATATCAGCAAACGACCCACTCTCCCTACCTAACGTAGAACATTTGGATTTGTATTGTTGTATTTATTTACTCAAACAGGTAACTAAACTATTTCAAAAGCAAATCTCAATCGAGAAATCACAAAAAATTTAAAAGTAAAGTGAAGTGAAATGACAGCCTACGTACGTTCCACTGCTGCGCACAGGTCTCTCTCATTTCTGATTGTTTTAGGTCAAGGAAGTGTCCGCCTCACTGCCACAATGCATGTTGGCGGGCTTCACATGTCTACGAAATATTTTTTTTATTTCTCAGACATTTAGGTTCCTCTCGATGTTTTTTTCCTTCACCGCCGAGATCGTGGTAAATCAGCACTAAAAATTGCAATTAACGATTTCATTGGCGCCGGCGGGACTTAAACCCGGGTTGCTGGAGTACTGTGAAATTTACAGCAGGCGCTTAGTCCCTGAGCTACGACGGCTCTTACAATTCAAAGAAGTATTGCTAACAAAATAAATAACTTCGGACCTGACCAGTTCGTCATTTAAATTTGTAGACCTCATCAGTCACATTTCGTTACTTATAAATCATCGGACGACGTATCGCATTACAACTGATAGTTTTTACGCCTCTGCGGCAAATGGAGTTAAAAGGCCGATGCGGCCCCTTTTGCGCCTACGCATTGTCATCTGACGGTTGTCGTTTGTAACCGTGGCTCAATATCAATCCATTTTTATCGCTTGTCTTTCGAATTGAGTAATAACACCCTCATAACTATATTACACTTGTTTCACGAGTCCTTTTCGTTTTGTAACATAGAACACTTTACATATGTTTAATTTTTTTTATAGGATAAGGGTGACAAACGAGCACACAGTCCACCTGAAGGTAAGTATTGCATTCTAAAAGAAAATAGATTTTTACGTCGTAGAGCTATGCTGCTAGCTAGCTGCTAGCTGCTAGCTAGCTATATTACTGGTATAGTTGTAGCACAAATGGGTCGGCTCGACCGAAGAAGGACCACGCTCTCACAGAATACCAGCGTAAAATAGCAGCATAACGCTGCTGTGTTTCGTGTGTGGTGAGTGTAGAGAAACGGAGCTCCAATTTTACTGGAAACGAGGAATCCATCTTAGTCCTCACGGGTGACAACGCATCTGCATTTTGATTCTTAATTGAGGATAAATATAGATTTCTATAGATGAGGATAAATGTAGACGTCTACAGGCCACAGGAAACACTTACCATCATGTGGACTGTGTGCTCATTTGTCACCCTAATTCTATAAAATAAAACTAAAATAGTTTGCATAAAATATGTGACTTTGAAATTGGTCTTGGGAAATAAAAAGTAATTTTTTTTTCTAGCTACTTTCAAATGGCAGGATGACCATCGTAAATATTCAGATATATCTAATATTATAATTAAAAAAAAGTTAAAATACTTTTCAACTGTGTACCGCTGAAAGTACCACATTTAATAATTAGATGATGCAATATTACACACATTATCAGTTTCGACTGCCTAGAAATGGTAAGCGCTATTGCTGATCGTAAGGTACCCGGGTTCGGATCCCGAGTCAGGCCAAAAGTTATTGAGGTTTTCTGTTAAGAAATTCTCAGTAGCAGTCTAGAGTCAGAAAGGAGGTGGTATTTCACCCCCGTGCCTCGGAAAAGCCGTTGGTCTATCGCCTGATCTCTCTCCAGTAGAGTCGGATTATAGTCCTATCGGACTACGAAAGTAAAGAAATAAAGAGTGCTCATACACTCATACACTCGGGCACTTTAATCCTATCGTTTAAGTTGAGACCTTCCGCAGTGATCAAAATTTGGTCTGGAAGACATTATTATTATTATTTATTACTTTTAGTTGAAAGGAATATTTTCTACTTCGTTCTGGTTTGGTTACGCCTTATTACCTGTATTTGCAGACCAGTAGTAAATGAAATACTGTGTTCCTAGTTGAAGGGTATGACAGTTTTTTTTTGTAGGATAGGATGACAAGCGAGCACACAGTCCACCTCATGGTAAGTGGTTGCTGTGGCCCATAGACTTCTACATTTATCCTCGTTTTCGAATCAAAATGCAGATGCATTGTCACCCGTGAGGACTAAGATGGAATGCCTCTTTTCCAGTAAAAAGGGTCTCCGGTTCTCTACGCTCACAGCAGTGTCAAGCTGCTATTTTACGCTGGTATTCTGTGAGAGCGTGGCGCTTTCCCGGTCGACCCATTCGTGCTACAACTATACTACTAATATAGCTGCAGCATAGCTCTACCACGTACAAGCAGCATGACTCTACCACGTACAAAAGTTTATATAATTGCACAATCTAAATTATTACAGAGGCAATATCGTAGATGTTCTCGACATTGTTTGAAGTTGGTTGCACTAGCCTCATTACCATCAGGTGAAAAGTAAGCTAAAAACTACACAAGTATATTAGAATAATATATAATTAGATTTATATTAATTATTTATATTGAAATTAATTAATTGAAAGTCACGCAGTGTAAAGATTTCTAAAAAAGAACTTTAAGAAACTTGTAGCTGCTACGAATTATGGGGTATGACGTGACCATGCTACGAGGATAAATGGTACGGAATCGTTGCTCACAGTGCATTGATGTTAGCCGACGCGAAACGAGTATGATAGAGATATACAGGGTTATTTTTTAAAGAGTAGCCAAAATTTAAACTTTAGTTCAAATATAATGATTTATAATGAGTAAATAAGGCTTCTACGAAATTATCCCAAATTGAATGTGATTGTGGGCAACAACGTTTTTGCCTATCGGTTGTATATAAGTAAATAAACGTTTATCTACTCCTGTGCCGTTTGACTCTTACGAATGTATGCGTGCGCAGTAAAATCAGTTAAAATAATACATTACCACGCATTTCGAATTCAAAAGATAAAAAGTACAGAATGTTTAAGATTTTTTTTTAAATTAATTTTTCTTCACCATTTGCCTATATTTCTTATTCTGAACCTTCTCTGCGAATTTGGCCGGTTATTGCAAAATAATCCTGTGTAATCGTGTCGTTGCCAAAGTAAACCTAATTACTGTCAAAAATAAAATAAATCCGCTATTATTTAATTTCATATTCATTTAAAAAGTTCTAGAGAGGGTGGGGAAGAGCATGCTATTTTAAAGTTGAATTTGTCAAGCTCAAATATTAAAAATAGAGAATAAATGTTTTTTCACCCTTGGTTATACTTGTATGTACATGTTATATACAAAATGCAGAAACTTGTATCGAAAAAACACACTCTTGATTTTATATTATTTCAAATATTTTTTTTTCAACACTGCAATATTGTCAAGCATATTCAAATTAAAAAGACGTATGTGATTCTTGATGAAGATTCTTTATATTACTTGCAAATTTAAACGTTTACGTGGCGTGACTCTAACGCAGCAGCTTACTAGTAACAGCATACCAGGGTGAAACAGCAGAATAATGCTGCTCTGTTTCGTATGGAGAGCATAAAGAACCGGAAACTCTTATCAGTAGTAACAAGGCATTACATCATAGTTTTTTTTTCTTTTAAAAACGTTACCCCCACACTAGGATTTTCTCCTGTATCGTGGAGGCAGTTTAAAAACATAAATTGCACGAGGACAAACATCCAGATCCGGAACAATTATTAGTAGGCCACACAAATATTTGTTCCGTGTGGGATTCGTACCCGCGGCCCCAGCGCAATCACTCATTGCTAAGCCACTGCGTAATGGAGCATAGTCCTCAGGGTGATAACACATTTGCATTTCGATTCTTAATCGAAGATGTCTATGGTATGTATATGATAGATGTGTATGGGCCATATCATCTACTTACCACCAGGTGTAATATGTGCTTATTTGTCAGCGTTATTCGATAAAAAATTATGGATATGTAAATTCATGTAGTAAACTTGTAGGTAACCTTTCTAATAATTTACATTTTACTCTGAACAAATATAACAAAGAAGTGTTAATTTTAGTCAGGCATTCCTACATTTATTCCGTAAATCTTTATTACTTTGTTTTGTTATTCAAACATCCGAACTGTTCTGTAAATCAAATCTCCGATCAATAACTGCGTCAAAAAGTTAAGTCTTTGGTATTCGGATGACTTGCGCAAATATTTTTTATAGTCCGAATCATGTTTTAACAGAAATCGGTTGCAACTTCCATTATCTTATTCGTTTGCCTTTAATTTAAAAAATAATCAAACCTTGCAAGTTTCACCCTTTACAACACAAATAAAGTCTTGGTTTTAATAACTATATAGCAGTTATAAAAACAAAGGAATTGTGCAGTCGACGAGGGGTTTAAAAAATGCAGATGATTTTAACGAGCATTAGATTAAGACTGGAAACTTAAGCTGTAAAAGTAGTTTGGTTCAGATTATATTCTCTACATAATTTTGATTATGTTTATATCTCATGTAACTATAAAACTATTTTTTCGGATTGTATCTTCAAAATTAAAATGTTTAATTAATTCATATCCCCACCGACAATGAAATTGACAAACGCAGTTTAATGCGCACGGTGGTGGAGGAAAAAATCATGTAGAGACTATTTAATTTCGAAACACTCGCGATCTTATACAGTATATTAAAGTTTATAAAAATATTATATAAAATAATATTAAAAAAAGACGTTATTATATTCTTTCCTGTAGATAGCGCTATGAGTTCTACTACAAAAGGTCTCCGAACTTCTTACAGTGCAAATTAAAATTTATTTATAACTCGACTCGTGGCGCTGTAGTCACTTTTCATGTTAAGATTTTGTGATTTTTTTTGGAACTAAACCAACATATATTGTAAATATGACTCATTATGGTTCATGAATGGACATGGAAATGATAGAATATTTTATTAACTTGAATTTAGCGCCACCTATCGAACTAGCTTAGATAGAAACAATAGTTTCGACAAAAAATATTGTCTGAATATGATCTCAATCGGTAAAATGGATCGGATGTTTGTTACACGGCTACTAGCAGATGCACCAACCATTATTATCAACTATATATTGTTCAGATAAATGAAACATGTTTTTTTCTTTATCAGCCTTTCTCGGTCCATTGCTGTCTATATTCCTTTATCTATAAAGGCCTTTTCTAGAATTTTAAATACACTTAGACGGCTGGTAGCGTTGAGCCGATAACTAATATTATATCGGAGATCTAATTGGAAAGATAATTTAAAAAAAAAACCTACGCCATTGGACGTCGGGGATACGTTTTCGATATACAAATTGCACATGGAAAAACACCAGTACCCAAAAAAATATTTGTAAAAGACATACAAACGCTTGTACTGTGTGGCAAACAAACGTAGCACCGCAGCCAACCTCTGAGCCAGTGCGCTTCGGTGACGTGAAATGTTTCGAGAAAATTAATGAAAACTGCTCTACAGATATACGACAAGACGACATGAGTGATAAAAAATATTTAATATTATATGAATTCGGCATCGGAATTTGTTTCGATTTGATTTTTAATCGGGTTTAATAGTTACTGCCGGCCACTTAACCGCTAACAAACTCCAGCATACTAGTAACTATCAAATTGATAAATTAGAACCAATCGAGTGCGAGCGATGAGTCGACAGGTGCATTATTATGATTGAGCCATTGTTTCCCACGGCCTGCCATTACCGGTTACAGTGGAGACGCTTGCGTTCCTCAATTTCTTGTTATCGCTGCTTAGAAATATGAAAAAATCTATTTCAAGGTTTTATTAATTTGTTAATTTCTTTTCTTTTTAGTTCTTTTTTAAAAATAACGTTACCCCCACACTGGGATTTTCTCCTGTATCGTGGAGGCAGTTTACAAATACAAATTGCACAGGGACAAACATCCAGACCCGGAACAATTATTTGTAGGCCATACAAATACTTGTTCCGTGCGGGATTCCAACCCGCGACCCCCAGCGCAACAACTCATTGCTTAGCCACTGCGCCACGGAGCCGTCATTGTGATCTTTAATTTGCATATGTACAAAGTTGCAGTTCAAAACAGACTTCCTGTAAAATTAAATAATTAAATTAGGCTTATCATATCAGTATACTGGGATGTCGGCTTGTTTGTTACTCCAATATTATATAAAAATACAATTTTCAGACTCCTTCAACATACTTCATGGATTCTGTACTTTTCGAAAAACTTTTCCTAACTCATAATTAATTCCGGGGTTCATAATATATTATGAATCCATAACGCAGGGTCTCTCTCAGAAATTAGAGAAGGTCGGTATTCAGCAATGCGACGTTTATAGGTAGTAATTTTACTTTTTTTGACTTATAATAAGCCAATGCTTATTTACTTCAATCCAACGTATTGGTTGTGGCGGGTGGAAGGAAAAGGAGAGATCTCCCGCCGGGCAAGGTGTTCTGCCCGGGGAGCGGCCAACGCTCCGAGTGGTAGTTCGGAGCTATTCTATATATACTGCTTTAACTTTGGAACTTTGTTAGCGCGATTTAGGCTTCGATGTGTTTCGCTTGTGACGCGACGACAGCGCCGCCACATAGTAAATGGCGATGAAGCCCTAGATGGTAAACACCCTGTCATAGTGTAACAAAAAAAAGTTTTTTTTTCATTTTTATTCAATATAGATTACAGTAATACTTATTGAAAGTCATTTTTTACTCTTACCACTGGTTTGCAAAAAAACTTCTTTGCGCACACTTTCCGAAATACATCCCATAGACTGCATCGATATTTTAGAATCAAGTCATAGTTAAGGTAGGTTACTTTTATAACATTCAGATTGACATTAATGGGAGATATAATACAAAATACTTACTAGGGATCTGCTCCGGCTTCGCACGGTTGATTTCTGAATCTCGTCAACAAGTTACCTACCGGGCCTAATTAGGAATTAAATTTAAAGAATTAAGTTTAAACCATTCTCTAATCAACTTAATCACACGCACAAAATTTTATCAAAATCAGTCCATTCAGTCCATTCAGTCCAGGAGGAGTTTAGGAGGATGTTTAGGAGGAGTTCAGTCTCATACACATTAACAGAAGAATAATTATAGAATATATGACAGATTCTGTTTATCGATGAAAACTGCATAAAAATCCGTTGCATTTCTTAAAAGATCTAAGCGTACAAACGGCGGGAAGTGACTTTGTTTTATAATATGTAGAGATTGGAATTACAAAAGTCAATCTGTAAATTTAAGTAGTAAAGTTGGCAAATACTATTAAAATAATTTTCATTAAAATTATTAATGTTTAATTGACACTTCATTTATAAACTAGCTGTACCTTTTTACTCGTAACTCGTCGTTCTAAGACGTTCACATTACGCCATTGTAATATTAATTATTGCACGGGCGCCCTACTGCGTGTAAATAAAACGTCACTCAGTGTGTGTCAGTGATGAACGGTGCGGAGGTTAGGATTACATCATATTATGTAAATATAATATATAAGCATATTTGCATTTATTGGACGCTGTAGCTCACTTGATGACACATAATATAATTAGTAAATTTACGTAATGAAAGTATGATTTGTAAAATATATGGCTATGGGCTGAGGTATTCCGCCTTAGTGCTCAGGGGTGGCAACATATATATAGCCTTCTTTGTTTAAAGTTGGCTGTAATTCATGGGCTGCACCATGTGGCAGACAGTAAGTTCATCATCATCATCATTACAGCCCTTCACAAGTCCACTGCTGAACATAGGCCTCCCCCAAGGAATGCCACAAAGCACGGTCCTAACCCACCTGCATCCATCGACTTCCTGCGTATCTTACCAGGTCGTCACTCCATCTAGTGGGGGGACGTCCTACACTTTGTCCGCCGGTACGAGGCCGCCACTCGAGAACCTTTTTTCCCCATCGGTTGTAGGTTATTCGAGCCATATGGCCGGCCCATTTTCACTTCAGTTTACTAATCCGTTGGGCTATGTCGGTCACTCTGGTTCTACCGCGGATATCCTTATTTCTAAGTTTATCACGCAAAGAAACTCCAAGCATAGCCCTCTCCATAGCTCGCTGAGCGACCTTGAGCTTCCTCATCCGGCTAGCAGTAAAGGACCACGTCTCAGTTCCATAGGTCATCACTGGCAACACGCACTGGTTGTACAGTAAGTTCGTTTGTTTTTAATTAAAATAAAATAACATAGTAAGCAATAATGTCACTTTCAGCGGCTTATGTATCCATGTCTGGCGTAAATTGGCTAATCTTATCACTACGATGGAAAATCATGGTGATTTGGGTATGTTCTACATACAGTAAAACTCGCTTAATACGATCACTTTTAATACGGTTTCTCGTTTAATACGCCATTTTATGTCAGTCCCTGCAACTTGATGCATGTTTTCATACATTTTGAACACGCTTAATACGATTCGTCATCCCGTTTAATACGCCATCTGCGCAACACCCGAGCCGAGCCTAGTTGTATTAATTAGTACCATTTTAAAGAATAGACAAGAAATTAACGAAAAATACAGATTCGGAGGTGTGAAGAGAAAAAAGCAAACGGTAGGAAAGTTTGATCAATTAGAGAAAGTTTTAGTTAAATGGCTTCATCAAGCACGAGCTTTAAAAGTGCCCATAAATGGCCCCATATTAAGCGAAAAAGCGCGTAAAATTGCTGAAAGCTTACAAATCACAGATTTTACCACTTCAAATGGATAGATCGTTTTAAACATCGTCACGGCATTGCGTATCGTCAAATCACTGGGGAATCGGAGATAGTGGCAGAACAAGATGTTGATACATGGATACGAGTAGCACAATTTTCTGCATTATTAAAAAATTATGAACCGCGAAACATTTTTAACGCAGACGAATTTGGTTTATTTTATAAATTGATGCCAAATAAATCGTATATCTTCAAGGGAGAAACTTGCCATGGTGGCAAAGCAAGTAAAGAGAGACTTACTATCCTAGCCTATGCAAATTCTGATGGGTCGGAAAAGTTACGTTTACTAGTCATTAGTAAAATCCACGTTGCTTCAAAAACATGAAATCGCTCCCTGTCATATGATGCACAATCTCGAGTTTGGATGATTGGCCTTCGTTTTATTAACTGGTTAAAAGCTTCAGATGATCAGTTCCAGATTAAATGTAGACGCATAATTCTCTTCATTGATACCTGCCCCGTTCACCCTAAAGATCTGTAACTAAAGAACATCGCGCTTGTTTTCTTACCCCCGAATGCGACAAGCAAGTTACGTATACCTATAATTCAATACCTACACAATATTTGTAAATGATGTTTTATTTTCCCTATCCCGCATAATACGCTTTCCCGCTTAAGTCGCGATTTTGGCTGGGTCCCTTCAAAATCGTCTTAACCTGGTTTTACTGTATTTAGAAGAAGAATATTTTTTACATACTATGACTCATTTTATAACTCATCTATTGTGTCGAATCATGGACACTGTTGGTACGGCTACTCTTTAAGCTAAAAGTCGCTCAGCAAGCAATGGAGTAAAGTTATGTGTAGAAGGAGAATAAGTGTGCTGGCACATAGCAGTACAAGTCTAAATAGAACTGTAACTGTAACTGTATGAGTTATATGATTATTAACATGCAGGAAAATATTAAGTTTCGACGAAACATTGTTGTTGAACTTACCAAATACCGACTAGTTTATCGATCAAATAACTAACTAACTATAACTAACTATCTCATGATGTATTTTTATAATATGTCATAAATAAAGCATAAAATTATTTTTTATTTGCGATCATTGACGAGTTTTTTTTTGAGGTTTTATGAATATTTAGATTTTGCTTATTGTGTATAATGATATACAATATAGCGATAGATTTACAGTCAGAAACTTAAGTAAGATTTATCAACATAGAAAATTATTATAATTTGCACAGCCATATTACAAATTTGGTTTGTATTTGTAAGTTTATTAAAATAAGCTAAAAGAAATCGTGAACTGTTTAAGGTATGTTCGAAAAAGATGTTGCTCAATCTCCGATCCATATGCAGTAGTGTAAAGATTTAGATCACATTAGCAACACTAGCACTTCGCCAGTTAAGAGGTGGAATGAATATCATTTGAAGGTATGTTATACACGTTCAAACCTAACTCAAGAGATAACGTTGCGCTTAGGCGCTATTTATCAGAGTCAGTGGCGATTAACTTATTATTGCACCTCATTACTTCTTCGTACACACTACCATATAAATATCTGAATCGAGTACGTTAGTGAATTAGCACCTTGGCGCAAATACGGATTTAATTTCAAGCTGGATTTACTATCTATAACTAGTAAAAAGTAAAGGGTAAAACTATGCAGGTAACACATTACTAACTCATAAACTTCCTACCACTACGCAAATGTTACCTTTATTATGAAATGGAAAGTGTTTGCTATGTTGCTTTTAAGTATATTAACGGATTTCATTGATCCTCGAATTTGTTTATACTAGTAGTTTTGCTTACAAAGAAATCATTCTCGAGGACCATGTTAAATCTGTAGGTAAGTATACTCAAAATCTAATGTTAGTAATTGTGGGTATTGTCGACACTTGGAATAAAACTCGGATAACTATTATTGCAAGTAGTGAAAGTGACCACAAGCTGTGGATTCTAAGCAATATACGTGAATAAAAAGTCGATTTCTAAAACAATAGACAGAAATGTTATATATTTATGTTTCATATCAAAACATATAAATGAAATGGAAGCCGAGGGGTTCTTTTAGATGTCATTAAAATACGACAAACTTTTTTTTAATTTTGTTTCTATGTCTGTCTTTCCGGGCTAATCTATGGAATAACTGAACCAATTGTACTGAAACTTTACGAACAAATACAAAGCAATACTAGGAGTCATCTGGGCTATATTTTACTCGGAAATCTGGGATTTTTTTATTAAATCGGAAATTTTATAAGATGGAATAAATGGTATTTGATGATTGAATTAAACCTAATAACGTTACATTGGTAGATCCCACCGAGACGAAGTCGGAGACTATTATTATCGATAAATCAGATAATAACGTTTGCAATATTTATTTTATATTAATAATCACCTTCAAGTTAGGAATATGAAATTTCCATAAAGGTAATAATTACAGTAATCTAACATAGTGCCAGTTCATTTTATTATTACAATAATATTTTCCTTATTGTTTCTCACACAATGGACCATTACGAACCATTGCAAGGAATATGCAGTCATCTAATAAACACACAAAACATTTTATTTACTTAGTCACGACTAGTTGAACGAGATTTTCTTAAAGGTCTAACCGACTTCCAACTAAAGTTTGATTTAAGTGTGTTAGAACAATGAGGGCTAATAATTTTCTGCTCACCAGATGTCGTTAGTCGACAGTGATGTAAAGTTTTTTGTTACAGAATGTAATTTAATTGGGAAGTTGGTTTTTCATAAAAGTTTACCAGTTTCTAGAGTATTAGATTATATAATTATATTATATTAAACACAATACAATGCCTCGGTGGTTTAGCTCTTTAATTTTTTGCACATTTTTAACTCGTTTTTTAATTTTTCTACTTTTATGAATATCTGTGAATTAGTTTATTTAATTTTAATCGTATTAATATAAAATATAGCTAATAGTACAGAAAGAAACAGCGACGTTTATATTTTTCGAACAAATTAGATTTATTGATTTGTCATAAGACTCAAATTATATACAACAAATTTCAAAGCAAGTTAGACGCGGGTGCTGACACGCGTGACGTGCGCGTAGCGGGTGCGTGTCGTCGGAACGTGGCCTTATATTCGTTATAGTATTCACCGTAGTAATATAATTACCTAGTTAAGGACTAATTCAAAACTAATTCCTTATTATACTGAATTAGTTTTAATTCAATGTTTTTGAAATACTAATTTCTTATATTTACGCAAATACTTTTTTCGAGTTTTATATTTAATTCCCGACGTTTTGAACGCTTAATTGTATACATTTAAAAAGAGATGATACATATACCATCCAACCCATCAAAGGTGACGTTTACAATTTTTTATTTTTATTTTTGATATCTTCTCCATCGTTTCAGTTAAAGAAAGGAAAACACTACGGTCATAAAGACATTAGTATTAAAAATAGATCAAAATTACATTGTTTGATTTTACCCAACGTACAAGGCATGAAACGCAACTGCAGATCTGCTCCAAGCGCAAAACCGGATGCGAGGTGTTTGATAAACAACTTGATTTATTCGCCAGGGATCGGCCTAAGAGTATGGACAACTTGCTACGTAACCATCTACCTCATTGTTATTATCGTCCCACAAACTTCGGCACAAATTTCTTGTAAATAGATAAACGTCGTCGTCAGTGAAAAAAGGACACTAAGGTACATTATTTATAGAATAAGGGTGACAAAAGAGCACACAGTGGACTGTGTGCTCTTCTTCAGGTGGAACCTGATGGTAAGTGGTTGCTGTGGCCCATAGATATCTACATCTATTCTCGATTACGAATCATAATACAGATGCATTATCACCCGTGAGGACTAAGATGGAATGCCTCTTTTCTAGTAAAAAGTATCTCCGGTCCTTTACACTTACCATACAAAACACAACAGTATAAAGCTGTTATTTTACGCTGTTATTTTGTGAGAGCGTGGTCTTTCCACGGTCGAGTCGACCCATTCGTGCTACAACTATACTATTAATATAGCTGCAGCATGGCCCTATCATGCTATAGAGTCAAAAGTTGTCCAAGGATGTATGTGTTGCTATAAGTCGGGGTTCCGTTGTAGATTATCTATACTGATATTAATGTGAGAGGTGTTTGTTACCCAATCACGCGTAAACGACTTAACGACTTTAGATAAAGTTGGGAACATTAGTTAATAATACCCTGAACTGACACATAACCACCGGCAAAATTTACATAAAGTGATTTCTGTATACACACTGGCAGAGTTGCAGGTAGAACAGTGGTAGAGCCACGCAGCAGCTTTTGCTGTCGCACGGATGGGCCGGCTCGAACCGGGGTGGTACCACGACCTCACAGAATACCAGCGTGAAGTAGAGGTTTACTTCTGCGTTTCACTTGGTGAGTGCAGGTGGCCGGAGGCCCTTTTTACTGGAAATGAGGCATTCCATCTTAGTCCTCACGGGTGACAACGCATCTGCATTTTGATTCACAAACGAGGATAGATGTAGATGTCTATGGGCCGCAGCAACCACTTACCATCAGGTGGACTGTGTGCTCGTTTGTCACCCTTATCCTATAAAAAAAAAGACGCTAGTCTTAAATATTGCAATGATGAAATTACGAGTAAATTGAATGTACGTGTAGAAGTTTGCAGAAGAGTGGACTGTAGTGGCATAGGGCGGCCTTAGCTTGAAGAACCGACAACCAATAGAGAAGAAAGGTTCTTGAGTGGCAGTCTCGTACTGGAAAGCACAGTGTTATCCTCTACTAGATGGAGTAACGATCCGATGAAAAATTAAGGTAGCGAGTGGATACAAGTGGCTCGGGACCGTACTTTGTGGCAATCTATGGGAGATGCCTATGTTTTGCAGTGGCCTTGTCATGGGATGTAGTAACAGTGTAATAGTAATATATGGTTTGTGTGATGCACAAAATAATGCGTATTAAATACCATCTACACTCAACATAAACACTTATCTATAAAGTGTCTAGTTTAATCTTCTCGATTTACATTTCAACAAGAAATTTCTATTTCTATAAAAGGTAAGAATCTTCTACAGCGCTAGGTGTTACAAAGTAACTTACAGCTGAAATTCCTTTAGCAAACAATCTCTACTAGCACCAACACATTAGAACGTAATACTAATTCATTAGTCGAACGTTGCGATGTACGGGACTAATAAAGCAGTTTGATGTGGCATTAACAGTAAAAGGAAACACAAGAAGTGAAATAACTGACCACTATTTAACATAGGTTATTAAACGGCGTTCTGTCGTTAATTGCAGGAAGCAATATGACATTTTGTTTGTTTGAAACATTGTTAGATGCAATATCATAAATAGGACATCTTTTATAAAGTATATCCAAAGCTTGCACAAGCATCTACACTATTAAATAAAATATTGATGACTTTATACTTTAACTGCTTATTGAATAATTTATTTTAATGATACACTATTTAATAAAGAACAAAATTGATAACTTGTTGCACACTCCATATAATATCGTGCACGGAAGCATCATCTTTAATAATAAAACAACTGCGGCTGCCAACCCACCTAACAAACGTGGCATCTATGGCAAAAGCACTCTATGAGGTAATCTATAGGGGGAGGCCTATGTTCTATAGCTGTTCTCTGAGACTTCGCCCGCGTGTAATTTAGGGTTTAATTTTTGCGAGGAACCCTAATTCTTTTTCTAAAATAAAAGTACCGTCCGCCCTTTGTATTCTTTTAGATTAAGGAATGCAATAAAGAATAAATAAAAATAAATAGCCTATGTTACTCTTTATGACATCAGTTATCTACCAATGAAAGTCCAGTCAAAATAGGTCCATCCGTTTTGGAGATTAGCCGGAACAAACAGACAGACAGACCTGTTCGTGCTACAACCATACTAATAATATAACTGCAGCATGACTACCACGTATAGATTCAGTACAAACGAGATCTTCTGCCAGCCAATCGAACTCATTCTTGCATTTATTCACTTTTCATTTATTACAAACTATCAAAGTCAACTGAACATAGGCGTACCTATAGCAATGATTCTGAATAAAAGTCATAAGTTTGCAACCGCAGTTTTTTTCTGAAGAAATTATTTTAATTAAAAAAAACGCTGCTGTCCATATCTAATTTGTTTCCCTACGTCATGTCAGATGATATCTATGGGACAATATTGGGTGCTGGATATTCTTACACTATCACTACACAGTCACCCATTCTTTGTACAACCATAATGCGCTTCAGCGTGGCTCTACCGCATAAAATTCTACCTTTTACGTGGTACCTAGTAACAACTGGTAAGGAGTGATGATAAATATTATTAATTATGACTTTTTACCACAAAAACTAGTAATATTTTTAAAGCGAACCCCCTTTAAAAAATCTCATAGCCTGCTTAATAATCGTAATACGAAACTAGCAAAATTTTTTCTGCAGAGGGAAACAATTTCCCATCAGGAAAAATCAACTTTCAGTTACAAAAAATCAAAACCATTGAAGTCCCCATCCATAGCGATTACGTTTCACGTCAACCGACAATCAAGCCTGACTTGCAAGAAAACGACTTGGACGTATAGCCATATATGGGTTTGAAGCGAGATCCTCTAAAAACTGGAACGTCAGTGGCTGCCTTAGACGTGGAGGTAGTAAACTAACGCGCTGCACGCCAACGGTTGTTTCATCTATTCCTTATCTTCCTACTCGGTTGCAGGTAGAAAAAAATGCAATTCTTATTTTTCTTATTGACTGTGATGGATATGGTATGTTGCGAAAGATCGACGTCGTGGTTATTGTTAGTTGTTGTCGTGTTTTCTTAGATGGATCTTCTCGCTTCTTTATAATTATACAGCATGGGCAAATTATTAAATCTTTTTGAAAATTGGTTGTATAATTACGTTAGATATTTATAAAAATATTATGAATAGGGTAAAATGCATTCTAAGGTAATATAATTTTATAGTAAAATTATTTAATACCAGCGACATACCCCGGCTTAGATTTATTTGACTTTATCATTTTTGTCGATTACTCAAAATAACAATCTCCAAATTTTTCTGATCAAATATAGCCCAGATTACTCCTCGTATTGACCTCTATCTGTTCGTGAAGTTTCATTATAATACGTCCAGCTATTTCGAAGATTAGCCCAGATCAGCCCGGACAGACAGACAGACAAACAAAACTTTTAAAAATTATTATTCCATGTCTTAATTTCATGAAAATAACGCCCTTAGCTAAATAAAAGGCATTTACTTCGAAATTATAGTTAAACACTTTCATTTTCTTTATATAGATAGAATAGTACAAAGCATACGTAATAGAATACAAAGCTTTAATATATTACAAAAAAAAATCACTTATTGTAATAAATATGCTAAAAATAACCTAAAGTCTTACTGTTTTATTTATTACGTATAGGCGATAGTTAGCATAACAATGTACATTTTTGAGGTAAGGAGTGTAACTGATGATTTGAGCTTTGAGGTAAACACTGTATAAATTATAAATGTGCAAATGTTAGAGAAAACAAGGGATTTCCATTAACATTTGTAATGTTCTCGATTAAACTTTAGACGTGTGAGTAGTCCGAGTGTATTAGAACATAAGTTTTGTCATTATTTATGTGCAAATTTGTAGATAAACCTTGAATACATTGAAGCAATGCGATAAGTCATTTGGAATAATTAGGTTTTTAAAGATATAAAAGTTAAAAATATATATTTAATATTAATAATAGCGGTTTTTTCTTAAAGGATAGGGTAACAAACGAGCACACAGTCCACGTGATGGTAAGTGGTTATTGTGATCCATAGACATCCACATCTATCCTCAATAAAGTATCAAAATGCAGATGTGTTGTCACCCGTGAGGACTAAGATGGAATGCTTCTTTTTCAGTAAAAAAGGTCTCCGGTTCTCCACACTCACCATGCGAAACACAGCAGTGTTAAGCTGCTATTTTACGCTGGTATTCTGTGAGAGCGTGGTCCTTCCCCGTTCGAGCCGACCCATTCGTGCTACAACTATACTACTATGGCTACTATGGCTTTACCATGTAAACGTTACGGGATTTTTTTCACAGGCGGTTACAAAACACTAATGTGGTGTACAAATGTATAAACTATGTATTGAAGAGGCCCTGGCGTAACTAGGGTGAGGCAAGTCCCAGGCGCCTTTCAAATGGGGGCGCAAGATCACCACTTATGAAATTTAAAAATCAAAATAAACCACAATAAACCAATTCATATCAGACACTCCTTTCCGCGATCCTAAAAAGTTTTCACTTCAAGAATGATACCACGCCATGAAAAACTAGTTATATTGTATTAGATACATTAATTCGTTACATTCTATCAAAGTCTGCGAATCATCGCTGAAAATCCTCATAGATTTCCTAATAACGGGAACAATTTTTGCTGTAATTAGTTTCGCAACCCAAATTATAAATTTCTAGATATTATAGTTCTGCGTCGAATGAATAAGACGTTGGAGATAATGAGGACCGTGAAGGAGAGGAAGCTTCAGTATTTTGGACATATAATAAGAAGACACAAATATCGTATTCTTCAGCTTGTGATTCAAGAAAAAATCGAGAGTAAATGCAGACCTGGCAGAAGAAAAACATCCTGGCTGAAGAACCTTCGTGAATGGTTTAACCTCAGCACTAGCTCTTTCTTCCGTGCTGCAGCTTCGAAGATAAAGATAGCCATGATGGTCGCCAACCTTCGCAGAGAAGTGGCACCCTAAGAAGAGGAAGATATTATTTAGGAAGACGCCGCTGCCAATCTAGTGGTTTGTTTCTCTCTGTCGCCACTTACGACACCTGCGGGATGACTTGGTGTAGTGAATATTTTTCCATCACCATTGTATAATCTTTTATAGAAGTAAGTAGTTTAAAGAATATATGTTTATGATGCCACGATTATTTTCAATAAATTCTGTTACTTTTGAGGGATTTTAGATTATACATACATAATACATATAATCCCGCCTCTTTCCCATAGGGGTAGGCAGAGACCACTTCTTTCCACTTGCTACGATCCCTACATACTTGTTTCGCTTCGGCCACTTTCATTATTCTCTACATATATGCTCTACGGTTTAGGGTACTCTTGACCTGGCCTTTTTTCAAGACGTCCCTGATTTGGTCTTAAAATGTTTGCCTAGGTCTACCCCTTCCAATACTTTCATTCACACTTGCCTTATACACTTTTTTCGTCAATCGTTCTTCATTTATTCTCTCGACATGGCCAAACCATCTCAGCATACCTTTCTCAATTTTTGTCACTACATCTTCTTTTTGAAAGAAGATGAAAGAAAGAAGAATTTTAGATTATCCGTAGGAAATTAACAAAAAGCCAGCAAACAACAAACAAAATATTATACTGTTACTCGGATAGTGTTATATTAATTATGTTCATAGCTGTTTTAGGTTCGATGTCGATGTCGAAGCTTTACGACCATCTTAACGACTACAATATAGCAATATATTTAGAAAGGATGTTGGATAATGAGTTACGATGACTTTGTTTAATTTCTGTACTACAAAAACGGCTTTTTATGGTTTACGGTAAAATTAAAATGCATCTTTGCAGTGAGCTCAGGAACGAAGTTTATTTTTCGCAGAAAATTTAATCATAAAGCTAATGACGCCACACCGCTTAGACAAAATGCTTATAACGCCAATTATTGACACAATAAATTTCTATGCAAAGAAAGCAAAGTACCAGCTCACATACGTCCCACTTCTGGGGGCAGGATTTCTATTTTCTACCATAAGAGGGTTTTGAGGCAAGCAAAGTAAGATTCTACATCCGTTCTTTATTATTATTTTTTAATTTCTTTGATATGCAAGTTTCCTTACAATTTTTTTTATACAATAAGGATCTCAAACGAGCATACAGTCTATCCGATGGCCACTAGACGCTGTGGCCCATAGACATCTACACCTAAACCACCAAAAGATGTTTTTATTCATTACCGAGCACGTGGTTACAAAATTACAATAGTCAGTTTGCTCGCTTACTAGCTGCGGAATGATACCTATCGGCAAACGACTCCGACCAGAGTTAAGGCGACTACTCACTTGCCTGCCGCAGGGGCAATCTAGGGTGTACAACGATTGGGGCAATATCAGAACTATCTCTACACTCATGGCTGTCGTTCAATGTGAGGGTGTACGTGTCGCTGGACACACGTGTTGAGAATGGCGCAAGTTTTACCGGAATATCAATGAATCGGTATATGTAGCCTTTTTATATAGAATAAGGGTAACAAATGACACAGTCTACCTGATGGTAACTGGATACTGTTGCCCATAGATACCCACATTTATCGATAAAACAACTAATGAATTAACAATTACAACCATTATATTATAGTTCTTAAAAGCTGCAGCATGGCGCTAGCACGTTCAAAAACGTTACCACGTAGAAATAAAGTTCTTTCCGCGGT
This sequence comes from Parnassius glacialis, assembly GCA_033319125.1. Taxonomy (NCBI): domain Eukaryota; kingdom Metazoa; phylum Arthropoda; class Insecta; order Lepidoptera; family Papilionidae; genus Parnassius; species Parnassius glacialis. The sequence continues at coordinate 18,014,739 of JAVANC010000024.1, read as the reverse complement.
GCTCCGGTGCATATTCCGTACCATCGTAAAAGACGTTTCTAGTAGGGGAGTCCTCTTTAATTTTTAGTTTATTTTTATTTTTATTATTAGTTGTTATAGTGGTAATAGAAATACATATTCTGTGAAAATTTCAACTGTCTAGCTATTACCGATCATGAAATACAGCCTGCTGATAGACAGACGGACGGGCAGCAGAGGTTTAGTAATTTAGTTATGCTTTGGACACGGAAACCTAAAATACAACTTACTTAACAACATGTTATAATATGACATAAGAAAATTAATCTCCACGCGAAATAAATCTTAGAAAGTAAATTTTTTAATAGAATAAAAGTGACAATCGAGCACACGGTCTACCTGATGGTAAGTGGATGCTGAGGACTATAGATATCTACGTTTATCCTCGATTAAGAATCAAAATGCAGATGTGCTGTCATCTCTGAGGACCAAGATGACGACAATCTTACAGACAGATAGACGGACATCGGAGGCTTAGTAATAGGGTCCCATTGGTTACCCTTTGTGTATGTAGATACGGAACCCTAATAACGATAATTCGTGTTTGTGTACAAATTATGGCCTTACACACGATTATATTTTATAGGCACTCTAAATAATTACACTCCAAAAACACCCAAGCACTAGAAAGAAATAATATACATTTTGTGAAATTTTGCACCTGAAGTTTATGAATGTAGCGTTGTGTAATAGTGATACAATTCAATATAGTCATTATAATATGAATTTAGGTGGTCTCGACAACTAAACGCCTTGTGCGTCCTTGACACACAAGCAAACAGAGTCAGTTTCGAAAAATAATATATTTAGTTTTCACATATAGAACTTATTTATTTTTCGAGATAAATAAATTAATTCATTTTTGTGTTTCTTAATTAGGTAAAACAGTATCGATTAAATCATATTTATTAAGAGGTAAATATGGAAGGATGAAATATGGATTCAACTCGGTTGGGCAGCGTTCGGGAAATTACGGCACATCTTCTCGTCAGGTATACCTCAAAACTTGAAAGCGAGACTGTACACCCAGTGCGTGTTGCCAGTGATGACATACGGAACTGAGACGTGGTCTTTCACTGCTGGCCAGATGAGGAAGCTCAAGGTCGCTCAGCGAGCTATGGAGAGGGCTATGCTCGGAGTTTCTCTGCGTGATAAACTCAGAAATGAGGATATCCGCAGTAGAACCAGAGTGACCGACATAGCCCAACGGATTAGTAAGCTGAAGTGGCAATGGGCCGGCCATATAGCTCGAAGAACCGATCACCGATGGGGAAAAAAGGTTCTCGAGTGGCAGCCTTGTACCGGCAGGCGAAGTGTAGGGCATCCCCCACTAGATGGAATGACGATCTGGTAAGATGTGCAGGAAGTCGATGGATACAGGTGGCTCAGGACCGTGCTTTGTGGCATTCTCTGGGGGAGGCCTATGTTCAGCAGTGGACTTGTGAAGGGCTGTAATGATGATGATGGTGATGAAATATGGAAGGTAAACCTTTTAAAGTTTTTTTCATAAGCCTTTTAGCATTCCTTACTTATTAGTTAACCACGAAACTTCAATTAAATGTGTTAAAATACTTGAATATATATATTTATCTCAAGTTTATTACTCATATGGCATTTGTTTTATACATTTTATTTATAATATAGTGTAGTTATAGTATAGTTTCTATTATAGTGTGAAATCAACTTGCTATACTTCTAAGCAATGAATTTTACGTCAAAATTTTTTGCTGTCGTTTGTGTTGTTTCCTGATCTTTTGCAAAAGAGAAAAATATTTATTTAAAACTTTTGTTACTTCCAAAGCTACACATATCGTTAACCTAAAAAGTTAACAATAACGATATAAAACAAAGTAGCATTGCTGTTTATTTTTATGTCCCTAGAAATATTATTCTCGATTCATCTGAGCATAGGTTAATGTTAATAATATCAACCAATTAATAACACTGACGCCATCGCTTCTACAAATATTTTAAAACTGCAGCCGAGTCGCACGCACTGTCATTATGGGACTATAGAACTATGACCAAACATACTTTAGGAGGGAAACGACCAGGCAATATGGTTGCAGGTGAAAGGTCGGAAGCCATGACAATATAACAGGTATATTAATAATGGTCTTTACAGAAATATTTTAACACAGCTAATGCCTAATATTAAACGACTAATATTTGGAAAATGCTTTGTGATTGGTGAAAGTGAGCATTAATTTTATTGAAGTATACTTAAATATGGTTTTATTGACTTGACTGGTGAATGTATTGGATACTAAATTATAGGTTATTAACATTGATTTGAGCTTTAATGTGTTATTTTATTAATGATTTCATCATAGATTTTTAAAGAGTATTTATACTTTATTTAAGTAAATGCATGAACAAAACTTACACGTCACGTTACGTACAATTGGTGTAATAAAATGAACTAATGAAATATCAATTGTTTTTTTTAAATTTTCAATTTAAAATTTCCTCTGACGCCATTTAACAATAAAACAACAACATGCGATAAAAAACCACAAAACAAATGTAGAAGCTGACACAAAAGGAGGTCCGCCGGGTCGTAAAGAAGAAAAAAATAAAACAAAACACGTATCTGTATTAGTGTGTATTAATAAAAACAAGTCCGAAACTTAAAATAAGTGTATGTGTGTACGTTTATATGTCAAATGAAACAATGTACAAGGTTTTAAGCGAGCTTAAAACTCTGTCATGTTAATACAAAATATAAACCTATACATGAATAACTAATTATATGGCGCTTTTTGTAACATTACGGAGTGACAAACAAGCTTACATTACCGGCAATCGATTTCAAACATAGGCCAACAGATGTCAGCCTTGAAAATTAAAATTATATGTCTCAAATTTTGTAATTGTATTGACACTCTTACCCTACAAATAATACGTAAGAAGTGTAGTATAGTAAGCGGGTTTACCATCTTGTTACATCATCTGTGACCATCAGCATTGACTAATGAATTATAATAGTTATAAACAAGTGAAATGTTCCCAAACACCACGGACTCTGGGCAAGAAGACGCACTTGAGTTGACTAGACCTGTGTTTTCCCGTTTTAAGCAGAATTGACCACAATTGCCGTGCTTGGCAGGCGGAATTGCGATCGCAGTACCAGAAGTATTGCACCATTGACTCTTCTCTCCGTCGCTTTTCTTGAGTACTTTGCGTCTGGCGTAAACCGTCACGTTTCGTGACAGACTTAGAAACTTACAACACAAAATAGACTGATAGTATCCCTTACCTCTAACACACAGCGAAAAGATATAAAAGGGACCGTCTTGTATAAACATGAAATTGCGCTTAAAATATAAAAAGATAATATATAAATTGATAGCTTATAGCATATCTTTATATGTTCCTATTAATTCTCAGTGTTTGACTTCTATCTCACCTTATGGTAGGCGATGTCGCAAAGATTGTGAAGCGCATCGTCTTAGTTTAACAAAAACCTATTATTCACTCTTGCTTTTGAATCAAACACATTGTTATCGGATGGAAAGCCGTATATTTCAAATGTGTAGTATGTCGACAACAAATGGGTGAAGCTTCACCATCATATAGTTGTCCGATGGTGGAACGGAAAGTGAGAAATTATTTTTTATTTATCTATTATAAGACAGTGTTTGACAATGCCACCTGGTGATAAGTAGTGTTAAAGCGCTTGATGATAAATTGCACTGTCTTAAGCTCTGTCATCTGAAAGACATCCAGATTGTAATCGGACCGAAAGATAGACGCCGGCAAATTATTCCACTCCTTTGCTGTACATGTTACAATAGACAAATCAGACGTTGGATTCGAATTCGTGAAATATCGACAATAAAGAGTGCAGCCGACTGGTTCTGATTCGATGGTGGAATAAAAATTAAATCATGTGATTACAGCTTATTCTTTCCGGAGTAAAATTATGTCGTTCTATTCCTGCATTCCTTGTTAAAAGTAATTTTTAGGCAGCTACGGAATATGTATTTCTAGAAACTACTATCAATAGCTAAAAACAATTATTAAATCATTACATAAAAGGGCAACGAAAACACAGAAGCGTATTTAAAGCAAGGCTTATAGGTTAATAGTCGTTATTTTTTATTAATTTTAGAGCACCAAACAATTGCAAAACATAAATATAACAGAACTTAAAATATACCAATTATATAACTCACATATACATGGGTTGTTTTGCAGAGTCGCTTTATTCAAACAATTTTATTTTTTATACCACAGAGGGTTTACAAGTAGCTACTGTTGAAAGTACGAGATGCACTTTATCTTTTGCCCGATTTTTTTGTCAAAAAATTGCTTAAGAGAAATCATTATCCAATTTTGACTTGTTGCTTTTGTAAGATCCCTTGTCTGTTGACACCCGGCGGTAAAACCTTCAAAGTTAAAGTTTAACCCGTTAAACCCAGACGTAAAATATCAGACAAGCAACAGGGAGCGGTGACAAAGGTGCCAAACATTTTCGCTCTCTACAGCGTCATAATAAATATATCAAGTCTTCCCTTTCTAATAGAACATTTTAAATTTCCTTATAATTAAAGTAAAATATTTCTGTTCTTGATCCGTTTACTCCTTTGCATTTTAATATAATACGATTGAGAATAAAATCGTTTTTTGTTCTTGAAGTAAAGCATAGGAAATCTTTGCCTCTTTTGAATTACCTTACTCAATCCTTATTCAAGAAACAGGTTCAAGAACATTTTTTATAGGATAAGGGTGACAAACGAGCACACAGTCCACCCGATGGTAAGTGGCTGCTGCGGCCCATAGACATCTACATCTATCCTCCATTACAAATCAAAATGTAGATGCATTGTCACCCGTGAGGACCAAGATGGAATGCCTCATTTCCAGTAAAAAGGGCCTTCGGCCACCTGCACTCACCAAGCGAAACGCAGAGGTAAACCTCTACTTCACGCTGGTTTTCTGTGAGGTCGTGGTACCACCCCGGTTCGAGCCGGCCCATCCGTGCGACAACAAAAGCTGCCGCGTGGCTCTACCACTGTTAAAATAACCTCTATTCAAAAAATCTGTGATTTATCATCTCATCTCCCTCTGAGCGTTAACTTAAATATGTAATGAAATTACTTTCACGTCGTATTATACATTATTTTTATGGTTAAAAGTTAATATTTTTAAGGTCATCCCTAAGGAAAACCAGGTCTCTTTCAGGGGACTCTTCTTTAGCAATGGACTATCATGATGATGATAATTTATTTATTTATTTTATTTATTTATTCTTCTTTATATCTTTCTTATAATAAGGGATATAAAAAGCGGACTTAATGCTTTGTGGCATTCTCTACCAGTCAACCCTGGATGATTTGAAAAGCTGTGGTAGGTGCAACACCACTCCATAAATTAATAAATAATTAAAAACATTATATCTTATAACAAAAAGTAAATAAATAAAATATTTTGTGCGTTCTTTTGCGTATTATACATCACCAAAGACTAAAGCATGACCGTGTAGTGGGAGTGTAAGAATATCCACTACCCTATATCATCCCGTGGGTGTAAGAGTCAACAGAGGGAAATTGAAACAGGAGATGGACAGCAGCATCTTCCTGATAACAACTCAAAAGAGGCCTATGTTCAGTAGTGGACTCTTATAGGCTGTAATGGTAATTGTATACAATAAGGGGACAGAGGTTTGGACTATGTTATCTAAACACATGTAAGCTTATCTTGAAGCCTTGGAGTGATTCCGTGGCCTTTGCTTGAAACTTTTAAAAGTATTTGAAAGAGGTTCAAGTCATGTCCAACTAGTCTACTCTACTCTATTATAATTATAATTTTTTGGAATAAGACTCTTATTCTCTCTTCATATTTTATTATAACTTTTTAATATGTTTAGATTTATTTTAAGTAAGAACCAAACTCATTTTACTTTTTGAGGATTTACTTTTAGGATTTACGGAACTACTTAATTCTATTTTTGCGTGGTTCGGGGCATAAATAAATAATAATTAAAAGAAGCCAAGACCAACTATAATATCAGGACGTCCAATATTTCAATACTTCCATAATAATGAATGTTGTAAAACACTCGAACCATTGGGCATTTAAAAAAACATTTCAAATCACACGCGATCTGACTCATAAAAATATTTCTTTTATTAAACCTAATAATATTTAATGCGAGTTATTATATTTTTATTCCATTCTTAATTATTATAGCATTGACAGTTAATTCAAAGAAGCATACATAATTTCGTATCACACTTTTATATCTACAACTTAAAAAATAGTAATTTACTGCTTTGCCATTTACGGTAAAGTATCCGATTGAAGGTAATTTAAGGTAATCCCTTTCCATACATGGTAACATAGTAGGTGTGTTATTGGAGACAAGTGTAACATTTCGAATTTATGATTTCATAAATATTATTGAATTTTTTAATTAAATGAAAATTGAATTTAAAGCCACACCTAGCTTTAATCATAATATTTTATAAAACGCGAATGAAGATGTATAAGGAATATACTTCCGTTTAATGAAAACATATTTAAAAAAGGAACAAAATAAAGGCTGCACAATTCGTGCCACCTCATTCCATTCCATTTTTGTAGTTACATACAATTAGAAGTTTCTCAAGGATCTAGTGACATAAAGAAAACATTTTATGCAACGCCGTCGAACCTATACGAATGAATTATTTTTATTTTTTAACACATTTAATTTACCGATCAACCTATCATTTATTTTTATTTCTTTAATCACCAATAATATAATTTTTTTATTTTAGTACAATATCAAATTTTTACGCAATTTTTAAAGAAACAACAAGATTTTTATGAAAATTTTCTTTTATATTACAAATTACCGCACATTTTGATATAATAACATTATAATATAATAACATTGTTGCAACAAGTTCTTTTCGCCTAACTAAAAAACCCTTCAACCCTTAAATAATGCTGATGTTCACATTATGGTGTATTTTTCTCGTAAATAATTATTTGTTTCCAATAAATTTCACAGTTACAAAAATGTCAATTTAACACTTTTTGTTATTAGTTGATAGGTTAACAAAAATAAATGTGTTTAAATATCACTCTTCATTTGGTCTACAAGAATGAGACAATTTTAGCCGACTATAAAATAAGAGGCGGTCCTTGGTTCGATTGTATTTTTTATGTATGTTATGCGATATCTTCGTCGATTGTGAACCCATTTTAATATTTTTTAATTAAATGGGTTTGCAACTCAGGTGTTGTTGTAAATGCAATGATAATAAATTTAAGTTGTCAATTTGGCAGTATTTCTCAAAGGTTGATAGGTAAACCACAGTAAATGCATTTTAATATCATTCCCCACTTAGTTACAGTAATGAGACATTTTTAATGAATGTAATTTTTATTTATATGTATGTTGCGTGATATCTTCGACAATTGAGTCGATTTTAATTATTTTTTATTAAATAAATCGTACCTCAGGAGTTATTTATTAAAGATAAAAATGGCAATTCTAAGGGTTAAAAAATAGGGATTGAACTTTTTAGTATAATTTTTAGATAATATTCTGGTTTTCTGAGGCTGTGATATTTCCTCAGTTCACTTCAAAGAGTCAAAAAGATAAACTTTTAAAAACAAGTAATAGCCGACGTCATAGAACTAAAAATATTTAATTATTTTTCTGGATTCGGCGCTTTAATATTTCTAAAAACTTTAATATACCGACTTCCGAAACCTATGTGGAAATTATTTTATTCTTATTCTATATTAAATGATTTATGACAAAAATATTTGCTCATTCATTTTATTTGTAGTCTGCATTTAGTTTTTTAAGAATTTAATTTTTATCATATATATCATTCGATATTTTTTAAATATTACCATGCTATTTACGGAACTATTACTTCATTATTTTAATTTACATATCAAATTGATTTGTTAAATTGGTATGTTAAAACAGTATGAATTTTTTGGTAATTCCATTTAATTGGTATATCTATTAAAAATCCGACAGAATCTGAAGTCTGTTGTATTTTTTAATATTTTTATTTTATAGATAAATCTAAATGCAGTGTAGAATATTTTAAATTAAGCATTTTAATTGTGTGTGAACTAAAACTTAACTTTGGTAAACTAACTTAAATTTGATACACAAAATCAAATCATAACAGTTATTTAAATACAGCCCACAATAAATATATATGAATTTAAAATCTATTAATAATTATATGATAAAATCTTACAGTAAAAAAGTGCAGTGTTTTAGATATAAAAGCTTTTAAAAATATACATATATAAATATATTGTTGTACATATTAATAAATATATATACCATTACCGCTACAGCCTATTAAAGTCCACTGCAGAATATAGGCTCTCCCATAAAAGTCCCCTAGGTAAGCGGGTTGGTTGTCCATCTCCTGATTTGTTTCCCTCTTTCGACTCTTACGACATCCACGGAATGATATGGGATAGTACCATATAACCGTGTTTTGGCGGTGTAAGAATATCCATTGTTATGTTGGTGGTTATATATACGAATTTAAAAAAAAATCAATAGCTTTATAATAAATAATTTCTATATCTATAATAAAATCTAAAATGACCGTGAAAGACGCTTTTATAATATAACAAAATTACAAGTTATAATATAATAACTAAATGTAGATGAAAATTAATTAGTAATATGTCACTTCATAAAAAAGACTTCAACGCGTATCGCTCTGCTATTGCTTGATTACATTTAAATGTGATAACTTGATCCAACGTTCTTAAAAACCAGCAGAATGTGTAAGAATCTCATTTTTTAAATTATTTTATTTCTTATATATCTGAGCAATAAAAATATAATAATAAATATAACATAATATATATATATATATATATATATATATATATATATATATATATATATATATATATATATATATATATATATATATATAACGTCACCAACCACCCTCTCACCCATTTTTTCCACCAAATATCAGTACTTGCACCGCTGTGTACCAGTCTGAAGGGTCTAAAGAGCCAGTATAATTGCAAGCTGTAAGATATTCCATCTTAGTCCTCAGGAGTGACAGCCTCAGTGATGCTGTAGCCAATGGACAGCAGAATGCAGATGCGTTATCGTCCGTATCGTTTGAAATAAAAACGGGCTCCAGATCCTTCACTTATTATATGAAACATAGCAGAATAAAGCTGCTATTTCACGCTGGTATTCTGCGAGAGCGTGGTCGTCCCTGATCAAACCGACCCATTCGTGCTACAATCACAATATAGCTGCAGCATGGCTCTACAACACGTCTTGTTATTATGACAAACCGCTTTATATTGCTGCAAATTTAATGAAAAATACTGTATATATTTTGTAAGTTAAAAAAAATAGGAAAATAAATAAAGCTAAAAAGTAAGAATACCTTCCTGTTACTTATACGGTTACAATAATGCACTTATAAGAATTTGATAAATTATTCTTACTTTTGGCGGCCAATAATAAATATATAAGTTTAATATTCTAAAATTACTATTCCAATTTAAATAGGCATTTATAGTCACAAATGTATTTATTACGTTCGTTGTTATAATAAACGGGTTATGTCTTTATTTACATAAAATCTATGTTTATATTCATAACTATTATGCATATAATGATAAATATAACCATTAAAAGTGATATTGTATTGATTTTTGTTACTACCTTGCTTTTGAATATCGGTTAAAATGTAATAATTTATTTTATATTATTCTAGTTTATGTGCAAATAACAAATGAATACTAGTAAATTATTTTCAAATGTTATAATATGTTAAGTGAAGTACAATCTGCGGAAACTGGTATGAAACGTCTAATCAGTAATTAAATAAACCACTTCAGTAACTATAATTATAATTTTGTTACTTACGGACTTTTTCCTTTTTTTTCTATAAATTACATATCGTGTTTTATAATAATTAATACAAAAGAAAAGGTTGCATTTTTTAGATATATTTAACTAGTGATAGTCTCTTCAGCGACGGAAGATCGTAATTTTGACTCATCTAAAGGCATTTAGAAGTTTTATTGATAAATGGATGAAAGTTAGTGTAAGGTACATAAAGTAAATATAAAATTATTAAGTTAATGCAAGTAACAGTAAATAAAATAAAATGTTAATCAAAAAGAGAATATTTTCTTCGTAGCAGCATATTATGTCTGTTGCATGAATGGTTTAACTCAACCGAGAAATGACCACGCTCTTACATGGTACTAACGTGTAATAACAGCATAATACTGCTGTGTTGCGTTTTATGAGTGTTGAGAATCGGAGAACATTTCACTAGCAACATTCGACATCTCTTAGGGATGACAATGAATGAAAATATGCAATTACCATCAGTAAAACTATATGCTTGCTTGTTACTTTTACTTTAATTTAAAAAAAATTGTTTGAGTACTTATCAATAGAGACTTTCAAATATACATACATAGCATTGTTATAACTGTTTGTTGTCGCTCTATGTTTACTAACAGTGGCTTGGTAACTAATAGATTTTAACCGCAAAACCAGCACCGCTCAAGTTATTTGACCCACAACAGTGCAGTCCTTTATGAATTTGTATTCTTATTGTATCGTAACAGTTCACTGATGACTATGGAATCTCCCATAGTAAGAAAATTAATTGTGTAATAAAAGGAATTTTAATTAGAATTGTCACCGTGTATTGGCGATGTAAGTATATCCACTAACCTAGACTCCCTAGACTATCTCGTGGGTGTCGTAAGAGGCGACAATAGAAAGAGGTGAAATAAAAACTTCAGTGGTCAACTCGCTTGCCATGCGTGGCAACTATGGTAAATATGCCCCCTATGAGGCAATCTAAGGGGGAGGCCTAGGTTCAGCAGTGAACTTTAATTGGCTGTAACGATAACGGTATTCTAGAATTGAAAATGAAAATAGCCTAGCCTTTTTATATCTTATTTAATAAATGCTCAATTAAACAAAGCTTTGGTTGCTAACGGTTTCAAAAATGTTTGCTTTGCTCTTTGTAGCGTTTGAATAGTTTAGATAACAGTATATCGCCAGTGATACATAAATCTCGGTTCGAACGCAATAAAAATATGTATATGTAACGTCTGCGTTCCATATTATTGAATCGTTAATCAACCTTACTGTTTTGCGTTTACGAAAAATACATTTAATTGATATTTCTGAGTCAGTTTACAGACTTCAAAAAATGTTTGTCCTAAACAATATATTAATGAACTTAAACTTTTAAGTACAATTTTAATTTTAATTTATATCTACAATATTAAAAGCTATAATAATAATAAAAAAGAAACTAAAACTAAAAACTTAAATATCATATAGTCCTACTCCCCGCGGTATCGTGCCAAGAACGCTGGCTGCGTTTTCCCGCTGTATGGCTATACTTAGCTTTTGAGCGAGGAAAGAACTTAAACTATCTGTTCAATAATTTGAAATTTTAAAACATATTCTTTACGTACTGGATATTGATTTACATAGTAATAATAGAAAATTTAAAATGAGTTCTTGAAATATTTTAAAAAATATCATAAGTCGACAGAAGTGTAGTAATAAATTTATATTGAGTAATGAGTGATATCATATTTGCCAGTACACGACATTTCATTACATACTACTTACTGTATTTTAAATTAACATTTATAATTACCATATAGCGGTGATATAGTGGCGGCGAAAAAATATCCACTACCCCATATCATCCCCTGGATGTCCTAAGAGACGATAGAAGGAAATAAACCAGAAGGGGAGCAGCATCGTCTTCTTAGTGTCAACCATGGCAAATATCCTCCTTACGAGGCAATCTATATTCAGGAGTGGACTTTAATAGGGTGTAACGATAACGGTATAGCGTCGGTGTAAATTACTACCCCATATTTTTTAGTTAGCTGTTTGTACTTTGCACCCACGATATTCTCTGCTTAGCTTGGAGGTAGACTGTTAGATAATGCCCTGTTACCTTAAGTCCACTTTTTTTACTTGGTGTTTAAATAAAGCATAAATAAATAAATAATATCGTCCCTTAGGTGTCGTAGGAGGCGATAGTGTAAAACAAACCAGGAGATAGACTTGTTGAGTGCCTACAAAGTTTGGCTACTCCAGCAAATATAACCTCTATTAGGAATCTATATTGGAGGCTTAAACTCAGCAGTTGACTCTTAAGGCTGTACTGATAACGGTTACATTTAAAAAATGATAAAGTTCATGTAACAGATATTTCAACAACCGCCCACCTAACACAGTGGGCTAGAAGTGGTTAAATATAAATGTAATACTATACGAATTTGGAAAGTATTAAACAAATAACATGTTATTGATTGGCAGATTGCAGACCTATCACATGTATCTAAAATGAGGCCGTAGCTGTCTTAATGTGTTTGCGATACGTTCAGAAAAAATATTTAGGGGAAATGCATTTTCTCACTATAACTACGTCACAAGTCCACAGCTGAAGACAGGCCTCCTCCTTATATTATCATAAAATACGATTTTGAGCCACGTGCGTTCATTGACTCCCTGTGTGTTTCATCAGGTCGTCACTTCATCTAGTGGGGGTTACCGAATCTTTCTTTTCCATTGGTTGTCGGTTCTTTGAACTACATGACCGTTCAGCTTACTCTAATGGATTATATAAGTTACTCATGTTCTTCTGCGGATATTCTCGTTAAAGATTTATTCGCAAAAAATTCCGAGCATAGTCCCTTCCGTCGCACGCTTATCGACTTTGATCTCTCATACGGCCAGCAGTGAAGGACCACGTTTCAGTTCTGTAAGTTATCACTTGCAGCACGGCCTAGTTGTACACTTTTTGAGAAATATCAAAATACTACTTTTGACAAATTGCCAGTGTACACACTTTTTTAAGCTTTAACGGCTTTACATAATCGTTTAATGAGGGTTACTTAAATAATAATTGTCTATACTATTCACTATTCAATCATAACGAATCAGTTTGCTACTTATTTCAGTGAAGAGAGACTAAGCACTTTTAAGCATTTCTTAAATTGAAGTATTTTTTTATGAGTAAGGATATAAATGTCCAATAGAATGACAAGAGTCTAAGATATAATTTTCAGTCAGCCCATCAAGCTTGGCGATTAATGAAAACAGTTTTAAGGAAAGGCCTTTGAAATTTAACAGCAATTACGATAATAGTCATGGTAATAACTTTTACGATATTTGTGATACAAAGATGTGTCGGTTTATAAACTTATTGTCGTGGTTAGTAGCTTTGTAAACAGTCTAAACTATCTTTAATAGTTTAAATTGCCATACAGGAAAAAATATGCAATATTGAAAGAATTGAAATGAGTACTTCCTGATATCTTTCGTGAATTCTTAATTAAATATGTCCTTGTAATAATAATAAACATTATTTTATAGTTTTTATCTCTCACCATAAATAAAGAAAACGTTAAGATAATCATTTAATCAATTACAACATTCACACAAAATATGTGTGAACGTTGCAATTGATTTTAAAGTTCAACGTATCAAGCGTGGCATTTATCTGTAATATTTAAAAAAAATTGTTTAGTAATTATTTGGATAAAAATAATTTTATCTGAATAATTATTAAACAAAATTTACACTTTTTATCATTTATATAATATATTCAATGCTGCTAGTTATTTAATATAGCAGGTGAATGTCGGTTTAATTAGGAAAACTGCTTGCACAGAAAACCAGCACAAGGTAAAAGCTAAACCATTGGAGTGATGTGATGACAATGGTTAAAATATAATTTCTATAGTATGTTCCTGTAATTTTTTTAGATTTTCTAAAAAAAATAACGGTATTTATTTGTCATCGACGTCTATGGAGACTATTATTATACATAACTTTTTAATATATTTGGTATAACATGCTTTTGCTCTTTGCATAAGTTAAAAAGTTTACTGAAGAATAAAATGATTAACTTTCGTATTTACTTCACAACCCGTTGTGTTGTAACATGTACGAAATAATAAATATATTTTCATTAGGATTTATTACATTCTCAATAACACATCGTCTCTTATTAATTTAATTATAACTCACAGGTTATAAATTGAAAGAAAGAACAAAATCAATTTACAAAATCTGCACAAACACTAATTAAATATAATTGTAGAGACTTCGATTGAGTTAACGTTAGAGCAATGCTAAGAATGACGCCTCTTCATCTATTAAAATAGGTGTTGTTAATGGTCGACTCTAATATTATTGACTTTATTATAAATTACACAAAATACTTCTCTTGATATTCATGATAGTATCAGAAAGAAAAAAATAAACATCTTTCTTTTCTTATACTAATAATCAGTTAACGCAAATCGTATTATCATTTGTAACGTGTAAAAGTCTGCTGCCATACATGAACCATACCGTTTCAGGATGGATATATATGTATATATTTACGCCACGCTTGGTAGGCAAATTGACGACCGCAGTATCGGATGTAACCAACTCCGATGCTATACTGGCTGTTGCAGATAGTTCGGCATAAATGAGATGATCATACCGTCATTTATTGGAAGACTGAATCATTCTGGTATATCCTATACTCACCTCTTATGACACTTACGGAAAAAAATGGGACGATAGATTCTCTTAAGTCACCACCAAACGAAACATCAATACGCATAAAATACGTATTATTATATTTTACCACATCATCATCATCCTTACAGCCCATTACAAGTCCCTCGCTGAACACATAGGCCTCCAACAAGTCGTGGCACAAAGCATGGTCTATAGCCACCTGCATCTCTAGACTTTCACAAATTCATGTAATACACAGTCTTTCGTAGAACAGCAATGACGAAAAACCTATAGCTATTATAGTTATTACTTCAACTTATAATTATTTTGCTACCCGAAGTCTAACATTGTATAATAAATAGAAATCGTATATAAAAAAAATGTAGATAATATATTCGTGTTTCAAAGAGTACACAAACATAAAACACACTTTGATATATTAACAATTATTCGATGATAAATTCAAAGCCTGAAGTAGAAATTCTTAATTTAAAGGAAAGCTTCACCATTGAGTACTTTAAGATTAAAGTTACCATTATGTAGGTATGTAATGTTTACGTAAACATTTTGTTACTACGTGACCATTATAGTAGAATATAAAACTAGAATATTATTACTTATTTTAAGACAATTGCATATTGTCATTCCTGACAATATGTTTTAAATGTTTTATTTACGCAACTTTAATAAATAAATATAATATTGTTTGTTCCTAATAAAAGTAATAAATAATAAGATAAATATTTAAATACAATTGTTTTCGTTCATTATTTCTAAAGTTTCGAGTTTCGATATTATTCCTAAAGAAAAAAGTTCATGAGTAAAACTTTTGAATATGGTTTTCTTATTTTGTCATAACTTGCATGTGATGCATTAAGAAGTGGTCTTTTAGTACCTCAAAGTAAACACTGGAAAGTGTAGAACAATTTTTGATAGTACTAATTCGCATTAGAATCTTATTGGCGCGCATTGTAAAAATACTCACCTGTCAAGACTAGGTCCGATAGAACGCCAACTGCACTTCACAGTTAATCAAAATAAAAAACTCACGAGTCACAGACTTTAAAAAGGTACTCGTACATCGCATTAGGGGCGCATTCAATACACATGTCAACACACTAGCTATCCATTTTAGTAACGTAACATACTAAAGTACACTTTCATAGGTATATTAAGCTCTGCGTTTCATTCACAAGTAACTAATAACCACTCCATACATTTACAGCGAAAGTTGCTTTAATAGTCTGAATATTTAACACTTTTAAAAGAAAATGTCAAACCTTATAGTATGTCATTCGGCCACTTACATAGTCCGAAGTACCGGAAAATTGGGAAATCGATATCGGAACATGCCGGACTATTTTTCCGACATCGCGATTTCGAATAGTGCGCGTTTGAACGCGCTTGTGTGCGTAACAACCTGACCATAAGCTTGCGTAGACGCAACTGAAATCACCTTGCAAGGCCCACTATTTCCATCTCATTCTGGACATGTATCCACCTCACTCTAGCGGGCATTGTGCTGAGACCGGCGACTGGCTTACACGGCTTGACAATAAATAACCTATAGGAATCTAATCAGTTTAATAGATGTGTGATTTTTTTCAATCCCAACCGTTTTAATGGCACCGTACAGTGATCGTTTCATGTCTGTGGGTATTAATTATCAGAGATTAAACCCTCAGAGATCTTGCGGTAGTTTATGATGATCTGTTGACTGCTGGAAAATATATTAGTCACCCATTACCCAATAGAAAGTTTTGCTTCACTCCTTTCAGACAAGTCATATTTTGATAGAATTACAGCTCTTAAGGCATATTTAGTTGATAAAACGTCTAAGATATGAATATATCATCATATGTAAGATATATTCATATATACCGTTTTTGTATATTAAATCATTGTTTAAGTTTTTTAAACTAACTCGTAACTCTTAACTTAAATTCTTGGTGATGGATGGGACAACACTAAATTTTCACACTTATTTTTGGAGTTAAGTGTGCTTGACATATTAATTTCGTAATGATATAAAAATCTAATGTTGAATATATTCTTTACCAATCGCATGAATACAAATAAAAAATAAATATAATTAAATTCCCTTTTTCGTCTTTTTTTAATTTTGCATGAGGCTTGAGAGTTGAGAGGCGTATATTGAACCGTGAAGCAAACGGAATAACCGTACCCACTACCTCATATCATCCCGTGGGTGTCGTAAAGAAGCGACTGAGAGAAATTGAAACAGGTGACGGGCAGCAGCATCTTCCTGACAACAACTCAAAATTATAAAATACTGTTTTCTTTTTTATAGGATAATGGTGACAAACGAGCACACAGTCCACCTGATGGTAAGTGGTTGCTGCGGCCCATAGACATCTACATCCATCCTCGTTTGCGAATCAAAATGCAGATGCGTTGTCACCCGTGAGGACTAAGATGGAATGCCTTATTTCCAGTAAAAAGGGCCTTCGGCCACCTGCACTCACCAAGCGAAACGCACAGGTAAACCTCTACTTCACGCTGATATTCTGTGAGGTCGAGCCGGCCCATCCATGCGACAGCAAAAGCTGCCGCGTGGCTCTACCACTGTTAAACTGTGGTTGCGCAGAGTAGCAACTATGTCAAAAAATCGCGACTGTTAGGCAATATATAGAGGAGCCTATGTTCATCAGTAGGATGTAATGGATGGATGGATGGAATGTCACCCAAAGTTAAAGTTTGACGGCTCCGTGGCGCAGTGGCTTAGCAATGAATTGATGCGCTGGGGGCCGCGGGCTCGAATCAATGCAGGAGAAACTAGTGTGGGTGTAACGTTTTAAAAAAAATGAAAAAAATTTAAAAACAAAATGAATGAAAGTCGCTTCATTGTCTAGGGATAGGTATCATGAACTTAACATGTAGTGAGTTTAGTCCTCCGTTGAACTACAATTACTACTAACCACACGTATTGTAAGGATTTTAAGCTTTCTAACATTGGATTACGGGAAATTTATGTTAAAAGCGTTGTCAATATTTTTAAATAAATATAAAACCTATTACGAACTGATTGCCGAATTTATCCAAATTAGATTCAAGGCAGACACGCAAGTTATCGTCATCCTACTTGCTATATTTAAATTAACACTTAACAAAGCTTCTAATCTTTAAAATAAATAAAGACCCATATGCAGAAACCAAGATATTCTTTATAGAATAAGAGTGTCAAACGAGCACATGTCACAACTGATGGTTGATTTTGTGGCTCATGGACGTTGTCTACATCCATATTTGATGCATGCATTACACAGTACGTTATTCATTACGTTATATTTAAATTTCACAAAAATTTTACTTAAACACAGAAAAATCATTAAATTTTTACTTTATTCCACGGAATGCATTCAGAAGAAGGAAAGAAAGAAACTAGAATTACAAAAATATATTCGTGGCCACAACACAATACAACACAATAAAATCAACACAAAAAGAAAAATAAATAAAAAAAAACTTATGCAGTAATGAAACGGTCACCAACTCAACTTAAGCTTTCAGCGAAATTGCCGCAGCACTTTTATTCTGCTGGCACTTTGGACAAAAAATTCCTTTATCATTCGTAAGTGTAATAAATTGTACTGTTTCAGTTTCGAATAAACGGAATTTGCAGGTCTACTGGTAGCTTTATTATATTATTGTCAAGTCATAAATTTTAAGGAAACCATAATTTTAACCAAAATTTGACCTGATGGAAAATTATGACAAATCTGACAAACTGGTCAAATATATACTGAATCATTAATATATATATAAATACATACGGTACGTTTAATTATCTAAGTTATCTGAAATCAGCAACAGTTAAATTACACTGCGCGAGTAAAACCATGACTAGAAAAAATGTAATATTAAATAAACTTAATAAAATTTATTTACAACAAGGTTTTATAATCGTTTTTGGCCAGTTTACGAGTCCATCATTAGATCAGCTCTACGGTTCCATATTGCGACATTGACATAGAGTTACTTATGTAACACAATTACATACATAGTTTGCCAAATGGATCTCAAGCGGATGTCAGTAAGTGATACAAAAATTGATTACAAAATATCAATCGGAAAGACATACGAAGGAAGCAAGTTAATAAAATAAAAGACGAAAATGCAGAAAATGTGAAATAAAAACTCGATGTTCGACATTTAAATGGTAGCATTTGTATGCTGAGTTTATTGCACAGCCTTAACTCGTTGAGACATGACCGTAAAGATAGAGCTTCGATTCCCAGGTCAGGTTGACCAATGGCGTTATAGCTTGAGAGCTATGTTTTCCCTCATTACGTATTCTATGCAGATAATTTTCTCGTTCGACGTACAAGAGAATCAGAGATAATGAGGTTCAGCACAATATACTTTGACTTCAAATTGTATTAGCATGCAAGTAATAGGTCTTTTACACATATAGAAGCATGACCTCATGACTAAAGGTATATACAAAATTTTCTCCAATCATACCTTTTTCAAATCCTCTCTTTAAGAGTGACCTACCTTTTGGAGAAAATGTTATTGGTTGATAAAATAGGAAATTAGTCTATTTTCATATGATTTAAGTGCCATCTTCCTACGAGTTACAAAATTTAAAACGAAAATTTTGTGTATTGGTTTTTAGTACTCTATGGGTTACGAGTAGTGTTATGCGTCGGACTCAAGACACTGCGTTATCAATATTAATATAACTTACTTTAGCTTTAGTGATGTTAGGGTTACCACGTTGATGTTATAAAATTCATAAATATCGATATAAAATTAACGTAAGCTTACTGACTATTATACGTCTCACTACTGGGCACAGACCTCCTCCATTTCTGAGAGAGCTCAGGGCAAGGAAATGTCCACCGCTTTGTCCCAATGCGTGTTGGCGGTCTTCACATGTCTTTGATTTCTTCGATTCCTCAATATGATTTCTTTATCCTGAAAAGTAAATAATAAAGTAACACTTAAAATTACAATAAAAAATTTCATTGATGCCGGCGGGGATAGAACACGGGTTGCACGCATACTGTGAAATTTACGGCGGGCGCTTAGCCCCTGGGCTACATTGGCGGATTATAGGTATATTTTGATTAAAATTCTGTTTTAATAGGTAAAATGTTACTTCCACACTAGGATTTACTCCTACATACACAAAGATAAACATCCATACACGAAACAACTATTTTTAGACCACAGTTATTTATTCGTGGTAGAGCCATGCTGCAGCTATATTAGTAGTATAGTTGTAGCACTAGTGTGTCGGCTCGACCGGGAAAGGACCACGCAGAGTACCAGCGTAAAATAGCAGCTTAACACTGCTGTGTTTCATATGGTGAGTGTATAGAACCGGAGACCCGTTTTACTGGAAAGGAGGCATTCCATCTTAGTCCTCACGGGTGACTACGCATCAGCATTTTGATTCGCAAACACACCACAGCAACCACTTACCATCAGGTGGACTGTGTGCTCGTTTGTCACCATCTATTATAAAAAAAACTCAATGATACGCCAATGTGCCACGGAGCCGTCAGTTATATTCATTTATTCAGTACTAAATTGAATTTTCAATGGTATTACGAGCGTCTAGCCGCCTTATACTACAAACATAATTCTGATATAGATGCGAAATAATGTAGAACGGTCTGATAGCGTCGGGAATCGAAGGGTAAAGGCGCTATAAGACTGTCTTTGGTGGCTTAGTTCCAATTCTAAAAGTGCCTAATGTATGCTGGCTGTAGCAGTTCATCTGATGGGAGTCCTAACATATCTATTGAAAGCAAAAGTAACGTTGACAAATGAGCACACAGTCCCTCTGGTGGTTGAGGTTGTGTCATCAACATCTGTTTTCCATAAAGAATTAAAATGCAGATGTGTTGCCACCTCCAAGTACTAAGATGGAATGCTATAAGAGTATCAGCTTTTCGTCACGTAACATACGAACCACAGCAGTATAATGCTGCTATTTTACGATGGTATTCTATGCGAGCGTGGTCCTACCCCGGTCAACTTCTATTCGTGTTACGGCCATAAACACTGTAGCGTAGCTTTACCTTGGGAATCTAGTATAGTTTGTATATATACCCTTTATATAACATATATGGGATACACTAAATGGGATATAGTAAAAGTAAACTTGCACAAATGAAAGAAAAGTGTATTTATTGTATCTGACAGATTATGGTATAACTAAGTCAAAAATTTCTAACCTGCGACGTGAAGCAGCGTATGAACTGTTGAGAGGCAATGAGGCTAATAATTTTCTGCTCACCAAATGTCACTAGTTGACACTGAGGTAAAGTTTTTCGTTACACAATATAATTTAATTGAGAAGCTATTTTTTAATAAGAGTTTATCAGTTTCTAGAATATTATATTAATACACAAAACAATGCGTCATTGGTTTGCTCTTTAAGTTTTTGTACATTTTTTACTTTTTTTTATATTTTTTACTTTGATGAATATCCGTAGTTTGGTTTATTTATTTTTAATGTTATTAATATAAAATATAGCTAATAGTATAAAAATAAACAATAACTTTTACATTTTCCGAACAAATTAACTTCCCCGCTATAAAATCTGTCAAATATTATACCTCAATTTTAATTTGCATTTGTGGTAGAAAAAGTCGTGAATGCCCTGTTTGAAATCATCAATCTTCGAGTCACACGTTGTGATTGTTTCTTAATTTTGGCTAGATCTATGTATGTTCAGCTATGAACGTTGAAGCTTCATATTTGTCCACGCGCTGTGAAGTTTCTACACTAGTAATCGTGATTACATACGACCTGTTGTCGTTATTTCTCGTCATTTTGTGAGAGTTATGGGACAATTATTCGCCGCGTTACCCTTGTGCGTTGTGCTTGACAACGGATTTCACATGTTTTTGAAATGTTTTATTTATTAACCATTCAACTTTTATCTTTCACTTATATATATTATCACCAATGCGCACGTGATAATTCAGCACTAAAAATTACAATTAACAATTACAGTTTTGCCAGCGGGGATTGAGCCTGAGTTGCTTGTGAGCTATAAAGTTGACAACTAACCCTAAGCACCTGAGCTACCGCGATTCTATATCATATTTATTAAAAAGTTATGATCAATTTGTTTTATATACGTAATATTTATCCAAATAAATAAAGTTGCAAATGTACAAATGTATCTATAATATTTGTTTTTAAATCGTATGTTATTCAATATTAAGTGTTAAACGAATTTAATATTACAATTATTAGTAATTAAATTTCTACAAAGAATTATACATCGCAAAAAATAGGAGCTTGATAAAATAGGATGAAACTTAAATCAGCGGTGTCGAATTGTATATGCCTTAGTTATCCATCAAGAATTGCCTTACACGGCGAATATTACAATTTGTAATACAATGCCGGCTCACGTACGCGACACACTCGGTGCAAAAACTAGGCGTGCCCCAAATGGTGCATCGTCACTCGGCTGTTGACTCCCGCAGTTCCTTTCCAGTGCACCGGAGGTCGTTTTTCACCGATTACAAGCTTGGACTTGATGTAACTGCAGATATCTTGAATTGCGTCGTCCACTGTAATTGTTAGACTCGGTGTGTTGTTAGTTGCAGGAGCTTATTTATTAACTAACGTTGATAACAAAAAAAGTTATATACACTGTATCTACGTCAAGTGAAACAAATTGATTGTTTTGTAATGTTAGTAAAAAAAACGATTCAGTGTATCGAGCCTTAGTATTTGAGCAGTTTCAATTTATAAAGAGACCTACCTTAAAAGGCTGAAGTTAGAAAAAATTGGCTTAATAGTCAACTAACGCCTCTATAGACCTCGATTTGGTTAGATTTACAAATTAGTATCTTTGTTATCTTTTTTTCTTACTTGATCACTAAACAAAAAATTTCAACTTTACTTCTATGATATGAGCATTGGCGAAAACAGAAACTTATCATGCATATATGTATAGTGGTATTACTCTACCATCAAATCTGCATAATTAAGATCTCAAAACTCAACGTTAAGCAATTCCGACAGTAGGCAGTTGGATTCCGTATCACATGTTCACGAATTCTTTAAATAATTTTCCGTTAAATATGTTAATTAGAACTTGTTAAGTCATGCCATGTTACCAATAAATTTATCTGCAATCTCTTTAATTAAAAAATTAAACAATTAAAATTTTTGTTTATAATTCATAATATTTATGTAAACCACAACAGTATAACGGGATCCTGTTAGTATATCTATGAATATATCACTCGATAGCAATTTATGGTACCGAAATAATTTTCGAATTCTTCAAATTCTCTGCTAATTAGCTTTAAAAAAGCTTTTATTCAAAACCCCACGAATTAGTGTAACCGGACGTGGTTGGCATTTTTTTGCGCGGATGCGAATAGTCGCATAATTAAAGCAACACAAAAATAAAGCTCTGCTTTCCTGGAATCGATAAAATTATTTTGATACAAACTTTTATAATAAACTTAAAACTTCGTTATATTTTTTGGTAATACTAATTGACATTTAGGTCTGTATTTAACACACACTCTAGGTCATTTTGTTTACTGATAAAAATATTTATACTTACTAATTTTATTATTAACAAATGACAGCTCTTTGTGATGACGGGGTAAGAGAATCTGTAACTTATTTCTTCCCATTGTTGTCGTGAGAGGCGACCAAGGGAAAGGTCAGGAAGACCCCAGAGCCTCCGATAGGTCGTATATCGGTGTAACGGTTACAGCCTATCAAAAGTTCTCTGCTGAATATAGACATCCCCATAGATTGCCTCTTATTGGAATATTTGCCATAATTGCCACTCTCGGCAAGCGGATAGGCAATCGTAATTTTTTTATTTTTCAGGAAGATTTTGCTGCCCATTTCCCAGTTCAATTTTCCACAGTCGCCTCTTACGAGAGCCAAGAGGTGATATAGGGTAATGGATATTTTTACATCGCTAGAACACGGTCATCTCGTATACATTAGATTAGCGGGTGAAGTCGTGGGGAACACCACGCGACTTCGCCCGCGTGTAATTTAGGGTGTTAATTTTTTTGCGCGGAACCCTTAGTGTTTTTCTAAAATAAAAGTAGCCTAAGTTACTCCTTGTAACATCAGCTACCTGGTAGTGAAAGTCCCATCAAAATCGGTCCAGCCATTTCGAAGATTAGCCGTAACAAACAAACAGAAGACAAAACTTGTTTTTGTCTTCTGGTTTTTTGTTATAAGTATCGTAAATACTTTCATATGCATTTAGTAAAAAGCTGTTATTTTGACATTACAAACAGATACTTTAATTTTACGTATTTGTATAGATGTGAAATTACTGCTAAGGGAGAGTAGCTTTTATGGAAGTGTGGTGGTGTGGTGTGGTTTGGTAAGTGTGGCGATTATGGAAAATTATTTCTGAGATTCTAGCTCTTTTGAACTGATAGAGCAGGATAGAAGAAAAATAAATTGTATGATTTATGATGATATATCTATAATAAAATAAATTAAACTACATTAAACCATCATTAATATAATACATTAAAGATTACCGAGTGGCATCCTCGAAGTGTACACGCTAGATAGAGTGACGACCTTGTAAGAGATGCAGGAAGTCGATACATGCAAATGGATCAAGACCGTGCATCGTGACATTCCTTGAGGGAGTCCTATATTCAATAGTAGGCTTGTGATTGGCTGTTTTGAAAATGATCATGGAATAACCGTCATTATTGCTCTATTCTACATATTCATTACCTGGTAAGACATGCAAACTAACCGTGCAGTGGCGGTGTATCCACTACCTCATATCCACCCGTGGATGTCGTAACACTGAAAGAAACTGAACAGAAACAGTAGATGCTACCGTTGTATATACTTCAGCTGTTTATTTATAGATATATGTTAATACATACAACTATTTATTAATACATGTATTTATGATGTTAATGAAGTATTCAATCGGGAAAATGTGAAAAATTTCAATGCGAGCAACTTTGCAAAAGTGAACTTTGGCAAAATTTTCGACGGGCTAAATATATTGCTAGTCTTTGGAATACTACAAGTACGAAGATGGGTATTTTCAGTTCCGAAAATAATGGCTGGACATTACTAGATGGTAAATATGATTTTCATTGGTTCGATGGAAATCAGTTACCGGGTTTTGTCAGTCAGTCGATGGAGCAACAATCAGACAGACTGAAAGAAACTGAAGCAGGAGATGGGCAGCATCTTCCTGAAAAACTACGGTTGGCAGCTCACTTGCCAAGCGGAGCAACTTTGGCAAATATCCCCTATGAGGCAATTTATCGGAGAGGTCTATATTCAGCAGTGGACTTGTGTAGGACTGTAATGGTTATGATAGTGATAATGATTTATAGAATTCTGTATCATCTACCATCTTCTATTCTCATTGCGATATATATTTTTAGGCCTGTGTATGTTTGATTCGCCTTATTTAACTTGTGGTTAGCTTTGCCGTGTGATGGCAGTGCAAGAGGATCTATCACCTTAGTTTTTTAATAGTATATGGTGACAAACGAGTACACAGTCTACCTGATGGTAAGTGGTTGCTGTGGCCCATAGACATCTACATTTATCCTCGTTTGCGAATCAAAATGCAGATGCGTTTCCACCCGTGAGGACTAAGACGGAATGCCTCGTTTCCAGTAAAAAGGGTCTCCGGTTCTCTACACTCACAATACGAAACACAGCAGTGTTTAGCTGCTATTTGATGCTGGTATTCTGTAAGAGCGTGGTCCTTCCACGGTCGAGCCGACCCATTCGTGCTACAACTTTACTACTAATATAACTGCAGCATGGCTCTACCATGTAAACGTTACAGGATTAGATATAAGGACCGGCGTCAAAGGCGAAATGCGATCGTCAATCTACCTTCCAAACATACGATTAATTCGAATACACCGATGAACAAGAAAGGCCCATGTCCAGCGGTGGACTTCTACAGACTAAAGTTAGTTTTTATAAAGGAATATAATAGAAATGCGATGTACCTAATGATGGGGTTCTAAAAACTTCTGCAATCTCTATACCATCATCATTACAGCCCTTCACAAGATTGACTTCCTGCATGTCTTACCAGGTCAGCGCCCCATCTAGTGGGGGGACGCCCTACACTTCGCCTGCTGGTACGAGGCTGTCACTCGAGAACCTATCTTCCCTATCGGTTGTCGGTTTTTCGAGCTATATGGCCGGCACATTGCAACTTCAGCTTACTCTCCTTTAGGCCTATATCGGTTACTCTGGTTCGACTCTATACCATAACATTAACTATTCATTGAAACGTTTACTAACTTTGTAAAATGTTTACTTTTTATCTAAATGTTAACCTCACGAGTTTGAGGTGTACTCTGCTGATTGACGGGGAATATTGTTGTATTATTGTATCCATCCATTCCATCCATTGCAGCCTATAAATCTAATCTAATCTCGAATATAGGCCTGCTCATAGATATTCTTATTATTTTGCTTTTTTTTGAGTATTTATCAACAAGATAGTATCTCGCCTTTACATCACCCACGGAACAGACGGGGTAGAAGATATTCCTACACTGCCACTTCACGGATTTTATAGTCATAAAAATGGATTTCAAGCCAGTGCTAATGCTTTAGAAGGCGTATATTCTAAAAGATGAGCATGTGATGTATGATGTCATTTTATTAATGTAACATAAAACAGAAAAATCTCTGATATGTACAAATTTCTACTAAAGGCTTATATTTGTTATACAAATTTTGACTATTTCTAAGAATATTATAAATCTATAAAGTTTTTATGTGCTGAAGATAATATCAAAGTTACGTTAGTAAGCAATATGAGACACATAATAAAACTTCAAATAGACGTATAAAACTAAATGGGGTAAATCATAAACGGTCTTATTATGAAATCTGGTTGATTCATTGTTTCAGATAAGAGAATATCTTAGATTTCTATATTAATAGAAATCTTTGTCACAAAAAGTGTTTTTGGCCGCCTTATATCTTACATCTTAAATTCCATACTTTGCATTTTAGTTTGCATATTTTCCACGAAACTTCTTTATGACTTTCACACATCACATTCATCACATTCACTAGTTTAAGCCTGAAACTTATTAAAAACTTATTTTTGTAACAAGAGGGATCAGCTTATCAAAAGGAATTCGGCAATATATTCAACATAGAGTAATTCATAATCAATTTCGCTTGCAGCTTCAGAACAAAATATCGATAACACCTGTATACCGTTAAATCGTACCGAAACATCGAACAATAAAATTGCCTCAGTCCACCCACTGTTCGAAGAGTGCGTATAAATCAATATAAAACACAATTATAAAAAATTACACCCGCGCTTGTAATTAAGAAAAAAAGGTTATATATCATGAGAACGTCAATTAACAATGAACACTTAACGGACCACCTTTATGTTATTTGTGGTGGTATCGCTTATTAAGTACTGATAGCAGTTTTCTTATAATTATGCAATCATTATTCAAACAATATTTTCTTCCAAAAATGAAGATACAAGATAAAAATAACAATGTTCCCAATCACTATTTTGTTGTTGCAACCGTAGATAAAGAGCTTAATATTATAATATTATTATCTATAATTCTATCAAAAAAATCATTTATAGATCGAGAACAATGTTCTCCATTTGAATGTGGATTTGATCCAAAATATTCAGCACGAATTCCATTTTCTTTTCAGTTTTCAATTACAGTATTTTTTTTAATTTTTGATATTGAAATTGCTCTTCTCTTCCCATTTATTATATCCTTAAACTTAGTTAATTTTATCATATTAATAAAAATTAGATTTTTTTCTTAATTATTTTATTAATAGGATTATATCATGACTGAAATCAAAATATACCTAATTGAATAAATTAAGGATTATGGTTTAGTATGAAACATTTGATTTGCATTCAAAAAATTTTGATCTATCAATTTATCTTAAATAAGAAACAAAACAGTGCAACCTCAGTGGTTTGAAATATTTTTATGTGATAAATTAACATAAAAATATATTTTCAAAAGAAAGGTCTTGGTAGTTTAGGAGCTAAACATTCATATATTATACAGTACGAGTGCAAGCCCGGTTTTAACCCCGCCGGCACCAATGAAGTTGTAATTGCAAATTTAAGTGCTGATTACGCGTTCGTTGTCGAAAAATAACATCGTTAAGAAACGTGCATGATCCTCACAGATTAAAAATATTTCATAAACATGAAGTCCGCAAACATGCACTAGAGCAATGAGTCCACCCTAACAGCTTATTGCTCCAGAATCCTCTAATTAATCAGAGGAAGCCTGTGTTTAGCCGTGGGACGTATATAGGCTCTTTTTTGTAATTTCAAAAACAAAGGAAAATAGGGTAAGAATCCGTTCGGTTGTAGATAAAATATGTCTTGTTATTTTAATAATAAATTATTATATTTAAGTGGGTAAGTGCGGTGGTAGATTGAGACTAAACGATCACCGTAAACTTTATAGTGAGCGAGCAAACCAAGTTTAATCTATGCCCTGCTGGCACTAATGAAATTGCTAATAGCAGTTTAATTGCTGATTTAGCACGTGCTCGACGGTGAAGAGAAACATGGCGAGGAAATTTCCCTGAGAAATTAAATATTTCAAGGACATACGAAGTCCGCCGACATGCACTGGAATGCGGTGGCCTAAGTGCTCCATAACCTTTTCAGAAGTGACAGTAGGCCTGTACCCAGTGGGAAGTATATGTCAGATAACTTACATTTATGACGTTAAAAAGGGTAAAACAAATTTTTACTCTATTCTTCACGGCAGATAAAAAAATAAACTAAATCTTTTTTTATAGAATAGTTATAGAATAAGGGTGACAAACGAGCACTTGGTGGTGAGTGTATTCTGTTGCCATAGAGAATTTCATCTATCCTCAGTTAAGAATCAAAATACAGATGCGTTGCCACGTCTGGGAACTAAGATGGAACGCCTCTTTACGAATAAGTTTTTCCAGTTAAAAAAAGTGTCAGTTCATCTATAAAATTATCTATATACTTAGGTATTTTTATTGGAGAGTGTGGTCCTTCTCCGGTCGAGCCGCTTCTTTCGTGCTACAACCATGTTATATTAGCAGCTTGGCTCTACCACGTAAATAATCTTAATTGTGAAATTAGAATTCATAAGTACACACAAGGCGCTCTTTAAATTAAAAAGAAATATACGAACGGAAGCAATTTATTGGCCTCAGCCATCATCTGTAATAGATAATATCGCATTCATCTTAAGTTTCCATTTACTATTGCTAATTAAAATCGATTACTATCTTATAGACATAAAAATATTTATCTGCTTTCATCTAATCAATATTAGCCTTAATTAACTGGAGTTAATTAGTGCCTTTATTTTTAGTTTCATCCACTAAAAATGTCTAATTATTTCATATTTTCTAGAATTTATGCAGATATATTATATCATGCTTTAATTATATACTTATTTACTCTAATCCTTAAATAATTTATAAACATTTTTAAATTGTCTTAGTTTTAAATATTATAAATTATAACATTATCATTTAATTAGTTTAAATTAACTAAAAAAAACATTAATATACTGTTAAAAAAATTAATTGTGATAGCTCAATGACAATGTGGCAATTTCACCCTGCTGCTGAACATTAGCCTCTCTCATAGATTGCCCGATGGGGGGGATTTTGCCATAGTTGCCACGCTTGGCAAGCGGGTTGGCAACCGCAAGTTTTTATTATTTTGACTCATTATCAAGAAGATGCTGCTGCTCGTCTCCTGTTTCATTTTCCTTCTGTCGCCTCTGGCGTCACCCTCGGGACGATATGGTGAAGTGGCCACTGCCTAACATTAAATTCGCCTGCTTGGCAGGTGAATTAGGGCTTTTCATTCATTCATTCCAAACTTTTTTGACGTTAAGCCAAGTTGCTGGAGTGAGTGTTTTAACATCTGGCCTTAAATAAATGGTTATACCACATAGTCACATGCCATATATTAATTATACCTTATCCCATTATTATAGTAAATCATGAGAGATTATGGAAACCACGAGATATTTTTGACATTTCCTTTATTTGACTTTTACGATACCTTCAGGGTGATGTTTAATAGTTTACGCTGCCTCACACATTGCAGTAATCATTCTTATAGTACTTTACTGCAAAAAAAAAATAGGATAGGGTGACCAACGAGCACACAGTCTCCACCTGATGATAAGTGGTTGCTGTGGTCATAGACATCTACATCTATCCTCGTTTGCAAATCAAAATGCAGATGCGTTGTCACCCGTGATGATTAAGATGGAATGCCTCTTTTCCAGTAAAAAGGGTCTCCGGTTCTCTACACTTACCATACGAAACACAGCAGTTTTAAGCTGCTATTTTACGCTGGTATTCTGTGAGAGCGTGGTCCTTCCCCGGTCGAGCCGGCCCATTCATGCTACAACTATACTACTAATATAGCTGCAGCATGGTTCTACCACGTATATAATATATTCAACTACCAAAAAATATTTTCTTTCTTTATTTCTAGTTCAAGGTTACATCATACTATTTTTCTGTCTGTAGATTTCTAGTGACTGATATCCTGATTTCCAACATAATATTTCACTAACAAAAATATTCCCACAAAATAAATAACTTCTGAATGATTCTATCGGCTGGAATAGTTTTGTAAAAAGCCTTAATAAAAAGGGGCCCCTTTCGATATCAGTAATGACGTGCGTATATGTTTGATATCGCAACACATTATTTTCACAATGGTTATATTCCATTTTGATAATCTAAATATTGTTATTATAAACCAGAGACATGATAAGTAAAGAAATAAGTGGCCTAACAGTAAGCACGGAAAAGTTCAGAAAAAAGCCGGCCCATCCAAAACTCAATTATCTATACGACCAATTGTCCGGGGCCCGGTCCAATAAAATTAATCTCGACATAGCCAACGCCATTACGTACGGGACCGTATTAATCTCAAAGCGTTGATTAGTAAAACTATAAAAGCGGAAGTATCACAGGAATGCGGTTAATGAGAGGCTGAAACCCAATTTTATGGCTGATCGTTAAAATGGCCGACAATTGTCTAATTGTTGCCTACCATACAACCACCATCGTGGGAAGAGGCGGTCGAACTGACGGTGAAAGTCAAAAATACGACGCTTTATAACGTCACCTGAATTCTAAATTCGAATTGTAATCGTAACAACGAATCGCTTTTAAGATATATATTTGAAATTGGAAATCAATTTGTTTTTATTGCGCAAATTGACTTTTACGGCTTCACGAAGTAATAGAGATTCTTTAATTTGTTGACAAATACTGGCCGTAAAATTATATGGTATAAAAATGTTACCCGGCATTGAAATTTCTACGGACCTATTATATAAATTTATGGTGTTACACTTTCTTATCTGTCTATCCTCATCAAATGACGAAACATTATTAAGATACAGTCAACTCTGTCAACATACCCGCTTACTGTGTTATTGGTCTTAATACGTTCGGACAGAAACTAAATACAAGTTTTGATCGTCAGCTCTTGAATTTAAATAGTTAATAATAAGGGAGATGTATTCACAACTCATATCATTCTTACTGATCAAGTTACTACTGAACTGTATCCTGTCAAATTCGGATAGGGGTTCAGTAAATAAAAGGTCTACCTAGGATCCGTCCTTAATCCAGAACTTACATTGAACTTAACTTATATGAATATGACTTGACGTTTGCTATAACTTATCTCGACGACGGTCGCAATTTTTATATATACCGGTGGATTATAAATTTAAATAGCGGATACTTGAGCTACATCTCTTAGTTTCAATAACAATGTATTCTTTTTTATAATATGCGATAAAAGCGGAGCTAGTAACCGGTTATTAGAGATACGTAAATAATCATAGAACTTTCATCTTATCATCACCACTTTTTATACCCACTGAATATAGCCTCTTTGAAGAATTATTCAGTAGGCAAAAATCTTTAGCCCACAAAATTCCGAAGCTGGACAGGCAGGTTAAAAGCGCTCAGCAAAAGCCTCCACGATGATAATACATAAATGCATCTCTATCCGAAAAACCAACAGTTAGTGTTTTTGTACATAAGAATTGACCAATAAAAAGAAAGCTTTACAAAATTTTAGCAATGTTACAGATGACTTAGCCTTAAAAAACTATTCTTAGCTAATTGTTAAAACAAAAAAAAACTGCTTGTATTACCTCGCTTTGAACAGCCGAATAAAAAAAATTACATGAAGAACATTCAGACAGCGGCACTGTTCAAACGCCGGCGAAGACATCGGTCGCGACACCAACAATTCGTCCTGCAACGCGTCCTCGACGAGTGGCGTGTATGTCGATTCCATGCCACTTATCGATTTAATTGGCCATTTCATTTGCCTTAGAATAGCTGTGGTCACTTAGATAGAAAACATACATTAGCCCATCCGTCGTTTCTACTGTCGTTTAAAAAGAATTATTGGTATTATTTAACTGAATATTAGCTAAGACGAAGAACATGAATAGTTTTAGGCACTATCAATAAAAATGAGTTTGTCAGATAAAGTGTACCAGAAAATTCATGCTAGTTGTGTTCCTGAAATGTTTGTATATAAGTGATATCTATATTTTGTTTCATTTAGAAAAAAATACGGCATTCTATTTACGTTATTTAAATCACATTTTAGTTTGCATTTTTATAGTAATAATCCGATGTGTGTTATTTTAATTAATATAAATAATCAAAAAATTTAAATAAAGAAAAATAAAAGTCGTAAAAACGTTGTTATACTTACAAAATATTATAATTTTATTGATATTTATATTTTTATATTGATATATATTATGTGTATATATAAAATACATAAATAATACCTAAGAAAATCTGTGGTCGGATCGTTATTTGTAACAACATTTAGCAACATTTATCTTTCTAGAGTAAATAATCGTAAAACTTACTGAATCAGCAAATTTATTCACCGAATGTAATTACGTTCAACACCTCACCATTAAAAACGTGGTGAGTTCCACGTAGGGAATGTTACGACGTTTTGTTCGGTTAATCATCAACAATCATCGTAGAGTTTCATGGTCTGTTGACCTTGTAATTGTGCAAATAAAAACGCAGGCACGTTTTATAACAAGTTAATATAGAAGCAATTATCTGTGCTTTAGTATAGACGTACACTGGGTAGATTGCATGCGAACTAGTCCTAGCTAAATTGGTGCAAAAGTCGGCTAAGCACTAACGAGCAACGCGACACTTACAAAATAATCGCGCGAAGTAATATTTTTTGTTGTAGATTTTGAAAATAATGAACTCGGCTACTGATAGTTATTTAAGCGGACACGTTACGCTAAAGCAATACGGTTCAAGATAAATTAAAAACTACATTACAGCATATTTTTCTAATAACACCGGGTCAAATATTAGGTCTCTACCTTGCATTTCTTTGTATGGCCGTTTTGTTAAACTGGGCATTTTGAACTAGCCTTGGTTTGACTTGGAATTCTAATTTTAAATATTTTTTAAGAGTTCATTAATTTTCGTAAAGCAGACTTCTATAGCAAGGGCATCATCACCACTTCCCATCAAATGGCAAGAATGTGTTAATAGTTTAGGTAAATATTACCCAGTGCAGAGCGGTTCGAATCGTCGATGACCGAGTTCTTTCTGATCGGCTCGATAGACTGGCACTGCGTAGAGATGTTGCATCTATTTCCGTATTTTATCGCATCTATCACAGGGAGTGCTCTGAGGAATTGTTCGGACTAATTACAGCCGCTCAATTTCACCATCGCACATCGCGACAAAACTCGCGTTACCATCCATACCATCTGGATGATTGGCGGTCCCCCTCTGTGCGATTTAGAAGAAGTTTTCTCCCTCGCACAACTTCCTTGTGGAATCAATTAACTCCAGCGAATTTTCCGGATCGATACGACTTAGGAACTTTCAAGATAATAGCTTACTCCTTTCTAAAAGGCCGGCAACGCATCAACAATTCCCCTGGTGTTGCGGTTGTTCATGGGCGGCGGTAGTCACTTACCATCAGGTAAGCCGCATGCTCATTTGCCCCCTCTTCTATCAAAAAAATTATTGGTTAGTTTTTTTCATAAAAATATTTTAATGCAATTTTCCCATACAAATTGACACTTTCATAGATTGATCCTAAGATAAAGAAAGACGCAATGTTATGTTACTTTAAGTTATTTCGATAAGCGATATTTATTTTTTATTATAAGAACAGGTAAATGAAATTGTATACTTGGGGAGTGCTTTTAGCCGGGATGGAAGATGTGATTTAGATGTGGACAGGCGTGTCGCTGCCGGGAACAAAGTCAATGGTGCCCTGACTGCGTTAGTCAAAAGGCAAGGCGTAGTGAAGAGTGCACGCCTTGCAATACATAACGCTGTGTTGGTACCGACTTTGTTATATGGCAGCGAAACTTGGGTATGCCAGAAGAAGCATAAAAGTAAGTTGAATGCAGTGGAGATGCGATCTCTTCGTAAAATGTGCGGCGTTACCATGGCCGACCGAAAGCGAAACGAAGAGATTCGCAATATGGCAGGTTTGAAAGATGACCTTATCACAAAAATTGATAAGGGCGTGCTTCGATGGTTTGGGCACGTTGAGCGAATGAATGAAGACCGAATGGTGAAGAAAATATATAGCGCGAAAGTTAATATTAAAAGGTGTCGAGGTAGACCGAGACTAACTTTCCAAGACCATGTGTACAAACTGCCCGAAAAGGGGAGGGTCAAGAGTACTCGGATACCTAGACGTGCATGTATGAAGAAGATAATGAATCTGAAAGAAGCGAAAGAGGTATGTAAGGATCGTGACACTTGGCGATCTGTTCTCTCTGGCTACCCCGTCAGGGATTGTGCGTGATGGTAAGTAAGTAAGTAAGTAAGTATTTTTTATTTTAACTTTTATCTACTTTATTTAGAAACAAGGATATTATAAAATGTCTTCTTTTTCTTCTATATCAACCCAATACTGGACATGGACCACTCCCGTAGTAGGGAGAATTTACCTTAAATTAATTAATTTAATTGATCTTTATACGCGGTAGGTAGGTTGAAGATTGCATCACCGAACTTTTCGCCCCTATTACACAGATGCCGGTTACCGGTCAAAGTATTTTACGTCTGCCGTAAACGAGATTGTCATACCGCCATTTATCGGTAGACATAAAAGTCGCCATTTGCAACATCCACAGGACCGAAATGGGTTGATGGATTCTCTTACTGTTTCTATTTATTTTTGTCTAATAATTAATATTTTATGTGACAATAATATTGGTCTTACAAATAACATGCAAAAAAAAAGAATTACGACATTTTACAAAGTGATTTTTTTTTGTGAATACCACAACCATATACTAATAAATTTCCGACGTGTTATTTAAAATGACATAAAATATTTCTATGCGGCCATTTGATCTTTATATTGCACGACGTAAATTATATTTTCGTAAAGCATACAAAATTCAGTACGCAACGAAGCGTAGAGCTCTACTCATTTTGATTTGGAACGTGCTGGAGCGTTGTGCTTAATTGACCTGAAAATTGTATACAGTTCGCACTTAATTTGTTGTTTTATACGGTTATGGTGTGTAAGGAACCCGTCAATTACTACGATAGTTATCGCAACCGAATACTTTGATACAACTAAGAAATCGACTGAAGGCATTATTAGTCCGAGATATATTCCTCAAGAGTAGTAAATAGAAATTAATAGTATCGATTTTTTGTAGGCTTAATAATTAAGACGTTCGCAGATATAACTAGCTTGACTCCTGAGTTATGATCAGTAGTTAACCTGTCACGTTAAAAATGAAATATGAGAGCATAAGTTTTCAATTTTTCTTCATTCGAACAAGTTTTGTCAGTGTGACTGTTGTATATAAGTATTTAACATGAGAAACTAGAAAGCTCTTGTCATAGATTAATCCATGACAAGATCGAATTATTTATTATTGTTTCGTTTTAGTTTTGAAAATATTCTTTCGATATAAGTCTAAATTGGGTCTTAAGAAAATATTTTGTAATATACGCGTGTCTTTCATTTATTTACTTATGTTTCAATAAAAAACAATCTAGCCATAACAATCGCATACACATTATTATTTATTTATTTATAAGAAATTTTAATTCGAAAAGTAGGGTTTTTCGTAAGCTTGCGAGACCAAAAAAAAATTGATGCCGTGATTTTCCTTTTTAGGTAACTCTACAAACGCATAATCCAACAATAATATAGTGCAATTTTATTTTATACACACACACACACACATATACACACACACACATATATATATATATATATATATATATATATATATATATATATATATATATATATATTACTCTTACTTTTGTTTATTGTTCTAAAATTTAATTCACCGTTAAATGATAGTGTACAGTTTTTTTTTTTGGTTCTGTTGATTTTTTTTTTCATAACTGTGTCATTACGCGATATAAAGTTAATCGTAGACACGCGTTGGGCGCCAACTAACTCACTAAGCTATTATTATGAATGATATAGCACAATTTGTTCCAAACAGTTTTGGTTGTTTTACGAGTGTTGTTCTAAATTTAAATTGTAATTTTATGTACTATATATATATATATATATATATATATATATATATATATATATAGAAATATTTTGTAGTGAAAAAAATAAAACAAGGCATTTTAATTTTCCAACTTTATTATATAAAAATTAATGTTTGTTTGTTCGTATTTTATGCACTACCATACCGTTTATCATATTGCGGTAAAGCTTTGTCAACTTTGCTTGCACTTGCGCAAAGGTTATATGCATAGTACAATTAACTTACAGTTGGTGGCGCGCGTATCGTACCGACTTTCATTTTTATATATCAATCAATTTCAATGGAACAATATAAGTAACTCTTCCACATATAAAACGATGTTTCCACAATTATTTCTTTTGCAGCAGTAACACGCCGGATCCCAGCTAGTATTGTTTAAATATAAAAAAATATAGTTTTCGACAACTCCGTAATAACAAATGTGGTAAGGAGCTGTAGAGGTATCATTATCGTATCGAAGTTTATTTAAGCACTACTGGTTGTGGTTTAGTTTCCTTCAAAGAAAACCTATTTGTAACGCCTAAAATTAAAACGATTCCGGGCGATTGTTAATGTGCTACGTACGTTTGTAAAAGTTTCAACAATGCAGAAGAATTTGATAGTGTAGTAGTAACGTCTTTTTAATTTAAAGTTAAAAGCAATACTAGGTGATCCTTTACCGGCGTAGAAGTTTGTCTGGGCAGATGTCAACCTCTTACCTATTTCTGCCGCAAAATAGTAGTGTTTACACTGATTTGTTCCGGTCTGAAAGGTTAAGAAAGCCAGTATAATAACGGGCCCTCAGAGCCCGTTTCATACATATTAGTCCTCAGAGGTGACAAAGCATGTGTTGCCTACTTGGTTTGAAGTTGGCTACAAGTACTAGTAGTGTCTTAGGCTGCAGTTGCGACTTACTATCAGGTGGACTTTTATTTCGTTTGTTACTACATCTTCATAAAAAAATATAAGAAAAAATAAACTAAGCGAATTCAAAACGTTGTACGGCTTCGTTGCGCAGTGGTTTAACAATGAGTTGTTGCGCTGGGGGCCGCGGGTTTGAACCTCACACGGAAAAAGTATATGTATGGCCTACAAATAATTGTTCCGGGTCTGGATGTTTGTCCTTGTGAAATCTGTTTTTTTCTCTACGCGAAAAATTTTTAGAATTGATTTTGTATAATTCTATAACTAGGAATTATTTTTAATTTTTATGAATGTAGTAATATAATCAAATGAACACCTACTGAATCCAGATGTCGCTACAAAATGATTCACAAGCCTATAAACTATCTCTTTGAGCCATCGGTTCGCATTCCCATGTCACATCGGCCATTTGTATAAGTTCACAGCTCTTGCTAGTTAGAACTTATCCATTGATCCGTCCGTCTGCCTTGCCGACAATGGCTAGAATAGTGCCTGAGACCATTTAGCATCGGGGCATTTTGCGACGAGAACTTCAAAGGCCATACAGAAGTAGTGATAGATGATTTTGTGCAATAATTGGCAAAATTAAACTACTCTCGACAGTTCAAGTTCCAGTTAGCTTTCAGTAATTTGATGAGCCGCATACAAGATTTATTTTAACTAAGGGTCAACTTTTCAATCCTCAGAAGAAACGTCTATCTAATTACGGAATAAAACTATTTTGCAGCTTACCTGTCAAATAATTGGTTGTCTATTTTTCAATTGTTCTTTGTCTCACGAATAGCTATCCGAACGGTTTATTGTACTATACCTAGTAACTTCTGGGAGGTAAAACAAATATCACATAAACAAACGTTAAAGCAGGAAAACATTTTGTGTGACAAAAATTGTACCTTTTAAGAGTCAGCTTAAGTTTGAGTACATGTTAGGCTAGTGATTATTTATTTTTGTAGTTTTGATTGTAAATCAATTGTATATATAAAAAAAGAAAAGAGTTCTTTCCTGAGTAAGGTCAAAAGATATAAACGAATTTCAGAAAATAAAAAGATTGATGAGGAATGATAAGGAATCTGCAGTCTAAAAACAAAAACTTCTTTATTTGATGTGTAATCACAAAAAATGCCTGTTATTAAAAAAAAATTAAGTTTTAAAAAATCTCTGCAAAAAGAGAAGGTGTGTATAAAACCGGAGCGAGGCCTTCAAATGTTTCCAGTTTCGTCCTTTTTCTTTATTTTATTAAATTATTTATAATAATTACAGTTTTAATTTATAATAAACAGAAAATCAAAAAATATCACGTAAAAGTAAAATATTGTGTTTAGCATCATCTGTCAAGTGGTTACCTGATCGTGAAAAGAACAGATAAAGGTATTCCTTCGGTTGTCAAGTTATTTGCTAAATAAAGCTTATCTGACAATTGTTAATTCATTTATTTGTTATCTGTCGAATGAATGCTATTTGTCTGTTTATTTGGGAATTAATAAATCGGCCCTAAGACTGTAAAAATCTGTTACAACTGAAAATAAGGCAATCATAATCATCATCACAAATATGCTGCTGACTTCTAAGAGGGACAAATTTGTAAGAGTGTTTTAGGATAAAGAAATGCCCACCACACTGCCTCCATACATGTTGGGGGGCTTTACATGTGAAAAAAAAGAAAAAAAAAATTAAAAATGTTTATTTGTCTCAAAATAGTTAGATGTTTTATAAATGAGATGTCCCCAGTAAGTAATTGATAATACTTGTGTTGGGGCTATCTCGCTCTTTCCCTTAATTATTAACAATATTGAGACTATTATACAAAAGTTAAGTAAAAATAAATTTATCAAGAAAAAAATAACAGTAAGTGACTTATAAAGTAATTATTAGCTCTTTGTGTAACTGTAGTTGTACGCCTGGGTTTGTGCTGTTGAATGTGTGTGTGTGTGTATGTGTGTGTGTGTGTGTGTGCGTGTGTGTGTGTGTGTGTGTGTGTGTGTGTGTGTGTGTGTTTATGTGTGTGAATGTGCGTCTTCTTTGAAGTGCCGGTGTGTTCGAATTTTTTTCATTTCTCAGATATGCTATTATCCTCACGAGGCTTACTTCATTGCTGAGCACGTGGCATCGGTGGTTATCGAATCCGGGTTGTATTCGTACTGTTAAATTATTTCGAGCGCTTAACCACCTGAGCTACCACGTCTCGAGAACCTTTTTTTCCAACCGATTGTCGGTTCTTCAAGCTGAACTGAGAATGGACTGGCTACAAATATATAGTTAGACTATATATACTTATATACGAGGTAGATCCACGCTGCAGACATATTATGGTTACAGCAAGAATGGGTCGGCTTGACTGGGTGGGGAACTTAATGCTGCTGTGTTTCGTATAGTGAGTCTAGTGAACCGGAGACCCTTTTTTACTCGAAACGAGGCCAGATAACCAGAATAACTGTAATAGTCTTTTGTGCAGTAGCCCATAGACATCCACATTTATCTTCGATTAATAATCAAAATGCAGATGCGTTGTCACCCCTGATGACTAAGGTGGAAATACCCTAAATGTGGATGTCTATGGGCTACTGCACAAAAGACTATTACAGTTATTCTGGTTTTGCTGCAGATATCTTCGTTACGGATTCTTTCATACAAAAGAACTTTCAGCATAGCTCTACCAAAAGCTCTCTTAGCGACTAAAAATAATTTTTTGAGATTTTCACATCGAAAGCTTGATTTTCTTTGCAGTCAAAACATCGACCTTGGGACTATTTTCACCTTACTTTACAATAAGATGATACCCGTATTTAAAAATTAAAGGTTTTGTTTACAATACCTAATGTTCTTATTTCTTTCCGTATAACTTCATATAGGATTGAAATAATATGTACTTACCCTGATGATACCATAAGGCAAAACCGATCGGTTTATAAAGGTGTTAAGTGAAAAATAAGTGTGACCAACGAACATACAGTCCACCTGATGGTAAAACAATGCTGCGGCCTAAAGAGATCTTCATTTATTTATCCTCGATTAAGAATCACAATGTAGATGGGTTTTCACCCCTGAGAACTAAGAAGGATTTTCAGAAAAAACTTTTTTCCACTTCTCTGTGTTCACCGTATGAAACATAGCAGTATTCTGCTATTTTGGGCTAGTGCTCTGTGAGAACCTGATCCTTCCCTGTTCTAGCCAACCCATTCGTGCTACAACCATAATATAGCTGCAGCATGCCTCTGCCGCGTAAACAGTAAAATGTTAGCCAACTGTCAAAGCTACTCTATACGCTGCAAATCTACTCTAATCTACTCAGTGAAGTGAGTATTATTCTTTTGTCATCTGGCGCATTCTTGGAATAACCTATGTCGAGTTGTGGACTTCAAAGGTCATTAGTTAGTATTAAAAACATAACGTTAACCTTTTTATTTAAGTATAAAGAAAAATGTTTTATATTACGTCCATCTGCTGGGCATAGACTTTCTATCATTTCTGAGCATTAATTTCAGGAATTTATTTAGTATTAACTTGAGCATTAGTATTATGGAGCAGTTAGTCCGCCGCTAATTAAAATTTAAGTGGTCGGCAAGAATCGAACTAAAGGAGAGAAGAAAAACCGCTCAGTCCCAAAACTACCACGGCTCTTATATTAATCTGTAATTCCATTATCATTTTAAATATTTGGTAACTTCCCGCTTTGAAAATTAATAATTTTCAAAATTAGGAAGTTATAGATTTCGGTCCGATTTTGAGAATGCGAGTTTTCATCAGATCTCCACGTTTTGAGGTCCTAGAAAGCCGTATATATATATGATTATGAAAAAGGAAGTACATGCGCTAGAATTTATTTTTTCATACTAGCTGGCCAGGCAGACGTTGTTCTGCCATTTTAGACGACACTTCAAATAAAAAGTCCTTAAATTCGTAATAAAAAATATTGAGCGGCACT
Source organism: Parnassius glacialis (assembly GCA_033319125.1). NCBI lineage: Eukaryota > Metazoa > Arthropoda > Insecta > Lepidoptera > Papilionidae > Parnassius > Parnassius glacialis. The sequence goes on along the minus strand of JAVANC010000024.1, from coordinate 17,973,772 downwards.
TATCAAGATAAAAACTATCCTATCTCTCAAGTTGGACCAAACTGGAACAGAGTGTGCAAAATTTCATTGAAATCATTTCAGTAGTTTAGGGGTTTATCGCGGCCAAACAACGTGACACGTAATTTTTATATATATGTGTGTATAAAATTTTGTGATATCTTTAGAACGAATAAACCGATGGAGATGTGCGACACGGCGTTCGAAGTGTCCATTGAGACTTCGAACTGATTAGATTTTCAAGTCAATCGGTCGAGCCGTTTCAAAGATTTTGAACAAATAAAAACCAATAAACTTAAATATATTAGAATAAGCGGAAATTTCCAGGGTGGCCTGCAGGGTCATCCATGATTTGCTTCATGACATTAAGTAACCTGGAAAAAATATTTCCAAGTAGAACCATAAATAGAAGCTCGTACAAACAACAAATAATATTAGGTATTAGATAAGGTAGAATACCATTAAGAACTAGGATAATACTTCTCCATGTATCCATCTCTATTATTTAATAGTACTACCTAGTCAACCATATTGTGTCGGTAGTTTAGTCGACGGAGGAAAATCCAGTCCGAAGCTCCAACTGTTTACCTTTAAATAAGTACGAACATTAAATGTATGTCTTTTTGTTTATCAATTTGTATTTGTCTCCATATTATCGGCTACACACCGGTCGGCGTACTTCAGAAGATTGTGTGTGAATTTATAAGGAGTTGTTTTTACCGTAACTTTTGTTTATTATTTTAAATATCACATTATCCTTTAGACGCGTTTAGAGTAAAACCTTAGTATAATGTAAATAGTTTCATTATTTTATTTATTTATTATTTATCGTGCAAGCTCCGTAGAATTACCATTACCAACCAATTGCCTGACAGATTGAAAATCTGTAGTCGCAATGGCCCGGCCATATAGCTCGACGACTCGACAACCAGTGGGGAAGAAAGTTTCTCGAGTGATAGCCTCCTACCGACAATTGAAGCGTAAGGTGTTTCCCCACTAGATGAAGTGATATTCTGGTAGAATACGTATGAATTGTTCGGATTAATTCCAGCTGCCAAATTTCACGAACGCACATCGCGTCAAAATTCACGATACCATCCACACCATCTGGATACTTGGCGGTCCACCATTGTGCATTTTACTAGGAATTTTCTTCCTCGTACAACTTATTTGTGGAATTGTTTACCACCGGAGATTTTTCCGGACCAATACGACTTAGGGACCTTCAAGAAAGCTTACTCCTTTCTAAAAGGCCGGTACCGCAATTCCCTTGGTGTTGCGGTTGTTCATGGGCGGCGGTAGTCACTTACCATCAGGTGAGCCACATGCTCGTAAGCCCCCTCTTCTATAAAAAAAATACAAGTAGTATTATTTAGTGGTGGCTTTTATTCAGCAGAGAACTTCTGAAAGGCTGTAATGATGATGACGATATCGTGCAACCTGTATAAAAATACAAATCATGAAGTTAAAATTATCGACAGTGTAAAATTTGCTATGAAAGGGACTTAATGTGGCTGAGTTCAGTCGTTTTTATAATTCAATATTTGTAATTTAATTATTTAACTGAATTCAAACTTCCTCCAATAAAATATTTGCACGTTAATACGAATAGATATTAAATTATGTGTTCATTATGAAAATATAAATTCTAGCGCATGTACTTCCTTTTTCATAATCATCACCACATAAAAGACATGGGCATCTTTTGTCGAAGAAGGAGCCTAAATGGTCTAATGGTCTGGTTCATTGCTACGAAATTTATAACAGTTTCTATTATGTTCTATCTAAGGATAATATCCATTAGACAAAAATCTTGAATAATGAAATTTTATTTCTTAAAATTTTTATCTTAAATATAAGCGGAAATAAAAGAGAGGCGTCTTTATAACATTTTATTCACATTTAAGTTTGATATCAAAGTTTGTCGATCCATTTCAGTAATAGTTTACTTACTATCAAAAGCGTTGTTATGATACATTTTGAGCCGCTTATCCAAACAGTGGAAGAAGTGATATAAGAATTAAAAGGTTATTATTTAAATATAATATAAAACCGGGCGCATAACATACGATAATATATAATACCGATACCACTTATGGACCTTCAAGAAAAGGGTTTACACCTTTCTAAAATGCCGGCAACGCATCTGCAATTCCCCTGGTGTTGCGGTTGTTTATGGGCGGCGGTAGTCACTTACCATCAGGTGAGGTGCATCTCGTTTGCCCCCTCTTCTATAAAAAAAAATATTCGTGTTACTAATAATCAGTTCTAGATTTTTAAGTTCTTTAGATTATGCCCGACAATGTCACAGAATATTATTTTTTTGCCTTCGTATTAAAATAAGACGGTGTAACAACTCTTAGCATATACATTTAAAGTATCGACATTTCTCATATGGGTTACTACCGTCGCGGTTCATCGCACCTTTTATTGAGCGACGTTTGTTACCCAGATAAGTTTTGTATTAGCTTTTACAATACTATCTTTGGAATACACGGTGTATAGGATAAGTAAGTGCGTCATGATGGACTATAATGCTTTTATGTAAATCGAGAGCGAAACTTTTATACTTTTTTTGTATTAAAATTGTGATAACATCAGAAGGGAAAAGGTGTGGTTAAAGAAATATAGTCTTCATAAAAAAGAAACTAATAACTAATTTAATATATAATTAACTAATTAAGTTAAGTCAGTGATTAGTAATTATGTTAAGTTAGTAATACTGTCTGGGTTAAACCTGTGTGCTACCAAGAAGCTGTGCTCCCAGTGCTGTATACCAGCTTGTAGGACAAGAAATATAATGTAATTACAGTCTGGGAAGCATTTCATCTTAGTCCATAGGAGCAAAACCATGTTTATGACCTTCTTTGTACCATTTTACCTAGGTGTCCTAGGTCTAATAAATTCGTCAATCAGCTACCAACTACAATAATAAGAGTATGGATTTGCTTAAATCATTACACTGTGCAAGCAAATAGGCAATGGAAGTAACAGGCATTTCGCACCGATAACGTTTGTCCTCAATGCTGGCTTCCTGTAATTTACATATGCATAATTGCGGTTATGAGATGTGCCCGTTCTTTTCTGCAGACTTCCAAAAAGGACTAAGTACTCAATTCGACTGTATGTATTTTTTTTATGTGTTACCTCATGACTTTGTACTGGGTAAACTGATTTCGATGATTTTTTTTTATATGAAAGCTGATAGTTCTCGTGTGGTCCCATATGAATTTTAATTTCAAAATATCTATAGCCGACTTTTGAGATCGAGACGTGTTTCAATATTGTACGGCCTAACCTAGCCTAATCCAATGTAATAATTATTATTTAAAATAAATAATATATTTTAAAATACGACAAATATTGAATTGTTACAGTTATTCAATTAATTTTGTCAGTAATTTAACACAAAAAATAATGCTATTTTAGCTTATATCAGAATTTATTTAGAAAGGGCTTGATTTATAACAAAAGAATATAAATATATATACGTGGTAGCTTAACCGGGTAAGGACTAAGCTCTCACATAATATGAATGTAGTGAATGTAGGGAAATAGAGACCCCTTTTACTGAAAAAAAGGCATTCCTTCTTGTGACAAAGCATCAGCATTTTGTTTCTTTGTTGCAGACTAGCTGTTCACCGCGACTTCGCTCGCTTTCAATTAAAGGTTTTAATTTTTTTGCGCGGAATCCTAATTTTTTTTTCTAAAATAAAAGGAGCCTAAGTTACTCCTTATAACATCAGCTATCTGCCAGTTTAAGTCCCGTCAAAATCGATCCAGCCACTTCGGAGATTAGCCGGAACAAACACAGAGACAGACATACAGACGGACAGACAAACAGACAAAAATTTTAAAAATTGTGTTTTTGTTTTAAGTACCGTATACATTTTCATATGAATTTAGTAAAAAGATGTTATTTTGATATTACAAACAGACACTTCAATTTTATTTATTTGTATAGATGGATGTGGATTTCTATGGGCCACAGCATCCACTTACCCACTTACCATCAGGCGGACTGTGTGCTTCAATGTCAGCCATATATACTTTAAAAATAATAATATGGCAGTTACTAATCAGAATCTGTATTCAGTTGTATCTAAATGTCAAGTAGTACTTTAAATAATGGGAAGTTATCTTGTGTATTTATTGTGTTAAGTTATTCAAGACAAGTTAGATAAGATGTTACTTATGTATTTTTATTAAAATACATTAGAATCTCTCTACTGATAGTTGTTTGATATAATATTACGTATTGCTACGATATGGTGACAGATAAGAAATTTATACCGGTTTTAGTTCAATAATAAATATGAACGTTTCGGGTCCTTACTCAATATTTTTTTATAGAATAAGGGTGACAAACGAACACACAGTCTCCCTGATGGACAGTGGAAACTGTAGTCCTTAGACATCTACATATATCTCGATTAAAAATTAACATGGGGAATGCGTAAAAGGGCTAAGATGGAATGTCTCTTTCTAGTAAAAAGCGTGTCCGGTCCTCTACTCTCACCATACGAAACACAGCAGCAATAAGTTGCTATTTCTCGCTGGCATTTTGTGAGAGCGTGGTCTTCCCCGGTCGAGTCAACCATAATATAGCTACTACGTCAAATTTTTCAGTCTCTTCTCAGAATTTTTTTCTACAAAAGTTACATCAAACTCGGATAATTTTGCGAAGCTATTAAAAACAGAAGGTACTCCTCCTATTCTGTCCTCACTATCCTGCATTTTCTTTTATAAATAGTTTATTTTATTTTCCTGAAAATAAATCTAAATAAAAAGAAACTTCGATTACCAAACTACCTGCCCAGCGTGGCAAGTATGGCAAATATTCTCTCTATTAGTCAAGCTATAGGGGCGGCGTACGGATATGTTCAGAAGTGGATTATAGGTTGTAAGGGGTAGATGGATGAGTTAGTTTTCAATCTAAAAAAAATAAAGTGTACTCAAATAATGATTTTTTATCTTTATTTTCATTATAAAAGATAAGACTTACAAATGTAATTTACTTATGCATTTTAGCCATCATTATAAAATTATACTTTGTTACGCTTTAACCGCGGATTATCTTTGAAATTATCTACTAACCTTGCAACATTCTTGCAACGACTCATAAGAACGAGCCATACCAAGATGAGAGCTGTCTATGGGCTACATAAATGTCGGGATATCTATCTAGGCGGTTTAAATTTAAAATTGAATGAGCACTGACATGAGAAAAAAAGTCACCCAAGTTAATGAGTTGCGTGAAGATAAAAAAGCCGCCGCGGCTCCGCACAAAGGAAATGGGCAGAGCAAATAAAAGATCGCGGGCAATGTGAAAACCTTTGCGCATTGTCTTATATTAAACTGAAACAACAATAGGTAGCCTTTCAATGGACTATGCCGCCACAATGAGAGATATAAGGGTTCGACTACATGCCTTCGATGTTTCTTTGTATAAATAAATTTTAGTTACAAATACATTTTTAATAAATGTGTTATATGACAAATTTATATATACCACAATCAGAAAAGTCTTATGTAACAAATTTTGCCCGACTTCAACAGCTTTACTTATTTCAAACAGTAAATCATTGAGTTAAAATTAAATAATAATACCACAGTCCAGACGATTCTGGCCCATGAACTATATATGTGTAATTGTATGTTTTCATATGCGAGGTCTAATTATTTGATGTAATATTCAATACTGAGTGAATTCTGAATTAGAATAGAATAGAATAATTTTTTATTCAATATAGATCACATGTGTAATTCTTATTGAAAGTCATTTTTTACTTTACCACTGGTTCGAAAAAAAACCTCCGTCCTGGGAAGAACCAGCAAGAAACCCAGCGGGACTTTTTTTAAAGCAAATTTTACAATAATGGTTATACAACTATATAAGTACAAAATTTATTTTAGAAACAGCTTGGAAGCGATCGCCTCATTCCCAGGGGTTATTATCAACCATGTATCCATTTATACTATAATAACCCATTTTATAGTTTCAACTTAACAAAACATTTAAACTTGCTAATAGAGAGAGCCTGTACACTTTCCGGGACCTTGTTGTAATAGCGTATACATTGCCCCAAGAATGAATTACTGACTCTGTGGAGTCGAGAAACTGGTATCACTAGCTTGTGTTTGTTCCTAGGGTTTACAGAATGCACATCACTTTTTTTACTAAAACTACCTTTGTTTTTGTGAACATACATTAAATTTTCGTAAATATACTGAGAGGCCAAAGTTAATATATTTATTTCTTTAAATTTATCTCTAAGAGACTCTCTCGGTTTTAGGTTGTAAATAGCTCTAATGGCCCTCTTCTGTAAAACAAAAATAGTTTCTGAATCAGCCGCATTTCCCTATAGCAAAATCCCATAAGACATTATGCTATGGAAATAACTGAAATAAACTAATCTAGCTGTCTCGACATTAGTGAGACCTCTAATCTTTTTCACAGCATAGGCTGCAGAACTTAGTCTGCTTACTAGTTTGGATATATGGGGGCCCAACTGAAGCTTTGCGTCGAGAGTGATGCCAAGAAAAACAGTGGATTCAACAGGGCTCAATTCTTCCCCATTTAAAAACACATTGGTACTCAGATTTTTTACATTCGTTGTTGTAAATTTAATACATTTAGTTTTATTTCCGTTTAAATGTAGATTATTAACGTTAAACCAATGCACTAATTCTGATATAGCATTTATTCACTTCGTTATTACTTTTAATTGTACTTAATTGTAACTTGTAATTACTCTTTATAATTTATATTGTCATAACGACGGCTCCGTGGCGCAGTGGTTTAGCAATGAGTTGTTGCGCTGGGGGGCGCGGATTCGAATCCCGCACGGAACAAGTATTTGTATGGTCTACAAATAATTGTTCCGGGTCTGGATGTTTGTCCTTGTGCAATTTGTGTTTGTAAACTGCCTCCACGATACAGGAGAAAATCCTAGTGTGGGGGTAACGTTTTTAAGAAGGTAAAAATAAATAAAAAATAAATAATAAACAAACAATTTAGTATCTATTCGTATTTATGTGAGAATATTTTATTGAAGAATGTTTGGATTTAGTTAAATAATTAAATTACAAATACTTAATAAAAAACGAGTAAACTCAGTCACATTTAATTCTTTTTGACGGCTAACTATATATTGTCTATAATTTTAATTCGGTAATACTTTATAAAAGTTGTCAAAAAATTCATTTCTATTAAAATTTTATGAGAAATTACCATCAAATTTTTTCTCAAACTCTAAGCACGTAGTCATATCATTTTAGCTCTGTAACTAGACATTAGAAATTATTAATTATTTTATGTTTACATCAATGTCAGTTAAAACCTACTCGCTGAAATGATACCTATATATAGGATAGGTTCCAACTTTAGACCGAATGCCTTTGAAAAACCCATTTAAAATATAATTTGACGTTGGTCTGAGAAGTTCAGTAGACGACGCGCGGTAATAATGCTTTAAAATTTCTAGGACTCGTCGACTGTTAACAGAGTAATATCGACGGTGAAGATGTTAATTAAATGGATAAGAATGATATGTAATATAACGAAATTAAACAAATTTGCAATTACTTTGTGGAACATTTTTAATATCTTAGATAAACAAACGTCAAGTAATGATTTCTTATATTTACGCGAACACTACACATTTAAATAAAACTAATTTTACGGATTTTATCGCGTATATTAACTTATTTTATATTCCCGACGTTTCGAGTACTTTACAGCACCCATTGTAACGGGGGGGGGGGGGGGGGGGGACTGAGGTGTATGACGTCCCAATGTCATAGTTAACCATGGCTACCTCCAGATTAAAAATTATTAATTTTTGTTCCGATCCACGCAGTATGAACTTACAGTATCATGAAGTCTTGCAGTTGTATGCTTGGGTTGGAATTTAATTTTATTAATTATGGGATCCCAAGCAGATGGTAGCAGCCATCTTGCTTGGGATCAATAATTTTTAACAAAAATTAATAATTTTTAATCTGGAGGTAGCCGTGGTTAACTATGACATTGGGACGTCATACACCTCAGTCCCCCCCCCGTGACCATGGGTGCTGTAAAGTGCTCGAAACGTCGGGAATATAAAATAAGTTAATATACGCGATAAAATCCGTAAAATTAGTTTTATTTAAAAACGTCAAGTACACAAAAACAACAAAGAATCATTCACATCATCAGCCTATTAAATCTTATCTTTACATATAAAATTTCGGTGTCCTTTTGTGTTCGGAATTTCCTCCTCACATACAGCTTGATCAATTTTGATGAAATGTTTATGGGGTACCTACTTGTGGATAGTTATGAACTATAGTTGGTCTCGGTAGGCACTATTGTCGAAACCCAGAAATCATCCGTGTGTAGTCGGGGCGTATCACTAGTATCTTACATAATCGATCGAGATTGCGGCTTTTCTAAAAAGATATCGGCTGGTACACATTTTTTGAAACATTTGCCCATACTTAACATGCATAGTAACAGTTTGGTTACGTTTTGACCGTGGAAGGAGAAAAGGTGATCTCCCTTCGGGCAAGGTGTTAAGCCTGGGAAGAGGCAGTTCCGAGTGGTAGTTCGAAGCTATTCTATATATACTGATTTACTCGGGAACTTTGATAGCGCGATTTAGGCTTCAATGTGTTTAACTTGTGGCGCGATGACAGCACCGCCACAACGCTATTCTTCTATAGCACCAATCACTATGTGAAATTTGAGTTCAGAGTTCCTTAAATTAATTTTTATCATTAGTCATTAATCAGCCTTACCCGTCAACCAACATCGTACACTGGGTGCTTATGAGGTCAGCATCCGAAAAAACTTGACTGTCTTTTTGTTTTAGTAGTCGTACACGCGACTCATAATCTTGAGGTCCCGGGTAATAATTTGGGTCAAATCAGTTATTGGGATTTTCTGACAAGAAATTCTTAGTAGCGGGAAGTTGGCGCTGTTACGACTCCGTGCCTCGAAAAGCACGTAAAGCAATCGTAGCAAATCGATCCTTCACCCGATCCCTCTCCAGTCGTGTCAGATTACTGTCCTATCGGAATATGAGAGTGAGTTCGAGCATCTGTGCTTGCAAACACACTCAGGTACTATAATCCTGTCCTGCGCAGATTACTAATTTCTATTGAGACTGGCCGGTATGACCAAAACTCCAGAAACGACTTATTATTATTTATTTATGTTATTTTATTTTATTACACGGAGTTTATCCAATTATAATAACTAAATAATAATAATTTCACACATTACAAATAATAGCTAACATAAATTTATACGTATAACGACTAATAGGAATACAAAAATAATATGATAATACAATTTACAATGTCAATTTTACTTAATTAAACTCTCACACGGTTTTTACAAAATTTCAAGCATTCTTCCATAACCACTCCCCATTCATCCGCAAAATATGTCACAGCTGGGATTTTGGTCCAGTGGAGCATTTAGCGCGCTTAATGTACGCGGAATGGGGGAAAACTCGCCTGCGACTGTTCGGCACATTGGCTCTGAAAACAACATATTCCTTCTGCCGCGACAGTAGTTGTTACGTAAGACGTAATATTCTTATATAATTATATAAGAATTTTTCTTTTATAATTTTATAAGACTATTACGTACCCCAGATAATTATATAATATTCACCTTTATACCTCTAAATAAGAATACCGTCATGTAAGCCCAACGTCTCTCGATTCTGAACATAAGTGGACAATAGCGGACAACATTTAACTTGTGAACATAATGTTAATGTGAAATACAACATCTCATTGTTCCGTCACCTGGCCTCACCGCCCGCCACTTTACTCCTGTCCCCAGCGTCGTCTTTCGACCACTGTTTTCATTACTGTCTATCGCTGAGGACACGATTTATATTTTTCGCCTAGCTTACGACTTCCTTTGTTTGTTTTCAAGTTTTATATACCCTACATATTGTATTTTATAGCATATTGTATACGCGATAGTAAACTATTCACTTGTTTTATTTTTCAAAGATTGATGTGCTCAAATGTTTATGTCACGGCAACGACTCGACATAACTTTCAAGTAGTGTAACTAAATGTGTCAAATAATGTTGTTTCGAAACTGTAAAAGTACAGATGTCGAACGAAAAATAAATAACTATGTTATAAACAATATTTAATTTTTTAGATAATATTTTGCTGCTTCGAATCCTTTATAAAAAGAAAAAGCGTCACGCTATCTACCATATCTTCATTAAAATATAGCAATACGCCTCCTATACTCGTATTTTTTTGAAATATGATGTTTAGACTCCTAGTAAAGTGTTGTGTTTCGTATGGTGAGTGTAGAGAACCGGAAACCTTTTTTACTTGAACCGAGGCACTCCGTATTAGTCTTCAGGGATGACAACGCATCTGCATTTTCATTCTTAGTCGAGGATAAATGTAGATGTTTATAGGCTGGATTATCCACTTACCATCAGGTGGACTGTGTGCTCGTTTGTCACCCTCATTCTATAAAAGAGTATAATTCTATATTACTCCTATATAATAGGATTTTAACTACTTGTGATTAATTACACATTGTTCTTACTACGAATACACCATGTAAAGTCAATGAGATATCATATTTTAAATTAACGCCAAATACACACAACACTTAACTTATAATAAATATTTTCAATTTACAAAAAGAAATTATGAGGTCGTTTAGAGTTTAGTGTCAGAGACACGCAAATAATCATAAGACAAACAGATACAATAAGAATCCTTGGTGGTTTTTCACAAATGTTGGCTTTGTGTGGTCGACAACTCATAATATACCGTTACTGTTACAATACCTATTAAAGTCCGCTGTTGAACATAGGCCTTCCTCATAGATTGCCACATAGGATGAATATCTTCCATATTTCATATGCCACCTCAAAATTTTCGGAAAAATATTCCTTCTATTCCTACTCGTGAGATAGAATTTGTGGGATATGTTTTTTATTTATATTTATATGTATATACACAGTCAGGTCATAAGTATTGTGACACAGTAAAAACTTTTCTTTTAGAATGCTGGCCACAAAAAAGTTTATTCAGTTCGAATTTTGAATTGTTCATGAACATAAAACTGTATACTTTTTAGAATTTTACTGATTTTTAAATATTGAGTGGACGCTTAAAGAAGACCGTGTTGCAGTAATTGCGTTGCATCGTTGCGGTTACGCGCCAATTCAAATTTTTGACATACTGAAAAATTTGAATATGACCAAAAGATTCGTTTATCGTACCATCAAACGATACAATGAAGACTCTAGTGTAGATGACAGGTCTAGAAGTGGTCGCCCACGGTCTATTAGGACTCCAGCAGTGATAAAAGCTATGAAGGCGCGAATTCAAAGAAATCCCAAACGTAAGCTGAAACTGTTGGCCCTTCAGATGTGGTTAAGCAGAACCACGGTAAAAAGGGTGTTAAATGAAGACTTAGGGCTTCGGGCATATCGAAGAAAAACAGGACATCGTTTGAATACTCGTCTAATGGACCTGAGATTGAAGAGATGCCGCGCTTTGTTGAAGCGGTACGCGGGAAATAAATATCGAGAAATTCTTTATTCGGATGAAAAATTTTTTACCGTAGAAGAGAGCTACAACAAACAAAATAATAAGGTGTACGCACACAGTAGTGAAGAAGCGAGCAACCGTATTCCGCGTGTTCAACGAGGTCATTTTCCATCCTCGCTCATGGTATGGTTGGGAGTTTCTTATTGGGGCTTAATAGAGGTACATTTTTGTGAGAAAGGTTTAAAAACGAATGCAGTTGTGTATCAAAATACAGTCCTGATGAACCTTGTGGAACCTGTTTCTCATACCATGTTCAATAACAGGCACTGGGTATTCCAACAAGATTCGGCGCCAGCTCATAGAGCGAAGAGCACACAAGACTGGCTGGCGACGCGTGAAATCGACTTCATCCGGCACGAAGACTGGCCCTCCTCCAGTCCAGATTTGAATCCGTTAGATTACAAGATATGGCAACAATTGGAGGAAAAGGCGTGCTCAAAGCCTCATCCCAATTTGGAGTCACTCAAGACATCCTTGATTAAGGCAGCCGCCGATATTGACATGGACCTCGTTCGTGCTGCGATATACGACTGGCCGCGCAGATTGAAGGCCTGGATTTAAAATCACGGAGGTCATTTTGAATAAACATTAGTGTCATAAGAATCTATGTTTTGTTATGTTCATTTTGGTATATAAATGGTTACATAATGAATAAACATTTTATATTAAACATGTGACAGAATTTATGACCTAACTGGGTATATATATATATATATATATATATATATATATATATATATATATATATATATACGTATATTTATGTGGTAGAGCCATGCTGCAGATATATTATTAGTAGTATAGTTGTAGCACGAATGGGTCGGCTCGACCGGGAAAGGACCATGCTCTCACAGAATACCAGCGTAAAATAGCAGCTTAACGCTGCTGTGTTTCGTATGGTGAGTGTAGAGAACCGGAGACCCTTTTTACTGGAAACGAGGCATTCCATCTTAGTCCTCACGGGTGATAATGCATCTGCATTTAGATTCGTAATCGAGAATAGATGTAGATGTCTATGGGCCACAGACCACTACTTACCATCAGGTGGACTGTGTGCTCCTTTGTCAACCTTATCTTAAAAAAAAATTTTTTTTGGCGTTTTTTTTTTTGGGTTACCCGTTAACTCCACCAGCAGTAACGGCAATGTTTTGTAAATGTAAGTAATCAAAGAATACATTACTCAATGATAGTTATATTAATATATTGGTACTAACGAAAGTTAAAATATATTTATTATTACATGATTTATAAATTACTGCCTATTTAAAGTTCCCTGTAAAACATACGCCTCATCATAAATCGTCTCATTAGGAGGAAGGGGGATATTTACCTTAGTTTGCATGATTGCCAGATGGGTAGGCAACCGCAGTTTTTATTATTTTGATTAGTTATCAGGAAGATGGTTGTTACCAATTATATGATTCATTTCCCTCTGTTGGCTCTTACGGCACCCACGGGATAATATGGTCCAGAGGATTCTCTCTTGAAATATATAATCCCATAAAACTACGTCCTACTTTATTGTATAAAATATTTACAAGTATTACTCAACAAAACAACAAACATGTTCGTTAAACTATGGTTTATTATCATACATAAACTTTTCACTTCCTTATACTTTGCGTAAAGACTTATCTACTTTAAGGTCAAAGGGGTTTAATGTTTTAAATGAACAAGGCACCCGAAGGGCAAGTGTCTTCTCCGCTGCGTCTCACAACGTACGCATTTGAGATCCCGCGTGTGTTGATAAGTAACCGAGAGTCTGGTAATTACTGCTAATGGTCGCGATTGCGTTGTGACAAATGAACATGCCGACGGAGGCGGCTGCGAAGTTCCACTATCGAACATTGTAAACGGCTATATTGATTGTGGGATATTTCTTTTCTTGCGCTGGGCGGTCTTTCGGTATAACGAAAGTTTCCATTTGTTCATACTTCTTATATTAGAATTAAATTAAGCTGGAATTTAAAATACTTCCCATTCTTCGTTTTCTCCGCCAACAACTCGGTTTAGTTATCTCGGACAAATCTCCACTAGCGGCCCGGTATCAGAAAGCTGGCGGTGTTTCAGCTCTGTGCCTCGGAAAACACGCTAAACCGGTGGCCCTGCGCCTGATCTGTCTTCGGTCGTATTGCCATTCCATCGTACTATGGGAGTGAGGGAATAGAGTGCACCTGTGCTTCCGCATACATTCATGCGCTATTATTCTATGCTGCGTAACACGCTAAACCGGTGGCCCTGCGCCTGATCTGTCTTCGGTCGTATTGCCATTCCATCGTACTATGGGAGTGAGGGAATAGAGTGCACCTGTGCTTCCGCATACATTCATGCGCTATTATTCTATGCTGCGTAGATTCTACGCACAGAATCTACTTACAGTGGCCACTGTGATCGAAATTCGGTCTGGAAGACAATGTTATAATATTTTCAGTGCAAAAACATTGTGAAAAAATGTAGATTCCTTAAATATTTCCTAACAAATGTTACTTCTTTAGAAGTAAAACAATGTCAGGATTATTCAATATAAAAAGGAGGAGGTTCACAATTGACTGTGTTTGTTTTGTATGTATGTTACGCAACATCTTCGTCAACGAGGGCATCCACGACTTTTTCTGCCACCAGGGCGGCGCCACTTTAGAGTGAGGTAAAATATTTGACAGATTTCATAGCGGGAACGATAATTTCTTAGGAAAATGTAATCTTTAAGGTTTATTTCTGTATTATTAGTTATATTTTATATTAATTACATTAGAAATGAATAAACCAAACTATAAATATAACTAAAAGTTGACTATAAAAAAAAGAGTTATAATGTGGAAAACATTAAAAATCAAAACACTGACGCATTGTGTTGTGTATTAATATAATACTCTAAATAATAATAAACTATTATTTAAAACTAATTTCTCAATTAACTGACACTGTGTAACAAAAACTTTACCTCAGTCATAACTAGTGACATCTGGTGAGTGGAAGATTATTAGCCCTCATTGAGAGCCAATTTTGAAGATTATTTTTTTATTACATAGGAGGCAAAAACTAGTAACAAAAATTTTTTGCCAGATTTTATATGAAATCGTATTTTTTAGGTAGGTATATTGAGTTTTAAAGCACTCTCCTGCAAAAAATTATAAAGTGGTGGATTATCCCTTTTTGTCTTAAAAGCATATAATCCAAAATCTTTGTTGTTTAAAAATTCTCTAAAAATTTTATTAAATTAAAAGACTTTCCACTTATAAAATAATATCGTTCATCGTTCATCATTCAATAGCAAGCATCGTTATCATTTCTTATATTAATCAAATGGAATAAAAATTGTGTCAATAAGATCACAGTATTATGTTTCTTAAGAAAAATCAATTTGGGACACCAGGTGATCAAAATATTTTTGAGAACGAAAGTCGTTCTCGGTTTCCGAAAAACGATTCACCGTCTTTCGTTACAACTAAACACTAATATAGTTTTATAAAATACCTAAATGATTACAATTATATGGATTTAAAAAAGAATTTTCATTTTATCAATCCAATAAACAATAAAGGGAATAAAGGACCTTTATTCACAACGTGAATTGTTAACTTGATTACTGCCGAATATGCAAAAGGTGCAATATTAATAAAGTATACCAACAAAAGCCATGAGAACTTAAAAAAAATCACAGGATCGTCGTCAAATCTCGATATTTTGTTCATTTTTTTTCTTTCTCAGTCGCTCGTGTCAGTTGTTTAGAGGTTGAGTATCTGGCTGCTCATTTACTGACCGGATTAACAATAAAAACGAAATTTGATCATTGTGGCCGGCTCGATGGTTACACCTTAAGGCCAAGTATTATTGGCTTTTTATTAAAAATAATTAAGTTTTAAAATATAAAGATGCTTTATTATAACAATTAAATAATTAATTAAAAACCATAATTTAAGTACTATAAGTAATTGCTATAACAGAAAGAATAATAAGAAACTTTAAATGAAGGATAATTATAAATTATTACTTACGGGGAGTAAATCGTCTCTTAAGTCACTTAAAATATACAAAAATACTATAATAATTGTACATTACTTGTTAGTATATGTTTGTGTATAGTATATGTATTTACAAGTATGAAAGTTAAATTTAAGAAAATTTAAGAAAATCTTTATTTATACAACATTTATAAAAACAACATATGACCGTAGGATAAGGGTAAGCTACTTGTGCCAAGTTGTCCTGCTCTTCTATAAAAACCATGGTTACCAAACACAAATAAATAAATTAAACGAATTACAAATTCAAACGAAATTTAATAAAATAAAAACACAGATTTTTTAAACTTACTTATTGTTTTAGTTGAAAACAATATACTCGTATTAACCAGCCGTGCCCGTAACTCTACTTCAGCTCTGTGCCTTAGTACCTACTTACTTATTTAGAAATATAATGCCTAGCCGCAGTTAGAAATTTCTTCAAAAGCCCAAAACCCAATATTTTTTTTATATAATAAGGGTGACAAACAAGCACACAGTCCACCTGATAGTGGTAAGTGGTTGATGTCACATCATAGACATCTACATATATCCTCGATTAAAAATCAAAATGCTGTATGTATTAAAAACTAAGATGGAATGCCTCGTTTCTAGTAAAAAGGGTCTCCGATTCTCTACTCTCACCATACAAAACACAGCAGCATTAAGTTGTTATTTCACGCTGGTATTCTGTGAGAACGTGGTCCCGGCCGAGCCGACCCATCATCCACAATATAGCTGCAGCATGGTCCTGAGCCTATTATAATTAATATTTTGAATGTTGATAAAGTGTTAAAATTACATAGTATTATATAAACATTAAAACCGTATGAAAATGCGAAAAATACAATTACGAAGATATAATAAATACGATATAGAAAATAAAATTTTAATTACATGTCGGTTATATTGTTTTATTATAATTTCATATAAACCACAAGAATATTTTCAAAAAAGTCTTCATTAAATTTATTTAATTTTTAATAATTTATAGTTGAAATACTGTTTCGTCCGTAGTCCATAGTCTCTGCGTACACCTTTGGGTGACAAGCGTGAGTGTATATGTATTTACATGTATGTATACTATTCGAAATATTACATTTTGTTAATTTGATAAAAACATAATTAACGCACTGCATCTTAAGACGACATTTGCTGCGTTATCAGATCATCTCGGCCTGTCTCACGTGAATAAATCCAATATTTTACTGCCCCACCATTGTTATCCTCATTAACCCTTTGTCTCATTAGACCCCCGACTTCATATTCTTCGTTATTTCCTTCGATGACAGCACAGATTAGATTCTTTTTTTTTTTAGTTAAGTTCAAAACATTTCGAACGTCAACCTTTTTCGGGATAGTGTTACAAATAAAGGGTAAATGCGGACAGTCTTTTATACCGTGGTTTTTATGTGAATACCATTGTTTTTTTTTATTACATCGAAGACAATGTCGTGTAAATCCTGAATTTGATTACTATAATGATTTGACAATAAACATCGTTTCATTTCGTTGTTAATAAATACTAAATTACGGCTTTCAGAGTTACTCTTATTGAAAATATTTTATTGTGGAATGAATGCACATTTTGAGATGATTGCCTTTGATTTTATTGCTAAAATTATAATATAGCTGCAGTATGACTCCACTACGCAAAAATTACTTATTATTATGAATATTAAAGTCACTATGTCATATGGCTAAACCGGTGAACTAATTTAAAAAAAAATTGATGTGAAGATAACTTCAGCCCTGAGAAAGTACATAAGCTACTTTATATTATATATAAATATATATATATATATATATATATATATATATATATATATATATATATAGATATATATATATATATATATATATATATATATGTATATATATATATATAATCAATCATTTCAGTGGTTTAGGAGTTCATCGCGGACAAACAACATGACACGTACTTTTTATATATAAAGATATATATCTTTATATTAGTAGAGATAAAGCATTTTCAAATATATTTTTAATTTAGTTGAGAAATAATACATACTTTACCTACTTCAATGGCACTATGAGTAGTACGCGCTCCTACCCACGGATCCTGCTAAATTACTAGCTTACTTACTAACCACAATATGTATCAAAACTACTGATAAGCGAACGAAGCTGCGGGTAGCTCCTAGTATTTTATATAAAACAGCGTAATATAGCAGCTTCATGCTGTTGTGTTTCGTATGGTGAGTGTAGAGAACCGGAGACCCTTTTTACAGGAAAGAAGGCATTCCATCTTAGTCCTCAGGCATGGCAACGCATCGGCATTTTGATACTTAATCGAGGATAGATGTAGGTGTCTGTAGACCACAGCAACCACATACCATCAGGTGGGCTGTGTGTTCGTTTGTCCTCATCATTCTATACAAAAAGTAAAATATGGTTATCCAAACAGTTCACCTGATGGCAATTAAAAGCTGTGAACCATTAACACCGACATCTGTCCTCGATTAAGAATTAAAATGCAGATGCGTTGGCAGCCCTGAGCAGTATGCTGTATTATTTATTGCTCTAACACAACGATTTTACTTTAGTATTCTGTGAGAGTGTGGTAATTCGCCTCTGTCCTTCTTCTATAAAAGCCGAAAGTAAACTTCAGCTTTTTGTAGAAAAGTAAGTATGTGACTACTATAGCCCATGATCATCTGCTGCACCAGAAAAGCTGTTAGCTAAACACTCGCTGTAAATTTCACAGTATGCGAGCAACCCGGTTTCAATAACTGCCGACACCAATGAAATTGATTGCAATTTTAAGTGCTGATTCACCACGTGCCGCGGTAGTGAAGGAAAACATTGTGAGGAAACCTGCATGTCTGAGATAGAAGACAAGTGCAGTTCACCAACACGCATTAGGGCAGCGTGGCGGATATGAGAGGAGGCCTGTGCCCAGCAGTGGGAAGTATAGAGGCTGTAACTTTGAAATAAAAAAAACACCGCCACTATTTGGTTGAGGGGGAGGGGGTTAAGGGATACATAGGTGAAAAACAATAGTATAAATATTTCTACTTTACGTTGGTACTGTGAGGTCTTGGAACTCCAGGTCGAGCCAGCCCGTTTATGCAACAGCAAAAGCTTCTGCATAGCTCTATCACGTTAAGATATCTATGTTATATAACGTACAAAATAAAGAGCAAACTAACAAATACAAAGCCATGCACCGCCATACTAAGTGGTTTTTCAAAGTACTAAAGCGGAATTTGCAACCACTAGTTTTTTTTCCTAAATAGCATTTATAAGTACACTAAGTACTTGCCAGTCTGCCAGTTTGTCTGTCCATTTAATGTGCAACAAATTGACGCGCTTCCACATGTACGAGTATGAATTTAAAAGGAATACCGCCTTTAAGTTACAAGCTATGAGCTTTTAAAGTTTTCCAAGTGTCGGAATCTGTGATCTTAACTATTAGGCTAATGTCGCTTTATTACCAAACTGTCAGACCTAATGAGTTTTGAATGATAATGATGAGATTTTTGTCTAAACGTCGTTTGGTACTGCACTTTCGCGAATCTCTGCAAATCTTTTCCTCTCCTTTAAAAGAAACTGAAGTGACAAAAGAACTTACAGTCCACTCCACCTGATGAAAAATGACTACTGTGGTCCATGTAGACCTGAAGCCAACTTCAGGCAAAGAAGGCTACATATGCGTTGTAACCTCTATGGACATACATAGAATACTTCACAGCCTGTATTTATACTGGCTCTCCTTACCCTTCAACCGAAACACAGGAGCAAGCAATACTATTTGATGGCTGAAATAAGTACCTACCCAGACTCCTAGGCAGAAAAAGAAACCTACTACCTAGTACTTACACAACCTTTTAATAACAACTTACCTACTGTTATTATTATTGGACAGTCCCATCAAGTAATTTTACGAGAAACATAAAATTCACATAATCCAGTTCTGAACATCGGCCTTTGCAATAGGGAGTAAAATTCACACTCAGCAGACGAACGAAAGACGACGGACTTATGGGAATGTACGTGGGATTTTTTTTATATGAGAGCGGGCAAACGATCATTCCGCCGCCCATGAGCACCTGCAGCACCAGGGGAATTGTAAATTGCTCTATTTTAAAAGGCCGACAAATAAGAGATGGTTATGTTTACGACTCCGTAGCGTAGTGCCGAAGCGTTTAATGACACGTTGCGGGATCACCGGTTCGAATCCCACTAGGAACAAATACTGGTAACGACTATAAATAATTATCCCGAGTCTGGATGTTTGTCATGTGAAATTCATTTATGCAAAGCGCCTCTATGATATAGAATAAAATTCTAATGGTTTTACGCCCAGAATTTATGTACAGTTTTTCACACGTTGATTTTTAGAAAAAAAAAACACGGCTATGTGTCGTAGATCTGTTATTGATATAATTTTAATTTGAAAGAAATATCTTAAAATTATAATTTATCCGTATTTTAATTCCATATAGGTTTTTACCCGTTTCGT
Source organism: Parnassius glacialis (assembly GCA_033319125.1). NCBI lineage: Eukaryota > Metazoa > Arthropoda > Insecta > Lepidoptera > Papilionidae > Parnassius > Parnassius glacialis. Next base: position 17,953,696 of record JAVANC010000024.1, on the reverse strand, counting down.
TTAGCACCAAATTGAACTAGTAAATCCCATTTACAAATATTTATTTGATATTTTCCAATCCTAGGCACCAAGAAACTCTATCATTATATACATTTTTTTTTTGAAAATAAGTCATTATTGTTTTTAAGAAATTTAATATAACACAGAATGGTGGCTTTTGAAACTAACACTAAAAACTTATAGCATAGACCACACCTACTATTAAGTATTGAATACTTGTAGCGGCGCCGGATGAAAGAAAACTTTGCGACTAAGCGGGTGCGATAACACTTGTTCGTCCATCTTGGCACTACCCAAACAATTGTCAAGCGCAAGCCTAGGGTTCGTGTAGAGTTGCATTCATTCATTATTATTATATTTTATTTATAATTTGTTTATGATTATCGTATATGTTTTTGATATATAAGCCTTAAGCTGTTATAATTTAACTTATCCAAAATCTTAACTGTGATAATCTAATTAATATAAACGATATAAATATTATTGCATTAATCGATAAAAAATGCTTATGGCGACCAACAATTGAAAAGAAGCAACATGTATCAATTGATTTTTTATTCCATTTTTTATATATATTCTCATTAAGGCAACAGCCAACATATTACCGGCCCGCTACACTCTACAAGATATGGAGTTAGGAACAGATGCCGGTGACTCAAGTCTGTGCTTTGTGGCGTTCCTTGTGGCCTTTGTTCATTTCTGGATTTGTAATGAGCTGTAATAATTATGATAATGAACAATACAGAAAAATTGCAAATGTGTGATACATTATTTAAACATTATAGTACACATACCCTACTTTGAGCAAAAACCTACTCTAATCCTTGGAAGGGTATTCCGGAAGTATTTAAATAAAAATAGCACGACAAATTTTGCAGAGTACCTGGTTGTATATAAAATCCGGTAATATTTTATCAAGAAAATAAAAACACATAATAAAGAAACAAAATAAAATTTACGATTTCACAAACACAAGCTACGATTATATGTACAAATTACCATCAAAGAAATGCCTTCTTTGGATTTATGGTTTTTCTCTCTGTAATTTTTTTATTACTGATAACGCGTTAATTGCTGCAATGCGCATACATTATAGTCAATTAGTGTGGCCACCCTTAAGATTAAAACAGCAATTCATTATACAAAATTTTGCAGTGTTTAATTTACTGCCTTCGAAATCACAAATTTCTACTGACTGCGTCGTTAGTAACACGCACTGTTTTTTATTCAATTTTTAACTAAATTATTACGTGGGGCACACTGAAATGATCGGGAATAAGAAAAACCACATGTACGGTATAGCTAAATTGTATTTTATTGTTTTTCGAAGTATTCTCCGTTCAACTTAATGCACTTTTCCATTCGTGCAAACCAATCATTAAAACAGTAATTCCAGTCTGAAGTTGATGTTGACAAAATGGCTGATTTCTACGCTTCCACAGCTGCTTCGGGGTCTTCAAACCGTTGACCGCGTAATAAATCTTTCATTCTAGGGAATGTAAAGAAATCGTTTGGGTTCAGGTCTGGACTGTACGGAGGATGGCTCATCAGCTCAACGTTTTCATGCTTCAAAAAATCATTTGTCTTCCGAGCCGCATGGGAGCTCGCATTATCTTGATGTAAGATGATGAGACGTTTTGGGTTATTTTTTCGGAGTTCGGCTATCATTTCTGGCAAACAAACCGTGATATACCACTCAGCGGTAACCGTTCTGCGTTTTTGTATAGGAATTGTAGCAACATGCCCCTTTTTAGAGACAAACGTGGCGACCATTTTCTTTGACACGCTGCGGGAATGAACCACTTCCGTTGGTTTGACCTCGTCTTAGAAGACCCAAACTGCTAATTGATGTTTTCTTTCAGGTTCGTATGAATAAATCCATGATTCGTCACCTGATACGATATTATAAACGGCATTTGACTTTCCTCCGTTGAAGCGTTGCAGAGTATTCCAGCATTAATCTACACGAGCCGCCTTTTGCTCTTCGGACAAATTGTGGGGAACCCAGCGGGAAACTAGCTTTCTTACACAGAGCTCGTTATGTAATATTGACTGAATTGCAGTCATTCTGATACTGATAACAGCCCGAATCTGCTCGTATGTCACATGACGGTCATCTAATATAATAGTTCGCACAGCTGCGATGTTTTCAGGCGTAACCGCTGTTCTTGGACGACCTGCAGAAGAACCAGTGCTGAGCGACACACGACCGCGTCGGAACACGTCATACCAGCGGTCATACCAGCGGCGACAATATGTCGTTTAACTCGTTGTTTCGACATCATACATCGAAACAAGTTTGCTGAGACATTTATCTTGAGAAAAGCCGCGACGAAAATTGTGATGAATTATGGCACGGAAATGTTCACGCGTGAGCTCCATTACTGTTAACGACGTGTCAACTTTAAACCGACACAGTTTTCGTTTTTAAACATTTTTTTAAATTGTTTAAATGTCATTAAGATTCTAAGAGGCCAGTATTCAAATTCTAAAAAAGGTTTTATTATAACTCAATCCGAAATATTCTATTCCCGATCATTTCAGTGTGCCCATCCGTACAACGATGTTAAATATCGTTTTGGGAAATTATGACCACTAATAGATGGTAAGACGCTTTTGTAGCTGTAATAATGGTGATAATGATGATACGATGCTCCCGTTGTTATCTACACTGTTGTGATACTCTTCATAATTAACTTTTGTGATATTCTTCATACACTTCATACATTCTTTTTAACAGTGGTAGAGCCAGGCGACAGCTTTTGCTGTCGCACGGATGGGCCGGCTTGAATCGGGGTGGTACCACGAACTCACAGAATACCAGCGTGAAGTAGAGGTTTACCTCTGCGTTTCGCTTGGTGATTGCAGGTGGCTGGAGGCCCTTTTTACTGGAAATGAGGCATTCCATCCTAGTCCTCACGGGTGAAAACGCATTTGCATTTTGATCTGTAACAGAGGATAGATGTAGATGTCTATGGGTCGCAGCAACCACTTACCATCAGGTGGACTGTGTGCTCGTTTTTCACCCTTATCCTATATATAAAAAAGAAAAAAAAACACTCTAAATGGTCAATTAATTTAACTTTAAAAAATTAAATTAATTCCACATAATTTGATAGCTGCTAAAGTCAATGCTAAAGCTATTAAGTTAGGTTGCAATTATTACATTTGAAAACGTATATTAATAAGCATATTTCTAAATGTTTATTTTATTTTATTTTATTCTTTTTGGAAAACTTACAGCTAACATTAACAATAAATATATGAATAACAACTAGAAGGCCATTTAAAAGTTTTCACCTATAAGCAATATGAACTTAAAACAATAATTCTAGTCGGTAAAAGATAAACATCGATTAAGACAAATACAGTAAATTAACAAAATTTAACAGAAGAGCACTCAACAAAAGAATTTTTGCGCTAAAATATTTTTTAATTGAGAAACACTGGTATTAAACAGATCCAAGTCAACGCTATTGGAAATGTGATTAAAAGTTCTGCATGCACGTATCATAAAAGAATTTTGCCTGTATTTATTCCGGGTATGCGGCACGTGAAGTAAGCGAGGCTTTCTTAAGAGGGTACCTCTTGTTGTAAAGCCTAGCTTACTCAGTAGCTCCGGACAGTCAATATTACCATTTGCCAATTTGAAAAGATAAATCATATCATGTTCTTAAATATAATCATATTTAAGAACATTTTTTCAACTAATACATAATATAAATTTGCTTGTACTACAAGTTTTGTTGCTTTAATCATTTTGCGCATTATTTTAGAAATTGACCGTATTTTTATATTTCCTTTCTTTTAATAAATTTAACAGACGAGAACTGTTCCTTTTACCAAGCACCGACAAATTTTAATATTTACTTATTTAATTTTTATAATCAAATTACCACCGCATGTCCTAGTGGCCATAATATTTACCTGGAGGACGAGGATATTTAATTTCAAACCAAATACAAGTTCGAAACATTTGTATAAATGTGGTAGAGCCATGCTGCACCTATATTATCGTTGTTGCAAGAATGGGTCTGCTCGACTTGGGTGCAACGCGAGAAACTTTCTTCTCCATCGTTTATCGGTTAATCGAGCTTCTTGAAAAATATATATCCACTATTATTTATTTATATTTATTTAAAACCTTGCCTAGATATTATAGTAGTACGGAGTCTAGAATGCTGGTTTTAGTATAAGGTTAATTTTTAGTGGAGCCTAGCTACTATTCAGCCACAACTTACCATCAACGTTCGTAGTAGTAGTCGGCACGATCAAAAGCATTGATAAGTAAATTTTAACCAACACTAAAGCTATTACGGTTTACTGTTTAAATAGGTATTAAATAATGCAAGAGAACAATGCCATATTTATACTGTTTTTTTTTTTAATAATCTAAGCCAGCGCTTAACTACAATCACATCATCATCATTACAGCCACATTCACAAGTCAACAGCTGAGAATAGGCCTCCCCCAAGGAATGCCACAAAGCACGGTCCTGAGCCACCTGCATCCAACGACTTCCTGTCTTACCAGGTCGTCACTCCATCTAGTGAGGGGTCGCCCTACACTTCGCTTACCGGTACGAGGCTGTCACTCGAGAACCTTTTATCCTCATTGGTTGTCGGTTCTTCAAACTATATGGCCGGCCCATTACCAATTCAGCTTACTAATCCATTGGGCTGTGTCGGTTACTCTGGTTCTATGGCGGATATCCTCATTTCAAAGTTTATCACGCACATTTTTATACGTGGTAGAGCCATGCTGCAGCCATATTAGTAGTATAGTTGTAGCACGATTGGGTCGTCTCCACCGGGGAAGGACCACGCTCTCACAGAATACCAGCGCAAAACAGCAGCTTAGCACTGCTGTGTTTCGTATGGTGAGTGTAGAGAACCGGAAACCTTTTCTACTGGAAAAGAGGCATTCAAGACAACGCATCTGCAATTAGATTCGCAAACGAGGATATATGTAGATGTCTATAGGCCACAGCAACCACTTACCATCAGGTGGACTGTGTGCTTGTTTGTTACCCTATCCTATAAAAAGAAAAGAGAAACCCCGAGTATAGCCCTCTCCATAGCTCGCTGAGCGACCTTGAGCGTCCTCATACGGCCAGCGGTGAAAGTCTCAGTTCCATAGGTCATCACTGGCAACAAGTACTGGTTTTACGATCTCGTTTTCAAGTTTTGAGGAATACCTGACGAGAAGATGTGTTAATTAAATTAATATACTACTTAATTTCCCGAACGCTGCTCAGCCGAGTTGAATCCGTCGATTGACCTCTCGGTCGAAGTTGGACATACCTAGTCAGACTATTTGTACAAGGTAAACATACTCGTCAAGATCTTCGAGCATTGTGCTCCCAACAACTATCGGCATAGGTGTGACATGCACATTAAACATGATCTTTGTTTTGCCCATGTCTATCTTAAGACCTATCCGTAGGGAGTAACTATTGCGGACAGGGAGCATAGTGCTTAGGTCCTCCAGCGATTCTACCATAAGGACTATATCGTCGGCAAATCGAAGGTGAGACACTCGCCGTTGATGTTAATTCCGTATCCTTTCCGGTCCAGTAGCTTGAAAACGTCTTCCAATGCAGCGGTGAATTGTTTCGGGGATATAACGTTACCCTGTCTAACATCTCTCTGCAGTTGGATAGGTTTCGTACTCTGATTCTGTAAACGGATAGCCATCATAGCCCTACCGTACAAACACTTCACATACTTCGATATACTGACAGTCAACGTGGCACCGTTGAAGGGACTGGGGCACCGCCCAAATTTCGACGGTACCAAAGGCTTTCTCATAGTCCACATATGCAAGGCAGAGTGGTAAATTGTACTTTTCTGTCTTCTGTACAATTTGCCGAAAGGTGTGTATGTGGTCTAAAGCCTCTCCGGAAACCTGCTTGTTCGGAAGTCGTCGAGTCTGAGTGCGAGACGATTCGTAATGGCTCTCGAAAACAGCATGTAGACGCCACTCAGTAGGGAAATCGGTCTGTGGTTCTTCAAGAGAGCGTTGTCGCCTTTCTTGAAGAACAAGACCCCACACTTCTGCTCCACGCTTACGGAATAGTCCTACCATGGAGGACTTCAAGTACCTGTTTTCCACCCGCTTTCAGAAGCTCCGCTGTAATTCCATCCTCACCTTGGGCCTTACAATATTTAAGGTACTGGAGAGCCATTTTAATCTCGCTCAGACTGACGTCCACACTTGCGTGTGGCTTTAACGATGATGTGTAAAACTGCCCATAGAACCTCTCAATCTCACTCAAAATCTCAGATGTCCCGGAAACTATGCTGCCACACTCGGTCTCCAACTTTGACAGTTGGCTCTTTCTGGTAGACAGATCTCTGGCTTTGAAGCCTTAGTTCTGCTCGATTGCTTCTTGAATACAAGCTGTATTGAAGTGTCCTAAGTCCTCTCGCATGCATTTGGAGATCTGTCTGTTCAGTTGCCTGTATGCTATCAAATCTGTCGAAGACTGCAGCCTCATTTCCCGTCTAGCAGCCGAGTTATTATGTTGTTCTGCTGCGGTCCATGCAGAACTTAGCTCCAACCGCATGGACAGTTTACAAGAGCTTGTTATTCATATCGTACACTGCATTGCAGTCTTCTAGGCATTGAAAACGGTTTTGTAACTTGAGCTGAAAGGTTTCAGGACATTAGACTAGAGCTCGAGGGAGATGGAGTGTTGACTTCATTAGACGAAACCTCTCTAAATTAACGTTTAGGTTTAATGTGCCTCTAACCATTCGGTGATCGCTGCCAGTTTTCACCCTCGCGACCAGTGAGACATAACTGAAAATTTGTCGTCTGGTCGTCATAATGAAGTCAATCTCATTTTTGGGCGAATCATCGGGGCTCGACCAGGTCCACTTCCTGTGGAGCTACCACCGGAAGACAGAATTCATCACAAAGAGTCTCTCTTTCTCTATGAAGTTGGCCGTTGGTTTCCGTTGCCCTATTCCAAATTTCCTTACCTTCGGCTCCTAGTTTTGTTTTAAAGTCTCCTATTAACACCGTATAGTGGGTTTTGGAAGAATGCATGGCTTTAGAGATATCCTCATACATTTCCTCCATCCTCATCGGGATGTGCCAAAGTTGATGCATAAACCTGTATGACCTTCAGCGAATACCGTTTGGTGATTTGGAGTATAAGGTTCGCAACCCTCGTCTTACAACGTTGTTAACGGGACTTGTGGACGATAAATCCGCCGTTACCATGATCGCCACCGTAGCCAGGAATAGAAGGGCCGCCGGGGACTGCGGTGTCTTTTCGTAACTTTTATTTCATGGGGGATATTTGCCATAGTTGCCACGTTTGGCAAACGGGTTGGCAACCGTAGTTTCCTTATTGTTATATTGCTGTTATCAGGACGATGCTGCTGCCCATCTCCTGGCTGTTTCCCACTGTTGTCTCTTATGACACCCACGAGTAGAGTAGTGGATATCCTTAACCGCCACTACACGGCAATTATAATGACATATATGCATATATGTTATTGTAATTGCCCTAATAAAACTAAAAGCTACGAATATTCCAGATTTTGACGTTATGAATACGATTATACAGTGCCTTGAGGTTGATATTTTGAGGTCTCTGTAATATGCGTTAAATAATATCGCGGCCTTTCGGCCAGTTTTTTAACACCCTCATAATATTAGCAAAACATAATATCGGTTTGGAGATTAATTAAGAAATTCAAATAAATATAATTATTTTATCGAATTTGAATCATTTGCATTATAATTAATTATTAGTAATTTAATTTAGTGATTTGGATATAATATGTACCTTTAACACAGAACAAATCAATTTTTTTGTTGAAATATTCTATTTGGTACTATTAAAAATGTATCCAACGCCAAGTGCGAGTCGGATTCGCGCATGAAGGGTTCCGTACCATCGTAAAACATGTTTCTAGTAGCCATCCTAAATTTTTAATTTATTTTTATTTTTATTATTTATCGTTATAGCGGCAACAGAAATAGACATTAGGTGTAAATTTCAACTGTCTACCTATTACGGAACATGAGATTTAGGCCGGTGACAGACTAACGGACGGACGGACGGACAGCGAAAGCTTAGTAATAGGATCTCGTTAGTTATTCTCCTTAAAATGAGGAGACAGAAAAGGAAATTCCCAAAATTTCATCTTGCCAATTAAGTTGGAAACTTGGCTCCACATTCGGGTAGAAATTTATAGGCCAATAAGAAAATCAATTTAATTTAAGTTAATTAAGGTTTACCTTGTAATGGGGGTGTAAGAATATACATTAACCCATACATCCCGTGGGGTTCGTAAGAGGCAACAAAGGGAAACTTAACCGAGAGATGAGCAGCAACGTCATCCCGATAATAGCTGAATAAAAACAAAAAACTCCGGCTATCAACCCGCTTGTCAAGCGTGGCTCCTATAGCAAATATCCCCCCTACGAGGCATTATATAGTAATGCTGTGATGGTAATGGTTACTAAGATTTGATATACCTCTAAGTCTCGCAAACTAACACCAATTCTAACCAAGGAGGATTCGCGAGGTTGTTGAAAAAAATCTTAATTTCATTGGAGAAGATCGCTGGGTACTTAGGATCTGCTTAGAATCCCATAGTTCATAAAATCCAAACACAATCATATTACTTTAAGTTAATGTAAGCTAGTTCTGCGTAGATCGTATCAAATAACAATATTTAAAATTTAAAGGTAGTCTTTGTTTACTATAATACCAAGACATCAAACATCACAGTTTTCCCCGAGACAAATGGTGTTGTAAGTGCTCGAAATGTTGAAAATTACAAAAAGATGAAGAATGCGATGAATTCCGTAAAATTCAATATGATACTTGTTTCAATTTGTTTAATACAAAGCTCTTTTTTCAGTCAGTGTAACGTTTTCTTTAAAATAATTTTATATTATTTTTTATTCTTGAAATATATAAATATAAAATAAAAATTAACATTTAATCATGGAAATATAACCTCTCATTTGTATTAAAACATGCACACGAATTTTATTACGATAAACATCAAGAAATAATCGCAAATCACTGAATCGCAAAACTTGTTACTGATAAGACTAGTAAGTTGACAATGAACCATGCTATCCTCTTTATAATGAATGTATATATATATTCATTATAAAGAGATATATAATGAGTATAAACAATATTCGTTTTATAATATACTTCAGTAATGTTTTATTTCTGTAACACGTCGCGAATATTTTCTCAAATGCATATATAACGGCGACAGAATAGCACGGCGCCGGACACTACGATCAATACCTTCCAGTTCACGAGGTCGTAATTGTGATATGGGCCGTGAGAATATTCAATTAAGCCGGCGAACTTAATTGCAACTTGTTAAAGTTAAGTTGGCTCTAAGTGAACTATCTTCCGAACTCAGTTAACTGACCATTATCTTTGCCTTTGTGCCGTAGTAGCTCCCTACTCACCTAATTGAGGGAGTGTTAGGCTAAAGCTTAGTGTGGATAGGACAAACTCAAGTAAATGATTAATAACATGGTTAGTTAAAAAGAATTGCAGGCTCTTTTGACGTTAATTAAGTAAAATAGGAAGAAAATAGGTGATGACATAATAATATTATCCACCAGATCGAATTTTGGTCCAGGCGACCATTGTCAACTAAGTACAACCATCTGCGCAGGACAAGATTACAGTTAGTGCACTAGTATTTGCGGAAACATGCACTCTCTATTCCCTCACTCTCATAGTCCGACAGGATATCAATGTGACTTGCCGGGACAGAAATCAGGTGCAGGACCAACAGTTTAACGTATTTTCCGAGACACGGAGGTGAAACACTGCCAACTTTTTTACTCCAGAATGTTACCGATAATTTCTTGCCAGAAAAACGCAATAACTATTTTTTACCGGACCCGAGATTCTAACACTAACGAGACAGCCAAGTCAGTGGTCCATATGATGTCAACTATTTAAATGATGTATATTTGTACTCAAAAAAATATCCCTTGCGTTGCCATCGCTATCCTCCTTCTGTCAAATGAAGGTTCACTATATAACTATAAATTCTAACTTATTAATTTTATTTCCATACATTTCGATGTATAAATGTAAAAAATAGATAAATAAAATAGGAAGCGATGATTATTAAAAAAGTTGTAACCAACGCAAAATAAAGAAAATTTAGAAGCCTATTTTAACAAAATATAAAGTGGTGATATCCACACTATTCAAATGTGGGCCATGTCCGGCCAGCGTCCGCCGCTCTAATCGAGTTATTGTGAACGGCACAATGCGGCAATCAGCGGTGCAGTGGCTGCGGCCGGCTGGCACTTCGCAGGTGCCGTAGAAGCTAGGCATTGTAGTATGATGTCGTTACAGGTTCGTTTAAAGATACCAATCTAATGTTACTCTCTAATGATCAAAAATTTTGATTTTTCACACTATTAAATACTCTGTCTGAAATAAATTATTATTATTTCTCATTTACAAAATACAATGCGCTATAATATTTAGTGAACTATCGTTTTTTAAATAGTTTTTATTATTCTCATCACCATAATCAGATAAAAACCAGTGTCGTTTTCAAATTCTTTTTACCAACTTTAAATTAATATATCGATTCGTTTAAACCACCGCAATTGTGTTGTATAAAATGGATAACTATATATATATTTATGCAAGGGCGATGCCTACTTGCAGCCCACCACACGCAACAATAAACAAATAATAAAATGAGAAATAAGCAACAACTGGTTGCAAGACAATAGTCGTGGCGGGATTCTTGACGTTTTTATCATTTCAAGTGGAGAACAAAAGCTGCAGGCTTCCTGTAGAGGCTGCATCACCATTCTCGCAAATCGACTTATTGACGTCGCGGTTAAAAGTTTGACGAACAATTCACATCGTTCTTATCGTTCTAAAATTAATTGTTGTTTTAAAAATAACAATGCAAATTAAAAATATTCCAAAAATAATAAGTCGTAATAAGTAAGTAATCAGGTGGAGTGTGTGCTCGTTTATCACCCTTATTATATAAAAAAGTAAAAATAATCAGTGATACTTTTGTGCAATATTATTAAAAGTTATAGTTACAGCATATATACTTCCCAATGCTGGGCACAGGCCTTCTCTCATTTCTGAAAGCGTTTTTAGGGCAAGGAAGGGACCGCCGCGCTGCCCTAATGTGTATTGGCGAACGATGTCTTCGAATATTTTTTTTCATTTCTCAGACATGCAGGTTTCCTCACGATGTTTTCTTTCACCACCGAGAACGTGGTAAACCAGCGCTTAAAATTGCAATTAACAATGTCGTTGGTGCCGGTGGGGATCGAACCCGGGTTGCGCGCGTACTGTGAAATTTACAACCACGGTGCAATATTATTACTTTGTTTTGGTACATTTTTTATTATTATCTTTTTCTTAGCAACACTTACAGACTACTGCTGAGCATTGGTTAATAACTTTTTATAATAGCGAAATATTTCCCATAATAGCCACAATTGCTTTCTTTATGTGCTTCTGGTATTTCTTAGACTTGCTACATAAATTAGTCAGCAATATGGAATTAATTTTTAAAATTTTTACTTCTTGTAAATTAAGTTTAATGATAAATGAAAAGCATGCGTGATCCAAATTATCACGGAAATTAAAATTAAAACTCCAATTGAACATCATACGTCATCACTATTAACTTTCCTAGGCATTTTTGTTCCAATTTAGGTGGATATTTGTTGTACTCGTATTTGTTAACGAAACTACACAGCTGTGTGTCGTTTATCTCGGAAAGTCGTGTCCCAGAGCATTAACTTACAATAGAGGTGGACGTTCTATTCATCGTCGCCACAATGCACCATGATCGCTGCGATCGGCTCCTATCGGCTGGGTGAAGACCGCGCGTGATTCCAATGCGAATCGTATGGAAATTTCGGACCAGATTATTCCGCTTCTTATCCTGAACCCTTCCTGGTATAAAGCGTTCACAGAACCATTAAACTGGAGTCCAGATCTGGCTGAGTATCGACAGAGGTATTCATCATTGAAGCTTCCATTTAAATAAGTTAAAAAATTAAGTAATCAATTTAATGAATATACAGAACCATCTTCATTCAAAAAATTAATTTATGTATACCGGGAATACATAAATGTATTTTTTATGCGTATGATACGTTCTAAATTATTATGTAATTTGATTGGTGACTATTGAAGAATAAAGAAACTTATACAGTAGAAAAAATAAATAATTAGAATCACCTTATTTATTTGCTATTCCAAATTCAAATTCAAAATGTTTTATTCAATTTAGGTCTGCCAGTCTTGTGAGAGATTCCCTTTGCGTGCTGGAGAACTTCAAAATGTCCTCTAATGAATGTTGAAAAATTAAAAATTTCTTATAAACACGTTCTCTCACAAGTCCAATTTTTTTTTTATAGGATTAGGGTGACAAACGAGCACACAGTCCACCTGATGGGAAGTGGTTGCTGCGGCCCATAGACATCTACATCTATCCTCTATTACAAATCAAAATGTAGATGCGTTGTCACCCGTGAGGACTAAGATGGAATGCCTCATTTCCATTAATAAGGGCCTTATTAATGGAAATGATATTAAAATGGCCACTAATAGTTTCATTATTGGTGGCAGGGATTGAATTATTTTTGAGCACTACATAAATTTAAGGCGAGTGCTGTTCTCCAGTGACATGAACAGTTGTAGCTCATAGCAGGAAAAGTTGCCGTAATCACAACAATACACTTAGTAGAAGAAGAGCCGTGGTAGCTCAGATGCTTGGCGCTCGCTGTAAATTTCACAGTACGCGAGCAAACCGGGTTCGATCCCCGCCGGCACCAATGAAATTGTTAATTGAAATTTTAAGTGCTGATTTAACACGTGCTCGGCGGTGAAGGAAAACATCGTAAGGAAACCTGCATGTCTAAAAATAAGAATAAAAATTTCGAAGACATGTGAAGTTCACCAATACGCATTGGGGCAGCGCGGCAGACACTTCCTTGCCCTAAAACCCCTCTCTTATAAATATAGGCTGTAACTTCTAACTTTAAGCTGGTTGGTACCATACGATTTCCACAGGACGAGATCATCATCATCAACATTACAGCCCATCACAAGTCCACTACTGAACATAAGCCTCCCCTAAGGAATGCCACAAAGCACTATCCTAAGCCACCTGCATTAATCGTCTTCCTGAATCTCCTACAAGGTTGTCACTCCACTCTGTAGGGGGCCACCATACACTTTGTTTACCAGTACGAGGCTGACACTCGAGATGCTTTCTCCCTATCCATTTTCGGTCCGTTGAGCTAAACGGCTAGGTACGTTACTTCTCCAGCTATTTAACCCTGGCTACGTTGATTACTCTGATTCTAATGCTGATAGCCTCACTGGATAAAACAAGATGAAGTGATGAATATATACTGCCCCATCTGCTGTTCCATTTCAAAACCGAGTAAGGACTATTATTTAGTTTGACAGAAAATTGAGGGTATAAATCGAGGTAGTCCTTAAAAAATCGGTTGTCTGTAAAGTCGGTTTACTGGCAATAGCTGAACGTGACAACGTCATAAGAAATATTTAATATCGAAAGAATCATTACCTTTATCTCCGCAATTATCGTTGCTATAAACAATTGACACCACATTCGCTCGCACAGTCGCTCGTTCCGCGCTCTCGCTTGCACTTTAAATGGAACGCCTAGGTAACGCCGCATGTTTTTTCGTGCCGGCAGCCAGCGTCATCGATTTATAAGACGTTGTCACGTCAAAAGTTTTGATATATAGTAAAGGGTATATATAATACATTAAAATTTTTGGTCATTTTAATGGATTTATTGTAGAATTTTACTAACATGGTTTTGATATTATGCGGCCAAAATGCCTTACAATAAATTGCCGAATATTTTATTTGTTGATATTACTATATTCTTATTTGGCAGGTCATACGTGGCACACAAGTTCAAAGCTCCCGAATTCCCAGTTGACAATGACCAATACCCGTTCCCAATGGTTGCGTCTAACTTGATACCAGTCTTCGGACAAATTGATTTGACGTGTCGACCGCAGACCACGACATGAAATCGTAATTGACGACTGACTGGCTATTAATAGGGTTTCTTTTTTATTTTTACTTTCAGATGTAGATTCCTATTTTGGACATGTAGTAGATAGAACCGTTATATTAATACAATCACAGAATAATTCTGACATATGTCATAAACCGAAATATATCCTTGGCGTTTTCCATAGCGAATTTTTACGACACCATGGGATGACATGGGGTGATATGATAGATACTTTTACGCCTCAGCGACATAGCAAAAGCTAATGTAAAATCATTGATAGTTCAAAAATAGAATTTAATTCAATTTTAAATCTGTAACCAGAACTTATAATTTCGAATACTGACTTTTTCCGTAATTCAATGAAATCTCAAATATAATTTAACTAAAAACCATTTCCTATTATTTTTTTTCCTTCTAAAGCATGAAACATAAACATAGGTATCAGTTTTCTCCACGCTTGTAAATTAATAGAGCCACTCTGACCAAAAAACGAAACAATGAATCGAAAGACATACAATCGGCGTGAGGGCAAGTAACAGCGTTGTATTAACGAGCGATGCGCCCGCGCATTTGTCAAAAGAAAACACAATAACTGTAATGGATAACCGATAGTTTGTTGCTTAGTTAGGCGTAACGACCGATCTCGGTATGTACTAACCTAAGTGCGTGGTACACATAGAGTAAAAATAACTGTGAAATATGCTTTTATTGCGGCGGCTTAGTAGTGGATAAACGTTTCACCGTGTCACTGTTATATCACACATAGTGGATTAACGTTTCACTGTGTCACTGCACATCATACATAGTGGATTAACGTTTCACTGTGTCACTGTACATCACTCACCTTCGATTTGCCGACGATATAGTCCTTATGGCAGAATCGTTGGAAGACCTAAGCACTATGCTCAATGACCTCAATAGTGTCTCCTGATAGGTCTTATGATGAACATGGACAAAACAAAAATCATGTTTAACTTCCATGTCACAAAAATGCCGGTAGCTGTTGGGAGCACTAAGCTCGAAGTTGTTGACGAGTATGTTTACCTGGGACAAATAGTCCGACTAGATAAGTCCAACTTCGACCGAGAGGTCAATCGACGGATTCAACTCGGTTGGGCAGCGTTCGGGAAACTACGACACATCTTCTTGTTAGACATACCCCAAAACCTGAAACCTTTATAAGATAAGGGTGACAAATTAGCACACAGACCACCTAATGGTAAGTGGTTGCCGTGGCCTATGGATATGTGAGGATTAAGATGGAATGCTTCTTTTCTAGTAAAAATGCTCTTCGGTTCTCTACACTCACTCATGTGTTTCGTATGACACATATTTTATGCTGGTATTCTGTGAGAGCGTAGTCATTCCCCGGTCAAGCCGCCCTATTTGTGCTACAACTGTACAATTAATATAACTGCAGCATGGCTCTACCACGTTTACATTGCTAAGAGAATTGTGAAATAATTTTAAATCTTTGCAAAATAAAGAAGAATAAAGTCTTATTTCAAAATACAAAACAGTACGATATATTTCAGAATATATCATCATCATTATCATCATTACATCCCTTCACAAGCCCACAGCTGAACATAGGCCTCCTCCAAAGAATTCCACAAAGCACGGTCCTGAGCTACCTGCAACCATCGACTTTCTGCTTTCAATATAATATATCTGGAGTAAAATTAAATGTAGTTTAAGTATTTTACGTCAAGTAATAATAAACCGTGTAGTGACGGTGTAAGACTATCCACTACTGGACTGTAAGTTTATTTCTCACTTCAATATTATAAAAAGAAACAGTGGCAGTCATAACGACTACTGACAGACGTGAAAACTTAATGATATTTTCGTATATATGTACACAGACCGCGTAGTAGACATGCGTCACGAGCATGTCAAGGTCATCGGTGACGCTGCGTCACGAGCATGTCAAGGTCATCGGTGACGCGAACCTATAAGTTTTTCCCTTACCAAAAATTGCTCAACGCAGCTAAAGAAGTTTTCACTTCAAAAACATCCCAATATATTATATTTTTGGTGTCAAACAGTAAATGACTGGCTGGCTAATAAAACACATTTATTAAAGATGTAAAAAATGTATTTTCTAAGATAAAAAAAATAATAAGATGTGTCTTATCTGCCTAAAAAGAACCATAAGAGCAATTTATAACCTACATAGGCCCGAAGGAATCCCTTAGAGAAAATTTTAAAGAAATAAATATATTAACTTTGGCCTCTCAATATATTTACGAGAATTTAATGTACGATGATACTTTCTCGTATGTACACAAAAACAAAAATAGTTTTATTAAAAATAGTGATGTACATTCTGTAAATACTAGGAATGAACAAGAACAAATTAGTTATACCAGTTACTCTACTCCAAATAGTCAGTAACTCCTTCACGGGGCAATGTATATGATTTTACAACAAAGTCCCAGAAATATGCAGACCTTTTCTATCAAAAGGTTTAAATGATTTATTAAGCAAAAATTGTCTAGTTAAGGTAAGTTATACTACTAAAGAGTACATGACTGATAATAACCCCTGGGGATGAGGTGACCACTACCATGCTCTTTCTAAATGTTTTCATAACAATTGTATAAAATATTATATTGTAAATTGTGCTTTTAAAAAAAAGTCCCCATGGGTTTCTTGCTGGTTCTTCCCAGGACAGAGGTTTTTTTGCGAACAAGTGGTAAAAGTAAAAAATGAGTTTCAATAAGTAATTATGTACTGTAATCTGTATTGAATAAAAATGATTCTATTCTATTCTCTATGCCAACGCAGAGTCTACTTCAGAGTAAACACGTGTCGTATTATCGACGGTGGTGTGTCATTCCTAGTCTAGTCGTGCTGGAATTAGTGGTGATGGGGATAGTGCACGCAATTGAGGGAGGGCGGGAGGTGTTCTTCAAACTAGGTAAGACACATCATTTTATTTTATTTTTCGGATCTTAACAAATAAATTTTTAACATCTTTAAAACAATGGATTTTCGCAAATTAACAACTGATTCTTTAAAACACATTGAATATAATCAAGTGCAAATTTACATTAAGATTACTACATGAAATTCCCTCAGTGTCTCTCCAGGTTTCCGTAGCGCAAGACATGCGCGCAATACAAATGCGTGCTAGCAGGGGGCATGCGACCAAAACACGCATTGTTGCTCGTTACCGGCCGACAAATTGCCGTGACCCGCCCTGTCGTAAGGGACAGCGATTTGCAATAGAACCGCTAACTTCGGCAATTTCGAATATTTGCCTATTTTATGCACATATAACTATTTGTCTGTGAGAAGGTAGCTTTATCTATTTGCCATTTTCAAATAGCTGGGAACTTTTCGATTGTGTACTCTTATGTTGGCCTGAGTTATCTGTCTTGCCTTATCTCTGAGATTTAAATCGTTAAGATTCATATGAAATTAAATAAGCCCATAAATTTTTCACCTCTAAGTGTTTTTTTTTAATATAGGATAAGGGTGACAAACGAGCACACAGTCCACCTGATGGTTAGTGGTTGCTGCGGCCCATAGACATCTACATCTATCCTCTATTACAATTCAAAATGTAGATGCGTTGTCACCCGTGAGGACTGAGATGGAATGCCTCATTTCCAGTAAAAAGGGCCTCCGGCCACCTGCACTCACCAAGCGAAACGCAGAGGTAAACCTCTACTTCACGCTGGTTTTCTGTGAGGTCGTGGTACCACCCCGGTTCGAGCCGGCCCATCCGTGTGACAGCAAAAGCTGCCGCGTGGCTCTACCACTGTTAGAGTGTGAGCCTCTTCTTAACAGGGTAAGATTGTCGTAATCCTCATGCATTCAATTCTCTGTCGAATATTAATCATCTTAAAAGCCGAGTACATATATATATATACGATATAAGCTAATATCTTGTATATAAGGTATTTTCTTCTTGTTGTTCTTTTGCTCATAACCGATTACTGCTGACAATGGTCCTCCCCCACTGTATGCCATTTCGACTTCTTTTTGTTATATATAACGCCATAACCAACCGCATGTCGGAAGAATTTTAAACCGCTCCCCTTTTATAGCGAATTAATTTTATAGGATAAATACTAGGTAATTGCAAGTAGTGGAAAATTTATGTGGTTGAAACTAGCATAAATGAATGACATATATTATATCATAATCGTCATCAGCACTTCATAAGCCCACTGCTGAACATAGGTATCATATAATTTTATTTGTCCCTCTTAATTGTGTCTCAACTTGGTTGCCAAGTGGTCGCGTGCTTGACTGCTGATCATGTGTTCCCTGGTTCTAATTCCCGCTTAGTCCAAAACTTGTTGGGTTTTTATGTCACAAAATCCATAATAGCAATGGCTTTGCCGCGGAAAGCATGTGAAACCGTTAATCATGTGCCCGATCTCAGATCAAGTAGGGTTGCCATCCCATTAGAAGCCACTCTTATAGTGAAGACATAGAGAGTAGAACCGTAATTTAACATATACTCGGGCACTTAAATCTTGTATGAACACAGATGGAAATGCACAGTTGGAGACCAGTCAACAGAAGCTAATTCAACAGAGACTAGACTCCAGTGAAAGTAACTGTCGTAACCGTAATTCGTTCTGGAGCACATTATTATATTATTATTTATTCTGATCCTGACCTGCACACATGGACACAAATAGAGTTGCACATGTAGAAGCCAGTCAACGGAGTCTATTTTAACGGAAACTAGAATACGTTTAAAGTTGAAACCGGCCGACGTGATCATAATTATTTCTGAAGGAAATAGCCAAACTTTCGGTTTTCTACAGGATGCATTTCGGAGAGTGTGTGCAGGAATAGCATAACTTAATTCCTCCCTATCCTTTCCATCATCGGACTACCAGACGCTCGACCAGTCTCCACCTTTCGTTTCCAACCAAATGATTCGCTACATTGTTCATTATGCGTACAGCGTAGGAGTAGAATCTTTCCATCCTATTACAATGTGGGTAAACTCAAGGCAAGAATGAATAGGCTTGTTAAGTCAGTGTGCTTCACCATCTTCCGCTGCATCACCACTTACCATTAGGTGGGATAGTAGCTAAGCGCTGACTTAGAATAGTATAAAAAACATTTTTATATTATAAATTAATATATCAAATAAATTCACTGATTGTAAATTTATTTAACTAAAAGAAAATATATGGTCATATACATTTGTGTTTAATTTATAAAAATAATTCTGAGAAATAGTAAGAAATACTTTTTCATTTAATAACGTATCATCATCAAAATATTCGATTTTTTTTTAATTTAGTTACTCATGGAACGATTTAAATATGATAAATAAATTATCTACTCAGCACTGATCCTCGTAATAAATAACATTAACGTAGCAGGAGATCGACACATTATATACAAGTCTCAAGTTTTTTTACACAACTATTTTATTTAAAAACGGACTTTTAAACACTGAGAAAGTATTCTTTATCGATTCAATGCAGATAAAGGGGAAAATAACCTTGCAAACCAGTTCTTTGTTTTAAATTCCAAGATCTTCATAAAATATATTCAAATTACGCAATTCAATATTATCTTTATATTTTAATCTCACGCAAAGTTTGCATTGGATTCATATTTTAAAGAACGGTGTTTTCCGGTTAACTTTCGAAATTGGTAGGTACTAAGAGTTCTCACAGTTAAATAAAGCCGTGTGGATATGAAACAAATAATCATTAATTCAAAACTCGAACAATACGCGACGCGAAAAACGAAATCAAAATTTAAATTTCAAAAATGGAACGCTATGTTTTTAAAGTCGCATTCCAGAACACAATTCCAAAATGACGCGCCAGCCTTAAGGCTGCAAATGCATTAACGAACTACACCTTCTTTGATATGAAGCGTATTATTTTAAACTTTTTATTCCCTTTGTACGACGGTACTGGTAGCTCTCCAAGTCGCCCGGAGCAAATCGCGGTTTATTACCCACCGCTTGGTAATTTATTATTGCATTTTTTGTATTATCAATAGCTTATAGTCTTTTACCTTTTTTCGATATTAAAATGGCTATTGTTTATGAAAAATCGCGAGAAGATCTTATCGGGGTTGAATGGTCGCTTAAGATTTATTTAAGAAAAACAGCATCAAAATAACGCTCAAATTTCATCTTGCATATTTTAATAGTTTTAAAATTCTATTGTATGAAAAAAATTAAGCTAAGTAAGCCTTGAAATCGTATTTTATATTGTTTTATGAGCTCAGATGAAATAAGCGCTTATCAATTTGGGACACTAAATACAATCCACAAAGTAATAATAACGAACGCCGTCTCCACAATTTTCTCAATTTGCCATCGACGGAAAAAATAAAAAAGAGGCCGAATACGTAACGAATTGTTCTCTTACACCTTATTTGGAAACCGCAGAGGCTACGACAAAAGAGGTTTGAAGTCCCGACTACTGGTCTTCACTTAAGTGACAAACCGCTTGCATGACTTAACTGGCCCAATTTGGGTCCGAACTGAGAAAAAAATAAGAGCCCGCGGAAAGCAATGGCCATTGTCCGTTCCAAATTCAAAATGAGGAAGACGCGGGAATAAATGGTGCAAGTTCTTGAAACAGGACTGTCGAGTTTTAAAAAAGGAATCGGTTAAACGGAGGCCGTTCGCAGGTAATCACAGGCGACGTGCAACGAGACTAAGGTTATATTCACATAGGGCATTTTTAATTTTTTATTCAAAAACTATACTTATTATTTTCAAACAAAAATACTTAATTTGTATTCCCTATAAAATGATTGTCGTATCTGTTAGAGTATTCCATTATTATAGTACCTAGGATATTATGTATAAAAAACCTATGCAACAAATAAGCATATCCACTACTAATATTGGTTATATTCATATTAAGTCCTCCTTTAAAAATTTTAGGTATTAAGGATTATCCAAGATGTTTCCCTTTCATCGACAAGCAAGACGTAGATCAATGCTTAAAATTGGAATGAAAAAATCAATGGTAGGGTAAAATCGGGTAATGGCGGTCAGATGGTAATACCGGTCAGCACACTTCCAATTATGTTAAAGTGATTATAAGCACACATACATACAAAGCGGGTGGCGTGACTATTCCCCTCGCAGGAGCGCCGAACCCCGTTCAGTTCCATGCTAGCGTTTGGGAAGAAGACACGTCGAAAGTTTTCGCGCCACTTTGTTGTAAAATTTTGCGGTCCGAAAATAAGAAGTAAGTAAATTTTACTCGATAGTTTTCAAATGTAAAGTTAATATAAGTGTTGCCTAACTATTTGTGGGCGAGATGATTTGACATCTTTATTGATTATCCTGCAGATTTTTTAATAAATTTTAAATATTTAGAAATATCAATCATCGGGTAATACCAGTCATGGCTGACCGGCTTTACCCACATCAACTTTTTGTAAATTTTTCAATTTAAATAGTCAGTGTCATTAAAACTTTTAGTATTTTATTGTTTCAGGGTAGTTTCAAAATGCTGCCAAAACATGTAAAAGCGCGCAAAAAGGCGAAATGGAACAAAAAATCATTGGGAGCTTTTTAAACTAGTAAAAGATGGAAAGTCGATAAGAGAAGCCGCCCGATGTACTGGCATTCCATTTTCTATTTTACAAGAGAGTCTGAAAAAAAATTTGGATACTCCACAACTGGAAAGACATACTACCTTTACCAAAGAACAAGAAGAAAGTATGGCCTCTCAAATAAGACTGCTTGCGAATATATTTTACGGGTGTACTACTATAGAAATAAGGAAGATGGCTTTTAAGTACGCAGAAAGAAATCACATCAAGCATAACTTTAGCAAAACTTAGAATCAGCTGGTAGATAATGAACAATAGCGAACTTCTTGATGCAGAGAGGTGCGATCATGATAATCGAATACAAGATTCCCCATCTCTGCTTGACGATTCAAAAGCAACCTTACAAATCTCTCAACCCAACTTAAATGATCACAACGATGCCATGTCTCCTTCTGAAATGCCTCATGTTACATCACGTAACGCAACACTTTCGCCTGCCATTCCACAGATCGACCTAGATTTCGAAAACCTAGACTCCACAATTGATGATATCTCATATATTGATTTGCATAATGTAGTACCACCAGCTGTAGATGAAACCAAGTCCAATGTCAATTATTATAATCCTATTCCCTCAACATCTGGAATATCTTCAGTCAAAACCCATATTGAAAATATTGAAAAAGTTATTGTGAAGGATCTTCTTCCTTTGCCAATAAAATCCGAACAGAAAAATGTAAAAGCGATGCGAAAATAACATGCTACGGTAATAACAGGAACTCCGAATAAAATAGTTTTATTTGAGAAAGAGCATAAAAGTTAGCAAAATTAGAAAAAGCTCAAATAAAAGTTGGAAAAAAGAAAAATAAAACAGTGGAAATAAAGAAAAATATTACATTAAAAAAAGAGAGAACAATGAAAACTACAAAGGTGAAAAAAGTAAAGAAGATGGATTATAGTGAAGATGAAAGTGATATAAGTGAAGATCTGGATAGCAAAAAGAAAATATTCGTAAAAAAACCAACAAGAATTAAAAAGAATTTGAAGAATGGTATAGAATTGAAAGGAGTGAAGAGGAAAGTATTACAGAATGAGTCTATGAACGAAGACTGTACTTCAAACTCTGAAATAGAGATGACAGATTTACGCGAAGACGATGACACGAATTTATATGATGTCGGGAATAGACGTATAATCTGAGATGACTATGGACGAGACAACGAGATGTACTACAGATGTGTACTGTGTGGACGTTGGGCCCACTTGGAATGCTCAGGACGTGACTCTGTAAAAGATTATAAATGTGATTTATGCTCCCATTAAGCTTGACTAGTATTAACCAACAGCTGACTGGTTTTACCTTACATTGCGTGTAATACCAGTCAAACACGTTTTTTTTTAAATGCTTATTATACCAAAACTATGATTACCAGTGATCTGAATTAAATTGCCATTAATAGTAGAATAATTATATTTGAGATTGTGATTAGTTCTATAAAGATATGTTGATTTATATTCGCTGTGTATTAATTTTTGCTTAAGTGACCGGCATTACCCCCATTAGGGTAGACCCTATCAGCGGTGATTGAATGCAGTTTGCCGGCGCACTACAAGGTATATTTATTTTTTATTATTTATTAAAAGTATTTCACCCCTGTACATCTGATGTGACACGCGTAAAGCTGAGCAATTACGTTTCGAAAAATGTTCAACACCATAATATAATATAATACGGCAAAATAATAATGACACTAATATTTTGTTAAATACAAAGAAAAATAATTCACATGTTGCCATTAAGCCCTATTTTATGAACTAGGAATCCTGTATATCAATAGTTAGTCATTGCCATAATCAAATCTACTTCAATTCAATTTAATTACATTCCACGTTATTTTCTTCAATTAACCCTTTCACTGTCCCGTGTACTCACAGATTACCCTAATCTGTGCGTGCTCTACATATAGGTCATTGCTATTGTCTTACTATTGTGTCCGGAAACCGGACAGTGAAAGTGTTAATTTACAATAGTTAGTTGAAATAAAGTATTAAATTAATAATTACAATTAAATATTAAAAAAGTAAATATGATACAATAATGTGTATTTAATGACCTAGTGATATATAAACTAATATGTGTTTTGTGTATGTTAAAATATATGAAGTATTTTAGTGAGTGTGTGAAAATGTAAAAAAAATAAAAATAGAGCACGTATGAACATGACTTTACATCGCGTGCATTAAGTTACAGGTGCGCGGCCCGGAGCGACGCCCCCGCGCTCTTCATTCATTGTTACTCGTAACCCGACTGCTTGATACAGCAACAACGTTTTTCAATTCCTTCAGTTCAACCGTTAATAAATAATGCATCCCGGCGTTCGCTTTGTCAACGTTACTTCTCATATGTTAATATGCCTATCTAGCTTATAACTTATCTTCTTCTTTATTGGCCTGCAAAATACCACGGACGTGTGAATATCCCAGAGTAGGAGGTGCCTTAATCGTCACGCTTGCCAGAAATTATTTACTACGTAATAACAGCAGCACGTAATATTCAAATAACTTTTTGTTTTTACAATTTATTTGAGTTTGATCAATTACGCCAATTCGTGAAAGTTAGTGGAACTCATCATAATGAGTTCAACACAATCACTCACGCCTGTCACCCAGAGGGGTAGGCAGAGACTACGGACTTCCATTTGCCGCGATCCTGACACACCTCTGTCGCCTCCTTTACATCCTATATCTATATCTATATCTACGCATACACGCTCATCGGTTAAGGGTACTCCTAATCTGGCCCATTTTCAATGTATCGCCGATTTGGTCGATAAACCTTCGTCTAGGGCGTCCCTTCCCGACCCTGCCGTTCACTTCTGCAACATAAATTTGCTTTGTTACTCTTGAGAGATGAGTTTGAGTTCCTCATCATAATAATATTGCACAGTTTGATGACCTCTATTACTTTTATAATTATTCTTACAAATGATCAATAAAATTATCAAAAAATTATAATTTTGATCTGTTACGCCATATTTTTCTCTTTCAAATACAGAGAACAAGTCATTTGTAATGCGTTAATTAGCCCCATATTTTAAATAGTTCCATGATATAACGTCTAATTATAATTTAATAGCTATAAAGTATCCCCTACAAATCTTACAGTGTCACTATTGAAGAGGAAACTATTTGTAACGTAAATAAAATAATTACGACGTCAGTGCTGCGTCGGATGTGGTGGGAATGTAGATTATCACTCATGTCCATAGTGGTACGATTAAATTCGTTCGTTGGAATCGCTCTGACTGATCAAACACGTCTATATTTTAGACATCACGACTTCGCAGTTATTTATAACAATATAACATTTGCTAATAGCAAACATTTAAGCGAACTATTTTAAATACTTTGATATGTTAGACATCACTAATACGGAGTTATTTATAACAAAATAAATTTGCTGTTTGCAAACTTTGTAGCTAACTATTTTAGATACTGTGTAGGGTTGCCAACTTTTTATACAATAAATAAAGTATATATATTAATATATTAAGGTCGGACCACTAAAATAAACAGAATTTTTTTAAGGTTTTTTAAACACATATTTTTAGGAGTTTCTTACACACAATATTTGTAAGCCTCTCCACAGTGCAAATTAAAGTAAAAGAGGAGCAATTTTTATATTATATTAATAAAAGCTCTGTTTTAGTTTTTATGACTCCGGATATGTGCGATTATATAAATAGTATTTTGTATATTTTTTTTAATAGAACTGTTAACAGTATTGAAGAGCGAAATAAAGTATATTACTGTTTTTAACAGTATGGCTGGCAACCCTAATACTGGTATAAATTAGACCACTGAATCGCAGTTACATATTTTATAACAATATAACTTTTGCTAATTGCAAAAACATTGTAGCGAACTATTTTGAATACTTTGATATGTTAGACATCACTACTTCGGAATTGTTTATCACAATATAACTTTTGCTTATTTACAAACATTGTAGCAAACTATTTTGAAAACGTAGTCGTATTATTTTTACAATTTAATTTTCATTGAAAAATATGAGAGATATGTTTTAATTCCTTTTAAAATTTTCTTTTTATTACGAATAATTTAAAATAAAAATTTTTGACTTCAATATAAGTTATTAAAAATAACTCAAAAACTATTGGTCTGACCTTAATCAATTCATATGGGACCACACGAGAAGTATCAGATTTCAGTTAAAAAAATAATCATCGAAATCGGTTCACCCAGTAAAAAGTTATGAGATAACACACACAAAAAAAACATACAGTCGAATTGAGTACCGTCTCCTTTTTGGAAGTCGGCAGAAAAGGTACTATAACACCTTTCCTTGTATATTTTATACCTTTTTGTAAATATATAGTCCAACCAAATGTATTATTATCGTGTGATGAAATTATGGACTATATGTTATGTTTCCTTTTCTGCCTACGAGTAGATTTGGGTAGGTACCATCCTTTTATTAGAGTTCCGTACCTAAAGGGTAATCAACAGTACCCTATTACTAAGCCTTCGCTGTCCGTTCGTCCATCCGTCCGTCTATCTGTCAGCGGGCTGTATATCATGATTCGTAATAGGTAGACAGTTGAAATTTTCACAGAATGTGTATTTCTATTGCGGCTGTAAAATTAAAATAAATTAAAAATTAAAAGGGTCTCTCCTACAAGAAACGTGTATTACGATGGTACGGAACCCTTTATGCGCGAATCCAACATGCATTTGGCCGGTTTTTTATTTCTGCAGCCAAGCACCAGTACTTAACGGACGTCCTTGCCCCATGAGTAGCTTAGGCATTTTGCATGAAAAAAGGCAAACAAAATATAAAACCTTGATGAAATACAAGAACGGAATATAATTATGAGACTTTTAAGCCTGAATTGATTGTGAATTATTCGTATGTTACTGTAATGTTTCAAAGCAACACTGCGCACTTGTGTGGATCGGATAAGAACATAAATTGAATTGTCAGTAATTACAGGTGAGCATTACGGGTCAAAAGTCTCCCCAGATAGTAGAAGTACGTCGTTACTTACGTTTGTAAAAGATAATTAAGCTTCGTGTAAGCGAAACAAAACTTTTTTCTCGTAGAATTTATGAGTATTTTCATATGTGCAAACTTTAAAGCTAATTATGCAGTCACATTGTTTAAATACATATACCTACTTATAGAGGGTTTTTCCTAAATAAGTCAATGTTATAAACGAGTAAGGAGTCTAGTGGGTAGTAAATAGATGCTGTGGTCCATAGACACATCTATCGTCGATTAAGAATCAATAAGCAAACACGTTGTCTCCCTAAAGACAAAGATGGAATAATACCACATTAGCAGTAAAAGAAGGCCTCCTATTCTACAGATAATGAAAAGCTGATAAAACCGCTCTGGTTTTATACTATCACAAGTCACTTCAGCTTTGTAAGGATCAATGTCCAAAAATAGTAAGTAATGTATGTATATAGATTTTTCTGGCCCCGTGTCCTTCTGGTTGCGAACTTGGGGAGGCTGTTGTGTAGGTTAAGATGGACATTTTGTAGGAAGGCTCGGGTTTTCCCCCCATTACAGATCTTCACAAGTCCACTGCTGAACATAAGTCTTCCCCAAGGAACTTTACAAAATATGGTCCAGAGCCACATGCACTCAACCTCGCTTGATTACTCGTTGCTAAAAAGAATATTGGAGAAGTTGTTCTCTCCCAAGAAGGAATTGTCATGGTGCGATTGGTTTTAGTGGGGCAAGCTGTCATGCATCAGGAAAGCTATCGTATATTGATGTATGCGATAGTTTTCCTGTAGTCCTGCTGATATTTTTGGTAAAACTGAAGCAATAGTAGGTTTGGTGCGACAAACGGATCCTAGCCTCCGCGAGACACGAATCACATAACACCAATATTCAATGTCATGCTCAACCTAGTAGTAGCGTGTTCAAAAATAATTAGTTATTCATAGAGACAACGTGGTAGAGCCATGCTGCAGCTATATTAGTTACTACTAGTTGTAGCACGAATGGGTCGGCTCGACCGGGGAAGGATCACGCTCTCACAGAATACAAGCGTAAAATGGCAGCTTAACACTGCTGTGTTTCGTATGGTGAGTGTAGAGAACCAGAGACCCTTTTTTACTGGAAAAGAGGCATTCCATCTTAGTCCTCACGGGTGACAACGCATCTGCATTTTGATTCGCAAACGAGGATAGATGTAGATGTCTATGGGCCACAGCAACCACTTACCATCATGTGCACTGTGTGCTGTTTGTGCTGATCATCCTATCCTATATCAAAAAGACAAATTTGCTTTGTTTATAATTCCTGTGTTATTAAAGTTTGTGCCTATATATTACGCAGTGACACAACACTCATTTTTATGTAGAGAGGTGTGAAATGAAAAAATCATTTTGGCATTTTAGAATTTTAGCATGGCATATTTATATATATCTATATGGTATTTGGTTAAGTAGATTACGAGTATTTCTTAATACCCTAGAAGCTCAGTTTCGTATGACGGTAATTAAAAAGCCGTGCTGGCTTATGTATTAGTACGTTGGTCAACATCCGGCCATTTTCAAATCTGTGTGTAAATCAAAATTTATGAATATCACTTTTGTAAGTTAACTCTTAACAGTAATAATTATTACGTATGTTCTTAAAATAAACCTCGTCTAAAACTCAAAATAAACTTTGCGTTTTCATTTAATTAAACAATTATTAATGATTTATTAATATTAATGGAAACAGTTTATCCATTGTGTTACTAAATTGTTTCCCAATAGTATAAATAAATTTCGAACGTAAAGCAGTTTATAAATGGGCAAATTCCTAATCAAAATCTCCCGCAGTCTGTAATTAATAACACAGGTACGTTATTGTGCCTGCCACGGCCATTATTTAAAATTTACAGCGATAGGAAATTGCCAAAGTGCTGGTACAAAGGCGTCGCACTGCGTTGCGTGGTTCTTACTTTATGATGTTTTTATTTTGTTACCAACTGCATTTAGAATAATAAGATAAGAAAAGGTGTTTATTTTAAACTTGGCTAAGTTTTAATTTGGAATTATTATAAAATTAATAATTCAAATAACGCCATCGAAACCTGTGAAATCTCTCTGGTATTTTCCATATTCAACTGTTATGTATCACCCTATTTCATCACGTTCCTCTTACGGCGCTCACGGGACGAAATGTGGTGATGTGTTCTCTTTCATCATCATCTTTCATCATCACCACATGGCATACCTATAGATATTTTTATATTCATCACTGACGCCGATTACGTTGCATGACTGACTGACTTGGTATGACTGCAGGACGAATAGGTCGATTCGACCGGGAAAGGACTAGGTTCTCACAGAATGCCAGCGTAAAATAGCAGTTTAAAAAGATGCTGTGCTTCGTATGGTGAGTATTGAGTATCAGAGACCCTCTTTACTGGTAATGAGCCATTCTTAGTCCTCAGTGGAGACAATGTCTCTACATTTTGTTTTTTAATCGAGAATAGATGTAGGCTGTCTATGCCACAGTATCCACCTTTAGGTGGACTTTGAGCTCATTTGTTATCCTTATTCTATAGAATTCTACCCAAGGTTAACTGATAGAGAATACTATATAGCATCAAGCTCGCCTTTTGTACTAATAATTGGTGCAATAAAGAATAAATAAATAAATAAATAGACATAAAGCATTTGTAAGTAAGCGGGGACATAAAGGTCCATTCAAAAATGCACACACTGCTGGAATGCATTTAGGTCAGTTAGTGCAGAGCTAATATCCTCGCACTGTTAATGCCGCTGCACATTACCAGTCTGTACAATTTAGATCTAGTCTTATTTGTTAGATATTCCACAAAAAAAACAATAGACAGCATTTCGTGTAGGTGAGTAAGCAGAGAAAATGTTGGCATACACAACAATACTTATTATAATAAATACGATTGTGGATGTGTGTTGTTACTTTCGAATTTACAGAGTTAATATAAAATTACAAGAAAAACTGTGATAATACCAGGTAAAAATACAAAAAGTATGGGAAAATATTTTACTCGCTATAATAGAATATTTATTTATTTAATTTATTTGTGAACCCCACAACAAGTACTCATTACTGGGAAAACGTTTTACCATTTAGGTTTTAAATTAGGAATTAGGGAGGGTCAAGAGTACTCGGATACCTAGACGTGCATGTATGAAGAAGATAATGAATCTGAAAGAAGCGAAAGAGGTATGTAAGGATCGTGACACTTGGCGATCTGTTCTCTCTGGCTACCCCGTCAGGGATTGTGCCTTCACGCACAATCCCATAAGTTAAGTTAAGTTAAGTTATAATATTACAGTATTGTAGACGACTGATTTTTTTGTATTTCAGTACTGTTGATCTAAACTGCAAAAATACCTTTTGTTTTAAAGAACCATTAGAAAAGCAGTAGGGAGATAAGTAAGAAGAGTTTTTAATTTTAGGTATCGATACTCTTATTTCATCTGAAGATCTTATGTTATTTTTTTATATTAATAATCCCATTTTAAAGGAAACCGATTTACATAATGATTTCTTATGTATCCATGAGAATACTACATATTGAATAAAACATTACTTCATATTTAAAAGCTGAAGGTAACCCGGGTATTTGTAACAGGACGTCAAATATCTTAGTCGTCAGTCACGTGACTATAGCACCTATAGTAAATCGTTCAAAACAATAATAAACAATAACAAAGAACAAAGAGGTCCGCCCCATTGATTCATGTGGAAACTTCTAGAGGTTTCCTCTAAAAGTTTTCTTAACCTTAAATGAGCGTTAAAAGTAAATCGTTTTATATTTATTAATTTACTTGCAATTAATAATACCTTTGGTTCCTGAGAGAATAAACCGTTAAGTTATTGCGTTCTATGAAATTAAAAAGACCGCTCAACTCCTATGACCTACCTACTTTAAAAGGTCACTCTTACTTTACAGATTCACACATATACACATACAAGGGCCTCATAAAATAACTAAGTGTTACTATTAAGCAGGTAAGCGTTTCTAATGCTGAAGATTTTAAAACTGCTCATTACTGTTGGCGGTTTGTTCCACCAATCCGTCAGTCGACGGCCACTGCGATGCCAAAACGTTTATCCACATTAATCAAGCGCTGCGTATAATTTTTCACGTACAGCTATGTTCTCACGTGCTTACGTAGTGCTGTGCTTTCATTCGAAATATACGCAATACAATACAATTATAATATGCATTACTTTTGGCAAAGTGTATTAAGAAATACATTAAGAGATTAGATTAGATACGGCTTAGTTGATATTATGTATAGAGTTAAATATTTTTTTTATAGGATAGGGTGACAAACGAGCACAC
The DNA here is from genome assembly GCA_033319125.1 of Parnassius glacialis. Taxonomy (NCBI): domain Eukaryota; kingdom Metazoa; phylum Arthropoda; class Insecta; order Lepidoptera; family Papilionidae; genus Parnassius; species Parnassius glacialis. The sequence goes on along the minus strand of JAVANC010000024.1, from coordinate 17,922,749 downwards.
AGTCCACCTGATGGTAAGTGGTTGCTGTGGCCCATAGACATTTACATCTATCCTCGTTTGCGAATCAAAATACAGATGCGTTGTCACCCGTGAGGACTAAGATGGAATGCCTCTTTCCAGTAAAAAGGGTCTCCGGTTCTCTACACTCACCATACGAAACACAGCAGTTTTAAGCTGCTATTTTACGCTGGTATTCTGTGAGAGCGTGGTCCTTCCCCGGTCGAGCCGAGCCATTCATGCTACAACTTTACTACTAATATAGCTGCAGCATGGCTCTACCACGTACAAAATTTTTTATATATTTACTTTTATATGTTTTATTTATTTTCAATTTTTCTTCCAAAACTAACCCTTTTAGGCGAAAATTCAAATTTAAACTCTTGTATGAATTTGGCTTACCGTATTTTTATAATTAAGCTGAATTTCGATGATTCTTCATGTTCAGAGAAAAACATCTGTCACAGGTAGATAGACTGACAAGGAGGTGATTCCATGTGTGTTTCGGGCCCAATTAACACCAGCGCTGTTGTTTCGGCGACAGCATACGCTGATTGAGGTCCCTTTGCCTAACTCGCCACAGGACATAACACCAGGAACGTATTTTTATAGTAATTTATAACTATACATACTTTTTTAAAGGTTATATCCGTCAAATTGTTATTTTCATTTGAACAGTGGTAGAGCCACGCGGCAGCTTTTGCTGTCGCACGGATGGGCCGGCTCGAACCGGGGTGGTACCACGACCTCACAGAATACCAGCGTGAAGTAGAGGTTTACCTCTGCGTTTCGCTTGGTGAGTGCAGGTGGCCGGAGGCCCTTTTTACTGGAAATGAGGCATTCCATCTTAGTCCTCACGGGTGACAACTGACAACGCATCTGCATTTTGATTCGCAAACGAGGATAAATGTAGATGTCTATGGGCCGCAGCAACCACTTACCATCAGGTGGACTGTGTGCTCGTTTGTCACCCTTATCCTATAAAAAAAAATTATTTTGTTATATTTTCTGTCAAAAACTATTAAAATGGATGCCTAATTATGTTTGTGGCGATTTGCAATAAATGTTTCTTTATTTCTTGTTATATTTTGCTGAATTCGATACAGAACTTTGTAAAATCAAAATTAAAATTTACTTGAATTTTTTTTGTAATATGTATATAGTGACTTTCAACTAAAAGGAATGCAGACTTTATCTAATCCATTTTTAAATCTATTAATACTGAAATTACGTTGAAACCAAACTAAAATTATTAGGTAAATTATAAACATCACTATGCATCAAAAGATGTTAAATAAAAGATGGCCTCCCTGCGTCCGCGCAACTAATGCTAATGTCTAGCGAGAGATATGATATATTGACAGCAATGGACAGACAGATACACGTACACCGACCTGTATGTGTGCTTCTACGTAAGTTAGTGCTCCAACTACTCATAGCATGTTATTATTTTGTAATTTGTGACGGTGGAAAGTGGGAGCATGCTTTGCAGTGGCAATAAATATTGTTGTGATGCTAAGTTTTATTTTAGGTAAAAAATTGCGCCTATTACTTCTTAAGCTAGGAGTGTATAGTGTCTATGAATAGATAATTTTATAACGAGAAACAAAATTAACACACATAATGTTTTAATTCAAAGACACAATTTAACCAGCTTTAAAAAAATCATAATACCAGGGGCAATTTTCGTTCACTATCAAGTTTTCAACTTTTGTCCGGCAAGTTTTAGACAGCTCTGTACCGCAGTGGATAAACCATATACCTATTGCGAGAAGAAGGATTTGTTTGTACTATGAATTATAGGTTTGTACATACGCTGTATATAATATATACATACCCGTATACAATTCCGCCACGATACCTACAGATGAAATTCCTAATGTTGGGTTATCGTTGTTCTAACCAAAAAGAAACAAGATAGTTCTTCAGTTATACAGATATTTTACAATATCACATTATTTTTTATAGGGTAGGGTGATAAACGAGCACACAGTCCACCTGATGTTAAGTGGTTGCTGTAACCCATAGACATCTACATCTATCTTCGTTTGCGAATCAAAATGCAGATGCGTTGTCACCCGTGAGGACTAAGATGGAATGCCTCTTTTCCAATAAAAAGAGTCTCCAGTTCTCTACACTCACCATACGAAACAAAGCAGTGTTAAGCTGCTATTTAACGCTGGCATTCTGTGAGAGCGTGGTTCTTCCCCGGTCGAGCTGACCCATTCGTGCTACAACTATACTATTAATATAGCTGCAGCATGGCTCTACCACGTATACAATCAATGGATCTGAATTGGCAATTGGCCGGCAATATTTATTTATTTATTTAAACCATTGTTGGCATATAAACACGTACAAAAAGACAATGTAAACTCTGCAGGGAATTCTGTGCTAGTTTACATCTAGGTCGACGACGAGAGATCGAAGAACCGATTATCGATAACGAGGAAAGAAAGGAAAGTTTCTCGAGTGACAGCCTTCTACCAGTCGACCGGTCGAATTGGTAAGAGATGCAGGACATTAATGCATTGGAGGATGGCTCAGGACACACTTTGTGGCATTCTTTGTTCAGACTTGTGATGGGCTGTAATAATGATGATGATGATGATAAATACCACCAACCATATATATACCAACATTTTGTGTGAGAATTATTAAGGACTGTTGCGTGTCCTAAGTACTTTTACTTGAAAAATCTCTAGGATATTTAATTTTAATACTGCAGTTGGCTTTTTATAACGGAGCCATGGTACATGTGCTACGAAGGGCTAAGCGCAAAGCTTAATTCAAGCAACCCAGGTTCGATCTCTGCAGGCATTAATTGAATTGTTGATTGCATTTAGTGAAAGAACATCGCGAGGAAACCTGCATGTGTGAGAAATAAAAAAAAAATCGAACAAAATTGTAAAGTACGCAAACACGCATTGGAGTAGCGCTGACTCGAACAACGCGAAAAACCCTTTCAGATTTAAGGAAGCATATGGCAAGATGTAGAACATATATAGGTTGTAACGTTATTTCACTTTTCTCTGAAACGTTTGGACAACACCATTAGATATATAACAATTTGCCACGAAGAATAAATTGTTCATTTAAGCGTAAAATGACACACCTGTGGGTGTAAATGGAGCTCGTTAATTCCACGTTATTCAAACAGTCACGAATTAGAACTTCGACTCGTGCGCATAACGGCGTGACGAGACTTTTTATGTTCTATTGTTTTTCAAATGTAGAAACGCCATTGGTTAAGAATTCCGCGGGAGGCGCCATCTTGTTTCCTATTGGCGGGCACGAAATAAATGCGAAATAATGATGGCTGCTAAGATTGGTGTGACATGAATTAATGTTGAATAAATTAAACACAACTCTCGGATATGTCTTTGTGAAACCTGTTATTTAATTGTAGTGTCATATCTTATGGCGGTGCAAAGTATTAAACAGTTATCACAATGATATAATGAGTTTCCTATATAGGTAATACAATTTCCTAACTTAATTTAAAATAGGTATCCAACTACAAATCAGGACGTATTAGATACGCTTTGCAAGCAGGCTCATGCTCACAATGACAATATCAGCTTCCCTATACCTTACACGGTGCTTAATATCTTTGTATATTTAATTGAAACTAATATTATAGATCGGTCCAAAAATTATATTTCAAAGGAGGATATTGCCCGGGTTTAATCACCAGGACATCATATCATAGTCGTAACAAACTTACTGGAAACGTAAAACCCTATTAGAATAAACGCTATAAAATCCGTAATTTTAGTTTCATTAAATGTGTATTATTCGCTTTAATAGAAGGAAAGGTCATATTTACGGCTTCGTTCAGCAAAAGGAAAGACGAAACCCCTAAAGGATCACTTTGTTTTCGCTATATCAAGACCCTTTTTCTGAGGAACACGTAGAAGTATCAAGTTGAAATTAAAATCAAATACTAAGGATCTACAGTGCCTCGGAAATGTGCAAAGTCCACGCAATCTAAAGATGCGATCATTTATATCACCCTTAATCTATAAAAAAGTTGACATACTTAGTGTTAAATTTTCAACTCATTGTTTAAATACCAGTTTATAAACTTTATGGGTTTTTGTGATATAAAATGACACTACTTGAAAATAATACATTTTATTTTTAAAACGTCTAGTAAGTAGTAAACAAATAAACAAAAAGCTTTGTTTAATTAGTAAGAACGAACTAAGAACGAAGTCAATAATTGTAACAAATCGCACAGGGGTTATATGTACAAAGGCATTTTCTGTACGTGATAGAGAATGGAAAACGGACAGGGATTCCAACACCTAAGCGTTCCTAATTAGGGATGGGAACAACACCTGCAGGACACTCCTAACGCCTTGGCGTTAAAATAAGTAGGGTTGACAATTTTATAATATTTTCTTTGTTACATCATCGCATTGTAGAATATGTTAAGTTTATTTTTATAGGATAGGGTGACAAACGAGCACACAGTTCACCTGACGGTAAGTGATTGCCGTGACCCATAGACATCTACATCTATACTCAATAAAGAATCAAAATACAGATGCGTTGTCACCCGTGAGAGCTAAGGTGGAATGCTTCGTTTACTATACCAGAAAAAAATTATAAATAGAATTTGTTAATAACTTGACTACAACGCGACCTATTCTATATACATATAACACATATCAGATCGTAGCAAAACTATGAACAACGTTAAAACAAAGATATTATATAAATATGACATAAAAACGCACCAACGATTATGTATATTTAAAAGATAATTTTGTGTAAAAGTAAAGGTCTCGAATATATTTTTGTTGGAGCTACCAATACCTGGAAAAAATTTGCCGTGCTTTGCAATGCGTGTTGATGGACTTTACAGAAATCCGGGTTTTTTTAATAATTTCTCAGACAGTAAACAAGCACTTTCAATTAACAATTTAGTTTGTAACGGCGAGGATCAGAGGTTCACTCGTGGTCTACCGTGGCTCGTAACTAGATTCATTTTGACAACAAATAAGCTGAAAGGATATTGATGATAAATAAAATCATTAAAATTTCATTAAATAATGTTACTTAAAGAAAATTAATTCTATAAAACAATATAAAATTATTATTTAAACAAAATGTTACTACAAAATTACTACGAATGTATAAGTCATAGGTGCAAATCTAATTATACTAAGAAATATAAACCTGTCGCCATCCCTATCACACTGAAGGCGTTGCGTGTAATTAGAGATTGTATACATTAGCAAATACAAATAAAGCACAATGCGGCGAGCAGGGCCCGGTGCAAACATTAGTCTTGCTAGAGGTCGAGGAATTGCCCCTTCTGTCTACGGCTCAGTGTCACCGCGAAATTTAACTTTGGTTTAATCTCAGTTCCAAGCTTCCTTCAGGTGAAAAGTCAATTGGCTTTAAGGAGGGTGGAAAAACATTCCAAATATTTAAAATGCGAAGCCTTACATTAGTAAATTTAATTACATATTATTTTATATAAAACTTACATGCACCCAGCTGATTGACAAATGAGAATGTAGTACGATTAACGACGAAAAATCCATTCAATTTGCTGAATCCAAATTTCGCAGAATAATAAGAATCTTTTTTAGCATTGCAAGTTGCAGTATTGCCATTACCATTTCGAGGATAAACTCAACAATCCACTTGTCCAAAGTGGTGAGTATTAGCAAGACTTCCAAACTATATTTGCCAGCATGCTTATCGTTCAAAAGTCCCAGCAGTGGACTTAAAGCAACTGTTGATGTGTCTAGCGTTCTTGTTATTTTATAATTTATAATTTTCTTTTATAAGTATGATGAAAACAATTAACAAAGTCTTAATCAATCGGTTGTTTCGGCTCGATCCGCTCGCCACAGTGGCATAGACCCACTCCAATTAACATAAACACCAGCACGCCGGTTGTTTATATCTATAGGTTTTATATATTTGTTTGAAACAACAACGACCGGCGCGAAGTAATTATTCACGGTGGGAAATTGTTGCTAAATTGATCTAGATTTTATCTGTGGATCGAAAGACAGCTAATTTTATTCATATACTTGTAGATAACGAGCGCTCATATAAAATACTACTTAAGTTACCCTTAATTTAATATTATAAATTATATAAATGTTAAAGATAAATCGAAAACCTAAATTGAATATGAACCCTTCACTATAAATTAGCGTTTCTATTTTATTTTTGTATAGAACAGCAACAAACACGTCACATTTAAGATATATTTCTCCACTCATTAAATTTAATTATGAAAAAATTTACATTAATTCTGAGATATAGAATGAGTTTACTCACAATATTTTCCTTCTCCACCGAGCATTTGGTACACTACACTTAATATTGATAGTTACAGTTGTAGTAATGCAGTCGAAAATCGAATTCAGTTTGCTCACACACTATGAAATTTACGTCGGGCGCATAGCATCTGAGCTAACAAGACTCATCGTAATAATACCATAGGCTCATACAGTTATACAGAATTCATTTTCTTCTTCTTGTTCTTCATCGGCCCGTAAATATCTGGACTGGACTGGACGCAAGGATTTCCAGTAGCAGTGACATTTTACCTTAATCGTCACACTTCCCAGGTGGATTAACATCCGTATTTAATATTGTTTTAATATTTTTTTTAAATTTAAATTCAACACAGACATGAACTCTCATATCTGGCACCCAAAGGGGTAAGCAGAGACTATTACCTTACATATGGCATGATCCTGATACGTTTCTTTTGCATCTTTCACATACACGATATACATATGTGCTCGTTGGATAATGGTACTCTTAATTATTCGTATTGACGATATAATCTTCAATATATCGTCAATACGGTCGATAAACTTATGTCCCTTGCTAATTCTGCTACTTATTTCTGCAGAATAAATGTACTTTGTTACTCATCCCCCATTCATTATCTGTACGTGTCCAAACCACTGAAGCATACCTACATACATTTACATACATTTTAATCCTCACACAACATAATATTGCAAACTACATTTATCTCTTATCACATATTAAAGTTGGCAAAAAATTTTTTCGCGTACATCTGCTCGATAAAATAAATTGATGTGTCTTACCTAGGTTGTTGCACCACCCAGCAGTGTTCGAAGTAGTGGTGCAGGGATTAGTGGTGACGGTGATAGTGCACGCAATTGAGGGAGGGCGGGAGGTGCTCTTCAAACTAGGTTAGACACATCGTTTTATTTTATCGTGCGGATGTACGCGAAGTAATTTTTTGCCAACTTTAATATAATGGACTTCCGCAAAGTAACGCCTGATTCTATTAATTATCTTACCACATAATTTGTACCTTAATTATTCAACTCTAAAAATACAAACCATGTACACACAAAGTACTAGATATTCGTTCAAGCGTTCACCAATTGCATTTTACGTGCCTATAGTTGGTAGAATTCTAAAAATGTCATTTTACCTACATAATAGAGTAATAAATAAGAATCCATGGTTACTTTACACCTTATTAACAAACTGCTTGCGCAACAAAATCAAAACTTGTTTATTTTGAGAGCTAAGTACAATAACGTAATCAATTCAATGCATTTACATAGGACTCAAACCATCCCGGGGCTGGTATGTAGTAAGTAGCAGCGTCTAATCACGCGAGCCTAATTAAATATGTTGATATAACTACAGCCAAGAATTTATTATATCCGCCATTTTAAAAGGATATAACTTGTTTTTGTCCTGTCCGAGAAAATTGGCCATAGCTGAAGGCTTCGCTGTTGTTGCGGTAAGTTATACCTTTGCTTCATATTTATTAATATAAATTTCTAAACATAGCTTCGGGCTCAGATATATCCTATTTTTTACATTTTAGTATACTGGAAATTAAATACAAACATTCTGTAGAATACCAAACAAGGATAATACGTGGTAGAACTCCTTGTACTATATAGTTGCGATGTAAGAACTCCCGTGGGTGTCGTAAGAAGCGACAGAGAAAACCTGAAACAACAGAGTGGCAGCAGCATTTTTCTGATAACAAATCAAAATAATAAAAACCTGCACTTGCCAACCCGTCTGCCAAGCGTGGCAACTATGGCAAAATCTTCCCTATGGGGCAATCTTTGGGAGAAGGCTAAGTTCAATATGTCTTTCTAGGAGTTCGTCTCAAGCAGCAGTGCGTGAACTACTGCGTTCCGGTCTAAAGACTTAGTAGTTAACCAGGCATTTGTGACCCTCTTTGGTTTAAATTTGGTTGCAGGTACCCACGAGTTACAGAAGCCACATACCATCAGGTGTACTGTATGTTCGTTTGCAACTTTATTTTGTGATACAGAAAATATCTCATTTTAAAGAAATTTGTTTCATTTCCATTAAATATAACGTTGCCTTAATTGACACTGACTCCACCTGTAATAAGTAATTTTGATTATTTTAAGAAACTATTAACTACACAAGACTATAATATTGCAGTGCAAAGCGCAGGCGTAAATATCATGCGATAGACTCGGATGCAATATAACAGATAAAAAGACAAGTAACAACACAATTGCACTTCAAAATTCAAAATCTATCTCTCTCTCCTCTCCTAGGTGAGACTCCTTTACTTTCTTACGTTTTTTTTTTTGCCAGCTGATAACAGTGCTTGCATTGCTGAGTTCCGGTCTAAAGGGTATAACAGAGTCAGTTTTTTACAGGCTGTGAGGTTTTCTATCTTAGTCTTCAGAGGAGACAACGCATCTGTAACCTTCTTTGTTATATGTAGGTTGCAGATATCCAGGGCTGCAGTATCCCATACCATTAAGTGGGCTGTAGTTCGTAAGTCACTTAAATATATATAAAAAATAAAAAATTTGGAAATCTGTTAACCGACAACAATTTGATCCGGAATATCGTGAAGAAACCTGCATGTTGGAGGAGTAAAATATTTCGCAGCCATAATGAAGTCAACACACGTAGAAGCAGTGCGGTGTACTAAATGCTCCTCAACCCTTTTAAATTTAAGAGAAGAATAGAAAATCTCTTAGAAATAAAATAATTAATCTACCCAAAAAAAAACCTTTCCAATATTTAACTGTAGATTAAAAGTTGCGGCACGTAAGTCTAGCGCTGAACGTAACGTGGAGGGGACGCGCACGAATTTAATTGCACGAATGCGACTGGAGAGCCAATCAGCGCGTGCTAACGATACGTACCAGCCAATCACCGCGACTTATGCCCAATAAGCCAATCAGCGCGACTTATGCGTAATAACGGTCACCGCTAGACTTTCGTGCCGCTACTTATACTATATAGTAAATACAACACATGTGTTTATTTTTTTTGAGGTTTAGTTATTTTAAAATTACATTGTTGAACTTTTAGCCCACTTTAAAAAAATGAAGATAGTTACAATTTAACTATATATTATTTTGTATTTATGTTACGCAAGATCTTTGCCAACCGTGAACCGATTTTGATGATCCTTTTTTGAATAAATAACTTACACTTCAGGGGTGCTCCCCGTATTAATTTGGAGAAAAAATTCCACCGCAAAGGTTAGAAAAGTAGGGGATGAAGTTTTTCATGTAACAAATTAGATGACATATAGTTTGTGATATGCTTTATTCAATAGAACTTTAACTCTTCTATACACTATATCCTAGCACCGACTTCAAAATTTAAAGTTATTGTACTTCTTTTAGTTATTTGAAGCCAGCTTCTACTTTTTATTAAAAGTATTTTTTAAATATACTATTTGGTTATAAAGGAATAGTTTTGAAAAATAAAACACTTTCATTATTAGCCACCTTTGTCCATTACTTTTGTTTCTATACTCTTAGTACAGAGTTCCTACATATAAAATATGGTCGTAACTATCTACAAAATACAGTGCATAGATTTATGAAGTGGTTATTTACCTTTCTCGAACCTGCACGCAAGACTTCGCATTCGTACCTCAATGGTGCAGAACAAGCGGGTGCATTTTTCATAAATAAATTTAATGTCCCTCTACGAATAATAAATCTCCTGAGATAGAGCGTACAGTAGCGTGGCTCTCACGCGAGCTAATTAATATGGAGTAAGCATAAATTTATTGGCGATTGAGTTGAAGTTACGCGATGTTCCTCATTGGTGCATACGGGTAAACATTTAAGCTAACAAATTTAAACTATATTTTAAGAAAACCGTTGAAAAGAAAAGCCTAAAACTACTTTAAACTATAGCAATATAATTTAGACATTATTCATTCATCACAACCAATCATAGTTCACTGCTAAACATAAGCATCCCTATAGATTGCATCACATATGGATATTTTCCATAGTTGCCACGCTTGGCAGGCGAGTTGGCAACCGCGGTTTTTTTCTTGTTGTTATAAGGAAGACTCTGCCATTTATCTATAATAGATATAATAGCACCTTATCTAGCCACTATATTTAATACAAGCGTCGAATCTGGTGTGTTTCCTGATTTAATAAAACTTAGTAAATTCATACCTTTATTTAAATCTGGTAGTACATTAGACCCCGCCAATTTTAGACCAATTTCTGTACTACCAACATTTAGTAAAATTATTGAAAAAATAATTTTAGATCAAATGTTAAGTTTCTTTAATATTAATAAATTGCTACATAGAAATCAATTCGGTTTTACAAGGGGTCGCTCAACAACTGACGCTGGAGTTGAGCTTTTTAAACATATTTTTTGTGAATGGGAGAATTCAGAGGATGCTTTGGGTATATTTTGTGACCTTTCCAAGGCCTTCGACTGCGTTCACCATGAGACATTAATCAGGAAGCTACAGTACTATGGTGTCAAGAACACAGCGCTTAAACTTATAATTTCATATTTAAGTAATAGAATGCAGAAAGTTATTATCAATGGTAAAAGTTCTTCCGGCTCACCTGTACTAATGGGTGTCCCTCAGGGCTCAATTCTCGGCCCATTCCTGTTTCTATTGTATATTAATGACTTACCTTCTATTGTAGAGGATAATCATGATATAGTATTATTTGCTGATGATACTTCTTTGATTTTTAAACTTAAACGTCAATCATTTAAATGTGACGAAGTGAATAATGCTATATCAAAATTAGTGCATTGGTTTAACGTTAATAATTTACATTTAAACGGAAATAAAACTAAATGTATTAAATTTACAACAACGAATGTTAGAAATCTGAGTACCAATGTGTTTTTAAATGGGGAAGAACTGAGCCCTGTTGAATCCACTGTTTTTCTTGGCATCACTCTCGACGCAAAGCTTCAGTGGGGCCCCCATATATCCAAACTAGCAAGCAGACTAAGTTCTGCAGCCTATGCTGTAAAAAAGATTAGAGGTCTCACTAGTGTCGAGACAGCTAGATTAGTTTATTTCAGTTATTTCCATAGCATAATGTCTTATGGGATTTTGCTATGGGGAAATGCGGCTGATTCAGAAACTATTTTTGTTTTACAGAAGAGGGCTATTAGAGCTATTTACAACCTAAACTTGAGAGAGTCTCTTAGAGATAAATTTAAAGAAATAAATATATTAACTTTGGCCTCTCAGTATATTTACGAAAATTTAATGTATGTTCACAAAAACAAAGGTAGTTTTAGTAAAAAAAGTGATGTGCATTCTGTAAACACTAGGAACAAACACAAGCTAGTGATACCAGTTTCTCGACTCCACAGAGTCAGTAATTCATTCTTGGGGCAATGTATATGCTATTACAACAAGGTCCCGGAAAGTGTACAGGCTCTCTCCATTAGCAAGTTTAAATGTTTTGTTAAGTTGAAACTGTATAAAAAGGGTTATTATAGTATAAATGAATACATGGTTGATAATAACCCCTGGGAATGAGGTGATCGCTTCCAAGCTGTTTCTAAAATAAATTTTGTACTTATATAGTTAGTACAACCATTATTGTAAAATTTGCTTTAAAAATAAAGTCCCGCTGGGTTTCTTGCTGGTTCTTCCCAGGACAGAGGTTTTTTTTTCGAACCAGTGGTAAAGTAAAAAATGACTTTCAATAAGAATTACACATGTGATCTATATTGAATAAAAAATTATTCTATTCTATTCTATCTGATTTTTTCATCTCTATCGCTTCTTCAAACACACACGGGACGATGGGTTATTGGATATGCTTACAACGTCACTTTAAAAGTTTCAGTGTTTAGCAACGCCTTTTACTGACTGAAGAAGAGGCATTCCATCTTAGTCCTCACGGCTGACAATGCATCTGAATCTTATTCGCAAACAAGAATAGATGTAGATGGCTATGGGCCACAGCAACCACTTAACATCAGGTGGACTGTATGCTCGTTTGTCACCCTTATTCTATAAAAATATATGTATGTATAAAAATAAATGATATTTATAGGATATTTTTACTTTCAGTTCGAATATTATAAAATTAACCTATAATTTTCGTTTATTTTGTAAGTCTTTATAAACTGAAATAAAGTAAAATAAAATAAAATGTATAAATAAAGTGTTCTTCCATTTACATGAACACTACGCAACCATTTGGTATGGATTTCCAGAAATAACCATAATATTTTCCAGAACTTAATGATCTAAACATCATTAATTTAATTTAAATTACCCTTGCAGTATCCATAATCAAGAAGGAACTGAGGTACTTAATGTCTCGACGTCAAAATTATCGCTGTTCTCATTTATACAGGCCCCCTCTAGGATTATCCCATAGGAAGGATTTCGCCACAATTGCCACGATTAGGTTTGGGATTGGGTTGTAACCACAATTTCTATTGAGTTGTTGTCAGGAAGCTGCTGCTGCACATTTCCACTTTCAATTTACCTGTGTCAACTACACTACCCACGGAATAATAAATATTATGGGCTAGTGAAATTCTTACACTGTCACCATATGGCTGATAGGCCTGTAACAGTAGCTTAAAGTCTTGTAAATGTGTGTTTGATTCTTTTACCGACTTCAAATAAGAAGGAGGTTCTCAATTCGACTGAACTTTATATGTGTGCTAACTCAGAACTTTTTTCTAGGTGAACCGATTTTCATATAAATTTAATCAAGATCTGATAAGGAGTTTTCGAGTTATCCTTTATAATGCGTATTTAATGGATTTCGATATGATGTATTCATTTTATTTATATTGAATGTAATTTTTTTTATAGGATAGGGTGACAAACGAGCACACAGTTCATCTGATGGTAAGTGGTTACTTTGACTTATCCACATCTATCCTCAATAAAGAATCAAAATGCAGATGTTGTCACCAGTGAGGACAAAGATGGAATGACTCGTTTTCAGTAAAAAGGGTCTCTGGTTCTCTACACTCACCATACGAAACACAGCAGTGTTAAGCTGCTATGTTACGCTGGTATTCTGTGAGAGCGTGGTCCTTCCCTGGTCGAGCCGACCCATTCGTGCTACAACTATACTACTAATATAGCTGCAGCATGGCTCAACCACATATATTTTTTTTACTATTTTTAATTTAACATTTGAAATTTACTTTAATCAAACATAGATTAGCAATGCAGATATTTAAACCTTTTTAATTTTGTATACAAAACGACCCTTTATCGTTATATCTTCTCAAAAGTCCACTGCTGAACATAGGCCTATCCTTTAAATTGCCTCAAAAGGGGATTTCTGTCATAGTGACCTCGCTTGGCAACCGCAGAATTTTTTTTCTAGTACCCTTTATCGCCTATCAAACGTCCACTGCTGAACATAAACCCGCCCCATATATTGTTACATAGGGGGATATTTGGCATAGTTGCTACACTCGGCAAGCGGGTTACTAAGAAGATGCTGCTGCCCATCTCCTGTTTTTCTATTATCTGTCCCTCTCACAACACTCACGGGACGATATAGGCTCGGGAATATTCGCGGTACCGCGCGCTCGCACCACCTTCTAAAGGCCCCACTGACCCGAGTGCTGCACACACTCTCAATAAAGTATCTCAGGATGTAGATTTATTATGCTGTTCCTTGGGTGAATTCACAAAAGTGACATTATATATTTTATGTTATAATAGTAGATAAGTTATAACAGTGGTAGAGCCACACGAGAGCTTTTGCTGTCGCACGGATGGGCCGGCTCGAACCGGGGTGGTACCACGACCTCACAGAATACCAGCGTGAAGTAGAGGTTTACCTCTGCGTTTCGCTTGGTGAGTGCAGGTGGCCGGAGGCCCTTTTTGCTGGAAATGAGGCATTCTATCTTGGTTCTCACGGGTGGCAGCGCATCTACATTTTGATTTGTAATAGAGGATAGATGTGGATGTCTATGGGCCGCAGCAACCACTTACCATCAGGTGGACTGTGTGCTCGTTTGTCACCCTTATCCTATAAAAAAAAAGTTATGTTCGGTCCTTATTAAATTAGATACTTTTATGTGCCTACACTGTCGTATTAGGTACGCCTGTAAAGACAGAGGTAGAAATAAATAAATAAAAATAAACCGCCGCTACGCGGTAAAACCTATCCTCTCTTGTTATTAAAAGGATTCACTTCCTAAATCCCGTTTAGTAAAACACGGATTAAGTTCGTAACTTTTAAAATCCGTGTGTATCGGTTGTAAAGCATAAACGGTCTCACATTACACCGTTGTCTACATGCCCTGTAGACACAAACTATAGATACGATCTGACGGTAGTTCTTGTATTTGTAATTAAATACGTGTTGGTGACAATGCCCATAGATTTGGTAAGAAAACCATTCGAAATGTAGACTTATTCGTTAATTTATAACTTAAATATGCTTGTTGTACGAAGACACTTTCAATTGGAAACGATGCATTTCATTTTACTCTTTAGGGGATAACCACAGACGTCTGACATAAGACATGTACATAACATCTTTTCTAAATCCGTGGTGACAAAGTATCTGCATTGTGATTCTTAATCGAGGATAGATGTAGATGTATATGGGCCACAAAATCTGCTTACAATCAGATGAACTGTGCATGCTTGTCACCCTTATGCTATAAAAATACGAGGGTGACACTGATAGTTCTTAGAAAATCAAAAACTGAACAAACTAACAAGTTATTATTTTTATTATATCTTTTCAAAATAGTGTCCATTTACATCAATACATCGTTGCATCCGATGGAACTACTGAGAAAATACATACACAATAATATTGGCAAAGAGTTCTATTTTCATAATTCTAACTTATTTCTTTATTATATCGTTTACAAGTGGCCAGTTCTAAAAACTTTCAGTGTCTCCGTCGTAGTGGTAACAGTACATATATGAGCACGCATTTTCAAATTTTGTAGATGTAGTACATCATCTACATTACATTACTTATACATTGCCGTAAAAGGGGGGTTGCTTCAAAGGTTGTAGTTTAATATGTTAATTAAAAAGAAAACGCCGACAAAGCAAAATAATGTTTACGGCATATCCTTTTTATTTTCCAACACTACATTTACAAAATCGACTTTCATATAATAGCCATAGAAATCTAATGTGAAACTGAATGGCTTTTTTAATTTATTTAAATTTATTTTTAATACGCGTTTAGGAAGCATATATTAAAATGCAGCGCCGGACCACGTAGTGGCGGTTTCACATTCAATTGGAGCACTCGTGTCGCAATTTCATCAATTTATTGCCCTCCAGGCGTACAATACGATAGCCGTGCTGATCTAATAAGCTGATAGGGGACTTTTTCACTTGTAATTTAGAGGCGAGAGAATTTGATACCAATCTTTGATTATATCTAATCACAAGTTCAACCACTTCCTTATTTTTTAAGAGCTATTGATAGGAAGGCAATTTATTTTAACCGCATAAAGGAAAAATGATTAATCTGGTAAAGTCTGTGGCTTAGACTTGACCTTTATTTGCTAGTAAGGACAAAATCTTGTTATTACTTAATAAACACCTAAGTCATCATTATAGCTCTTCACAAGTCCTTCCCAAGGACTTGTGAAGAGCTATAATGATGACACATGATTGCCACCGGGACTTTATATAGAATGATTAAATATACGCAAAAATAGTAATGGTGTATAACTCATAAACTTTTGTAAAAAAATTACCAACAACCAGAGAAGAACTACGCTTGTACAGAATCATCATCATCATCATCATAATCCTTACAGTCCTTCACAAGTCCACTGCAGAACATAGGCCTCCCCCAAGGAATGCCACAAAGCACGGTCCTGAGCCACCAGCTTCCATCGAATTCCTGCATGTCTTACCAGGTCGTCACTCCATCTAGTGGGGGGACGCCCTACACTTCGTCCGCCGGTACGAGGCCGCCACTCGAGAACCTTTTTTCCCCATCGGTTGTCGGTTCTTCGAGCTATATGGCCGGCCCATTGCCACTTCAGCTTACTAATCCGTTGGGCTATGTCGGTCATTCTGGTTCTACTGCGGATATCCTCATTTCTAAGTTTATCAAGCAGAGAAACTCCGAGCATAGCCCTCTCCATAGCTCGCTGAGTGACCTTGAGGTTCTTCATCCGGCCAGCAGTGAAGGACCACGTCTCAATTCCATAAGTCATCACTGGCAACACATTATCTTTATGTACGCCTGTACATAAACACATTATCTTTATGTACAGAAGTACATAAAGATAATGTGTTGTTATAAACGTGAAATAACAATATAATGTTGCTATGATTGACAAGTGGACAAGTCCAGTCAGACACATCTTAGTCTTCAGGAATGATTGCCATCTTGTTACAATTTATCTACAATAACTTTGTATTAAATTTAAGGCTTTATTTGTCAATAAAAAAATATTATTATTATTATTATGTGGTATGTATAAAGTTTCTCATCTGGTTGGGCAATATAAATATATAATTGTAAATAAACATGGTAAACGTACATAAATATCAATAAAATAAAATAAATACATAAAAAATACATAAATATATGAAAACCCAAACAGATGGAATTTATTATTATTATTAATGAAAACTCATATTTATTTTAATTATTTTTTTTCCTACCTTTAACTACCATCAGATCGGCTGCGTGTTCTTTTTCCTCTCTTGTTTCTATAATAATTTAAAATTAAAAATTTTGTACAGCCGACTTCAATATAAGCGACTTCAAGACAGGTTATTTAAGAATAACTCAATAACCATTGGTCTGACCTTGATCAAATTCATATGGGACCACACGAGAACTATCAGCTTTCATATAAAAAAAGAATCATCGAAATCGGTTCGCCCAGTACAAAGTTATGAGGTAACACACATAAAAAAAAAAAAAAAAAAAACAAACACTCGAATTGAGTACCGTCTCCTTTTTGGAAGTCGGCAGAAAATGCAATGAAAGGTGATACCCTTTTTTTTTTTTGCGGATGGAAAATCATCAAATGACGCCTTTCGCTCTGGGTGGAGCGGAAGGGAGTGTCAGACTTTTACTGACTAAAAACCATCCGTGTTCCTTCAGTGCCCTTACGTTCCGGAGCCGCGGTATCTCTTTCGAACAGCCCGCAGCCCCGGCAGGCGTCGGCCCTTCACGATGCTGACAGCTCTTTGAGGCGCGCGTGGAACAAAACGCGCCGTCGACACGGTCTGTCGTCGTTAGACGGACGGACAGCGAGCTACCCATTGCTCGCCATCCACAGGCCCGCGCCTACGGTGGCCGGGGGCCACGACGTAGCCCCCGACGCCCGGGGCGTCTCCCGCGGCGGCCGGGAAGGAAAGCTGCTGCTCTCTCCTTCTCCCGCTCCGCCACCTCCTTCGCTAGCATCACTGCTTCGCAGAAGGTGGTGACGGCATCCCATTCCGTCTCACTCCGGACCATGGCTTCGACCAGGGCCGGACGTGAGAGGTCGCCGCCGCCTATCGCCGCTACGAGGACACGGCGGTGCTCCGCCCAAGCAGGGCACACCTCCACGGTGTGCTCCACCGTGTCCTCCGGTCGCTCCTCGCAGTGGGAGCACCCGGGCGTTTCCTCCCGCCCGATTCGGTGCAGGAACCTCCCGAACACACCGTGTCCGGTGAGGACCTGCGTCAGGCGGAAGGTGAGGACGCCGTGGCGTCTCTCAAGCCACTCCTCAAAGAGGGGTCTTATCGCCGCTATAGTGGCGTGCCCAGCACGGGGTTGCGACAGTCGCTCTCTCCATGTCGCCATGAGATCATGCCGGAAGTCTGTCCGCTGCGCGACAACTTGCCGCGGCAGCGGGGTTTCCCCCCGGCATAGTGCCTCCGCGCGCCATTCGTGCAGGCGCGCGAGGACTATCGCCTCCAGATCCCATGGCGGCAATCCGGCAAGGAGGCTCAAAGGTGATACCCTGCTACATGGATTGACGTCCCAATTAATTATGCTAGGTGTTGGTTTGCGCAGTAGGCTCAGAAACGTGTTTTTGTGTAAAACTAAAATTGCCAACGTACTTACAGTCTACCCCGTGGTAACTGCAGTTCTTTAGGTGGTAGAGCCACGCTGCAGCTATATTATAGTTGTAGCATCAATGAGTTGGCTCATCGCTCTCACAGTAATTATTATCAATGTAAAATAGCAGCTTCATGCTGCTGTGCTTTTTATGGTGAGAATAGAGAACCGGAGACCCTTTTCATCTGGAAAGAGGCATCTTAATCCTCAGGGATGACACGTGTGACAGGGTGACATATGCATTTTGATTCTTAAACGAGGATGAATTTAAATGTCGGTGGGCCACTTAGCATCAGCTGGACTGTGAGCTCGTGGTTACTGTAGCGGCTAGTGCAGACCATAGATATTTGCAATACCTTCAAACACAGAAGAAGGTGGAATGTGTTGCAGTGAATGTGTTTGTTGACTGGTAGAAAATACCGTAAAGATATTTAGTAGACGCTTTGTATCGGTTTTTCATAAGCGGGCCATAATAAAATATAAAAAAAACATCTATTTTTATATAGTAAATAATGAATTATCGTAATAATAATAACAGAAAAGTCACAACCTGAAACTAAAAGATCACTGTGATTTATATAATATTAGGATGTTTTAAGCTCGACGAAACTGAAGGAAACGACGAATAAATTTCTAATAAAAGAACTGTGGAATACTCATCAGAGTCATTTTAATAATTGCAAGTAAGGCTGGCTTTCTGAAGATATCAAAGACCCGAAATGTGCTACCTGCCTCAGATACTAATAAAAATAAGTCTGTATTAATAGACGAAGTTATAGAGCGACTCCAAGTCAGCTGCATTTTCTTAAAGGAACCAAGAAAATGATGTCCGATCATACGTTATGTTAACATGGATATGAATTTAATAAGATATTAATAATTAAAGTGATTCCGGTAATACTCGGAAATAAAAAAATGTAGAAAGTAATGAAATCTGCAGGTTCCGATAATATTTTTAGGAAACACATTCACATACCATATTTTCTAAATTTCTTTAATTATTATTTATGGGCTATACGAATGCTGTTACGCGGGGGATTCAAACCCAAGTACCCCTGCATAAATGCTTAGCTATTATGATACTGAATCCATGTATATAATAAGCTTTTTTTTTGTTTTTATTCGTATGACTTAATCATGCAATTTAACTGACGTATTAGTAAATATAATGTATGTTGTAAATTAGTAAACAACTTTTAAATGTTATGACAAATATTATTGATTATTATTAAAATTAAAATAATACTTTTCATTAAACTAATAACTGTTAACTAAAGGATACGAAAACGTATACCTGATGATATTTAACCATTTAACTTCCCCATGAGTCATAATATATAAACATTTTGATTGTTTAACTAGTCTGTCTTTTTCGCGTACACGTAAACTGTTAATATACATCACTATACTTACAATAACGAAGCATTAGTTAACCTAAACAATGAGGGTAGCCACAACTTTTTCTGCTACCAGGGCGGCGCCACTTAGGAATGAAGTAAAATATTTGACAGATTTCTTGGCCGAGGAAGTAATTTCTGTAATTTAAAAATTAGCTATATTTTATATAAATTAGATTAGAAATGGATAAACCGAACTACGGATATTCGTAAAAGTAGAAGAAGAAAAAGAGAATTATGTGTAAAAAAAATTTAATGCATGCACTGAGGCACTTTGTGTACACAAAGTACACGAGGAATCGAAAACTTATAATTAAATTGCAAACTATTCAATGATGATAACACTGTGTGGCCGTCCGCGTAACAAATAAATTCACCTTAATACCAACTAGCGACATCTGGTGAGCGTAAGATTATTGGCCCTCATTGCGATATTAATGGACTAAATTTATCGCTATTGCCAAAAATAAATTATATAAATTGCCCATGGAATATGGCGTGAATGTAATGTTTATGAACAGAATTTATTAATATTAACCAAAATAAATTAACAATTTAAGTAGTACTCATGTCCACGTTAATATCATCTTTGGGAGTTCATAACGCCACCGTTGGATAAAATTGCACGTAGCATAAAGGAAAGCGGGCGGATATAGAAAATCTCTCAATACCAGCCGTTGGTATTGAAGCTCAAAGCCGTGACTCATGTCCATGTTGTAATAACTTCTTAGATATCGTGTTTTTGCTATCTTTATTGACATAAAGCTGAAGAAAAATTCTATTTTATATAGTCTTGTGTATTATAAGATAACGAGATATTTCGTTATTTATTTATACCAACATAATTAATTAAATAATTAATTTACAATAATGGAACGGATTGCAGCCAAAACTCAGACATCACCATGTACTACTAATGTATGCTCTTGATTCTAGCTGAACGCATCGAATAAGCATCGCATTATACACAGGAAGGTACAAAATAACGAATACACTTATTCGTGGTTGTATTATTAAACTTATCTTGCACATCATGTACATTCATCAGAATCAGACTGAAGGATTGACCAATTTTATGCACTAACATGCTACACAAATGATTAGAATCACGAGTATGACGATTTTTTTAAATAAACTTTTCGTCGTATCAATTAATGAAACTTACTGTAATCCTCCATTGCTTCTTTAAGCCATAAGAAATATATTGATAGATTGTGTTACGTCGCCACAGTAACTTTATTGTTTACTTTTCCCAAATGTTGTTGTAATAATACGTTATACCATTATTACCAGTATTTTTTATATACTTCGGTCCTACTCAATTCCTTTACATACTTAAAACACTAAGCGGATGGAAATATCACGAAGAATAATTTGCTTATTATCTCGAAAACCTATACATAATATGATTAAGCGAAAGAGTTTTTTCTTTTATTGTTTGTTTAAACACGCTAATCTCTGGAATTACCAGTTCAATTTGAAAAATTCAGTTTGCATATTATATCCAGATTCATGGGAAATAGTATAGGCTATCTAACGTTAGGCTCCACCTCACAAATCGCCTCATAAGCGCCCCCGAACTGTTTAATCCGCGTGCGCTGGCGTAATGGTTAGTGATACATGAATACAATTTGTACAAAAGTATAGATTTTTACTTCATCTATAAAAAAGTCCGGGATACTATATGCCTATTTATTTATTTATTTATTTATTATTAAACATGCTTACAAGCTAACAGATGATAGCATCCAACACGCTTGTAACATTAGATACATTAAATTAACATTAAATCAATTTTAAGTCATAATCTTATTTAAACAAAACACATAACATTAAATTAAAAATAAATTACCTACATTAAACTAATATATATTAGTTTAATGTAGGTAATTATATTATACATAAGTCACAACAAGGCTTTTCTGCCAAAAAAAATATTGAAAATTAAAAAGTAATTTATGATCATTATCGTTAGGCAAGGCGGTGAAGGAAAACATCGTAAGGAAACCTGCATATCTAAAAAATAAGAAAAAAATATTTCGAAGACATGTGAAGTTCGCCAGCATGCATTGGGGCAGCGCGGCGGACCTTTCCTTTCCCTAGAACCCTCTCAGAAATGAGAGGAGGCCTGTGCCCAGCAGTGGGGTGTGTATATAGGCTGCAACTTTTAACTTTATGTTATATTAATCCTTACGAACGAAAGTTACTTCATCATAAATAAATAAACTTTGCTCTATGCTATAGCATGTAATTTGGACGCGTAGCGTAAGAGATACTGAAAAATTAGAATAATTCCACACTCGGTTCGGGGCGCGAATGACACAGAAACTTATGAGAACCGAGAAAAGCAAGGAGTGAACACCGCCCCTGTGCGTGAGGTGTCATCATAATATATAGGCATAAGTGAGATGTCCACGTGTCATTACATTTACCAGGTGCTCGGCGGTGAAGGAAAACATAATAATCTGGCCACTCGACCACGGATTCCTATTAGATCATGTGGAAACTTTTTGTATAACGGCATACAGGGGATTTATAAACTTCCTTTCAAATTTTACTTCATCGGTATGAATTCTCCATCAGTTGATGAAAAACGAGACCTAAAGTGTGTAAAAGGAAAATGTAGGAGGTATAAAACTGAATGTCTCATTACCAGTAAAAAGTAGGTCTTTGATTCTGGGCACACAAAATGCGAAACACAGCAGCATGCTGATAATATGCGCTGGTATTCCGTAAAAGCAGAGCCGTTAAGCGCTCGCTATAAATTTCACAGTACGCGAGCAACCCCGGTTCGATCCCCGCCGGCACCAATGAAATTGTTGATTGCAATTTTAAGTGCTGATTTACCACGTGCTCGGCGGTGAAGGAAAACATCGTGAGGTAACCTGTATGTCACAGAAATAAAAAAAAATATTTCGAAGACATGTGAAATCCGTTATCACGCATTGGGGCAGCGCGGTGGACTTCTTTCTTGCCCTAAAACCTTCTCAGAAGTGAGAAGACGCCTGTGCCCAGCTGTGGGACGTATATAGGGTAGGCTGTAACTTTAACTTTAAGCGAAGTGTCATGTTTCGCGGCTCAGACGCGTAATATATGAAACAGCGGGGCACAGCTATTTTTATTATAAATTGCCTTGGAATCGTAAAATATCTTCTTAAAATAAAAGAAAATATAACATGAGTTATGTCGCGAAACAATCAATTACATCGGAACTGTCAAAGTGAAAAACTTTCAATAGCATAACAGGTAAAGTACGAAATATAAAACAGCCGAACGACAAACACCAAAACGAGAACAAAGCTGTGATTAATGACAAAATGCACTCGAAAACAAACTGTCGAACTTCTTCAAATTCGCGATACAAATGCCTTCGCTATAACCCCTCGCAAATAATGGTTTCCTTTATGGAGGCACTAGGCTTATCCACTCTAACCGCCACAAAGTCACAATTTATTATCGACTCTAACACAAGGATCTTAAAAGTACAATTTGCAATTATGCGTTTGAAAGGCTACAAAGCTGAAACAAAATTTTCTCAACGTAGTTTTTGTTCTCTTTTTTTGTTGTAACTCGGAAACGGAAGTGGCGTGTAGGGACGTGTGTTTCCTCCTTTTTTGTTGGGAAATTGTTTCGGTCCCATTAAGCCGTTGACAGATCACCAATCTTTGAGTAATGTCTTTGAATTTTTTGCTCCGATCGTTTAAATGGAGCTAAGATTTTTTTTATGAATTTATTTATTTATTACAAAAACAGTTCATTCATATTCATGATTTTTAAAATTCAACCAATACGACGCTTTACCGAGAATATTAAGTATAATTATATAGATAAATTAAAATTCAATAATATTTATAAAAAAATTGTTGTGCACCGCTTTTATTTAATAGAATAAGGGTGACAAACAAACACACAGTCACACCTGTTGGTAGGAGGACGGTGTGGTTCATAGACATACATCTATACACGATTAAGAATCAAAATACCTATGCATTGTACCCTTGAGAACTAAGGGGAAATACCTCGTTTCCAATAAAAATGTTCTTTACACTCATAGAAGATACGAAGATAAACAAATAAACGTCGTATAGCCCTATTGCAGCTATATTATGGCTGTAGCACGAACACGTCGGCTCGACCGGGGAAGAACCATGCTTTCACAGAATACCAGCGTAAAATTACAGATAAATGCTGCTGTTTTTCGTATGATCAGTGTAGAAAACCCAACATATATTTTACTAGAAACGAGGCTTTCTACCTCAGGGGAGACAATGCATCCGCATTTTGATTCTTTATAGAGAATAGATGTAGATATAACTATCAGCCACTGCATCCACTTACCAGCAAGTGGACTGTGTGCTCGTTCGTCGCTCTTTCCGCATTAAAAGAAACGATATTCACTGGCACAATATTTGGTGCTCCTCTTGTGCCACCACCATACAGAGTACGAAATTGTCTAACAAAAAGTTAAAGCAGGTAATTTTTTTTTGGTCACCTTATATCTAATCTAAGGTAAATATAGGGGTTTTCTTTATACATAATAAATTACATATAGTATTCTATCGCATCTACTACGAAAGAGAGAATCTCAAGGTGCGTCTAGACCAAACGAGCCAAGAGCTAGAGCTAGAACAAGCATGTCCTTTCATAATCTTTTAGTGTAAATAAAATTTCGTTCTTAGCGTTCACACCAAAATATTCTCAACGGGCAAGAATTAGAACAAAAAGAACTAGAATTCTTGAACGTGCTCTAGAGATGTTTAAATAGGATAAACGAGTGTTTGTTGCTCATTCGGTCAAGTGTCTTTGGTAGGTAAAGATACGATATGATGCAAGAAGAGAGTCCATCCTCTTTATAGCTTCCTCAAGACTACATTTCACTGTACTTGTAATGTCCTGCCAACTGTGGTAGTTTTTAGTGGTAGTTTGCTATTATTATTTTATATAATTATTATTAATAGGGTGTCTCGATCATGAGTAAAGATTTGTCTTGAGAGCAGTCCATGATAACCACGATCATTACCTCCAATTTGCTAGAACACAAGAACACTTTGAAAAAACCGCTAAAACCGCTTCGAGGAGCGAGTAAGTCCAAACACGAAAGAATGCTCTAGACCTCTAGACTACTGTTCGCTCGCTCTTGTGCCATTTACATCAAGCCAGCGCAGCGTGCGTTCTTAGAATTTTCCATAGAATCTCTGCGCGCAGAGATAGAACAACAAGAAAATGCTCTGCCTCTGTTTACACTAAAATAATTTGATGGAGTGGGGATAGAATGAGCATTCGCTCGTTTGGTCAAAAGTGCGCTGTCGTCACGCCACAAGCGAAACAAATCGAAGCCTGAATCGCGCTAACAAAGTTCCGAAGTTAAAGCAGTATATATAGAATAGCTCCGAACTACCACTCGGAGCGTTGGCCGCTCCCCGGGCAGAACACCTTGCCCGGCGGGAGATCTCCCCTTTTCCTTCCACCGGCTACATTGGTGACCCCAACGTGACGTCTGTTACTAGCGCGAGTTCAGCTCGATAATCCGGGTGTACAAGTAATGTAGCATCAGCAAGGCTTTGCTTGCACCTGTTAAAGGCTAAAAGTGCGTCACCAGTCAGATTGACTGGGTGAGATGCCTTAACAGAGCCGGCAAGAAATGCATTCAAAGGGGCTTGGATTGAAACTGACGGAGGTAGGAAACGTCTGTAAAAGTTGAGCATTCCTGGAAATCGTCTAAGTTGCCTTACCGTTTTAGGCACGGAAAAGTTTTTTTATGACTTCGATCTTAGATTCAAGAGGTTTGGTGCCAGATGCGGAAATTCGATAACCTAAAAATGTTACCTCGTTTGCG
Organism: Parnassius glacialis; assembly: GCA_033319125.1. Taxonomy (NCBI): domain Eukaryota; kingdom Metazoa; phylum Arthropoda; class Insecta; order Lepidoptera; family Papilionidae; genus Parnassius; species Parnassius glacialis. Next base: position 17,897,211 of record JAVANC010000024.1, on the reverse strand, counting down.
CCGAAGACGCATTTCGATGTGTTGACAAGAACGCCATATTCCTTCATGCGAATGAAAAGTTGATAAACATGGGCTTCGTGTTCTGTCTCATCCTTGGAGAAGACCAAAAAATCATCCAAGTAGGCATAACAAAACTCAAGACCTCGTGTCACTTCGTCAACAAATCTCTGGAATGTTTGGCTTGTCAGCGCGCTAAGATTCATCGGCACATTTCGTCACCGTTAGGCACGTTTGATCTGCCCGCGCCCGATTTACTTTCATTATTGTGGATTTCTTATGCCGTATCTAAAGCGACCCTCTTTTGGGAAAAGAGGGCGCAGACGGCTAAATGCCGTTTAGGGAGTGCCTACGAAGGCATACTAATTTTAAATAATTTTTAATTTAATTAGAATTGGCCTGAGCCGCCAGGAGGCAGTTCAGGTCGTTTGACAATTTATTAGGCGGGTCCGAGAGAGTGTTTCTCGGCCTGCGGACGCTGTAGCGGAAGGGGAGTGGGGCTGTATAAGTAACTGCCTCACGAATTAATGTGTTGTTATGCGACTCTGATACTTGGAAGAAGTTTTCAGAGAGTTTTTAAGAAATTTTTGGATTGTTGGGATTTCTAAGTCCCGATGAAGGTCGGCATTACGGACGTACCAAGGCGTGTGTAAATATAGGAGCCGCGTAAGACATTACCGGTCGTATACAAACCTTATAAAGGGTTCGCTTATTTCTTAATGACATTTTACTATGTCTGCCTAACATACTGTTAAGTCTACCTAGATAAAAACGAGCTAGACGTGTTACTCTTTTGACATGAGGCTCGAAAGTGAGCCTATAGTCAAGGGTGACACCTAAATATTTAGCTGACATATGCCATGGGACAGGGGTCCCTAGCATTCGTATAGGTGGAGTATTTTTCTTGTTTTTATTACGGCGTCTTTTAATATCGAATTGAACTGCGGAGCTCTTCTCCGGGTTCACATCGATACGCCATTTTTGGAACCAATCTCCTAGGTCATCGACTGACTTTTGGATCTTGTTCCTTGCGAAAGATAGCCTAGGGCTTTTGCAGTATAGAGCAGTGTCATCTGCGAAAAGTGAGAGCTGTACACCATTCGACGGGATTGGAATGTCGTTTGTGTATAAGATGTACAGGAGGGGAGCTAGTACTGATCCCTGAGAAACACTAGCTTTAATGGGGCGCTGAGAGGATAATGTGTCTTCGTGTCTAAAACGAAAGGTACGATGTTGTAAGTAAGAGGCCACGAGACGTACTAGACGGTCGGAGAGTCCTATTCTATATAATTTGAAAATAAGGCCTTCATGCCAGACTCGGTCGAAGGCTTTGGCGATGTCGAAAAAGTACGCGATTGTCTTTAGTCGACGTGGATAAAAACCGCTGAGGATATATTCCACAATGCGGTGTACTTGTTGGGGACATGAGTGTTTCGCACGGAGACCAAATTGGTGTGGGATGACATGGGGGTCACCGTCTGTGGGAAACAGATGGCGCCTCATTCGATTTTGAATTACTCTTTCGAAGAGCTTGCCCATGGCCTTGAGGAGGCTAATGGGACGATGACTGGAGGGGAGGTTAAGAGGCTTGCCTGGCTTGGGAATACCAATGACAGTTGCCTCTTTCCAAGTAGTGGGAAAGTAACTAAGAATGAAGCAGGCGTTAAAGATAATAGATAAGAGGGTTAACACCTGCTCTGGAAAGTATTTAAGGGCTTGGTTGGATATGCCATCCGCGCCCGGAGCCTTTTTGGGCTTAAGTCCTTTGATGAGGGATGATATCTCATCATTGGACACAGTGATAGGGTCAGAGGTTGTGGGGGGTGAGTTCCGGCGGCGGACCTCATCTTCCACTTCCTGAATATGTGAGGGCCGGGTGGTAGTTAGGAGCTATTCTATATATACTACTTTAACTTCGGAACTTTGTTAGCACGATTTAGGCTTCGATGTGTTTCTCTTGTGGCGCGACGACAGCGCCGCCACACTCACTATCAAAGAAATTGTCCGGACTAATTCCAGCCGCTTAATTTCACACCGCACATCACGTCAAAACTAGCGACACCATCCATACTATCTAGATGATCCACCACTGTGCGATTTACTAGACGTTTCTTCCTCGCACAGATTCCTTGTATAATGAACTACAACCAACGATTTTTTCGGGCCAACTTAAGGACCTTCAAGAAAAAAGCCTTCTCTTTTTAAAAGGTTAATGTCTGCAATCCTGCAATTATTTCTGCAATAATGCAATTCTTCATCTGCGATTCTCCTGGTGTTGTAGTTGTTCAAGGGCGGTATATCCTTTACCATCAGGGTACTCGCATGCTAGTTCGCTTCTTATTTTTATATAAAAAATATATTAATTTGTATATTTTTATATTTATTATATTATATATTCATTATATATTTACGGATAAAATGTCGCCGTGTAGAGGGGGCGTAAAAAAATTCACTAACCCATACCATCTCGTGGATATTGTTAAAACTTATAATGGAATGAACAAGTAATTTAAAAGTGGAGTTTAAAGTGTTATAATACGAAAAAAATAATTTAAATTTTCATAAATCGTTCTTGTAAATATTTAACAAGCTGAAAATTTTAAGCTTGTATCCATTACTTAAAATATATGACCGATGTTATTTAGTCATCTTTTACTATGAGGCATTACATTTTTTTTTTCAATCTAATAATTTTCTCACGATAACTTCCAATATTGATCAAAGAATGAAGACACTTCCTAATTTAGTAGAACCAAATTGAATTCTTATGCCCTAAGTAATATAAACTTAAGTCCCGTTTATACTCAACGGTAGATAGGAAGATGCAAGCTGTACCAATATTAAAATCAAACGTGTAATATATCACAAAACCCATGTTCACAAGTGCCGGCGCTAGTTCTCCATAACTCTTTACAATACTTCAACATCACAAACAGTATTCTAATGTTTTAAGCGAAGCGACAAAGGAAAAATACAAAAGTATTTTAATACAAAGGCATACTTAATGCAAATGAAAATTGATATCCTCGAATTAATTAAGTATATTGTGAAATTATCTTTATTGTATACCGATTGCATTCTTCCCAAGGCAGAGGTTTTTTATTCCGAACCAGTGGTAATTAAACAAAAGAGTGACTTTCAATAAGTATTATTTATAAACTATATTAAATAAAAAGTACCTACTTAATAGTATATTTCAATACGAGTGCGGAAAGCCTGTCATTGCAAAGAGTTCCGACAAATGTCTACCCGAGCCGAGGCGCAGCCGAAGGTGAGGGTTGACATAATCGGAACAATTGCAATGACGGTTCCGCACGTGTACTGAACAACTATTTTTAATACAGTTGCGAAAAAATTAAGCAATTTAATAAAGAACATTTTTGGAAAACGGCGCCATCCGTAAAAGAATATAAGCAAAGATTTTTTTGTTTTCTTTACCCATTCTGGGTAGGCAAAGGGAACTATGCTCATACAGCCAAGTCTTCAGTAGATTTTTTTTTATTGATATGAAATGAAATCTAACCTAATACGTATCATTGAATCAAATCATTAAATCTGATATTGAAACAAATTAGTAGCTTCTTTTTAGAAATATTTGCATGAATCATAAAAACTTCTATGATTTTTGTTAGTAAAAACTCGTGGTTGGTTTTCTCTTATTGATAGACATTATTTTGACAGTTGGGAAAGAGAACGCACGAGTTCGGAAAAGGTAAAGAAAAAGCTCGAGTGTGTAATAGCTCACATCCCGAACGCTATACGTCCCTGCAATACGCCACTTTTTGAGCAACCGTATTAAAAATATTTTTTCATATGTAGTCATTACCATCATTACTATTACAGCGTATAAAAATTTCAATGCTGATGAGAGGCCTCCTCCATTGATTGCCTCATAGAGGTGAAATTAATTCATCTGCCGTAGTTGCCTCGCTTGGTAAGCGCGTTGGTGACCGCAGTTTTTTTATAATTTTGAGTTGTTATCGGGAAGATGCTGCTAATAGTAGATGGACCTGTTTATTTATCTCTGTTGCCTCTTGCAATATGCACAGGACAATATGAGGTGGAAGATATTAATTACACCACCACTAAACGTTTAAACGTAGCTTTACTCACAATTTATATTGCTTCTGGTGAAGATTAAACTCGCGATGCTTGCGTACTTCGTAATTTACGGCTAATGTTTGAACCCTGAATGCTGAGATAGTATAACAGTGCTACAGCTATAATACGGCTTTAATTTACAATTTAATCAAACTCAAAAAAAAAGAATATAATTATATTTTTTTATATAGAAGAAGGCGCAAACAAGCATGCGGCTTACTTAATGGTAAGTTTCGACCGGCGTCCATGAACAGCTGCAACACCAGGGGAATTGCAGGTGCGTTGCCGATCTTATAAAAATGAATAATCTCCTTTATTTAAGGGTTATACTACACATTTGATTTTATTACCAATATATATTTTAATATTGAATATTTTTGTATTGATATATTACGTTTATTTGAATTTATGGATGATAATAACCTCTGGGAATGAGATGATCGCTACCAAGCTATTTCTAATTTGTTTTGTGTGGTTAATTGTGTGACATACATGATTGTAAGCTGTTATAAAAAAAAAGTTCCGCTGGGTTTATTGCTAGTTGTTCCCAGGACAGAGGTTTTTACACATCGGACAGTGGTAATTAAACAAAAGAGTGACTTTAAATAAGGGTTATTTATAATCTATATTAAATAAAAAAGTATCTGTTTCTGTTTAAAAATATTTCAATGGGTATAACGCTAAAATAACTTGCCAGGTATCAAAACAAGAACTTTATTCTTGCAAGAATAGTACTAATACAATTTCCGCTCGAACAATATGCTCTGTTTATGAGCTGTGACGCTCCCAGTGAGAATACTATGTCATTGTCGTAGTATTATCATCGTTTCTTAATACGTATAAAAAATTTAGAGAGAGATAAACGTAATGGGGTTGAACTAAATAATAAAATTCCATTGCATTTATACATACATGCATACATACAGGTCAAGCAAATGAAACACTGTTAAAAATAAATGTCATGAATATTTCATTTAATATCCGATACAAGGTCCGCCTTCCGCTCTACCTATTACGGTGTACAACCTTATGGGGTTAGAAGCCATACCTCCTATAATCCCACTCGAATTTTATCTCAATTGTAATCTTGTTAACTGACTGCTTGAACGCTTCACAAGATATACGGCGCTATTGATATTATTTCCAATACGTTACGAGTTATTTAGTATGCGTCTACGTTTAAGCCTCCACTAACAGTTACGGAGGTATATGTTCCTTCAATTTCATTGAAATTCACTATTTCGTTTGAATAAACATTGATTATTGGGATCGATAACGTAAGAGGCTTGCGTTTGTTATAAATCTGAGAAAGCTTTACGCAATTTATTTAAATTAAGTGTAATGTTTTTAAAATTGACCGTTATACTTAATTAACGATAGATTATTTAAATTAAATTAAATCAGCCTTGCTGCTTACGATAAAATGAATGCCTCTGCGTTGGTACCAACTCAACAAAAAGAAAACATGTGTGCGGTGCGGTTCACACGCAGTAAAAGCGAAACTTTCACAAAACCAAGCTTCGAGAGAATTAGACGAATGCAATATGAAAGTAGGATAATTAAAGGGTTTATTTATTTTATTATTGTAACCAAGTTTAAAAATTATTTTACATTTTATACTATACATATACAGTAATATATTATACAGACACCAAGTTTTCAATTTTAACAAATGACACGAGTAGTTTATGGTGACTAAAGATACAATAGATAATAGGCAACATCGCATTCTCTCACAAGCTAAATCTTATAGATGTATATGTGTCTCTTTTTATTGGCGCTTTTTCGTTTCATCGATTTTCAAATCACAAATATTCTAAGGAAGTATTCACTTCAATAATGATTTTTTTATAAAATTCTTAGAAGAAGACACTTAGGAAAAAACTAACTACCAGACAATACTAAAATCGACTAAACTATTTATACTATAATGCCAACGGTAAAAAATGGCGTCGATAAATTTTGACCTTTTAATATTTAATTTACTGATGAAGAGCTATCGTATCACAGAGCCGTCTATGCAAATAAGGTTGTAGTTTTTGAGTAATAAGAAAATTACCATATTAACCGGATGACCATATTACCCTCACGTACTATTATAATGTTAAATGTTTACCTATTTCTTCTGCGTAAGTGTACTCCTGATAAAAAGTTCAGCCGAACAGCATAATAATTGAAATCCTGGACAAGGCACTCAAAACACGTATACGACTGTACCTACATATTTTTTAAGTTACCTAAATAGTAGAAATATATTTAAAAGTCAAAGTCACTTACATTTCACATCCTTACTGACGGAGGAAAGCGGAACAATATTCATGTATTCTTATCTGTGAAGATTGACTGGTATAAAAAGATGGTTAAAAGCAACAGAGAGATCGAAGCAATAGTGATATGTTGAAAAATATATCTAATCGTAGGGAAACTATAAAAAAAAAGAAAAAACTAAAACTAATAACTTAATTATCATACAGTCGCACTCGCCGCGGTATCGTGTCAAGAATGCTGGCTGCGTTACCCCGCTGAATGGCTATACTTAAGAAAAAAACCAGAGAAAAGAACCAGCCCTCTTAAAACCAGCAGCAACGACCAGCCGTGGATGGAGTTCCTTTAGGAACTTCACCGCACGTGGACCCCACGTAAGGATATCGTAGGGATATCGTTAAATATTCCATTTATCCCTAAGCTCTAGAGGAGACAGACTAGTAGGGACAGGTGGATCGGGCAGATTACATCCGTTAAAATTATTTTTGTTCAATGTGTAGTATTTGCAACAACAAAGAAGAAGTGTTCTGGGAGGTAGAACCCCTTTTCTCTCTTGGAGTGTCCGTCTAGGAAGGTGCAAAGGTCCAAATAGAAGTGCCATGACTGCTGCGTTCCGGTTTGAAGGTTTTAAAAAGCCAATATAATTACAGGATATGAGGCATTCCATCTTGGTCGTCAGAGGAGACAATTCATCTGTAGCTAGAGCATGCAATTCCGTTATATCGTTACCGCAATTTCGCTAATTTCCGCTTTATTTCAGATGCGAATTTCGCGGTATTGAAAACAAACCAGTCATGAAACCAGAGGAATAATAGGCAAATATCTAGAGACTGTGTATCATTCATCTGCTAGCAATCCACCAACAAAGCGTAGTAGCTGAGAGCATTTTCGGCTACGGAATACTTATGTAATAAAATTAGAAGTTCTTTAAATGATGAGAAGATATACTTCGCTTTTTACATAAACATTTCCAAGGTAAAAATTAAGATTTGGGTTGTATGTGTAATTAACTGTGGTTAGAAGAAACATTTTTTTACTCATGTTATTGTTTTAGTTAAACCGCCATGAAAGGATTTTTTAATTTCGCAATACCGCAAATTTTGCGATATTACGAGTTTCGATACCGCAATATTGCGGTATTGAAGGTATACTTCGGCATTGCATGCTCTATCTGTAGCCTCCTTTGTTTGAATTTAACAAGTGTTTATGGACAGCAGCAGCCACTTACCATCAGATGAACTGTAAGTTCGTTTATCACTTCGGTTTAAAAAAAGAAATAATTATCTTTATTATTCACATAAATTTACCTTAAATATATATCCCCATTAAAACGCTAAATGAACTGATAAATCTAATAAGAAAATGTTGACTAATTCATTTACTTTAGTAATATATATGGATAAATTACATGCAAGAAACATTCCGATCATAATCATAGAGCTTCGTGCATTAGTCACGTTCTAAGACCATTTTTGAAAAGGCAAATATACCAGAATTGGTATATGTTTCCGGAAAAACGGCAACTGGTCAATGAACTTTTCTAGAAACATATTACAATTTCGTTCTACATCAAATATTGGCGCAAAAAATTCTAGACTGTGAATAAAATTAAGAAATAGTTTCAAATGTTAATATAAACTGCACCACATGCGCGATAACATACCATAGTTTAGTTCCTGTGACAAGAACATTTCGTGTTAATACGCATTATTTGTTAAAGGAACGCCACGACTAACTTCGAAGGTTTGAAAATTTTGCCTGCTGTGGCAGCGGCTACTGGAGTAGGTGACGCTTCCATCGTTATTTGAATTAATATAAATATCAAATCTAAAATAAAATGATTTAGTCTGTCAACATTTGAATCTGCGTTATGGCGGGTAGTTACAAACAAATGACAGTGAGGAATGAGGAATTTTGTTTACCGTTCTTTTGATCACAGACAAAATAATATATGTGCATCTACAATTTTACATAAATTGAGTCAATATACTTGTCTCGCTTTTCTAATTCTATTTTCAAATATCGCAAAAAAAAAGAAACGTATTGAAAGATGTTGCGTGAAATGTATGCGTAGATGCTTTAATAAAAAGTGGTCATCTTTGGTCTCTTTATACTATGCCAAATAAGAGAGTAAGTACACTCGTATTTTCTATTAAATATATTAAATATATATAAATATTTTCATTTATTTTCTGAATTATTAGTAAAAATACATCTCTATTGTAGTAGTAACAGAAACAGAATTAATCGATAGTGATCTTTTCCACGTGACGTTCCTATAGGTACTGTATCCTCAGCTTGTTGTCGCTGGTGGTGGGGGGGTTGGCTATTTTCTCGTTCAAAGGCTAAGTATATCCATTCAGTACGGAAATGCAGTCAGCATTATCTTCGCTGTGCTTCAGGAAGGAGGACTGTATGATATTTTTTACGATTATAATAAATATGTTATATTCATATGTTACTTTAATAAATGTTTATTGAATAAATCACAATAGGCATTTTACAATCAGTCTACATTATATCATGATATATCCATTAAAACCAGGTCACCATAAACTTTTAAAGAAGATTTGCAGTAATCGCAGTGTCCCGTGTGAGAGGGAATAGACTCTGTGCTCACAAACCCGCCTCGCCAGCGTGGTAAATATGTTGTCGTACATTTGAAATTAAATGCACACAGGCTACTCAAAATATAAAAGGAAAAACTTAATTTTAAAATTCGAATATACTATAAATGGCATCTTGAATATCAATTTTTATTACCAGTCTTTATTTTTTGTCTGAATATTTGATACGATTACTACCTAGAGTGCCTACGTCATTTGTTTAAATATAAAACACATATGCGAGTGCAACAAAACAAAATATTCTATATATTATTTACGAAGTAGAGCCACGCTGTAACTATTAGAAACCTGCAGTGGTAATAGGTTGGCTTAACCGGGGCCACCGTGTGGTGGCGGTCAAGAATATCCAATACCCCATATCCTCCCGTGGGTGTCGTAAAAGGCGACAAAGGGAAAAAGGCGGGAGATGGGCAGCAGCATCTTCCTGATAATAGCCAAAATGATAATAAAAAACTGCGGTTGTCAACCCGCTCGCCAAGCGTGGCAACTATGGCAAATACCCCCCAATGAAGACAGTAACAAAAAGACGGCCCCCAGTCCCCGGCGGCCCCGCTATTCCTGGCTACGGTGGCGACCATGGTAACGGCGGGGCAGGGGGTGCTAAGAATCTCCGGTAGAGGTTCGATTGCCACCTACGATGACTCGACCTGGCAACGTACAACGCACGCACCCTGAGGACTGACGAAAAGATCGTGGAGCTGGAAGAAGAGATAGACACGTTGCGCTGGCATATTATAGGATTATCCGAAGTCTGAAGAGAGGGGGAGGACACGGTAATCCTCGAATCCGGCAACTTGCTCTATCACCGGGAGGGCGACCATCTGTCCCAAGGAGGTGTCGGATTTATCGTCCACAAGTCTCTCGTTAACAACGTTGTAAAGATCGGGAGTGTGTCGTCGAGGGTTGCGTACCTTATACTCAGAATCACCAAACGGTATTCGCTGAAGGTCATACAGGTTTACGCACCAACATCGGCACACCCCGATGAGGAGGTGGAGGAAATGTATGAGGATATCTCTAGAGCCATGCATTCCTCCAAAACCCAATATACGGTGTTAATGGGAGACTTCAATGCAAAACTAGGCACAAGAGAGAACGGTGAGCTGAAAGTAGGGAAATTTGGAATAGGGCAACGGAACCCAAGGGGCCAGCAGCTGGCCGACTTCATGGAGAAAGAGGGACTCTTTATGATGAACTCTTTCTTCAAGAAGCGGCCCCACAGGAAGTGGACCTGATCGAGCCCCGACGATTCGACAAAAAATGAGATTGACTTCATTTTGACGACAAGACGACAACTGTTCAGTGATGTCTCAGTGATCGCGAGGCTGAAAACCGGCAGCGATCACCGAATGGTTAGAGGCACACTGAACCTAAATGTTAAGTTGGAGAGGTCCCGGCTGATGAAGTCAACGCTCCGTCCCCCTCGTGCTCTAATCTAAAGTCCCGAAACCTTTCAGCTCGAGTTACAAAACCGTTTTCAGTGCCTAGAAGACTGCAATGAAGTGGACGATATAAATGACAAGCTCGTGGAAACTGTCCATGCGGTCGGAGCTAAGTTCTGCAAGACCCGCCGCAGAAGAACACAAAAACTCTCCGATCACACTCTTATTCTCATGGCTGTTAGACGGGAGATGAGGCTACATTCTTCAACAGATTTGACAGCATACAGGCAACTGAACAGACAGATCTCCAAATGCATGCGGCGAGACTTACGCAACTTCAATACAGCTCGTATTGAAGAAGCGATCGAGCGGAACCAAGGCTCCAAAGTCTTTGCCAGATATCTGTCTGCCAGAAAGAGCCAACTGTCAAAGCTGAAGACCGAATGGAGCAGCATCGTTTCCGGGGCACCTGAGATTTTGAGTGAGATTGAGAGGTTCTATGGGCAGCTGTACACGTCATCGTTGGAGCCACACGCAAGTGTGAGTAACGATCCAACAGCGAGTCTTATTCCGAAGATATCCCGGACGTCAGTCTGAGCGAGATTAGAATGGCTCTCCAGCACCTTAAAAACGGCAAGGCCCCAGGCGAGGATGGAATTACAGCAGAGCTTCTGAAAGCGGGTGGAAGACCGGTACTTGAAGTCCTTCAGAAGCTCTTTAATTCCGTCCTCCATGGTGGCATTACACCGGAGGCGTGGAGCAGAAGTGCGGTGGTCTTGTTCTTCAAGAAAGGTGACAACGCTCTCTTGAAGAACTACAGACCGATTTCCCTTCTGAGCCGCGTCTACGTCCTGTTTTCGAGAGTCATTACGAATCGTCTCGCGCGCAGACATGACGACTTCCAGCCTCCCGAACAAGCCGGTTTCCGAAAGGGCTTTAGCACCATAGACCACATACATACCCTACGGCAAATTGTACAGAAGTCCGAAGAGTACAATTTGCCACTATGTCTAGCGTATGTGGACTATGAGAAAGCCTTTGATTCCGTCGAAATTTGGGCGGTGCTGCAGTCCCTTCAGCGGTGCCAAGTTGACTGTCGGTATATCGAAGTGCTGAAGTGTTTGTACTGTAGAGCTACGATGGCTATCCGAGTACAGAACCAGAGTACGAAACCTATCCAATTGCAGAGAGGTGTAAGACAGGGTGACGTTATATCCCCGAAACTCTTCACCGCTGCATTGGAAGACGTTTTCAAGCTTCTGGACTGGAAAGGATACGGTATTAACATCAATGGCGAGTACATCACTCACCTTCGATTTGCCGACGATATAGTCCTCATGGCAGAATCGTTGGAGGAACTAAGCACTATGCTCAATGACCTCAATAGTGTCTCGCAACGGATAGGTCTTAAGATGAACATGGACAAAACAAAGATTATGTTTAATGTCCATGTCACACCTATGCCGGTAGTTGTTGGGAGCACTAAGCTCGAAGTTTTTGACGAGTATGTTTACCTGGGACAAATAGTCCGACTAGGTAAGTCCAACTTCGACCGAGAGGTCAATCGACGGATTCAACTCGGCTGGGCAGCGTTCGGTAAGCTACGACACATCTTCTCGTCAGAAATACCTCAAAACCTTAAAACAAAATTGTACAACCAGTGCGTGTTGCCAGTGATGACTTACGGAACTGAGACGTGGTCCTTCACTGCTGGCCGTATGAGGAAGCTCAAGGTCGCTCAGCGAGCTATGGAGAGGGCTATGCTCGGAGTTTCTCTGCGTGATAAACTTAGGAATGAGGATATCCGCAGTAGATCCAGAGTAACCGACATAGCCCAACGGATTAGTAAGCTGAAGTGGCAGTGGGCCGGCCATATAGCTCGAAGAACCGACAACCGATGGGGAAGAAAGGTTCTCGAGTGGCAGCCTCGTACCGGTAGACGAAGTGTAGGGCGTCCTCCCACAAGATGGAGTGACGACCTGGTAAGACATGCAGGAAGTCGATGGATGCAGGTGGCTCAGGACCGTGATTTGTGGCATTCTTTTGGGGAGGCCTATGTTCAGCAGTGGACTTGTGAAGGGCTGTAATGATGATGATGATGAACCGGGGCCACCACCCAGCAGAATATTGCTGCTGTGTTTCGTATGGTGAGGGTGAAAAACCGGAGACCCTATTTACTGGCAACGAACATTCACTTACTATCAGGTAGAGCGTGTGTTCCTTTTTCACCTTCTTCTTCAAAATTTTCACATCACATAATTCTATATAAAAAAAAAATATTGTTAAAATGAAATCTATTACATGTCAAAAAGTAAATAGAACTTAACTGGAAATAGGGTTGCCAGCTACAAGGATGAACGCGTGATCGCTTATAATTGACGTAGACTGATGGATGAGACGTTCCGCGTCTCAATACACGAAAACCAAGTTGCTTTTTCTACCGACTTCAATATGGAGGAGGTACTCAATTCGACGGTATATTTTTTATGTGTGTAGCCTTATAACTTTTTTCTCGATGCACCGATTTTGATGTTTCTTTTTTTATTTCATAGCTGGTGCTTTTCATATGATCCCGTATACATTTGATCAAGGTTTCACCAGTAGTTTTTGAGTTATCCTTAATAATTTTAATTTTAACACTTGTTTGTTTCTAAAGTTGAAAATTCTCTTCATACTTTACAATTAAGATTGACATGTTACGGCTAAAAGCCGACGTGTAGTTACACCTAGTTCTAGGCGGTTAGAACTAGTAATAGTAACTACTTGTAGTAGAACTAGTAGAATTAGCGTAAGTTTGATAAAATAGATTAACCTTAAGTAATTATTGCCAACCCTACAAAGTGGTTCAAGTATTTAGTTGCTTCTTTTCCTAATACAATAAGTGAAGTTATAGCCCAAATAACTCCCGTAAGGTACTTTATTTTCCCTCATTTTTGAGTGGATTATGGAACAATTAGTCTGACGCTCTGCTTCAGTGCAAGTTGGTGAACATACAACATGTTCTAGAATATTTCTCAGATATGCCTTCACCGCCGAGCTCGTGGTAAATCATAAAATTTCAATTTACAATTTCGTTGATGCCGACGAGAATCAAACCTAAATTGTTCGCTTATTGTGAAATTTACTGCGAGCGCTTCGCTCGTGAGTTGCAAATTATATTAACAGCTTACCTAAGTTATTGAAATTTTCGACATTTGTAAACACTGTGCTACTACTTCAACAAAAAATAATATTCATTGTTGTGTGATATTCAAGTTATGTGATGTACTATTACCGTACTCACTAACGCAGATGCACTCATCCCTAGTCCAAATCTATCCATATCTGATATAACGGCTTCTGTGATTTCATCAGAAGGAGGCAATATTTTCTGTTTTTGCACAAGCCTTGGTTTCAGTTGGGATTTGTATCTAGAGTTGGCATCATGGTAGCTAGGATCAGTAACTACAGAGCCACGCAGTCATCAAAATATTTCTCATGGTGTTTGTGACTTAAACAATGAAGAACGCATTTTAAATAAGAAATATATTTTTGTTTGTTGGTCACGTTATATGTAGTTCACTTACATGCTTACAAAGTAATGTAATTTTAATCTCTCGATTTTCTATCTTCAATTATTGCTCGATTGATTATTCAATATTCACAATTAATAATTTTGAAGTAATTTTTCTATAGGTACAAGTTAAGGGCAACTCAGATCTTTTTACATTCATACGCTACTTTTGCATACGCTAAATTAGCGTATGAATAGTTGTCATGCTTGTGATGATGATGACGTAAAACTTAAATTAAATTATATCAGTACAAAAATTATTAAATAATCACAAATATCACAACAGAGATACTTAATTGGTATAATATTTAAATCATTTTTCGTTCTTGTCACAGATAATGATCTCCGTAAGATAGTATTTTCATAAATCTGTAGAAACATTTTTTGTATATAATTTACCTGTTATGTAAAATGCTACATAGCAACGAGCATATATATCAATAATGATTCAAATAATATAAACCAATATCGTAATATATATATGCACATCAGGTTTTATGATAATGTTTTAAATTTAAAAATCAAAGTTCTGTGTCCAACTGAATTCATACATTTTAATTAAGTTAATTATAATTAACTTCTAAGTAAAGCTTTCACTACACGGCATAGGAGAATCCACTCACCAATAACATAGCCATGTGTTTCATCATAAGCGAAAGAGGAAAACTTTTACAGGTGACAAACAGGAGCATCTTCGTTATTCTTTGCAGCAATCTCTAGGGGCAGCCTAGCCCAGCCTCAGCATTGGAGTTTAATACACTGTAGTGATAATAACGTTAAGTTACAGCCTTTTATATCCCATCGCTGGGCACAGGCCTTCTCCTAATTCTGAGAGGGTTTAGGGGAAGGAAGTGTCCACCGTGCTTTTCCAATGCATGTTGGCGGACTTAAAATGTCCTTGTTTTTTTAAACTTATGAGTCATGCCGATTTTCTCACGATACACGTGGTAAATCAACACATAATTGCTATCAAAAAATACATTGATGCTGGCGAAAATCAAACCAGAGTTGGTTATGTACATTTAAATATACCACTAGTTTTAGCTTCTTAACTAACACAATTTGACTCGATACCCAGGACCACTTACCACCAGGTGGGATTGTGCATTGGCTTATAATAAATAAAAGAAAAAGGTAAAATTGTATGACACATAATTATTTTCAAGAGTAATTCATATTATGTATATTGTTGGTGCACCGAATAAAATGAATAAATAAATAAATGTTACTTTGTTAAGCAACTGACTATACTATAATGCGATCGAAGGAAACATAGCCCAGTTTTATGCGAGATTAGCATCTCGAATAGGCGATGTCGTACCAATAAGCGGCAGCGCGCTTGTATGGGTGGGTCTAGTTAAACTGATTCCACTTTCTTATATTCAAATGAAATTAATTAGACGCAAGTATGTACACGTATGTTTGCAAGCTAATGCAACAAACGCATTGCAAGAATGTTAAGTGTGCAGCATATATGTAAAACGTGTTATTTATCTAAATCAATGTAATGTATATGCACTTTAAAATCCCTGCGTTTTGTAAGATAATTGCATACATTTAGTAGATACTTTTAAATACACAATCGTCAACTTCATTTCAACGCCTCACAAGTTCACTGCTAAAGTAAGGTCTCCCAAGGAATGTTACAAACACGACTCGAAACGATCTATCGACTTTCTGCATCTCTTACCAGTTTTCACTCGATATAGCAAGAGATCGTCATACACTTCGCTTACCGATACTAGATCCTTTCTTCCCCATCGGTTGTCTGTTCATCGATCAGTATGGATCATATATACAATTACCACCTTTAAATGCAACCTAAAAATATGCAACCGCCCCTTATGTATACACATATAGAGTTGTAAACTATATACGTTTCACTGCTAGGCATAGACCTCCTCCCATTTATGAGACCGATACGAAGGAATCAGTTCGCCGCTCTACGCCGGTGCGTGTTAGTTTTATGTGTACCAGATGTAAAATAGCAGAACTTAATCGCTAAATCGTCTGCTAAGCGTGGCGATTATAGCAAATTTAGATATATAGAGAGAGAGATAAAGTATAAAGAATACCTCCTCTTCTTCTTTTTCCTAATATGAGCTGATTAGGAAAAAAGAAGAAGAGGAGGTATTTTTTATACTTTATATTACTGAATTTTAAAATTTTTCATATTATGTAACAAAATAATCAATAATGTTTATTTTATAAAATTTTATTTTACTTTTTAATTTATTACTTAAATTATTAATACATTTTTCTTGAGTGTTGTATTATAAATTATACAATACTCAAGAGAAATTCAAACTATTAGTTTTAAAATAGAAAACGATAAACATTAACCGTAAGAAATTTTATCCATTCTTTTAATATCAAAGACGACTTAGGAGACAATTTCACTACTTATCATATCGACAACGAAGAGTCTGCGCTAAAGTAGTGAAATAAATTAAAAAACTTTAGCGCAAAGTTAATTTAAAGGCTAAATTTTAAATAAGCTAAAATCTCTAATCGAATTTTAGCTTCAATACTGTAAAGTATCACGATAAAGAAAGATAACATCATTCCTAACAAACGAAACGTACTTAGCACATGGCAAGCTTCGAGTCATCCATCACGGGATTTGCCATTTTCAAATCGCACGATTTAAATTTAATTTTACGTTAGAGGCAACAAAGTTTAAAATTTGTCGAGTGAGCTTTCACCCTCGCATAATTATGTGCATTATTAAACAGTGATTTCGTGACCCCATTCGAAAAGCATTAGATAGAGCATTATGTCTAATTTGCTTGTTTTAATTCAGTTTTGATTATAACAAAGTTTGCTGTTTAATTATTCAATAAAAAGCTCGAGTCGATCCCTGAGGGAGGAGATGTAATTGTAAAATTAAGTATTTGAAGCACTTTGACATTATTATTTTCTGTTTATTTTCACACATGCTAAGAAAACCATTTTGTATATCACACTGGAATCAGACATGAGTTAGCAGTCCAGCTGATGACCACAGCCACTCCAATACGGACGACGACTCCGTGGCGCAGTGGCTTAGCAATGGTAGTTCCAGCGCTTGGGACTGCGGGTTCGAATCCCGCACGGAACAAGTATTTGTATGACTTACGAATAATTGTTCCGGGTCTGGATGTTTGTCATTGAGCAATTTATGTTTGTAAACTGCATCCACGATACAGGAGAAAATCCTAGTGTAGGGGTAACGTTTTTTAAAAAGAAAAAAAAATTCACTTCCTCAGAAAATGAAGGCTATATATGTATTATTTACTCAAGAAATAAAATCAAATGTCTCACAGTCTCTTTCTATTTCTACCTTTTTTAACGCTAGAAATTCCAAAATTTTGTTGAAATGAATGAAACGGTCCAAATTTAAAATTTTGTTTTTATAATGACGATAAACATCATGATCCCGCGAAATAAGAAAGAAGAAGATGATCTCCTTTAATTTCACCCAAAGCGACAACATCTAAATCCAGGTAAAAATTGTCTAGAACACCTACGAAACATACAACGGTACTACAGTTGTAAGCGGCAACACTCGGCAAGTCAAGGAATTGGATATTCATTATTCATTTCATTTTTAATTTTTGTCATTCGAGTTATCGTTATATGTAGGCATGGATGCAGTGTCACATTAGTGTCAATTCCTAACCAAACTCAAAAATCAACAGGGATTTAAATTTAGGAATTTTGACATAGTGTCTAAATAGTACAAAGTACATAATATTTTTATCTTCTTTTTTCTTCCTTAACTCGTAGACACTGTGTTACATGTATTTCTTCAGAGAAGATTTACGGTAATCGCCAAACTCGACAGGTAGATGGGCAAGCGCAATACCAGATCTTTCGTTTCATGGTTATAGTGAGAAAAATAGTTGCTCGCAGACAGTCTACTGACACTAAGTCGATACCACTGAATAGTGAATACTAAATAAATAATATGGCCCATTATATACATGTATGTTTCTGTCTTAGAATAAGAAACAAAACGCGATGCATTGTCACTCCTGAGGAATAAGTGGAATGCCTCGTTTACAGTAAAAGGAGTTTCCAGTTCTCTACACTCTTCATACGATACATAACAGTATTAAGCTGCTATTTTACGCTGGTATTCTCATCATCATCATCATTAAAGCCCTTCATAAGTCCACTGCTGAACAAAGGCCTCTCCCAAGGAATGGCATAAAACACGGTCCTGAGCCACCTGCATCCATGGACTTCCTGCATGTCTTACCAGGTCGTCACTCTATCTAGTGGGGGGACGCCTTACACTTCGTCCGCCGGTACGAGACCGCCACTCTAGGACCTTTTTCCCCATCGATTGTCGGTTCTTCGAGCTATATGGCCGGCCCATTGCCACTTCAGCTCACTAATCCGTTGGGCTATGTCGGTTACTCTGGTTCTACTGCGGATAGCCTCATTTCTAAGTTTATCACGCAGAGAAACTCCTCGCATAGCCCTCTCCATAGCTCGCTGAGCGACCTTGAGCTTCCTCATCCAGCCAGTAGTTAAGGACCACGCCTCAGATCCATAGGTCATCACCGGAAACCACACTGGTTGTATAGTCTCGTTTTCAAGTTTTGAGGTATACCTGACGAGAAGATGTGCCGTAATTTCCCGAACGCTGCCCAACCGAGTTGAATCCATCGATTGACCTCTCGGTCAAAGTTGGACTTACTTAGTCGGCCTTTTTGTCCCAGGTAAACATACTCGTCAACAACTTCGATCTTAGTGCTCCCAAAGACTACCGGCATAGGTGTGACATGGACATTAAACATGATCTTTGTTTTGTCCATGTTCAACTTAAGACCTATCCGTTGGGAGACACTATTTAGGTCATTGAGCATAGTGCTCAGGTCCTCCAGCGATTCTGCCATAAGGACTATATCGTCGGCAAATCGAAGGTGAGTGATGTACTCGCCATTGATGTTAATACCGTATCCTTTTCAGTCCAGAAGCTTGAAAATGTCTTCCAATGCAGCTGTAAAGAGTTTCGAGGTTATAACGTCACCCTGTCTTACACCTCTCGGCAGTTGGATAGGTTTCGTACTCTGGTTCTGTACTCGGATAGCCATCGTAGCCCTACTGTACAAGCACTTCAGCACTTCGATATAGCGATAGTCAACTTGGCACTGCTGAAGGGACTGCAGCACCGCCCAAATTTTGACGGAATCAAAAGCTTTCTCTTAGTCCACGTAAGGCAAAGTGGCGGATTGTACTCTTCTGTCTTCTGTACAATTTGCCAAAGGGTGTGTATGTAGTCCATGGTACTTTTCGGAAACCGGCTTGTTCGGGAGGCTGGAAGTCGTCGAGTCTGCGTGCGAGACGATTCGTAATGACTCTCGAAAACAGCATGTAAACGCGGCGCAGAAGGGAAATCGGTCTGTAGTTCTTCAAGAGAGCGTTGTCACCTTTCTTGAAGAACAAGACTACCGCACTTCTGCTCCACGCCTCCGGTGTAGTGCCACCGTGGAGGACGGAATTAAAGAGCTTCTGAAGGACTTCAAGTACCAGTTTTCCACCCGCTTTCAGAAGCTCCGCTGTAATTCCATCCCCGCCCGGGGATTTGCCGTTTTCAATGTGTTGGAG
The DNA here is from genome assembly GCA_033319125.1 of Parnassius glacialis. Classification (NCBI taxonomy): domain Eukaryota; kingdom Metazoa; phylum Arthropoda; class Insecta; order Lepidoptera; family Papilionidae; genus Parnassius; species Parnassius glacialis. The sequence goes on along the minus strand of JAVANC010000024.1, from coordinate 17,877,688 downwards.
AGCCATTCTAATCTCGCTTAGACTGACGTCCTGGATCTCATCGAAATAGTGTCGGATAAGACTCGCTCTTGAATCGTTACTTACACTTACGTGTGGCTCCAACGATGATGTGTACAGCTGACCATAGAATCTCTCAATCTCACTCAAAATCTCAGGTGTCCTGGAAATGATGCTGCCACACTCGGTCTTCAGTTTTTACAGTTGGCTCTTTCTGGCAGACAGATCTCTGGCAAAGACTTTGGAGCCTTGGTTCCGCTCGATCGCTTCTTCAATACAAGCTGCATTGAAGTTGCATAAGTCCCGCCGCATGCATTTGGAGATCTGTCTGTTCAGTTGCCTGTATGCTGTTAAATCTGTTGAAGAATGTAGCTTCATCTCCCGTCTAACAGCCATGAGATTAAGAGTGTGATCGGAGAGCTGAAAAGTTTCGGGACTTTGGACTAAAACACGAGGGGGACGGAGCGTTGACTTCATTAGACGAGACCTTTCCAACTTAACGTTTAGGTTCAGTGTGCCTCTAACCATTCGGTGATCGCTACCCGTTTTCACCCTCGCGATCACTGAGACATCACTGAACAATTGTTGTCTGGTCGTCATAATGAAGTCAATCTCATTTTTTGTCGAACCGTCGGGGCTCGACCAGGTCCACTTCCTGTGGGGCCGCTTCTGGAAGAAAAAGTTCATCAAAAAGAGTCCTTCTTTCTCCAGCTGCTGGTCCCTTAGGTTTCGTTTCCCTATTCCAACTTTCCCTGCTTTCAGCTCGCCGTTCTCTCTTGTGCCTAGTTTTGCATTGAAGTCTCCCATTAACACCGTATAGTGGGTTTTGGAGGAATGCATGGCTCTAGAGATATCCTCATACATTTCCTCCACCTCCTCATCGGGGTGTGCCGAGGTTGGTGCGTAAACCTGTATGACCTGTATGTTAACGAAAAACTTGTGGACGATAAATCCGACACCTCCTTGGGACAGATGGTCGCCCTCCCGGTGATAGAGCAAGTTGCCGGATTCGAGGATTACCGTGTCCTCCCCCTCTCTTCAGACCTCGGATAATTCTATAATATTCCAGCGTAACTTGTCTATCTCTTCTTCCAATTCCAGGATCTTCTCGTCAGTCCTCAGGATGTGTGCGTTATAAGTTGCCAGGTCAAGTCGTCGTAGGTGACAACCGAACCTCTACCGGAGATTCTTAGCACCCCCTGCCCCGCCGTTACCATGGTCGCCACCGTAGCCAGGAATAGCGGGGCCGCCGAGGACTGGCGGCCGTCTTTTCATAACATTTTTGATTTGGGGGTATATTGCCGTAGTTGCCACGCTTGGCGAGCGGGTTGGCAACCGCAGTTTTTTTATTGGGATATTGCTGTTATCAAGATGATGCTGCTGCCCATCTCCTGCCTGCTTCCCACTGTCGCCTTTTACGACACCCACGGGAAGATATGGGGTAGTGGATATTCTTAACCGCCACTACACGGCTGGTATTCTGCTACAACCAAAATATATCTGCGGCATGGCTCTACCAAGTATACGTTTCTGACATTTCTTAAAGTCATTATTTACAACATGGACGAAATGTACTATAGTATGTGCCATATCGATTGAGAAAAACGGACAATGACCTCAGATATGAGCCGAGTGTCAAAAGGCGTAACTTACAAAATCTCAATTTAGATGTGATAACAATATTTAAATATTGATATTATTCCCACTTCTAGGTCAGCACATATGTTTTGTTTTTTTGTTTCTTAAATAATATTGTCTGTGGTTCCTATAAACATAGTAAAATCTTACGGTACATCGCGAAAAATGTGTTATATTTTATATTTCAATTTATGGTAAGTAACGCAGCAATTCATTTAATAACAGTTTCATATTAAAAAAATATTTGAAGCAATATAATCACCATATTGAGCTTTTGCAAATTCATCCCTTTAAAATAAACAAAACGCGCGTTACGTCAGTTCGTTCTAAAAGAAACGTGACAATGGCAGCCAGAGATGCGTCACCTTTTTTGGGCTGGTCCGCCATTTTGTTTTCATTCGTGTTCGGATAGCGCTTGCGTGTGTACGTCTCGGGTAATTCATAGCATTCATTGCATTGTTTTAGTTGAGTTTTTACTGTTAAATTTGTTATATCGTTAAGTTTTTGTTTTTTGAATCTGTTATATTAGTTTTACTGTGACGGTCGTTACTAAATCGACATGAGTTCAGGAGAATTTGGTGAAGGACCCGGTCCTTCAACATCAAGTGGAAAGAGACGTCGCCGACCCATAATAAACGTAGCAGGTACGTACAAATAGGTACAAATGCGACGACGTAGCCTTTCTATTTCTTAAAGCGCTCTTTTTATGTGACCATGTGGTATTTATTTTCTAAAACAATATGTATTTATGTGATGTAGTACTATGGTAGTATATTTTTGTCATTTATTTACAGGCCCATCTTCTGGAGCACCTTTAACGTCACCAGTAAAAAAGAGAAAACCTACCACTTTGTCGGTCGGGGAACAAGAGATTATCATTAATGTATACAAATATGTCAAAAACACCTGGCCCGAAGACGTGTATCCTTCAAACGTTAATATGGTAGAAAAGGTTTCGGAGATCTCAGGAGTCAGCAAGAGCACTATATATCGCGTATTAAGCGTGTATAGAGATTCCCATAAAATACCAGAAAAGGGAATAATTAATAAAAGAAAAAAGTCTGTAATTGACAAGTTGGACGATTTTGATAAATCGGCTATAAGAGCGAAAGTGCATCAGTTCTTTCTTGCAGGAGAATTACCGACTTTAGACAAAATTTTGCTCAGTATAAATCAAGATGACCAGTTGCCAAACTTGAGCAAAACTTCCCTGCGACGTGTGTTGCGCCATTTAAAATTCAAATATATAAAGAGAAACAGAAAAAGTGGTCTAATAGATCGCCCAGAGATAGTTCTGTGGCGTACCAGATATTTGAGAGAAATACAAATATTAAGAAACGAGGGACGTAACATTTTTTACCTTGACGAAACATGGATTAACGCAGGTCATACTATGGGAAAGGTATGGGAAGACACCACAATTGAATCTTCTCGTCAATCACGGTTAGAAGGCTACTCTACTGGCGCGAAAGCCCCTTCGGGTAAAGGAAAGCGATTAATAGTTGTACACGTTGGCAATGAAAATGGCTTTTTGGAGGGATGTGATTGGGTATTTGAATCATCATCTACTGGTGACTACCATGAGAGTATGGACGCTCTCCATTTCGAGGACTGGTTTAGAAAAGTAATAGAAAAACTGCAAAGCGGCGATGTCATAGTTATGGATAACGCTAGTTACCACTCCAGACGTTTAGAAAAAACCCCAACAATGTCTTGGCGGAAACAAAATATGCAGGAATGGCTAGAATCTAAACAGATCGCATACGTGCCCTCGGACACAAAGACCCACTTAATGGAAAAAATAAAGGCAGTTAAAGATAACTATCGAAGTTACGTCACCGACGAGATGGCAAAAGAAAAAAGCATCACAGTGGTAAGGTTACCTCCTTATCACTGTGAGCTTAACCCCATTGAACTTGTGTGGGCAGATGTGAAAGGGTACGTTGCACGAAAAAATACAACTTTCAAGTTAAAAGATGTTAAAAATTTACTTAAAGATGGTTTAACTCAAATCACGCCAGATAAATGGAAAAACTGTGTTCAGCATGTCCTTAAGGTTGAACAAAAAATGCGTGGCATGGATGATAGAATTGACCAAACTGCAGATCGCTTTATAATTAATGTTACAGATAGTTCATCAAGTGAAGATACGAGTGATGATTGCACCGAATAAAAATAAAGTTCTTATATAATATTAAAAATAAAGTTTTATCTTTTGCATAAGTACGTACTTATTCGGTGTCGTTATCACTCGAATCTTTATATGTGTTATAAATTAATGTTTTTTGTTGTTAAATGAATAAAGTACTTTATAACAATAGATGATTTTTCTTCTACAGCGATCTTTCACATAACTTTTTAATAATAGTTAATAAATATATATTATATCAATCATTATAAAAAAATCATTATAAATAAAGAAAGTACTACATATAAAATGTGCCTATATATTGAAGGTTTGTAACCCCTGGTTAAACGACCGAAAGGTCATTGTCCGTTTTTCTCAATCGATTTGGCACATACTATAGCGGATCTTCTGACACTGCATTCACACGGCAAACTAAACCTTGAATTAACTTCTGTTGCGTTTTATAATAATTTTCAATCTTTATTTTATAAATAAAATAAATATAAATCAGAAAGACGTCATAAGTAGCGACGAGTGCGCGTCATAACAAATGTCATATCATATCGTTACATCCGAGGGGGCTAACCCTTGCGCTGCGATATCAATTAATCGGCTCAATTTATAAATTATTGACCCTCGTGTTACACGGAATAAATAATCAGTTTGGTACATGACGTTGACTAATGGAATTTGCTTGACTAGTGTATAGTAAATAGATATTTTAAAATTTTTAAATACACTTTCTTATCTTCGCTTTTAAGATCACGTCTCTTTAATTGCACTCCTGATCTTAGGCCTCAAAAAGAATGTAAAGATAGGAACTGACCATGTTGTACAGGTAAGTTGGTGAGTACAGGGTTAATAACTTCAGAGTGGTAATACTGTTCCTCATCACCGGTGATAGAAAATTGTGGTTAAGAGCGTTGCTTAAATAAATATTAATAATGCTACTAACATTTTTCCGTTAACAACTTTAAAACGTTTGTGTTCTTTTGTCAATATATATTTTATATTATTGACAAAAGATGACATTCTTAATAATATATTCTTTAGAATGGGGGGCTTAGTTACACCCAATTGATTGAATAATTTCCTAGATATCAAGTTGTAAGATATTTTTTTATATTAAAGGGTCCAGCTGATGGTAAGTGTTTGCTGTGACCTATAGACATCTACATTTATCCTCAATAAAGAATAAAATGCAGATGCCTTGTCACCTGTGAGGACTAAGATGGAATGCCTCTTTTTCAGTAAAAATGGTTCTCAACACTCACCATACGAAACACAGCAGTGTTAAGCTGCTATTTTACACTGGTATTCTGTAAGAGCGTGGTCCTTCCCCAGTTGAACCGACCCATTCGTGCTACAACTATACTATTAATATAGTTAATATACAACTATACTATTAATATACTATTAGTATAGCAGCGAGGCTCTATCGAAAGAAAATCTTGATTTTATTTTTAAAATAACCAAATGCAAGATAAAAACTAAGAATTTCATCATAAGCCAAAACTCTTAATCCACTCAACAAACCAATTGAAATGTTCCTCGGGAATCATAGATTAATCAAAACGAAAGTTTCCGCTTCAAACGCATAAATAAAGTAGCGATCGTTTACATACGCGTACTTCTTGCAAATAAATCATGCGGTACAGTAATCTGCGGCCATTTTGATGTACAACAGCGCCATCTGTGTCAACTGAATGAGTTATTATCTTGATGTCTATCTAGGGTTGGAACACGGATTTTTTTTTAACAAAAAGTCATTTAGTTGGCTATTGAAACCATCTTATTTATCATCATTACAACCCTTCACAAGTCCACTGCTCAACATAGGCCTCCCCCAAGGAATGCCGCAAAGCACGGTCCTGAGCCACCTGCATCCATCGACTTCCTGCACCTTTTACCAGGTCGTCATTCCATCTAGTGAGGGGTAACCCTACACTGTAACTACCGATATGAGGCTGCCACTCGCGCACCATTTTTAACCATCGGTTTTCGGTTCTTCGGGCTATATAGGCGGCCCATTGCCACTTCAGCTTACTAATCCGTTGGGCTATGTCGGTCACTCTGGTTCTACGGCGGATATTCTCATTTGTAAGTACTCGCTGAGCGACCTTGAGCTTCCCATACAGCCAACATTGAAGGACCACGTCTCAGTTCCATAAGTCATCACTGGCAATACGCACTGGTTATACAATCTCGTTTTTAAGTTTTGCGGTATATCCATAATATAACAATAGCTTTTAACTTATTTTAAGTTAATATTATCTATTTCAATTATTTCAACCACTTTTCAAGGTATTTAATTACAATTCTAATACAGAAATACACGAGTTGTCTACTGGCCTAGAATTAAGGATATGTTTTTTCTTAAGTAGGTATGTACTCATATAAATGCTTGCCTGTTATGTATCTTTTCGTAGCTCATACGGCTAAACAGATGTTAGAATAGAGGGCACAACAGGAGACAGATGAACTTTAAAGTTGGAAGTTTTTTCTTTGTCAACTGCTATAGATACAAACATTGTTTTGCAATAATACTAATAGTATGCTTAAAAATTAAATGAAACGACAAAAATGCTGACATGTATTTGCATAGCACTATAGTCAAATTATTTTCTTACTCGTTTCGTAATAATTCGAGTAAATATTTTGAATATTATTTTTACAATATTGCCATCCCTATTCAACTTAAACGTAACATGATTTATAGGCCAACCCTTTGGCGAGATTAACCCTTTATCGCGGGTCATATGACACAAGGCGCGGGGTCACATACGCCCCGGACGCTTCAATTCAATTTTAATAATTTATTGTATTTCTATATGCTATACAGTGCTTAAGAGATCAAGTCTTACGGTGTAAAATAATATAAAATCCATTTTAAAATACTGTTTCGAAGTATTTTATATTGAATAAATATACAACTACAAGGATTCTGTTTCACCATCAAAGCGCCAAATTAAATAAATATTTAATTAGAAAACGATTATAGTGTTTTGAAATAGGTGTAAATCATAAATTTAATGAAACTAGTTTTTTACGGATTTTATCGCGTTTAATTAACTTCTTTTAAATTCTTGGTGTTTCGAGTACCTTACAATTCATGGTCACGGGGGACCGAGGTGATCAACGTCATAGTCATAGTTAACTGTCGCTACCTTCAGTTTTAAATTATTAATTTTTAGTCCGATCTACGCAGAACGAGCTTACCTATAGTATCTTAATGTCTTGTAGTTGTTGTTTTGGTTTGGGATTTAATTTTATTAATTATAGGATCCCAAGCATCCTTTCTATCGAAATTAAGAGGTACTTTTAGTTCAATAGCCTCGCGAATAATCATTGGAAAGAATCGGTGTTCTTTTGCGAGATTTTGTGTTCTATCAAATCAGATGTAATGGTGGGGGCAATCCTGTACATGTTCACGTAAGAAATCATTGTAAATAATAAAGTTTTGTATGATAGCATCAAGTTCAAACGTGTCAAAGTCAAGACGTGAAATACTCAGACCAGCTACCGACAGCAGAGTCAAAGATGCGCAAGGTACTACGATTTTCAAACCGCCTGCCAAGCGTGACGATTCACGCGAATCTAAACAATTTTTATCATCAGCATCATCATCATTACAGCCCGTCACAAGTCCATTATTGAACATAGGCCTACCCCATAGAATGCCACAAAGCACGGTCCTGAGCCACCTGCATACATCGATTTCATGACTTACCAGGTCGTCACTCCATCTAGTGTGGGGCCGCTCCACACTTCGCCTACCGGCACGAGGCTGCCACTCGAGAACTTTGCTTCCCCATCGGTTGTCGGTTCTTCGAGCTATATGGGCGGCCAATTGCCACTTCATCTTACTAATCCGTTGGGCTGTGTCTGTTACTCTGGTTCTACTGCGGATATCCTCATTTTTAAGTTTACCACGCAGAGAAGCCCCGAGCATAGCCCTCTTCATAGCTCGTTGGGCGAGCTTGAGTTTCCTCATGCGGCCAAAAGTGATGGACTACGTCTTAGATCCATAAGTCATCACTGGCAACACGCACTGTTTGTACAATTTCGTTATCAAGTTTTCAGGTATTTTATTTCTATTAAATTTTTCTTAATACTTATCTCTACAGGTAAAAATGGTATTAAGTTATTAAAAATTAAATAGCAGTATAGACAAAACCTATTATCGTTAGTATTTGGAGGAAATCATAGAGGGGGAAATAGACCTGAAAGTTATACAAATGTTCCTGTCACTTACGTCTCCACTATCTGAAATACTATCACACTTTATATCAGTCAAGATGTTTTAATGTAGATTTTAATGATAAATACACAACAAACATAACAAGTAATTGGCATCTTAATGAAATCTATGACTTAAATCGATTACAACATCCCTGCCAATGTTCAAGATAGTAACCGTGAAAATGTTTCCTTTAATAATCATCTTTATATACTGTGTCCATGGTGCATAGACAGCTAAGAGATTAAAAAGGGCGTATGGTTTACAAAACAAATATGTTCATAATTATAGCCTGTGAAATATTTTATCCTCATACTGAATAGTGACTACGCTATGAAATAGGCTAGAATTCCTTAATATTATATAAGCGGTAAGCACATTAGTCGTTTCGGTATTAAAAAAAATGCTTATGAATTACTCAATAGGTGCTATAGGCCTCTATTCACTCATTTGAAGGTAATGAAACAGAAAGGTCGCTATTCCATAACAGGTTGTCCACCAAGTGTGAAATTACTCGACATATTTGAAGTCATTAACTAACCTACTAATCTAAAAAAGTTTAAGTAATAAGATATTTTATAAGAAAAAAGAAAAGAAATGATATATTTGAATTAGATATACCATAAAAGAAACGTTCTTCAAATTCGAACTCCAACTCAAAAGGTTCGTCAGAATGACGTTAAAGCATATTGCAAGCGACGTACTAAAATTTCGAGAACGAAGGCGAATTCAACTACAACACCTCCTAAACCGTAAAAGCATTTAAGCTGCCAAAGGTCATAAAGATACTGACAATACGTACGTAAAATAAATATAATATGAAATAAAAAACTATAAAATATTAAATTAAAACATTCTAATTCGGCTAAAAATGGACGAACATTAAACTCAAAGAAAATTTGAAATTTGAAAATAAGTTTACTAATGAATTCTTACAATATTTATATTGATTTTGGTTATAAAAGTTATTTTTTGTTATTTTTTTTTATAGGATTAGGGTGACAAACGAGCACACAGTCCTCCTGATGGTAAGTGGTTGCTGCGGCCCATAGACATCTACATCTATCCTCGTTTGCGAATCAAAATGCAGATGCGTTGTCACCCGTGAGGACTAAGATGGAATGCCTCATTTCCAGTAAAAAGGGCCTCCGGCCACCTGCACTCACCAAGCGAAACGCAGAGGTAAACCTCTACTTCACGCTGGTTTTCTGTGAGGTCGTGGTACCACCCCGGTTCGAGCCGGCCCATCCGTGCTACAGCAAAAGCTACCGCGTGGCTCTACCACTGTTAAAAAAATTGTTATAAAGGTTCTTTTCTCGTTCAAAGACTAAGTATAGCCACTCAGCGGGGAAACACAGCCAGCGTTCTTGGCACGATACCGCGGGGAGTAGGACTGTATGATAATTAAGTTACTAGTTTTAGTTTTGTTTCTTATTATAGTTTTTAATATTGTACATAATAAGTATTATTTATAAGTTGCCTTAAAATTGATAATATAAATTACAAAATTCATCTACAAAACTAAAGACAAATTGACTAAAATTTTAAAATTTAACAGTGGTAGAGCCATGCGGCAGCTTTTGCTGTCACACGGATGGGCCGGCTCGAACCGGGGTGGTACCACGACCTCACAGAAAACCAGCGTGAAGTAGAGATTTACCTCTGCATTTCGCTTGGTGAGTGCAGGTGGGCGGAGGCCCTTTTTACTGGAAATGAGGCATTCCATCTTAGTCCTCACGGGTGACAACGCATCTACATTTTGATTTGTAATAGAGGATAGGTGTAGATGTCTATGGGCCGCAGCAACCACTTACCATCAGGTGGACTGTGTGCTCGTTTGTCACCCTTATCTTATAAAAAAAATCAATATAAGCCTTGTAAGAAGATTTATTGATTTTTCTAAAAGACATTATGTGTCATCTTATCTAGGTGCAGCCATTTTTTCATTCTATAGCTTTGCCGGTTAATAAGTATTTATATTATATATCAGTATACCCTCAATATTCTATATTACCCTCTATATGTCCGGGGCGGAGCACCCCAGTACCAGCTCCTTCCAATTGACCGCATTCAAAGCCGAGCGGCTCGAATTGTTGACGACCAAGTTCTTTCCGTTCATCTTGATCCACTGTACATTGACGTGTCTTTTTACATACTCTAACGCATATACCAGAAAGAGTGCTGTTCGGATTAATTCCAGCTGTTGAATTCCAGATTGTATACTGCGAAAAGACTCTAAATTCTACTCACACCATTGTTGTCATTGAAGTACCTGCGTTTCATCAGGAATTTACTGCCACACATAACTACAGTGTGGAGTTTACCGTCACTACTCACCAGCGGTTTCTCAGGGATCTTCAAGAAAAGAGGCAACTCCTTTCCGAAAATCCGGGGAACGCATTTCTCTCATGTTGTGGATGTTCATAAGTGGCGGTGATCACTTACCATCTGGTTAACCGTATACTTGTTTACCTCCTCTTCTATAAAAAAAAAACCTGACCTGCGTAAAATACCTATTTTAATAAAATTTCAAAGTTTAAGATGCAAAAGGTTAGACAAATTACAAAATTTCGCTTCACTTAAGCGCTTATAGCCACAGACAGAATATTTTACATCCATTAATTACAGCGATAAAGAAAGTTATTCTACAAGATTGTAACAATTTAGCAAAGTACTTAAATATTTCAAAGGATTTTAAATTTACATTAAAGACCATGCTACGAGTAGAAGGTTACCCTACACTTTCATTATAAACGTCAAGTTATGTAGAGGCATATGTATATTTACTCGTACGTTGAAAGCAAAGTATATAATTCATCTATTAGAGTTTTTTTTTTGCGAACGATACAGTATTCTGTAGCAACAGGACTACATAGACACATCTCGAATAGCTTGATTTAGTACTGCCTTAATGTAACCTGTTATGTAACTGGAAGTATTTATTATTTCGTCTTACGAACGAGTCTGCTGGAAATGACGAGCTTCTGTATTAGTTAATAATTAACTGGATTTAATTAGAGTAAATGATGATGAATATTTTTTATAGCATAAGTGTGACAAACGAGCTTACATTCAACCTGATGGTAAGTGAATGCTGTAGCCTATAGACACCTACGTCAATCGTCGATTAAGAATCAAATTGCAAATTTATACGTGGTAGAGTCATGCCATATTAGTAGTATAGTTGTAGCACGAATGGGTCGGCTCGACCGGGGAAGGACCACACTCTCACATAATACCAGCGTATAATAGCAGCTTAACACTGCTGTGTTTCTTATGGTAAGTGTAGAGATCAGGAAACCCGATTTACTGGAAACAAGGCAGTCCATCTTAATCCTCACGGGTGACAACGCATCTGCATCTTGTTTCGTAATCGAGGGAAGATGTAGATGACTATGGGCCACAGCAACCACTTACAATCAGGTGGACTGTGTGCTCGTTTGTCACCTTTATCCAATAAAAGAAAGATGCGTTGTCACCCGTGAGGACTAAGATGGAATGCCCCGTTTCTAGTAAGAAGAGTCTCCGGTTTTCTACATTTACCATACGAAACACAACAGCTTCAAGCTGATGTTTTGTGCTGGTAGTTCTTCCCCGGTTGAGCCGACCGATTCGTGCTACAACTATAATATTAGTATGGCCCTACCTCGTCGTTAAGGCAGTATTAACTATGTTTTCTTTTTGTAAATAAGAATAATTATATATTTCATAGTTGTCCCATATCATCAGGTAGACTGTATTAAAAACTATCCCATGTTGAACAAAGCTTAAATAAAGGTCAATGATCAATTAATTATCTTCCTCTCAGATCAACCAAGGTTCTAAAGGCTTTCGACAAGCTGCCTGCTTTAAAAAAGTTAATTATGTTATAAAAAGAGAAAAGGTGTTTTCTATAGTCATTTTGTCGGCTATGAGTTTTATGGTGGCCATTAAAAACACGTATCTAAGTACGAGTATCTTACGAAATCTATCGCATGTAAGGTTAAGAACCGTAATTAATTTTGTTAAAAATCCACTTTAAACATTCGAAGCATTCGCGAGTTCTGTTCGACTGATATGAGGAAAGGATATAGAGTTGTGCACTCGCCACGTTTATTCAAGTAGTGTTAATTCAATTGAGGTCAGAGTCTGTTTAATGCTGGATTTTTTTTTGCTTATGAGCCAGTGCTTGATTACTGGGCTTCATCAGGTGGCAAATCATACTCTCTTAACGCAACAAAAGCATATTTTTATACTATTACTTTGCTAACACCCAAAAAGCCGGCAACGCATCTGTAATTCCCCTGGCGTTGCAGTTGTTCAAGGGCGGCGGTAGTCACTTACCATCAGGTGAGCCGCACGCTCGTTTACCCCCTCTCCTATAAAAAAAGCATTTTAATTGGACAGAAAGACAAAGACTGCGGAATACACTACTCCGTTGCTGGATCAAAGCCGGAACAAACTATATGGTGCAACTTTGTGAAATATCGACAGCAAAACTGTGTAGACCCGCATGCCTGTGCCACTTGTCACTTTCATTTGCAGGAGTGATAAATTTGGTTTAATCTGTGTCACTAATAAGCCTTTGAAATTAAAGAAATGGTACTTTTTAATTTAATCACTTAACTTGGAAGGCGGATTCGCGATATGAGCACCTGGCGTATTGCTCTGCTATGATCGATTTTTTCAAAAAACGCGATATTTCTAATTTGTTAAATTGTCACGTAAAAATCTTGGAGGAAAATTTGAAATTGGAAAACAAGTATTTTTACTTCCAAATAAACGTATGTTCACAAAAAGTTTTAACTGAGCAGAGTCTCATACAAAAAAAAATTGAATATGGCAAAGGTATCAGTAATAAACGTGTTTGTGCCAATTTTCACAGCTCTGTGATATACTACACAACGAGGAAATGTCCCTAATATCGCTTTGGCTAGAGTGTTGATATTTTTATAATTTATTTAGGCAAACAGTAATATGAAATGAAAAGTAGTATTATATTTAATAAATTAGTTGAAGTGTGGCTGAATAGCTGATTAAATGCAAAATAAGATGCAATAAAAAACAAAATTCAGATGTCTTGTCACCCTGGAGGACTAAGATGAAATGCCTCGTTTTCAGTAAAAATAATATATTTTACGCTGGTATTCTGTAAGAACGTGATTCTCCTAAGGTGGTGCCGACCCATTCATGCTACAACCATAATGGCTCCACCACGCAAAGAATTAATGGTTATAACCACTCATAGAATATACGCATAAGAACATTCGTTCCCGTAAAACCGCTCGAATGCCGTGTCGGTAGCGATCATTTTTTTCAAGCCGATCGCATCTCCAGCCAGGTATATTTATTTATTATACGTTTCCACTTCACTTTTTACCTTGATTAAAGGGCAATTTATTAATGAAACAATTAATCAAGTGTTATCAAATCGGCATCGCAAAAGGATTTGGGGTTTGAGTCTAAATGATATAAAATAACTAACGAGAAATTTAACTGCACAAACGTAATATTTATTACTATTTTTATTATTTAATAGATGTTTCTTTTATTTGATTTTTTAAACTTGTAAAGTATGGTAAAGTTACAGTTTATATACGTCCCACTGCTGGGCACAGGCCTCCTCTCACTTCTGAGAGGGTTTTAGGGCAAGGAAGTGTCCGCCGCGCTGCCACATATGTTTTTCTTTTTTAATGTTTTTATTTGTCAGACATGCAAGTTTCCTCACGATGTTTTCCTTCTTTGTCGAGCACGTGGTAAATTAGCACTCAAAATTGCAATTAGCAATTTCATTGGTGCCGACAGTGATCTAACCTAGGTTGCTCCTATACTGTGAAATTTACAGCGAGCCCTCAGCCCCCGAGCTACCACAATTAAAACACATTTAAACGTGTATTTAGTTGAAATAATTTCATCATTATCATCATTACAGCCCTTCACAAGTCCACTGCTGAACATAGGCCTCCCCCAAGGAATGCCACAAAGCACGGTCCTGAGCCACCTGCATCCATCGACTTCCTGCATGTCTTACCAGGTCGTCACTCCATCTTGTGGGGGGACGCCCTACACTTCGCCTACCGGTACGAGGCTGCCACTCGAGAACCTTTCTTCCCCATCGGTTGTCGGTTCTTCGAGCTATATGGCCGGCCCATTGCCACTTCGCGATCACTGAGACATCACTGAACAGTTGTCGTCTGGTCGTCATAATGAAGTCAATCTCATTTTTTGTCGAACCGTCGGGGCTCGACCAGGTCCACTTCCTGTGGGGCCGCAGAAGAAAGAGTTCATCATAAAGAGTCCCTCTTTCTCCATGAAGTCGGCCAGCTGCTGGCCCCTTGGGTTCCGTTGCCCTATTCCAAATTTCCCTACTTTCAGCTCACCGTTCTCTCTTGTGCCTAGTTTTGCATTGAAGTCTCCCATTAACACCGTATATTGGGTTTTGGAGGAATGCATGGCTCTAGAGATATCCTCATACATTTCCTCCACCTCCTCATCGGGGTGTGCCGAGGTTGGTGCGTAAACCTGTATGACCTTCAGCGAATACCGTTTGGTGATTCTGAGTATAAGGTACGCAACCCTCGTCGACACACTCCCGATCTTTACAACGTTGTTAACGAGAGACTTGTGGACGATAAATCCGACACCTCCTTGGGACAGATGGTCGCCCTCCCGGTGATAGAACAAGTTGCCGGATTCGAGGATTACCGTGTCCTCCCCCTCTCTTCGGACTTCGGATAATCCTATAATATGCCAGCGCAACTTGTCTATCTCTTCTTCCAGCTCCACGATCTTCTCGTCAGTCCTCAGGGTGCGTGCGTTGTACGTTGCCAGGTCGAGTCGTCTAAGGTGGCAACCGAACCTCCACCGGAGATTCTTAGCACCCCCTGCCCCGCCGTTACCATGGTCGCCACCGTAGCCAGGAATAGCGGGGCCGCCGGGGACTGGGGGCCGTTTATTATTGTCATTGCTCATGGGGGGTATATTGCCATAGTTGCCACGCTTGGCGAGCGGGTTGGCAACCGCAGTTTTTTTATTGTATTTATACCGTTACCAGGAAGATGCTGCTGCCCATCTCCTGCTCGTTTCCCTTTGTCGCCTTTTACGACACCCACGGGAGGATATGGGGTAGTGGATATTCTTGACCGCCACTACACGGCAAGTTGAAATAATTTACCACCATTTAAATATGTATCTGAATTAATAAGAAAAATAAAAAGATCGGCAATAGAAGAAGAGTCCATACTGGACTGCTATAATTGAAGAAAGAAATAAAAATAATGTATATCATACATAAATTTTTTTGTAAACGTATTCATACATTACTTCAGTCAATTAATATTAAAAACTAGCGTTCCGCCCCGGCTTCGTACGGGTGATTTCTGGATTTATAAAACAGCGCCACCTATCGGGTCAATTTGTGAATCAAAACCATTTAGGGACCAACTCAACCACATACAAAAAGAAAACATCAGAATAGATCGAGCCAGTTTCGAATTTTAGCGAGACTCCGGACAACAATTGATTTTCTATATCAGAGAAATATCTATATATAATTCTATATTATGTAAAAATGTCGTTCTTAGGAAATAACATAAACCTAACATCTAACTGGTAAAAGTAACCTAATAGACTATTAAGGTGCAATGTTTTTGTGGAGGTATACAGATAGCAATTTAGAAGGTAGATAACAAAGGCACATCTCGAATTACCAGGTCGAGATAAAAACTGGGCACCCGGCCACCGGAGTACAGTATTCCTAACAGGTTGAGAAGATCTTGCCGGAGACATTCCCACATCTAGTTCACTTTTAGTTCTTTTCCACTGATATCAACACGAAGAACCAATTAAAAAGTTTTATGGTATATTATATTAATAAATTATACGAGGGAGTTAGATCTTCAATAAAAAAAATTAAATGATGTTTCGAATGAGTAACTTATTTTTGATTAATTTGTTGAGTTGTTAATGTAAATATAATTTTTTTTTAGTTTAACTAACAAAACATACACCTTAGTTTGTTAATAATAACATCAATTCTAGGATAGATGCTGAATTTTGCTTTACAGTGGTTAAACATCGTAAAGTTTTTGACACCGGGCTGGTTTCAGCGGACTAAAACCGTGGACCCGTGACTCGAAACTGGAACCACATTATCAACAGTCGCAACATGTAATTGTTGTTAGTAATGCAAATAACGCTTTAAATTTTACTTTTACTTTTTTTGTTTTTACTAAGCTCTCAAGATTTGTGTCGTCTTCATTGGCCATGCCCTAAGAATCTAATATCGGACCACGTCGGGATCGTTGTATGTAGATCTTTTCCGCTATTTACATATGCCATGTCCATTATTTCAGAAATTTTGCATGTGCGATGCGTGTATTTTGTTTTTTGAATATTTCTTGCACAAATAATTGAATATCCCGATGAGTTTGTACAAAGCTAATTGAAAAAAAATACTTGTAAGAGGGTTATCTTGATTTAATGATTCGAAAAACGGTACGATAGTGAATGAATAACAGAAAAATAAGGTACAAAAAAACTTACGTTGTAGCTATATACTTAGGCATATTATACTCAAGTCAACACTTAAGCAATATTTAGACATTTTAATGAAATTAATGTATGTCTGTAATGTCTAAATAACTGACTTCTACTAAGCTTTAGGGTTATTTGCATGCATATTAGAACATGAGTAACCATTTTTAATTGTTTTTTCTCTCTGTCCGACTATCTAGGCTAATCCTCAAAATTGCTAAACTGTGATTTTTTAATGATTTAGATGACACTTTTCGTAGACATAGCAAACCATGCCATGAGTGACCGAGGCTATATTTTATTCAATTTCAATAATTCTACATTTGTATTTTCAAAATATTTTTTTTATCATTTTAAATATTTTCCCTTATTAAGTGGCGAAGCTTGCGAAGACACTTATTGATTTCACGATGTCTGTCCGTATGTCCGTCTGTCCGTCTGTCCGTCTGTCCTTCTGTCTGTCCCACGATTATCTCGAGAACGGTTTCAAATTTTCAAATTCTGTTGTCAGCAATCGATTACTGATCACTCAGGCATCTGAACCTCCTATTTTGAAACTGATTGCTCAACGGCAACCGTTAGAAACCCCTACAAAGCTGATTGCTTCACCACTTTGCTATGCTGTTAGCTTGCTAGGTTTATTGCACATAATTTTCAAGATAATAACAAAAACAAAACTTAGTTAAAAGTGAGATCTGCAGATTTGTTTTTCAAGTTCAACGCGAACGAATTCTCGGGTCGTCAGCGGCCCGTGTTGCTTTATGTCTCTACTGTACTTATACAAAAAATACCCAGTTCAGTATCTGTAACAAATTATCTAATACTAATTTTCTCAGAAGCGCTATGAAAGTACAAACAAGCATCAGCGGTCCTGTTTCAAAGGAAGTTATATCTAGTGGGTTATAACCCTATCACTCATGTCGACAAGCGCTTTCCTTTGCCGGTATATGTAACTGCACTAACTAACGGCACGTGGTAAATCAGCACTTAAAATTGCAGTTAACAATTTCATTGGTGCCGGCGGGGATCGAACCTGGTTTGCTCACATACTGTGAAATTTACAACAAGTGCTAACCATCTGAGCTACCACGGCTCTTCTTCTACTAAGTGTATTGTTGTGATTACGGCAACTTTTTCCTGTTATGAGCTAAGTATGTTATGTTTCTAATGTAAAAATATGAAGGCTTCTCTACAAAGTGACATATACTGAGCAAGGATCTAAGCCACCAGTCTTTAATGAGTCATTACTCTCATACTTCTCTGGTCATAAGTCTCTTCTATAGTAAGGATAATAATTAGCTATCGCTATGCATAGCAGGCGAATTAGCGATGCTTCTCGTCGTCTGTCAGTATATTTTAAATTTGGAATAAAAACGACATGGTTATTTTTCCCTGTAAGATGTTCCAGGCATTGCCCTAAGTCGCTTATAATACCTTTAGGATAATTATGAGGATGATATTTTATGACTCTTTATATACTGAATTTAAAATATAATATTTCCTACACCGATGTAAAATTCGAAATATTAAATGTAGCATTGCGCTAACCTGCACTTTTAAAGGAATTTATGAATTTAGGTTCTTGTATTATTTTCATAGAAACATTTATAAATATTTATATTTATTTGTTCTCATGGAAGCAATAAATAAGACTAAAATTGTCCCGATTATAGTAAAAAAAATTAAGAAATAAATGGTTTTGATTGATTGGAATACGCATTGTTTATTTATTTATAATCACACAAATATTCACATTTCATGATTAAGGCTTATTCACAACAAGGAACTATATGCACATGTAACTTGAAATATAAGTTACAAAAGTCATATATTACATGCCGATCTTGAAAGAACGTATTTATTTTATATTGTTAATATCTTCATATGCGACTAGAGCTCTACTCTATAAAGGATAATCTAATAAAGCACTAACGAAAACATATGCGATCCTCTCAATATTAACCATCTAAATAATAATACATATTATCAAAGTTGATTTTTAATTTATACACTATTGATTACTATAATAATGGGATCCGGGTCAGCTCAAACCGCATCCTAGCGATGTTCTCGAATAGAGTGGACTGTCAGTACCTGAAACATTGTTGTATGGTTCATGTACTGGCAAATAAATAATCTGAAATCAACAAAGGTGCTTATTGAAAGGTTTTTATTTATTCTCTTAATTATTTATTTTTATTTAACTCTTCTTTATTATTATAATTAATTATTTTATACGTTATCACCAAATTATATTAATTATGTAATATGATCCTTGTTGATCGAAATAAAGATATTATAATTATAATTATTATTATAAACCATTGAAACTAAAAACTGAAATTATCATATAGTCCTACTCGCCGCGATATTGTGCGAAGAACACTGGCTGCGTTTCCTCGCTTAATGGCTATAGGTATTTAGCATTTGAGTGAGAAAAGAACCAACCCTCTTATTACCGGGGGCGATGACTAGTCGTCAGTACAGTTCTTTTGGGAACTTTACTGCACGTGCCCCCGGAACGGTAGTCTCTACAGCAATTCGCACAAATATATAGTCATCTCTCATAGACTCATACTTGCGCCACTTAGTCAAGCCGTCTCTCATGCCGCTCGACTCTAAACGATATAAAAAGCAATTGAATAATATAATAAAACATTTTTGTGAACTTTGGGATTTGGAACTTGTTTAAAAGATGTTGTGGATATATTTTTTACTTTATTTCTTGCAACTATAGTAAACACAGTTAAGAGGTAGAGCTATTCAGCTTATTTTTTGTAATTCTTTGTACGTGGTAGAGCCATGCTGCAGCTATATTAGTAGTATAGTTGTATAGCGCGAATGGGTCGGCTCGACCAGGGAAGGACCACGCTCTCACCGAATACTAGCGTAAAATAACAGCTTGACACTGCTGTGTTTTGTATGGTGAGTGTAGAGAACCGGAGACCCATTTTACTGGAAAAGAGGCATTCCATCTTAGTCCTCACGAGTAATACATCAGCATTTTGATTCTTTATTGAGGATAAATGTAGATGTCTATGGATTATATCAACCATTTACCATTAAGTGGACTGTGTGCTCGTTTGTCACCCTATCCTATAAAAAAATCTTAACCCTGGGAAATAAGAAAATGTATTAGTACATTATTAATTTCCAACAATTGTCAACTTGTGTATACTAATAAAGTACAACTCCCTAGTACAAGGCCCTGTTATTTCGTATTTCAAAAATCGGATCAATAAATATAGTAAACTTTTGATAGGCTTAATAAGTTTTGGAGATATTTTATTTCTATACTTCAAAAAATTAAGTGTTTTCTTTTAAGTTTTTTCTTAATTCTAATTCCTTTTTTCTTCTATAAAACTATTTTATGGATACCAAATACAATATCATTATACATAGAAACAATGTATATGCAACATGTAACAAAAACCCTGTGATTTCCGTTAAGTACGTTATCAGGATCAGTATTCAAACCTATAGAGCTAATTTTTTTTTAAAAACTCGACAATGTTTTTTATTTTATTTAATTTTTTTTAATTTTATGTGGTTTTATTACCTCTTACTGACACTAGCCGATGCTAAAACTAAGTAAAGTGGGGTCTTTGACAATCCTCTTACTCCCCGGCCAATGCAGACGTAATAAAACCACATAAAATTTGCATACAATGTTTTTAAATAAAATAAAAAAAAAAAATTGTTCGAGTTTTTAAAAAAAGTTATTTCTATATGTTTGAAAAATGCTCCTGATAACGTACTTAATGGAATCCACAGGGTTTTTGTTACATGTTGTATATATATAACGCTAATTTACATTTAAATGAGTAAATTAAATACAGACGATAATATTTTCATAGCTATAAGTAAGTTAAACCACCGGGCTTAAAATATAAACAAATATTAACATACGTGTAATAAGATTGAAGGAAATAATCGATCTATTTAAGATTTCTCTCCACCACACCCAGCAATCGCTTCTATCATTAAGTGCAACAAGCGTTTAAAAGGATATGTCGTTCATACATGTCAGCAGTAATTTCTACTATGTGTAAAATAGTCCAACTTTCTACTAAAACTGGTCAGTAGCAACTGACGACGCTAAATCGCAATTATTTTCAATTGTATTCGATATTTCAATAGAAACGCGTCGTGTTTAGTTGTATCCTTGTCTCAAAACACAAAAGCTTTAACCATCAAGTTTTCTACGCGAATTGGCATTAGCGGTCTGTGAATTATGCGCCTTTCTCGTTTTCGCTTTGTGTTGCGCATACTTGTAACTTTGTTTAGGACTCAAATACTAAAGTAATTAAATAATTGATAAAAATATTAAAGTCTAATTTTATAAATATCAGTTAGGGTGCGACTACCTTCAGAGAAGGCCACAAATTAATTGTTATCTCTAAGGAGTCAGATGAAATCCTTTCAGTCTGTTATTGTACTTGCTGTCCTACCATTTAAATCGAAACACAGCAATGGATGCACTGTTTGGCCGTAGATAAGGGGGTGGTATGAATCCCAGACGGACAAAGCTAGAGTAATTAACTACAAGTTAGTTGATGTAACAATTGTCAACGAAATGACATTGAAAATAAGACTACAAATAATTTTACTTATAGATTAACATATCTGACATTTAAATAAGGATTATTCTTAAGAACGTTGTGCAGGACCAGTGTAAATACTACATAAACAGACATACATCCGCTTAACAACCTGATAAATGGATTCGATTGACAATCACTATGGAGAGAACAACGCTTTAACGACGCCCAGGGTTGTGTAGTACAATTGCCTCCACTAATTTAAAACGCGGTGCCTTATAAAGTGACTGGAGTGTTAAGAATCCACACTTGATCGGCGTTTGTATGAGTGTAGCTTAAGAGTATCTCTTTGACGAATGCGCGTTAACCAAATAGGGTTGGCTGTGTAGTGAAAAATTTGCTCTTCAACCCTCCTTAATTGGGTGTCGTGTTGTTTTACATGTTACACAGAAGTATAAAGTTCAGTTAACCTAATTAAATCTTAACTTAGAATATTCATAAACGTTCCGATATTTTGTTTTATTTATAGTAATATATCGGTTGCATACCCGCTCGCCAAGCGTGGCCACTATGGCAATATACTCCCCATGATGAAAGTTACGAAGAGACGACCCCCAGTCCCCGGCGGCCCTGATATTGCTGGCAACGGTGGCGACCACGATAACGGCGGGGCAGGGGGTGCTAAGAATCTCCGATGGAGGTTCGGTTGCCACCTAAGATGACTCGACCTAGTAACATATAACGCACGAACACTGAAGACTGACGAGAAGATTCTGGAGCTGGAAGAAGAGATAGACAAGTTGCGCTGGAATATTATAGGATTATCTGAGGTCCGAAAAGAGGGGGAGGACATGATAATCCTCGAATCCGGCAACTTGTTCTATCACCGGGATGGCGACCATCTGTCCCAAGCAGGTGTCGGAATTATCGTCTACAAGTCTCTCGTTAACAACGTTGCAAAGATTGCGAGTGCGTCGACGAGGGTTGCGTGCCTTATACTCAGAATCACCGAACGGTATTCGCTGCAAGTCATACAGATTTTCGCACCAACCTCGGCACATCCCGATGAGGAGGTAAAGGAAATGTATGAGGATATATCTAGAACCATGCATTCCTCCAAAACCCACTATACGGTGTTAATGGGAGACTTCAACGTAAAACTAGGCACAAGAGCGAACGATAAACTGAACGTAGGGAAATTTGGAATAGGGCAACGGAACCTAATGGGCCAGCAGCTGGCCGACTTCATGGAGAAAGAGGGAAGAGTCCCTCTTTCTCCATGAACTCTTTCTTCCACAAGCGGCCCCACAGGAAGTGGACCTGGTCGAGCCCCGACGGTTGGACAAAAAAGAGATTGACTTCATTACTACGACCAGACGACAACTGTTCAGTGATGTCTCAGTGATCGAGAGGGTGAAAACTGGTAGCAATCAAGTAATGCTAACCATTACGTGATTGCTACCAGTGCTACGAGGCACACTGAACCTAAATATTAAGTTGGAGAGGTCCATCTAATGAAGTCAACTCTCTGTCGCCCTAGTACTCTAATCCTGAGTCCCGAAACCTTTCAACTCGAGCTATAAAACCGTTTTCAGTGTCTAGAAGATTGCAATGCAGTGGAAGATATGAATGACAAGCTCGTGGGAACAGTCCATGCGGTCGGAGCTAAGTTCTGTAAAACACGCCGCAGAAGAACACAAAAACTCTCCAATCACACTCTTAATCTCATGGTTATTAGAAGGGAAATGAAGCTGCA
The DNA here is from genome assembly GCA_033319125.1 of Parnassius glacialis. NCBI lineage: Eukaryota > Metazoa > Arthropoda > Insecta > Lepidoptera > Papilionidae > Parnassius > Parnassius glacialis. The sequence continues at coordinate 17,854,874 of JAVANC010000024.1, read as the reverse complement.
GTCTTCAGCAGATTTAAAAACGCACAGGCAATTAAACAGACAAGTCTCTAAATGCATGGGGCGGAACATACATAATTTCAATACAGCACGTATTGAAGAAGCAATCGGCACCCGGGCTCCAATGTCTTTGCTAGAGGTCTGTCTGCCAGACAGAGCCAACTGTCGAAGCTGAAGACCGCGTGTGGCAGTGTCGTTTCCAGGACACCTGCGATTTTGAGTGAGATTGAGAGGATTTACGGACAGCTGTACTCATCATCGTTGGAGCCACATGCAAGTGTGAGTAACGATCCAAGAGCCAGTCTTATCCGACACTATCCCGATGATATTCCGGACGTCAGTCTGAGCGAGATTAGAATGACTCTCCCGCACCTTATGACAAGGCCCCAGACGAGGATGGAATTACAGCAGAGCTTCTGAAAGCGGGTGGAAAACAGGTTCTTGAAGTCCTTCAGAAGCTCTTTAATTCTCTTCTCCATGGTGGCGTGGAGCAGAAGTGCGGTGGTCTTGTTGGTTGGTTGGTTGGTTGGTGGTGAAAGCGTTGTCACCTTTCTTGAAGAACTATAGACCGATTTCTGCGTCTACGTGCTGTTTCCGAGATTCACTACGAATCGTCTCGCATGCAGACTTGACAACTCCTAGCCTCCCGAACAAGCCGGTTTCCGAAAAGGCTTTAGCATCATAGACCACATACATACGCTTCGGCAAATTGTATAGAAGTCCGAGGAGTATAACTTGCCACTATATCTGGCGTTTGTGGACTATGAGAAACCCTTTGGTTACGTCGAAATTTGGGCGGTGCAGCAGTCCCTTCAGCGGTGCCAAGTTGACTGTCAGTATGTCGAAGTGCTAAAGTATTTGTACAGTAGGGCAACGATGGCTATCCGAGTACAGAATCAAAGTACGAAACCTATCGAATCGCAGAGAGGTGTAAGACAGGGTGACGTTATATCCCCGAAACTCTTCACCGCTGTATTGGAAGACGTTTTCAAGCTACTAGACTGGAAAGGATACGGTATTAATGTCAATGGCGAGTACATCACTCACCTTCAATTTGCCGACGATATAGTCCATATGGCAGAATCGCTGGAAGACCTAAGCACTATGCTCAATGACCTCAATAGTGTTTCCCGACGGATAGGTCTTAAGATGAACATGGACAAAACAAAAGTCATTTGTAACGTCCATGTTACACCTATGCCGGTAGTTGTTAGGGACCCTAAGCTCGAAGTTGTTGAAGACCTGGGACAAAGATTCCAACTTCCACCTAGAGGTCAATCGACGGATTCAACTCGTCTGGGAAGCGTTCGGGAAATTACGGCATATCTTCTCGTCAGATATATCTTAAAACTTAAAAAGTAGACTGTATAACAGGTGCGTGTTGCCGGTGATGTGTGAAAAGTGCTGTAGTGACCTATGGAACTGAAACGTGGTCCTTCACCGCTGGCCGTATGAAGAAGGTCGCACAGCGAGCTATGGAGAGGGCTATTCTCGGGGTTTCTCTGCCTGATAAACTTAGAAATGAGGATATCCGCAGTAGAACCAGAGTTACAGACATAGCCCAAAGGATTAGTAAGCTGAAATGGCAATGGGCCGGCCATATATCTCGAAGAACTGACAACCGATGGGGAAAAGAAGTTTTCGAGTGGCAGCCTTGTACCGGCGGACGAAGTGTAGGGCGTTCCCCCACTAGATGGAGTGACGACCTGGTAAGACATGCAGGAAGTCGATGGATGCAAGTAGCATAGGACCGTGTTTTGTGGCAATCCTTGGGGGAGGCCTATGTTCAGCAGTGGACTTGTGAAGGGCTGTAATGATGATGATAATAATGATGGTTTTAATATATTAAAATAATTGTAAAATAACACGATTTGTTTAATATTTATTATTTCAAACGTTTTTATTATGTATGAAAACATGATTAGAAAGTGGTTAAAATAAGTACTATGTAGATTTGACTGCTAAGTCGAGATTGACAAACGAAATATATTTGTTTTTATTTACAATAAAACTTTTTGTATTTTACTAGCGGCAACAATATGTAGTCTTGTGTAAACTTTTAGTAATAATGAAATAAATTCATCAAGAATTTATTCATTAATGGTTAATGCTTTTTAATTTCTTTAGTAAAGGCAACAATTTTCAATTATTTTTTTTTATAATTTAATCAGTAATCGCTCGATGCTTATTCTCGTCAATGAGTAATAAATTTTGTTTTAAAAGTGTTATAGAATTGCTCTCCGAACGCAAGGACAGTAAATTCTATAAATATAGGGCTGTCACTGATTTGTTGTCGAGATGTTTCTTTTAACTCGTGATGTGGCGCTGATTGCGATGTACGATGTGTTCGTACCTGTGATTGTTTGCTTTCATTTTTTTAGGTGCTAATGAGTTGCTTGCGATTTCGATGGAATACATTTTGCTACGAATCAATCAAAAGATAACAAGTACACGTTCAAGATAGATTTTAAAATAATACACCGTTATTTTACAGTACTATTTTATGTAGTACTAGCTGGTTCTACATAAAATAGTACTGGAACTGGAAATATCGTTTCAAATTCGGAAGACTTATATTGTATAATTAAGAATGATAATACATTCATTGAAGTCGAGTGTCATATTACTTTAAAATAAATTTGTCGGTATGATAAGCGCGCCACCTACTGTATGTTAAATGTCTATGCCTATAACCTTCGTGGAAGTGCAAGCAATAAGTTAACAAAGTTTTACCGCAATCTGATAAACGGCATGTCAGCGCATAAAATACGCACAAACTAAAATTGATTTTTATATAGGTGTTAGATTATTATTTAACTTATTAGTATTACTTCACAATGCCTACTCCTATTCCTATATGTGTGTTTAGTGAAATCGAATTATTTATTTATTTTTAACACTTTATCGAATCCCACTGCATATAACGGGCGGACTTACACTTTACTTTGTGCCAGTCAACCCATTGAGTGGTGAGATTTTTTATTTAGTTGCGGTGCTATTTTTGCATATGTTTGCTAATTAGAATAATAAAAGATAGTCATGCAACTACCTGATGCCTAGATTGAAGAAAGTTTCATTCTCGGGTAATGATCCGTTTTATTACATAGAAGCATATGTATTTATATTTAGTAATATTACTAAATATAAATATACATGAGTCCCATTTCTACCAATATAATGCTTTTACATATTTGAGACCCCCCACATATTTGCTTTATTTCATAGACCATACTATTATATTATGTCTTTTATACATGCGACTTCAAGTCATAACTCTACTGTCACAACGCTTATTCATCACAGAGACCTATTACATTAAAATACCTATTATACCTATTATATTAAAGATTTTGTATCATAAACCTTACTATCGTAAGTCCCTATTATAGAACTATACATTGTGCAACAGTACTACAATAGTCCGTCACCCGACCAACCCATATATATATATATATATATATATATATATATATATATATATACAACCTTGATAATACTATTCATTCGGCAACTTAAGATGTTTTAAAATAAACAACTTTGAGCTGTTGAACCATCGATCACTAATAAAAAACTAGATACACAATCCCATGCAAAAGTTCTCTAAAAAAAAATGTTTGAGTGGGCGCTCATTCGGTAAGGACATTTTTATCACTGATTGTGTATCTAGTTTCAATTTCAATTTCACCATCGCACATCGCGACAGAACTTGCGATACCATCCATATCATCTAGATGATTGGCGGTCCACCACTGTGCGATTCAGAAGAAGTTTTCTCCCTCGCACAACTTCCTTGTGGAATCGATTACCACCAGCGATTTTTCCGGACCGATACGACTTCGGGACCTTCAAGAAAAGAGCCTACTCCTTTTTAAAAGGCCGGCAACGCATCTGCGATTCCCCTGGTGTTGCAGTTGATCATGGGCGGCGGTAGTCACTTACCATCAGGTGAGCCGCATGCTCGTTTGCCCCCTCTCCTATAAAAAAAAATCTTGTTTTTTATTAGTGACGATGTGTTGGACAAGGTTTCTTTTGTTCTTAGGATCACCAAAGGAAAGTATACTAAATTCTTATAAATATATATAAATTGTTGGGGTTCCATTTAAGTGTAATACCAAAATGCTACTTAAAAATATTACAAAATATATGTATTTTAATAGCAAAACGGAGTCAATACATATTTGCATAAAAACATAAATTATTGGTTTTCAGGTGTAGACCTAAGTCTGTTTTCGATCTTTTAGTGTCCTAATGGGAAAGCACGAGTGAATGTCTCTTGCACGTGTTGTGGAACTATAATATTATACGTAACATAAAACTTCCGACAGTACAGTCGTGTCCGCAACTGACATTGTCGGAGAACGTTATACAACGAACAAGGAAAAGACGTTGCTAACATTATCTGTGGATTTTGTCTACAATTTTAAGTGATTATACTCGTACGATAATAACGAACATCGTTGATGTCTGAAGGCAGCTTAAGAGAATTCATGGCCACCATTTCGTTCCATGATTATTGTTGAAGGGGTAATGCCAGAAAGACATGAACGATTGGCCATGGCCATTCCACACCATCTAAGCATCTAGCAGTGATAAAATTAAAAAAAATTAAACTATTATTTTATTTTCATTTGCGTGACAGTGGTAGAGCCACGCGGCTTTTGCTGTCGCACGGATGGGCCGGCTCGAACCGGGGTGGTACTACGACCTCACAGATTACCAGCGTGAAGTGAACCTCTAGGTTTACCTCTGCGTTTCGCTTGGTGAGTGCAGGTGGCCGGAGGCCATTTTACTGGAAATGAGGCATTCCATCTTAGTCCTCACGGGTGATAACGCATCTGCATTTTGATTCGCAAACGAGGATAGATGTAGATGTCTATGGGCCGCAGCAGCCACTTATCATCAGGTGGACAGTGTGCTCGTTTGTCACCCTTATCTTATAAAAAAAAATAATAACTGGATGCGTAAAGCCGAAGATCGGGCTAAGCGGCGCGCCTTGAGATAGGTCAATATCTAACAGCGGACTGTCGTAGGCTGATGTTCAAAATGATGATTATTTTTAACCCCCGACGAAAACACAGGGGTGTTATATGTTGTACTGTATTTAGTGTGTATGTGTTATGTGTGTCTATGTATCTGTCTGTTGCATTATAGCTCCTGAACGGATGAATTGATTTTGATTAAGTTTTAATATTTATAAAGTGTCTTAATACACATGTCTTAGAACATTCTAGTCTTCTTAGCTATGTTTCGAGAAAATCTGTTCAGCCGTTTGAAAAATTTGTTTTGGAGTTGTTTAAAAATTGCTAATTTAAGGTATTTTAATAACTTAATCAAAATATTTTATTTATCTTTATATGTTTATTTTGGTTTCTAATAAACTTCTCCCACTATAGAACATAATAATAGGAAGGATAAGAAGTAAAATTGAAGTGAGTAAATTGAAAATTTTTAATGGTCTTTGCAGTTGATGGGAAACTATAAAGTCTCCATCAACTTCATAATCTGATATCAATTAAGAGTGCAATCCAAGTTACGTTCAGCTAAATAACGGTATTCAAAAGCTAATGCAACTCAGGAAGCCTTGTGTACTACTACATACGCAATGAATTAGGTAGGTACATGGAAATGTGGAACCTGGGCATGTGGGCTTAAGAACTGGAACCAGACATAATCCTTGATTGTAAAGACGATAGATAACTGCTTTATATCCTTTGATTTTAATTGGTGTACTTAACTGGAAAAGTAAACGACTCGACTCGGCATTTGCGGTTGTCTTGTAACGGATAACTCGATTGGTTCGTGAATAATTTTATTACGCATGCAAGAATGTGTGTATGGCTGGTGTTTCTCAATGTATCTGTCGCTGTGCTTTTACAAATCAAATTTGGTAAGGTCTATTTAAAATGCAACTATAATTTCATCGGTGATTACCCAGAGTTGTCCGTTTCAAATGATTACTAAAAAAGGCTTTTTAACAATTTCAAATTGAAACTGATTTGAATGGAAATAGCTATGTAAGGTGAAATAAGTTTTTCTCAATGACCGTAGCTGTGAATTCAGGAAGATAAATAAGTCAATGTGCGTTTTATATCCATTACCTGCATTTTGAGGTCTCATAACATTATATCACATTTAAATGACGGCTACTTGGCGCAGTGGCTATAGCAAGGAGGAGCACTTGGGGCCGCGGGTTAGAATCTCGCACGGAAAAAGTATATCCATGGCCTAAGAATAAAACTTAATTAAAAACTTAGGATATAAATACCTACTCCCTTTTAAAACTAATTTCCATGGTGCATACAAGTGTCCATGAAGGCGTAGGTAACAATTCTCCGCGGTTATTGTAAAAGGTAAGACCAGAATTATCTTTTTTTTTACTTATTATAAGCCAGTGCTTGACCACAATCCCACCTAGTGGTAAGTGGTGATGCAGCCTTAGATGGTAAATCTCACTGTATTATCGTAACAAAAACCTATTCACTCTTGCCTTGAAGACGCCCAGGTTGTGTTCGGACGGAAAGATAGACGCCGGCAAATTATTCCACTCCTTTGCTGTACGCATTACAAAAGACGAAGCAAACCGTTTGGTTCTAATGCGTGGGATATCGACAACAAAGGGATGAAGACCCGCCGACCGCCTGGTTGTCCGATGGTGGAAAGGAGAGGGAGGAATTAAAGCGTGTAATTCCTGCGCACACTCACCGAAATGCATCCTATAGAATACTGAGAGATAGGCTACTCTGCGACTGTATTCGAGGCTGACAAGATTGGTTTCAACCAAATCAAAGTCACCAATCATCATTATCATTATCACCATTACAGCCTTTCATAAGTCCACTGCTGAACATAGGCCTCCCCTTAAGAATGCCACAAAGCACGGTCCTGAGCCACCTGCATCCATCGACTTCCTGCATGCCTTACCAGGTCATCACTCCATCTCGTGGGGGGTCGCACTACACTTCGCCTACCGGTACGAGGCTGCCACTCGAGAACCTTTCTTCCCCATCGGTTGTCGGTTCTTCGAGCTATATGGCCGGCCCACTGCCACTTCAGCTTACTAATCCATTGGGCTATATCGGTTACTCTAGTTCTACTGCGGATATCCTCATTTCTAAGTTTATCACGCAGAGAAACTCCGAGCATAGCCCTCTCCATAGCTCGCTGAGCGACCTTGAGTTTCCTCATACGGCCAGCTGTGAAGGACCACGTCTCAGTTCCGTAAGTCATCACTGGCAACACGCACTCGTTGTACAATTTCGTTTTAAGGTTTTGAGGTATGTCTGACGAGAAGATGTGTCGTAGCTTCCCGAACGCTGCCCAGCCGAGTTGAATCCGTCGATTGACCTCTCGGTCGAAGTTGGACTTACCTAGTCGGACTATTTGTCCCAGGTAAACATACTCGTCAACAACTTCGAGCTTAGTGCTCCCAACAACTACCGGCATAGGTGTGACATGGATATTAAACATAATCTTTGTTTTGTCCATGTTCATCTTAAGACCTATCAGTTGGGAGACACTATTGAGGTCATTGAGCATAGTGCTTAGGTCCTCCAGCGATTTTGCCATAAGGACTATATCGTCGGCAAATCGAAGGTGAGTGATGTACTCGCCATTGATGTTGATACCGTATCCTTTCCAGTCCAGAAGCTTGAAAAGGTCTTCCAATGCAGTGGTGAAGGGTTTCGGGGATATGACGTCACCCTGTCTTACACCTCTCTGCAATTGGAAAGGTTTCGTACTCTGGTTCTGTACTCGGATAGCCATCGTAGCTCTACTGTACAAACACTTCAGCACTTCGATATACCGACAGTCAACTTGGCACCGCTGAAGGGACTGCAGCACCGTCCAAATTTCGACGGAATCAAAGGCTTTCTCATAGTCCACATACGCCAGACATAGTGGTAAATTGTACTCTTCGGACTTCTGTAAAATTTGCCGAAGGTTATGTATGTGGTCTATGGTGCTAAAGCCCTTTCGGAAACCGGCTCGTTCGGGAGGCTGGAAGTCGTCAAGTCTGCGCGCGAGACGATTCGTAATGACTCTCGAAAACAGCACGTAGACACGGCTCCGAAGGGAAATCGGTCTGTAGTTCTTCAAGAGAGCGTTGTCACCTTTCTTGAAGAACAAGACCATCGCACTTCTGCTCCACGCCTCCGGTGTAATGCCACCATGGAGGACGGAATTAAAGATCTTCACAAGGACTTCAAGTACCGGTCTGCCACCCGCTTTCAGAAGCTCCGCTGTAATTCCATCCTCGCCTGGAGCCTTACCGTTTTTAAGGTGCTGGAGAGCCATTCTAATCTCGCTCAGACTGACGTCCGGGATATCTTCGGAATAGTGTCGGATGAGACTCGCTCTTGGATCGTTACTTACACTTGCGTGTGGCTCCAACGATGACGTGTACAGCTGCCCATAGAACCTCTTAATCTCACTCAAAATCTCAGGTGTCCCGGAAACGATGCTGCTACACTCTGTCTTCAGCTTTGACAGTTGGCTCTTTCTGGCAGACAGATCTCTGGCAAAGACTTTGGAGCCTTGGTTCCGCTCGATCGCTTCTTCAATACGAGCTGTATTGAAGTTGCGTAAGTCCCGCCGCATGCATTTGGAGATCTGTCTGTTCAGATGCCTGTATGCTGTCAAGTCTGTTGTAGAATGTAGCTTCATCTCCCGTCTAACAGCTTTGAGATTAAGAGTGTGATCGGAGAGTTTTTGTGTTCTTCTGTGGCGGGTTTTGCAGAACTTAACTCCGACCGCATGGACAGTTTCCACGAGCTTGTCATTCATATCGTCCACTTCATTGCAGACTTCTAGGCACTGAAAACGGTTTTGTAACTCGAGCTGAAAGGTTTCGGGACTTTGGAACAGAGCACGGAGGGCGACGGAGCGTTGACTTCATTAGACGAGACCTCTCCAACTTTTTTCGAAACTTGTTTCGAATACGTGATAAGTCAACAACGAAGGGGTGAAAACTGGCCGAACGTCTGATTGTCCGACCGTGGAAGGGAGAGGGAGGAATAAAATTATGCAATTCCTGCGCCCATTATGCGAAATGCACCCTGTAGAAAACCGAAAGGCTGGCTACTTTACGCCTGTGTTCGAGGGTGGTAAGATTGGTTTTAACCAAATTCAGGTCACCAATAAGCCTCTTAGCATGCCTTTCCATTGAGTCCAAAGCTGCTAGGTGGCATTTTGCAGCACCAGCCCATATATGGCAGCAATAGTCCATGCACGACCGGATCAATATATTGCGGAGATATATATTGGGGAGATCTGCTACTGCTATCACTAATCTGCCTGTAAAATACAAAAATTACGACAAATCGTTAATATGAAAATTTCTTTTTCACGCCGATGTTGGTAAAAGAAATTAATCGTTTATATTTTTCCAAACACAGCTCTATGTATTAATTAAGAGAACTTAAGTTTTGTTTTCTTTTAATTCTTGATTATAACATTGTTGAACTAAATACTATCTCACAGAACAAATGCGCCCTAAATAGAAACGCGTTGACGCGGACAAATTGACGAGGAGTGTCGCACCTCTATACCGTGATTGTTAATCTTGATACATTTGATTGTTTTTTCTGATAATTTGTTACACCGGCGGCATTACTGTAATATTTAAATTGTGTGTTTACCACGTGCTCGACGGTGAAGGAAATTATCGTGAGATAATCTTCATGTCAGAGAAATAAGAAAAAATACTTTTCGGACATGTGAAGTGCGCCCACACGTATTGGGACAGCGCGGTGGATATTTCCTTGCCCTAAAACCATTTTAGAAATAAGAGGAGGCCTGTGCCCAGCTAATTAAGTTAACGTTAGTATTGCTCCAACATTTGCATCAACATACAAAACATTAGTTTTCGTGTTTGGTGCTGTTGTGATTTTTCCCATGTCTCTACACCTTACAACCGGTACAGGTAGTTAGGATGAGTACATGCCACAGAATTTACGTGTATTCTTATTTCACTATAACATTATGGGTGTCCATCATCCAACCCTAACCCACATGTGTCATTGTGTGCATATAAGGCGATTAAAACAATAGCTATACTGTTCTAATCTGCCTTTCTATGACTCATAATCGTGTCCCGCTTCAATGGTTTACGGACTAATGAAGAGGACAAGATGACGGCAGCATTCGAAAGTTCGTTGCGTTGCGTTCACATTATTCCCAAAACTTTGAAGATAGTAGTTATAAACGTCATTTTTCCTATCATTCATTATGTTCAGACTCCTTTGTCTTTTCACAAAAACATAAAAGCTGGTTTCAAACAAATAAATAAAATAAACTAATTTCGAATTATGAAGTCGGCGCTCTCACAATGTCTTAGCCGCAACTGTAGAATGTAAAATTATTTAATTTTTTAGGTAATTTTTTTATATCATTACAATCTTAATATCATCTTAAGAGTTACATTCAAATTTATTTCCTAATTTGTCACCCTTTCTCCAAATTTACATGCGACACCTGGAGTAAAACGAATAGAAGAATTATTAAAATTAGTTTCCAATCGATGAAAATATCGCGAAATATATATAAAAAACACAGTAGAATTGTAAACATATTTTTTAAGTTGGCTGAAAAGATAGAGACTACTGCCTAAATAATCAAACGCTACACACTTTTTAAGACGCTGTTATGTCTCCTGCTGCCTCCATCACTTTAAGTCAAAGTGACTGTGTCACCACGAGATTTAACGAAAAACTGACTGTCTAATAAACGCCTATACACAATTGAAGCCATTTAATATATAAATAAATAAAAAAAAATTCAACAGATGTTCTCAGTATGTTTTAATAGTAATTTCCTTTCCACATAAGAAGTTTCGTAATGTCCCTAGAGCGTGTAAGAACTTCCGTGTAGAAAGCGGTACTATTCTACAGGTTGAAAAGTACTTTTGCGAGCGTATGAAGTTATTATAATATTGGAACTTAGCGTATGTGTTACATAACATAAGGACCGGTAGAGCAGGATGCGTGTTACTTAATTTAGACACGGACAGCGATTTCCCAGCACATTAAGATACGATATGAAATAAATGAGAGGCAAATTGCTTGTAAATAAGCTTTGTATTTGATTATAAGTCAAAAGGCAAAAGTAGATGTGCGGATTATAGTAAAAATTATCAGTTAATTTAAATATAAATGAAAGGCATTAGCACTATCTTCGAATATTCGATGGAGTTTTTTTTAATTATTTCATTTCATCGAAGAACTTAACTATCATGGAAATATTTTAACAAATAGAAAACTTTCTTTACGTCTTAAATAGTATTTTATTCTTACTTTAAAGTATCGTGTCGGGTTTACCGTTATTTAAAAAAATGTTTTATGATGTGACATTATAACAAATTACTGAAGTTATATAAAACTCGATACATTTTTTTAATTAAATAACTTTATTATTGTAAATGTTTTCTTATATTTACGTGAATTAATGGTGTTTAGTCAAATTATTTACAATAAACTCATTGTTTTATTCTTTGTATTGATTTACTATCATATAAACAGTTAACAACTTGTTAGTTAAGACTCCTTACGTCGTATTCGTCTAATTTTTAATAATCAATGTTACCCAATTGGAATCTTTAACAAAAACAATGCATATCTATTACTTTAAAACTAAGTTGCGGCGCTCAGAGCCGCGGGTCGAATCCCGCACGGAACAAACATTTGTGTGGCCTACAAGTACTTGTTTTGGGTCTTGACGTTTATCCTTTTGAAATATATGTTGTATATAAACAGCCTCAACGATACAGTAGAAAACTCTTACATTTTTGAGAAAACAAATAAATGTTTTCATTAAGAAGTGATTATCAATCGAACTATTTGACACATTTATCTATGTCTCATAACGATTATTTGATATAGCTAACTTTTATAAGCCAGTTCTTGACTACTGTGCCATCAGATGGTAAGTGGTGATGCATTCGAATATACTAAAACGCACTTATTAAACTTAATAACAGCCTATTTACCATCCTTCGGTTCCGCATGAATTTCAACCAGATCTAATAACTGCTTTAGTCCGTTTTTTATTTAATACAATGCAATGAATGATTCATTTGTAACGCGTAGTCAAAATAAAGTAGTCATAATTTATAGTAAACATTACACGTGGAAAAGAAATTGATAAACACTATTTGTGATTTTTATATATTACTATAAACTCGCCTCAGCTTCGTTTGGGTGGGGTCTATTAATGTACTGTTATTTAAATTTAATGTAATCAAAAAACCATCATAATTTTGTTTTAAATATTTCCAAATTTTTCGGATAAAATACAGCCTAAATTACTCATTCTATTGCTCTATCTGTTCGTCAAGATTCATCACAATCGGTTCAGACATTCCGACGATCAGCCCAGACCGACACACAAAACAAAAAATTTTAAATTGGTTTTTCATATCTAAATAGCATGTTAATACCCCCCTCAGGTCACTATAAGGCATTTAATTCGATATTACAAACAGACATTTCATTTTCATTTACATGTATGTATAGATGAGACAAGTATCAAATATCAAAATATAACAATCCCTTAACGTATCGTGTGCGGAAACAATAGGGGGGATCAAGTTTACAAGCGGCTCAATTGGCCGGTGGTAATTTCGTCCCATTGTCTCTATATCCCCTGTTCCCATCCTTAGTTCCCTAGTTCCCCTGCCGAATCAGGGGGAAGTCGTTACATCCTTTGTGCTAACATATTTACGATTGCGACGAAAGAAACGACGATTATTGTTGCTAAATTAATGGGATACATTTAGAAGTTTCTTGGCTTAGTTTCACCTTCTATTGCAATAAATTTTCTTTTCAATAAACAAGCGTTTAGAGAGCTCTTTGTAGGAAAACCAAACATTTCTAAGCATAAGTTTAAGTAGAAAATAAACATTTCAATATATTAATTGTATCTTTTTTTTATACAATAAGGGTGACAAACGATAACACAGTCCACCTGATGGTAAGTGGTCGCTGTGGCCCATAGACTTCTACATTTATCCTCGTTTCCGAATCAAAATGCAGATGCGTTATCACCTGTGAGGACTAATCCTCACGGCTGACAATGCATCTGCATTTTAATTCGCAAACGAAGATAGATGTAGATGTCTATGGGCCCACAGCAACCACTTACCATCAGGTGGGCTGTGTGCTCGATTGTCACCTTTATTCCATATATATAAAAAAAAATGTTTCCATAACAATTGTATAAATATTATGTTGTAAATTATGCTTGTAAAACAAGTATCTTAGGATAGAATGCTTCTTTTCCAGTACAAAAGTTCTCTGGTTCTCTATACTCACCATACGAAACACAGCAGCATTAAGCTGCTGTTTTACGCTGGTATTCTGTGAGAACATTAAAATAACAAAATAAAAATATTTAGAAACAGCATGGTAGCGATCACTTCATTCTTAGGGATTATTATCAACCATTTACTCTTTAGTAGTATAATAACCCTCTATATTCACCTCTGTCATATACGAGATGGTATATCCCATCTTTGTTTTATAACCTGAGCCGACATCTGAGCCGCCATCTCGGAGATACGAGATCTGTATATTTTTTTCCTACAATTTAAGAAGTTACATTAATAAGACTAAATGAGGTGATAGATTCTTTTGTGTTACGTACGTCACCACCACAAAGGGTTGTATAAGTCGGCTCAGGTAACTCAAAAATAAGGAAATCAAAAAACCAGAAGTATTCATCGTGTTTGACCTGAATCGACTTATACAACTCAATTATACGAGTACTTTACATCTTAGGTTTATCCATAAAAAAATTGCCAGATTCATAATGTAAAGAACTATGAAAGAAAATTATATTTAAAATAAGGAGAATTTGTGAAAGGTATTGTGATTGCCATTCTACCCTTGATTATGATAATAACTGCTAATCTACAAAACTTCGGAAGACTCTATTATTAAGAAAAAGGCTGCTCATTTACAAATCAGAAGAATTTTTTCCCACACACACAGCTTATTAATTTCTTACATTATATATTTCTTCTTTTACAATTATCACGCATATATTTCAGTTTACTATCTTATCGTTATCACAAAATAGTTAATAGCTTCAAAACACGCTACCCAACAAGAAAATGAACGAACGCGTTGAACCGCAAATAAAATAAGAACTAACGTTGGCACGTCACAATCACCTGTACCCATAAACAGGTTTCAAAAGACTAGTCTAAATATAGCTTCGTTTAATTGATTAAAATAACTCTGTAAGCTCACAAAGTGACAATAACAAATCTATACACGCGACGCCTCTTAAATGTGAACAAAGAGCAAAGCCGGCTGACTTCAAAAACGTAAAGACAAAAGAGGATTTCACTGTGTAAGTCAGTTACTAATGGAGAAGCGAGTTAGCAATCGCGAGGACAGATCTCAGCTCGAGAGCAATTAAAGCATACGAGATTCCTCGAGGGACGACCACCGGAGGCAATCAAAATAATCGCAGCGATTCAACACTTTCCTACCTCAAGATACGCGATAAGTCCAACTTGTTACGGTTAAGAAGGTATTATGGAGTACGTACTTCAATTGCGACGACGCAGTAATATAAAATGATAGAAATATAGTTTTATCTATTAATAACCACTGATCAATTACTTTAATTAATTTAAATTTAAAGTATGTTTACATATATTTATTATTTACACTTCACACTCTTAGAAACATACCTTATTTTGTGTAAATTCTGGTATGCTGAAAGTGAAATCCTAAAATAAAAATATAACGCTGTGTATTACAGTCGTTACAGCTTATCAAAACTTCGATTGCTGAACATAGGCCTCACCTATAAATTGCCTCATGGGGGAGGGGGAGGTATTTACCATAGTTGCTATGCCTGGGAGGCCGGTTGGTAACCGCATCTTCATCATCATCATCATCATTACAGCCCTTCACAAGTCCACTGCTAAACATAGGCCTCCCCAAAGGAATGCCACAAAACACGGTCCCGAGCCACGTGCATCCATCGACTTCTGTCTTACCAGGTTGTCACTCCATCTAGCGGCGGGACGCCCCACACTTCGTCTGCCGGTACGAGGCTGCCACTCGAGCAAAACCGCATCTTGGTAATGCATATTTTTAAACTGCCACTACATGGTGAGTGTATGTATGAGATTAACTACCTTGAAGTTAACTTTGCTTATTTTTAGCTCTTAACTTATTTGATCAGTTACCTAATGCATACTCTTATTACAAGGACAAGATTTCGTTGTTTACCTATCCTACATAAACTACGGCGAAAACCGCTAAAACTATTGGATTTTAACAACTATGAAAGACATCATCACTATTTTTGTCAGCCATTTTATAAAACCCTGAGTCCGTTCCAGTTGTAAAAGCCTCCTGGCTAATAGCACAATGACCGAAAACGATAAAAGACATTCTACAATGATACACGAGAGTACTAATAAAAAATATCAGACCGTGTTTGGGTATTGCGTTACAACACATCTAAATTCAAAACCAATAAATAGAATTACCGGACGAATATTGTATTACCGGTATTTGTTAGTTGGATAGGTACTCCCCTAATCCACGAAAACGTAATAACGAAGGTGAGAATTAATATAAAGTTAAAAATTACGTTTCCATTATCCTATCTGAAACTCGACGCTATCTGCGCTTTAGAAAGCATAGCAATTATCACCTTCCTTACTAAGGAATTGATAAGCTTTTTTAATTTTTATATTTACAAATGCATTGGTGCCGCGCAGTAGCCGAAAATGCAAATTGGGATTCATACCAGCGCCCTTCGCTGCAATTTTATTTTTGTATATCTTTATTCTTTTAATGCAGCCTTTATTTATCTTTTTAGGTCCCATCCCGATGTCGTGCTGGCTGATTGCGTTCGTGAGTAGCGCGATATATTGTTCTTTTAAAAGAAGCCGCTTGATTGAAAGCTTTTAAACGTAACGTTAAGTAGTACGCGAATGCATTGTAAGCGATAACTATTGTCTTTAATGATTTAACACAAAAAGTAAAGGACCTTAAAATGACGGTCATATGGATGATTTTAGAGCATTAAGTGCTAAATCCTTTATTTAAAATCGTGAACTTTCCATGTGAAATGGAAACCGCTTCGTTTAAATCCGAGATAAAGGAGCACGTAAGATGGCGCACGAAAGACGTGTCACCCGTTAATTTTCATTGTAAATTTATATATACAATTAAGAATGATTTACAGCTTTTTAATACGTAATAAAATATTTGTGTTATATGTTTTATTTTAATTGTGACGTGTGACGGCAGCGTAAGATGCGTATATCATTTTTTTTCTTCCCGTAGATGTCGTAAGAGACGGCTAGAGGGGTATTCCAAAAAAATTGTATAGCTATCGATAGAAGGTGGTATAACCATAACATATACATAAAGTAACATATAACATATACAAAAATAACATAACTATTTCATTTACGTCAGGCGTAAAATAGCCAAACCCGTTATGAGAAGCAGCATAAAAGGTCCAAAATGTCCAAAGCGTGACGATTGCAGTAAATCCGCCCAGAGGAGAAGCACATGTTCGTTTGTGGACCATTATGAACTAATAATGAAGAAAAAAGAAATAAGTTTATCATTTTAAATAAAAGTAAATGTAAAACATGATACATACTTAAGTATTGTTTAGTAGATGAAACTGTATTAATTATAAATCACAGTCATATTTATACCGAGTACTGGCAGTGTAAGAAAATCTACTACACTATATCATCCCATGGGTGTCGTAAGAGGTGACAGAGGGAACAAATCAGGAGATGGGCGGCGGCGTCTTTCTAATCATCATCATCATCATCATCATCATCATCATCATTATTACACCCCTTCACAAGTCCACTGCTGAACCTAGGCCACTCCCAAGGAACGCCACAAAGCCCGGTCCTGAGCCACCTGCATCCGTCGACTTCCTGCATGTCTCACCAAGTCAATAGAGTGTATCAAGTGTTTTCCAACAGACAGGTCTTAAGATGAACATTGAAAAAACAAAGATCATGATGTCCATGTCACATCTATGCCGGTAGTTGTTGGGAGTACTAAGTTCGAAGTTGTTGACGAGTATGTTTACCTGGGAGAAATAGTCCGGCTAGGTAAGTCCAACCTCGACCGAGAGGTCAATCGACGGATTCAACTCGGCTGGGCAGCGTTCGGGAAATTACGATACATCTTCTCTTCAGGTTTACCTCAAAACTTGAAAACGAGACTACAACTAGTGTGTGTTGCCAGTGATCACATATGAATCTGAAACGTGGTCCTTGACTGCTGGCCGTATGAGGACGCTCAAGGTCGCTCGACGAGCTATGAAGAGGGCTATGGTGGGGCTTGGGGTTTCTTTGTGTGATAAACTTAGTAATGAGGATATCCGCAGTAGAACCAGAGTGACCGATGTAGCCCAACGGATTAGTAAGCTGAAGTATCTGGACCGGCCATATAGCTCGAAGAACCAACAACCGATGGAGAGAAAAGGTTCTCGAGTGGCAGCCACGTACCGGTAGGCGAAGTGTCGGGCAACACATCACCAGACGGAGTCTTCCTAAGAACGCCTAAAAAATAAAAGGCTGCGGTTGCCAACCCGCTTGCCAAGCGTGGCAACTATGGCCAACATCCCCTCTATGAGGCAATCTATGGGGGAAGCCTATGTTTAGTAGTGGGCTTAGTAGACTGTAACGGCAAAAAGTCTTATTTAGGCAAAGTGTAGAGCTGCCCCCACTAGATAGAGTGACGATCTGGTAAGATATGCAAAAAGTCGAATGGATACAGATTGCTCAGGTCCATGCGTCCAGGCGTTCCTTCATAGTTTCAACAGTGGACTTGTAAAGGGTTGTAATGATATGGTAATGATGAAGTTACATTTAGACCTGAGCTTACACCTGCCAACATCTTTTCTCTCATTTTTTCTAGTTTTGACTGATAGAGAGTGCCACAATTTTCATTCATTATTGACCTTGACCAATTTCGGTCTCAACCACTAAGGTTAGCTAAGAAACAATATATTGATAAACGTGATACAATAATGTAAGATACACATTATAATCTCCAAATAAAAAGCGATAGTAGCCTCATGGATAAGTACACGGGCAGCGAAACTTAGAAGTCCTGGGTTCGGAACAAGCAGCAAAAGTATTTTAAGCTTATAGTTGAAATGATCACTACTAATATTAGCGATGAAAACATTGCTTATGCTAAAAATACAGCAATAAGTTTAATTTAGATGAACTATCAAAATGTAAAATAGCCGAGGACAATCACAATATATCAAAACTTAAAAGCAAAAATCATTTGTTGATATCTCGAATTTGAACCTAGTACTTAACTCCGCAATCAGGTACTTTAACTACTAAGCCATTTGGTGATCAATAACATAAATACTGTAAAACAAAATCGATTTGTAAGCTTTTTTAAGTCAAAATAGAAACTATAAGCCATTACTGAAATTGTCGTAAGGACTTTTATATATAAGTTGTGTAATATAAGTGATTATAATCTAGATTCTAGGTCTTCCCCAATTAAAATGCGTAAATCCGAACAACCTACCGTTAAAGTAAAATGTCGCGTATTGCCAAACGCGTGCGACAGTGCAACGACCCGCATACCGACAACCTGATCTATGTGATGACAGAGTAGTTGTTAGCAGGTTTGCTTCTAGTTTATGTCATAAGCGAATGTCCATTTTTCCTAATGAACTATATTGGACTCCTTTGCATTTATATAGATACACATTTACCATAACTGCATCACTCTTACAGCTCATATCATCGCGTGGGTGTCCTTAATGAAAATGCGATAATGCCAGAACAGCAACATATATATATAGAATAACGGTCATACAATTCAGAGTACATATATATATATATATATATATATATATATATATATATATATATATATATATATATATATATATATATATGTACTCTGAATTGTTTAGTAGATGATCTTAGATGATCTTAGATATATATATATATATATATATATATATATATATATATATATATATCTAAGAGAGCAGCTGGAAGAGGTATTCAATATTAATCACCAATTTCTCTTAACCTCTTAACTTAACCCTTTTTATACGTGGTAGAGCCACGCTGCAGCTATATTAAGGTTGTAGCACGGATGGCTCGGATCGACCGGGGAAGGTCCACGCTCTCACAGAATACCAGCGTAAAATAGCAGCTTAACGCTGCTGTGTTTCGTATGGAGAGTGTAGAGAACCGGAGACCCTTTTTACTGGAAACGAGGCATTCCATCTTAGTCCTCACGGGTGACAACGCATTTTGAGTAATCGAAGATAGATCCAGATGTCTATGGGCCACAGCAACCACGTACCATCAGGTGAACTGTGTGCTCGTTTATCACCCTTATCCTATAAAAAACCTAGAAGATGTGCTTCGTGTCATAAGAGTGACAGATTGTTTAAATAAGTCGAAAAAAGGATTTATTAATTCCATTCATTACAACCGATAAAATTCCACTGCTGAACATAGGCAATTCCCATAGATTACCACATCGGGAGGTTTTGCCATAGTTGCCGCACCTGACAGGTGGATTGGCAACCGCAGTGTTTTATTATTTTCGGTTGTTTTCGTCAGAAAGATGCTGCTGCCATTTTATTTTCGCTCTGTCGCCTATTTCGACACCCACGGGACTAAATGGGTTGACAAATATTCTTTTTTTCTTTCTTTTTTTTTTTTTTTTTAAACATTACCCCCACACTAGGATTTTCTCCTGTATCGTGGAGGCAGTTTACAAACACAAATTGAACAAGGACAAACATCCAGACCCGGAACAATTATTTGTAGGCCATACAAACACTTGTTCCGTGCGGGATTCGAACCCGCGCCCCCCAGCGCAGCAACTCATTGCTAAGCCACTGCGCCACGGAGTCGTCGGAGTCTTACGCCGCCACCACTACATGGTACCCAGTTATTAATTACTAAGATTCTAAAAACGGAATCGGTACCAGAGTAAACTGAAGGAATAGGGTTTATTTTTACTCGTGTCGGTAAGCAAAGTGTAGGCATGGAATGCAGAATGCAGGAAATCCATCGACGCAGGGAGTTTACGACCTTGTGTTATGGTGTTCCATGGGGGAGTCATTTTTCAGCGGTAGCCTTATGAAGGGTTGTAATGATTATGATACTAAGGTTCTTTATAAGAACTGTTCTTGTCCATTCTTCCTATAAATCATTCCTAATAAAACTCATTACACAACCTTCGTTATTAGAAACTGATAGCCAACATCGCGTGACTTGGACCACCGACGCATAAACACACAGTCCGTTCATTTTTAAGACGGATAAAAGCTATAAAATCTGTTTCGTCATACGTCTCCAGCTCGTAACATTTACAATGTCGGCCACATCAAAAAACCGAAGCGAGTTCATCGAATCAACAGTTTCTTTGAAATAAATAAAATTAAGAGCATATCAATAAATAAGAATTATTATTTTCTTTAATATTCGTTCGTCAGTGAAATCATTGACCTTTTTACACTTTTCACATAAGTCAGATTGACAAATGAACACAGCCCATGATTATAAATCTATCGAATTTTCGTGCTTTCCCAGGCACGCAGGTGAAATCAATTTTCTGATTACAGGTTGCTACTGAGAATTTCTTGAAACCTAGTAACAGATATTGGCCCCACCTCCACGAACCGATGGGCAAGAAAAGTTCTCGAGGGCAGTCCCGTATCAATAAGTTAAGTGTACGTCACCCCCCCCCCCCCCACTAGATACCGTAATGACCTGGTAAGACATGCAAAAATTTGATGGATGCAGGTAACTAAGGGCCGTGTTTTGTGGCATTTCTTGGGGCCTAATTTCAGTAGTGTACATCACGTATTGTAGCAGCAAGTTAGACTAATCGCTCCATATCCCACTCAGAAATAAGAAGAGAATCTCTGCCTAGCATTGGTACATTTATGAGTATATGAAGGTAACTTTATTTTTTATTATGTGAAAATAACTTACAATTCAATGAAATATAAACAACCTTAAATTATGATCAAGTTCACCGGCACAGCAAATGAATCAAAATTCAATAACCATGTAGTTTTCATGTCCAAAAGGAGACCTGTATCGAGACTTTACTTTTTTATACTACTTATTATACACACAAAAATACATACATATTTAAAGTACATAATCAAATAATATTTAGATAGTTGTTTCGACTGATATTGTGATACAATGAGAATCTGGGTTTTTCATGTTTACTGCATAATGTAATTAATATTTTTACGTCACTATATCAAGTGTTTACGAGCTAAACATGCTTTCTAAAACACTCCATGAAATACAAGAGTGTTAATTATTACCAGTTTAGCGCTACAAAGTACAAATTGGTTTTATGTTTAAGGAATTAATTAAATCGCGAAACGAATCTGAACACGCAGTAGATCAAACCATTATTGACTAACAATCTGTGCATAAAATTAGTCTCGGTTACTGTCAAAACAATGCAATTAAACGTAGTAACCTAATCTATCGTTAAAACCTAATTTTCAACACTAATTATGGTGTTTTTTTTACATTTTAAACTTAATAATTAAGTCTTTTAGAGATTTAGAGATTTCGTAAGAGCGATAAGAAGCGTAACACAATTACTTAGATCATGCGTCACATTTTTTTATAAATAACCGACCAATGTCATATATATTTCAATTTCAATTCATAATATATACACTGCTAAATATTATGAATTAAAATGAAATCTCTTTATTTTTCGACTTAAGAAATTGAAATATCGATTGTCATGTTTATATTGATTACTTTTGGAGAAGTTAGTATTCCATGTAGCGCCAATTGGTGTTGACGGACATCACAGTTCCAATACTTTAAATATTTCTGACATGCCGGTTTCCTTTCCAATTCTAAAATTATACCTCTCAGATGGGCACATGATAGAACTCGGGAGGCTTCTGAAGTGGCATCACCGTGGATGTGGTGGTGGTGGGGCCACGGGGAGACAGCAGTGTTGGTATTGCGAGGCGCCACTCTCCCTACCCTCCACGGCCGAAACTTGGTTGGCGACGGAGCCAGAGACCAGATTCACCGCTGGAGTCGGGAAAGCCGGTGCTACCAAGCGCTTGATTTTCCTGGCCCCATGCTTCAGCGTATCGGACTCGGGGGGAGGGGGGGGGGGGCGATACGCAAGCAGAGATGGAGGCCGTGGAGGGGAGCGTGCCTTGTGTTCCTGGTGCGCCTTACCAGAGGAGAAGAATGGAGGAGAGGTCCTTCCCCGAGGTGGGGCTGCTATGGGGCGACCGGCGCTGGTGGGGCCGCGGATGTGTGCGAAAGCGTTCCCGTGGCCCTGCCAATATGCGGCGAAGGTGTATCAGTCGGTGCGAGTCCGATATAACCCGTCCTTGCCCCCGCGAGGCGGGTATGCGTAGGCAATTCCCCATGTAAAAAAAGTCATCAACAATATTTCGTATTGTCCATATTATCAAATATAGGAAATATACATAGGTAAGGTAAACCCAGTGATTCATTACACGTTTCATTGCGCGTGGCTTTATTCAAAGACTTGAAGATGTACCTTGCTTGTGTATATATTTATATAGAACTTAATTTTGTCACATTTAGTCTATGCAGATTGTTTGGCGATGATTTAAATGAACATCAACCCATTCAATTCCATGTGTGTTATAAAATTTACTGTGGGATTATTGGCAAGATCTCATGACCTCGTAGTAAGGCAGTGTAACGTACGCCCGATATATTCACACCTTACATATTTTACACGTATTAATGAAATGTGTTAAATTTAAGAGGGAAAGATAATTATTAACGCCGAATTTAGGGGTAGGATTTAGGACTTTTTAGCAGAACCTCTATTGATATATATTTTCGCAATATTTTTTGTTTTTGTTTATATGGTTAAGTAACATCAATACTACTAGTTCTTCTCAATAAGGTTTTGTTTTTAAAGTATCAGTAAGATTAGGGAATGATTGGGCTGACATATATTTTCAAGACAAAAACCCCTAAAGAAATAAAAAGAACAAAAGATATAACAAAGCCACATAATCCTTCGTTTATCTGGTTTACATCATCTTTCGACGTCTGATATGGTAGTCCAATCCCCCTACCATTCCAGTTAATATAAAGTTAAAAAATGTACTTACGAAAAATTTAAAAGAATATATTAATAATATCAAAATTCTAATTAATGGATCGTTCTGTCATCAGTCATAGCAGATTTATCTTTTTAAGCCTCCCCCTTTAGCTGCATCCAAGTCAAAGTAATTAGCGTGGAACAGCGTACACGGTCTCAGCCCGGGAGCAATATTTACATGCAACATAACAATAAATCACCCGGTTCACTTTCCTAAATTGATATTGTAATCCGTTCCGATTGCTTTTTGTTTTTGTTTCTTATTGAATAAATGAAGACGTTGCCGTGATGCGGCTTCGTTAAATTGCCATCTCCAGTACAAAGATCTCATGGAGTAGTGTTATTCGTTAAAAAATTTATACAACTTTGTTATTTCGCTTATCAGATCATCTAATCACGATGAACCACAACGAAAAAATCCAAGTAAAAATTGTCACTAATAATTATTACTATTAAGGCTTTAGTAAAAAAAATACCGTTTGTATATTTTTTTTTCTTTTCTTTTAAAAAACGTTACCCCCACACTAGGATTTTCTCCTGTATCGTGGAGGCAGTTTACAAACACAAATTGCACAAGGACAAACATCCAGACCCGGAACAATTTTTGTAGGTCATACAAATACTTGCTCCGTGCGGGATTCGAACCCGCGCCCCCCAGCGCAGCAACTCATTGCTAAGCCACTGCGCCACGGAGCCGTCAGATTTATTGCCAACAAGAGAGTTTAGTAACATAAATAAGATCTCTCAAAATGCATTACTTTTATACTAAAGTGTGAAATTTACAGGCTTCTTGATGTGCTTATTTTCTTCACTCTTTATGCTTTATTCAACAGTTCTTTACGTAAAATGTATTAAAGAAATCACCTTTAGTGCGATAAGATCGCATATTTTATCTACTTTGTAATATATTGTTATTTTATTATATAAGCTTTATTGGTGTAGAATAAAGTATATTAAATTTTTTGATATATTTGAGTTATATTCTTCAACATTATTTGTTTATTTTCCATCCTTTAATTCTGACAAACCAAAAGAAAACAGGTTGGCTCGACCAGAGACGGATCGTGGTCCTAATACCAGTATAAATTATATATAAGTTTACGGTAAGTGCCGTACTTGTATAAAAAGAAAACAAATTTCTTGTAAAATAAACTAAATTGAAGCCCACATAATAATGGAATTAATGTCATTACTTAAGTAACATTTGAGAATGTTGATTTCGCTGCTCCACAGTTTTATTGTTCTTACTTATCGCATACACCAATACAAAATGGAGAACCACGATCAACAGAAGCGGCTGACTTATGTCCCGGTCCCATTCCCCGTGATATGTTCATCTTAACAATAAATATTGCTGGCCAATTAAAGGCACCAGCGCTACAGTAGCAAGCCGAAGTGGGGTGGTTATGACACATCGCCTTATAGGGTACCTCGGTGATTGTTTATAGTGAAATAAATATTAAAGGCTAAAATATGTTTATGTGTGTTTTCAAAGAAGTAGTATGCAAAATTTTACTTTATGGATAATTCATAATATATAATATTTACTACCTACCATGTAAGTCAAATTCCACATTGATACGAGTAGGATGAAATTGTAAACGTCTGTCACCATGAGTATAGGAAATAATGTAAGACGATATTAGAATAAATTCGCATTACAAGATTTACCGTGTAATGGTGGTGTGAGAATATTCATTACCCAATATCATGCCGTGGGTGTCGTAAGTGGCGACAGAGGGAAGCAAATCAAGAGATCGGCAGCAGCGTCTTCCTAATAACAACTAAAAATGTAAAACAGCAGTTGCCAACCCACTTGTCAAGTATGGCGGCTATGGCAAATGTCCCCCCTATGAGGCAATTTATGGGGGAGGCCTATGTGCAGCAGTGGACTTTAATAGCCTGTAGCGGTAATGGTAACAAGACTGCGGCACATTGATATAATACACTATATACTGCAAAGTTTCTTTGTAGAGTTTTATTAAGCAATGGAATAAAACATCATCATCATCATCATCATCATTACAGCCTTTCATAAGCCTACTGCTGAACATAGGCCTCCCCCAAGGATTGCCACAAAGCACGGTCATAAGCCACCTGCATCCATCGACTTCCTGCATGTCTTACCAGGTCGTCACTCCATCTACTGGGGGGTCGCCCTACACTTCGCCTACCGGTACGAGGCTGGCACTCAAGAACTTTTCTTCCCCATCGGTTGTCGGTTCTTCGAGCTATATGGCCGGCCCACTGCCACTTTAGCTTACAAATTGGGTTGGGCTATGTCGGTTACTCTGGTTCTACTGCGTATATCCTCATTTCTAAGTTTATCACGCAGAGAAACCCCGAGCATAGCCCTCTCCATAGCCCGCTGAGTGACCTTGAGTTTCCTCATACGGCCAGCATTGAAGGACCATGTCTCAGATCCGTAAGTCATCACTGGCAACACGCACTGGTTGTACAATTTCGTTTTCAGGTTTTGAGGTATGTCTAACGAGAAGATGTGTCGTAGTTTCCCGAACGCTGCCCAGCCGAATTGAATCCAAATAAAACATACTTAATACCAATATACCACACTTCAGGCTTATATTTGTGATAGCACAACCAGTCAGAGGTGTGAATATTTTATTCCTTTGGTATTTTCTTAGTCGTTTTTTGCAGTGCCCAGGCAACAGTAAAAAGTTCTACCTTGTGCTTTAGGGAAAGAAATACTGTACAAATACTAGCTGAACCCGGCAGACATTATCCTGCCAGTTAATATTATAGGTTGTGTTCAGCAACGTTTTTTATTTTAGCGCATGCAATTTAATTTATTAATTGCCGCGCTTGATTGAAAAAAAAACGTAAATAAAATCAAAAATCTTAAATTTTGTTTGTTTCTAATTTTTTTCTACCGACTTCAAAAAGGAGAGGGAACCCAATTTGACTGTATGTTTTTTTTATGTGTGTTACCTCATAACTTTTAACTAGGTGGACTGATTTCGATGATACTTTTTTTATTTGAAAGCTGGTACTTCACATATGGTCACATATAAATTTGATCATGGCCTGACTAATAGTTTTTGAGTTATTCTTAATAATTTATATTGAAGTCAGTTGTACAATTTTCATGGTGATCGATCAAATAGATTTTAAGTTAAACGATTCCATATAAACAAACATCCTCTTTTATACGAGTATATATAGATTTAGTTATAATCTAAGTGTTCGCATATTCCTTCTATTCACGATGCCGCTTTTCTGCGTTGCCTAGTGTTTTGGGTTCCTGACACCGCTAGTTCTGGGTTGGGGTCAATCATTTAAAAAAAACACTGTGGTGCCAACCCGCCTGCCAAGCGTTGTAACTATGGCAAATATTCCCATTATGAGGCAATCTATGGGATATATTTAAAATGGGCTTTGATAGACTGTAATGCATGAATGGGTATGGGTACATCGTGCTTCTGATACACCATCGGAATCAAACACTGATCTTATATATTTATTTAGGGACCTTAATTTGCAATTTCGCAGTTATAATCTTTCTTGCTGGCCCCAATGAAATTGTTAATGGAATTTATTTATTGGCTAATACACTACGTGATTAAAAATGAAGTAAGACCTCGTGAAACCTACACTTTTGTGATATAAATAAACATTTCAAGAACATGTGCAATATTCTAACAAGCATTGGAGTAGCGGGACATACCATCCTCCTACGTATAAACTATAAGCCTTTATAAGCCTTTTCCCCATATCGGGACTACTAGAGTTTTTTTTAATAGGATTTTTACACGTGGTAGAGCCATGTTGCAACTATATTATTGGTATAGTTGCAGCAGGAATGGGTCGGCTCGACCGGGGAAGGACCACGCTCTCACAGAATACCAGCGTAAAATAGCAGCTTAACGCTGCTGTGTTTTGTATGGTGAGTGTAGAGAACCGGAGACCCTTTTTCTTGGAAACGAGGCCCTCCATATTAGTCCTCATCGGTGACAACGCATCTGCATTTTGATTCGTAATCGCGGATAGATGTATAGATGTCTATGGGCCACAGCAACCACTTACCATCAGGTAGACTGTATGCTCGTTTGTCACCCATATCCTATATACTAGAATACTAGAGTTACTATTATATTTATATATATATGTGTGTGTGTGTAAAATTTGCAACATGAATTTGTAAAATTGGCGGTTTCGTGAAATCAAAATCCTGGAACTTTGAAAAATTAAATTTTAAAAGACAAAATGTTGACTTCATATCCGGTTAGTTTGTATTGTACTTGTGTCTTTAACTCCCGGCACCT
The DNA here is from genome assembly GCA_033319125.1 of Parnassius glacialis. Classification (NCBI taxonomy): domain Eukaryota; kingdom Metazoa; phylum Arthropoda; class Insecta; order Lepidoptera; family Papilionidae; genus Parnassius; species Parnassius glacialis. The sequence goes on along the minus strand of JAVANC010000024.1, from coordinate 17,827,453 downwards.
TTAACACTGCATCAAATCTTGTCGTATATGCCTTATATCAAACATTGTTACGCCAGCAGTACTGCTTTACACGCACGTTAAAAAATATGGACATAATGTTACACTGAATATATGTGAAGCACCCTAGGCCCTACAATTACAAATACATCAAGGTTTGACAATCGGCGTGAGTGTGCAGTGTGTGGCAGTAGCACCACAGAGTAAAGAAGACCAGAGGGGAAGCTTTCTAACAACGTCGAAAATTTATACCTATTCTGATAGGGTTATCACCTGATGCATGTGAAAATTTTAAGGAAAAAATATCTATATTTCTATCAATATCATTTTCGTAAGACAACGTATTCATGAGTACAAAAAAATCAGATGGTATTAGTAATGACTGTGATGATGGTAGTGGGCAGTGGCGGTGTTGATACGCCACCACCACCAATGTTACTACCAGGATGATGGTGGCGGTAGTAAGGGCTGTGGTGATGATGCTGGTCGTGGTGGTAGTGCCAGTGGTGGTCCACTACCCACCACCACCACCAATGACACTACCAGCACCACCACAATCACTGACACCATTACCAAAACGTACAGCACCACCTTCCACCGCTACCAACACCGCACAATCAGCACCACCGTCCACCATTACCATCACCAGCGCTAATACCACTAACACTAACTGCACCACTGTCTGGCTATTATATTATTTTCTTTCGAATTTTTTATACATACTGTACAACTTAGGTATTTACCTTATACAAACACTAATTATCTAATATAAATATATACTTATAAATCTATAATGTCTTATTTTATAGTACACAATATCTAAACTTAACTCTAATTGTAAAAAAAATTAATAGATTTATTGATCTATAAAATCACGAAATATTATTCGTCTATTTATACAGAATGCGCGTGACCAACAGCCCTTTCATTCGCACTCTGACTGAGCCGGCGCAAACCGGTTTGTACCCTGACGGAGCGTCGGTGAACCTGTCGGTGAGAGCTCACGCACACATCGCTGCGCTATGTGTGGGTGTACTCGTAGCGAGACGTTTGTATATAGCTTCCCCTCTGGTCGGTTTCTTTACTCATGTGGTAGCAGGACGCTCGATACGTAAATGTGTGCACGTATGACAAACAAAATTCTTGGACCAAAGGTGCTTCGCATGTTTGTAGTGTTACTTGATATTCGTATTTTTTAACATCCGTGTTTCTATGTTCGCGTAAACACTAGTGGCACTGTTATTTTGCTTATCTAGTTTATAAACTTACAATTAAAATTTTGTCACCATGGTCGTAAATCGGCCTAGAAGAAATGTATGAAAATAAAAAGTTAATTCATTTACAGCCTTGTTGTTGTTGTTCACCACCTGCAAAAAGTCCACGACATGAGTCTCTCCCGTTTTTGGAAGGATTTATCTTAGTCACCACGCTTAGCAAGCTAATTGACAATCGCAGTAATCATGTGACGCAAACGAGGTGGTACATCCATCCATCGTCAACATGAGAATATTAATAACTCTCACTATACGTTGTAGAGCCATGCTGCAGCTATATTAATAGTATAGTTGTAGCATGAATGGGTCGACTCTACCGGGGAAGGACCACGCTCTCACAGAGTACTAGCGTAAAATAGCAGCTTAACGCTGCTGTGTTTCGTATGGTGAGTGTAGAGAACAGGAGACCCTTTTTACTGGACAAGAGGCATTCCATCTTAGTCTTCACAACTGAAACCGCATCTGTATATTGATTCGCAAACGACGATAGATATAGATTTCTTTGAGCCACGGCAACCACTTAGCATCAGGTGGATTGAGTGCTCGCTTGTCACCCTTATCCTATAAAAAAATGACGACACTCACGACACAAGCAGAGTTTAGTGTTAGTTTGACGGGTGAAACTTCGTCTCCTGTAAATTAACTAAAAACAACCGCTTGTATTATTATGTATATTTGGCATGTAGCGAAGTGTATCCTCATTGTAAAGTGGTTGTGAGATAAAGTTTAAAGTTATTCAGAAATAATTTTCCTGGCTTTTTATTTCTAAAATTACAATTAATTATCAAAAGTACATATTCTTCTGGAGTGTTGTGTACAGAATCTATCACCCCATGCCGCTCCGTGGGCACCCCAAAAATCTCAGTGCCCCTAATAGACGGCGCTTTAACCACTTCGTATAATACTAGAGACCGGCGACGTGTGTTGCATGTAAAGTGTGAAACGTCTTGTACTGAGCTCGCCACCGCAATCCGTTTGATTAGCGTGTCTTTCTCCGGGGCCCATCTCCAGCACTGAACAGTTCAATGGATGAATTCAAAAAACAAATTAGTTTTGTTTTTATTCAAAGATTCTCCGCCCATGAACTATATCGTCTATATTATGCAAATCACATGTCTATCAATGAAATCGTAATACGGATTTCTATTAGTATATCGATCGCTTATGCATTATACTACATTATATATTTTTAATATCGTTCTTGATGTTTATCGTTTGCCGCATCTGAATATTTTATCTATTATATCTTTATCTGTTTAGCATTTAGTTTTTTATGTAGTGGTCTTTTATCGTTAATTTTGTTATCTATAGTAAAATCTCTTTAAGTAATATAATAAGAATCCAGTTCTAATTTTTAAAAATTAAATTAAAATACTAAAGATTAGTTAAATTTACGAGAATATTTTATATAAAAAGTTAAGTATACTTCCGGGTTTTATTACGTTTAATTTAAATTTATTTAAAATGGGTTTTTTTTAGCGGAATTGTCGCCTCCCAAGCGTTGCAAATGTTAAGTGACGATGTAAGAATATATCCATTACCCCATATCATCCCGTGGATGTTGTAAGAGGCGACAGAGGGGAAACAAATCAGGAGATGGACAGCAGAGACTTCCTTATAACGACTAAAAATAAAAAACTGCAGTCACCAAGCGTGGTGACTGTGGCAAATATACCCCATATGAGGCAATCTTTAGACGCGGCCTGTTATCAACAGTGGACTTAATAGACCATAACGGTAAGTTGCAAATAATGGTAGCCTCCAACAAAGTGCGGTATATTGTTTATGCCTTACATTAAGTATCCAAACCGGTGTCGTGGAAAAGGCCCGTCTTCATCTTGCTTCGGCACGGATTTTTAGTCCAGTCTTGATGTTCTAGGCTTCCAGGCTCTTACCATTATTTCACAAGTTGGTAGGCAGCAGCGCTGAATGTAGTGAGTAGAATAATTTTTGCTTTAATTGTCTTTCCGTCTATAATTGGGGTTCCATTAAAGCAAGAGTAAACAGGTTATTATTAGGCTAGGATAGTGCAATTTACCATCTAGGGTTTCATTACCCCTTATCAACAGTTGGGATTGTAAGTCAAGATAATTTAAAGTAAAAAAATATATAGTATAAGTTTATTTTTTTCGCCATCTCGCCCATTGTTGTAAGTGAGGACAAGTCCAAAAAAACGACACATTCTTGGAAAGGCCTATGTCCGGAAAGAGACAACTGCCAAAATTGATATTACTAAGTAGAATTAAGTTTGTTGCGTGAATATAACATGAAAATAAATTCAAAAAAATCTCAAAACAACCTTACGAAGCTATTATAGTGATAGTACTTTACAGCTAATTTCTAAGGCTTTATTCGTTTCACGAAATATTAGGTGAATGAATCGTTTATTGTGCATTACAACTTTGACAGCTCATGTAATAACTCTAGCATCACAGCCATCACGAAACTTGCATATGGTGAGCGTATAAACAAATTATAAAATGTTAATAGAATCGAACCTTTGACTCCGAGCCACAATACATCATTGTCAGGCCGTTAGTGTGGCCGGTTTTGGACGTGTAAGGAGCGGCGGACACTAAAATGATTATTTAATGATTTCTTATATTTACGCGAACACTACACATTGAATAAAACTATGTTTACGGATTTTATCACGTTTAATTTACTTATTAAGTGGCGAAGCTTGCGAAGACACTTATTGATTTCACGATGTCTGTCCGTCTGTCCGTCTGTCCCACGATTATCTCGAGAACGGTTTCGAATTTTCAAATTATGTTTTCAGCAATCGATTACTGATCACCCAGGCATCTGAACCTCCTATTTTGAAACTGATTGCTCAACGGCAACCGTTAGAAACCGCTACAAAGCTGATTGCTTCGCCACTTTGCTATGCTGTTAGCTTGCTAGTTGATATCACGATGTCTGTCCGTCTATCCGTCTGTCCGTCAGTCCGTCTGTCCGTCTGTCCGTCTGTCCGTCTGTCCCACGATTATCTAGAGAACGGTTTCGAATTTTCAAATTCTGTTTTCAGCAATCGATTACTGATCACCCAGGCATCTGAACCTCCTATTTTGAAACTGATTGCTCAACGGCAACCGTTAGAAACCGCTACAAAGCTGATTGCTTCGCCACTTTGCTATGCTGTTAGCTTGCTAGTTGATTTCACGACGTCTGTCCGTCTATCCGTCTGTCCGTCAGTCCGTCTGTCCGTCTGTCCGTCTGTCCCACGATTATCTCAAAAACGGTTTCGAATTTTCAAATTCTGTTTTCAGCAATCGATTACTGATCACCCAGTCATCTAAACCTCCTATTTTGAAACTGATTGCTCAACGGCAACCGTTAGAAACCGCTACAAAGCTGATTGCTTCGCCACTTTGCTATGCTGTTAGCTTGCTAGGTTTATTTTAATTCCCGAAATTTCGGGTGCTTTACTGCAACCCATGGTTACGGGAGGGACCATGACCATGGGTCGCGGGTTAAAATCCGTAAACATAGTTTTATTCAAAATGATTAGTTTTTGTCTGGTTTCGAAAAAGGAAATTATTGTAGTAAAAGATAAAATAAAGTATTACTCTGGAGACGTCCCACTGCTGAGCACGTGTTCTTACGATTTTGAATAATATAAGATTACGTCCCTCTTTGCACTGAAATATTTTTAATTTTGAAGATGTACATGTTTACTCACGATTTTAAAATTCAAATTATAAAACAGATTTCATTAGTAAGATATTCATACGCCATATGATTATAGTGATTCTTCTGGCAAATTATGACCAAGAAGACAAGTTGCATTTACACTATCATGATATATCAAAGATGCGAAATGATAGCTATCACCTTCTACTTATTTATCAGCCTACAAAATTCAACACATCAATCATAAGGCTTCTCCACTGATAGCTGACGCTGACATTTGACGTTGCTTCCCCATGTCGGTCTACATACTTTACGTGTGAAATATACTTATAGACATTTTTCTGATGTTTCCTATAGTCACCTATAACGACACCCACGAGACTTACTGGAGTGATGAATTCTCATACGTCGCCACTACACAGCTTAGCCATTACCAACGCAGGAGAAAATATAGTGCCTACAAGAGTCTGTTGTGTCATGTGGCAGTTGTTTGTGAGAATTCATCACCCTGTTTCGTCCCGTGGGTGTTGTAGGAGTTTGACTATGGGAATCACCAGGAAGATGACATGGCTACCGACATATGGCGTTACAATAATTTAGTTTACTCCAGACGTAAAATATCTAGACCAGCGACGGGAAGCAGCGTCAAAGCTACGGACGTCTAGTGTTCATTCATTCGTTCATTCATTACAACCTTTCACAAGTCCACAGTTGAACATAAGCCTCCCCAAGGCTTGCCACAGAGCACGGTCCTAAGTCACCGGCACCAATCGACTTCCTACATGTCTTACCAGGTCGTCATTCCATCCAGTGGGGACCACCCTACCTACCGGTAGGAGGCTGTCACTAGAGAACCTTTTTTCTAATCGGTTGTCGGTTATATATGGTCGGCCCTTTTCCATTTCAGCTTACTAACCCGTGCGTCTAGTATAGAGACCGCCAATTGCCTTCCAATCGTGACGGTAACAACAAATCCTCCCAACAGTAACAAGTGTACACTAAGAGACATCGGTGGACAATGATAACATTGTGGATTTCGGCTACCACAGTCTTCGCTGTTGCTTAGTTGGTAGTATTTTTTATATAAAATTGAAATGATAAACAAACTTGCAGTCCACCTGAAGCTGAGTGGTTAATGCAGCTCATGGACCGTTACCGTTACAGCCTTCAGTTCACTGCTGGACATAGGCTTTTTTTATAATTTATTCATGACCATGGTTGCGAGGACCTTCAGTCGAAAACATTACTTTATAATTATCCTTCATAGTTCACTGCTTCACAATATGTTGATGCGTCACATTGTGCAGCCCTTGGGAGATTTTGACGGCAACTTGAGCCAGCAGGCAGCTGACAGTTGGCGATGGTATCTAAAGGCGCTTATACAACAAACAGCTTATCTTGAGAATCCATCACCATCAGAGCACTTGTTTCACTGTTTCCACTAATAGTTCACATGCGTAGACAGTTAATACATAAAATCATACCACTTTTACATATCAAAATCCACTTCAAACTATTATTTAAACTATAATACAGGAGCAGCATACCGCCGCCGAAAACTCCTGGAAATAGGCCTTTCTCATAGTTTGCCTCATAGGAGGGATGTTTGTCACAGTTGCCACGCTTGGCAAGCGGGTGATCATCCGCAGTGTTTATTTTTGGTCGTTATTAGAGAGACGCCGTTGCCTATCTCTTGATTTGTTTACCTCTGTTGCCTCTTACGACACCCATATAGGGTAGTATATATTCTTAAACCGCCACTACACGGTGCAGTAGCTCATGGACAATAAAGAAGGCTACGTTGTCACCTCTGAGGACTAAGATGGAATGCCTAACAGCCCGTAAATATACTGGTTATAGAGATTCCTTTAGACCAGAACGAAGCAGTTCACGCGTTGCTATTTGGCTGCAGTTATAGATAAGATAATGGTTGACTGTCCTATGGCATTAGGTCCTAATATAGCTGCAGCATGGCTCTATCACTGGTAGAATTATATCATAATAATATTCTCGTTTCAGTGTACGTTGCATATTAATTTTCTATTAGAGATAGCCAATCGCTCAGTTCCCACATTAGAGTGAGACATCACACGTGAAGTATGAAAAGCGGATGCTCTTCTTTAATAGCAGCACCGCTTTTTATTGATCTTCTATGCTAATTATCAATAGTTTTTTCGGTCCATGAATAAATATATTGCTTATAATAAATATTATTATAATGTCGAAATATATTATTAATATTGTATTTTCAATTGATCTACACCGAACAAAACAACAACTTTTGAGTTTTAACAAAAGCTATAAACTACGCAGGATTTATTATGATACTAGATGTTTACTCACAGACATAGGCATGTGTTAAAGCCACGGGTAACAGAAATGAGACGACTTAATCAGGGATGAACCACCCTAGAGAAGAATATCGTGAAATATCGGCATGTTACTACGAACGGTTAAATCCTAGTCCTCATGGGTGACAACGCATCTGCATTTGGTTTCTTTTTTTTATAGGATAAGGGTGACAAACGAGCACACAGTCCACCTGATGGTAAGTGGTTGCTGCGGCCCATAGACATCTACATCTATCCTCTATTACAATTCAAAATGTAGATGCGTTATCACCCGTGAGGACTAAGATGGAATGCCTCATTTCCAGTAAAAAGGGCCGCAGGCCACCTGCACTCGCCAAGCAAAACGCAGAGGTAAACCTCTACTTCACGCTGGTATTCTGTGAGGTCGTGGTACCACCCCGGTTCGAGCCGGCCCATCCGTGCGACAGCAAAAGCTGCCGCGTGGTTCTTTCTTAATCGAGGATAGATATATGGCTTTATTAGATATGTTTATGGGCCACAGCATTAACTTATCATCACTTTTTATACGTGGTAGAGCCATGCTGCAGCTATATTAGTAGTGTAGTTGTGTCACAAATGGGTCGGCTCGTCAGGGGAAGGACCACGCTCTCACAGAATATCAGCGTAAAATAGCAGCTTAATACTGCTCTGATTCGTATAGTGAGTGTAGAAAACCGGAGACCAATTTTACTGAAAAAGAGGCATTCCATCTTAGTACTTACGGGTGACGACACATCTGAATTTTGATTCTTTATTGAGGATAAATGTAGATGTCTATGGGCCACAGCAACCACTTATCATCAGGTGGACTGCGTGCACGTTAGTCACCCTATCCTAAAAAAAAGTTTAACTGTGTGCTCGTTTTTTACCGTTACTTCCATAAAAAGACACTCGCTCGTCCTAATCTACACCTACCCGGGTTAGAGATGGATAGTAGAAAGGCAAACACGATTATGGTTAATAATGCGGGAGATTTTTCGCAAAAATGCAGGGTCCTGGTGTAATAACCACGGACCTCTAAGCCATGACGCGGCCAATTTATCTAATATATAAAAATTAATGTTTGTTTCTTCGTATTTTATGTGCTGTCATACTATTTATCAGATTGCGGTAAAACAGTAGGTACCTACACTTCCGCGAAGGTTATATGCATAGTAAAATTAACTTACTATTAACTAACTATTTTTTACGGATTTTATCGCGTTTAATTTACCATTTTAATTTCCGACGTTTCGGGTGCTTTACAGCAACCCATGGTCACGGGGGGGGACTGAGATGTTTGACGTCCCGATGTCACAGTTTGCCCGGCTACCTTCAGTTTTTAATATTAATTTTTGATAATTAATAGAATCAAGCGTTACTTTGCGGAAGTCCATTATATGATATGACGACAATACGACACGTGTTTTGCCTCTACACGAGGCATCCTCAGGTGATATAGACTCTACGGTGGCTAACCGCTAATCTTAGTCACTTATGTCACTTAGCGGTTAGCCACCGTAGAGTCTATATCACCTGAGGATGCCTCGTGTGGAGGCGAAACACGTGTCGTATTGTCGTCAGTGGTGTGTCTTTCCTAGTGTAGTGGTGTTGGGAGTAGTGGTGCTGGGATTGGTGGTGACGGGGATAGTGCACGCAATTGAGGGAGGGCGGGAGGTGCTCTTCAAACTAGGTAAGACACATATATAATTTTTGGTTCGATTTACCCAGAATGAACTTACAGTATCTTGAAGTCTAGCAGGGGTATGCTTGGGTTTGGGTTTAATTTTGTTAATTAAATTAAATAATAAAAAAAAATATATATATATATGTGTGTTTATGTATATGTATATATATGTATGTATTTATTTTATCTTGTATGGATATATGTATGTATGTGTATATAATAACAAAGTGCACACCTTATTATCTTTTATTTATCACATATCTTTTTAACTGGTCTACTGGAAAAAATTTCATAATGAGATAAGTAGCGCCCTTGTACAAACTCTTCATCACATTGTGTCCTTTTCACTGTTTGTGTGTACATAAATTCAGAAATAAATAAATGAAATAATAGATATCCGCATTAGAACCAGAGTAACCGAAATAACCTAAGAGATTAGTAAGCTGAAGTGACAATGGGCCGGCCATATAGCTCGAAGAACCGACAACCGATGAGGAAGAAAGGTTCTCCTGCCTCGTACCGGCAGGCGAAGTTTAATGCGTCCCGCTACTAGATGGAGTGACGACCTGGTAAGACGTGCAGGAAGTCGATGGATACAGGTTGCTCGGGACCGTGCTTGTGGCGTTCCTTGGGGAGGCATATGTTCAGTAGTGGATTCGAGAAGGGCTGTAATGATGATGATGAATCTCTTGTAAACAATCATCTGGAGCTGTCGCCTATATATATTATTATCTAGACACTATTTTCCTGATCTTCTGTTGACCTCTGATAATAATAGTGAATTTCCAAATGAGCGACGATTATAGTTTTTTTGATATACTTTTCGCTATGTTCGTGTGCTCTAAGATTCTATCAGGGTTTGACTTATTCTTTGCAGAAATAGAATAATGTGACTTATGTTTTTAAGTAAAGGCTACTTTTATGTCTATCTGAATGCATATCACTTTAGTATTATATTTGTCATGGAGTCGTGATACTTCCGGCTTAAAAATATTATATAGAAACTATAATATATTTAATTTTAGTGTTACTTTTGGACTTGGCTGTAGCTATCTGTTGTGTTACAGTGCAGGTGAGCTGTAGTGACTTGTAATTAAGTGGACGCCATCACATGGCGACATAATTATTATTTGATTTGTTTCGGAGCACAAATACTCAATACAATCAGAATTCTTACGCATAGTGACAAGATATACTCAAATATGTCACAACCACTTCTTAATTATTTTAAATATAAATTTAAAGAGTTATTCTCCAAGCAATCAATGCATAATAATTAGATTTCTACATCTTTATCATCAACCTTTACCAGTCTACAACAGGTTTGGTCGTCAAAATGAAAGGTTTCGCTATTCCGAGTTTTGACAAGCAGGTTGGCGAGTATACCATGGCTCTCCATGATTAATCGAGGTAGTTTAAATCAATCAAACATTATAAAAGGGCTACCTCTAATCGACCTTTGATCGTTTTTTAGGATATCTTTAAATAAATACTACGTCACTACGAATTAATATATTTTTAATTAATTTATCTAAAGCTTAAATATACAACTTTCCGATGACCAGGACTGACTGGCATAGAATTCCACATGACTACAAGCCATATTTCCCTTCAAAGTTAGTTAAAGGTACGTCCATTTGCTGTTTTTTTTTATAGGATAAGGGTGAAAAACGAGCACACAGTCCACCTGATGGTAAGTGGTTGCTGCGGCCCATAGACATCTACATCTATCCTCTGTTACAGATCAAAATGCAGATGCGTTTTCACCCGTGAGGACTAGGATGGAATGCCTCATTTCCAGTAAAAAGGGCCTCCGGCCACCTGCACTCCCCAAGCGAAACGCAGAGGTAAACCTCTACTTCACGCTGGTATTCTGTGAGGTCGTGGTACTACCCCGGTTCGAGCCGGCCCATCCATGCGACAGCAAAAGCTGCCACCTGGCTCTACCAAGCTGTTACACTGTTTACAGGCATCCTCTCATTTCTAAGAGATGTTTAGGGCATGGAAATGTCTCCGGTGCTGTCCCGCAAAGGTGTAGGTACTTCACATGTCTTCGAAATAATTTTTTCTTATTTCTCAGACGTGCTGGTTTTCCTCACGATGTTTTCCTTCACCGTTGAACACGTGGTAAATCAGCACTTAAAATTGCAATTAACAATTTCATTGGTGCAGGCGGGGATTGAACCCTTTTAGTTGCTCTGGGTTGCTCGCCTACTGTTAAATTTACAGCGAGCGCTTAACCCCTGAGCTACCACGGCTCTTATTATTTTTCCCATTGTTTTAGGTAAACCGTTTCTCAAGTTTTAATGGCTTTTATTATAAAATTTATAAATATTATTTTGAAAAAGTAAAACGATGGATAAATAAAATGAAATTTTGCTACATAAGTGAATAAAAACTTATAAACATTTTTTATATGATCGAGCCATGCTGCAGCTATATTAATAGTATAGTTGTAGCACGAATGGGTCCGCTCGACCGGGGAAGGACCACGCTCTCACAGAATACCCGCGTAAAATAGCTGTTTCGTATGGTGAGTTTAGAGAACCGAAAACCTGTTTTACTGGAAAAGAAGCATTCTATCCTAGTCCTCACGGGTGTCAACGCATCTGCATTTTAATTTGCAAACAAAGATAGATGTAGATGTCTATGGGCCACAGCAACCACTTACCATCAGGTGGACTGTGTGCTCGCTTGTCACCCTTATTCTATAAAATAACGGAGTGTACGTGACATACCCATAAGTGATTACCTAATAGTAAGTATCTCGATTAAAAATCAGAAAATGTGTTGCCTCATAACAAGAAATATTAAAATTTGAATAAAAACAAAAATCCACTTAAAACAACTATAAATAATAAAATATTTTACACACAATTAAAATTCTGAAGTCGCTGCTAAACCTTATTGTATAAAATAATTATATCCCTTATTTTAGAAGTTATTTTGTGTAAAAGACTTTTGAGTTAAAGGAAAATCAAAAGTACAAAGTAACAACTAGAATGTCGTATAAATAGTTACAATAAAAACTGTATTGTGTATTGTACTAGCTGTTCCTTGTGACTTCGTCAGCGCGGAATTTATTACAACTGAATTTCATTTTTTCAATTGGGTAACGACGTTTAAATACCTGGGTCATATTGTTACTCAGGATCTGTGTGATGGTTCCGATATGGACCGCGAGCGACGTTCCTTGTCAGTGCGTGCCAACATGATAGCTAGACGCTTTCAAAAGTGTTCTTATACCTCAAAGCTGGCGTTGTTTTCAGCTTACAGTCAGCCACTTTATACTCCTCAGCTGTGGACGAATTACACTAAAGAGGAATATCGCAGACTGAAGGTGCAGTATAATGATTCGTTCCGCGTGTTATTCCGTCAGCCACGATACTGTAGCGCGTCCCAGATGTTCGCAGAGGCCCGTGTCGTTGGTTTGGATGCGTTGATCCGTCACCGTATCGCACGATTTAGAAGTTTTGTTTTTGGGTCGCAGAATAATCTCATCAAAATTATTTGTAATATTTATGCATGTAGTGAAATTTTTAGTAGGTGGTCAAATTTATTAAAATCTTAATAATAAAATGTAATAATATCATTGATTAACCAATAATTATAATTAAAATTTAAGGTATAGTGTAATAAAAAAAAATAATTTTAATTTTATAATGGATCTGTGTTGTCTGTATCAAATAAATTATTATTATTATTATTATATTTTTTTGCGCGGTACACTAATTTGTTTTTCTGAATTAAAAGTAGCCGCAGTTACTTCTTATAACATCAACTATCTGCCAGTGAAAGTCCCGTCAAAATCGGTCCATTTCAAAGATTAGCCTGATTAGCTGACCAAACAAACAGACAGAGAGACAGGTAAAATATTTTAAAAATTGTTTTTTTGTTTTAAGTATCGTATATACTTTCATATGCATTTAGTAAAAAGCTGTTATTTTGACATTGCGGTATTATCTTAGGCTACATCACCACTTACCATCATGTGGGAGATAAAAAAAAACACTTCAGTTTTTTTTTATATAGATTAACCCTGAAGAAACCGGTGAACATACATTTTATAAAAAAGCATACGCGTCGAATATGGAATCTTCTCATTTTTAGAGCTCGATTAATACAAGAGATCAATTTTAGCTTTTACTTGTTCATCACGCCTTTCTTTATACAATTAACGAGATATGCTTCTGGCGATTGCAGTAACTCGATATATTACGTAAAAATTCTATTTTTATTTAACGACCGAAGAAAAATTGATTGTAATTTATGTGTTACTTCATTTACAGTTGCTAAGATTATTTATAAAATATATCTCACCATGACTAATTGGGTATTTATCACAATGTTTTAAGTGGGTAGCTGTTTCCCATAGCATAGAAACCAATAAATCCGATTAAGTAAACGCTTCTTAACAGGTGTCATGGGAACAAACTCTATGGGAGGAAACCAGTAGTATCGTCTGGTTATTACAATCTAATGTAACTTAATACACATAAATAAATCATGTCACCATATCATAAATGTTTATCAACTCATTTCCTAATAAAACACGTTGCGTTATAAGTTATGGTGGCGGAAGCGAAATGAATAAAAAGTCAACTTCTTATAATGAAGTTACTAATCCGCTCTACAATAATTTAATAAGGTGAAATCGAAGTTAAGTTTGCTATGTAAGGGCGAAAGAATAACTACAACTTCATACCCTATAACTTGGGTGTCACAAGAAGGAAACTGAAGCAGGAGATGAGACACAGCCTGATTATAATTGAAAATAACAAGAAATAGCGTTTGCCAACCCGCCTGCCAAGCTTGATAACTATGGCAAAAAAATTCATTGCGGAGGATCGAAAAATCGAAAAATCGACAGGGATCTAAAACGGATTTATTGTCTACTTTGAAATGTGAGTCGAGCGCTAAATTATAAAAAATATTTTTATCCTCACATAGAACGTGTGGGCCTGACGGTATCTCCCCAATTGTGCTGAGGACGTGTGTTCCGGAGTTGGCACCGGTCCTAACGCGTCTTTTCCGGTACTCCTACTCCCAAGACGTAGTACCGAATTCATGGAAGACAACTTTTGTCCACCCGATCCCTAAAAAAGACGACCGTTCAAACCCGTCCAACTATAGGCCTATCGCGATCACCTCCTTGTTCTCCAAAATAATGGAATCCATTATTAACTGCCAGCTCTTGCGGTACCTTGAGGATCACCAGCTGATTAGTGACCGCCAATACGGTTTTTGTCAGGGTCGATCAGCTGGTGATCTTCTGGTCTACCTGACCCATAGATGGGCGGAGGCAGCAGAGTCCAAGGGGAGGCGTTGGCCGTTAGTTTCTTGTAACATTCATTGCTATGCGGATGACAGCACTGGTGATGCTCTATACACCGGCCGTGCCAATATTTCTCGGGAAAACGTCGCCGAGTACCGGAACAAACTTATGTCTGAAGTCGAGTCTTTGCTGAACAAAGTCTCGGATTGGGGGCGACTAAATATAGTCCAGTTTAATCCTCAGAAGACACAAGTTTACGCGTTTTCTTTCGCATCTACCATGGGGAGTGCTCTAAGGAATTGTTCGGATTAATCCCAGCCGCCAAATTTCACGAACGCACGTCGCGGCAGAACTCCCGATACCATCCACACCATCTGGATGATTGGCGGTCAACCACTGTGCGATTTAGAAGATGTTTTCTTACTCGCATGACTTTCTTGTGGAATCGATTACCATCAGTGATTTTTCCGGACCGATACGACTTAGGGACCTTCAAGAAAAGAGCATACTCCTTTTTAAAAGGCCGGCAACGCATCTGCAATTCCCTCCCTGGTGTTCACTTACCATCAGGTGAGCCGCATGCTCGTTTACCCCCTCTCCTATAAAAAAAGAACCCTCCCGTTATAAGAAAGATTAGCATAATGATAACGCTTGGCAGACGGAAAGACAATTTGACTCTCCTCCAAGTCTAGTTATTTTTCATATTTTTTAAAAATATATTATGTACTATCTGTTCCCCGAGACTTCGCCCGCGTGTAATTTAGGGTTTTAATTATGTTATGCGGAACCCTAATTATTTTTCTAAAATATAAATACCCTAAGTTACTCCTTATAACATCAGCTATCTGCTAGTGAAAGTCCCGTCGAAATCGGTCCAGCAGTTTCGGAGATATTTGTGGTGTAACACAATTCCGTATATTATGTTAACATCTCACAAATATTTAGAATATTGTCTTCACAAAGCCCATCGATTAGTGAGCAAAATCGATCACATATTTGCGCAATATTGAAGCAGATTATCGCAAATATCTCAATTAAACCATGACGAAAATTTTACAAATGACATAGAACACATGGTTATCTGAACACCGATATTAGTGTTACACACATTTATTTTTATTTATTACGTGCGCAAACTTTGGTAGGCTTGATGGTGACTGCATTTTTTTATTTGTTATTAGGAAGACGCTGCTGCCCATCTCCTAATTTGTTTCCTTCTGTCACCTCTTACAAATACCACGGGACGATATGGGGTAGTGGATATTCATATTCCGCCACTACACGGTTCGTTGGCTGGACCATAAAAATATTTAGTACCGATAGTACTTAGATAATATAAATTTGTAGTCACAATCTATAAAGGTACTTTATATTATCTTATATTATAATTATATAAAGAAAACTGTCAAAGAGTATGCACCGGGTGCCGTTGACCTTTTGGTTTGTAAGTATTTACTTTGGTGTCCTAGCCTTGGATTATGCTAAACAAGGAATACTATGATGGGTGATATTATGTAATCTCCGGCTGGAGGATGTTAATCATTCATCTCATTATTACAGCCGTTGAGAAGTCCACTGTTGAGCAAAGGATTCCCCCAAGAAATTTTACGGAGCACGGTCCTGAGAATACCCGGCCATTGGCCGTGTTCTATTACGAAAGGACCACTATTTCAGAATTTGAACGCATAAAAGTATATCTTTAAAAGGAAATTTAATTTGTTTCTGTATTATGGTAGCAAAATACAATTTTCTTTACTCATATCATCTTGTAGCTGCCGTAACAAGCTACCTGGATAAAACCCGGACCCGGAATCATAAGTACTTGAAGTGTCTTGTATAGTAATCACATACTATATAAATTTTGGGCCGTTTTCTACAAGGTGGATGATTTGATACCTGTATCCTATCCGAGTTTGAGATCAATTCGGTAAAAGCGAACGAAACTACATAAAACATTAGCCACCGTTCCCGAGTCAAGCCAATTTTTGAAAATATATCCTCATTTTTTTAATTTTAATTTCTATACGTAAGATTCTTTAATTGTAACCACTTAAAATCAATTAAGATTGTGCTACTAAGATGATGCAACCTTAATAAAAGCTATAATTTGTGCACACGGATTTAAAACAAAAGCAAAAGCTTCCAAAAAAATGTATTGCGTGCATAAAGTTGAGTTTACACCCTACAGACAATCGCACTGAAGGCCAGGCAGTGCGCGTCGGGAGCGATCGCCGCCGGCGCGCGCCACTCTTTATAATTTGATCACATTTGTATCACGGACAATGCCGGCCTAAAGCGCAAGACGACAGATGGACAGTGGAATGCAGTGGAGTTGTTTTATGTATACAAGTTGGAAATGTTTTTAAAATATTCTTGGGTGTTTTGTCTTTGCAAACGTCTTTCTTTGTAGCTGACCGCGTAGTGGCGGTGTAAGAATATCTCCGAGGTGTCGCAGGAGTCGATAGAGGGAAATTAAACAGAAGATAGGCAGCTACATCTTCCTGATAGCAACTCAATAAAAAACCCGCCTGCTGTGGCAAAATCCTCCCTATGAGTTAGTCTATAGAATAGGCCAATGTGCAGCAGTGGATTTTTTAGGCTGTGATGGAAACATATTTCTCTGTTTTCTCCCTGGATAATGGCACTAGAGCAAATATTAGAAAAATAAGATATATTTAAGGAAATAACAATGTTCTGATACTACTAAAATTGCCCAGCTATAAAATGTCTTGCCGTTATCACACATAAAGCTACCTAATTTAACGAACATAAAAATAAGAGAAAAGCTTATGAATAGCTACAAAACCTTTCTTATAAAAGCAAGGGAATACGATATTTTCGCCAATTTTCATGGGCATACTCAATCCATGCAACAGTTCTCTTTCTCGGTTGTCTAGTTTATTGGGTAGTTCGGAAACAGCGCAAAAGCGGTTACTATTAAAAACCTATTCTATATAATATGATTTTCCGCCCGCATGTTCTCTGACGTATATTTATTATAGATTAAAATGTTTTAAACATGTTACCACTACTATAAGTACCAACTTACACCAATATAAGTCAGACGTAACCCGGTAACGAGGTGATAGGTGATTACTTACGAGATACGAGACTACTTTATTTAATCTTATTAATTTATGGCGATGCACTATCATTCTAATTCTTTTAAGACAGTAAATAAGGATATATAGGCTCAGTAAAAACATTCTATAAGTTAACATTCATTATACATTGTACTCTTGTTACTAACGGTTTGAGTATTTGTGCAAATGTTAACTCTGGCTGGGATTCAACTGGAGAACCCGCGGCACTATCTACTTTAACCACTCGACCACGGATTGCTATTACATCGTGTGGAATTTTTTTTTTGTATAATGACACAGAGAGGATTTAAAAACTCTTTTTATAATTTTACTTCATCGACATGAATTCTCCATGCCCAGTTCATGAAAAAAGAGGCCTAAAATGCAAAATTTACTTTCTTACCAACCTGAAATTATTGCGAAAATTAAAAGGAAAATGTATAAATTGAAAAAGGTATAAATTGAATGTCTCATTAATATTAAAAAGTGGGTCTTCGATTCTTGACACACACCGAGCGAAACACTGCAGCATGCTGATATTGTCTACTGGTATCCCGTTAAGACAGAGCCGTGGTAGCTCGGAGGATAAACGCTCGCTATAAATTTCACAAAACCAAAGCACCCTGGTTCGATCACCGCTGCTCCAATGAAATTGGTAATTGTTGTTAATTCTAAGTGCTGATTTAACACGTGCTCGGAGGTGAAGGAAAACTTCATAATGAAACCTGCATGTCTGAGAAATAAGAAAAAAATATATATCGAAGACATGTAGTTTGGCCACACGCATTAGGGCAGCGCTGCTGAGATTTCCTTGCTCTAAAACCCTCTTAGAATGAGAGGAGGCTTGTGCCCAGGTGTGGAACGTATAAAGGCTGTAACCTTAACTTTTAACTTATTCCGTAAAGCAGGAAGTCAATATCAAAATTATTTCTTGTAATCGTGACCGTTTTTCATATTATTACGTGTCTCTTCAATTTCTTTGTTTATTCAGATTGTACTTCCGTTAATTCACTAATTATAACATAGCCTCATCTTAAGCCTTAACTTAACCTATCAAACTCCACTACTGAACAGAAACACCGCTGCAGGTTGCCTCATATTTAATTGATAGGATAATTGATAGAATCAGGCGTTACTTTGTGGAAATCCGTTATAATGAGGTTGTTATAAACTAATTTGCTTAATTCCGCGTAAAGAAAGAAAATGAAATGCCCTGCCCAGTTTTAAGGGGACCTCCCACCCTCCCTTAATCGCGCGCACTATACCCGTTAATCCCAGCACTACCACCCCCAGCACAACCACACTAGGCACGACACACCACTCTCGAAAATACGACACGTGTTTCGTCTTTACACGAGGCATCCTCAGCTGAAGTAGACTCTGCGGAGGCTGGCCGCTAAGACTTAGCACATCATTTTCTTTCTTTACGCGGAATAAAGGTAATTAGTTTAGAACAACCCCATTATTGATAAGATAGTTCCATACATAGACTTAAAATATACTGGCGTAGTATATTCTAAGTCTATGGTTCCATAGCTGTCGCGCTTGGCGGGCGCAGATTTTATTTTCTAAGAATAATATTTATTATAATGATTTGTAATATATAATAAAGTTGTTAAGCGAGGAGTACGGTACATAGCAGTCACAAACGGATATAAAGTGTCTATGTGGAAATTAAAAAAATACGTGTTAAAATTATATTAGGCAAAATTATAGTTAATTTACGTTATTGTGGTTGTTATACTATAATATAACTAAGTTTGACATATAATATATTCGAATAAAGATGTTTTAATTAGGATATAATCGAATTTAATTTAGATTATTTTAAATACTTGACATTGTTTCGGACCCATAACCAAGGATACCGCAAGAGATACATGGGACTGTATACGTAAGAAATTAAAAAAAAAATCTTCAAGTAGGTTAAGTTTTATTCAAAGTATTTTCATGTCATTACAGATAAACAAAAAAAAAGGATAATTTGAATCACAAAATCTCAATAAAAGATCTCCACGCACGTCACAGTTTATTGTATGAGCACGACTCCTTCAGTGGAGTAGCCCGGGGCTACGCGCAATGGCCGCTACTTTTTCCTGCGCCATAATAAACATTTGTATTCTGTTCTCGTAGCCTGCGCAAGCAAATTTGGCCCCGGGTATCGTGCTGTATGGCCGACGTAGTTAATATTCGTTCAGTGTAACTCTTAATTTCAAAATCTTAAAAGAAATGAACGCCTTTTTTACATTGTACCTAATATTATATTTTACAAAAATTATTATTTTAAAAATCGTAGTCCCTACACTAAAAACTTCTACTGTATCGTAGGAACATTTCATAATCGTTATCATTACAGTCTTTTGAAGTCCACTTTGAACGTAGGCCTGCCCCAAAGATAACTTTATAGGGGATTGCTATAGTTGCCACGGCTTGCAGGCGAGTGGAGACCGCGGTTAAGTGGAAAATGCTGCTTCCACAACAAATGTATATGTAGATATTTTATTAACCGGTTCAGTGCTGATGGCACGCCCGGCGTGCCAACGATTATTTTTGTGCGTGGCGTATGACACGCGAGTCGTGTCTTTTTTTTTTATCGTTAACTCGCTCAAATTGCGTTTTTGGGAGATTTATCCAGAACAAAATATTCATTATTTTGCAAGTAGTTCATGCCTACAGCTTCGTTTCTGGATATTTTGGGGGTTGACAACCGTTTTTTAACTTGTAAAGAGTACTCTTTTTACTTTGTGGGTTTTTTAAATAATGTTGTGAACAAGGCTGGAAAGCAAGTCTCCTGTTAAAAAAAAACAATGCGTTTGTCTTATTATTTAATTTTGCTTCAAATGGTTGAACTGCCGTCTTATTACTATCATATGGCCGAATAGACCTACGACGTACCATGTGCTCTTGTGATATGGTATAAGGTTTAATTTTGATTGAAACAGTTCGAAACCGTTCATGCATAAAAAAATTCGCTAATAAATAATCTTTTGTCAATCCGCCGCCTTACAACACCGGTGTTTTTTTCCTTTTGGAAACACTTGTTTTGCTATTCTTACTAATTAGACTGTTTCAAATGGACTTTTCTATTACATTTGTATAACATTCAATAATATTTAACATTTGTAAATATCAATGAATCATAAACCTTATTTTTTTCCAAAATAAGGTTCTTGATTGTTTGATATTTAGAAATGTTATTATTCGGTGAAAATTTCATTTAATAAAAGCCAAGGTTTTCCAGGGTAATTTAATTGTACCTACTCATATAAATATTTTTTTATAAAACAAAAAATTGTACAAAAGGTTTGTAATCTCTGCATAAAAAAATTAACGCAACTTAGCCTCTGCACTAACAAACGTCATTTTGTATTCGTTGTAGATGATCCCATGTTTTTCCATGGGTGTAGTAAGAAGCGACAAAGGAAAACTGAAACAGGAGATTAGTTGCAGCATCTTCTTGATAATAGGTCAAAATAATTATATAAAACTACGGTTGGCAACCCAGCATAGCTAATCATAGCAACATGTTCAGAAAAAGAACATTTTCATTGCTGAATGAAATCTTGAGCAAGAAATTGATCTATTCCGAGAACACGAATATATACGTGGTAGAGCCACGCTGCGTGCTGTTTGTGGCACGAATGGGTCGCCTCAACCGGGGTAGGACCACAATCTCAAAGAATACCAGCGTAAAATTACAACTTAATGCTGCTGTTTTTCGTATACTGAGTGTAGAGAGGCTTTGGAAACCAGGCATTTCATCTTAGCCCTCAAGGGTGACACCACATTTACATTTTGATTCTTTATTGAGGATAAATGTAGATGTCTATGGGCCACAGCATCCACTTATCATCAGGTGGATTGTGTGCTCGTTCTTTTTATTATATAAAAAACACGATACAAGTCAACATCCTGGGGTGGAGTAGCAAACTCTACCCGCCTCATTACCTTCTTAATATTAAGACAAGAAATGTTTACTGATCACGAGGAATTCCATTTCAGTCCTTAGGGATTCTTAATCAAAAACAGGTTTAGGTATCTAAAGTTCACATTACTATCAAGCGAAAGAAGAAAAACCCCTACCCAATCTTATCATATGGGAGTCGTAAGAAGCGACTTACGATTATACCAGTACGTTCTTCACCATGAAGTATTTTCTCCCATAGTTGACTAGTTGACGATAATAAAAAGAAGTATTTATATTAAATGTAAAATAACTAGACTGACGGTGGGAAGGAACTTCAACTAAACTATATCAGCAAACTCATAGTAACACCAGCGCTTAAATGGAAAGCTTGGCGATTAGGGCAAATTTTTCCTTGAATGTGGGAGGCTCAGCAATGCTTACGAGCCAATATGGTACGGGAGGGCAAAAGAAAACACTCCGATGTGCTATTATGATCATCGTTATCGTAACAGTTTAGTTTGTCACAATAGTTTATACATATTACAGAATGAGCTATACATTTGTTTCTATTGTATTTTTGAGAAGAGAAACTTACTCCTTTCTAAAAGGCCGGCAACACCTCTGGTGTTGCAGTTGTTCATAGGCGGCGATAATCACTTACCATCAGGTGAACCGCATGCTCGTTTGCCCCTTTCCTATAAAAAAATTACCAAGAAATCTGATGTTAGATTATTGATATTATAGAAAACGATAAATCTTTTTGTGCTAGATTTTTTCCTGTTGCATGTTATAGTGGAAAAAGTATTTTTTCTAAAGCTAACTAAATTACACATATCGGTGACAGGGTCTCGTAAATAATTGAGGGTTAGATACAGTTGACTTTTTTCTTTTCTTATTTTTCTAATTGATGTTTACAATTAATAAAGTGAATTTGACAATTCTTTATTTCTTAGATATATTGAGAAAATAAAATAAAAAAGTTTCAATTATGTCCACAATTAATAGCATTTTGAATTCGATATAATGGTAAACATTCTAAGAATTTTTTAATATGATTTGTTAAGCTCGGCAGCTGATTAGGTCTAGGTTGTATTTTCGCTTTTTCATTCAGTGTTGACGACATCTTCTATAATTTAAAATCCTTTTAGAACTAACCAATTTTCGTTAAAGTTTCCATAACCAAAGGAAAACCTACTCTGAACAAGACTTACGGGACCCTTTTATTGTAAGCTGTGGAGTTCTGAGGAAATACGTCAATTGTAATATATTTGTGCCTTATTGAACGTTCATAGAATTTTAAATTATGAGATACAAAGTCAGTATAGTAACAGTTGCGGAGCAATAACATAATCGTTTATGGATATATTCTAAAATCGCGTATACGTTAATTCTAATTTCTTATTAATTTCGTATATATGGTTGACATAATCCGTTAATTCCTATTAACACTTAAAAAGAAAACTATACCAAAGTGTCTAATATCATTTAATTATGGGGAAAATAGTATTTAATAATTAAACTGCTTCCAATAAGGCCCAACAAAATATTTTTAAAGCAAATCACTTGTTTAAAATAGTTATGCAATTATAAAGTTGTAACATTCGTAAAGAGTATGTCAATTTGAGTTCATGATCGTGTGTCCCTGTGGCGCAGAGGATAGCGCGTTGGACTTCTAATCCAAAGGTCGTGGGTTCGATCCCCACCAGGGATGACAAGTGTTTTTTTTATGAAAAGATTTTTAAAACTATGTATCAGTTCTTCTTTACATAAAATATTTTTTTTTTATTGTAAGCCATTTATTTCATTGTGATTACTTGGTTATACGAAATAAAAAAAAATATTATTATTAAAATATTTTCTTACAAATTCTTTAATTTACCATTCGACTTTTTTATTTCTGTTTTAAGAAGCGAACAAAGGAAAGTTATGCAAAGTGAAGAAAGTATTTAAATAAAATGAGATATTCATCACTTATTAAATAACAATAACTAAAAAGATGTGTCACATAATAAATAATAATATGTGTATTTTATAGGTTTTAACAAATAGACTTTCTTTTATAATAAATAATTTAAAATGTGTTGAGTACGAGGTCACGTAATAATATTATAGTCATATAATTAATGATACACTTATCTAATTTAAGCCGGATTGTGTAAAGGTGGTATTCACGATAGACCTCTTCAAGATTAATGATAATATGAAAGAGGGCAATAAAATACGGTATTTAATATCCAATTAACATAACACTTGTGTGTTGTGTTATAACGTTTGCTGACAGTATGTCATTGGTCCCATGGCAAAGAGACAAAGCCCTAGAATGCTAGGTACGTAGACACTGGCGGTTTCTCTTCTCAGGGGTACCTCGTTTAGGGGTGGAGCGGTATCAGAAGCGGCTGGACTGAATAAATGGTGTAAATATGAGTCTTAGAAAAATGTATATTAGTGCCATTTGCTGTAGAGACTATCGGTACGTTGGTTCCACGTGCTGTGAAGTTCCTAAAGGAACTGTATCTGGTGATAAGAGGGCTGGTTCTTTTCGTGCTCAAGGGCTAAGTATAGCCATTCAGCGAAGAAACGCAACCAGCGTTCTTGGCACAATACCGCTGGGAAGGGCTGTAAAATAATTTAAATTTTTACTTTTATATTATTATTTTAAATTATAAATATTGTATATTCTAAATTTATTACATAACACAGCATAATAATATTCAATATTAATTACAATAAAGCCACGCGGCAGCTTTTGCTGTCGCACGGATGGGCCTGCTTGAACCGGGGGGGGGGGGGGGGGGGGGGGGTGTACCAAGACCTCACAGAATACCAACGTGAAGTATAGGTTTACCTCTGCGTTTCGCTTGGTGTGAGCAGGTGGCCGGAGGCCCTTTTTAATGGAAATGAGGCATTCCATCTTAGTCCTCACGGGTGACAACGCATCTGCATTTTGATTCGCAAACGGGGATAGATGTAGATGTCTATGGGCCGCAGCAACCACTTACAATCAGGTGGACTGTGTGCTCGTTTGGCACCCTTATCCTATAAAAAAAAGTCTACATCGCCGTAGTATAGAGCCAAGAACGCTGGCTGCGTTTTCTCGCTGAATACTTAGCATTTGGATCGTAAAAGAAAGTATGTTATATACGCATAATGTCTAATTTTTTTAAGTTATACTTACTTTAACGTTATAATATAACAATTGATGAGGAGTTGGCATTTCTGAGTAAGTATTACTAAGGTACTAACAGATAATTAATAAATATAAAAAAAATTTAGAGTTCCGCCGTAATGCAAATAAAGTTCCCTTTAACTTTATTGTATCTGTTTGTCCTGCTGTATCATAGGACTACAATTTATTTAACAGCAACAGTTTTTAACCAAAACATTGTTGGGCAGTGTAAGAGGCGACAGAGGATAACAAACCAGGAGATGGGCAGCAGTGTCTTCCTAATAAAAACTAAAAATAAAAATACTGCGGTTGCCAATCCGCCTAGCAAGCGTGGCAACTATGGCAAAAATCCCCCCCTACGACGTGCGTGAGTGAGTGAGTTTACGTGGTAGAGCAATGCTGCAGCTATATTAATTTTATAGTTGTAGAACGAATGGGTCGACTCGATCGGGGAAGGACCACGCTCTCAGAGAATACCAGCGTAAAATAGCAGCTTGATACTGCTGTGTTTCGTATGGTGAGTATAGAGAATCGGAGACCCATTTTACTGGAAAAAGAGGCATACTATCTTAGTCCTCACGGCTGACAACGCATCTGCATTTTAATTCGCAAACGAAGATAGATGTAGATATCTATGGGCCACACCAACGATTTACCATCAGGTGGACTTTGTGCTCGTTTGTCACCCTTATTCTATAAAAAAAAATTATGAGGAGTTCTGTATTCAGCAGTGTACTTTAGATAGGCTATAATGGTGACGTTGTTTGCAGCGTAGGAATTCTTCAAAGTAACTTCCCGTCCCACAAATGTCCTAGGAGGCGAGAAGGAATGCCAGAAATACATTTTGGGCTCCTATTAGTATGGCAGTATATCCCCCTTGAAAATGACACATTTTAATACCTGGACCAGTACCGTGGATCAGCGTCAAAGGTGCGACTTGTATGTGGTAATCCCTTCAGCAGGAGAAACCCATTTCTATTAGTGGACTATTGACAGCTTATAGAAAAAGGAGAAAATTCGAAAGTAAGCAGCAATATGAACACCCTCTCCCTCACTTCGCCCACATACATTTTATAAATGGTGCAACTAAAATCTAGAAATTGTTTCTAGAATTAATTCTTAATGAAACTTTTTCTGAGATCTGTCTGCCAAAAAGAGTCAACTGTCAAAGCTGAAGACTGAATGTGGTAGCATCGTTTCCGGGGCACCTGAGATTTTGAGTGAGATTGAGAGATTCTATGGGCAGCTGTACACGTCATCGTTGGAGCCACACGCAAGTGTGAGTAACGATCCAAGAGTGAGTCTTATCTGACACTCTTCCGAAGATATCCCGGACGTCAGTCTGGGCAAGATTAGAATGGCTCTCCAGCACCTTAAAACGGCAGGGCTCCAGGCGAGGATGGAATTACAGCGGAGCTTCTGAAAGCGGGTGGAAGACCGGTATTTGAAGTCCTTCAGAAGCTCTTTAATTCCGTCCTCCATGGTGGCGTTACACGGGAGGCGTGGAACAGAAGTGCGGTGGTCTTGTTCTTCAAGACAGGTGACAACGCTCTCTTGAAGAACTACAGACCGATTTCCCTTCTGAGCCGCGTCTACGTGCTGTTTTCGAGAGTCATTACGAATCGTCTCTCGCGCAGACTGACGACTTCCAGTCTCCCGAACAAGCCGGTTTACGAAAAGGCTTTAGCACCATAGACCACGTACATACCCTTCGGCAAATTGTACAGAAGTCCGAAGAGTACAATTTGCCACTATGTCTGGCGTATGTGGACTATGAGAAAGCCTTTGATTCCGTCGAAATTTGGGCGGTGCTGCAGTCCCTTCAGCGGTGCCAAGTTGACTGTCGGTATATCTAAGTGCTGAAGTGTTTGTAAAGTAGAGCTACGATGGCTATCCGAGTACAGAACCAGAGTACGAAACCTATCCAATTGCAGAGATGTGTAAGACCAGTGGCAGTGGGCCGGCCATATAGCTCGAAGAACCGACAACCGATATGGATGAAAGGTTCTTGAGTGGCAGCCTCGTACCGGTAGGTGAAGTGTAGGGCGACCCCCCACGAGATAGAGTGACGACCTGGTAAGACATGCAGGGAGTCGATGGATGCAGATGGCTCAGAACCGTGCTTTGTGGCATTACTTGGGGGAGGCCTATGTTCAGCAGTGGACTTGTGAAAGGCTATAATGATGAATGATGATGATGATGAAACTTTTTCTAAAATTGAAGCGAATACATCAATTTTAGGATACATTACAGTAGTGGAACCCTATCTTAATTTAAAAAGTGTGTGTTTTTTTTAAATCAATATAATATGTATCATAATTTTGAAGTAAAATAGTGCTTTCAAGGGACCTGTTAATAGTTTTTAACTACACACCAATTCCTGTAGGCACTCATATTAGTAGGCGACCCACACTTGCTCAGTTAAGCTTACTAAATTCCTCGATATATACGCTTCTGATGTCGTCCCGGCTCTAAACGAGGTACCTCTGTGATGAGAGGTTGGCAAAATGTTAACGTACGACAGCTTATGCAAAACTACTTTTTGCTGTTTTATTTGGTTTATATATTATTTATTAGCTTTAACATCATCATCATCATCATCATTACAGCTTATTAAATATATATATAGAAGCGATATACCACTGACTGATTGACCCATCACGAGATCTCTAAAACTATACACCTACAACAATTTAAATTAATACTTTCATGTAAGAAAAGCGCTGATAGGTTTTCACGACACAGTTCTTTGAACGATGTCATCCGAAGGGCTCTTGTCTCTATAAATGTTCCCTCGGTTATAGAGCCTTGTGGAATATTTAGAGACGATGGCAGGCGACTCGACGGTATGACATCGGTCCCTTGGGCGAGAGCTTTACCTAGTGTGGGATGCTACTCGCGTAGACACTGGCGGCCTCTCATCTCAGGGGTACCTCGTTTAGAGCCGGGGCGGCATCAGAGGCAGCTGAACTGAGTAAGTGGCGCAAATATGAGTCTCTGAGAGATGACTACATATTTGTGCCATTTTCTGTAGAGACTATCGGTCCGTGGGGTCCACGTGCGGTGAAGTTCTTAAAGGAACTCCATCCGCGGCTGGTCGTTGGTGCTGGTGATAAGAGGGCTGGTTCTTTTCTCCCTCAAAGGCTAAGTATAGCCATTCAACGGGGAAATGCAGCCAGCGTTCTTGGCACGATACCGCGGCGAGTAGGACTATATGATAATTAAGTTTCTAGTTTTAGTTTTTTTTATTATTATTGTTTTTAATATTGTGTATAATAAATTTTAAGACTAAATTTGTAAGATAAATATATTATATAATTATATTATATATGAATATATTATATATTAATATAATAATTTGTTATATTGTAATGTTTTAATCTACTACAATGTATTCGTAAAAAAAATTTATTTAAATTGAGTATAGTTACTTATTTCACATTTTACACGCTCACTAAGAACGGATTTTACAATTGATCCAAAAAAAAAATGTTTCTTGATGTTTTACATCTAGGTCCCGCAACAAAATGTTATCGTGCGCGCAGCTAAGCGAACGAGTATCAGCTAGTATTATATAAAATAATGTTTACTTACTTTATCTAAAACTTAATCCAATAGTAATTAAATAATGGTTTTCCTCCCCATCAATGTTTCATTTTTATTTCCACCAACGTGGCTATGTATTTAATACACAGTTTATTATAAAAATAAAACTATATTAACCTTTAAGATTTTCGTAAGTTATTGCTTAATCCAGCCAAAGTAAAATTTAATTCATTAAGTTAAAATAATTTAAAAATTTACTTAATTCTTGGACTTAACAGACACATTCAACGGGCGGTCGTTGGTGCCTTAACCCCTAAATTGATGCACACTTGAACTGTT
Organism: Parnassius glacialis; assembly: GCA_033319125.1. Taxonomy (NCBI): domain Eukaryota; kingdom Metazoa; phylum Arthropoda; class Insecta; order Lepidoptera; family Papilionidae; genus Parnassius; species Parnassius glacialis. Next base: position 17,799,213 of record JAVANC010000024.1, on the reverse strand, counting down.
CATTATAATTTGATTTTATTATGGGAACCTACTATAAACGCTATATTGTGCTTAATTTAAGTGCTCTTAGGAGAAATTTTACGATATTTTATCTAATTGCGATTTATATCTAATGAGTATATTTAATATATTTTGTTAGGACTCTAATAAGATTTTTATGAAATTTTGTACATTTTGAAGGTGATTCTTTCACTACTTTATTAACATGCGTGAAAATATAATGCATTTTATGTTTCATTAAATTTTGTTTATTGTATATAAAATTTTATTAGTTTTATTATTATTTCTTGGTTACATTATTATAATATTATGTAGAATCAAATCCGTAATGAAGCGATCAGCAGTAAATCTGAGTAAAGTCTAAATAGCCTATATACATCCCACTGCTGTGCACCTCTTATTTCTGAGAGTCAAGTCTGCGCGCAAGTCGATTCGTTATGACTCTCGAAAACAGCATGTAGACGCGGCTCAGAAGGGAAATCGGTCTGTAGTTCTTCAAGAGAGCGTTGTCACCTTTCTTGAAGAACAAGACCACCGCACTTCTGCTCCACGCCTCCGGTGTAATGCCACCATGGAGGACGGAATTAAAGAGCTTCTGAAGGACTTCAAGTACCGGTTTTCCACCCGCTTTCAGAAGCTCCGCTGTAATTCCATCCTCGCCTGGGGCCTTGCCGTTTTTAAGGTGCTGGAGAGCCATTCTAATCTCGCTCAGACTGACGTCCGGGATATCTTCGGAATAGTGTCGGATAAGACTCGCTCTTGGATCGTTACTCACACTTGCGTGTGGCTCCAACGATGACGTGTACAGCTGCCCATAGAACCTCTCAATCTCACTCAAAATCTCAGGTGCCCCGGAAACGATGCTGCCACATTCGGTCTTTAGCTTTGACAGATGGCTCTTTCTGGCAGACAGGTCTCTGGCAAAGACTTTGGAGCCTGGTTCCGCTCGATCGCTTCTTCAATACGAGCTGTATTGAAGTTGCGTAAGTCCCGCCGCATGCATTTGGAGATCTGTCTGTTCAGTTGCCTATATGCTGTCAAATCTGTTGAAGAATGTAGCCTCATCTCCCGTCTAACAGCCATGAGATTAAGAGTGTGATCGAAGAGTTTTTGTGTTCTTCTGCGGCGGGTCTTGCAGAACTTAGCTCCGACCGCATGGACAGTTTCCACGAGCTTGTCATTCATATCGTCCACTTCATTGCAGTCTTCTAGGTACTGAAAACGGTTTCGTAACTCGAGCTGAAAGGTTTCGGGACTTTGGATTAGAGCACGATGGGGACGGAGCGTTGACTTCATCAGACGAGACCTCTCCAACTTAACATTTAGGTTCAGTGTGCCTCTAACCATTCGGTGATCGCTGCCGGTTTTCACCCTCGCGATCACTGAGACATCACTGAACAGTTGTCGTCTGGTCGTCATAATGAAGTCAATCTCATTTTTTGTCGAACCGTCGGGGCTCGACCAGGTCCACTTCCTGTGGGGCCGCTTCTTGAAGAAAGAGTTCATCATAAAGAGTCCCTCTTTCTCCATGAAGTCGGCCAGCTGCTGGCCCCTTGGGTGCCGTTGCCCTATTCCAAATTTCCCTGCTTTCAGCTCACCGTTCTCTCTTGTGCCTAGTTTTGCATTGAAGTCTCCCATTAACACCGTATATTGGGTTTTGGAGGAATGCATGGCTCTAGAGATATCCTCATACATTTCTTCCACCTCCTCATCGGGGTGTGCCGAGGTTGGTGCGTAAACCTGTATGACCTTCAGCGAATACCGTTTGGTGATTCTGAGTATAAGGTACTCAACCCTCGTCGACACACTCCCGATCTTTACAACGTTGTTAACGAGAGACTTGTGGACGATAAATCCGACACCTCCTTGGGACAGATGTTCGCCCTCCCGGTGATAGAGCAAGTTGCCGGATTCGAGGATTACCGTGTCCTCCCCCTCTCTTCGGACTTCGGATAATCCTATAATATGCCAGCGCAACTTGTCTATCACTTCTTCCAGCTCCACGATCTTCTCGTCAGTCCTCAGGGTGCGTGCGTTGTATGTTGCCAGGTCGAGTCGTCGTAGGTGGCAACCGAACCTCCACCGGAGATTCTTAGCACCCCCTGCCCCGCCGTTACCATGGTCGCCACCGTAGCCAGGAATAGCGGGGCCGCCGGGGACTGGGGGCCGTATCTTTGTTACTCTCGTCATTGGGGGTATTTGCCATAGTTGCCACGCTTGGCGAGCGGGTTGGCAACCGCAGTTTTTTTATTATAATATTGGCTATTATCAGGAAGATGCTGCTGCCCATCTCCCACCTGTTTCCCTTTGTCACCTTTTACGACACCCACGGGAGGATATGGGGTAGTGGATATTCTTGACCGCCACTACACTGCGCTACATATATATATATATATATATATATATATATATATATATATATATATGTAGCTGGTACACACATATATATATATATATATATATATATATATATATATATACATATATATACTAGCTGGGACTAGGATTGTCCAGACATGGTAAGACACGGAAGACATGGTAATCCTCAAATCCGGCAATTGTTCTCTCACCGCGAGGGCAACCATCTGTCCCAAAGAGGTGTTGAATTTAGCGTCCACAAGTCTTTCGTTAACAACGTTGTAAAGATTGAGAGTGTATTAACAAGGGTTGCGTCCCTTATACTCAGAATCACGAAACGGAGTTCTTTCAAGATAATACAGGTTTACGCACCAACCTCTGCACATCCCGATGAGGAGGTGGAGGAAATGTATGAGGATATATCCAAAACCCACTATACGGTGTTAATGAGAGACTGTAACACAAAGCTATGGCACAAGAAAGAACTGTAAGCTGAAGTTAGGGAAATTCGGGATAGAGCAACGGAACCCAAGGGGCCAGCAGCTGGCCGACTTCATGGAAAAAGGGGGACTCTTTATGATGAACTCTTTCTTCCAGAAGCGGCCCCACTTAAAGTGGTGATCGAGCCCCGACAGTTCGATAAAAATGAAATTGACTTCTTTATGACAACTAGACGGCAACTGTACATTGATGTCTCAGTGATCGCGAGATTGAAAACTGGCAGCGACCACCAAATGGTTAGAAGCACACTGAGCTTAAACGTTTAGTTGGAGAGGTCACGTCTAATGAAGTCTACGTCCCCCTCGTGCTCTAATCCAAAGTCCCGAAAACTTTCAGCTCAAGTTACAAAATCGTTTTCAGTGCTTAAAAAATTGCATTGTAGTGGGCGATATGAATAACAAGGTCGTTGAAGTTTCAACGTGTTACAGTATGGACTATTGACATTCAATGGACAGTTGTCCATGCGGTCAGATCTAAGTTCTGTAAGACCCGTCGCAGAAGAACACATAAACTCTTCGATCACACTCTTAGTCTCAGACAGGAAATGAAGCGCTAGTCTTCAGGAATTATGACAGCATACAGGCAACTGAACAAGCAGGTGTACAAATGCATGCGGCGGGACTTAGGCAACTTCAATACAGCTCATATTGAAGAAGAGATCGAGCGGCATCAGGGCTTCAAACTCTTTGTCAGAGATCTGTCTGCCAGAAAGAGTCAACTGTCGAAACTGAAGGCCAAATGTGGCAGAATCGTTTCCAGGACACCTCAAGTTTTGAGTGAGATTGAGAGGTTCTATGGGTAGCTGTACACGTCATCGTTGGAGCCACACGCAAGTGTATGTAACGATCCAAGAGTAAGTCTAATCCGACACTATTCCGATGATATGCTGGACAACAGTCAAACAAGATTAGAATGGATCTCCAACACCATAAAAATGGCAAGGCCCCGGGTGAGGATGGAATTACAGTGAAGCTGTAACCAGTACTTGAAGACCTTCAGAAGCTCTTTAATTCCGTTCTCCCTGGTGGCACTACTCCGGAAGCGTGGAGCAAAAGTGCGGTGAACTTGTTCTTCAAGAAAGGTGAAAACGCTCTTTTGAAGAACTACAGATCGATTTCGCTTCTTAGCCGTGTCTACATGCTGTTTCCTAGAGTCATTACAAATCGTCTCGTACGCAAATTCGACGACTTCCAGCCTCCCAAATTCAAACAAGACGGTTTCCGAAAATGCTTGAACACGACAGACCATATATACCTTTTCGCAAATTGTACAAAAGACCGAAGTATGTGGACTATGAGAAAGTCTTTGATTTCGTCGAAATTTGGGCGTTGCTGCAGTCCCTTCAGCGGAGCTTAGTTGACTGTCGTTTTATCGAAGTGCTGAAGTTTTTGTTCATTAGGGCTGCGATGACTATCCGTACAGAATCAAAGTACGAACCTATCCAACTGCATAGAGGTGTAAGATAGGATGACGTTATATCTCCGAAACGCTTCACAGCTTAATTGGAAGACGTTTGCAAGCTACTGGGCTGGAAAGGTTACGGTAATATTAACATCAACGATATAGTCCTAATGGCAGAATCGCTGGGGGACTTAGTCACTATGCTTAATGACCTCAATAGTCCATCCAAACTGGTATGTTTTAAGATGAACATGAACAAAGCAAAGATCATGTGTGAGGCGATTTGACTGGCCTAGATTTTTACTGAAAGTACTCTTATAAAGAATGCGTATTTTTCAATTTTTAACCACGACGTCTTAAAGGGCCAGAGTTTTCTCCAATTCACAATTAATACTTATCTAGATAAATATGTTAGTAGTTACCTTGAGTATTTAATGTAAATTAAAATTAACCCTATAATATTTATATATAAATCATAAAATAATGAACATTATATTATGATTTATATGAATACTTTAGAATATATCACAGAATCAAAATTGCGCACAACCAAAATTATCACTCACATCGTACGAACAGTTGGCTGGTATACCACTGCCGCGGCCTTCTTCATTGTCTGCACACGAAAACCGGCATTTAGCTGAGTTATTGCTCAAAGATCAAAGAAAGAATAATAAAATTACAACTCAAACTAATGAACGTTTACCAATTTTGATATTATTCATGTTTTTCATTTAAGCCATACAATTAAATATAATAATAAACAAACGTTATTATATATTATAATTATTCATCGGTAATGAAGCAGTTAATTATTTATTTTAAAAACGGAAGTCGTGGCCTAATAATATAACGGCATTTTTTGCCATAACATTTTAACATTACAAAGTGTTCGATTTATTGTTTATTGGTACGAAAAATAAAACTATAACTGATAAGGCTGGCCTTGTCCTATCGTATATTCTGTTTGTATATGTTATCCAAGGTCATGTCTTAAAATTCCAAGGTTTTTATGGTGGAGGGTTCACCAAACATAATGATAACAGTACTTTATTCATAAATTAAAAGTTCAAAATTAATAAAATGATTTTAATCAATTCTGTAATTAATTCACACATCTTTACATAAAATATATATTGTTCGTTGGTGCATCTTTTAGTGATCGAGTAACTTCTGAACAACTTTACTAATTAAAGAGATTGAGATTGAATTTTTTTCGAGTGCTTCGTTAGGCTATTGGTTGTATACGGGATTGCTGATCATGAAGTCAGTTATTGGGTTTTTCTACTAAGAAATTTTTAGTAGCAACCCAGTATCGAGAAGATGGCGATGTTTCATCCTTGAGCCTCGGAAAACACGTAAAGCCTTTGGTCCTGCTTGTGATTTCATCTATTATATGGACTATGAGAGTGAGGAGTGCACAGGTGCACTCCTCATTTTCACTACACTTTAGCCCTATAATCTCTCCTGCGCACGTGACTAACCTCCGTTGAGATTGGCCGCCGTGGCCGAAATTTGTTCTGGAGGCCAGATTTTTTCAGACAATGGTTCGAACAAATTTTATGTTCATGTATCAAAGTTATTTACACTCACAGTGGTTTAGTGCCAAAGAAATATCTCAAAATGTGTACCCTATAAATGGCGCTGTTGTCGAGTTGTTAATAAATTTTAGATTTACACTGTCAATTCCAGAGTGAATTCGAAGTGAAACTCATTGCGTCACCTAACGAAAAGCCAGAAGAACTACTACCGAGCAATGTACTTGTATAAAGAAAGGGATTTCCGTGCAAAAGCAATGAGGGCATCCACGACTTTTTCTGCCACCAGGGCGGCGCCAGTAGAAAGTGAGATTATAATATTTATATAATAAATATTATAAAAAATGTAAAAGTTATTGTTTCTTTCTGTACTATTAGCTATATTTTATATGAATATCTAACATTAAAAATACATAAACCAAACCACAGATATTCACATAAGTAGAAAAATTTAAAAAAGTTAAAAATGTGCAAAAAAAGAGCAAACCACTGACGCATTATTTTGTGTATTCATATAATAATCTAGAAACTGATAAAATTTTATTAAAAAACAACCTCAATTAAACAACAAAAAGCTTTACCTCAGTTGACACTAGCGACATCTGGTGAGCAGAAAATTATTAGCCCTCATTACTTATACATTTTATATTACAAAATTTTATATCCCAGTTACGTTAAGTACACTTAAAAAAAACAAATTAAAATTAATTGTTGTAATAACACTACCTCAATACATTGCGTTGCTAATTTAATAGTCATCATACATTACTGTAATGATGTTTCTTGTAATATATATTATTGGGTGGAACTTGGGTAATTTATTTCAATATTCACAAATTGCTACAATACTTGCAAACACACCAGAATAACAACTCGTTAAAGTAAATGCCAAGTCAAAACAAAGCGTAATGTTTAAGTGTGAAGCGAAAAGGCACCATAAATCTGCTAAGCCTCACTCGCGCTAAATGACGATGCCTTAGGCCAAGATATAGCATTTACATGTTCCAACCAGTAGCCATCCCACACTGTACTTTTAAATTGCAAATTAAGACTTGTTGCTTCTTCTTTAGATCCAAATTTAAATTTGTATGCTCTAAGATTTAGAATGTTTATGATATAAACTAAATTCCATTTTGTTTCTTACAGTGGTAGTATGAAATAAGGGCTAAATTCCTTAAACGACCTGTTAGCCTTCCTTTTGTTTCAATGGTACTAAGACAGCCTTCACATAGCACGTTACATGAGAATTTATGCCTACAATGGAATCAGCACGAAATGGTTTCTTAGCCTCAAGGAGAATAGTGGTTAAGTTATTGCCTGGTAGCTTTACTTGTTCAGAATCACTCACTATCTTTCCATCTGGTTTGAATCTGACATACTTTACAATCAGGGCTGTGTCTCTGATTTTATTAGTCGATTCTTTAATGACGCTTAGTTTATGCATATCGTATTTCGAACCTTAACTGACTTCTGTGCCATTTTCTGTGTTTCCTTATCTTTTCTTATCGTTTGATGAAGTTGAAATATGTATTTGAAATATAATATTGTCTGCAATGTAATATTATTTTATAGGGCAGGAATTTCATTGTACATTTTACAGTACAACCGCCACCTTATTATTTAAAAATTACTTTATGTCTTCAAAGTTAGATCAACCAATCTAACAAATTTGAAATGAAACCTATAAATAAATTTTTTTTATTAATCTAACACATGATTTTTTGCCAATTATTTAAGTAAAATACTTAGTTATTTTTATAATATAACTTACTTGGTTTAGTAAACATTAAAATAATTCAATAAAAGTAATAAAGTCGTAAGACATGCAGAAAGTAAATGGATGCAGGTGACTCGGGACCGTGCTTTGTGGCATTCCTTAAGGAAAGCCTATGTTCAGCTGTGGACTTGTGATGGGCTGTAATGATGATGATGATGATTAAAGTCGTTAATGCCATAATTCAACAATAAATGTAAATTATGTAAAACAATCTATTATTACAATGCATTGAATTTATCATTTATTTTTAATACATATAATTAACCCGTTTTACTGGAAAAGAGGCCAACGGCCACGGACAACGCATCTGCATTTTAATTCGCAAACGAAGATAGATATAGATGTCTATGGGCCACAGCAACCACTTACCATCAGGTGGACTGTGAGCTCGTTTGTCACCCTTGTTCTATAAAAAACTATTATTACAATGTATTTATCTATTTGCTTTCCGGCATAATAGTTAAGGTGCGACTTTGCTATCAACCCTACATAGCGCCAATGTTGTTTCCTATATTGTGTCTGCGAGCTGACAAAGCGGCAGGTTTATGCAACAGATTGATTTGCATAGCAGAGCGCTTATTAGATTTTATTTTAGTGTCTAAGGAGGAAATTGCGACAATTCAGCATTGTGGCGAACAACTTACAATAACTTACGACAAGGCCGCTGATTGTAATTATTGTGTTAGGTAATTTTTGATTATTGTCTTTTAGCACTTTCTGCTTTGAATTTTATTTATTGCTACTAAGCTATACTAGCTCAAGTACACTTAAGAAAAGTACTAGTGTTTTCTATGTATGTTACGATTCCTTTTTTTTTTAATAAGTTGTGCATCAGGGAGTGTCATCGATAGTGACAAAATACTACCCGTAAAGGTGGCAAAATAGGGGTTGAAATTTTGCGGCATTGAAATTGTGTTATCCCTCAATTCAAACAAAAGGGTAAAAAATTACTTTTAATAAAAAGTATAAACCGACATCAAAGGAATAATCTAAAAGTACTAAGGGGCTTTAATTCTTCTATACACTATGCCTTAAAATCTGCTTTTATATTTTAAGGCTCAGAAGGGCTAGAACCCAGAGCCGTAAAGCCAGTTTAAAAAGAAATTATATTTTATTACAATGTAATTGTGTAGTACACAATTACATTGTTTAGTCAAAGGCAAAATCAGCGCCATAATTAAATACCATTATTTTAAATAACATTGTCATAAATATTAAAATTAATTGTAATAAAATATTGATAATTTGTTAAATGTTCTTTAATTTTTAAATTTGTTGTCGGGTATGGACAGCTGTTACTAACATCAAATAAAAAGACAAGGGGTACATTTTGACCATTGAGAGGTTAAATGCTTCATACTACATACATGACTGTATAAGCTTTCGAGCGGCAATACGGTAATGAGCACATCCAGACAGACTCCAGCGCAGAAATAGGATCCTTAATAGCTGTTTTAAATACATAGCTGAATAAAGCTCTTCCATGAACCCACTAGATGGCAAGCATCACTGAGAAGATTAACAGACACACTCTTAGTGAGCGCAGCGCCGATATTCTCGCACTAAATGTGTGGGTTTAGGTGGAATGATTTTACGCCATTAATCGGTCGTCAAAGCCTCGGCCGACTGTCAGCAGGGTGTACTGCGTGCAAGTTATATTATTAACATTTGATTGATTTATATTATTAACATATGATTAATTTTACAACTTTATTTCATTCATTCATTCATTCATTGCAGCCTATCCAAAGTCCAATGTGAACATAGGACTCCCCGAGATTGCCTCATACAGAGAATATTTACCTAAGTACCCCAGGCGGGTTGGCACTGCAGTTTTTTTTTATTAATTTGAATTTTTATCAGAAAGATACTGGTTCCCGTCTCCTGTTACATTTCCGTCTGTCGCCTCTTACGATATCCAAGGGGATGATATGAGGCAGTGGATTCTTTTACGTCGCCAATACACGGCGAACAAGCCGAAAATACAACATAACTGTATTAAATAATATTTGAAATTTCAAATTCATTCTATTATAAGACAAATGGAATAAACAGGTGTAACTAGAAATTGTAGAAAGATAAATGACTGTCGCGTTTCGGAACAGACCTAAATAGTGTTGCGTGTTTACTTAGAAACTATAAATCAGAGAACCCATTATTTATCTCTAAAGAGTGAACCTGTAGGTTGTTTAAGGGATTAAACATATTTACAAGATATTAACGGTCTGTTTGTATGTCATTGTTATGTAACATGATGTATATTATTGATATTACATCATCCAGTTAACAAAAATACTTGTTCATCTATTAAAGACATTTTTGGAAGCAATACTGATTTTCACTGCTGTCACATATGGGCTGGTGGTGCAAAATGTCTCCTAGCAGCGTTGAACATAGTAGAGAGACGTGCTAAGAGGCTTATTGGCAACTTAAACCAGAATTGTCAGCCTCGAGCACAAGCGCAGAGTATCCAGCCTCTTGGTATTCTACGCATTTCGGAAAGTGTGCACAGGAATTATATTTTTTTATCGGATAGGGCGACAAACGAGCACACAGTCCACCCGATGGTAAGTGGTTGCTGTGGCCCATATACATCTACATCTATCCTTGATTACGAATCAAAATGCAGATGCGTTGTCACCGATGAGGACTAACATGGAGTGCCTCGTTTCCAGTAAAAAAGGTCTCCGGTTCTCTACACTCACCATACGGAACACAGCAGCGTTAAGCTGCTATTTAACGCTGGTATTCTGTGAGAGTGGGGCCCGTCCCTAGTCGAGCCGACCCATTCGTGCTGCAACTATACCAATAATATAGCTGCAGCATGGCTCTACCACGTGACATATGTACACTCATACACTTCTTTTTTCCTTACATATTATATTTATTATATTATATATTATTTTTAAAATAAAAATATATTTCTTAATTACAGTCATTGTTTGACTGTAATTAAGAAATATATTTATAAATAAGTTATTCTTCTAAAATAATTACTGATCAATTCTCTGCCAATCCCCTTTTTCATAATGGAAACGATTTGCACAAAACAAGTAAAAGTATAACGAGGTATGTTAGGGCACTTATGTGCTAATCGAGTCCTTGTATGCCGTAAGTTAATACATACATAATAAGTGTGATTAGCTAAGACGGGCGCCCGGAGCAACGGTAGCCGAGATGTGCCAATCTTTTCCTCGTTCGTTCTTGGTTTACATGTCACCGGGTTCGTAAAACGTTTTTGATATTTTTGAAAGCAAATATAAATGATCCTTTAAATGAATAAAACGGTTAATCGAAAACAATAACATGATAGACAGAAACGAAGAATATGATTTTTTTTATTATAAAAAAAATACTAGTAATGCAATTAAACATTACTAATATCCCCTTTAACCACTTCTGGTAATCTTAAAATGCTTGTGTTAGAAGTGGTTCACGACAGTAGTCGGATGGTGGATTCGAACACACTGTTATTTATATAATATCACTTAAGCGTATTTCACTTACACTATTATTTCTTTAGTTACTCATTTATCTGAAACATTGTTATCATGGGCCGTTAATATCTTTACTTGACATAGGATTCTCGGGTTTTAAGGATATGTTAGTAGAAAAAAGACTTACAACAGGCATTTACGTGGTAGGGTCACGCTACAGCTGTTATAATTGTAGCATGAACGGGTCGGCTCGACCGGGGTAGGACCACGCACGCGCAGATAACCAACATAAAATGGCAGCATAAAACTGTTGTGTTTGTATACTGAATGTCGGCAGTCGGATACCCCTTTGTATTGGTAATAAGACATTATACATTATTTCTCAGTGGTTACAACATATCTGCGTTTAGATTCATAATCAAGGCTAGATGTAGATATCTATATATGTAGGTGGCTACAGCATCCCTTTCCATCAGGTTGACTATGTACTCGCTTCTGAACGTGGTCAATCCCTGATCAAGCCGATATAGTCATGGTACCATGGCTCTATCACTCTTGTAAGGAAGATATACCGTCATCGTTTCAATAACATGAGGCATATTTGTATGGCGGTACCAGGTATATTTCAACTTTGTCATTGTTTCTTGTCGCAAGTCTAGCTGTTTTAAAATTGACATAATATATTAAATGACTATACCATCGAAGGATAATATGAACTCTTTCTGATATTTCCTATAGTCCTGAAAACATCCATAGCGTAAAACATGTTGGATTTTCCGACGGTAACTCTACATGGCTCATAAATTACAGCTTAAAATATTATAAGACTTGTGACCAAATTCAGTTTTCATTATATTTCATTACAAAATATTAAAATTGTCAAAGCTTTTTCTTTACTTATGAAATTTAAAATCTTAATATTATACCCAACCTTCACACCTACCCTGATCTCACACAGTTACGTCACATCGACCCAACCTTTCCTCGCGCCATATAAACCAACCTCTTGAGACGAGCGTACGCAATATACTATTAAAAGGAGTCAACGCACTCGACTGTATGTATGCGGTTGGTAATAATAATAACAGCTACTGTTTACCAGTACCAGTGGGACCGGCAGCGACAACTTACAGGAGACCTGCGATGATAATGTGCCTAGTACACACATGATGATACTCGTTGTGTAAGGTAAACGGTAAATAGTGCTTTCGTTCGCAATTTGAATTTCATCGTTTTTATTCTTTATGCCAGGATCCTTTTTGACACAAATTATGTTGTATTCTGGTTTTGATATTACAAGACTGATTTAGTATTACAATTAAAATATAATAGTTATTATATACAGGGGCATAGTAGAACAAGTTTCAAAATTATCGCTTTGTAATTAATTTCAAATTTTGAAATTTGCTTTTATAACATTATATATTATATTCATCCAAATTATGTAAGTCTAAGACTATGCATAGTAATGCTGTTGCATAGACAGAAATTGAGTCTTAGGTAAAACTTGTTCTTATGTGTAAATATTATTCTCATCGGTTTGGTAGCACGGCATCGAATTTTGTCTAGTTTAATTCTGAGGCCTCCTGCCTCTAAAACATTGGTCATGCAGAATTTTAAGAGATTGTGGCAAAAAAAAATCCGATGACAGCACAACTTTTGTCCTTGGGCAAGAGAAGAAGCTCTCCCCAAGGACTAAGGGGAAGTAACGTGAGTAAAACACTTTAGCTGTTTCTCATCTAAATGGTACTTCTATTTGAGCCGAGGTGGCTTTATAGGCGGCTGAATTGATGTAGAGTTTATTTCTTCGTAAAATCGTAAGATCATAAGATAATTCTGGCCTGGTCTTTTATTTTTTTTTTTTTTTATAGGATAAAGGTGACAAACGAGCACACAGTCCACCTGATGGTAAGTGGTTGCTGCGGCCCATAGACATCTACATCTATCCTCTATTAGAAATCAAAATGTAGATGCGTTGTCACCCGTGAGGACTAAGATGGAATGCCTCATTTCCAGTAAAAAGGGCCTCCGGCCACCTGCACTCACCAAGCAAAACGCAGAGGTAAACCTCTACTTCACGCTGGTATTCTGTGAGGTCGTGGTACCACCCCGGTTCGAGCCGGCCCATCCGTGCGACAGCAAAAGCTGCTGCCTGGCTCTACCACTGTTTTAAAGAAGTCACCTGTCCCTCTGTCACACTATCCCTGTCACCACTAATCCCAACACCACTACTCCCAACACCACTACACTAGGTAAGACACACCACTGACGACAATACGACACGTGTTTCGCCTCTACAGGAGGCATCCTCAGGTGATATAGACTCTACGGTGGCTAACCGCTAAGTGACTTAAGTGACTTAGAGGTTAGCCATTGTGTGTGCACGCAATTGAGGGAGGGCGGGAGGTGCTCTTCAAACTAGGTACGACACATCATTTTATTTTATCTAGCGGATGTATGCAATTTTTTTGGCAAATTTAATACATATTATATTATATTAGATTGTTTAGTGCGAGGTTTTTTTTGACGAGGTTTGATGTTATCGCCTATGAGAGATAATGGCATTAAATTGTTACATATATTATGATTTCTTATATTTACGCGAATACTACACATTATACATTAGTAAACATTATGAAACTACAGGGTGGCCCAGAAAGACCGAAGTGGTGTGAATTGCTTATAACTTTTTATTTAAGAGATATTTTTTTAATTTTTTTTTTAAATACATTAAATTTATGGGGAATATTTTTGGATTAGTTATTAAAAATGATATCCCGCAAGTGGTGGCCATATTCTGCTTCGCACAAATGTACTCTTTCCAACACATTTTCCATGACCTTTCGCAAAACTTCCGGTGGTATGTTGTTAATTTCTTCTCGAATATTGGTTTTTAACTCCTCAATAGTCCTAGGCTTATTAACATAAACTTTTCCTTTTAAATAGCCCCAAAGAAAACAGTCTGGAGCGGTTAAATCCGGGGAACGCGGAGGCCAATTAAAATTGCTGTTACGAGAAATTATTCTTTCACCAAAGATGTCGCGTAAAAGAGTCATTGTGGCCCTCGCAGTGTGCGCTGTGGCTCCATCCTGTTGGAACCATATTTGCGGATGGTTTTCCACGGCTGGCCTTACAAAATTTTGCAACATGGCCCGATATCGATCACCATCGACGGAAATTGCGACACCTTGTTCATTTTCAAAAAAAATGGGCCAATGATCCTTTCTGAAGAAACACCGCACCAAACGGTACACTTAACTGGGTGCAATTGTCGTTGATGAAGTACTCTCGGGTTTTCCGTAGCCCATATCCTACAGTTTTGCTTGTTAACGAACCCATTTAATTGAAAATGGGCTTCGTCACTCATTATTAAGTTATGAATAAAATTTGGATTCTCTTGTGCTTTTTGCTGGAAATAAATTGCATAGTCAAGTCGTTGCTGGTAATCTGTTGGTTTCAATTCTTGGACAAGTTGAATTTTGTATGGAAACAATCCTATGGTGTGCAAAATTCGCTGCAGCGACGTTCTTGAGAGGCCCAGTTGTGACGAACGTCTCCTGGTTGATGTTTCTGGATCCTCCCGAATACTCTCCTGTACCACTTGAATATTGTCAGCCGTGTGGACAGTTCGGTGTCTGCCGGGACCAGGAAGGTTCCTTACTGCTCCTTGTTCTTGAAAATTTGCAACCAGACGGTTTATTGTTGACTGAGAGGGTGCAACCCGCACATTAAATTGACGACGGTATGCACGCTGAGTCAACACAATGGACCGTTGATTTGAAAAGTAAATTTCAACAATTTGGGCACGTTGTTCAATTGTGTATTGCTCCATTATAAATTATCCAAGTCTTCTTTACAAAATACTGAAAAGAAAAGAAAAAAAAAATTATAATAAAAAAGTTATAAGGAATTCACACCACTTCGGTCTTTCTGGGCCACCTCGTAGTTTCACGGATTTTTTCGCGTTTAATTTAAACCTTTTTTCCCGATGTTTTGGGTGCTTTACAGTACAATGGCTACGAGTGAGATTGAGGTTTTTGACGATGCGATATTATAGTTAGTCCGGCTACCTTCAGTTTTTGAATATTAATTTTTGGTCCGCATGACGTGAAGCGCCGACGCTCTGGGAAGTCTGCAGTCTGTGAACATGTTCAAGAACGTCCCCGCTATTATATCAGATTTAATAGACCACAAATCATCGTAAAAGAACACCGATTCCTACCAAGAATCATACACGAGGTTATTGAAATTAAAAACATCCTAATTTCAACAAAGAAAATGGATGGGTACCGCAATCTACTTGGGATCCTATAATTAACAAAATTAAATCCAAACCGTGACATTCCATTGCAAGACTTCAGGATACAAGCTTGTTCTGCGGAGATTAAATATTAATATTCAAAAACTGAAGGTAGCCGGACTAATTATGACATCGGGACGGCAAACACCTCAATCCACGCCGTTATCAGGATTTAGGATTAAAAAGTTAAAACTAAACGCGATAAAATCCGTCAAATTATTTTCATTCAATATAAAACATACAATAGTATTATACTGGGTTATTTTTCAAAGAATTCCAAAATTTTAAACTTAAGTTCAAGAATATAAATAATGATATACGTTATGGGAGTTTTTGAAAATACGAGTACTTAAGTAATAACGGCTTTTACTTTTATTTGTAACTATCCCAAATTGAATGTAATTCAATTCACACCGTTTTTGCCGAATGATCGACACTTATGAATGTGTGCGTGCGTAGTAAAATAGTAGGCGTTAGATATTTATGAATGACAATCAGTCAAAATAATGCATTACCACACATATTGAATTTAAAAGATAAAAATGACAGAAATATTTGAGAATGTTTTAACAAGTTTTTCTTCACCATTTGCCTATATTACTTATTCTTCCCTTAAACCTTCCCTGCAAATTTGGCCGGCTATTGCAAAGTAACCCTGTATAATTAAAAGTCAAACAGATACCTTCTCTTCGGTACAGCTACTGTACCGATTGGTTATGCAATGGAAGAAAGGATAGTTCAATCTATCGGCTATTACTTTCATTATACTTTTTTGCATGTATTACGGAATTCGTTGATATATCACCAAATAAAAAAATGTAGCGTTTTAAAAAATATCAATTTAAAACTGTTATACCGCAATATTGAAATAGGTTAACGCAGTAAAACAATAGAGCATTACTATCGACATTACGGCTTGGGAGACAGACAATCAATTTGCAATGGCATAACCAGTAGCCGCGTTCCCGCTGCTGCGATAATATCATAAGAAATATACGAGAATAATGATTGTAGCGGCGAAATGAACTTATAAATTGCAGCTACGGCTATAATATGACCATTATGATCTATTAGATTCTTACAACAGCTTTTTAAGATTTAGTAGGTTGTGTTATGAAATTTATGTACTTTCACGACTCCGTTAGAATTTTATGTTCTTACCAAAAATTAGCGAACGCAATTTCATCGCTGTTAAAACGGAAATATAAAAGAAATTTAAACTAATTTAACTTAACTAATTTAACTCAAATTACTTTAGCAAATTTTTTTATAAATTGAAACTATTTTATGCTGGTTTTCTGAGAGAGCGTGGTCCTTCCCCGGTCGAGTCGACCCATTCCTGTTACAGCCATGAGATAATTGCAGTATGGCTCTACCAAGTGTAAAATATATTACACGCTACTTCCACACTCCTGTATCGTAGAGACGCTTTAAATACATACATTCTACATAAACAATCTTTCTGACCTAGTACAGTTATTTTCATTCCATACAAATATTTGCTCTGCGTAGTAATTAATAATAATAAGCTTTATATTCAGGCCATATGCAAAAACATAACTTTTTATAGAATAAGGGTGACAAACGAGCACATAGTCCACCTTATGGTAAGTGGATGCTGTAGCCCATAGACATCTACATTTATCCTCGATTAAGAATCTAAATATAGACGCGTTGTCACCTATGAGAACTAAGATGGAATACCCCGTTTCCAGTAAAAAGGGTCTGCGGTTCCTACACTCACCATACGAAACACAGCAGTATTAAGCTGCTATTTTACGTTGGTATTCTGCGCGAGCATGGTCCTACCTCAGTCGAGTCTGCCCATTCGTGCTACAACCATAATATAGCTCCAGCGTGGCTCTACCACGTACAAAATATTACAGCTGAATACTAAGCCATTGCGCTACCGAGTCCTAATTGGGAAGGAAGGTTTTGGAGCAAGGAAGAGGTCTCAATGCGTTTTATTTGACGTCACCTGTCCTTGAAATACTTCGTATAAAATATGTAAATAAATGTCGTTAGTCATCGGTGATGTTAGTTGCCACGTTCGGCAGGAGTGTAAGCAACCGGTTTTTTTTAAATTTTCTAATTTCTATCAGGATAGCCAGTGATGTTGCCAGTGATGACTTATGGATCTAAAACATGGTCTTTTACTGCTGGCCGTATGAGGACGCTCAAGGGCTCTCCGCGAGCTATGGAAAGGGCTATGCTGGGAGCTTCTCTGCGTGATAAACTTAGAAATAAGGTTATTCGCAGTAGAGTAACCGACATAGCCCAACGGATTAGTAAGCTGAAGTGGCAATGGGTTGGCCATATAGCTCGAAGAACCGACAACCGATGGGGAAGCAAGGTTCTCGAGTGACAGCCTCGTACCGATAGGTTAAGTGCGTGGCGGCCCCCACTAGATAGAGTGACGACCTGTTAAGACATGCAATAAGTCGATGGATGCAGGTAGCTCAGTACAGTGCTTTGTGGTATTATTTCGGGGAGGCCTATGTTCAGCAATAGACTTGTGGATTGCTGTGATGGTGATGTGATGATGATCAGGAAAGCAAAAAACACGCAGGAAGTCGATGGATGCAGGTGGCTCAAGACCGTGCTTTGTGACCATCCTTGGGGAGGCCTATGTTCAGCAGTGGACTTGCAATGGGCTACAATGGTGATGATATAGATAAATATGGACTTCAATCGCTAACTTACAGAATATGAGAATTTTAGTATAATTTTTTTTGACCACTGTTTATATAATTGCTGTTATTAGAAATATTGTTAAATAAATTAAACGGTGTAGTAAAACTACGAAACCGTGTAGTGATGGTCTAAGAATATCTACTACCCCATATCATTCCCTGGGTGTCAAAACAGGCGACATAGGGTAACAAATCAGGAGATGGGCAGCAGCGTTTTCTTAATAACGACTAAGAATAAAAAACAGCAGTTTCCAACCCGCTTGCCAAGCATGCCTTTAATAGACCTTAACGGTAACTGTAATGAAGCTATGAGTTAACTACATAATTTTATATACATATACATACATATAATCACGCCTCTTTCCCGTAGGGGTAGGCAGAGACCACTTCTTTCCACTTGCTACGATCCTTACATACTTGTTTCGCTTCGTCCACTTTCATTATTCCCTTCATACATGCTCTACGGTTTAGGGTACTCTTAACCTGGCCTTTTTTCAAGACGTCCCTAATTTGGTCTAGAAATGTCCGCCTAGGTCTACCCCTTCCAACACTTTCATTCACACTCGCCTTATACACTTTTTTCGTCAATCGTTCTTCATTCATTCTCTCGACGTGGCCAAACCATCTCAGCATACCTTTCTCAATTTTTGTCACTACATCTTCTTTCAGACCACAACGTTTCCTTATCTCACTATTTCTTATCCTGTCACTCAGTTTAACTCCTATAATACTTCTTAAAGCTCTCATCTCAACTGCATTTATTCTGCTTTCATGTTTCTTCTGCCATACCCAACTTTCACTTCCGTACATGAGTGTCGGAACCAACACCCCCTCATGCATATAATGCATATAATATCTTTTATACTGAAACTAATAACTTTTTAAACTGAAATCCACTTACGTTGCAATATAATAGCGTAAATAAAAGTAAACGTGTACGACTTAAGAAACAAGATTTATTTATAAAGTATGAAAACATTTTCTTTCTAATTAAATTTAACTTTAATCTTCCAGCAACAAACGACTAATAAATTCAGGCAGTAATTGACTGAGTAACATCAAGCCGACTGTCATGTAGACGTAACACAATACCCATTTTTTGGATAATGGTCTCAAAATGGAAATACAACTTTAAAATGCCGGAATATCTGGAATATTAGACGCGTGGCAACCCTAGCATCTCGCCTCCCTGCTAAGAGATCCTCGATGTAGAGAACTTAATTTAAATACAAATTATTAAGAACAGGCGTTTTATTGCGATTTAATGACGGCCATTTTTGTTTCGCTTCCATTAATAGGCCCTGTTCAGTCGTAAGGTAATTTGCGATAAAACGTTAACTAAAATAAACTGTGGAAAGCACTTTGATTCACAACAGTATGTAATTTAATAGATATAGTATTGATATCGGTTTCCCACGAACTTTTTTCTTCTATTGCTTTTACAGAAACTTCTATGTCGTAATAAAATAAATATTAGCGATAGCTTAAGTATCGCTTTTAGTTTGATAGTTTAATAATTCGAAAATAATGCACATTTATGTGATCTTTAATATTAATTGCAAACAGTAGTATTAGTAATATATATAATGCATTTAAAACAGTGGTAGATCCACGCGGCAGCTTTTGCTGTCGCACGGATGGACCGGCTCGAACCGGGGCGGTGCCACGACCTCACAGAAAACCAGCGTGAAGTAGAGGTTTACCTCTGCGTTTCGCTTGGTGAGTGCAGGTGGCCGGAGGCCCTTTTTACTGGAAATGAGGCATTTCATCTTAGTCCTCACGGGTGACAACGCATCTACATTTTGATTTGTAATAGAGGATAGGTGTAGATGTCTATGGGCCGCAGCAACCACTTACCATCAGGTGGACTGTGTGCTCGTTTGTCACCCTTATCCTATAAAAAAAAATGCGTACAATAAATATTCTATCAAGTTTATTTTATTGTTTTGTACGTATCTATCGCATAAAATTATTAATGTTATTAATAGTTAAATGCGTATTGCGTGGATCGTATATCGGCGGACTCAGAGCATCAACTACCCTATATTATGCCGTGGGTATCGTAAGAGGTAGTAATGGTAAATGAAACAGAAGATAGGCAGCATCATCTTCCTCATAACAACTGAAAATAACAAAAATGGCTTAGCCAACCCGCCTACCAAGTTTAGAAACAATGACAAATGTTACTCATATGAGGCAATCTATGAGTAATGGTGATCTGATGATGAAGTTAGTGTTATATGTATATATAAGGACTCGCTTCCAGCTTTGAATTTTGTCTTGGCAGAAATGCACGCACTATTGTGTTCTGATCTAAAGAGAAAGAAAGGAAGTTAAAGTCTCTGAAGTCTCTAAAGGTCACCGCAGTGTCACATTCTTTTTTTTAATTTGGTTGCAGTTGTGGGCTATAAGCCTGTACTAAGATCCTACCACCAGGTGAAGTATTAATTCGTTTGTTGCTCTTGGATTTAAAAATAGATATGTTTAAAAATGGATAAAACATTTCATACTAGATTTCATTTAACTCGAGCTACTAGTGTGATATTCCATTACCATCCATTACAGCCTATAAAAGTCCACTGCTGAATATATATCTCATCCAAAGATTTTCTCTTAGGGAGATTTTGCCATAGTTGCCATAATTGCCAGATCTTTTTTTAAATTTTGAGTTGTTATCAGAAAGATGCTGCTGTCCATCTCCCGTTTCAGTTTCCCTCTATCGCTTCTTACGACACCCAAAGGCTGATAGGGAGTAGTAGATATTCTTTCACCGCTACTACATGGTTACGGTCGTGATATAATGGTGACTAATCTACAAAATAATTAAAAATTAAAAATTTTGTACAGCCGACTTCAATATGAGTTATTAAGAATAACTCAAAAACTATCAGTCTAACCTTAATAAAATTCAAATGAGACCACACGAAAACTATCAGCTTTCATATAAAAAAAAGAATCATCCAAATCGGTTCGCTCAGTACAAAGTTATGAGGTAACACACATAAAAAAAAACTTACACTCGAATTGAGTACCGTCTCCTTTTTGGAAGTCGGCAGAAAAGTACCCAGGCCGGTAATGTGGGTAGCAGCACCAAATATGATTAAGGTGAATACTCCTGACGACGAAAGTAGCACATGTTCAGCTTGGGATAGTGTATAAGAATTTTTTTGAAAGCAATGAATTTGCTTCTTAATATTATCTGCATCTATCGCATTTCATTTTTAAATCACATTGCCTTCTTTGTCAATACAATAGTCCACAGCTCTTTTGACGGTTAGCTTTTAGGAAGGATTCATCATAACCACCCTGACTGGCAAGTGAGTTGGCGATTGAAGTACGAGACGCCTTCAACTCGTTTAACCTGTTAACCGCCGCTGGTTTGGGTATTTTCTACCTGACGCAAAGGATCATTCTGGTATTTCTCATAGTTGCCCCTTACAGCAATCACAAGACAAGATTTTTGTAGTAATAAAGCCCTGCAAAGCTATATTAGTGGTATAGTTGTAGCACAAATGGGTCGGATCAACAGGGAAAAAACCTCGCTTTCACAGAATACCAGCGTAAAATAGCAGCTGAACGCTGCTGTGTTTCGTATGATGAGTGTAGAGAACCGGAGATCCTTTTTACTAGAAACGAGGCATTCCATCTTAGTCCTCACAGGTTATAACGCATCTGCATTTTGATTCGTAATTGAGGATAGATGTAGATGTCTATGGACCACAGCAACCAATTACCAATAGGTGGATTCGTTTATCACCCTTATCCTATATAAAGAAAAGATTAAGTGATAAATTCTCTTACGGGCGTCCAAAATATTTCACACTGCAGAAAATTACTTAAAAAGGGTTTATATAACAAGTTAACACTTTAAGTTACAAAGCTGTTATAGTGTTTGTAGGCGAAATAGACACCTAAATATTTCTTTAATAACCGCGGATATCATTCTACTGAGTGGGCAGTGAAAAGTGGCCTCTACTTCACGATATTAAGTAAAGCTCAAGCTCCTGTGGCGCGTAAGAGATGATGTAACAACAGGTTGTGTTTATTTGTCAGTTGTTCTGCCAGCCGCACAATAACCGCTACTTGCGTGAGACTGGGCACTCGAAGGAAATCTATAAAGTAGTTTAAACCACCAATGAATGTATAAGAGAATTATGAGTACCCTATAAATATTATTATAATGACTATCAAGCACATCAACGATAATTAGTTTTGTGCTTAATAATTATTGAGTTAGTTTTTTATATAATTTTCTATTTGAGATCATCATCATCATTAGACTGAAAGTAATACACTGGTAGGCTGATCCTCTTCCGTTGTGCATAATTGTCAATCTTGACAGGTCACACAATAAAACCATAGAAATTTGGCTGGTTTTACATACTCCAATTGCACACTGATAAGTAGTTAGATCCTGTGAAATTATTTTTAATTTATAATTTGAAGCCGTATCAACAGTTTTTCCTGTTCAGGAAACAAGCCCACGTACTGTAGGACTGCAGTTAAATGCTTAGCCACAGTGCTTCATCAATTTTTTTTAATATGGCATATAATATACAACAATCGCAACAGAATCAGTAGATCATTCAAAGTAATATTTTGTAAATGTTTTTTTTAATAGTTACACTAAATTATAAAATATGTTCAGCAGTGGACTTATGAAGTTCTGTAATGATGATGACGATGATGATAAAATATTTATAAATACAAAATACGAAACAAATAAATTTCATTTAAATTGGAAAATTTTGACATGAAATGAAGTACGTTGTTAGTTTTCTCATATGCTTGCTATTTTACATTATTTTTTATCTTGAACTATATGAATATTTAAAAATTATAAACTGTAGGTGTAATGTAACAAAATATAGGCGAAGAATATCGTGAAAGGTAAAAACTCTCTTAAAGCGTGTAGTATATACTCGTACTTGTAATCAGAGACGTGGTCCTTCACCGCAGTCGGTATAAGAAAGCTCAAGGTAAGCAAGCTTTTTTTTTATAGGAGAGGGGGCAAACGAGCATGCGGCT
Source organism: Parnassius glacialis (assembly GCA_033319125.1). Lineage (NCBI taxonomy): Eukaryota > Metazoa > Arthropoda > Insecta > Lepidoptera > Papilionidae > Parnassius > Parnassius glacialis. The sequence goes on along the minus strand of JAVANC010000024.1, from coordinate 17,776,180 downwards.
CACCTAATGATAAGTGACTACCGCCGCCCATGAACAACTGCAACACCAGGGAGGGAATAGCTTTTTGAGTTATACAAAGGGTTATGCTCTTAGTTTCTCTGCAGGATAGAATTCGAAATAAGGATGTCCTCAGGAGAACTAGCGTAACCAACATGACCCAATGGATCAGTAAGCTGAAGTGGTAATGGACTGGCTCGCTCGAAGAATTAAAAACCGATGGTAAGAAAGTTTCTTGAGTTGTAGCCTCATACCAGACAGCTAACCAGTAGGTACAGGGCGTATTTTGTAATATTTCTTGAGCTCTGATGATGACGATGATATAAAGCCAATAAGTAATATGGTGGTAAAATCTCCTCTATAGCAATAATCGACTGAGTGCAATTAGATTGTCAATGGACAAGTGTCGCGGGGACTTGTTTGCTGCGATGCTGTGGTTTAGAAAAGCCGGTTACCGCAATAAACAACCATAGGTACGTATCCAATAATTATCAACTAGTTTTCTAGTATTTATACTTTCTTCGGGATAGCAGGTCGTTGAACTGAAACAAATAACGCTTTTACTCTATTTTACCCGGAAAAGCGTGTTAACATTTAGATTAGTGAAATATTTAAATTCTGCAATATCGAAGTAACTGCCTTTTATTGGGGCTGAGGGGGTTCATGCATATAAGAGATGAATAAACATTTTTTTTATTTTGCCTGTTTTCTGTCCGGACTAATTTTCGGAATGGCTAAACGGGTTGTAATGAAACTTGACAAACATATAGAGAGCAGTACCTGGAGTGGTCTATGCTTTCTTTGAATTACATATATATATATATATATATATAAATACTTGGGTGTTTTTTTTTGAGTAATATAAAAATTAAATGAAAAATGATTTTTGATGATCTTAATCTGAGTTAATAAGCTGTCATGTGAAACCAGGGCGGATCACTAGTCTTGTCTATATACTTATCATCATCATCATCATCATTACAGCCATTCATAAGTCCACTGCTGAACATAGGCCTCCCCCAAGGACTGTCACAAAGCACGAGCCTGAGCCACCTGCATCCATCCACTTCCTGCATATCTCACTAGGTCGACACTCCATCTAGTGGGGGATAGCCCTACACTTCGCCTACCGCTACGGTAGGCTGCCACTCAAGACCCTTTCTTCCCCATCGGTTGTCGGTTCTTCTAGCTATATGGCCAGCCCATTGTCACTTCAGCTTACTAATTCGTTGGACTGTCTGTTACTCTCGTTCTATATATTCGTTTATAAGTTTATCACGCAGAGAAACCCCGAGCATAGCCCTATCCATTGATCGCTGAGCGACCTTGAACATCCTCATACGGCCAGCGGTGAAGGACTACGTCTCACATACATAAGTCATGATTGGCAACACGCACTGGTTGTACAATCTAGTTTTCAGGTTTCAAGGCATACCTGGCGAGAAGATGTGTCGTAATTTCCCGAACGCTGCCCAGCCGAGTGAAGTTGGACTTACGTAGTCGGACTATTTGTTACAGGTAAACTTACTCGTTAACAATTTCGAGCTTAGTGCTCTCAACAACTATCGGCATAGATGTGACATGTACATTAAACATGATCTTTGTTTTGTCCATGTTCATCTTAAGACCTATCTGTTGGGAGACACTATTGAGGTCATTGAACATATTACTTAGGTTATCCAGTGATTCTGCCATAAGGACTATATCGTCGGCAAACCGAAGGTGAGTGATGTATTCGCTATTGATGTTAATACCGTATCCTTTCCAGTCCAGTAGCTTTAAAACGTCTTCCAATGCAGTAGTGAAGAGTTTCGGGGATATAAAACCAACCTGTCTTACACCTCTCTGCAGTTGGATAGGTTTTGTACTCTGATTCTGTACTCGGATAGCCATCATAGCCCTACTGTACAAACACTTCAACACTTCGATGTACCGACAGTCAACTTGGCACCGTTGAAAGAACTGTAGCATGGCCCAAATTTCGACGGAATCAAAAGCTTTCTCATAGTTCTTATAATAAAAATAATTTATTAGTAAAATTAAGAACGTAAGGTTCACTTCCAATAGATCCTTGGAATATTTAGGTGATTCATTCTATAGCTCGACACGCACGTTCCATGCACGTCGACTTACATCAATTACAAGTACATCGGTTCAATTATTTCGGTTACAATAGTCGTGCTTCTGACATCTAAGGATTCACGATGGACAAGCAAAATTAATGTTATTGAGCATATATATGTAATAAACATTTTACGTAATCATTTAAAAAACCTTCCGAAAAATTACAAAATTTGTGTAACATCTAAGTATGGTCTAGACGCAAATTAGGTAATGAGGCATTTCGTCTCCTCGTTGGTACTTCTTAGTATATAGTATGTGGTGTCTATAGACCAAAACATCCACTTATTTAAGTTCTATTAGACGGACTGCCCACTTCCTTGCTATCTTTACTTGTATAATTACTACGTGCTCAGGTAAAAAAAAAGTACCAAGAATAAACCTCCATGTCTGAGAAATTAAATGTATTTCAAAGATAGCGTGTGAATTTAGAATTTAAAATCCTAAAATGGCTTTGAGAGTTCTATCTTTATCTTAGCACCGACCTTTGAAGCTATTATGTGGAAATTATTTTATGCTTCCTAATTATTCAAAGTAGGCTTTTGCTTTTTATTAAAATTTAAATGTTTTGATTATTCAAAGTGAGACTAAGAAATATCACAAAAAAAAAGGTAACAACAGGTCAGTTACACTAAAAACTTCACTCCCTATTTTTCCACCTACAGGGTTGCAATTCTTTTGCTAAATTTTATGAGACAATTCCTGAAGTATAGCTTATATTATAAAAAGAAAGAATTATGAAAATAATTAATAAAAACGAATTATTAATACATACAAAAAATAGACCGAATGGAAAACAACTACACATAAAATAAAACGAATTCTTATACATTTTAATCCCATTTTCGAATCCGGATTGCTCGCGTAGTGAGTGAAAAATGCACGGCCACCTCTTAGTCCCTGAGTTATCACAGCTCCCTCGCCGGAATCATAGAAATAGTTAATCTATATTTTAAGTGCTGATGTTTTAATTAAAGTTAAATAGGTTTCAAACCAACGTTGGCAGAACTAACCATCGTCTGTACTGATGGACAATGAACTCTCCGGATATATATTCCTAACTGCAAATGTGGTAATAATCCCACCATTTTTGTCGGTCGTATCATGAATTTGTAAGCTATCTGTTTTTTCTTTTATAGCATAAGGGTCACAAGCGAGCACACAGCCCACCTGATGGTAAGTGGATACCTATAGACATCTACATCTATCCTCAATTAACAATCAAAATGAAGATACATTGCCACTCCTGAGGACTAAGATGGAATGCCTCGTATCCAGTAAAAAGGGTCTTCGGTTATCTACACTCACCATACGACGACACAGCAACATTAAGTCGCTATTTTACGCTGGTATTCTGCGAGAGCGTGGTCCTACCCCGGTCGACCCAACCAATTCATTCTATAACCATACAATAGCTGCAGCTTAGCTGTAACCACGTAAAATCTATAGCGGCGGACTGTCAAGACGTCATAATATAAAACAAATCATTGTATTATACAAATGCCATAACGCATTTGAAAACAAGGTGTTAATAAGTGCCTTGAATTCGACTGTCAATTTATTACTTGACTATTATTTGGAGGACATTATTAATAATTCATTTTTAATTATTAATTTAATTATTATTAATGTCTTCCAGACTGAATTTCGGTCTCGGCGGCCAGTCACAACGAAAATAGCCTACTGCGCAGGGTAGAATTTTCGTGCCCGAGTGTATGCGTAAGCACAGGTGAACTGTATATTCCCTCACACTCATAGTCCAATGGGCGGCAAATCGACACAACCGAAGAGAGATCTGGCGAAGAATTAATAGCTTTACGTGCTTTCTGAGATACGGAGGTAAAACACCGCCAAATTCCTGACTTTGGGTTGCTACTAATAATTTCTTGACATATAAAATCAATAACTGATTTTTTGGCCCGATCCGAGATTCGAACCTCGGGAAGTCATAATCAGCAGTCGTGTTTAGTCGTGCTAATATAAACAAAGTGATTAATAGATAATATTATCAGAAGCTTGGAATATAATAAGCAATAAATAGTTTTTCTCGATAGGATAACTTTAGCCGACTAACCTACCAGCGCAAGCTAATTTATAGGAGTCTCCAATGAACCCTTTCTATATCGCACCTAGCTGGATAAGAAATTTTATATCTCTTACAGCTGTTAGATCCCGAAGATATTACTAACAGTGTCCTTAGGGATAAACGTCGCTCAATTGCTAGGTCACTTGCTGATATTTAATTTAAGCTATCATCGGGATATAATTTATGTATTACGTTGTACCTGTTAACAAAAATAATCCATCGGAGGATCCTAGTAATTGACGCCCTATTTCACTTTTACCTCTAGTCCTAAAATTACTAGATTTCATTTCTAAATGCTAATGTAATATTATACTTAATATAATATTTCTAAATGCCAATAAATAAACTCTAAACCCAATATTCTCCCACTCGACAACAGGCGGAACTCTGATGGGATCTCTCTAGATCTTGCAAGTATATTGTATTATGTTTGTATATTTTATTATATTATATCTATTTAAATTTAATTGTATTTTATTTATTACTAATTTTATGTAGTAAACTGCGTACAACTGTAATTATTTTCTCAGATCACTTAAAATTAACCGGTAGAAAATTTAGTGGTATATTAAAACCACGTAACTCTCAATATAGGGTGTATTATGTTATTTAATAAAGATAATGATAATGTGACGTGTATATCCTAATTACGAAGCATTAACACAAATTAATGCGAACAAAGAACTGACCACACAGAAGGCAGGGAGCGAAGGTAATCTCAACCACACTTAAGATGATTGCCGGACGTACATGACAGGGCAGTAAGCAACTATTGTTTGCGCGTGTGCAGCGCATTGTGGAGAAATTGGACGGTTGCTCTGGACTCAGGTGTACGCGACTGAATTACGCAGGAGCCGAATGGAAACGTAAGATTATTATGGATATGACATTTGCCACAATGAATGAACCCGAGGCACATAATATATACATCGACTACTACTTAAAAACCTTTTATCCTTATCTTTCAATTTAAGATTAGACCTTGTTGAGCTGTGAATGTCATTACAGAATATTTTATTGGGCTGACAAGTAGATAATCCCCTTTAAGTCAATATTCATTATAAATAAAGTCACCTTTTTTCATGTCTGTAATGCTTTTTAAAATTATTTATTATATTTTTTATAAAAAGCGACGACTTTTTCGTTTTAAAGAAGCTAATTTTATTAATTTACCTGAAAATATCACACTTATTATACACTTCAGTCTATTTTTTGAATTTGTTTCAGTTTTAATTGGAAAAGGTGTATTGGAAAAGAACATATTTTATACGATTCGTTAATTCTATTGGGGTATGTTTTACAATACAATTTAATTAATTAATACAAGAGCAAACAGCCATGTTTTCCATGTTTAACCGAAGCAAAAGCCTAGTCATCTATAAAACTATTGCTTGGCTTGCGTTGATTACCAATGATAGAGGCTACCGCTACCAACGTTACGGTGCCTCGAAAATTGAACGTTTGCTCAGCAAATCGTTCTATTACATTCAGCCAGTCATTATTATGTACGTACGATCTTTTGTTAGATAGTAGTTTCGCTTCAAAACCGGCGCTGCATTCAATTGAAACATTGAATACAATGTGGCCTCTACAATCCTTATGTAATTGAAATACATTGCGACTATAAATGCTGTTTGTCATTTCTTGTCTCTGAGAAAATTTGCGATTTGTTTGAAATACGGTTCTTTTGTTTTCTCTATTTTACGGAGCTAGTTTTGAAAATTTAGTAGCTATAGAAATGTCGTGATTTCTATTTATTTTTCACAGCGGAATTCAAATGGTTTTTGGATATTGTCTTTTGTGGAAGGCGACCAAACTATCCCAAATATAAACTGATTATGTTGATATTTGATATTTGTTGATATTATTCATCACAGATACTTGAGATATAGCTCAATAGATACTGGAGAAGTATATAGTGTACTTACTACTTAATATAGTATTTTATTGTATACTATAGCATACTTACTTACGTACTATTACGCACTTACTTTCGTATTACTATAGTATACTTACTACTTATAAACATAAGTATACAATAAACAAATGAGCTCGTTGTGAAGCAACCAGGGCTTGTCAATTTACTCCACTACTGAACTGAACTGAATCAAAGTTACGGAAGATTCTTCTGGAAGCTTTCTGTCATCCTCCTAGACTGTGCTCCTACCGGTTTAGTTTTTTTTTTTTGGAATTCGTAGAACGGTTTACAGAAAACTACGATGGGGCAGTGAAAATATCATTAAAGAATTCATCGATTTACATCGTCTTGCAATATAGGCAGCAATGAACTTTCATTAAAATATAACATACATCCATTTATTCCATAAACGTTGTGTTTATGTTTTCACGATAAAGCAACAAGCTTGACTTGGCTGCGAATTAAGATTGATAATTTCGGCTCAGAGATCATCATTGCCGGTTTTCGTTACAATGTATATGACACACTCAGTGACCTTTTTAAAGAAATAAACATTTCACTCTAGCATCATATAATGATTTCTTATATTTACGCGAAGACTACACATTTTAACAGTGGTAGAGCCACGGGGCAGCTTTTGCTGTCTCACGGATGGGCCGGCTCGAACCGGGGTGGTACCACGACCTCACAGAATACCAGCATGAAGTAGAGGTTTACCTCTGCGTTTCGCTTGGTGAGTGCAGGTGGCCGGAGGCCCTTTTTACTAGAAATGAGGCATTCCATCTTAGTCCTCACGGGTAACAACGCATCTGCATTTTGATTCGCAAACGAGGATAGATGTAGATGTTTATGGGCCGCAGCAACCACTTACCATCAGGTGGTCTGTGTGCTCGTTTGCCACCCTTATCCTATAAAAAAAACATTAAATAAAACTATTTTTTACGGATTTTATCGCGTTTAACTTAACTTTTTAACTCCCGACGTCACGGAAAGTTTCGGACTTGAAAAAAATTAACATTCAAAAACTGAAGGTAGCCAGGCTAACATCGGGAAGTCAAACACCTCAGACCTCCCCCCCCCCCACCCCCGTGACCACGGGTGCTGTAAAGCACCCGAAACGTCGGGAATTAAAAAGTTAAATTAAACGCGATAACATTCGTAAAAATTAGTTTCATCTAGCATCACAATTCACAATGGGCAATATTGTACAAAACTTAGTGATACCTTTATATCGATAGTTTTATCACGCGTTATAAATCAAAGCTTGGCTGTTCCAGAGTACACACTCCATAAAATAGCGCCTCGTTCTTGGGTGGTTATACATCCATTTTATTTGCAACCAGATTCCTGTATAATAGATTTCCCTTGACATGAATTCAAAGCGCATATAAAAAACCTTTTTATTCAAAAAGAATATTAATGTGTGGGCGTAATGAACTTCCTCGGACATTCGATCAGACTTAGCGGTCCGCCCCGGCTTCGCACGGGTGATATCTGGATCTCGACCTGATAACGCACTTGAAGGAAACCACAGGGTTTTTGTTAAACATACAACGTGTAACAAAAACCCTGTGGTTTCCTCCATATAGTGCCAACGGCGGCAAGCTGCAGATCGCAACTGCGATGGGAGCGTAAGTAGCACCATACTCCGGATCAGACAATGGTTCGAAGAGCCAAAAGGGGCATCGACGGAAACCGTAGGTTAAAATGTACATGATTCTCCACATCTGGGATCCACGTAAGCGATGTAACCAGTTGTGTCAGACCATATGCCAAGGCAAAGACATAAACAGATCTACCCGCATGATCGGTTAAATGGGAACCAATCAGCGTGGTGGACGTTAAAATCACCGAGCATCACGATCTCTGCGGATGAGATCTGTTGTAGCACGGAGTCTACAGCCATTTGTACGTGGTCGATGAGTCGGTCTGTGTCATCATTAATGCTATGAGACCTATAGAGACACCCGTAGACGCGGGGATGGCCGTCGTTGTCTACGCGCAGCCATAAGATGGACAGACCTTCAAGACTGCCGAGGCGTCAAAAACAGATGTTCTCTGTGACGTACACGCAAACTACAGCCCGGGGCACAAAGGAATGTTCTTATTTGTACCTCGGGTAGAAGAGATACGAAGTATCAGCCAGAGTGTATACCTGTGTCTCGGTTAGAAAGAATAAGGCCGGCTTTGCCGTCTTCAGATGGTAGTGGCCGACGTTAAGGTGTGAATGAAGTCCCCTGGCAGGAATTGCCTTTGTCTCATTGCTCCGCTTGCGGAATTTCGACCCCCTCCCCGTCCCCCCAGAATACGCGGGACAGCCTAAGCACTGTGGTAGCTTGTGCGTCGATGCTCAGCGAGGGATTCTCCGTCACCAGGGGTGCTGGTAACCTCCTGGGATAGTGATCTATTTAACTCTCCTACCATGTTAAGGGGGGAGGGGGAGAATCGGGCCTCCGGCCACCTGCACTCACCAGGCGAAATACAGAAGTAAGCTTCTACTTCATGATGTTATTCTGTCAAAATAGTTAATATAATAATGTAATCTTTGGTCAAAAAATGTTTAATTACATTATATTTACAGAAACATAATCAATACTTTTCTGAATAATGAAAAATAATAGTCGGTGTGTATATTTCTAACTTGTATCTCGGATAAGGCTCTAACGGATTTGACGAAATTTTGTATTTTTACTATACAAGTATTTCTAGATATGTGTAATCCCTGAAAAAAAAAAGATTTTTTTCTAGCGCCAAGCTAAGCTCAATCGCCACAAAGCACGGTCTTAAACCACCTGCACCCATCGACTTCCCGTATGACTTACCACCTTACCAGGTCGTTACTCTATTTAGTAGAGGAACGAGAGTACATAGGAACGAGAGTTTTCTATGAAAAGTAAAATCTAAAAATTCAATAATTTCTCTGAGGTAAATAATTGTGCTCAACTAATTTAATATATTGCAATTCAAACAAAAATCACGCAGTGTTCAATGTTTTGAAAAATTATTCATTTTTATAGCGTGAAACACTTCGGCTGTCCCCAATCAAAACACAATAAGGGTGTGCCAAATTTTTTACAGGAGAGCAAAAAATCATATTTTTACAAACATACAGAGATAATTAAAACTGTTGTATGTAATTTATTTATAATAATTATAACAGTAGTATATAATAGATAAAATTATTGACTACATTAAAATTAAAGCTTCTAGATGATGCTCTCGTGCAAGTTTTATTAATATTGCTAAATTTGATTTTTAAGACCTACTTGTGTGCTTACATGAAAACCAAATCTAAACACCGTATGAGACCCCACTAGGTTATTAAATTGATTCCTCTAGTAACGATTTCAATTTTATCCACTAACTATTAACCAAGCAAAACACTTCATCCATCACAGTCTATAAAAGTCTTCTGCTAAACGTAACCCTAACCCTATATTGCCTCACAGGGTGGATGTTGCCATTGTTGGCACGCAAGGCAGATGCGTTGGTTACTGCAGTTTTTCTCCTTGTCTCCTGTTTAGTCTGCTGTTTCCCTCATACGACAACCACCAAGCAAAATACTAATAAATCAGCCAGCGTAAAAAAGCAGCTTAACACTGCTGTGTTTCGTATGGTGAGTGTAGAGAACCGGAAACCCTTTTTACTGGAATCGAGGCATTCCATCTTAGTTCTCACGGGTGACAACGCACCTGAATTTTGATTCAAGTCGAGGATAGATGTAGATCTCTATGGGTCACAGCAACCACTTACCATCAGGTGGACTGTGTGCTCGTTTGTCACCCTATCCTATAAATATAATCCAATAAGTCCTATAGATCTAAGCATTTATAATTTCAATATAAGTCTTTTTTCGTTCCGTTTTCGGACTGCAGTCGAACGAGTGTTTGGAGAAAATCTCCTTATTTTAGATATTTTGATTCACTGGGCCAATCCTTGGTGCTTGGCCGAGCGGGCCATGAAAGGTTTAGATTATAATTAAGCTTAAAAGTCTTTAGCTAAAACTGACTTTAAAAGCTAAAAAGAATTACAAGAAATCCACTTAATTTAATAGCTTCTAAAGTCGGGACATTTATTCTTTGATATACTTTAGTTTTAGCACTGACTTAAAAACGATTCAATTATGTGGAAATTATTTTATTGTTATTAGCTTTTTGTAACCGGTTTTACCTTTTTTCAAGCTTAATTACTTGACTCTTTTGAGCAGACTAAGCAACAACCTCAATGTAACAACTATAGTATGTGCCAAATCGATTGAGAAAAACGGACAATGACCTTTCGGTCGTTTAACCAGGGGTTACAAACCTTCAATATATAGGCACATTTTATATGTAGTACTTTCTTTATTTATAATGATTTTTTTATAATGATTGATATAATATATATTTATTAACTATTATTAAAAAGTTATGTGAAAGATCGCTGTAGAAGAAAAATCATCTATTGTTATAAAGTACTTTATTCATTTAACAACAAAAAACATTAATTTATAACACATATAAAGATTCGAGTGATAACGACACCGAATAAGTACGTACTTATGCAAAAGATAAAACTTTATTTTTAATATTATATAAGAACTTTATTTTTATTCGGTGCAATCATCACTCGTATCTTCACTTGATGAACTATCTGTAACATTAATTATAAAGCGATCTGCAGTTTGGTCAATTCTATCATCCATGCCACGCATTTTTTGTTCAACCTTAAGGACATGCTGAACACAGTTTTTCCATTTATCTGGCGTGATTTGAGTTAAACCATCTTTAAGTAAATTTTTAACATCTTTTAACTTGAAAGTTGTATTTTTTCGTGCAACGTACCCTTTCACATCTGCCCACACAAGTTCAATGGGGTTAAGCTCACAGTGATAAGGAGGTAACCTTACCACTGTGATGCTTTTTTCTTTTGCCATCTCGTCGGTGACGTAACTTCGATAGTTATCTTTAACTGCCTTTATTTTTTCCATTAAGTGGGTCTTTGTGTCCGAGGGCACGTATGCGATCTGTTTAGATTCTAGCCATTCCTGCATATTTTGTTTCCGCCAAGACATTGTTGGGGTTTTTTCTAAACGTCTGGAGTGGTAACTAGCGTTATCCATAACTATGACATCGCCGCTTTGCAGTTTTTCTATTACTTTTCTAAACCAGTCCTCGAAATGGAGAGCGTCCATACTCTCATGGTAGTCACCAGTAGATGATGATTCAAATACCCAATCACATCCCTCCAAAAAGCCATTTTCATTGCCAACGTGTACAACTATTAATCGCTTTCCTTTACCCGAAGGGGCTTTCGCGCCAGTAGAGTAGCCTTCTAACCGTGATTGACGAGAAGATTCAATTGTGGTGTCTTCCCATACCTTTCCCATAGTATGACCTGCGTTAATCCATGTTTCGTCAAGGTAAAAAATGTTACGTCCCTCGTTTCTTAATATTTGTATTTCTCTCAAATATCTGGTACGCCACAGAACTATCTCTGGGCGATCTATTAGACCACTTTTTCTGTTTCTCTTTATATATTTGAATTTTAAATGGCGCAACACACGTCGCAGGGAAGTTTTGCTCAAGTTTGGCAACTGGTCATCTTGATTTATACTGAGCAAAATTTTGTCTAAAGTCGGTAATTCTCCTGCAAGAAAGAACTGATGCACTTTCGCTCTTATAGCCGATTTATCAAAATCGTCCAACTTGTCAATTACAGACTTTTTTCTTTTATTAATTATTCCCTTTTCTGGTATTTTATGGGAATCTCTATACACGCTTAATACGCGATATATAGTGCTCTTGCTGACTCCTGAGATCTCCGAAACCTTTTCTACCATATTAACGTTTGAAGGATACACGTCTTCGGGCCAGGTGTTTTTGACATATTTGTATACATTAATGATAATCTCTTGTTCCCCGACCGACAAAGTGGTAGGTTTTCTCTTTTTTACTGGTGACGTTAAAGGTGCTCCAGAAGATGGGCCTGTAAATAAATGACAAAAATATACTACCATAGTACTACATCACATAAATACATATTGTTTTAGAAAATAAATACCACATGGTCACATAAAAAGAGCGCTTTAAGAAATAGAAAGGCTACGTCGTCGCATTTGTACCTATTTGTACGTACCTGCTACGTTTATTATGGGTCGGCGACGTCTCTTTCCACTTGATGTTGAAGGACCGGGTCCTTCACCAAATTCTCCTGAACTCATGTCGATTTAGTAACGACCGTCACAGTAAAACTAATATAACAGATTCAAAAAACAAAAACTTAACGATATAACAAATTTAACAGTAAAAACTCAACTAAAACAATGCAATGAATGCTATGAATTACCCGAGACGTACACACGCAAGCGCTATCCGAACACGAATGAAAACAAAATGGCGGACCGGCCCAAAAAAGGTGACGCATCTCTGGCTGCCATTGTCACGTTTCTTTTAGAACGAACTGACGTAACGCGCGTTTTGTTTATTTTAAAGGGATGAATTTGCAAAAGCTCAATATGGTGATTATATTGCTTCAAATATTTTTTTAATATGAAACTGTTATTAAATGAATTGCTGCGTTACTTACCATAAATTGAAATATAAAATATAACACATTTTTCGCGATGTACCGTAAGATTTTACTATGTTTATAGGAACCACAGACAATATTATTTAAGAAACAAAAAAACAAAACATATGTGCTGACCTAGAAGTGGGAATAATATCAATATTTAAATATTGTTATCACATCTAAATTGAGATTTTGTAAGTTACGCCTTTTGACACTCGGCTCATATCTGAGGTCATTGTCCGTTTTTCTCAATCGATATGGCACATACTATAGTGTTCACTTACATTATTGTTTGATTAAAAAATGATGTTTCTTAATGCTGTACATTTAGTACAAATGTGTTGTTTGGATGGATAAAAGATAAAAGTAAACAAAATCAATGTCCAAATGGATGTAAATATAAAAGAGGATAATCTAGAATACCTTCTATCGCTTAAAGACTCTTATATCACTTTCCATACACATGCTAATATATGCCATTGCTCGCCAAATCGATTTCTTTCGCTCGCCCATTCGATGTTTCGGTCATCAATCACGGAGCAAGATTGAGAGTCTTCTGCTTTGCATCAGAGAAGACCTTTTATTATCTACCTCATGTTTTGCATTTACGGCTTAGCTCAGTAAATAGTTTTCTGTTTTCAATTTAATATTAAACGGAATTTTACAAAAACCTTCTTCACTTTCTTTGGAGGTGCAATGTATATTTTTTTATAGAATAGGGGTGACAAACGAGCACACAGTCTACCTGATCATAAGTGGTTGCTGTGGCCCATAGACATCTACATCTATCTTCGTTTGCGAATTAAAATGCAGATGCGTTGTCAGCCGTGAGGACTAAGATAGAATGCCTCTTTTCCAGTAAAAAGGGTCTCCGGTTCTCTACACTCACCATGCGCAACACAGCAGCATTAAGCTGCTAGTTTACGCTGGTATTCTGTGAGAGCGTGGTCCTTCCCCGGTCGAGCCGACCCATTCGTGCTACAACTATATTACTAATAGAGCTGCAGCATGGCTCTACCACGTAACTTCTTATTCATTCATTTACATTACATGCCATATTCAATAACTATCGTTACCATTACGGTATATTCACATAAAAGTCCACAGCTTAACACAGCCCTTCCCCATTGCCTCATATGGGGGACTTTATTAAGAAGACGCTGCTGTATATTCCCGGGTTTGATTCCCCTAACGCCACTTACGATACTCACGAGACGACATGGGGTTTTGGATATTTTAACACCGCAACTGCACAGCTTATGTCTACTACTCTATGGCCATAGGCCACTTTTAATGGAGACTAGCAATATATCATCATATACCTCTACTCCTCATAGTATAGCGCCAATGAAGTTCACTGTGTTTCCTCACTAATTGGTTTCACTTAACCTTGAGGTGAAAAAAAATGCAAGTTGGACATGAGCCTCGATTTTTCTTAATTGCTGCGTCTGGCAGGCGAATTACCTATCGTAGATCCGGATGTCTCGCGCTACCAGTTTGGATATTTTTATTTTACGTCCGGTGTAAACAAAATAATTATAATGTCATCTCTCGGAAGCCATGAGATATTTCTGGCATATCACATAATCACTTCTTATGCCACCCGTGGGACGAAATGGGGTATTGATTATCTTACGCTGCCAAACAGCTGCTTCAAAGGTAGAATCCGCGGAAGAATATTAAAGCATAATTACTCCAAAGTGAAAATATTATCTAAATTATATACTAATTAGCCTAATTATTTAAATATATAGAACCAATTTGATTTCCATAAAATACATTAAAGATGTATTTTTTCTGTTAAGATGGCTTTTTAAGATTTACCGGCCTTAAAATCACAGGCCTATGGCAACATGGTGTTTGTGAAGAGTAGCATAGTAAAAAAAAGCTGAATTCACCGCTATTAATTGCAACTACAATTTTTAGATTATTAATATATTAATAATTTACAAATAAGACACAATTCAAGGAAAGTTTTAATGAGCACTAGTTTATTGTACAACTTTTTCGAGCTTTATTTCTGTTTAAAAACATTGTTTGACACTGGTATTTTAACCTGTACCTTGGACACTTCTCTTACATACATATATTGAATATGGAAAAACACCCAAACGCAAATATCTTTTTGTAGGCCATCGTCATCATCATTACAACCCTTCAATAATCCACTGCACCATATTGGCCTTATCAAGGCCCTACAAATATATTTTCTGTGCGGGATCATAACACTCCGTTATAGAGCCGTTAAAAATTAAGAATTTCACTAAAATAACTTAGAAATAAATAAAATGTAGGACAGCTTACAACTTATAGACTTACGAATATATTATTAAGGAATCGGTTTATAGCTCCGAAGGTTTCGATGCGACAGCACTCGAATAAAAATTATCGCTCAAGTTACCGCGTGGTGCCACGTCTTCCTTATAATATATGTTAATTCGATGCATCTGCCATAGAATATCTAAATACGGAATACGTTCCCACGTCTAAGAGCTGTTTAATACGAAATATGTCATTATGTAAATGGTAATTAAGTAAGAATGGCGTTGTGAAAGGAAGATCTCTTTGAAGAAGCAGGTGCTGGGAAAACGTCATATAAACTTAAAAAGTTTCCCTGTCCCACGATTCGAAACGTATTCGAGATCATGCTCATATTTGAGTATCAAATACCAACATCGTTTCGTTATCACACTCTATAATGAAATTTAATCTTATCTTTTCTCAAAACGAACTGAAATTTATAGTATTGTGTTTACTTGTCAAACTTTCAAATTCTGTCGCATAATACTTAATCATTAATGGGGATACGTATATTTATTTTACATTTATTTTCCACTACATAGAAAAGATGCGACAGAGGCAAACAAATCAGTAGATGGACAGCAGCGTCATCGTCTAATAACGACTAAAAATAAAAAACTGCGGTTGCGAACCCGCTTTCCAAGCGTGTCAACTATGGCAAATCCCCCCCCCCCCCCGCCCCCCTCGAGGCAATCTTTGCGGGAGGCATATGTTTAGCTGTTTAATAGGATGTAACAAGTAGATTAAAAAAATCACAAGTTCAAGGTAGCTAGAATGTCGTCCAAGTTACATTAAATAACGTTACATTAAATACATCCCCCCCTATATTCCACATTTAGGAGTGCCGTTTCAGTCATTTCCAAGAAATCGGTGAAAGTACATAAAAGAAATACGAGTCGAATATAGAACATTCATCGTTTTTGAATGTGGTGCGTTCGCCATAGACCTTTATCTTAGGAAAATCTTAGCAACCCGAGACATAAAAATTAATTATATTTAACAAAAATCTTGTAAATTTTCAAGAACATGCGTAATTTCGTTGTTTTGTTTTTTCTTTACAAAATTAATAAGGTATAAGCAATATAAACTATACAAAGGTAACATAAAAAAAAAAAGAAATAAGGATACTTTAAGCATCAAAATTCTTAATGACTCATTAGCATAAACAAATTACTATTAGGAAATGAAAATGTCTCTTCTGTAAAAATATAAATGCCCCTCGTTTCAAAATATAACGCAGGCGTGAACAACAAGTTATTACTTTTTATTAAATCATTTGGTGGAAATAACTAAAGCGCAATAGTGATTATTCGTCGTCTTGACAACTGTTGTTCTCGAAGGCGACTAATTTGCAAAACAAACACGGTATTAACAGCTGACGATACCCCTACTGTGGGTCGCTTAATCGAGTCAGTGTGCGTAGCCCTCCAAACAAACCATAACTTATTATATAATATACGTATAATAATGACCAGTCTCAACGGAGACTAGCTATATTTTTTTTTATAGAATGAGGGTGACAAACAAGCACACAGTCCACCTGATGGTAAGTGGTTGCTGCGGCCCATAGACATCTACATCTATCCTCGTTTGCAAATCAAAATGCAGATGCGTTGTCACCCGTGAGGACTAAGATGGAATGCCTCATTTCCAGTAAAAAGGGCCTCCGGCCACCTGCACTCACCAAGCGAAACGCAGAGGTAAACGTCTACTTCACGCTGGTATTCTGTGAGGTCGTGGTACCACCCCGGTTCGAGCCGGCCCATCCGTGTGACAGCAAAAGCTGCTGCGTGGCTCTACCACTGTTAAAAACGCATATATACGCAGGGCAAGATTATAGTGGCCAAGTGTATGCGCAAGCTCAGGTGCACTCTCTATTCCCTCACTCTCATAGTCCGATGGGACGGTAATTTGAAACGACTGGAGAGAGATCGGGCGCAGGACCAACCGCTTTACGTGCTTTACTTGAGGCACGGGGGTAAAACACTGACAACTTCCTAACTCCGGGCAGTTATTGAGAATTTACAGAAAAATCCAATAACTGATTTTGGCTCGATCCGTGATTCCAACCCAGGACTTCATGACCTGCAATCGTGTTTTTGACCACTAGATCAACGAAGCAGTCAATTAACTTATGATTATATCAACGAACATCAAAGAATAATTATATGATATATTTGGCTCAAACACCAGCTGCCTTGGGCCGATTCTAAATGACTAAACTGAAATTAAATTAACATTTTTAAATATTTGTTAAAGAATAAGCATAATTTAAAAAATACGCCAATATCACTGTTACTTTTATATTACTTGTTCTTATATTTATTGAAGAATCTATCGAAATGCTTCAAGCATTTTTATTGATTAATAGATTACCTACGCCTATCAAAAAGCCTATGTTTCCCTTGCAGGGGACTATTTGCCATAGCCGTCGCTTGGCAGGCAAGTTGGCAACTACAGTTTTTTTTATTATTTTGAGGAATTATCCGAAAGAGATGCTACTGCCGATTTACTTACGACACCCACTGAATTCAGCTTAAATTATTTAGCATTTTCAAACTACGTAAATGTACACATGATGTATAATATATACCTGCTTATAATAAACTTAACTTCATTACAAATTATTTCACTTGAACTTAAGGGAATTTTATTCAGATTATGTCTTAGGATTACACCTATAATAATGGTATCTGCTGTCATTTTTATTTTAATTAATTTCCGTATCGAAATATAGATAAAGATAAGATGAAATCATTGCTCTATCATTTTCTAAAGAAGATAAAATTTCAACTAACGTCACGAAGAAAATATTATTTGAAATCGAAAAACAAATGACTTTTTTATAATTTTAAAGGGGATTCGGTGTATTTTATAAGTATTCCGTTGCACTTTCCTTCGAATAATATTAGTTAAGATAATCAGACGATTTATCTTTAAAATATACAGATAATTTCACGGTTGGTGTTGTGAACGACGTATAATTTAACGTAGATCATATAAGAGTCGAGACATTCCTGTTTAAATGCGTAGAATAAGTCTTTTTAAGACCTTATTATGAAATTTAAACTAGGCGGAATGATCTTATACGTTATCTGCAACTATCAAGTTGCTGGATGACATGATGATATTATTATAAATCATTATCATTAAATATGAATTTCTTATTTAATCTTTTGCCTTGAAATAGATAATACACTAACAAATCCTTGATAGGTTACTTATTATAGGTACAAATAAAACTTGGGTTATTTGTTTGGTCTTAGATAAAGGTATATTTTAATGCCATATCTATTATTTATTTTCCATTATTTTCTATTATTATTACTATATTTTCTATGATTTATTTATATTCGTGTCCAAATGTAATGAAAGGATGCGAGAAGATCGTAACATTATATTAAGTTGTAGCCTCTTGGGATTGATCTGAGTACCTGTCTGCTAAATCACGAATCCTGGTTTCGAATCCTACCAACAAACTAACATTTATTACAAAGACACATATTACAGGTTTTCGAGGTTTGGCTGTAAAAAAGGGGTGTTATATATTTGTAGTGTGTATCTGTGTGTCTATCTGTAGCATCATAGCTCCTGAGCGAATGAATCGATTTTGATTAAGTTTTTGTCGATTGAAAGGTGTCTTAATCGAGAGTGTTTATAGCTATGTTTCAAGAAAATCTGTTCAGCCATATGAAGATCACCAACTGTTTTTGTTTCGCGGGATATTTAAATTTTAATTTAAGTTATTTAACATGATATGACTGACAAACGACATCATTCTAAGAAAAA
The DNA here is from genome assembly GCA_033319125.1 of Parnassius glacialis. NCBI lineage: Eukaryota > Metazoa > Arthropoda > Insecta > Lepidoptera > Papilionidae > Parnassius > Parnassius glacialis. Next base: position 17,757,416 of record JAVANC010000024.1, on the reverse strand, counting down.
TCTGTGATTAATATGGTCTTCTTACACTGTATCATCTAAGAAGACCATATTCATCATAGATTTTAAGATTATTGACATCAACATTCATATTTTATAGGGAAATCAAAATGCAAATGCGCTTTTAGATCTGGGGACTACGATTAAATGTCTTGACTCTTTTATAGTGATATAAAAGAGTTTCCGATTCTCGTCACTAACTATAAGAGTCGTCATTATCAATATGCTGTTATTTGAACTGTAATTCACTGGAATCATGCAAGAGGTCCTTCCCAATCAAGCTCCCTATCAGTTCTGCAGTATGACTACATACAGCTTTAGCCTGGCGCTACTACATAGACCAACTCCATTTGCCGCCTAGATACTTGATGATCTTATCGCATAGGTAAATCTTATATCGGACCACCAAATTGACTTTATATTACATACTATCCAGTAGTTTCTGACAGCATTAGGAATTTGTCGTCGGGTTCAAAGTCAGTTATAAGAACATAATAATAATCAGGCTAATGTAGTTTAGCTAGGTTATGGCTAATCTTATTAAAAAAAAATTACCCGAATAGTCTTAGGTTTAGTTTTTTAGGCCCTATAAGTTTATACGAATACTAACTGATACCCGATCGCTTCGCTGGGCGCACGATAATAGACGATAATAACGTAGATATAAAATATCAATCAATAAAAAAAAGTCAATCGGAGTAAACTTCAAGTCAATCGGATATGTCTATACATATCCGATTGACTTGAAATTTACTCCGGGTAATTTAATTACAATTAAAATCCGTTCTTAGTGAGCGTGACATTGCAAAAGTCAATCGGAGTAAATTTCAAGCCAATCGGATATGTATAGTTTTAAAGATATCGTGATGGGTCAATCAGTCGGTTTGTGTTATTTCGCGTATATATAAATAGATAATATTTTAACAGTGGTAGAGCCACGCGGCAGCTTTTGCTGTCGCACGGATGGGCCGGCTCGAACCGGGGTGGTACCACGACCTCACAGAAAACCAGCGTGAAGTAGAGGTTTACCTCTGCGTTTCGCTTGGTGAGTGCAGGTGGCCGGAGGCCCTTTTTACTGGAAATGAGGCATTCCATCTTAGTCCTCACGGGTGACAACGCATCTACATTTTGAATTGTGATAGAGGATAGATGTAGATGTCTATGAGCCGCAGCAACCACTTACCATCAGGTGGACTGTGTCCTCGTTTGTCACCTTTATCCCATAAAAAACAAATATACAGGGGTTATTTTTCAAAGAGTAGCCAATTTTTAAACTTAAGTTCAAATATCTAGATAATGATATACCATTATTGCAGTTATTTAAGTTATTGAAAATACAAATAAATAAGGCCTTTACTTTTATTAGAAATTATCCCAACTTGAAAGTGATTTAAGGGCAATAACATTTTTGCCTACTTACCGATTGCAAAGAGAATATAATCACTACGTTTAATCGATTGACTCTTTCGAATGTGTGAAGGCGCAGTAAAATCAGTTAAAATATTAGTTAAAATATTACATTACCACGGATTTTCAATTTAAAAGATAAATAGGACAGAATTATTGAGATTTTTAAAATATTTTTTTTTGCCTATATTACTAATTCTAAACCTTCTCTGCAAATTTAGCCGGTTATTGCAAAATAACCTTGTATATGGATTTTATTCATATGAGAAAAGCATTTTTGATATAACCACATCTACCACAAAACTGGCTTTTATTTATTCAAAAAATATTATCGGTACTTTATTTTAAAATTAACAAGGAAAATACGAATACTTTTGCTTCCTTGCACTAGAATTGTCTCTCAAGAAATCTCAATAACTATAATATGCACTGCTGCAATCATCACACAATAAGCAATCGAATATTAACCCCTTTTATACATACAATATCATCTGTAAGTCATTCAAACCATGATGTACCTATCTAATGGTCAGATTGCCTTGGTACATGCTTTATGAAAACGTGCAGTAAATATATACCAACTTTAAAATACTGCGAAATATTCACTTACAATTTAATAAATACTCTTTGGTCTAGACAGTAAGGTTTATTTGACGGTGTTGAAGGAGATTCGTAAGCAAATACAAAATGCTTTTTGTGTGCTACCGATAGACGCGCCCTTTGTCCATTTCTTTATTGAATATCGAACGAATAATCGTAAAGTTATAAATACGAAGAAGCGATATTCAAATTGGCAACCATTTCGACTTAGAATGGAAACACATTTAAAAATATTACAATAGGTTCATTGCACTAAGGAGTACGGAACAATCTCTAATAAAAGTATGGTATAATAGTAAAATTTTAAGTAGGTATTTTATGTCCGTCGGTTTCCTATGAAGTTACATTAGCTAATGTAACTTTCATGAAGTAAAGTGGTACCTATAACTGTCTCGTATTATATCAGAACGGAGCCATGTAATTGCGGCGTAAGAGAGTTCACTACCACATATCATCCCGTAAGTGTTGTGAGAGGTTACAGAGTTAAATGAAAGGAAGATGTACAGCAGATAAAAAACTGCAGTTGCCAACCCGCCTGCCAAGCTTGGCTAATATATATCCATTTGAGGCAATCTATGGGAGAGGCATATGTGTGTATATAATGGATATTTTTTAGGTTGTAATGAGTGAATGAGTGTTCATACCAGAGTAATTTTTGCGCGGGAGAGCAGCAACAGCTGTTGTGTCACTTCAGCACGACAGGGCAGGCTCGACCGGGGAAGGACCACCAGAACCCCAGATTAAAATAAAAATAGAATGGTGCTGTGTTCTGTATAGTAAGGAGAACCAGTCTCTTTTACTGGTAACGAGGAAATATGTTGCAGTTCTCAGGGAGCAACATGAAGAGTCTTCAACGTTAGCATTTATATTCTTTATTGGATATTAATATTGAATAATATGGGCCACAGCACCCATGTTCTATCAACTGGATTGATTACACGTTAGTCACTCTTGTGAATACCCAAACCAGCGATTTTTTTATAGAACTCACCTGATATTAAGCGACAACTGCATCACCATGGGAATTGCAGATGCGTTGCCGGCCTTTTAAAAATGTTTGCAATATTTGGGTTTCAATAAAACTTGAACTCGATGGGACGTATAATATCCAATAAAAGAAAAGCATTATTTTACAGTATAAAATATTTTATTGCATAAAATATTAAAAACTATACTTAATAAAAAAAAAACTAAAATTAGCAACTTAATTATCATACAGTCCTACTCCCCGCGGTATCATGCAAACAACGCTGGCTGCGTTTCCCCGCTGAATGGCTATACTTAGGCTTTGGACGAGAAAAATAGCAGCACTCTTATCACCGGCAGCAACGACCAGCCGCGGATGGAGTTCCTTTAGGAACTTCACCGCACGTAGCCCCCAACGAACCGATAGTCTCTACAGCAAACGGCACAAATATTTAATCGTCTCTCAGAGACTCATATTTGCGTCACTTAGTTCAGCTACCTCTAATGCTGCCCCGGCTCTAAACGAGGTATCCCTGAGATGAGAGGCCGCCAAAGTGTTTACGCAAGTAGCATCCTACACTAGGGCTTTACCTGTCTCCCAAGGGACCAATGTCATAACCGTCGGGTCTCTTGCCATCGTCTCTAAATATTCCACAAGGCTCTAAAACCAAGGGAACATTTATAGAGATAAAAGCCTTTCGGATGACATCGCTCAAACAACCGTGCCGTGAAAACCTACCACCACTTTTCTTACATGAAAGTCCGTGAAGCCCAAACTTGTCGGCGCTACTGTCACACTGGCACGGGGCACTGATTTTTGTTATCGTATTGAATTAGTTTCATTTAAAAACAATATTAAGATGTGGGTGGTGCTGCGATAGTGACCAAACGTTCCTTTATTGTTTTTCCTTTTTTAAGTATATTCTTTACAGTTTCTTCTTGGCCAATATGTTTTTACAACAAAAGTTCAAAAAGAATAATTTGCAATCGTAGGCGAAACAGACTATCTTCTTGAAGGTCCCCAAATCGTATCAATCCCGAAAAAAACTTCTGGTAATCGCAAAGATTGTACAACAAGTGCGTGTTGCCAGTGATGACTTTTGGAACTGAGACGTGATCCTTGTATAGGGCAACCCCTCTCTAGATGGAGTGACAACCTGGTAAGACATGCAGGAAGTCGGTGGATGCAGGTGGCTCAGGACCGTGCTTTGTGGCATTCCTTGGGGGAGAACTATGTTCAGCAGTGGACTTATGAAAGGCTGTAATGATAACTATAAAAAAATATCCGTTTACGAAAAATCGCTAAGCATACATAAATGGACATAGGTTTCGAGAATAAGACCTTTTCGTTTTTTACTTCGTTTAAAAAGTAATTTCCCAAACTCGCTTGAAAAGCATGATGAAGTTATATTACGTTTTTTATAAAACGTCTTGAAAAATAAAAAATAAATACTCATAAATATATTTTTCTTCATCTTTGATACGATGAATAACTCGTAAACAGATATGATTGTGATGATATTATGCAAGGTGAGAAGAGAAAATCGACAAATAATCAAAGCAAAACAGGACTTACAACGTGCCCAAAATCTCGAAAATTTTTCGAAAGAACGAAAGCTAATTTTCACTTATGTATGTCGATGTACCATACCCTACGCTTTACCGTCTCGCGTTAGTCAAAATGGTTCAAATCACGCGAAGCGGACGCCTGTAGCGGAGATAATGTATTCGATTCTAAGTAAGGCGATGGCATCGTTCACGCGTCCTTTGGATATTGTTTGACATTTTGTATTCCTTACATTATCATGATTGTAAAATGTTATTGAAACTCTTTTATTTTTATTTTTATTTTATTTTATAATTCAAATTTAAATAGTGAAGTCAGCGCTTGTTACCAGCCTATCATAGTCCATGGTTGGACAATGACCTCAATTAAGTTGAGAGAACTTAGCTTGATCGCTACACTTGGGCAAGTGATTCCATAATACAGAACAGGCTATTTACTGTGAGTTCTATTCTTAGAAATACCTCAATCATCTATAAATATAGTGCAAGAATATCCACTACCCCATATTGTGCCGTGGGTGGCATTGTAAGAGGGACAGAGGGATGTAAACTAGGAGATGGCTGCAACGTCTCCCTAATAACAACTATAAAATAAAAATCTGCAGTTACCAACGCTTCAGCCGACCGTGGCAACAATGGCAAGTATCCCCTTATGCGTCAATCCTTGGGGAGGCCTGTGTTTAACATTGGACTTTGACTGTAATGATGATGAAATTATTTATTTAAAGAGTTTTACCACGTTAAAATATTATATTTAATAAAACTGTTTTTTACGGATTTTATCGCGTTTATTTTATTATTTTTATTCCCGACGTTTCGAGTGCTTTACAGCAACCCATGGTCACGGGGGGGACTGAGAGGTCAACGGTTGTGTATCGTTTCTACGTTGACATGGATGTTTGGCATTTGATTTGATCGTTAATTTTTGGTTTTTCTCTATTTGTTTATTTTTGCATTCATTATATTTAAATAAATGCAAAAATAAACAAATAGATAACCACAGACATAAACAATAAACAACGCACGGTCTATAATCTGTCACAACAAACACTGGACGAACCGACATTAAAAGTATTATCGAAGGGCCTGAATTTCGCAATAACACCGAAAGAAATTCCGTATGAGGAAATTATCTGCAACGTTGAGGATTGTCTGTTTAAAAACAATGTGGGAAAGGAAGATGTTGAGGCCATACGTCAAGACATTTCGTCCTTATTACGTCGTAGTTCAGTGCCGAAACTAAATCTCCCCAAAGACGAGATTAAAGCGTTGTACAACTTACGCAACAGACCAGAGCTCACGATTCTCCGTGCAGATAAAGGAAATGCTACGGTAATAATGGATACGTCAGATTATAATTTGAAAATACAACAACTTTTATCGGACGAAAGTACGTACAAAAAGGTCAAAACAGACCCTACAACCAATGTGCTTAAAACAACTAGCGATGTAATAAAGAATTACTCCGAAAAATTAAATCTCGACGTAAACTCGATAATACCACCGTGTACTAAAGCACCGAGGTTATATGGGTTACCGAAAATACACAAACCAAACGCTCCACTACGTCCCATAGTGAGCCAAATCGATTCACCAAATTATAAGTTGGCTCAACACCTGGCAAAAATTCTGTCACCACTGAGAGGACAAACTAGAGCACACACATAAGATTCGTACCATTTTGTTAGTGAGATAAAAGACCTACATCTTGCTGACAATTAAACTATGGTCAGTTTTGATGTTCAGTCACTATTTACATGCTTACCTATTGAAGACTGCATCTCAATTGTAACCAGGAAGCTAGAAGAATACAACATGCCTACAGAATATGCAGTATTACTCAAACACTGCCTTACATCTGGCTATCTATTGTGGAAGGAGGAGTTTTACAAGCAAGTAGATGGAGTGGCGATGGGCTCACTTGTATCTCCCATAGTCGCCGACATATTCATGGAGGACTTTGAGGAGAAAGCTCTTCTTACTGCTCCTGTAAATCCAAGATTCTACAAGCGGTATGTAGACGATACTTTCACAATTTTACCATCTGACAAAGTAACTGCATTTTTAGACCACCTTAATTCCATAAACTCTAAAATACAATTCACAATGGTGTTGGAGGTAAACAATTCTTTAGCTTTCCTAGATGTTTTAGTCATCCGAAATCCTGATATCACTATTGGTCACACTGTGTATAGAAAAAAGACCCATACTAACCGATATTTAAATGGTGAATCGCACCATCATCCATCACAGTTAGCTACCGTGGGAAAATCTTTGTTTCAGAGAGCACGAGGGATCTGTGACAGAAAACATCTGGCCGCCGAGCTTCAGTACGTCGAGCAAGTATTGCAAGACAACAAGCTTCGGGTCCCGCGCCTACGTCACAGTGACCGAGTGAAGCCGACCACAGTCGAGCGTGTGCCTGCTGTCCCTATGTCAGAGGAGTCACAGACAAGGTTGGCTACATCTTGAAGCGAGCTTCTATTAAAACATACTTCAAGCCGCCGAAGAAGATTAGTCAATTTTTACCATCCGTCAAGTGTAATATCCCTCTACAAGATGCAGGAGTGTACAAGTTTGATTGCGAATGTGGTCTCTCTTACATAGGACAAACAAAAAGATCCATTAAAACCCGCGTGAAAGAACATATAGCTGACGTGAAGCACCGACGCTCTGGGAAGTCTGCAGTCTGTGAACATGTTCAAGATCGTCCCCGCCATTACATCAGATTTGATAGACCACAAATCCTTGCAAAAGAACACCGATTCCTACCAAGGATGATACGCGAGGCTATTGAAATTAAAAAACATCCTAATTTCAATAGAGAAGATGGATGGGTGCTGCCATCTGCTTGGGATCCTATAATTAACAAAATTAAATCCAAACTCAAGCATAACACTGCAAGACTTCAGGATACTGTAAGTTCATTCTGCGTGAACCGAACCAAAAATTAATATTAAAAAACTGAAGGTAGCCGGACTAACTGTGGCATCGGGACGTCAAACATCTCAGTCCCCCCCCCCCCCGTGACCATGGGTTGCTGTAAAGCACCCAAAAAGTCGGGAAAAAAAATAATAAAATAAACGCGATAAAATCCGTAAAAAACAGTTTTATTAAATGTGTAGTGTTCGCGTAAATATAAGAAATCATTAAAATATTATATTGCATATATTTTCATTATATACTCACACGCATATAAATAGAAATGAAGTGTATGTATGTAATATCGAAATAACAGCCTTTTATTGAGCTGAAGGGGTTATGCATACCTACTATTAAGACACGAATAATAATTTACGTATGCCATTTTTCAAATTTTTGTTTGTCTGTCTGTCTGTCTGCCTGGGCTAATCTTTGGAATAGCTTAACCGATTGTAATGAAATTTCACGAACAAATAGAAAGGCATGCTAGGAGTGCTTAGTATATAATTTATTCGAATAAGATATTTCTATGGAGAAATTGAAAAATTTGTAAAATAAATGGTATTTAATTAAATAGATCTAAACAACCCTGCATTAAAATATCCTTTCTAGACACTGCCAAGTAATTTGCTAGTAATAAATGAAAATACTTTCGTAAACCATTGGTATCTACTATCTATACGCTTAATTCTCTTTCGGTACATACTCTTCGTGATTGTATCAATTCACGACTGTAAGTGTCCGCATATTGTGCTGACCGTTTCACTTCGGCACGGAGACACGACAAAATATTTATTATTATAATATAATATTTTTACGTGGTCTACCATGCTGCAGCTATATTAGTAGTATAGTTGTAGCACGAATGGGTCGGCTTGACCGGTGAAGGACCACGCTCTCACAGAATACCAGCGTAAAATGGCAGCTTAACGCTGCTATTTTTCGTATGGTGAGTGTAGATTACCGGAGACCCTTTTTACTGGAAATGAGGCATTCCATCTTAGTCCTCTCGGGTGACAACGCATCTGCATTTTGATTAGTAACAGCAGATAGATGTAGATGTCTGTGGGCCGCAGCAACCACTTACTATCAGGTAGACTGTGCTCGTTTATCACCCTTATCCTATGAAAAATGACTACGTTAACTTAGAGAAAAGGACAACAATAGCCTGGCAATGTAGCGAAATGTAATTAAAACATTAAAATTTGTAGGTGTGCTGCCGGTGGGACGGCTGGGTTCGGAACATTATTTCAGTGGTTATACGAAATTAAATATAGATAAAATATATGTATAATAATATTTAAGGATATAAGTTTGTCTTTGAAATTATTAAAATATTTGTTTAATTGGTTTAACATATATAGTGCGGTTTCAAAGTGAACATCACTGAATGACATAGTCTTTAAAAAATTAGCAGTTTTTATGAGCCCCAATGTAGAGTATTTTTTTCTTTCTTCTTATCTTACATTTTTTCTTATTTAGAACTATATTAGGCACCTGATTCTATTAATTACCCTACATAGAATTAGTTTTGCCTAATTTAAATCTCTGGCTTACTTTAAAAAACTTCGTAAATATAAAAAATGCCTTACTGAGTGGCATACTGAATTATTATCAATGTCTAAACATTGAAATGACAGATTAGCTGATATGTCCTTTTTTAAAGAACTTGATGGATTTTTTAAATCTTTTTATTTATTAAGAAACGTTATCCCCACACTATGATTTTCTCCTGTATCGTGGAGGCAGTTTACAAACACAAATTGTACAAGAACAAACATCCAAACCCGGAACAATTATTTGCAGACCATACAAATACTTGTTTGTTCCTTGATTAAAAACTTTCTGGTGTATTCTGACTTAACAAGTCTTTACTATAGCTTACAATCTAACAATCTTCACAAATAAGAAATGCCATCACTGTCATTAGCATTAATGCCTGTCTGTAGTCGATTTACGCTTTAACCACAGTAAATCGCCTGTAGCCAGGAATTAATGTTCACTTCATCATCAGAAAATATTTATAATTAGAAATATAATTTAATTAGAAAACGGAGTACAGAATTCCAAAACGGTACAAGTTTAGAATGTTCTGTTTGTTTATTATCTAAAAGGTGGGAAGATCAATTACGGCCGAAATATCTAGACATACTAAGGTCAAATTAAGACAATTAACCCCACCGCGTGTTCAAATGCCGCAAATAGAAGCTACCGGTGACTGGATCGACTAATGAATAATTAGAGTCGAACCGTGGATTGAAAAACCGCATCCCGAATTCTAGTGATTGACAGAATGCATATCGATATTTTAGCATCATAATATTTTTTTTAACTTAACTGAATAAACTACACAAACAGACAGTATTTATATACTGTTCTAAAAATATAAGTAAGGGTGTTGATCTTAACCTCAATCCAAAATAGTGTACACAGTATAGTATAATATTTAACTGCAATAGAAAATTAGCCGTAGTGCAATGTAAATTGTGATTACAAAACAGTACATACTCGTATTGAGAGAAACACGTGAATTTCTGCTTAATCATCGTAATTACGGCACATTTCGGTAGTTGAAATCACAATGAAGACTAACATTTTATAGTAGCTCAAAAATAATATCAACTGATCCAGCTTTTTACCATGTGGTGTAAGAGAATCAGTTACCCTATTTCATCCTGTGAGTGCCGTCAAAGTGAACTATCGGAGGTGAGGTATCATGAGATTTCTCTGGCATACCTTCGATAGATGGCGTTTACACCAGATATGAAATACCTTGAGCGCCAACGGAGAGTAGTGTCAAAGTTGGAATCTTCTGATATTTTATTCTGATAGAATACAAAGGGCGGACTTAATGCATTGAGGCATTCTTTACCAGTCAACCCATATTATTATTATTTCAACCAATATTGCGTTTGCCAATTTGTCTGCTAACTGTAGCAATTATTGAAAAGCAACCATATTATGGAATATGGCCTTTGCCCAACAATAATATGTTATGGGCTCATAGTAAAAAACATATACCATTAGTCTGATCTAAATAAAAATGTTAAATACAACAACCTGCCATTTTGAACGTTACAAAAGAACACATTTTTATATCGATAAAAACACGTTTCAACGCATCATCTCTATCGTTAGCGCTGGTCCACGGCGCGGTTGTTGGACGCGGAGTGCCACACCGCCGGTGCAGTAATTGGTTTGCTCAACCGCTATACGCAGATTTTTATCTCTGATTATTGAGTTTTCACGCCAATTAAATATTATCTCGCTTCCTGCGGAAGACGCGTTGTACAGGCCGATATATTGTTAGATAATAGGAATATTCTCCTTGTTAAGGGAAAGACAGGTAAACCTAATAAATAAACCATAAATATAGAGAACTTAAACTATTCATTATTGAAGATTAATTGATTGAACAGTTGAATTACTATGCATACATATTTGAATATGTATTTATTATTTTGTCTTTTATGTTGAATGTACTTATGTAATCAAATAAAGCAAATAAATTTTCTTCTAAGCTTCCTTGATATAAAAAAAATCCTAATATAGAGTGGCTTTAAAAATCCATCACTATTTATCGTTCTTGACGGTCTTAAAAATCGACTATGTTAATCTTAAAATATTCTGACTTCAAAGGTAAGACGCTGACAACTGCTAATGAATCCTATACTTGTTACTCTCAGCTTGCATAGAAAAGAAATAGAAACGCGATGACACGATGCTTGCAACTTACCTGTTACAAAACATAAAACAATTAATTACTTAAAAATAAGGTGAGTATGTAATCGAAAATAAAAAAAATATAAATTTTTCTGTATGTAGTCAAAACTTGTACGTTATCATTACTATTTTACCGACGTACGTTAATGAGTTATACAGATATATTTCGTGATTTAGGAGGTTAGTTTACCTTTCTTTGTTTTTTTTTTATAGCATAAGGGTGACAAACGAGCACACAGTCCACCTGATGGTAAGTGGTTGCTGCGGCCCATAGACATCTACATCTATCCTCGTTTGCGAATCAAAATGCAGATGCGTTGTCACCCGTGAGGACTAAGATGAAATGCCTCATTTCCAGTAAAAAGGGCCTCCGGCCACCTGCACTCACCAAGCGAAACGCAGAGGTAAACCTCTACTTCACGCTGGTATTCTGTGAGGTCGTGGTACCACCCCGGTTCGAGCCGGCCCATCCGTGCGACAGCAAAAGCTGCCGCGTGGCTCTACCACTGTTATCGATTTTTTTCCAAAAACAGTTTTCTCATATAGATGTACAAGATTATCATATATTTTTTACTGTCATAAACTTTATAGATTTGATTAAAAAAGAATAAAATCCATTTTGGATTTTGTCATCGCCTTAACTAGAAACTCAACATGTCCCCTGGATACTGTGGTGTTAACAGTTAAAAGGTTAACTTTCCCATTGCAATGTAAAAACCCGTCCGATACTTTGTTGCATACCTTATACACTTTAATATTGTCTTAAAGTATGTGTTAGTTTATCTGAATGTTAGGAGTAGGTACTCTAGGAGTACTCTATGAATTACTCCTGGCCTGCCATCTTATAGCTAGATTATTAAAATTAAAATATTATTTAGTTAAAAATACGTTTTTGCAATATGATTTCTGTGTTTTACAACTAATCAAACCAATAATTAAATTTGAAAAATTATTTTTTTCACAACATTTAACATTGATGGGTTATATTATTATTGAAAAGCAACCATATTATAGAAGGGTAATAAAATAAAGGGATGTAAGTAAAATCTAGTTGATCATTCTAAATGGGGAGCCGGGTGATCCATAGCACAGGGTATCCTAGTTTGGACTCCCGTCTCCCACAAATTTATGCACTCTTTGTTTTGTTTACTAAAAATATATTTGTTTTTAAAAGATAAAATATGCAAAGTACAATTTCTGGGAGAAAATAATAAAAGCTTATTTTTTTGTTTATTTTATATTTGACCACGTTTTGATTGACTCTCTTTCTTGTCTGATCGGAAAAAAATTTGCAACTAATTTTACCGACGAGCTAAAGATTTTAAACTTTAAATATAAATGACAGCTGAATGACAATGCAATATAAACCCACTTTCTGGGGTTGCGTACACGAAGGGTAACCAACGAGACCCTATTACTAAGCCTCCACTTTCCGTCCGTCCGTTCATCCGTCTGTCTGTCAGCGGGCTGTATCTCATGATCAGTAACAGGTAGATAGTTGGAATTTTCACAGAAGGTGTATTTCTGTTGCCGCTATAACAACAAATAATAAAAATAATAATAAATTATAATTTAAAGAGGCTCCCCTACTAGAAACGTGTTTTACAATGGTACATCTCGCACTGTGCCGGTTTTTTCTGTTTATTTTTGTCTATTGTATTTGTGATTTTAAACTAACTTCCTGATATGTTATAGATTTGATTGTCACATCTGAGGACTAAGATGAAATGTCTAACAACCTGGTATTATACTGGCTATCTGTACCTTTCAGACTGGAACACATCAGCATCAGTGCAAGCATTACTATCTAGCGGCAGAACTAGGTAAGATGATGATACCGACCCACAGGGTTCCTAGACAAATAGGGAAAAACCTTGAGCAATATTTACTTATTACAAACCAGTACTTCGTTGGAATCCAACTTGTTGGCGAAAGGTGATAAAGCTATAGATTGTGAATTGCATCTTAGTGCAAAAAAACTTATTTACTCTTACCTTCAAGGCAACATTGTGATAGGATGAAAAGACAGACATTACCAAATGATTCCACCGTTTTGCTGTACTACTCTTTACGAAAGACAACGTAATGAGTTAGAATGTTGGCAGCAAACGGATGAAGATCCTCCGAGCGTTAGGTTATCCGATGGTGAAAGAGGAGGTAGAAATTAAATTATGTCATCCCAGCACACACTCTCCGGAATTAATCCAATGAAAAATAGAGAAGCTGCTAGTGAGGTCGATAATAATAAATAACGCTACTTTCATTCCGTTTATTGAAGCTGCGTTTTATAGGTATTATCGAAGAAGCCTTCTTGTTAATGATCCTGTTTCAAGTTATGATTATGTTAACCTGGCCGATCTTTTATGAATGGTTTGTTTTCTGTAAAAGCTTAGTACTCCGGACGTGGCGACCCATTTACAAGTTACAACGGCTATCTAGTTGCTTGCAACATGGCTTAACCAATTATAGATAATTAATGAAAATACACATATTCCAGCCTTATGTCTATGTATAGTTATGGATTTGTGATGGGCTTTTACTATCACGATGAGTTGTGATAAAGATAAATAGTTCTGAAATAATTCTCCTATAAGCCATTTCTTTCATTAGAAATTGTTTCACAAACAAAAAAAAGAAATTAATTCTCACAGTGCCGTTTCTTAATCACCCATTATTACAGTGCCTTGTTCATACGCTGCAACAATAATATAAATATTACTAGCGACCCTGGATATTGTTCCCACGTGGCCGAGCGTTTCATTTAACCGAGGATTATCTGTAATAATAACTTGGCTCGATTGAGCAGAACAATACACAAGCGGACGTGTAGGCGGATAGTATCGAACTATTGACGTAGGGTATTCATGCAGAGTTGATGTAACACCCTAAATATGGCCTGAACTTACAAATACAATTAAAATGAAAAATTAACAGCCTCACGACTAGATACTGGCCATAATTCATTTAAAAGCAGTAATCTGTACGCCAAAACTGAAGCGTCGAAAAGTTTTCAATAGGCCACTGCGTTCACACTTTATTTTACTATGTTTTATTATATTTAATCACGATTACGTAAGATCATCAGTCATGTCACCAATCATTTACGTGGTAGAGCCATGCTGAATTTATGTTAGTAGTATAGTTGTAGCACGAACGGTTCGGCTCGACCGGGGAAGGGTCACACACTCACAGAATAGAATACCAGCTTAAAATAGCAGCTTAACGCGTGTTACGTAATGGTGAGTGTAGAGAACCGGAGACCCTTTTTAATGAAAACGAGGCATTCCATCTTAGTCCTCACGGGTGACAGTGCATATGCATTTTGATTCATAATCGAGGATAAATGTAGATGTCTATGGACCACAGGAACCATTTACCATCAGGTGGACTGTGTGCTCGTTTGTCACTCTTATCCTATAAAAATGTATGACTACGTTATCTTAAAGAAAAGGACAACAATGGCCTGGCAATGTAGTGAAATGTAGTTAAAACATTAAAATATGTAGGTGTGCTGCTGGTGGGACGGCTGGGTTCGGAACATTTTTTTCGGTGGTTATACCAGCATATAATAAAGGGAATAAAGCCGCCGCATTGCCCCAAAACATGACGTATTTTACTTTAGGCATTACATATCCGTATTCGCTTTGGATAGTTATGATCTGTTATCAATTATTTCATAGTTTATTTACCAGTTAGCAAGGTTTTCTTTAGAATAAATGCAACTGCATCATTTGACTCAAGATAAGATTGCGCGTTACCCACTCGAGTATACCTTAGTTCCGCCTCCACTTTTCAGTAGGTGTCTTCCCTTACGCCCTCACAGATAAATATGGAATAAAGTTGCAATAAAGGAATAAACTTACGCTAGAGATATTAATGTATCGTATTACATTTTTAGTATTAAATACGGTTAATTTCTTTTAAAAATCAAGTCGTAGAATAAAAAGTAAACACAAACAATCAACCTATCGGATATTAAGAAAAGGAGGTAATTACATCTCTGTAAAATAAGAATCTAGAAGCCATTGTAACAGCAACTTCGTCTGATTTAATTGTGGGTAGCGTTAATTGGCCATTGTCCAGCATATTGGTTTGCCCTTAGCTGCCCTTCGGTTAACTAAAGCCTATTGTTTTTATGGACCCTTAGTTGAGGATGTAACGAAACAATTCATTTAGAACATTTTGAACTGAATTCTGTACTAATTTGATATCAACACATACTAAAGTAAAATATTAATGCTGATTTAATTATAAAATATTTCATGTAATTCTTATATGTATCTACTATTAATAAGTGTTTGGAATGAAGTTCCTTATCGGACGGTACGAATTTAGCGGATGGGGGCAATGCGAGAAAAAGTGTAAGATTTTTCCGTCACGACTCCTTTTGACGTAGTATAGACGGCCTTGGCGGCTATGAGGAAGCGAGATGTAATAATATCCATCTCCCTCACACTTTTTTTATCTTGCCATGAAAGAAATATAATTTTATTTTAAATGACGCCTCATTTTAGTAGGCGCTAGTAATTAACTTATTTTTATTTGTTAATCAACAATGTAATACGTTTATTAATAATAATATACTAGGAAAGGAACTTCGTTCCAACCGAGTATTTCACTACACTCACACCTTTTTTTTTATAAATCTTTGGTGACAAACGAACTGACAGTCCACCTGATGGTAAGATGGTATCTCTGGGTCGTCGTTGATGGCTGCTCATCCGATACTGTGGCGATAAACGCCGGTGTTCCTCAGGGGTCCATTCTCTCCGCAACTCTCTTCCTGCTGCATATAAATGATCTGCTTATTCCCGGTGTCTATGGGTATGCAGACGACAGCACTTGTGGAGAGATACCAACCAAGCGCCCCTGCCAGTCGGGATCAAATCCAGTCAGAAAGAGAGGCTATGGTTGAGCGTGTGAGTCTCACACTGCAGGCAGTCTCCGAATGGGGCGACGCCAATCTCGTGAGATTTAACGCCTCCAAAACACAAGCGTGTCTTTTTACCGCTAAAAGGAGCCCACTCACCTTGGCTCCTACTTTCCGGAATGTATTCTTGGAGTACACTGACCGCCTTCAGTTGTGAGGGATTGAATTTTCTCCGAACCTAAGCTATGGGCGGTTCATTGAGTCCAGAGCCAAAGCAGCCGCAAGGAAACTTGGTGTCCTTGCAAGGGTGCGGCGGTACTTCACGCCGGGGCAGCTTCTGACCTTATATAAAGCGCAAGTCCGGTCGTGCATGGAGTACTGCTGTGACATATGGGCTGGTGCTGCAAAATGCCACCTGACAGCATTGGACTCAGTGGAGAGACGTGCTAAGAGGCTCATTGGTGACCTTGATTTGGTTGAAACCAATCTTGTCAGCCTCGAGCACAGGCGCAGAGTAGCCAGTCTCTCGGTTATTCTATAGGACGCATTTCGGTGAGTGTGCGCAGGAATTACACGCCTTAATTCCTCCATCTCCTTTCCACCATCGGACAACCAGACGGTCGGCGGGTCTTCATCCCTTTGTTGTCGATATTCCACGCATTAGAACCGAACGGTTTGCTTCGTCTTTTGTAATGCGTACAGCAAAGGAGTGGAATAATTTGCCGGCGTCTATCTTTCCGTCCGAATACAATCTAGGCGTCTTCAAGGCAAGAGTGAATAGGCTTTTGTTACCATAAGACAGTGCGATTTATCATTTAAGGCTGCATTACCACTTACCACCAGGTGGGATTGTGGTCATGCACTGGCTTATAATAAGTTAAAAAAAAAGTGTTCACGGACACCTGCATTCACCTTTAAACGAAGAAGACTATAGATGCTTTATCAAGTCTGAGGACTGCAATGGAATGCCTCACAGCCTATAATTACACTGGCTCTCTAGGCTCTGACCAGTCCACAGTGCAGTCACTGCTATTTGGCAGTAGAAATAGTTAAAAGGATGGTAACAGCCCACAGAGGCCGTAGGCAGAAAAAAAGTCCTACCAGCCAATTCCAGCTTCCAGCTTCAATTGTTACCTAAGCATTTTGTATAATTTGTATTTTAATATGTGATTTTAGGGGGCCGTTTATATGCGTCATTGCTCACCGTTCTGTTGTGTACGACCTGGTAAGAAATGCAGGAAGTCAATGGATGCAGGTGACTCGGGACCGTGCTTTGTGGCGTTTCATGGTTCGGCAGTGTGCATTAAAAGCTGTAATGATGATGAATGATGTGATTTATTTTTTGCTTGCGGGACGATATAAATCTAATGAATATATAGAATAACTAACAATATTCAAGAAACACATTTAAGTTTTGCTTAATTTCAACGTCGCAGTTATTAGAATTTTAAAGGTCAAGGACACTTTGTTCGCAGATTCTTAACGGTACGTATCTTTATTTAATGTGAAGCTGCCCCGCTTATTAGTCCCGCCAGATCCTGAGAACTGATAAAAAGATATTCTTGGATCTCCAAGATAACAACTTAACTTTTTCCAGTAAACTATACGATGGGGCAACAAAGGAGTTTAAAAGAAATTCTTTGGAACAATTCCATAACCATAATAATTATCCAGCAATAAGCTTTTCTTATCAGACGGCCGTATGGATGACGTAAATGACTAGAGAATATAATTTTATAAACGTCATTCAACGGGTTCTGCAATTGTAATTGTGTCTCTACAGAACGGTCCTTGCTAAAGCGATTTTTTTTGAAAGCACGAATGAAAACAGCAATGGTTGTTGATTTTATAATTATGAGAGTACTTATTCAATATCCGCAATGAAGTAATATGTCAGAGCGGTAACCAGTTAGGCAAATTATCTAAGAAGAATCAGTGACTTCACCTGCCGTCTCAGTCGGCGTTTTATGCATGCAAAAGTTTGTTCTAAGGATTTTATGGACAGTAGGTTATTCTATTGTATTGTGTTCTAATTATTCATATTATCATCGTTACAGCCCAATATAGAGTACATTTTCAACTGTTGAATCTAGGCCTCTCCTCTTGACAGGTGAATTAAAATAAAAAATAAAAAAAATAAAAATATATTTATTTCTTTCTCAAGGCATACTAAATAATTAAGTAATTGAAGCCGCCTAGTAAGTATAAAAGAATACCTGTGTCAGGAGACATCGCTCTTCCTAATGATATTAAATATTGAGATAAGCCGAGCAAGATTACCTATGATCTAATGTAGAGGGGGGGGGGGGGGGGGGGGGGGTATGCGTGATTATATTATGTAATTTTATTTAATTCTATTCTATTCTAATTGGCAACCGATTTTTCTTTATTATTCTGAGTTGATTTTTTGTTACTGGCTTTACGGCTCTGGGTTCTAGCCCTTCTGAGCCTTCTGAGTTGTTATCTGGGAGATGTCATCTCCTGTTTCAGTTTCCTTCTGTTACCTCTTACGACACCTACGAGGTATGTACTAATGGATTCTCTTACTCGGCGATTTTAAACAAACTAATTAGTGAGCATTTAAATTATATTCATATTAACAAAGGACTGAGAGCTTTATATCTTTAATGAGGGCTCATGCTGAGCGACTGATTGAAAATATATCCTTCGTCTGTACGTCTACACTAGCCCCAAAAATATTGTTTGTTTTGTTTTTAAAATAATCGATTGTTAAACATTAATATTGTTACGCTAAATTATATAGTCATTCATTTTATGGAGATTCTCTAAAAAGTTCTGTATATAAAGATATACATGCTAAGTATTTTCATTTAACATTTTTATATTACATTTATACATTGCTGCAAAATATTCCCCTCAAGATGGCAATGTAGGGGGAGACCTAAGTTTAACAGCGGAATTTGACCACTGTAATGATAATGATGGTTAAGTTTGTTTCAACCCTTAGTTTTTTTATTTTTATTTTAACCCGACTACATCAAAGCCAAAAAGACAGTTTTGGTTTTAACAGGCTATGTATGTAATATTCGTGTATATTATGTTCATCTGTTACCTCAGCCTCAGATCTTATAAACTAATCGCCTTTTATTGTTATATGTATTATGCATTTCCGCAGGTTATATTAATATGCTATAATATGATATCTCGTAAAATCCAACATGGAAGCTGTGTGCGGTTCTTAAAATACCAGAAAATAAAGTTAAATGGTGATTAAAATTTCGTGTTAGGTTAGTGCGTCATAAACATATTTGTTCAATTATATTAACAAAGACTGCGTTGAATTCAATTAACTATATCATAATTTACATTAATAATGAGTAAATAAAATAAAAATGAATTATATTTATACTAAATTAAATACTGTTATTAATTTGACACACATTAAAAAGAATTATCAAAAATATATGTCTTGATTTTCCCAAAATGAAAGAACAAGGTAGGTATCTTTATGTACATTTTGTCTGTCTTGTTTGTGTTACTTGTACGTATTTTTCGGTAATTAATTAAAGAAGTTACATGTGCTTTATTACAATTAAAATATTGCAGACCACCATCCGGCTGCCAGTTAATTAAGGACTGGGGTAAGATATCTAAAAGGACAAAAATAAAAAAGTGGTAGAGACAAGTTGGAGTTGTATATATTGTAAGTGGTAAGAATGCGTCGGTTCAACCGGGGAACGCTCTGATCTCGTAGAATACAAAACGTAAATTAGCAGCATAATGCAGTGTCTGGTATTGTGGTGGGTGATGAAAACCGGTGACCTTTTTCTGAGACATCTCACGACGCCTAATCCCATGATAGTTTATTTAAAAGAAAGTTAAAACAGCGTTCTTAATGTAATTGGGCTTTATTTCTTTATTTTTTTTAACTTTATTCTTATTATTGTATGCTCGTTAGCGAAGTGAGTAATTAAGTTTTGGCTTAAGTTTTGGCGCGACAAAAGGCGGATTCAGACTTTGTTTTGTTTATAAGTAATTGTCTCGGTGCCAGATGATATTCTACGATCCTACGATTATAAAATATCCTTAACTACAGGAGAATTCCCTAGCGAGGGATGACTAGTCGAATGTAGTAAATCGTCGTATAAATTAAAATTTTTATTTTTATTAAGTCACCGTTTCACAAGATTCCATATGCACCTAATGTTAGATATTGATAATGACCATGGTTCAAAGCATGACAGCCTAAAATTCCTATTAGACTTTATTTTAAGAATTTTACCACGGAAAGATTCACAGAATTACAAACGAAACCAAAATTCTCGTATAACGATAAGAAAGAAAGGTTCTCGAGATTAAACAAAGTGTAAGGCGGCCCTCACTTGGCTGGTTAACCTGTATGGCATGGAGGATAGAATAAAATATTTTTTTGGAACGGAGTTCCTTATTGGGGATAGGTGAGAAAAAGTGTAAGATTTTACCATCACGACCCCTTCTGGCGTAGTGTAGACGGCCTTGGTGACTATAAGGAAGCGAGATGGAATGATATCCATCTCCCTCGCACTTTTTCTTATCTGGCCATGAAAGAAATATTATTATATTATAAATGACGCTTCATTTTATTAGCTATTGACGCTAGGAATTCATTTATTTGTATTTGTTAATCAATAATATAATACGTTTAATAATAATAATATACTACGAAAGGAACTTCGTTCCAACCGAGCGTTGTATAGTTTTAAACAATTCTTATTAAAAGTAATTTTTACCTTGACCATTGGTTCGGAAAAAAAAACTCTGGCCTAGAAAAATAAGCTAGACCACAACGATACATTTTTCTCCACAGTAACATTATATACAATATTTTATAATGATTTCTTATATTTACGCGAACACTACACATTGAATGAAACTACTTTAACGGATTTTTTGATTTTGATTACGGACGTAACGTCGGAAATAAATAAAAATAAGATAAAAACGTTTATTAAACGCGAAAAAATCCGTAAAAGTAGTTTTATTCAATACTATATTTTATATTTATTTTGCTTTTATATTTATTTACAACACTACAAGAAATAGTTTGGAAGCTATCACCTCATTCCTAGGGTTTATTGTCAGGTATGTAATAATTTATATTATAATAACCCTTCTAAGTCTTTGTCAAATGATAAATTTAAACTTTGTAATGAAGACACCTTGTACTCGTATATTGTCATGATCTTGTTGTTGGCTTAGGACAGTGTTTCGTGGCATTCCTCGGGAGAAGCCTGTGTTTAACAGTGGACTTGTGAAGGGCTGTAATGATAATGACGGCAAATAGAGTGATAACAGTATTACAGTACAGTGATAACAGTAGCATCCAATCTTGTTCCTCAGGAGCCAAAACACATCTGCATTTTAATTCCTAACCGATGATAGCAACCAGTAACAATAATATAAAATAATAGTTTTAATATAATAGAGTAAACAATGAGCAAATAGTCCACCCAAGCAGACTATTTGCTCATTGCTTACTCTTCTTATTCTATAGTAAAAACCGGATCGTAAACAATCCAAGGCCGTACATAGATCTCCTTGAAAGACGAAATGGATTACATTTTAGAATACACTGATGAACTTTCCAAGAACAGTATTAATTTTGAAAATTCGTAAGGATTTTGTGCTATCAGTTGGCCGCAAGAGTTTCATCATCATCATCATCATCATTACAGCCCTTCACAAGTCCACTGCTGAACATAGGCCTCCCCCAAAGAATGCCACAAAGCACGGCCCTGAGCCACCTGCATCCATCGACTTCCTGCATATCTTACCAGGTCGTCACTCCATCTAGTGGGGGAACGCCCTACACTTCGCCTGCCGGTACGAGGCTGCCACTGGAGAACCTTTCTTCCCCATCGGTTGTCGGTTCTTCGAGCTATATGGCCGGCCCATTGCCACTTCAGCTTACTAATCCGTTGGGCTATGTCGGTCACTCTGGTTCTACTGCGGATATCCTCATTTCTGAGTTTATCACGCAGAGAAACTCCGAGCATAGCCCTCTCCATAGCTCGCTGAGCGACCTTGAGCTTCCTTATCCGGCCAGCAGTGAAGGACCACGTTTCAGTTCCGTATGTCATCACTTGCAACACGCACTGGGTGTACAGTCTCGTTTTCAAGTTTTGAGGTATACCTGACAAGAAGATATGGCGTAATTTCCCGAACGCTGCCCAACCGAGTTGAATCCGTCGATTGACCTCTCGGCCGAAGTTGGACTTACCTAGTCGGACTATTTGTCCCAGGTAAACATACTCGTCAACAACTTCCAGCTTAGTGTTCCCAACAACTACCGGCATAGGTGTGACATGGACATTAAACATGATCTTTGTTTTGTCCATGTTCATCTTAAGACCTATCCGTTGGGAAACACTATTGAGGTCATTGAGCATAGTGCTTAGGTCCGCCAGCGATTCTGCCATAAGGACTATATCGTCGGCAAATCGAAGGTGAGTGATGTACTCGCCATTGATGTTGATACCGTATCCTTTCCAGGCCAGAAGCTTGAAAACGTCTTCCAATGCAGCGGTGAAGAGTTTCGGGGATATGACGTCACCCTGTCTTACACCTCTCTGCAATTGGATAGGTTTCGTACTCTGGTTCTGTACTCGGATAGCCATCGTAGCCCTACTGTACAAGCACTTCAACACTTCGATATACCGACAGTCAACTTGGTACCGCTGAAGGGACTGAAGCACCGCCCAAATTTCGACGGAATCAAAGGCTTTCTCATAGTTCACATACGCCAGACATAGTAGCAAATTGTACTCCTCGGACTTCTGTACAATTTGCCGTAGGGTATGTATGTGGTCTATGGTGCTAAAGCCTTTTCGGAAACCGGCTTGTTCGTGAGGCTGGAAGTCGTCAAGTCTGCGCGCGAGACGATTCGTAATGACTCTCGAAAACAGCACGTAGACGCGGCTCAGAAGGGAAATCGGTCTGTAGTTCTTCAAGAGAGCGTTGTCGCCTTTCTTGAAGAACAAGACCACCGTACTTCTGCTCCACACCTCCGGTGTAATGCCACCATGGAGGACGGAATTAAAGAGCTTCTGAAGGACTTCAAGTACCGGTTTTCCACCCGTTTTCAGAAGCTCCGCTGTAATTCCATCCTCGCCTGGGGCCTTGCCGTTTTTAAGGTGCTGGAGAGCCATTCTAATCTCGCTCAGACTGACGTCCGGGATATCATCGGAATAATGTCGGATAAGACTCGCTCTTGGATCGTTACTCACACTTGCGTGTGGCTCCAACGATGACGTGTACAGCTGCCCATAGAACCTCTCAATCTCACTCAAAATCTCAGGTGCCCCGGAAACGATGCTGCCACATTCGGTCTTCAGCTTTGACAGTTGGCTGTTTCTGGCAGACAGATCTTTGGCAAAGACTTTGGAGCCTTGGTTCCGCTTGATCGTTTCTTCAATACGAGCTGTATTGAAGTTGCGTAAGTCCCGCCGCATGCATTTGGAGATCTGTATGTTCAGTTGCGTGTATGCTGCCAAATCTGTTGAAGAATGTAGCTTCATCTCCCGTCTAACAGCCATGAGATTAAGAGTGTGGTCGGAGAGTTTATGTGTTCTTCTGCGGCGGGTCTTGCAGAACTTAGCTCCGACCGCATGGACAGTTTCCACGAGCTTGTCATTCATATCGTCCACTTCACTGAAGTCTACTAGGCACTGAAAACGGTTTTGTAACTCGAGCTGAAAGGTTTCGGGACTTCGGATTATAGCATAAGGGGGATGGAGTGTCGACTTTATTAGACGACACCTCTCCAACTTTATTCTTACCTATTCTTTTCTTCTAACCATTCGGTGATCGCTACCAATTTTCACCCTCGCGATCACTGAGACATCACTGAACCGTTGCCGTCTAGTCGTTATAATGAAGTCAATCTTATATTTTGTCGAACCGTCGGGACTCGAACAAGTCCATTTCCTGTGGGGACGCTTCTGAAAGAAAGAGTTCATCATAAAGAGTCCCTCTTTCTCCATCAAGTCGGCCAGCTGCTGGCCCCTTAGGTTCTGTTGCCCTATTTCTAATTTCCTTACCCTCAGCTCGCCGTTCTCTCTTATGCCTCGTTTTGCGTTGAAGTCTCCCAATAACATCGTATAGTGGGTTTTGAAGGAATGCATGGGTTTAGATATATCCTCATATATTTCCTCCACCTCCTCATCGGGATGTGCCGAGGTTGGTGCGTAAGCCTGTAAACTTTCAACGAATACCGTTTGTTGATTCTGAGTATAAGGTATGCAACCATCGTCAACACACACACAATCGATAGAATCAGATGTTACTTTGCGGAAGTCCATTATATCAAAGTTGGCAAAAAATTACTTCGCGTACATCCGCTCGATAAATTAAAACGATGTGTCTTACCTAGTTTGAAGAGCAACTCCCGCCCTCCGTCAATTGCGTGCACTATCACCGTCACCACTAATCCCAGCACCACTACTCCCAACACCACTACAGTAGGAAAGACACACCACCGACGACAATACGACACGTGTTTCGCCTCTACACGAGGCATCTTCAGGTGATCTAGACTCTGCGGTGGCTGACCGCTAAGTGAGCGGTGAGCCAAAACATAAATAGGAGTTGTTTTGTTTGTCTGTATAAATAGGAGTTGTTTTAGCGGGAGGTGCTCTTCAAACTAGGTAGGACACCTCATTTTATTTTATCGAGCGGATGTACGCGAAGTATTTTTAGCCAATATACAATCTTTACTACGTTGTCAACGAAAGACTTGGGGACGAAAAATCCGACACCTTCTTGTGACAGATGGTCGCCCTCCCGGTGACAGAACAAGTTGCCGGACTCGAGGATTACCGTATCCTTTCCCTCTCTTCGGGCCTCAGATAATCATATAATGTCCTAGCGCAACTTGTCTATCTCTTCTTCCTGCTCTTCTCGTCAGTGCTCAGGGTGCGTGCGTTGCATGTTGCCGGACCGAGTCGTTTTAAGTGGCAACCGAACCTCCACCAGAGATTCTTAGCACCTCCTGCCCGCCGTTACCATTGTCGCCACCGTAGCCAGGAATAGCGGAGCCGCCGGAGACAGGACAGACAGACTTTTTGTAACTTTTGTCATGGTGCCCATCATGCCCATCATCTTTATCGGTTTCCCTCTGTCGCCTGTAGTGGGTATTCTTAACCACCACTACACGGGGGATATCATTATTTATTTATCTGCCGACTTCCATAAAGGAGACGGTACTCAATTCGACGCGTATGTTTTTTTTTATGTGTGTTACCTCATAACTTTTTACTGGTTGGACCGATTTCGATGATTCTTTTTTTATATGAAAGCTGATACTTCTTCTGTGGTCCCATATGAATTTCCTCAGGTCAGCTCAGACCAATAGTTTTTGAGTTATTTGAGTTATTCTTAATAACTTATATTGAAGTCGGCTTTACAAATTTTTTAATTTTAAATTATTAATTTTACAATTCATATAGACATAAACAATGGATACTACACATCATGCTAAAGAGTTTGTACAAGAGCGTTACTATTTCATAATGAAATTCTAGTAATTCTTCCAGTAGGCCAGATTAAAAATTATTGCTACCAAAGGCTCATTAACACATGAGTATTTTCAAACATCAAACTTCATATCATCCGTATCGTGAGTTCTCTCACGACTTATAAATAATTAATAAGCCACCTCTAATCGAAACTGCTATATTGCTCTTCACTCAGCATTTTCCTAGAAACTAACATATGTGAAAACAGTTCATCTATCAAAGTCGCGCGTAAATCACGCTTCAGTTGGATGTTAAGTGTTAAATACTCGTTGGTATTAGGTATTGATAGATAATTACAATATTTCATCACGCTTGTACTTAATTACTTTATTAGAAGAGTAATACTACTATCATCATCATCAACAACAACTGCTAAAAGTTCACTCCTGGATTTGCTAAATTTCACCATCGTACGTCGCGATAAAACTCACGATAGCATCCATACCATCTGGATGATTGGCGGTCAACCACTGTGTGATTTAACAGAAATGTTCTTCCGCACACAACTTCCTTCTAAAATCGACTACCACCAGCGATTTTTCCGGACCGATAGTCTTTTTAAAAGGCCAGCAACGCACCTGTAATTGCTCTGGTGTTGTAGTTGTTCATAGCTGGCGGTAGTCACTTTTTATATTGCCATGTTATTTATTATTATATTTTTTTATGAGCCATATTTTTTTTATAGAATAGGGTAACAAACGAGCACACAGTCTACCTGATGGTAAGTGGTTGCTGTGGCCCATAGACATCTACATTTATCCTCGTTTGCGAATCAAAATGCAGATGCGTTGTCATCCGTGAGGACTAAGATGGAATGCCTCTTAAAAAAAAGTCCAGTAAAAAGGGTCTGCGGTCATTAAGGAGTATGTTAGGGATAAATCTGAATGACAGAGTGAGAAACTGTTTAATAAGAGAAGAGTGTGGTTTGCAAAATGATGTTGTGACTAGGATTAAGAAAGGAATCCTTCGGTGGTTTGGTCATGTAGAAAGAATGAATGAGGAAAGAGTGACAAAGCAAATTTATGTTGCAGAGGTGAATGGCAGAGTCAGGAAGGGTCGCCCTAGGCGAAAGTTTATCGACCAAATTGGCGATATATGAAAATGGGCCAAATTAAGAGTACCTTTAACCGACGAGCGTGTATGCGTAGGTATATGGATGTGAAGCTAGCAAAAGAGGTGTGTCAGGATCGTGCCAAATGGAAGTCCATAGTCTCTGCCTACCCCCCTGGGTGACAGGCATGAGTGTTTATGTTAAAAAAGGTCTCCGGTTCTCTGCACTCACCAGACGAAACACAGCAGTGTCATGCTGTTATTATACGCTGGTATTCTGTGAGAGCGTGGTCCTTCCCCGGTCGAGCCGACCCATTCGTGCTACAACTATACTACTAATATAGCTGCAGCATGTCTCCACCACTTATAAAAACATGCTCGTTTGCCTACCTTATATATACAAAAAATGGGCTCCTCACGTTTTAGATAGGATTCATATTAGAATTATCAGTAGTAAAAACATAAACAAAAATGATCGCCACGCTTGACAGGTGGGTTGACAATCGCAGAATCAGACGTCTACTACTTGTGGCACTGATCCCGCTTAACGGTCTTGGTATATTACGTGTGGCGCAAACTAGATGATTATACAGCCATAACATCTTTTCGGCATTTTCTATAGTTGCTTCATATACAACACCCGCCTTTTTCAATCACTAGTTTTAACATTTTCAGATTTCTTTCTTCATTCATTGATTAATTAATCGCAGCCAATCTAAAGCCATACAGGAAGGAAAAAGACATGCATTAAGTCGATGGATGCAGGTGGCTTACGACCGTGCTTTCTGGCATTCCTTGTGGGAAGCCTGTATTTAGCAGTAGACTTGTGAAGAGCTGTAATGATGACAAACGAGCATACAGTCCACCTGAATTTAAGTAGATGCTATGGCCCATAGACAGCTAAATCCATCCTCAATTAAGTATTAAAATGTGATGCGTTGTCACCCCTGAGGACTAAGATGGAATACCTTGTTTCCAATGAAAGAGGTGTTTGGTTCTCTACACCAACCATACGAAACACGATATTCCACGTTGGAATTCTGGGAGAGCCAACTCATTTGTGCTACAACCATAATACAACTGCAGAATGACTATACCACGTAGAGGTATTATCCAAACCTTAAGAATGATTTTCAATAAGTATCAATATAGTTTATAGAATAATTTATAATACTAAAGCTACGCTCCCTTTTTTGTTTACCTAACTTATGTTGATCTTGAAATAGTAATATTCGTTAAAAAAATCCACACTTAAGGTATCAGAAAGTAGATACCAAAATCAGTAAATAACAATTAACATAAGTCCAAATCAATTAAAAACTAGCCGTTAAAGAGATAAACCACAAATATTAATGCACTTTACAACATTTTATTACAAAGACGCTCTTGTTAATTACCACTCGACTAGCGTGTTAAAATTTATGGTTAGATTCGTTTGGATTGATTATTCGACTGAACCAAATGCGAACTGAATTTAAATGTTTCTTCATTTAGAAACTCAGATGAAATATATTAACAAAACCGCTGCTGAATATAGGCCTCCCCAAGTAATGCCACAAAACTTCCAAATGTCTTACCAGTTCATTATTTCATCTTATGGGAGCCGCCATTCGCTTCGATTACCGTCTTGACCACATGCGCGAAATAAGCCAGTCTTTCGGTATTCTACAGGATAAATTTCGGAGAATGTGTGCAAGATTTTCTTTTAAATTATTGAAGTAACTACTAAACTTACTGTTCACATGATGGTAAGTGGCTACAAGATAACATCCAATTCCAAGCAATGAAAGCTACAGATGCGTTGTCACCGTTATCTAAAAAAACATAGTGTGAAACCAATTTGCAATACACCAAAAAAGTCGTAGGTACTCTGTTCGCAACAAAAATGATTATTTAAAGAATCATTGAATTAATTATACCTAAAAATACACTTAACAATAAAATTTACGTAGTTTAAACTCTTTAATAACATCTAACTTCTTTTAAGAAAATAGTTAAATGAAACCATTGCCCCTTCTATTTAAACATGTTTTTAAACGCACTCACACAGCTAAGTTATTGTTCGTGCGTATATAACACGGATCCGACCAGTTAACACCTAGTTTCGTAATTAAGAACGTATCTCAACGAGTTTCGCTGTCACAAGCTCGCTATCGGGCGCCAAAGCCCGCAGTGCATTCACAAACGATTAGTGTTGTGCTTCCTAGGCACTAGTGATGTACTTAATAACAGCTAAATGTATACTTTACATATAAATCACCAGGTTATAGAGTTTTCCGTTAAATTTTTATACAGATGACATCTCTAAAGTTATATAAGTTTGAATCGGGCCTAATATATTCGGCAATTATTAAATTTAATGAAATCCCCAAGAAAATTGGAAAATTCTCGAATTTTGGAAAATTGGAAGAAAAAGGGAAAAAAAGTACACAGTCCACCTGATGGTATGTGTTTGCCTTGCCCACAGTTATCTACATCTACAAAAATTAGCAATCAAATTTAAGAACTAGGATTTTGTAATCAGTAAAAAGATGTGTCCGGTTCTCTGCTCTTGACATATTATGCTGCTATTATTAGTATTTGTGAGATCTTCCCTGGTCCAGCCAACCTTGAATAGGTTATTATATAATATTGCAGGTGCAACGTGGCTCTATTAACGCCAAAACCATGTGAAATATTCTTAACAAAATCTTTTTTATAGAATAAGGGTCACAAACGAGCACAGAGTGCACCTGAGGGTAAATGGACATTTATCCTCAATTAAGAATCAAAATGCAGATGCGTTGTCACCCCTGAGGACTAAGATAGAATGCCTCGTTTCCAGTAAAAAGAGTCTTCGGTTCTCTACACTAACTATACGAAATACAGTTGCTATTTTTCGCTGGTATTCTGTGAGAGCGCGGTTCTATTCCGGTTGAACCAACCCATTCGTTCAACCAGAATATAGCTACAGCGTGACTTGACCACGTATTGTAATGTACAACAAGAAAGCAAACCAATAAAGTTTATCCGTAAATCCATATAGCAGATAATTTAGCGTTAAGATTTGTCAACAGATACCATCAATGCTTAATTAAAATAAAATTTTATATATCCACAAAAATGCTTCGGATCCGAGAAATGTTCTTTGTGTCTCTTTTTAATTTAAATCCAGCTTACTGTTTATCAGTGTCAATAAAATCAAGATCGAACGACTTCGATTCCTACCATTCCTGACAGCCATTATCATCAGCTGATTGCACTCCTAACTGACGGTGAGACAGATCTGAGATAACAGCTAAATCTACTTAATATTCAAGCATCTATACGTATAGTTCAATTACAGGACTCAGACGAAGAAACTTGAATATGATTTTAAAACACTACTCTATAATATAATAATTGGCTATAATAAAATTAAAGCATATGAAAAGTCCATTACTGAAACTACGCCTCCACTATAGAGTGAATTTTTCCATAAATATCACGACTGTCAAGCGTTGGCAACCGCACCTTTTTTCTTATTTTCAAGTGTTATCTACTGACAAAAGCCTTTTTCACTTTCGACCAACACGGAATGAAATGGAGTAGGAGATATTCTTACACTATCACTACATAGCGGAAATTAACTAAAATTAACCAAATTCCACAAAATATTATATTCAAGTTATAAGTTATACTATGCAATATGCCAAGCTGCAGCTATATTATGGTTGTAGCACGAATGGGTCGGCTCGACTGGGGAAGGGCCACGCTCTGGGCCACAGTATTCAATTACCATCAGGTAAAATGTTTGCTCGTTAGTAATATTCACATTCTTTTCTTTTTCTCCTCTCTCTATAAAAACTTCGTCTTAGTCTATAGTACAAACGCAGGAGAAATAAACTATAAAGCATAATATGTTAAAACTAACTTATATTGCTTATTGCTTTTGGTTAGCATTTTAACTATTCGATTCATTCTAAGTATTTTAAGATAAAAAAATTAATTTTATCAATTAATATAATATTCTTCTTAATTCTTCTCTTCTTTCTATTTGTAATAATTACCCTTAATTCTCCTGTTAATTAAACTTTTTTATAAAGTTTTTTCTTTAGATACATATTAATAACAAATAATTGAATTTTTTACTCTTTGTGGAAAAAAAAACAAAAGCAAAGATGTCGAGGGACATTTTATAAAGGATAATAAAGGACACAAATGAAATCGCACACTTAGCCGTATCTTTGTTAAGATACAGATAATGCGAGGAGACAAAGTGTTGAACTTTAAGCCTAGTGTATACGGTGCAAATAAATAAAAAGTATTTTGAATTATCTTAACTCTGAAAAATGATATTTACTCTCGAAAAATAATTGTGAATGGTATTGTTTACAGACATTAATTAAGATTTTATACTTATTTTTTTATATTTTATTTTATACTTATTTTTTTTTTAAACGTTACCCCCACACTAGGATTTTCTCCTGTATCGTGGAGGCAGTTTACAAACATAAATTGCATAAGGACAAACAGCCAGACTCGGAACAATTATTTACAGGCCATAAAAATACTTGTTCCGTGCGGGATTCGAACCAGTGGTCCCCAGCGCAGCAACTCATTGCTAAGCCACTGCGCCACGGAGCCGTCTTATATACGGAGATTAGGATTAATAAGTGTAAAATTAAAAAATATATATTAGTCATTTAAATCATTAAATAATCTCGAATAATAGCTAAGACGAATACTCCCTACAACACTAACTAACCGTGTAGTAACTGTTTAAGAATATCCACTACCCCATATGGCCTGAAGGTGTCGTAAGAGGTGACAGAGGGAACATGAAACAGAATATGGGATGCAGCATCTTCCTGATGACAGCTTAAAATAATAAAAAACTGCGGTTGCCGACACGCTTGCAAGGTAATGAAAGTGAACACAGAAGTGAACAAGGGGAGTTTGTGGTACTCGTATTACCTAGTCGAACCTCTGGGCAGAAAAAATACTACTTAGTATAAATAGCCCTACCTAATGCTTGTTCACAAAACTGCCAAACGTAGTGATTATATATTAAGCTCTTAAGGTTATATATAAGGCATCCACGACTTTTTCTGCCACCAGGGCGGCGCCACTTAAAAGTGAGGACATTATTTGACAGATATCATAGCGGGGAAGTTAATTTGTTCGGAAAATATAAAGCTTAACGTTTGTTTATGTGGTATTAGGTATAATTTATATTAATAAGATTAAAAATAAGTAAACCAAACCACAGATATTCATAAAAGTAGAAAAATTAAAAAAAAACTTAAAAATATTCAATAAATTAAAGAGCGAACCACTGAGACATTGTTTTGTGTATTAAAATAATACTTTTGTAACTGATAAACTTTTATTAAAAACTAACTTTTCAATTAAATGACATTGTGTAACAAAAAACTTTACCTCAGTGTCAACTAGCGACATCTGATGAGCAAAAAATTATTAGCCCTCATTAGTGCAGCTCAAAGGGGCCTCTGTCTAGCTATGGATTTACGTATGTATATAGCACTATAACCATCCTATAATAAAGAACACGAAGAAAAAAAGAAGATGAAGCAATTTTATTGGTCGTCAAATTTAACTTTAACTTATAATGTTGATTATTTGTCTAAAATAAATCTGTATTTGTTATCGAACATACTACATATAAAAAATTGGAGTATTGTTTTCCAAGACCTTATACACATTATACAGATAATAAAACAAATAGACCGTGTATCATGTGCACTAGCCCACGAAGTATGAAAGGCATACCTAGTATCGTAATATTTGCGAATAATCCACAAACAGGTAATAGTATCCAGGGACTGAGAACACTGAGAACTCTCAGATAAAGAAAATATCAAGACTATTATAGCCCGTCGCACGCACGTTGCTCCGACGTTTGCATAGCGTGGACATACCTTAAGTCATATTATAAATAAGAATTGATGCATTTTCCGCTGTAGTTATCAAATAAAAATAAACTCAAATAGCTGTCACCCAGGCGAATAGATAGAGACTACGGACTTCCTGAGACACCTCTCTCGCTTATTTCACGTCCATATATCTACGCTTACATACATTCTCGTCGGTTAAGGGTACTCATAATTTGGCCCATCTTTCCAATTTGGTCCATAAACTCCCACTAGGATATCCCTTATAGATTCTGCCCACTCACTTCTGCTGATTTAATGTGTTTTGTCACTCTTTTCTCATTAATTCCTTCTACGTGCCCAAACCGCCAAAACACTTTATTGATCCTAGTCGCAACATATTGCAAACCTCAATTTTCTCTTATCTCACTATTTCCTACCCACATATTATATTCAGAGTCACCTCTAACATACTTCTTTAATGATATTAAAATTAAATATGTTTAAATATTAAGAAAATATAAATTAAACAATTGTTTTATCTGAAACTACATTTAATATAAATCATAATTATCTAAGATATGGCAACCCGCATCGCAACCAGAAGTAGATCTGTAGACTCTACTGTTATTATAATTACCTAAACTTCAAGAAATCATAGAAATATGGTAATTGAATCAATTTCTAAAATAAAGGAAAAAATTAATTAGGACATAAAATTTGCATTTACAAAGCTCTTAACCTAACATTCTTACAATTTTCATATTACAATTAAAAAAATGTCTAAAGTTTTATTTCGCCACTAATTAAGCGACATCTTCGACTTTTTACAATCTCTCCATTCATAACAGCCAAAAATATCCACTACTGTACATAGAGCTCCAACATAGATTGCCTCGTAGGGAAATTTTGCCATAGTTGCCACGCTTAGCAGGCGGTTTGGCAACCGCAAATCTTATAACTTAGACTAGTTCTAAGGAAGATGCTGCCCATCTTCTATTTCAGTTAATTTCAGGGTTTTTATGACTTACGTAATGTTCTATCATATAGAATACTACTGAAGCTTAACGTTGTAAAATACACATAAATTTAATATTGGGCAATTCCTTACTATTCTTATTGTCACGGTTGACCGTATCTTTTGTAGTTTCGCATCCACTGGCCTGTCATACAGCGGGTCTTAGCGAATTAACACCAGAGTAAAGTTGCAATACTTGTATAATGCAGTGCCTTTTACAACACCGCGTCTTTGGGAAGCTCTCTTTTGCATACATATTTTATGGCTTACGTTGATCATTTGTCGAGAATTTTGTAATTGTTAATAAATGCAAATAAATTTTTTGTGACCGCTACCAACATAATCATCACCACCATCATCATAACACGTTTTTACAAGCACCCCCCACCCCACTACATCTCCAAGGAATACCACAAAGCACGGTCCTGAGCCACTTGCATTCATCGACTTGCTGCATCTCTTACCAGGTCGTAACCTATATCTAATGGGAGCCGCCTTCGCTTCGCTTACCATTAAGAGGCTGCCACTCGAGAACCTTTGTTCCCCATCGGTTCACCATCCCAATAGGTAAATTTTTAAAGCATATGAAACACAACCTTTAGAATCTTAGACCCTACATATTTTTGATTGTTATCCCTACTGCTATGCTATCGGAGATCACGAAATTGAATCTAAATGTCAGTTAAATATTTAAATGTTTTCTCATGCAGCCTCCATATTGATAACAATTAATATTAATTGGTCACTGAATACTCAGGGTTCGCGGGTAATGCGGTCCTTCACTCCTGACCGTATTAGGAGGCTCAAGGTCGCTCAGTGAGCTATGGAGAGGGCTATGCGCGGGGTTTCTCTGCATGATATACTTAGAAATGAGGATATCCGCAATAGAACCAGAGTTACCGACATAGCCCAATCGATTAGTAAGCTGAAGTGACAATGTGCCGGCCATATAGCTCAAAGAACCGATAACCGATGGGGAAAAAAGGGTCTCGAGTGGCAGCCTCGTATCGGCGGACGTATTGTAGTACGTCCCCCTACTATATGGAGTGAGGACCTGATGAAGACATGCATGAAGTCGATGGATGCAGGTGGCTCAAGCCGTGCTTTGTGCTATATTGATGATGATGAATGATGACACTGGGGCCAAATCCCACAAGTCACAAATGAAAAACGATTTAAACTATGCGAGACGTAACCCTCCACCTAAGCGAGGCTAAAATAACTACGAGTTACTAACATGATGCAGTGACCCAAAATGAGTCGTGACCCCCGACAATTCATGACGCTACTTAATTATATCCTGAGGTGAGGCTAAAACATGTGAATCATTTCAAAATTATGAGCGTTAACAGGGAAGATAATTATTAAGTACCATAATTTTTCATATTGTTTATCGGCAAAAGTGAATAACGAAAAAACATATTTATGTAACAAGAAACTATGAACCATCAGCTAACTTAACACAATGAACAGTTCTTTGCTTCTACGTTTCACATTTTATGCAAGTGCCATAACTTCTTTGCTCTTATCCTTTATTAACATTAATAAAATGTTTGCATAATTCTTTTAAAATTAAAATCCCAGAAAAGTTCCATTTACTTTTTTGCCGTATAAAATAAGGAATGGATAACAGTAGAGTGTCAAGCTGTCAAGAGAGTGTGTTTGTTGGTCTACTAATCCTAAACGCGATAGCTGATCATGAGATTCTGAGTTAGAATTCCGAGTCGGCAAGTTCTAGTCAATTATTGGGTTTTAGAAATTCTCAGTAGCAACCTAAATTAAAATTAAAAATTTAAATTAAAGTTGGTTGGTTGGAAAGCCGTTGGTCCTACGCCTGATCTCTCTCCGGTCATCTCGGATTACCATCCCATCGGGTTTGGTGCTTAGCACGATAATCCTGTCCTCCGCAGATTGTTTGTCACCGATGATGCCGGCCGCCTCTGAGGATTAAAACCGAATACCTTGTTACCAGTTTAATGGATGGCTGGTTCTGGGCAATCACCATTCATATGGTGTATTGGTTGTGCTTGCGCGATCAAGCTTTGGCCATTTGCTTCCGCTTTACCACTTGCTAAAACATACCATCTAAATAGACATAGACGATTTTTTCCTTTGATTATTATATGTGGTAAGCTGTAGCTATATTATGGTTTTAGCACGAACGGATCAGCTCGACAGAGTGATGACCACGCTTTGACACAATAACAGCGTAAAATAGCATCTTGATGTTGCTGTGCTTCATATGACGAGTCTAGAGAACCGGAGACCCTTTTCAATGAAAAGAAGGCATTTCATCTTCAGGGATGACAACGGATCTTTTGATTCTTAATCGAGGATAGATGTAGGAGTATCGGCCACGGCATCCACTTACCTTCAGGTGGACTGTGTGCTCCTTTGTCACCTTTGTTTTGACTAAGATGAAATGCTTCACGGTCTTTTTATACTTACCCAGTCAAACTGCTAGATAGGTTTGTTTTTTAACTTTCGTAGCTCTAGAAATATAAAACATGTAAATAATTAAGTTTTTATCTTCGTCCATCAACAGTGAATATGCCTTAACAGTATACACTAATTAATTTTATACCCGTGTTTGATCTTTAGAATAAATAAAGCATATGTTCATTCAAATATAACAATCACCAAATATTAACGCAAATATTCTTCATCAATATGCAACAATTTCACATTAATGCATACTCCAGATCCATTGCAAAGGTTAAAGAAGCATTAAATTCTTAGTTCTCAATTGATTAGCCGGCCCGAAGTATTCGGTCTTCCTTATTCTACCATTTAGGTGCTGCATGTTTATGGCTATCATAAATAAACATACAATCGTGTTTGTATTAACAGTGTAACGGTAACTTCAAGCTGCAAACACAAGTTAACAATTTATGAAGTAACAATTCATTAAAACAACAGTTGTTATTCAATTGTTTTTATTGTTGAATTTTGCTCATTTTCAAACAATGAAGTACAGTTTGGCCTCGCGATGTTAGGGTTCCGTACTACTACTATTATATCATTGTTGTATTATGAATTAGTGAATCTATATAATATTATACGAGAAGAAAAACATTGTATTCCTCTTTAAGCATATTTCATGCACGGATATATATAAAATTTGGCATAGTTAAATCTTATGTGGAGAAGGAGTGCAGAAAGCTAAAATGTATTTAAAACATGATATATTAGAAATACATGAAATTACATACATAAAATTAAATAAATTAAAACATTCATTGTTTACATTTTTACTTTCAATCTCAGACAAAATAGACTTTTTATTTTGTCTGAGCTTTCAATGTCAATTGTCAAAATAACTGACTGGTCCCACAGACGCGTTGCAGTCGCAGAAAAAATAATTGTGGAAATATCCTTTTAAATTTGGAACAGCTATAATGTTTAATTAGGAATGATAATACATTCAAATCAGCGTCAATCAAAATTGTTAAACTTGCAATTAACTATTTCATTGGCACGAGCAGGGCATAGCTATTTGCCTGCGTACTGTTATAAAGGTTATCCCCTAATCTACCACGTCTCTTATTTTGCTATGCGTAATTTACTAAATTATATTTGGTTCAAAGCCGAGAATATTTCACATGCTTCCAAGGTCATTATAATATATGAAATGATAGATGTGAAATGATATTACATAAGAATGCATTTATATTCATTATTGATTAAATAATATAGTTAAGAATGTTATAGTAGTCTTATAATTATAGGTACGGCCCGCGAAATTTTAGAAGCCGTACATGTATTCGAAAAATTTCCAAAACATCATGAGTCAATATCTATACTGGGTATACTGGTATAAAGACCCTAGGAGTCCTTCTGGGGAGGCATTATCCTCTTACCTATTTCTGCCCCCAACAGCTATATGTCTACACCAGTGCGCTTTCCTGTTCATCTAGCATCTTCCTCTAACGCATGCCTGAGAAACCATAGCGTCTTTCTATAAGCAGTGCTTGCAAGGATGATGTTCTCAATTCAAAATGTTTTATAGGGGTCTATGAAAAAAAAAACAGAACAGACATTCCTGACAATAAACACGTCTTGAGGAAAGTGAAACTATTACTAAATTAACAAATACAGTCAGATCAAAAACATGTAATTTGTGTTTTCACATTTGTAAAATGAAACGATACCAATATCTGCTATACTTAAATCACCAAATCACGCTATAGTAAGGAATCACATTTAGTAGCTATAGGATCTATGTCTTTAAGCATACTGGTGCCCAATAATTAATAATACAATAACTTAAATTCTATAGCAACTAGGTGTGCGGCCACAAACACTATAAATTAAAGCTACTGTCGAATTGTCTAAAACTTAACCAGAACATAAATCATTTACTTCATTCTGGACATCCTGTTAGCAAATTTTAAGGTAGCGCTAATCAATATTAGAATTAATAAATTTTATAATATAATCTCTTTAAACGAAAACCTAGTTAATGTCAATTTTGCTGGCATTTTCAATTCCACTTTACTTATTTTTTCCCTCAGTCTGTAAAAGGACATTGCTAGACTTCGACTTCTTTATATGAAGGATGTGCCTTAATCGCCACGATTGGCAGGTAAATTGGCGATTACAGTGTTAAATAACGCAAACCTTTAACGCTGATCCCCATCGCCGTTATGTGTATTTTACATTTTTTGACTGCCTCGTTGGTCTAGTGCTTGTAGTAGTGCGACAGCTCATCATGAGGTCCCGGGTTCGGATCCCGGGTCGGGCCAAAAAAACAGTTATTGAGTTTTTTCATCAAGAAATTCTCAGTAGCTGCCCGGAGTCAGGAAGTTGGCGGTGTCTCACCCCTGTGCCTCGGAAAGCACGTAAAGCCTTTGGTACTGCATCCGATTTCCCTCCGGTCATGTCGGTTTACCGTCCTATCGGACTATAAGAGTGAAGGAATAGAGAGTGCACCTGTGCTTGCGCATACACTTGGGCACTATAATCCTGTCCTGCGCCGATGGCTAGTCTCCCTTGAAACTGGTTGCCGTGACCGAAATTAGGTCTGGAATACATTATTATTTTACATTTGACATAAATAAAATATTTATACCGCCAACTGTTGAAAGCCTTTCAATGGATTTCTTGGCATTTCCTAAAGTCGCTTTTTAATGAAATCAAGAGACGAAAAGGGGTAATGTATTCTCTTACGCCCCCATCAAATGGTAAAAATAGGTAGTTAATATGCCGCGAATAATATTATTAACGTGACTATCGACTGATGACAAGAATTCCTTTCAAAAAGACCGAACTCAAATGCCACAGGCTGTAGGTGGATTGCAGCATTATTAGATGCACTAAACTTACCAGCAGTGCCTTTCGAAAGAATGATGATAAATAATTAATTACCTAGCCAAAATATGGTGCTTGCATATTCTGAGTAGGTGAGTGTCTCATCGGGTCTTTTCTTGATCTGATGTGTGTTCTACAGATCGCTTGCCAGTTGGAAGTTAATACTATAATACCTTTATTATGTACTGAATATAATAAGGTATGCTTACCCTGTGGTGGCTGCAGGAAGTAATCCATCACATAAGTTCTATTACGTGAATGTTATAAGAATCGACTGTGGTCAATACCAGAAATATTTCCTACCTTCGATAGATGCCGATAAAACTATCTCGTATGTTCTAAATATAACCTGGTCTGAAGGTTAATGAAGAACCAGTAAACCATAATAACATGCTGGAAGGCATTCTGTCTTTAGCCTTCTCTGTCTGAAATTCGCCACTGATGTTCATGGGTTGCAGTATCCACTTACCAATAGGTGAAATTTACG
This sequence comes from Parnassius glacialis, assembly GCA_033319125.1. Classification (NCBI taxonomy): domain Eukaryota; kingdom Metazoa; phylum Arthropoda; class Insecta; order Lepidoptera; family Papilionidae; genus Parnassius; species Parnassius glacialis. The sequence goes on along the minus strand of JAVANC010000024.1, from coordinate 17,718,133 downwards.
TTCGTTTGTCGTATATTTTTCATTTCAAACATTATAGTAAAACTCTTAAGGAATCGTTGATGAGCACAAGTAACTGTAAGCAGAGTCCTCTACTAGAATTCCATCGCCACAATGGCCTATAGTATCATATAAAAATATCAAGTCGCTTCAATGTGCCTTATATGCAGTACAATGGTGTACGTGCTTTGCGGGCCGGTTCCAATAGAACGTAAACGTGAACGATTATTTCGACTATACGTACTACTTGCTCTGTCTTTTTATTTCTGTAATTATGAACATTTCCGTGAAAAATATATACGACGAAAATATATCCTTATTAATAAATGTTAAATAGTAGACCATCTGCAGCAGGCCACATGTCCCAAGAAGTTTTGGATTTGTCATCCACAAGTGAAGGTTGAGAATTTGTCGACAAGGGTTGCACAATCAGAATCACCAAGCGGTATTCCTTATAGGTCATACAGGTCTAGACATCAACCACGGCAAATCCGATTGTGGAGGTGGAGGAGAGTTCTAAGGATATTTTTAGAGCCATACGTTATACCCAAACCCACTGTACGGTGTTGCTAGAAGACGTCAATGCAAAACAGGGTACATGAAAGGACGTTAAGCTGAAGGTAGGGAAATTTGGAATAGATTAATGGAACCCAAGGGGCTAACAGCTGGCCGATTTCATGGAGAAGGAGAAGCTTTTATGATGAACTTATTCTTCCATAAGCAGTCTACGGGCGTGGATCTGGTCTAATCCTGGTGGCTAGACGAAAAATGACATTGACTTCATAATGACGAGCAAATGGCAACTGTTTAGGGATGGATTAATAAAATATTCACACTTACTCACTCCTGTGACGTAGTGACCCCGACTTGGTTCTTGGCCTCTGACACGAGAATAGAATAGAATAGAATAGAATAGAATATTTTTTTATTCAATATAGATCACATGTGTAATTCTTATTGAAAGTCATTTTTTACTTTAGCACTGGTTCGAAAAAAAAACCTCCGTCCTGGGAAGAACCAGCAAGAAACCCAGCGGGACTTTTTTTTTAAAAGCAAATTTTACAATAATGGTTATACAACTATATAAGTACAAAATTTATTTTAGAAACAGCTTGGAAGCGATCACCTCATACCCAGGGGTTATTATCAACCATGTATTAATTTATACTATAATAACCCTTTTTATACAGTTTCAACTTAACAAAACATTTAAACTTGCTAATAGAGAGAGCCTGTACACTTTCCGGGACCTTGTTGTAATAGCGTATAAATAGCGCCCCAAGAATGAACTACTGACTCTGTGGAGTCGAGAAACTGGTATCACTAGCTTGTGTTTGTTCCTAGTGTTGTGTAGTGAGAACACGCTACTTCTCTCTGCCCTACGCAAGCTCTCGACAATTGTCTTCAGATTGACGCGCGCGTAGGTCAGTTTCCATCCGGTCGCTCCAGTGGACGTCAGCCAGTCGGTCGACCCAAATATGTTCTCTTTCTACTTCGATCTTCTCCCATCCGTTCTACAGACCAAACCACTGGAGGCGATGATCTTTTATTCCTCTAACTATGATTGCCTTGGCCTTGAGTTTTTTTTTATTTCGGAGTTTTTCCGGACCCACCAGCTGCGATCCTCCCTTCGAACTGGGCCAAACATTTTTCTCTGGATCTTCCTTTCGGATCTTAGAGGATTTTCACTTCCTTCTGTGTTAGTGTCCAGACTAAAAAAATATTATATTCTCACAGAATACCAGCTTAACCCTTTCGCTGTCCCGTGCACTACATATAGGTCATTGCTATTGTCTTACTATTGTGTTTTAAAACCGGACAGTGAACGTGTTAATGCTGCTATGTTTCGTATGGAGAGTGTAGAGAACCGATGACCCTTATAACTGTAAAAGAGGCATTTCATCTTAGTCCTCACGGCTGACAACGCATCTGTATTTTATTCGCAAACGAGGATAGATGTTGATGTCTATAGGTTACAGCAACCACTTACTATCAAGTGGACTGGGTGCTCGCTTGTAACCCGTATCATATGAAAAAAAAATCATATTAATTATTTTTAATTTTAACGTTCAGGTTTACGTTCTATATGTACCTTGGAGAGACGCGAAAATCACTATTTATTGTCTAAGTGACGAGCTATAAATTTGCGAGACAACTGCCTGACGCGCGGCTATTGTGATCTATTGTTGTTTTATTGGCCCTGGCTTATTGAAAACCCGTCTCTTAGGAATATTACGGAAACATTGCCTTTCTGCACGCTTGGATAAGGATATCCGCAGTAGAACCAGAGTAACCGACATAGCCCAACGGATTAGTAAGCTGAAGTGGCAGTGGGCCGGCCATATAGCTCGAAGAACCGACAACCGATGGGGAAGAAAGGTTCTCGAGTGGCAGCCTCGTACCGGTAGGCGAAGTGTAGGGCGTCCCCCCACGAGATGGAGTGACGACCTGGTAAGACATGCAGGAAGTCGATGGATGCAGGTGGCTCAGGACCGTGCTTTGTGGCATTCTTTGGGGGAGGCCTATGTTCAGCAGTGGACTTGTGAAGGGCTGTAATGATGATGATGATGATGATGACGCTTGACGCTGCTCTTTGTCTGTTATACTGTTTCACTCTCTAAAGTACGCAAATGGATTTAACATTCAAGAAAACTATTTCCTTGTAATTAATATTTTGATTTCTATCTACACGATGTAATTTGAATTATTAAAACTGCAATTCTTTGTTCTATTCAAATTGAAATTATGGTTTATAAAATACCTTGTATTTTCGAGCATTACAAAAACAATTTTTTCAAACTTCAAATTTAATTTACCTAACATACCTTGACTACTAGGCTTATGAATCTGATAAAGTCCAAAATTTACGTGTGGATTTCGTCGCGTGGGTGTCGCAATAGGCAACTTTGGGAGATACCAAAATATTGCATGACTGCCAAGCGTGGCGCTTTGGGTAAATCTTCCGTAACAGGAGAGGCTCATGTTCGGCAGTGGTCTTTAACGAGCTCACGAAAAATGGGAATAATAAAATTAATGACTGTTTTAAAGATAAGGAAGTATGGATACAAAAATAAAGTTCTTTCCGTACTAGTGATTGGCTAGCACATTAAAATTAAATTTTTTATAAATGTATTATTTAAAAAAAAACAACTAAAACCAATGACTTTAGTTTCCTATCGCTTTTTCTTACATAATGGAAGAAAATTCTCGCTTCAGGAACCCGTAGTAGATTCTAAAGTAAATATGTGTTTTTTTATAGTATAAGGGTGACAAGCGAGCACACTGTCCACCTGAAGGTAAGTGGTTGCTCTGGCCCATAGACATCTACATCTATCCTCGTTTGCGAATCAAAATGCAGATACGTTGTTAGCCGTGAGGACTAATATCGAATGCCTCATTACCAGTAAAAAGGGTATCCGCTACACTCACCATACGGAACACAGCAGAATTAAGCTGATATTTTACGCTGGTCTTGCTTCTGGTGATAAGAGGGCTGGTTCTTTTCTCGCTCAAAGGGTAAGTATAGCCATTCAGCGAGGAAACGTAGCCAGCGTTCTTGGCACGATAGCACGGGTAGTATGACTCTATGATATTTTATGGTATTAGTTTTAACTTTTTTTATATTTCTTTTAAATATATTTCAATGTTATGTAAACAAGAAAATAACTGCTCGAACAATTATTTTTTCCAATTTATAATTAAAGTATGCAAAAAAACTGGTGTGTATTTTTAATGATTAATTAAATACACATTCTAAAGATTGTTACTTGAAGGAGATTTATTTCTCTTGAACTTGTCGGATGCCCTATGCCAGTTTGAAAAATTCTCGATTCAACTTCATGTCTTTGTCGCATAAATTAAGAGCCTCGTCCAGAACGCGAGGAATTTTCGTTGTTCACTTTATTTTACGAGATTTTTGTATATTACTTGAATATTTAATTACACAACATTTGCATTGAACATTAATTGTTTTATATAATCAGCTCAAGAAACGTTTATTGTACCGTGAGTGTCGTAGATAAAATAATATGTTGATAAAATCGTATACCGTTGGTATTATTAGGTGTGTAAATATTTTTTTTATAATTCTAAACAAAATGATAGTTCGGTGTCCTATTTAAAAATATTAAAATCCTAAATTTTGTTTTATGTTTGCTAAGTACGACTGTATGTTTTTTTTATGTGTTACCTCATAACATTTTACTGGGTGAACCGATTTCGATGATTCTTTTTTTTATTTCAAAGCTGGTACTTCTCGTGTGGTCCCATATGAATTTTATCGAGGTCAGACCAATAGTTTTTGAGTTATTCTTAATAAATTGTATTGCAGTCGGCTGTACAAAATTTTTCATTTTAAATTATTAAATTTTTAAAACTTGGGACGTAAAAGTTATAACCAGTTTTATTTTTTAAGGTAAACATTGTATTGGTGATAAAGTAAATGTTCTAGATTACTTGTCGCTATCTTTGTAGTGTTTTACTTACCATTAAGTAGGTAGATTGAGATGAGGATCGTACCTACCCAGCGGGGTGCATTAGGACTTACCTGTATCCAGCAGCGGACTGCAACAGTTTGATAATGATGAATTTCTGATGGTGTTTTGAGTGTAGGTAAATGTATATAAAGCAATACTTCGTTTTCGTAATTGTAGTCACAAAACACAATTCAAAATAACAGCAAAGAACTGAAAGACAGATTTTCTTTACCCCTCAATAAATAATTGCCATATGAACAAAAAAATATTGATGACGAAAATCATTCCTATCATTAAACCGTCAATCATTATAATTTTATGCAATAAAACATTCTTAGGTATAATATTTGTATTTAATTATATATACATAGTCAGGTCATAAGTATTGTCACACAGTAAAAATTTTTCTTTTAGAATGCTGGCCACTAAAAAGTTTATTGCATTCGAATTTCGAATTGTTCATGAAAATAAAACTGTATACTTTTTAGAATTTTACTCATTTGTAAATATGGAGTGGACGCTTAAAGAAGACCGTGTTGCAGTTATTGCATTGCATCGGTGAGGTTACGCGCCAATTCAAATTTTTGACATACTGAAAAATTTGAATATAACCAAAAGATTCGTTTATCGTACCATCAAACGATACAATGAAGACTCTAGTGTAGATGACAGGTCAAGAAGTGGTCGCCCTCGGTCTGTTAGGACTCCTGCAGTGATAAAAGCTGTGAAGGCGCGAATTCAAAGAAATCCCAAACGTAAGCAGAAACTGTTGGCCCTTCAGATGGGGTTAAGCAAAACCACGGTGAAAAGGGTGTTAAATGAAGACTTAGGGCTTCGGACATATCGAAGAAAAACAGGACATGGTTTGAATGCTCGTCTAATGGACCTGAGACTGAAGAGATGCCGCGCTTTGTTGAAGCGGTACGCGGGAAAAAAATATCGGGAAATTCTTTTTTCGGATGAAAAATTTTTTACCGTAGAAGAGAGCTACAACAAACAAAATGATAAGGTGTACGGACACAGTAGTGTAGAAGCGACAACCGTATTCCGCGTGATCAACGAGGTCATTTTCCATCCTCGCTCATGGTATGGTTGGGAGTTTCTTATTGGGGCTTAACAGAGGTACATTTTTGTGAGCAAGGTGTAAAAACGAATGTAGTTGTGTATCAAAATACAGTCCTGACGAACCTTGTGGAACCTGTTTCTCATACCATGTTCAATAACAGGCACCTGATATTCCAACAAGATTCGGCGCCAACTCATAGAGCGAAGAGCACACAAGACTGGCTGGCGGCGCGTGAAATCGACTTCATCCGGCACGAAGACTGGCCCTCCTCCAGTCCAGATTCAAATCCGTTAGATTACAAGATATGGCAACACTTGGAGGAAAAGGCGTGCTCAAAGCCTCATCCCAATTTGGAGTCACTCAAGACATCCTTGATTAAGGCATCCGCCGATATTGCCATGGACCTCGTTCGTGCTGCGATAGACGACTGGCCGCGCAGATTGAAGGCCTGTATTCAAAATCACACATTTTGAATAAACTTTAGTGTCATAAGAATCTATGTTTTGTTAAGTTCATTTTTGTATATAAATGGTTACATAATGAATAAACTTGTTTCAATTATTTTATATTAAACATGTGACAGAATTTATGACCTGGCTAGATATATATAGTGTTATTTCTATTTTTAAATAATTAATTATCATTTCGATATTTGTATTATTTCACATATGGCAACTTTAAAAACATAACTGCGTTTAATTTACAACTATATTACGTTTATTTTTTAAATATTTTAAATTGGTATTATTAATAGAATGAAAAGATATAATAAAACTAAATTATGAAGTTCTAATAATAGTACACTAACATGAAAATAAATGGTATAACAACGAAAAAGTATGCGGTACATAATCTGCCGTTCACCTTTGTAAGATCGTCCTGAGTTGTTGACTTGAAAAATTAATTTATCTTGACCCATAGTTATTTTTAATGTCTACTTGGATAAATAAGGAAAATCTTAGGACTTTTATAACAGGGTGGTATATCATCAAAAAATGAAATGTCCGAGATCCGAAATACAACCATTATGAATGAGTAATAATCATTGCTTTCAAACAGATTTCATCAAACTCTCTGTTATATAGAATAAATGAGGTCCAGCATGGACTAATTACAGGCTCATGATATGAGAAGTTAATGACTGAAGTGAAGGCTTACTCCATTTCATTCGTTTGCAAGATTTTTTTAGATTGTATCCAATATAAAATATGTAGTTTGGCAGTGAAAAGGAAAAGGGGAGGTCTCCTGCCGGGCAAGGTATTCTGCCCGGAGAGCGATCAGCGTTCCAAGTGGTAGTGTGGAGCAATTCTATACTGTTTTACTTCGGAACTTTGATTTAGGCTTCGAAAAAACGCGTTTACCAAGCGTGGCAACGTTTATCCTGTGGGGTAATCCACATATGTATGGGGGTAGCTATGTTTAGTAGTGGAATTTAATAGGCTGTAATGGATGGATGGAAAAGTCCAGTGGCGAATCTAGCGCTCCAAACAAGGGCAAGCCTAAAATATGGTTTTGTTGATTTTAGCTGTTTTATAAAAATACACCATTCTTAACCTGTCTCCACTCTTCAGTTTCAGATTCAGTGCTGTCGAGGAGCTGTGTTTAACAAAGCACACAGAAGGCATACTACTGCTAGATAGACTGTAGGACTATATGCATACCTTCGGTGGCTTTGAAAAAAGCCGTTTGGGTTTGCTTCAGCGAAAGAAAAAGATATTTACATACAATACAATACATGAACTAAAGAAAAGCATGAACAAAGTACAAACAAACTATGTACAAAATTAAAAAAACATTTTATTTATATTCTAAATCAAATCGTCTTCATTTCTTAAAGAAAGATTTGATTACGTCCGCGTAAATTTTTTTTTATAGGATAAGGGTGACAAACGAGCACACAGTCCACCTGATGGTAAGTGGTTGCTGCGGCCCATAGACATCTACATCTATCCTCGTTTGCGAATCAAAATGCAGATGCGTTGTCACCCGTGAGGACTAAGATGAAATGCCTCATTTTCAGTAAAAAGGGCCTCCGGCCACCTGCACTCACCAAGGGAAACGCAGAAGTAAACCTCTACTTCACGCTGGTTTTCTGTGAGGTCGTGGTACCACCCCGGTTCGAGCCGGCCTATCCGTGCGACAGAAAAAGCTGCCGCGTGGCTCTACCACTGTTAGTGGCTTTACCACTGTTAAAAATGTTGGTGAACGTTTTAATTGTACCAATAACAGTTTTTGTGGATATGAGTTGTTTTTTTCTCAACAAAGTTTAAAGATTTTACACTTTATAATCTATATATTAGCACTTTAACACACTTTCATCACAAGGAACACTATTATCCTCCATTTTTACTAAAAATCTTTAAAAAAGCATAAATTTTCAACTCGAAATATTAATTCGCTCAAGTAACACAGAGTAAACATTGAAATGTGATGTGAAGTTGCAAACGTTTCGCATGGGCGCCCCCGCGCTCGACTAACTTAACACCAAAAACTGGGCTTTTGGCTCCATACTAATTGCTATATTATAAAGAATCGTGGTTATATTTCATTATAGAACATTTTGCCACAGGTTAGAAAGGGAGCGATCGTCTTCTCGAAAGCCCGGCAAAAAACCCATGCATGCGAGAGAGTCGGCTAATCACTCAATTCAACTTATTTTATATGATAGCAGTATCACGTAGTAAACCAATCTGCTAAGTGTTGACGTTACATAATAAGGCTACGAGGTCATGGCCTGTGTAGAACACAGGAGCGCGCGGAAATTTGAAATAGTTTAAGACAGTTTACGAGGTATTTTATTAGTTGATATTATTAATTGAGCAGTTTGATGGGGCAAGCCCACCTTCATGGCTTCTATGGAGGCTTCGCTACCGGAAAAGTCCACTGTCAAACACGCGATTCCGTAATAGATTACCAAATAGAGGAATTTATATAGTTGCCTCGTTATACCCTTAACAAGCGGACTGGCAACCTTACTTTTTATTATTTTGAGTTACAATCAGGAAAATGCTGTTGTCCATCTCCTATTCGTCGCGTCTTATGACACCCACGGAATAATAATATGAGGTAGTCGATCGTCGCCACTACGAGATAAATCTACAATCGAGGCATATTTTTCTGCCGACTTCCAAAAAGGAGACGGTACTCAATTTGACTGTATGTTTTTTATGTGTGTTATCTCATTATTTTTTACTGTGTGAACCGATTTCGATGATTCTTTTTTAATTTGAAAGCTGGTACTTTTTGTGTGGTGGTTTCGTGAATTTGATCACGGTCAAACCAATAGTTTTTGAGTTATTCTTAATAACTTATATTGAAGTCGGCTGTACAAAATTTTTAATTTTAAATTATCTTATCAGCCACTTCCACTCAGATCAATCTCTTATCTTATAATTGAGGACGATATCTATCTTCCGTCTTATTCGAAATATGTGCTTCGAGTTTTAGTCGAAGCCAAGGGTTTCAAAGTCTATATATTAATATGTTAATGTGAGATATGGTATAGTTCATACGAAGAAGTACAGAAAGCTAAAATTTATATATAACTAGCGAACGGCCCTGACTTCGTACGGCTGATTTCTGAATCGCGACAGCAGTGCCACAGACAAACCGCGTCCATTTGTGAATCTAAACCATACTAGGACCCACTGAAACACACACTAAAAAAAATCATTAAAATCAGTCGAGTCGAACCATTTTTGTGTTTTTGCGAGACTAGTGCACGGCAATTTCTATAATATATAGAGATAACATATGTACTACAAGCATATTAAATTACATACAATAAAAGATTCATTGTTTAAGTTCATACTGCCAATGTCAAACACATAATAGTTTGTCGCTTGTTTACGTTCATAATATGAAGTCCAATGTTAGTGCCAGTTTGTGTTCACATAACAGTCACACATCTTTTCATTACAGCCTATAGAGATCCACTATCTAGGCATCTCCTATAGATTGCCTTATAACGAGGATTGTGCCATAGTTGTCACGCTTGTCAGGCGGGTTGGCAACCGAAATATCTTATTATTCTGCATTGCTATCAGGAAGGTGCTGCTACTTATCTCCAGATTTAATGTCCTTTGTCGCCTCTTGCAACACCCACGGGACGAAATGGGAAAGTGTATATACTTACACCGCCACTACATGGTTTGGGCGACAACTAGTAAATTATTATTGGTTCGATTTTAAATGTATAAGGAGATCTGTGCTACCCTAATACACACACACTAATATATAATATACATGGCATTTGTAAAGTTCTTTTTGTGTGCTCGCTTGACATACGTACACAATAATGATCGGTAAATTAGGCACAAAACATCGGCATCATCATCAATCGTTAATTAAAAGGCCAGAACAGCATACATGTTTTACACAGTTGCAGTCCATGTTAACAATGATACAAACTGAACTGTACCTATACTTAATGAATGTGTTTATAAGCTTACTTACGGGTAGAAATGGAATAAAGTGGTAGCCAATGTTAGAAATAAAGTTTACATTTGCATTTCCATCAGTACCTATGTTCCGCTTGATTGCCATTTGTTTATTTGAAATCATAATTACTGTGGTGCTGACTACATTCAAAGACTGGAAGAAACAAGAATTTATTCAGGTTTTTTTGTAAGATCTTTACCCATTTGCTTTAAAACAATACACGTTAAAATAGTTTAGGAGCGAAAAAAAATTAATTAAGTGTTATTAAAATCTGATTTTCTAGTGATATAATGTTTAATTATACGTTAAGTAGCTGGAAAATGCAATCATGTATTGTGAGGTGATTAAAGAAAATTGGAGACCTAATTTCTCAATCCATGGTAGAAAGGCACCTTGGTCCTACGCTGTAAAACTGCACCCACACGTCGATTTATGTCAAGAATGATTGGTATATATGGTCCACAATGGTCACTTACCATATTACACAATGGTCGCTTACATACGCTTACCATGACCTATTTTCTGTGATGTAAGTGTTCGTGGTCCTTCACTGCTGGCCGGATGAGGAAGCTCAAGGTCGCTCAGCGAGCTATGGAGAGGGCTATGCTCGGAGTTTCTCTGCGTGATAAACTTAGAAATGAGGATATCCGCAGTAGAACCAGAGTGACTGACATAGCCCAACGGATTAGTAAGCTGAAGTGGCAATGGGCCGGCCATATAGCTCGAAGAACCGACAACCGATGGGGGAAAAAGGTTCTCAAGTAGCAGCCTCGTACCGGCAGGTGAAGTGTAGGGCGTCCCCTCACTAGATGGATTGATGACCTGGTAAGATATGCAGAAAGTCGATGGATGCACGTGGCTCAAGACCGTGCTTTGTGGCATTCCTTGGGGGAAGCCCATGTTCAGCAGTGGACTTGTGAAGGGCTGTAATGAAGTGTTCTTAGCCTATGCAGCTCCGACAGCTTCATCTAATACAGGGCTTTTTTTAAATAGCTCGCGGCCTTAAAATAGTGAAAGGCAATTATGGGGATGAGGATGATGTTGGTTTATGATTTGGTATTTTTACCAATCATCATGTCCCCCTCTGTTGAGGTTTTTTGAGATATCTAACCGCTGTCCGAGTGGGGGTGTGCGAACTCCCGCCTCTGACTGCTTAGCTTGAGCTTACTATACTATGGATTACACATTTCAAAGACTGGGCAAGGCTTACACTATGATTTTTCCTACCTCTTCTATTATCAGTTGATTTGACTTTTTTCACACACACACATAGCATCACAATTTGCAACCTCAGCTAAACAAGAACACTACGATTACGAACAATTTTGAACAATAGCTTGAATTTGTTTTTAATAGGATAGGGCAACAAACGAGCACGCAGTCCACTTGATGGTAAATGGTTGCTATGACCCATAGACACCTCGATTACGAATCAAAATGCAGATGCGTCTTCACCCGTGAGGACTAAGGCATTCCATGCCTCTTTTCAAGTAAAATTGGTCTCCGGTTCTCTACACTCACCATACGAAACACAGCAGTGTCAAACTGCCATTTTACGCTGGTATACTGTGAGAGCGTGGTGCTTCCCCGGTCGAGTCGACCCATTCGTGCTACAACTATACTACTAATGTAGCTGCTGCATGACTCTACCACGTATATTGACGTTTACATACGTAATCGGCGTAAAGGAATCCATCACCCCATTGTGCCCTGTGAATGTCGTAGAAGACTATGTGAAACGCCGTAAAAATCTTATGGCTTCCAATAGAAGGCAGTGTAACCATCTGGTTTAAGCCAGACTTAAATATTCAGGCAGGCGAAGGGAAACAACGAAAAAGGCGCGAAACGCTAACGATTTACGGCAGTATTTAGATACTGCTATCTTTAATCCGCCTCCCAAGTGTGACGATGAAGTAAAAACTACCTACAACGGAAAAGGTCCTACTTTAATGGACTGATTAAGAAGCAAAACAAAATCAGAAATTTAACTTACTCCCAATTATAAAAAAGTGTAATTTTAATAAACTAGCACACTTTATTTTACTAATATAATTAAAATATCAAATAAATTATCTAAAGAACCATTTAAATCAAGACTTGTATCTTAAACTAGCTGTTCCCCGCGACTTCGCCCGTGCGTAATTTATTACGAATGGATTTCATGGGTTTTAATTTTTTGTGCGAAACCCTAATTCTTTTTCTAAAATAAAAGTAGCCTAAGTTACTTCTTATAACATCAGCTATCTACCAGTGAATGTCCCGTCAAAATCGGTCCAGCCGGTTCGGAGATTAGCCGGAACAAACAGACAGATAGACAGACAGTAAGACAGACAAAAATTTAAAAATCGGGTTTTTGTTATAAGTACCGTATATACTTACATATGCAAATAGTAAAAAGCTATTATTTTGACATTACAAACAGACACTTCAATTTTATTTATTTGTATAGATAGTACTTTTGAATAATATTTTCGATAAACAAAAGCGTAGCAAACAATTACAAGATCTTAGTCTATACATTGTCATAAAACTAAAAATAGCCTTGAATACGGTATCCAAGCTCATAGCATCCTTAATCGTCCCCTATGAATATATATAACCGTCGTAAGAACAAATAAAATTACATTTTTATATCGGCCTGTGTCGGCGACAATCGTTTTAATTTTATTACAATTGTAATTTTATCTTGTTTCTGTAATTATAGCTCGAACGAATGCGCGTCGCTTTGAACGCGACGACTTTTATTACTATGGCATACATACGATACGATAGCGACAAGGAAAAATATCGTGGCATTTCAAAACTTTACATAAAGTTTTGGTCTTAATATCTTTGATGACAATGATGCTCAAAAAGATGATTTTGACCTGGACTATATCCAATAAAAAAATTAAAATCGGAAGTTGTTTACTTTGAGGCATTTAATAATATAGCGCCGAAAAATGTATGACGATCACGATAAAACTCACGTATCTTATGTTCAGACAAACACAAGCGTTGTTGTCAAGCATTTGCCTGCCATGGGCCGTGGTTTCGGATCTCGCACAACTTTTTATGGTGTTTTAACAGTTGTAAAATGGCTTCACGATATAGTGTAACTTGCGATCCACCCCGGCTTCGCACGGGTGATTTTTGAATCTCGACAACAGCACCACCTACTGGGTACAATCGTGAATTCTTTAGATCATCCTTCCTGGATCCACACACAACACACACAAAAAATTTCATCAAAGTCGATCCAGCCGTTTTCGAGTTTTAATGAGACTAAAGGATCTATAGAATAATAGTCTTTTATTTTTATTTTTAATGCCCCTGCACTGACGTTTGTGGGTGAAATTTCATAAAATCCGTTCTTGGTAATTTTTAACATGCCAAATTTATATTTCGTACCTAAAGTTTGAAAATGTGATCTTTTTTAAGTAACGCCCGAGCAACCCCACGTATCGGGTTTTTTTTTAATATTCCGGGTGGAACTTCGTAAAATCCGTTCTTAGCTGACCTCTACTCGGCGAAAGGAATATTCCTAACAAATTTCAATTCTCTAGGCCTTATGGTTCCAGAGATATCACGATGAGTCAGTACATAGGTGGAAATCTCTTTGTGTGTGCGTGTGCGCGTGCGTGTGTGTGCGTGTGTGCGTGTGAGCGTGTGTGTGTGTGAGCGTGTGTGTGTGTGTGTGTGTGTGCGTGTATACGTGTGTGTGTGTGTGTGTGTGTGTGTGTGTGTGTGTGTATGTATGTGTGTGTGTGTGTGTGTGTGTGTGTGTGTGTGTGTGTGTGTGTGTGCGCGTGTGTGCGTGACTGCATGTGTGCGTGTATGCGTATGTGCGTGTGCACGTGCATGCGTGTGTGCGTGTGAGCGTGCGTGCGTGTGTGCGTGTGTGCGTGCGTGCGTGTATGCGTGTGTGCGTGCGTGCGGGTTTGCGTGTATGCGTGAGTGTGTGTGTGTGTGTGTGCGGGCATGCGTGCATAC